>OZ020606.1:74552295-76952295 GCA_963971545.1 Philophylla caesio
TTCCTTTCTTTACTATGTTTTCGTGTCACTCTGCTATTTTTTAGCTATTTAGCTATTTCTTTTTGATATTTTGTGAAATATCAAGAATTCTTTTATGCACATTAGTTATTAATTAAAGAAACAATCTGCGGAAACGCAATTTTACTAGATTTTTTGCGATATTCCCCAAGCAATAGGGGAAAATATTTTTCGTTGTAAATTTTTTTCTTCTCCGCTTTCTGACATTTCCTTCTACGAAGTCACTGACAGCCAATAGTGCCAACCTATACTTCAATCGAAAACACTTTGTATGCCATAAACTAAGAATAGGCTCACATGTACTAGATTATTTGTTTTCACTTCAGATATACATATAAGTAAAGGTCCGGCAGATTTTGGACAAAATAGACCAATTGTTCGCAGTGCAATCCTCATTTATTTATCTAAGGCCTGGCAAATAAAACGCTTTCGCTTGTCGAGACATTTCCAGCTTTGTCAGAATAAAGCAAAAAGCAGGAGGTATGGCATAAAAAAGATTAGCTATTTGTTTATTTATTTGTCAAAATAAAAAAAAAATAAATTTAAAAAAGACGTTCTTTTTATTAACAAAACTCGTGCGAAATGAAAATTTAAGTGATTTATATGCAATATAAAAAAATAGAAGAGAATTACAACCAACTAATTGTCAACGCGTGCAAAAAGATTAGAATTGCCCAAATTTTCGCTTCGGCTTGGACAATTTTAATGCAATTGTCTGTCAATGCGAGGCATAATTTTTTATCTGGCATGGCCTTAAGCAATGAATAATAAATAACCGTCTCTAGGCTTTTAGGCTTTTAGAAATGTTAAAGCAAATGCAGAGAACTTATATTTGACAGAGAAGATTTTCACGCGAATATAAGTGTGAATTGTCAAAATCCAAGTAAATGTCTTGTCTTATTTCACCGCGCCAGGGCTAACAGGGGAAATAGCGAGAGTGGCAAGTTAACAGAGCTGAGTGAGGTCGAAAGAAATTTAACAGCTTGTATATTCTCATAAATGTAGGAAAAATATACGTATTTTGGGTTGATTTTGACAATTTAATAAAAAGCATAATAATTATAATACGATTGATAAAATGTATATTCATACTTATGTATGTGCATTTGTGAAATTAATGGCTGAAGCCGCCCCTTTTTTGTTTTATGAATATGGATTTAATTAATGCACAAATGTGAGCATAATCCACCTGTTGTTTTGCCGACGGCATTACGTATTAGAAAATTTATGAGTTTCGTTGGATATTGGAAAAATAAAGTCAAATAATAATAAAATTGGTTTTATTAATTAATGAAGAGTCCTCTTTTGTGTCATTTGTGTACTTGCATACATATGATATGATAAGATTTGCTATAATGGTGGTGCGCAAACGCAAATGCTAAAATGCCGTCGGCGATTTGTATTTGTTGACACATAATTTTTACGCTTTTATCTACATAAGTTATTCGCAAATTTTTTGAAAATTACTGCAAATCTTGTGTATGCGTACATACATATGTATGTATGTATGTATGTACATATGTACATAGATTCTAAACCCCCATTTAACATAATACAAATCAATATTTTACCCATTATACATAGATTCTTATCTATGCATACATACATATGTATACAAAATGCAGAACTAACTTTGTTCATATGTACATATGTATGTATGTACATAGATATGTACATATATACATACTTTAGACATGCCAAAATATTAATTCAAGGACAAATGACGTCTTTGCTCATACAAATATACGCACATAGTTATATTTATACATATTTACACATCAACGTGCGCACACTTCTGTCCTCACTTCCCGCAGCAACTACTACATCAACAGTTACACCGGCGCCATAAATCCTAAACCATTTCATTCATAAATTGCGCGTGCGTAAAACTCATTTCATTCATAAATTGCAGCACAACTTAAAATCTGCCAGCGAAGCACATTTTTCGCGATCTTACAAAAATTTATAAATTTGAACATTTTCGTCTTCAGCTTTGCAAGTACAGGGGCGTTGCCTATTTCTGGCCCAGTCCGGCAAATGTGTTGGTGAAAAATAAATAAAAATATGTATATTAGACATTCCTCAGCTAATACGATACTCTTTTACCAAATTCATATCTAATTTATGAATATTTAATCATTACGAACCATTATATTGTAAAATACTAATAAAAATATATAAATGCATTCGGTAATATTTCGCAAAATCGGCCTTGCCAAGATAAATACTCAGCACATCTTCATCACCCAATACGCGCTGTGTACATTTGTATGAGCTTATATATATATGTAAATATGTAGCCGAATTTTGTCGCATTTGAACAACAGTGTTGGTCATCACTGAATTTGCAAACCATAACTGCAATTTGTAGTCGAAGCAGGAAATCTACTACTTTATAAAAAGTAGTTACAAAAATGCATAATTAATTTTCACTTTTAATTTATTTAAAAAATATATCACACTATATCTCAACTTAATAAGTATTAACCAGCTATATATTATTGATTTTCTCACAGTTAAACGTCTCTGAGAGTTAAATCGTATATTTTTTTAATACCCTATTTTTTCTTGTACCTACTGCGAAAGGAAAATTATTTGCACCCAACTCTAATTTATGGTGGTGGTTTATTGCCTTCGTCTCGCAGCAGAATTGTCGGAAATCCGAGCAGAAGCAAACATTTAGAGCTCAAGGGTGGTTTGCGGGCACGTGAACAAATGTACGTTTGTATTTATTGTATGTACATATGTGCAGAAAAATATGCGTTTGGCTTTTTGCTTGCACATAAGATGAATTTTAGGCTTAGATTTGTTTGATCAAATATTTTTAACATGGGTGATATTAAATTTAGTTTGGGAAGACAAAGTAAATTGTATTATTGTATTTAAATTAGGGAATATACATATATCAATCCACATTTATGGTTAAAAGGTAAATAATTTGCCCATATGGCGAGATTTATATACATATGTATGTAAGTACAAAGTACTACTTGCCTTAAATTGTAACTGATTCGATAAATATTATTTCATTAAAATTTTGTTCACATTTAAGTGATAGAATTTTGCCAAAATTTAAATAAATTTTCAGCTCCACCGATAACATAACGAAAATACATTAAAACTCTCGTTTTATCAATTCCCGCTCTGTCACTGTTAGTTTTGTGGTGAGCTAAGGCAAAATATATCATGGTGAGCTACGACAAGAAAATTAGTACCCCTCAAAATCAGAGGAATGTGTGTCGGAATGGACTGAGATAAGGCTTCTCTGTAAAATATAAGTTCTCTGCTAACAGTGATATCACGGTATAAATTGACGAAACAGATGTGGGAATTGCAGATTCGGTTAGTCGTGTCTTGTAGGGTACTAGAAAATATATTGAATGGACCTATTGACTACACCTTCCAAGACTTCGCTTTGCCACCATTCCATTTATTTATAACAAATTTTTTAAATACATCGTGGTGGCAACCTGCTTTTAATAAACAATGGTATTTAGTTGCAAAAACAGTTTTCTGGAAATGAAAGATTCTTTAGTTACTAGTTAAAAGTTGTCAATAAATGAGAAGGATGTTTGATAAACTATCCTGTATACTGTGCTTGGAAAAATCAGATTCCTCTGTGGGCCAAAAAATTATCGATTCTAATGATCATGAATCACTGAATGCCCGGGAGATAATCGAGCAACATTTTAAGGAAGAAGTAAAATTTCTAAATTTCGTTGTTATGATATTTTTTAAGTGTATTCTTTTTTTTTTATAAAGCTCAGCATGATGCCGTACTTCTCGACTAAAGTAGTGTGTAAACATTGCTGGGACTTGGTGCATCAATTTCATGAGTTATACGTCCGTGTGCAGAAGGCGCATTTGGCAGCAAACAACACCTTGAAGTCTTTGCAAGAGCTAGAGATAGCTATTACAGAAATAAAAGTAGAACCCGATGTCATAGATGAGTTACAATCACCTCCAAAGCGTCGCCGTGGTCGTCCACGTCGGCAGAAAACGGCTGATGAAAACCTTAGGGGCGAGCCAATTGCCTTGAGAGAATGCAGTATTAGAATTGAGAAACTGGCATTCCCAATCAGCAATATTAGAAACGAATGTGAGCAAAATAGAAATATGGACAGTGGGGATATTAAAAGCGAAGATGAATTTATGGATGCTAATTATTCACCGCAAGCATCTGATAATGAGACTATAAGTCAAGTGCCTGCAAATCCAATCAATGAAAATGTACTAGCGCGTGGTTCACCCCAAAAAAAGAAAGTACGTTCAAAAAGGAAGCAAAATAAGAAGCACAATGAAGAAAACCCGGAGCCCAAACAAAGGCTCAAACCACGACATAAGACATCGGACTATGATGAATATATTGCCCAAAATTTTAAATTATTTTGCTTTCTTTGTCAAAGGGCTCTAACTGACTTCAGGGAACTAAAGATACATTTTCGCGAACAACATCAAATGAATGGGTATGTAAAATGTTGTGGTAAAAAATTACTTAAACGAGGTGTACTCGTGGACCATATTCACTTTCACAACGACCATGAATATTTCAAATGCGAACACTGTAATAAGCTACTATCCGATCGGCGAGGGCTTGAAACCCATATTCAATTTTTTCATGGTTCAAGGGAACGAATTTATCACTGCGATGTTTGTTCAAAAGGATTCTTTCGTCGTGAAGTACTTGCTCGTCATTATTTAACACATGCGCCAGATGAACAAAAGAAAGTTAAGTGCACGCAATGCGAAAAAACGTAAGTAAAAAAAAATATTTTACTTATGTACATATATCAATATTATTGATTTAAAAATACCATTATACTATCTTTAGATTCTGCAATGAATATAATATGAGACAGCATTTAAAATTAGTACATTTACATTTGTATGCCAAGATATGTGATGTTTGCGGAAAATCCTTTCACGGTAGCGAAGCATTTCGCCGGCACCAACAAGAGCACACTGGCTTACCGAGGACAATGATTAAGTGTGAACTATGTGAAGCTGAACTTACGACGAAATATGGGTTGGCGCGCCATATGAAAGTAATGCACACCGACGAATACCGAACGCCTCAGGTATGCCCAATCTGCTCTAAAGTATCGCCAACGCTTCGAGCGCATCATACACATTTCAAATATATGCACGCTACAGAGAGAAAACATGCTTGTAAACTTTGTGACAAAGCCTTCAAACGACCTAACGATCTACGAGTAATATAACTTGCAGTGCAGAAATTGATATTGAGAATATTTTTTTTAATATTAATATTAATTTTTATTTCTAGGAACACATGACAACACATACCGGAGAAGTTTTGTATACGTGTACATTTTGTCCTCAAACATTCAATTCGAATGCGAATATGTATGCTCATCGCAAGCGAAAGCATCCAAAAGAATGGGAGGAAAAATGTAAAAAGAGAAATACTTCAAATGATATAGGAAAACTAATACAAAACGATATGGGATCGATAGTAGAGTCGGGGGATCCAGATGAAATGAAATAAATGGATAACATTGCATCTTTAATAGTAAAGGGATCAAGATAGTATAATAAATAAACAAAATTAAAATTGTGTGAAGGCAATCAAAGTCTGGCCAGTTTACGAAAATCATTTTTTGGAATTTAGATGTCTTTAAAGCTAAGGGGCTTAATACTAATTTATTTAGGTTTATTAAAATTAAAATCTTGTATTTATTCTATTTATTATTAAAGATGCAGATTTAGTATTATAATAATTTATATATGTATTTCTAATAAGGCAAAAGTGTTTTTTTTTTTAAATGAGGAAGAGAAACGTGTTGTATTTAACCACAAGCTGATTGATGTGAAGTTAAAATTAATAGAAAAAAAAACTTTTATAACATTTAAATTATTTAAATATGAATGTGTATATTGCTTTATTTAATTTTTTCCCCATTATTATTTTTTTTTTTTTTTCGAACTTAAAATATGGCGGCGTTGATGAATCGCTCAGTATTTAGCCCACACGTAGATGGGCCAATAAGTGCCAGGGTGATAACGTTGATATAGATTAAGTTTCTCGCAACTTAATAATAATTGTTAAAACGTGCGTTTGCACTTTGATACGACTAGACTGACAGATGTGTTTTAATGTCGTGTATATCGAGTTTTTTGGCAGATATGTTTGTATGTGTAACGATTGCTGTGTCGGAATACAGCTGATTTTTTGCGTATGTTGATGACTAAGTTCCCAGAGGTTTCCCAGTCGTGGTGATTACGGTCACATAAGTCTCTTGGTGTATCGCTTTGGGATTGCTGGTATTAGTACATTGCTGCTTGTTACCCGTAAGTATTAGCGCGGCAGTTGTACGATTATTGAAGTAAAACACAAATTTCCAACAGCGTGTGTACGCTTTAAAACTTTTTGTATTTTTAGTCCTCTTGATTCTTACAACTGTCTCGACCTATGCAAAGTGACACGTTTATATACATACATAGCTGGTCAAAGTGGCCTGATACTACAGTTATTACGAGTATATATATATAGATGTATAAAACAATAAAAATGCATGTTATAATACGAAAGTATGTATGCAAACATTAGGTATATAGTGAGAGATGTTAAGGTAGGTAAGAGAAATACAAAACGTATGCGAATATAGGAATATAATGAAATAGGTGAATGAAATGATGATGTTAATGATGATAATAATTATTTATTTTTACTTTTACTGCTCGGCTGTAGTTTTTGTCGGCAACACTCCCTCGCCCGTAAACGAGGTTGGTGAGACACGTTTACTTTGGCCCGTGCCGACATCTAACACGGCTAATTTTACAATAGGTCGATG
Organism: Philophylla caesio; assembly: GCA_963971545.1. Classification (NCBI taxonomy): domain Eukaryota; kingdom Metazoa; phylum Arthropoda; class Insecta; order Diptera; family Tephritidae; genus Philophylla; species Philophylla caesio. The sequence continues at coordinate 74,559,129 of OZ020606.1, forward strand.
AAATACACCTGATTTGGTCTCTACCATTGCGCTTCGAACTTGGCCGTGTTTCGCTGTTATCACGTTCACGATTCTGCCTTTTGGCCAACAGTTCCTCGGCAGGTCTTGATCGGCACTTACCACGACGTCGCCAATACAAACTGGACGTTGTTTCGTGAACCACTTTGTGCGTCGAGAGATGATTGGCGTGTATTCTTTTACCCATCGTCGCCAAAAGCGGTCGGCGAATTGCTGGGTAAGTTGCCAGCGTTGACGCAGATTGACGGTGTTGTTGCATATCGGCTTGTAGCCATCCGATGACCCAATCAACAAGTGGTTAGGGGTAAGAGCCTCGTCGTCACAATTTTCCAAAGAAACAAATGTCAGCGGTCTTGCGTTCAGTATGAATTCAACTTCGTTCAGGGCACTCCGTAGACTCTCATCGGTAAAGCTTGTCGATGGTAGTATCTCATAAAGCACAGTCTTCACTGACCTAACAAGCCTTTCCCATGCTCCTCCCATATGGGGGGCGCTTGGGGGGTTAAATCTCCATTTAACCTGATCAAAGGTTGAAATGATTCCGGTCAAGTCGATATTCTTGAGGTATTCGCAAATTATTTTTTCTGATGCTTTAAAGTTGGTGCCGTTGTCCGAGAATATCTCCCTTGGATATCCTCGTCGAGATACAAAATTTCGAATCGCTATAATACAAGAACTGGTATCTAGACTATACGCAACTTCAATGTGTACGGCTCGAAGCGTTAAGCATGTAAAAAGAACGCCCCACCGTTTTTCGCGCCTTCTTCCAACGACGACAAACAAAGGGCCAAAATAGTCGATACCTACAAAGGTGAAGGGCCTTTCGAATGCTGCAATCCTTGCAGCCGGTAGCGATGCCATTTGTGGCGGCTGTGGCATGCATCTGTCGTTTTTACACTTTTGACATTCCGCGCGTACCCTTTTATACAGTACCCTCAATCGGTGTATAAAATATATACCACGAATTTTATTAATCACGGACTCGTGCATCTGATGATGAAAATTTTCGTGGGCCCAGCGAACAATTAAAAAGGTAACGTGATGACAGTTCGGCAGCACTGCGATATCTTCATGGTTATTTAAGTGATCAACTCGACTTTTGCATCTTAGTATGCCATGTGCATCTAAGTAAACGTTTAACTTGAAAAGTTTGCTTGATTTTTCAATAATCTTACCGTGCTTGAGACAGCTAATTTCTTCGCGATACTCCATGGATTGAGCATACCTAATAAGAAAACGTTGCGCTTGTTGAATCATGTCAAAGTCGATGGCTTCTCTCCGATTTCTTGCCAGCACAACAGAGCGTAATCGGTCGACATACAGAAAAAATGTAGCTACAGCGCGATACAAACGTTTCCAACTAGAAAATTGCTCCACGTTCAGCGTAAGGTTGTTTATATGTACTTTTGTCATATGCAAAAGATGACGTTTGATTTCCGAATCGTCTCCGTCTTCAAATTTTACCTCTTCACATTGCGGCCAAACCTCGGCTTTCGATTTCAAAAATTCTGGGCCAGTAAACCATAACTGGTAGCTTTGACGTGTAACTGCTTTGGTGGCTAAGTCAGCTGGATTATGTTTCGAGGGAACCCAACGCCATTGACTCACGTTCGATTCTTCTAAAATTTCTCCTATTCTATGCATCACGAATTGGTGAAAGTTTTTAGGGTCCATTCGCATCCATCTTAACACTGTCTTCGAATCCGTCCACCAATATTTCGACATTATTCCAATTCGTTGCGTATTGCACACCATGTTCGCCAGTCGTACGCCTGCTACCGCCGCCTGCAGCTCTAGCCTGGGAATCGATATTGGTTTTAACGGTGCAACTTTCGACTTTCCAGCCACGAGAGTAACCGAGACGTCATTGCCCTTGGACACACGCAAGTAGCAAACCGCCGCGAACGCGCTTTCGCCGGCGTCAACGAACGTGTGCAGTTGAATATCTTCAGCGTCTTTCAGCAATAATGAATAACATCGAGGTATTTCTACAGTTGTTATTAATGGCATGGTGGACTTCCACTGACTCCATTTGTCGAGAAGATGACCACTCAGCGGATCATCCCAGGAAATACCGAAGCGCCATACATCTTGCAGCAAGATTTTTAACCCCACAGTGTAGCAACAAACAAATCCAAGGGGATCAAAGATCGACATTAGCACCTGGAGCGCCTCTCTCTTCGTCGGTACGATTGGCTCGTTAATAATGTTGCGACGTAGTCGCGCAAATCTACAGTTATATTTGAAATTATCGCTAACGGGGTCCCAAACCATACCAAGAACTTTCGTAGTTGAACCCCATTCCTTGGCGGATTGGATTGGCGAAGACTCGCTTTCCAGCTGCTTCAGGACGTGTTCGGAATTAGAGGACCAGCCACGTATATTGAAGCCAGCCGCCCAGTGAATCCTTTTCACTTGTTGAGCTAACTGCAGCGCAGATTGTTCATCATCTCCGCAGTCAATAAAATCATCTACGTAATGATTATTCTTCACGGCATCGGTGGCACGAGGAAGTTCATCCTTGAACTGATCAGCATTCTTATCACGTATATAATGAGCGATAAACGGCGCACAGTTCAAACCAAAAGTCAACGCTCGCATGACGTAAACGCTTGGATGTTGCGGATCATCATCGTCGTCGCACCACAGGAATCGCTGAGCGTTCATGTCTCTGTCTCGAATATTGATGCGGTGAAACATCTCCTCAATATCACCGCAAATAGCCACTCTGCCAACTCTGAAAGCAAATAAAATACCGATAAGTGGATTAAGCAAGTCGGGGCCACTCAGCAGGAAGTCATTCAGCGATACTCCATCCACCTTTGCAGCAGCATCCCATACCATGCGAATCTTTTCAGGTTTATTCGGATTTTTAACAATGAAAATAGGCAAGTACCATGTCTTATCGTGGGGAACTGCGACCTGAGTTGGAGAAAGTTTTTGCGCATACCCTTTAGAGAGAAGATTATTGATTTGGGCTTGGATTTTCGATTTTAGCATCGGGTCCTTAACGAAATTCTTCCATAAACACGTCAAACGCCGTGCGGCATGGGCATAGCTATCTGGTAGCAACACACTTGGGTTACGCCATGGCAGCCCAATTTCATAGTTGCTATCGCCTTTTATACAAGTGTTGTTCAAAGTACTTATGGCGCTCGCATCTTCTTCCGAGAACAGCTGTGTAGGCTTGGACGACTCAAGTGTGAAGAATTCCTTCACGGATTCGTGTAAGTCGTCGTATCTTTTTTTACAATCGCACGTATGCACGCTGAGTCGATATTCACTAGCCTGTCTAAAATCGCACCCTTGCAGTGTCCATCCAAGTCGAGTTTTGGACGCTATAGGCTGGAACCAAGTTCCTTCTCTAATTTTGAGAGGTATTGCAAGCCTCCAATTGTCAGCGCCGATCAACAATGCTGGCTTCACGTTTTGGTATGATGCAATTGGTAATCCCGATAAATATGGGTACAGCTGCTCCATCTCGGATGCATTAATTGTCTGCGCTGGGAGATCGAGATCGTCGACAGTATGAATATTTTTCAAAATGTACTTTTGGTTATTTGTTGTACTCGAAATTTCAATGGCGGCCTTAACAGAATTTTCTTCAAGGCGTGTTGTGTTGCCTGTCCACCGTAAGCAAAGAGGGTCTTGTTCACCTTCCACGCCAAGTTCATCCAGGATTTTCTTTTCTATTAGCGTCACAGAAGAGCCCTCATCTAAAAATGCAAAAATTTCCAGTACTTTACTCTTTGAGTAAACGCGTATCGGAATGATTCTGAAGAGTGGTTGTATTCCTTCGCAACCGCTACTGTGCGTGTTTAGCTGCACGTCTGAAAATTTGTTTGCATTTGCCGTTACAGTGTTGGGATTTTCTATGCTTGCTACTGTGGTTGTTTTATGAAGTAATTGATGGTGTTTGATTGTGCAACCATCCACCCCACATACCTTATTCAAAAAACATTTTCGCCGGTGAGGATTTAGACATTGGCGGCAGAGATTATGCGCTTTAACTTCCTCCCATTTTCGCGAGAGGGTAAAATTTTTAAAAATGTTACAATGTATTATCTTGTGATCGGAGCGTTTGCAAATTATACACTGCTTGGCCATGGATGTGTTACTGGCTAATGGCGAATTCTGGTTTTTGGCGCTGATGGTGTGCGTGTTAACCACAGCATTACTTTTTGCTGGTGCTAAAGAGACTACAGTACTGGCAGCTTCGGCTAAATTGTACAACCAATCGCTGAACTGTTTCACCACCGGTGTATTGTCATCTTTTGGGTGAACTGCCCAGTTTAACTTTTGGCCATTGGGAAGCTTGTCGACCAACTCTTTTACTAACAGCGGGTTATGTAGGTGCGCATACATTCCGCATCCTTCTATCGTTACGCAAATATTCCTGACACAGAGTGCAAACTCAATAAGCCCCTCCAATTTATCTTTCAGCGCTGGCATAGCACGAGCTTTATACATTGCACGTTCGAGGATGTGTTCAGGTGTGCCAAAACACATTCTCAGAGTCTTAATAATTTCGGGAACCATGTAGGGTAGAAACAGTTTACTCTTTACCAACTCTCGCGCCTTGCCTCTAAGGCTTCCTTGAAGTCTAATCAAATTTTCCGCATCGGTGTACCCTGCAACCGTGGTGCTATTTTCGAAGCTGCTAATAAACAGCGGCCACTCCTCAGGGTCGCCATTAAAGGTTGGAAGCTGTTTGGGTATAGCCTGCCTTGCTGCTAATTGGCCAGGTGTAGGCCCGTTGTTAGGTGCAAACATTGAAGGGTTTGATGCAGGGCTGTCGTTATGCTGAGAAAGAATTTTATATTTGTTATTTAAGTATAGCTGTTGTATTCTCATCTCTTCTTCCAGCCTCTCTAGTTGAAGATTTCGATATACGTCGGTATTGGGCGACATTTGCATACCTGGAGAATTGCGTGAACCTACTTGCGATACCGAGGGGGATGAATTTGCCTGATTGTACGCTAAACCAGTTGCAGTTGTGAAGATGTTTTTGCCCGTTGGGAATTGTTGTACCGATTCCGTTGATTGCAGAACTGGGTTATACCCGGAAAACATTGATTTAGTTGGTGGTTGCATTCCCTGACCTGATTCATTAGGCCCGAAATTCCAGCTTGCGGAAGCCAAGGTCGAAAATTTTGATACTGGTATCGGAGTGCTACCAGCGGTGACCGTGGTTACTTTATTTGTCGTAGATCTTAGAAGTGGATCGACTCTTGATTCGGACGTTTTTGTTGTTGTTGGAAACGTAGGCAGAAAATGCACGTGCCGGTTACCTTGTTTGGCAGTTGGCGATGACGCTGCAGTTGGATGCGCGTTCGTGGTTGATAGATGATTTTGGCAGCTTTCACAGCTCCAGCTTACGTCAGCCACATTGCTGTCCACACCAACGCAGTGAAAGTGGTACCAGGCGTCGCAAGTGTCACACTGGACCATACTGTCGTTGTCTGACGCGTCACATTTTTGGCAATTTTGCCCCGTAGTTTCGTTTCTCAAATTGTTCATTTTTGCAAAATTTAGCCGGTTTTAAGTATTGGAACGATAAAAAAGTTTTAAAGATTTGTTACCCGTAAGTATTAGCGCGGCAGTTGTACGATTATTGAAGTAAAACACAAATTTCCAACAGCGTGTGTACGCTTTAAAACTTTTTGTATTTTTAGTCCTCTTGATTCTTACAACTGTCTCGACCTATGCAAAGTGACACGTTTATATACATACATAGCTGGTCAAAGTGGCCTGATACTACAGTTATTACGAGTATATATATATAGATGTATAAAACAATAAAAATGCATGTTATAATACGAAAGTATGTATGCAAACATTAGGTATATAGTGAGAGATGTTAAGGTAGGTAAGAGAAATACAAAACGTATGCGAATATAGGAATATAATGAAATAGGTGAATGAAATGATGATGTTAATGATGATAATAATTATTTATTTTTACTTTTACTGCTCGGCTGTAGTTTTTGTCGGCAACACTGCTTGTTGAGCGACTTTTGGATGTGTCCGGAGACTATGTGTTTTTCCCCTTGTGCATGCGCGTGACTTGCATGCGCCAAAACAACAACCGAAAGCACTGAAAAGTGCTGATTTCGCCACCTTACAGTGCCGAAGTGTTCACTTTTAGGTGAGTGTGTTATTCAAAGCTTGATTCAAATACTTATTTTAGCCTCATTTATAAAGCTGGTCAGGGCCTTGAATATCTTATTATTAAACATTTTAATCATTTGTGTGAGGTTTTCAAAATTATCAAAAATATTGTACTTTTCTCTTGCAGATTTGTGTTTTTCACATACCCAGATCATATGTATGTATGTATCTAATACATTGCATTTACTACAGAGGTTTGTATCATGTTTGCCAACTTTGTATAAAAATACATTATCGTATGTACATATGTATGTCTAGTTAGTAGTATGTTCACTGTTTTAATGTCCTTTGTTTCCATGTCAACTTTTAAATACCACGGGTGTTTGGGGATGTCTGGGTGAAACTCTGCAAAGAGTTTACCCTTTTCTAAGGATTTTAAGTGATATCTTTCATTCCAGTCCGTTTTTAGTATACCTTTGATGCATCTTAATGCCTCTTCCGGTGTCAGGCTAACGCATAAAGGAGCTCCTACTTCTAAGGCTTGTTTTGTCATCAGGTCTGCTGTTTCATTTATTTGTATACCTACATGGCTCGGAGTCCAACTCACATCACATTTTAGACACCCATAGTTAATGGTCTCATGTATTCGTGCAGCTACATATGTAGTTGTTGGTTTCTTTTTCGTTTAGCCATTTGCAAACTATAATATTGTCGGTGAATATCGCAATGTTTGTGAGTCCATCTTCCACAGCAATGTCAATTGCCTTGGCAATGGCCCATGCTTCAGCAAAAGCTGATGAAGTTTTCATAGTGATTTTAAAATAGAATTTCTGTTCAAATGTTTTATTATACACACTTAGGCCCATGGCCCCTGTCCCTCCAGATGCGTCGGTGGCAAAAATGTCATAATTTAAGGGCCGTACACATACAACTTTCCTCGCTTTACTTGACAATTCGAACTTTAACAACAAAGCATGAGGTGCAGAAGGTTTGCTACATATGTAGAACGCTTTGACAGTTTCTGCGATAATTGTTTGTTTTGAATTGCGATATGTGCTTATTCCGAGTATTTTCATTAATAAAAGAATAAGAAATGTGTTTTACATCTACTTATGTATGTTTTAAATTCGCGAGTGTAATAAACTTTATTAAGACTGAGATGTAACAAGTCTTCTTGCAGCATCTTTCGACAAAATAAATAAAAAACGATCCAGGGGATTTTAGGAAAACGATGAAGGTGGTTAACAAAGAGGTGTCTCATTTGCTATTTGTTCATATTTCTCTTCTTTTCTCTTTTTAAAAGTAATTATATATGCAAAAATTATGAAATACAAGTGAATTCTCTAAATCGTGTGTATATGCACGCAGAAATAAAATGGAAATGTAAACAGTTGGTTGTCAAAGTGTACAAAAGTTGAGAGTTCGCCATGATTTTGCTTCGTTTTGCTTTGCTTTACTTTTCTCGCCTTGTATTTAGCAGCACTCATATAACATCAGGTCTTCAACTTATCTGTCAAAGCGAAACTCTGAAGCAAAGCAAAGCGAAAGTCTTATGTGTACGGCCCTTTAGTCTTTTGTATGTTGCAATTTTTTCGTTATAAATAGTATTGCACACTTCCCTTGATGTATCACATTTCCTCCCAGGAATGGAATTATCAATTACATTTAAGAAAGAGCTTTTTTTGAAAGTATTTGAAGGACCTATTCGGTCAAAAATATCTTTAAATTCATAATATATTGTACTGTAACTAGAGTCAGCAAGCCTTTCTTGTTTGATGCCTCTGTAAAGGGTCGGATTATTATGCATAACCCTAATGAGCATCATGTGTAGTGGGGTCCTCAATGCTGTAAAGTTTTTTTGTATAGAGATTAAAAAGTAGAGGGGACAGGCAACTACCCTGCGGCAGACCATTCCCAACTGTAATTGATTCGCTTCCTAATTGCAATGTTCTTTTACTTAGAAAATTTGTTATCCAGTTAATATACTGGTATGGGATTTTGGCTTCCATCAAAATACCTTGCAATATTTTGACCGATACGCAGTTATAAGCATTGCTTATAGCTAGAGACAAGGCTACCACTTTTTGTCCTCTATTCTTCCTATGTACATATATGCAATGTAATGCAAAATTTCATTGAGGCAAACGGAAGCCGACATGCCTTTCCTATTGGCATAAGACCTTTTTGGGTAACCATTACTGAATTTGAGTTGGTCCTCAAGCCTACCCTTAATCATCAGGTTTATTGATTTGATTAAAACAGATATTAACGAGATGGGTCGAAAGTTTCTATGGTCAGACAAATCTTTGTTGACCCTTCGCACAGGGACCACCTTGATTCCACGCCACGGAATTTTACACTCAATAAACGCACAATTGAACACATCCAACAAATTGGTGACCGCAATTTCTGGAAGCGCTCGTAGCATTTCATATGTGATGGAGTCACATCCACCCGCCGACCGTTTATTTTTATTTTTCAGAACTAGCTTAAAATCTGACTCGCAGAAAAGGGGCATGCCCACTCCATTTTACACATTCAGCAGATGGTTGTCTTCACCTGTCTCCACAGTGCAGATTTGATCCTTCAGGAATCTCAAGTATTCAGCATTGTTGGCAGAATCCCATTTGGTAGTTGGTTCAGCCGGTTTAGATTTCTTTATGTTATTTAGAAATTTCCACGCATCCCTAGAGTTTGGATGGGAGTTAAGAAGATCTAAGTTGTTGACAAAACTTTCTTTTTTTGCCTCTTTGACTGCAATTTTCCACTTTTCCCTAGCTACAAGGGCTTCCTCTATGTTATGGACCGTAGGGTGTTTGTTGCACTTTTTATTGGCTACTAAGTGTAGTCTGAATAGCATATTTAGGCTTTCATGCCACCAATATTTAGGGGTATGTTTTTTGTTTTCAACAAAAGTAGCTTTTTTAATTTCCTTAGAAAATATCGACTCAATTTGTTCGATACCCCCCTCAAGAGTGTTACTGCTGAGGGCTGTCAGGAGTTTTTTTTTTGCTAGAAAATTAACAACTAGGTTTTATCTTCGTTAAGTCTAAGACTATAGGGTAATGGTGACTACCTCCTAGTTGGCAGGGCACAACCTCCCATTTAATCGGAAAAGTAGTATTTGTAAAGGATAAGTCCAGTACATGAGTCGCCCCATTCCGTAGACCTCGCATTAAAATCTCCTAAAATTAGTACATTGCGATAAACCTGCATGGCGTCAAAAAGTTTGGAAATCTCTTCTTTGAATGTACCCATGTTAAAGGAGGGTTCGAAATAAACTGCACAAATGACTAGATTTGTCGCAAGGTTTTGTGTTTGTATTATACATACATATATCCCGGTTCGATGTGAAACTAAAATTTTTAAATTTAATTGATTTCCTCAATCCTATGGCCACTCCTCCATAGCCATCGTCTCTATTTTTTTTAACTAGATTAAAATTTATAATGTTTTTTTTTGTATACTGTCCTTCGTGGGAAAATGTCTCACTGAGACAGAAAATATCGATGTTGGAATAGTTAACATAGTGTTCTAAGTGATTGATTTTTATATTTAGACTTTGTACATTATGTTGAAGAATCCCAATTCTGATCTAGTGGTGAAAAAGGGTTATTCGTAATAAATTTATGGTCTAACTCTAGACAGAATCTTTTTAATCTGTCATCAAATTGTGAAAAGGCAGTGACTCCAGCCGGGAAGTCAATTCTATTGAATGCATCCTTAGCAAACTTTACCATTTCTGTTACTACCTTTTCCATTTCCGATACAATATGCATGTTCTCATTCCTGAGTGCTATGCCATATTCTCTGATTCCTTCGCCTTTTTTTAAACTGCGAGAGTTTTTTACTAAATCAGTCTAACTCTTTGTTTTGTTTGCCCGATTGGACTCACTGCTTTTCGCTTAGCATTAGCATTGCGCGTAGCTATTTGGAACAAGGATTTTGTTAACCTCTAAGTCTCTGTTTCTAATAGTCTGTTGGTTGACCTATTGCCAGGGAGTCAGACTCCATGTCTAAAATACTGAACCGGTTGGTGGCAAAAGGTTTGTAGTTGGAAATTACTTCCTTCCTGGTCATTTTTTTAATCGTCATAATTTTGTGTACCTCGTCTTCTTTTGCCCATTTTGGGCATTTGTTCTTTCCAGTCGCAAAGCGATCTGCCTCCGCAAATAATGCATTTCGCATTCACACACCCATCTCTACATTCTCCTGGGTTTCCACACTTCAGGCACCTTTTGCTAGCCCTACAGGACTTATCCGTATGCCCTATTCTGCCACAATTCAGGCAATGTCTTAGGAAGGGGTAGAAATACTGGACCTCCAGTACCGTGTAATTAAAACGTATGGTTTGAGGAAGTTCATTCGAGGCAAAACCTATCTTAACAGATAGAAAAGGAACCCGTTTGCCCTCATTAGCTTGGTCACGTCTGGTAAATCTCAGTACAGAAGTTATTTTGACTTCAGAAATTGCCGACATCCTAATATCTTCCTCAGAATATTCATAGGTCTCGACAAAGGATCGGGGAATGAAAGCTCTCATGCCCTTCTCTTTGAATTTTTTATTTCCTAACATTTCATTCGCTGACGCTATATTTTTTACTTTTATTTTGTACAAAGTGACACCAATTGGATAAATGTCATCAATGTCCTTCAGTCCCAGATCCTTAATTCGACTCCACAGATATAGTCCATTTTTCATCTTAACATTTCTAACCTCTTGCGATTGTGACGTGTCGATCAACACATAAATCTCACCCTTATGGTTTGTTGGGTAAAGTATCTCATTTTGATATATATACATATGTAAAATTTTTCCCAGTCATATCGTCTCGCTTTACCTTATCGTGTCCGCTATTTGCATTCACTGCTTTGTCTGTCTCTTTTTCACTACTTTGTGAAAACTGTGTCTGTCCGTCATTGCCTAGTTCTTCTAACTGTAAATCTTCTTCTTTGTCTGTCAACTTTGTTTGTTTCCCGCCAATTTTTTGGCTTTCATCACAATTTTGGCGCGCATGTGCCAAACCCCTATTTTCCACACCCAATATGGGCATATCCTAAACTTTTTTTTTCACAGATTCCACGCATTTCGGCATCAATTGCCTCTTGCCCTTTAAGCCTTTTCCTTTTGGCTCTGCCGGCATTTCCCAAAATGTCGTCAGAGTCCAAAACACTTGCAGGCGACGCCTTCAACACAACGACGCGCTTCAACACAAATCTGCACTATTTATGAAAAGAACAATACGGAGTCTTCAAAGTCCCAATAAGGAATTTCTTAAAAACCCAAATTTGCTTATACAAAAACTGCACTTCTCACTGGTTAAAAGTAACCTTGACACTTCAGTAGCTCGCGATGGAAATGCATCATTATTTTGCTTACTGGAAGCAACATGTACCAACGAATAAAGATTCTAACGAAGTTGGTAATGTTCTCCACCAAGAATGATAAATTAGATTGCAACATTTCTACGTCATAGCGTACAGAATATGAGTATGAAGCGAAATGAAAATACCAACATGGCGGCGAAATCGTAAACAAACGCGCTCACAGCAGAGTGCAATTGTGAAGCATTTATACAAGTGTTGTGTTCTATGCTCACCAACAACCAAAAAAGCAGTTTTTGTTCAAAAACAGCGGTAATTTAGCGAATGTACAGCAATTGGTACATTAAAATATGTGAAATTGTGATATTCCGGTGTAGTTGACTCAGCTTATGTTGTATTTGTACAATTCTCAAAAAGTGGATAAGGAACATAAAATTATAAAATCCTTTTCTTTACGCACTTTAATATCAAAATATAGTGAAAATGCAAAGGTTGCATGTAGTCTTTACTACAATTTGCCATTGTACACTTCGTTTATTAAAAGACCCTTAACTAATTGTTTCATTATTTTGCACGCGAATGTGAATTTTCTGTTTCTTTTCCCTTTTGACTTGATATCCTGGTATGATATGTCGTCACACAGCTGTCAAGCCGAAACAAAAAAGATAACGGGACAAAAGTGTCGCAATTTTCTAATTTATCATTCTTGGGTTTCACTGCTTTGTATTCTCTTAATCGTAATACCCAGCAAGAAAATTCTCGGTTAGATTACGTCTGATATACCAGAGGGCTCTACCAGAAAATTCAGGTCGTTTCTATTATATTCTTAAACAACAATAACAACAAACGAAATTGAGCTCAAATGGAAATTACGGAAAATAAGATTGGCAGCTAATTAAATGGCAAAAAATTACAAAATAAAAAAAGCTTAAAGTTGCTTAATAAAATCAAAAAAAGCAACACATTGGCACATATGTATGTACATAATTCTTAGCAGGATGCTAAAGCCCTGTGTGGTTACACTTCTCGACATTAGAGAAAGGAAGTTGTGCAAATGCTGTAACGATATATGTACATAAATAATTTATACACATGCATACTATTTCATGAATGATCGCTATAGCGACTTTTGGGAACGAGACGAACCTTCAAAGGACGAAAATCGTTTCAAAGAAAATTTTAATTTCAAGACATAAAATAATGGCTATCTCATTATTCGCTTTGGAATATAGGACTTTTCAAAGTCTATGGGATACAGTACTGTTGGTGAAATGTTTGTGAACTTTTGCCAAGCAGTTTGCGGCCATTTCAACAGTTTAACATGAACAGGATCGAAAGAGTTCAGAAAGTTTTCCTAAAGTATGCTTTACGGTCTTTGCATTTCACTGATCCATTACCGTCGTATAATTCGCGTTTGCTACTATTAGATTTAAAGTCTTTAGAAAATAGGAGATCTATACTTTCTTTATCTTTTGTGCATGGCATTATCCAGGGGGCTTTTGATTGTCCCGCTCTTTTAGAGAAAATAAATTTTAATGTTCCAAGAAGAGAACTTCGTAGTTTTTATCCGTTCTATGGGAAGTGCAGTAGAACTAATTATGCCTATAATGCCCCTATAAGCCGGGCTTTAAATAAATTAAACCTGATCTCAACTTCTATCGAGCTTGATCTTTCAGTAGGTAGAAATATTTTTGTCATTCTCTTGAATTCATTTTTTAATACTAATAATCGTATTTAAGTTTTGTCATAAGAATACTTTTGTTAATAGTCTGTAAGAATTGTTATTCATAGACTTAAAAAAAAAAATAAAAATAAAAAAAAAAATAAAAAAATAAAAAATCCTACGGATTGCATGAATTCCTATCCTCCAAACCCACAAGAAATCGCATTTTAATTTATAATTAGGTTTAATTTGCTAATATTTGCAGCTATTTTTTAATAATAAACACTTTTGACTGCAGCTTTGCCATATTGAAATCACAATATTCAGTACTTATGCACATAATTTTCGTGCATTTATACGAGTGCTTATGCGCATTTGGAAGAGGATTATGCATGAGTTAATTCAAATCAAGGCCAACATTGCCCGTCTGTCAGCCCTTTTAAATCCGAGTTGACAAATCTGCTCGAAACTATTGTGTACGTGTGATCATTCATCTCTTTCTTACTCATAAAATTCACTCCTTTTGCTTAATGTATATATGTCCTGCTCACTCATGGTAGCACTGTCGGTGGTATCACGCAATAAATACCCAAAACAACTAACGTAAATTTCGGGTATACTTTCGGTGAAGGCACACCATGAAATAACATGCAAATCAGGTAGGCTTACCGTACAATTCTGGTAGCCTTAGCGTAAAGCGACTATAAAATTAAAACAATTTTTTTTTATAATTTTAATATTATATTTTTATATTATTTTCAATATATGTATATACTAATTATAACATACAAATATACTATTTATGTGATACGTTATGAGAAAGTTAGAATACATACATAGGTACTTAATAAAAACAAATTATCATTTAAATTAAAAAATTCTAGTAAATTCAGTCACATTGCATTAGTACTATGAACTTAAAAAAGAAACGACTATTATGAAAACATTCAATAATTCAAACAAAATTTCTTATGTATTTATATACATTTACATATGTATGTATTTACAACAAAAATTACTAACAGAAATTTATACGGATCTGTTGTCATACATTTTTTTAATAAATTCTATCACATTGCAAAATTAGCATGAAAAAGGAAAACACTATTTTAAAAACAGTTAATACACCAGCTCACATGTTTTAGGTACTTTCAACTTAAACTAAAGACTGATTTTTTATATTTTGTACTATAAAAGATCATAGATCTTATTGTACTAATTTTTGGCAATAAATGAAATGAAAATATCGTAAAAAGGACTAAACTAAACAAAAATAAATAACGCTCCAATACAAATACTATTACTATTTAACGTTAAAAAAGGCACTTATTATGTGTGAGCTCAAAAGTAATACTTAATACATGAACGAAAACAGTCTTCAAGACATATCAAGCCATAACCGCCAAAAGGACGTAAGCAACAAATAATTATTTTAATAAGAAGGTGCCTGTTAGCCAATTTTCTCCGCAGTTAATTAATAATAAATTTTCTCACATTTGAATGCAACTTTCTATACAAGATTTACGTTGTTTTTTCTACAAAACGCGACTATATTTATTAAAACGAGCTTTCCTTTTGCCGAGAAATTAAAGAGAATCAGCCTTCTTCTCTAAACTTTTTCATTTGTCGGTTACGTCAATTTGGCGGTTATGGCTCGATATACATTTTGAACATGATTCAATCATACAAGGTTTGATAATTAGACAGTTGTCTCACTCTTGCACGCTCTTGCCCTACATTCAATAATACAATTGACGCCATTCTCGTACGTTTTCCAGTAGCCTTGCCTATCTAGCAGCGAGCAGGTATTGACATTTCTTTTTTTTGCATGTATGAAATTGATTGGTCGTTGGTTCGATTCCCGGCCAGTTCAGATCATTTTGTTTGATCTTTTTTTTTTTAAGAAAGCATTTTATGTTTTTAAATTTTTTACTGTATATATTTTATACAAAATAACATACAATTAAAAAAAAAAATTATTTATATAAATATTAAGAACCATAAAGTTATACAGTTAAAATATCGAATAGAAGAAAATTTATTAGTATTTTGACCAGTTTTGACTAACGTCTTTACTTAATTTCCAACAGATGTATGTATATCAATAAAAATTCCATTAATTTTTTGACAAAGGTATTGTGTGGTGTTTGCCATATAAAAAAAAAATTTGTAACAAGTAATGTTACATTTTTAGTGACTTGAATCTTCCAATTTTATTATCTACAAAAATGGTAATTATATTTTTAAAAAAGTTTGAAATTGTAATGAAATATGTATACAATCCTGGTTACTGGGCTTTTAATAGATACCTCTTATTTTGGTTGCTAAAATTGATATAGAATTAAGGAAAAATTTATTATCTACGGGATGAACCCTTTAGTTTGCAGATATACGAAACCTTATAACAATAAAAAAGTTTAGTTGAAATAGCCACCTTAAATTAACCTTTTTTTACAAAAAAAATTTACTACTGCTAGGTGATATTCCTGCGCGTCGGGTTTTTGCTCTATCTCCAGAACAACATCCATTGACGTAAGGGGAAACATACCTGATAATTCTATAATGAGGATATCCTCTAGTTCTCCAGTCATTCGAACAACCGATTGGTAAACTCTTCTGCAAATGAAATTTTTTTTTTGTTGGAATCAGACACGAAACAACGCGAGCAGAAAACAGCATTCAGACTACATGCCGTTTATTGTACTGTTTTCATTTTCCTTTTAATCTGTTTTAAATCTGCAGAATTTACGAATAAATCTTGGCAGATTTTTCGGTGTCAAAGAGCTCAGGAGTTCGTCTCTCAACATATCGCGACCAAATGCCTCGTACCTAGTTCTTGCAAAGGCGGGCAGAAGCACAGAAAGTGTTCCGCCGTCTCTTCCTCTTCAAGACAGGATGGGCATATGGAGTTGTCATGTTCGCTTATCATGCCACGTGAAGTGACCGGACAACAGTCCAACAAGTTACCTGCAGTCTCGCCTGTTAAGCGAGAGCAAGTGTTTTGATAGTCCTTATGAGATTGAAGATAACATGAGTTTTGCCCATCTGCAACCTCTCGACGCCTCCCAGTCATTGCTGAGCGAAGTATTCACCCAGTTTCAGATGGTGGCATCGTTGACCAAAGGTGGGAGTGCTATAGCTGGTTTCGGGCTGGGAACACCTGATCCGAGCCAATTCTGGCCAAATGGTCAGATGTCTCATTATCAGATATACTTCGGTCTGGAAGACCGAGGCATATTCCCCTAGAGAAAAGTGAAGCTTATCCTCATTTTCTTCTATAAAAACTCTAGATCCTGACCCAGAGTCTGTTTTGAAGCCATCAGTAAAGATTCGACAACGTGTAAGACAGGGCTCAGTGTTAGCATTGAACCAGCATTCAGCCTCAGGGAACTCAACGTTATAGAGTCTCATCAGCAAAGGAAACGGTGGCGTACTATCCTGGGGAATTGAAAAGACACAAGTGTTCATAACTCTGCCGCCAGCAACTTCCGCCTCGCCCCACTCCGTTGACATAAAGCCCTCCCCACGTATAAATATACAAAGTGCAGCAATGCGTCAAGAGCAGCGCCAGGTGTTGTAGAGAATGTCCCTGTACAGCACACGGCGATTGTTCTCTGAAGTTTAGCAAGCAGGTCTCACACGCTATTAACTGAGAGTCTGCTCCACCATACCACTGAAGCATAGCTGTTTATGGGTCTGATCATAGAGGTATACCCTTTGCTGATAGACCCCACGTTTTGCCGGAGACCCGTTTACACTGCCAGAAGGCTGCCAATGCTTTAGAGGTCTTGTGCTCAACGTGAGATTTCCACGACAATTTTGCATCCAGAATTACTTCTAGATACTTCTCTTCGGGAAGTGTGAGAGTAATGAGGCCATCCAACCTTCTCCGCCCAGTGAAGAGCACAACACTAGTTTTGGTTGGGTTTGCGGATAGTCCATTATCGTCACACCAAGTGTCAATCTTATTCAATATTGTCTGCGCTTTCCTGCAAACAGCCGACGGAGATGGGCCCGTGACTAGACAGCAAAGGATCTACCCCATGCTGTAGAGCAGCATGCACATGCCATCGAAGGTGGCATTGTCAAAAGCACCCTCAATGTCTACAAAAATGCCCAAGGCGAACTGTTTCCTATCAACGACTTCGCCAATTCCGGCAACCAGATTTTGCAAAGCCGTCTCACAGGATTTTCCCGCCTGATAGGCATGTCAATGCAAAGACAGAGGATGTGATGAAAGCGCCTCCCTACGAATGCGTAGTTATACTAATCTTTCCAGACATTTTAGCATGAATGATGGCTTGCTAATAGGTCTGTAGCTTCTGAGGCTAGCGTAGTCGTCCTTGCCAATCCTTGGTATAAAGGCGATATTTACGAGCTTCCAAGATTGTGGTATATAGGCAAGTGCGAGTGACGCTGTGAAAATATTTTTCAAGCTCGCCAACACGAGCACAATAGGTGAGATGCCATCCGGACCAGGCGATTTGAAACTGTCAAAAGACTCAATATCATATCTCATGGCATCTTCCCTCGCCACAGTTCTGGCAACAAACCATTCCCTCCCTCCCCTGTCGAGGGAGAAGAAGCCGTAACCATCACCAGATTTCCAGGAAAATTAGTCTGTAGAAGAAGAGAGTAAGTCTCAGTCCTGGTCTCTGTGAAAGAGCCATCAGGCCTCTTGAGCGAACCCAGCTTTACGGATTGGTAATTTTTCAGAACTTTTACCAGTCTAGCTGTTTCACCCAAGGTTTCAATCCCACTGCAGTATTCTTTAAAATAGTCCCTTTTCGCAGAGCAAATTAGCATCTTATACTCTCTTTGCGTGCAGCAATATTGTTTCCAGTCCATCTCAAGATTAGTTTTGAGGGCCCGGTTAAGATATTTTCCCGATTCACCTCTCATCTTCTGCAGCTGCTTGTTCCACCAGAGAACAAGTGTGCAGTTTAGAAGTGTTCGAGCCGCACAGGCCTTATCCAAACTATCACGTAGAGCAGTCGTTCAAATATCCACTGCCTAATCAATGGCATGAGTGGATCATATTCTAGGTGGCACCGAGATCTGATTCTCCTCCCTAAAACAAGACCAGTCCGTTTTTTTCAAGATTCGTTTCATCCCACTTGACAGTATATATTCGAAAAGCCGATCTCCCCTCGCGTTGCATTTGCTACTGCCCCAGATTTTATTCTGGGCATTAGCATTAGGATCAATCCGACGTTTTGGTTTTCGCAATACTCCACAAGACTGGCCGCCTTCCCCGGAGGTGGCGCCAGCAGAGAGTCGTATGGAAAGTACGCGAAGGCAATAATAAAATGATTCCACCCATTTTTGCACTTGAAGCTCAGCCTCGCTTCCACCAAGTCCTGACAGCCGAACGTAGGCAATGGCGGCTCGGATCAGATGGCTCTTGCAGTGTTTTATTTCTGCAGTAGTCATCTGCCGTGTTGAACCCGCCCTCCCAATTACGGGAACCAGGAGGGCTTTTCACGGTCTCACAATAAGTTGACCAGGCCCGGCGGGGTGTCGCTCGACCATGGGACTTTCGACCATATGGCAGAAAGTCCCCAAAAAAGTGGACATTCGACCATATGGTCGAAAGTCATTGTATGCTAGTGACTTTCGACCATATTTTAAATTTTCTAAAGTGGACATTCGGCCATATGGCATACTGGCGCACAGTGACTTTCGACCATATTTTCAATTTTATTAAATGCATACTTAACAATTATTTTGCAACAGGGCAAACTTAAATTTAAGCAATTCTTATTTTGGTACAATGGCGTAGCCGGAGTTTGTCCGGCCAGGGTTATTTTTTTGAAGCGCGCCCGAAGGCCGCTCAAGCAGAAAGGAGTTCTGCGCGGAAATACTGTGTGCCCTGTTCTTATTGTTGAATTTTATTAAATGCATACTTAACAATTATTTTGTAACAGGGCAAACTTAAATTTAAGCAATTGTTATTTTGGTACAATAGTTTGCCCTTTAACAAAATGCATACTTAACATATGGCCGAAAGTCCGAAAAAAAGTGTGTGCCAGTGACTTTCGACCACATTCTCAATTTAATAAAGTGGACATTCGACCATATGGTCGAAAGTGACCAGCATACAATGACTTTCGACCATATGGTCGAATGCCACTTTTTTGGAGACTTTCGGCCATATGGTCGAAAGTCCCATGATCGAGCGACACCCCGTCACCAGGCCCCCAGTCCTCCTGATGTATTTGGGAGGTTTTTCTTCTGCAAGGGCATGAGGTCTGTCTGGCTGATACCGCCCTCTTCCGCCGCTGTCCTTGAGTGTTCGCCACAAGATCAGAATTGGGCAACGTCACACCAGTACTCGCCGCACGATGCCTCGAAGAGACATTGGGGCAAGCACTGTGTCGCCGCTGTTTTCCTTTTCTTGCAGCGTCCGCCAGCTGATTTGGAAGTCGCTGCTTCCATCAATGTCCCACTGGCTTCTGGAGTAACCTTCGTAATAGAGGATTGGTACTACCTTTCCACTCTCCTCCAGTATGCGCTCCTGGTCTATGACACAGGAGACTTTAGCAAAGGTTAAGGCCTCCAGAGTCCGTGCGCCTGCCGCAACTGCGGGTGGATTTCCACATGCGTGGGTACCACCTGGAGTATCACAATCCTTTAGTTGTGCCATTGCACTATGGGTCAAATGACCGCTTTTTCTGTGCGAAATTAATTAAGGCAACAAAATCATGGCATTCAAATCAGAACTTGTAAGCATTTCAATAGTAAGAATAATTATGTTAAGAAAATGGAAATTAACCCGTTAAAGACCAAAAATCAATATTAACACTTTTGCAACCATTTATCCAAACATGAAACTCATTCGTTTATTTTATTTATAGTAAAACATATAGTACTTGATTAAATTTAATACATTTTGTAAGTTTAAATCATAAAGTGACTCTTCACATTCATTAATTCCATCGTCTTCGTTGCCACGTTGAAATGCCTATATCGTTTCGCAGCTACATAATATGTAGATCAATTACGTATACATCAGGTGGAAGTGTGGAATGATTCCGCTTTTGTAAGCGTCTCTTTAAAAATTTTGTAGAAATTAATGGATCTGATGTATCCACGGCCCTATTAAATACGTCTAACAGGTTATTGAGCGCCGTATTTTCTATTATTAGTTTTGAATGCAAGAGGACTTTATGTACCGTAGAAGTCATTGGCAACCAGCACAATAGTAGCTCCTGAAAATGTTTTGCTCTCTCAAAGCAATATATTTCAAATTTGCTTCAGTTTATTTCGAACTGGCAGGATAAACAAATAAAAATTATTTTAAATCGAAAAATAAGCTCTTTGTCAACACCAGTTATTTCAGAATAAATATCATGATCACTAAACGCTCGACGAGCAGTGTTTCCGTCATTTGTGGAACCGGAGCCACCTACTCTGGGCATGTCCAAGCGAAGTCCGAGTTTTTTCAAAAATCATTTTGTATTTCTGTTTTTCTTTTTAAGATAATTGACTTATCATCTCCTCGTATCTGCCACTTTTTCAATTTGCACTTATAGCCTAAATATAGTGTAAATTTAAAAAATCTTATCCAGCAATGAAGGGGACTAAGAGCAAACTTTCAGTTTTCTCCTTTTACACGGAATATTTTACTTTTATAATCCCAAGTATTCAGAAAATTCTTAGGTGTAGCAGAACAAATGGGACAAGCCTGGTTAGATTTCATTCCAGTTATAATGTTTAAAACTTTTCCATCAATTAGTGTAAAAATAATTGGAATGACACTTTAACAGATTCTCCTTCACCAATTGATATTCGTACGTTTTGATTTCGTTTTTTAAATCCAAGTCTTCTTTTAAAATAATTTCTTTTGTCTCCTTTGTGTACTCCAGCTTAATTGGAAGACAAAATCTTACAGATGGTGGTGTACGGTTGTCCCAAATTGCCGTTCTCGATAAAAGTAGTAATCTTAAGGGAAGAACTGTAGTAGCTAAGAGAGAAGCATCGGAGCTATTTGACGAACTGGGCTCAATAAATTTTTGCTTAAATTAAGCTTGACCAGTACTGCTATCAAATCCATAGCTTAATATTAATTCGGATCTTAAAATATCTGTCTTCTCCTCTTCCATTACAGCTTGAGAAACTTCTTTTTGCATCTCAACGATTCTTTCTGCCGTGTGCTGTAAAATAGATTGCAACGAAACTTTGGCAAGGGTCTCATTTGCTTCTATACCCTGAGGTCGACATTTCAATTTTGCGGCAATAATATTACTATAGTGCGGGTATATATCGCAGTTTCTTAATTTATCATCAAAATTGTCCTGTTTTTGTGCATTCTTTTCGCCATATTTCAAACAAATCTACTTTTTTTATACCGAGGTTACATAAAGAAAAGAGGTATTACACGTAAATCGCAAGAAATCGCAATTTGAAATAAATTGCAAATGACACATTATCTATTATTTAATCTATTTTATAAATTTGAAAGAGGGGTCAAAATTTTATAGAGCTTACAGAAAGGTAAAGTTAGAGATAAATTCAACCGTTTAAAGGTTATGCAGGCTAATAAGTTATTTACAAGTATAGCGACATATATAAAAAGCCTTTTAATTAAAATTATTTATACTTACTTGTATTTTTATTTTCCATTTTTGTCCAAAACTGCCAGGGTTGGTATGTATTTTAGAGGAAATTTTCCGTCATCTTCATACTTTCCGAGACGCATAACTGCCAATCGGGACACACACACCAAAAGGATTTTAGTCGCCTTTTACGACAAGCATGCCTACTGCGGATATATTCTCTTGCGCCTAATCCGAAGTTTAGTTCAGTTGAAATTTAAACTTAGTTCCTTTGCGCTCAATTTAATTTGTTATAACCAAAACGAAGTAGTCAGCAAACTGCTGATAAGTTAAACTAAGTTTAACCGAGCGCGATCAGCCGTTTAAACTTGGTTTCAACTTCGCTTAAAGTTGACTGAAAACTGCGTACTGAGTTTAAACTTAGTTTAAACGACAAACAGAGTTCAACTTGCCCTAAAAAACTGGCCCTAAGGTAGTTAAAATTGGAGTTGATAAATGTACCTTGCTGTGAAAATGAATGCCTACATATACATATATAAAAACTCTCCATGTGGAATTGTCTTAATTTCCACTTTTCTCCTATTCTTGCCAAGGACTGTTTTAGCAAATAGCGGAAAATCTTTAAAACCCATTTTTCGTAAAGTTTTCAACAAATCCGTAAGCACATTTTGTGACACATTATTTCTTACAGCCCCGTTTTTAAGTGCTTAGCACTTGTCCTTTGTTGCATTAAAACTATGAAATGTGTTTTCATAACTATCTAAATTATTAGTTGCACAAATCATTGAATTGATAGGATTTGTAATCACTTGTTCCACACTTGGAGCGCTTCCAAATGAAACAACGCATTGCGCTTTAAATTCATTTGCGCTTTTAAAAAATTTCTATTTTTCACGCCTCATCAAGGTTGCAAAACTTCTTTTATTCATTTTTAAAATTATTATTTTAAACAGCTCACAAATTTAACGTTTTATGCAAAAATTTCGGTTATCTACTCACGTACGCGTACTATTTTAAACTGTTTATAAATTGCATTGATCCAAAGCAAGATGAGAGTTGAATCGAGAAAATATTTTAACCCCCCCCCTCAAAACTAATCTTGAGATGGACTGGGAACTGTATCGCTGCACTCAAAGAGAGTATATGAGGCTAATTCGCTGTGCGAAAAGGGACTCTTTTAAAGAATACTGCAGCGGGATTGAAACCTTGGGTGAAACAGCTAGACTGGTAAAAGTTCTGAAAAAGGACCAATCCGTAAAGCTGGGTTCGCTCAAGAGGCCTGATGGCTCTTTCACAGAGACCAGGACTGAGACATACTTTTTTCTTCTAGAGACTCACTTTCCTGGAAGTCAGGTGATGGTTACGCCCTCTTCTCCCTCGACAGGGGAATCCGAGGGAATGCGAGAACCACCGCGACGGTGGGAAGACGCCATAAGATATGCTATTGAGTCTTTTGACAGTTTCAATTCGCCCGGTCTGGATGGCATCTCACCTATTGTACTAAAAAAAAGATGTCGAGCTCGTGTTGGCGACCTTAAAAAATATTTTCATAGCGTCGCTCGCACTTGCTTATATACCACAATCTTGGAGGCTCGTAAATGCCGCCTTTATACCAAAGGTTGGCAAGGACGACTACGCTAGCGCCAGAGCTACAGACCTATTGGCATGACATCATTCATGCTAAAATGTCTGGAAAGATAAGTAGAACTACGCATTCGTAGGGAGGCACTTTCATCACATCCTCCGGCTTTGCAAAATCTGGTTGCCGGAATTGGCGAAGTCGTCGATAGGAAACAGTTCGCCTTGGGCATTTTTGTAGACATTGAGGGTGCTTTTGACAATGCCTGTTTTGATGAAAATCGCCGTGTGCTGTACAGGGGCATTCTCTACAACACCTGGCGCTGCTCTTGACGCATTGCTGCACTTTGTATATTCATACGTGGGGAGGGCTTTAAGTCAACGGAGTGGGGCGAGGCGGAAGTTGCTGGCGGCAGAGTTATGAACACTTGTGTCTTTTCAATTCCCCAGGATAGTACGCCACCGTTTCCTTTGCTGATGAGACTCTATAACGTTGAGTTCCCTGAGGCTGAATGCTGGTTCAATGCTAACACTGAGCCCTGTCTTACACGTTGTCGAATCTTTACTGATGGCTTCAAAACAGACTCTGGGTCAGGATCTAGAGTTTTTATAGAAGAAAATGAGGATAAGCTTCACTTTTCTCTAGGGGAATATGCCTCGGTCTTCCAGACCGAAGTATATCTGATAATGAGACATCTGACCATTTGCCAGAATTGGCTCGGATCAGGTGTTCCCAGCCCGAAACCAGCTATAGCACTCCCACCTTCGGTCAACGATGCCACCATCTGAAACTGGGTGAATACTTCGCTCAGCAATGACTGGGAGGCGTCGAGAGGTTGCAGATGGGCAAAACTCATGTTATCTTCAATCTCATAAGGACTATCAAAACACTTGCTCTCGCTTAACAGGCGAGACTGCAGGTAACTTGTTGGACTGTTGACCGGTCACTTCACGTGGCATGATAGGCGAACATGACAACTCCATATGCCCATCCTGTCTTGAAGAGGAAGAGACGGCGGAACACTTGCTGTGCTTCTGCCCCGCCTTTGCAAGAACTAGATATGAGGCATTTGGTCGCGACGTGTTGAGAGACGAACACCTGAGCTCTTTGACAACTCAAAATCTGCTAAGATTTATTCGTAAATCCTGCAGATATAAAACAGATTAAAAGGCTAAGTGTTATTTTCTGCACGCGTTGTTTCGTGCCAACAAAAAAAAGGCCCTTCGGACGAAACTAAGGAACCTAAATAATTTAATTAATTTTAATTAAATATTATAGAAACAATTTTTTTTATTAAACTTTAGAATACTGTCCACGAATTGGAGAGAAAGAGGGGTATCGGAGGAAAGCGGGGAGTCTCCGCTTTCTAAAAATACCACTCGCAAGGTGAGAGTCTTCGTACATTTTAAGATATTTGCTATTTGATAATAAATTTTAAGAAGTCCATATTTGTTAGTGTATTTCATCACTTTTTCACTATAAAAATCACTAAAATTTCATTAAAAACACAATATTTAAGTGCACTGCACTTTCCTTTCACGTTTTTTTCGTCTTCTTTAACTTAAAATGTTGTAAATTTTATTAAAGTTAAAATCTTGGAACTCACACCGAAATCGTGTGAAAGTAATTTAACTAAAAAATATTGCCGACGATACTATCGCTGCGGCAGCAAAGTCAATAGCGGGACAGAGTGCTAGCGCAAGCGGTAAATTGCTGAATTACATTTGGCAAGTCACACGGCAAAACATGTGCAGCAACTGGTAGGTTTACTATAAGAAAGCGTCAGGTATTTAGGCGTAGTCGCCGCAATAATTCATATAGCAAAATCAGTTGTACGATTAACTCACCCGAATATACCGGCTGCCCTTGCAAGGGATATAAAAGAAACTAAACAAACACTCGTGTTTAATAATTGGCGCCCAACGTGGGGCCATAGCGCAGTGAATAGTTATATCCTTATAAAAAGACAAATTCTGTGTGTGGCCGTGGTTCGAACCCACCCGGCAATTTAAAGGTTATTTAAAAAGTATATTTCTTAATCAGAACACTACATAAATAGTGGGACTAAAAACCTTTAATGCAGTTATTTATTGTGTTCAATTCAATAAAACCTTATTATATTTATGGTATTTGCATTTATTATATTTGCATACTTCAACGGTGGAGGGGAAACTGCAAGTACCCCAAAAAACCTCCTAACTTCATAAATTACGTAGCGACACTTAGAAACTGTTATAAAATATGCAGAGTGTTGTATCATCTCATCTTTGCTATCTGGCAATACCTTCTGTTGATGTGAATTCACATAGAAGTAACGTATACAAAGATTTTATATTTAATAAAATTAACAAAATTTTAAGTTAAAGAGGAAGTAAAAAGCGTGAATGGAAAGTGCAGTGCACCTAAATATTGTGTATTTAGTTTAATTTAAGTGGTTTTTATAGTGAAAAAGTGATGAAAGACGGAGTTTGTACGGCCAGCGTTATTTTTTTTAAGCGCGGCAGAAGGCCGCTCACGGGAAAAAAGCTCTTCGCTGATATCAAAACCACACATACATAATTTTTAACATACATATGTATGTATGTCATGAACCCACAATTTGTCTGGAATTGAACAAAAAATGTTTGCTGGCTAACTTTGTCTCGATTTTGTATGAAACAAGTTGAATTTTTGCCCATTTTTAAAGTGAGGGCTTATTAAAAAGTGGTCCGCTGTGGTCGAGTTGGTAGCGGTGCGTGCAATAACTTGAAATGCCGGTGAGTTCGAGGTTCGAATCTCAGTCAGGGCAAGCAAAATCTTAATAATAGAAAAAGTTTTTTCTAATAGCGGTCACCCCTCGGCAGGCAATGGCAAACCTCCGCGGGTATTTCTGCCATGAAAAAGCTTCTCATTAAATACATCTGCCGTTCGGAGTCGGCACAAAACTGTAGGTCCCTCCATTTTGTGGTTTAATATAAAGACGCACACCACAAATGGTAGGAGAAGCTCGGCCAAACACTGAGCTACATATATAGTGTACGCGCCAAAATTATATTATATATATTATTAAAAAGTTTATTCTTTCCCCTTTCTAGCGGTGTGCCACTTCTCTCCTTCACCACCCACCACCCATTTTCATGCGGCACTATACCAAACATTTTCCAATATTTGTTAAATGGAAACAAAGAATGCCTCTGTTTCCATATCCATTCAAGTTCCAAATCATATATGCAAATGTCCAACACGCGCCATCTAATTGAAGTATAACAATTTCTGTGGGTGTGCATGTTGGAAAAGATAAGAGGTAAGGACTTCTTTTATTTAACTATCCATATGTGTATATCATAAAAAATTTGAAAATTGATATTAATTACAAATAACAATCTTTTTTCCAGATCACCAACATCATCTTTGAAAAATAAAAGTAGGTACATGGTTCAATTAAGATGAATTTCAAATTGTTTACTCAGAACTAATTGCATTTTCTTTCGATTTAGACTAAAACACAGTTCCTGCTTTCATCATCCTGACATAACATATTCACTAGCTGTTCCTGCATGTCAAAGGCAAATTTCAACACAAATATTTATTTAGCTTAATTAATTCAAATGTTTTGTAAATAATTCGGTAGCTTTGTCTTGATTTTTTGGTATGGAAAATTGTAGTTGTAAATATTAATTAGGGAGTGTATTAATATACTAATGTTCTATCCGTTGTATTGTTATTTAAATTTAGACCCATTATGTGCAAATATTTAAAAAATTGTGTAAACTACATACATACATGCATGCGCACAGTACGTGTACGAAATTTTTTAAAGTTGTTAGCCAAGTCTTTTTTTTTCAAAAATGTTTTTTTTGTTAAAATATTCAACTTTTGAGAATTGCCTTTTTGCATGTATAGTATTCATATGCGGCATATCACATACTAGTTCTAAGTGAAGTACTGATTTTTCAAAAATGTGTATTAAATGTATATAAATCCACATCATTAGTAAGAATAGTCAATTAACTTTCTGTTCATGTTATTTTCTTTTAAAAATATTAATATTTTGTATGAAAATTTTGAACTTGTGAAAATTGCCTTATTCGGCATTTCAAATACTTGTAAGTCAAGTATACATTTTTTTTAAATGTAATTTAAATTTAAATTAAAATTATTAAAAAGAACAACTAATTATCTTTCTGCTCATGTTATTTTCTTTTAAAAATATTAAAAATTTTAATAAAATTTTCGAACTTTTGAAAACTGTCTCATTGTACATGCACAGTACATATACGGAATGTCACATACTTGTAAGAAAAGTATAAATTTTTAAAAAATGTTCAATAATTTCAATTAGTAATGGATGCTATTAGAAAGAACAATCCATTATCTTTCAATCTATTCTATTTTTTTAAATTTAATAAATATTTTTTATGAAATTTTCGAACTTTTGAAAATTGTCTTAATGCATGAGCACAGTACAATGTACGGCATCTCTCATAGTTGTAGGTTAAGTATAAATATTTTGAAAATTTTTCAAAATCAAATCAAAATGGATGCTATTAGTCAGAATAATCAGTTATCTTTCTACCGATTATATTTTTTTTTAATTAATAAATAATTTTAAAGAAACTTTTCAACTTTTGAAAACTGCCGTATTGTACATGCACATTTTTCAAAAATGTTCAATAATTTCAATTAGTAATGGATGTTATGTGGCCGCTGTGGTCGAGTTGGTAGGGTTGCGTCCTATAACTCGATATGCCGGTTAGTTCGAGGTTCGAATCTCAGTCAGGGCAAGTAAAATCTTAATCATAGAAAAAGTTTTTTCTAATAGCGGTCACCCTTCGGCAGGCAATGGCAAACCTCCAAGGATATTTCTGCCATGAAAAAGCTTCTCATTAAATACATCTGCCGTTCGGAGTCGGCACAAAAACTGTAGGTCCCTCCATTTGTTGTATAATATAAAGACGCACACCACAAATGGTAGGAGAAGCTCGGCCAAACACTGAGCTATATAGTGTACGCGCCAAAATTATATATTATATTATAATGAATGTTATCTTTCAATCGATTATATTTTTTTTAAATTACATGCACAGCATGATTCTATTATTAAAGGTTTGGTAACTAAGCAGCTAGCTCTCTCACTTTTTGTCAAACGGCTCCCTTAGCATCAAAACCGTGTTGCTTCTTAAAAAGGATAATAGTAGTTACCTCAAAATTTTAATGACAGCATTTTTTCTGATTACAAGATTGACCCCGTCTCGTAAATATTTTTTTCATTGAACGCTTTTTACGCGCTTATAAATTCGATGTGACAGAGTGGAAAGATTTGTAATTTCCAGAAGTAATGGGTTTAAATAAATTAAAAATAATGTGATAATAATCATCCAAATACCAAAAACAAGAATTTGTAAGAACTAAATTCTTGAGTAATGAAGTTTGATTTATTTTCCTTTTAATATATAAAGATTCTCTTTCTTAAATCTAGAATTATTGTGGGTCTCTTACAACTCCATTAACTCCATAAAGTCACTTACTATTTATAGGAATAAAATGTTTGGTCCTTTCACCGTCCAGGTGTTCATCACAATATTAAGAATAACCCTGATACCGATGGTAAATAAATTAAAGGAAAAAACCTAATAAATAAATTATATTTGCTTTAAATCATAAATCGTTTAGTTTTTGGGACAAATAAATTGAAAATGTATTCGCTAGTTAAAAATTAAAAAAAAAAAATTTTACCAAGAAGTACATAATTATTAAAATTTTCTAAGCGAAGCTATTGTAATTTATATGAAATGTCTTCAAAATTTTTAATTAAAAAAAAGCACTAACATTTTACTACTTATTATTAACTTTTTAAGAAAGGGTAACAAAATCTAACCCGTTTTCCATACTTCGTAAAACAACCCTTTATAAGGGAGTGTCAAAATGCGAATGTCATTATTTACCTAACCTTTTATAATTGAATCATGCATTCACAGTACATATTAGCTATTTCACATACTTGTAAGTCAAGTATAAATATTTTGAAAATTTTCTAAAATTTCAAATAAAAATGGATGCTATTAGAAAGAATAATATATTATCTTTCAGTCGATTATATTGTTTTTAAATTTAATAAATAATTTTTATGAAATTTTCGAACGTTTCAAAATTGCCTTAATGCTTGTGCAGAGTACATATTCGGCATTTGACATACTTGTAAGTCAAGTATAAATTTTTTTGAAAATGTGCGATTATTTTAAATAGAAATGCATATCATTTGTAAGAATAGTCACTTATATTTCTGTTCATGTTATTTTCTTTTACAAATATTAATATTTTGTATGAAAATTTTAAACTTGTGAAAATTACTTTATTGCATGTGCAGAGTACATAAAAATGGATGCCATGAGAAAGAAAAATCAATTATCTTTCAGTCCATTATATTTTTATGAAATTTCCGAACTTTTGAAAATTGCCTTAATGCATGTGCACTGCACATATACGGCATTTCACATAGTTGTAAGTCAAGTACAAATATTTTGAAAATTCTCGAAAATTTCAAATAAAAATTAATGCTATTAGAAAGAATAATCAATTATGTTTCTGTTAATGTTATTTTCTTCTAAAAATATAATTTTTTTGCAGAAAAATTCTCAACTTTTGATTTATAATCTTTTTTCATTTTTTTTTATATTTTTAGCAAAATACGGGTTCGGTATGGACTTCTGCAGGTTGAAGAATGGCGTTCCTTGGGCGCCAACGATCATATTATATATTAAGACTTACGTATAGATAAATATAAGTTATATAAGTTGATTTTTTTTAAATAAATTAGAGTTAAGTCAAAAGTAAAAATAAATTGATTGGTATATGTATATTATTTCTTAAAACTGACAATGTAAATATTTTAAGAGGTCTAATTAAGAATATTTTCAACTATATTGTTTTATTCTTTTTCTTGTCCGACAGGGTGGAATGTTGATATTTGTTGGAACGATTTTCCGTCATCCGTAGCGGTAACCAATAGGTAACAAATAACAATAATAATCCCAACGGTTTTATCCTTCCATACCCGCCCTACCGAAGCAGATGGCGTCGTGTTTCTTTTCGAAAACTGGTCATGTGGCAACTGTGGCTCTTGAAAATCAAAAGACCGTCAATTCAGCTTGGTATACGACCATTGTTTGCCAGAAGTTTTTGGTAAATTGCGAGGGACCAATCAAAACGACGAATCATTTTGCAACACGACAATGCGAGCTCATTACGTGAAAAAAGTGTATTTGGACAATCAAAAGATCAAATCGATGGGTCATCCACCATACAGTCCCGATTTGGCACCCCATGAATTCGCAACGCGACCAATTAGTCTATTGTGCCCTCAATACATCCCCTAGACCGAGAGCATCTATAAATTTCAAGATGGATCCTGGTGACAGGGAGTGTATATACTCTTCCTTAGGCCACATCTGACCCAGCCATCTCTCCCTTCGTCAAGCTACAGCATCGCACTCCAGAAGTAGGTGTGTGGGGGGTCTCTCTTGCCCTGTCGCAGAAGCGAGATAGGTCGCTCGACCAGATACCTAATTTAAGCAGATATCCCCTCAATCTGCAGTGGCCTGTGAGGATACCTTTGAGGATTCTAAGTTTTGCTTTTGGGAGGTCTATAAGTATTTTGTACCGTTTATTACTAAACCCCCCCAATAGTTTCTTTGCCTGTAGCAGGCCCAGGGTCTTTTCCCATTGGATCGTTAGCTGTTATTAAGAGAGGATAAAACAGTTCTTTTAATTATAAAAAGTGAGTCCGATACATCAAAGATGCTGGAATGATTGTTAAAGTCTCGGCATAAACCCGAAACGGTTCATTCAACTCAAAGTTAGTTCTGCCTAGTTTCAAGGAAAGTGGTTTAAAGTTTCGCGTTGCACAGGAGGGTACATTATATTTAATTTGCTCATTCAACTCAAAGTTAGTTCTGCCTAGTTTCAAGGAAAGTGGTTTAAAGTTTCTCGTTGCACAGGAGGGTACATTATATTTAATTTGCTCTAGAAGAAATGGACTTGAGATCCATCCATTGACTAATTTTACCAGAAATATTATACCTTACATTTCTCTGCGACTCGAAAGAGTAGGAAGATTAATAAGTTTCAAACGACTAGTGTAAGGGGGCAGATTGTATGGCGAATCCCATCGAAGATTTCTCAAAGAAAAAAGTAAGAACTGTGTTTGTATTGACTCTAGATGGTCTGAGTGGACCTGATAACGAGGATTCAAAACTATGGAACCATACTCCAGTATTGGTCTTACTAATGAAGTAAAAAGTTTTTTAGTTATATACGGGTCGCGGAGTTCCTTTGACCAACGCTTTACAAAAGCCAGCACACCCCTTGCTTTATTAACTGTGGAACTAATATGAAAATTAAAATTGAGTTAACAATCCACCGCGATAGTTCCTTTGCAGATTTAGTTCGGCACAAACACTGATCGCATATATTTCCGCCTGGAAGATGCTGGGAAAGGCGCCTATAGGTATCGAGCGTTTAGTTCTGGGACCATAGACGCCTGCCCCAATGCCATCCACGGTCTTTGCGCCATTAGTATTATCTACATAAGTGCCCCCGTCTGTCGGCCCTTTTAGCTACTTTGTTTGCTAACCATCAAGATGTATCTATTACAGGTGATATCGAAAAAATACGTGTTTCCTCATGTTCTAGTCGTCAGAAAACCTTATGTCGAACTATCAGGTGTGTTGCCTTTGTTTACATTTTATTATTTACAGGATTGTGTTTTGGGACTACGCGTTATTTTTGTGAAAAATTTTGCTAAAAACATTAATTTAAATTATGTGCGATATTTGGGGAATGCCGAGGCGGATGGGCTGATAATTTTTCCGTGTTCCGCTTGATGTGCGACGCAAAGCTTAATGAAATGAATCCATCGGGATTGCATACGCTCCTTCAGTGTTATAAGTGTTAGCACCAAGGCACATTAAACAGGTAGCAGCATTAAAGAAAATGCAACCCTGGGTTATATTTTTTGATTTGTTGTGGTCCATCACCCTTGAAAATAGATGTATCAAATTTGACGAATTTGATAATTCTAAATGTAAACAAAGTGTACGCGTTTCTACGTTTTGCATGAAAAACTCATTTGTTTTCAGAGCAAACAGTGCAAGACGCATCATATACAACGGACCCTCAGGAAGCATTGCCTTTGGTCACAAAATTATGGAAAGACTCACTGGTATGCATTCAGAAATGCAAAAAAGGTAGGAACGCAAACAACTGTTTGCAGAAAGCGGTATGCCGAAGCTATGTTCTGGATATTAAAAATAAGATCCGAACTTTCCCCGTCTTTTATAACACAATGTCCCAGTTCCGAGGGAACAAGTAAAGAATACGGACCGTTGAGCTAGAAAAAAATGAAAAAGTGGCCTTCTTTCGCTGACTTCGATGGTGTAATTTTTTTTGGTGTAAACTAATAGTGACGGTGTTATGGAGGGGTAAAAGGGGAAATTTAAATATTTTAAAAAGCTAATATTTCAAAAACTATTTATCCGATCTTCATAATATTGGTATCGTTAAAAAAATAATTAAAAGAAAGAAAATTTTTTTGTAAACAAAGTTTGACTTGTTATGAACCATATGTATATAAGAAAACACTCCAATCAGCTGCAGACATTATACTACTTGTTTATTGTACCATGGTTAGCACATATTATTGAAGTTCACTAAAAATATAAATAATGCTTTTAATTAGCAATATGCATGTACATTTTTGTAGTTTATACCTTTTTTAATTGTTTCCATCGATTTCATTAGCTCTTTGTATCATGAAAATAAATACATAAACAAAGCAAAGCAGCCGTTTGTGACATAGTAAGTAGAATAGTCGTCAAACGGGATATTTTGTTGTTGCCTGATCAACACAACCTTACATTATTGAGTCATGGCCATCAATCAATCAATGAAAACAATTAAAAAAGATAAAAACTATAGAAATGTACTTACATATTGGTAATTAAAAGAATTTTTTCTATTTTTAGTGATTTTCAATAACGTGCTTACACTTATAACACTAAAGGAGCATATGCAATGCCGATGGTTTCACTTCATTAAGCTCTGCGTCGCACATCAAGCGGAACACGGAAAAATTATTCGCCCATCCTCCTTGGCTTTCCGCAAATATCGCACATAACTTAAATTTTAGTTTTTAGCAGAAATCCTTTCGCTTCGCAAACGAAAATTGTAAACAATAAAACATAAAGAAAGGCAAAACACGTGATAGTTTGACATACAGTTTTTAGACATGTGGAATAAGAGGAAGCACGTCTTTTACCGATATCACATGTAATAGATACATATTGGTCATGGCTAACCATTACCCGTCTTGTAGGGTTATTTTTTGGAAGAAATATCGATAATTCGAATTTTTTGCCCAAGCCTATTATAAACAAAGTAGGGGTGGGTAACTCAGCAAATTTTCGCGAGTTGACTCAATGACTCTAGCTCAATTAAGTGAAACAGCTCAGTGAGGTAGCACAATTGAGTTACGACTCATTTCATAATAGTGTCGCTCTGTGCAACTACGGCAGCACTGTTATCGTGGAGAGGTGCACGTTGAATAATTAAAGTGACAGCACAATTGATAACGCGCCAAAAAGAAACATTTTCGCGCTAGTTCTTATTTTCTGTCACTCTTTATTCTCCCCATAGATAATATGATATGCAAATTTGCATGTTCATCACATATATTTTTATAGTTATTTGTTTTATGCATGTTTAAAAGCTGTTATTACGCATTTTTGCAAAATTTTAATTTCCCGTATTTTATAATTGTGATCATGTTGATTTCATATATTTATTTCTTGTCCTTTTTTTTAATTGCGTTTACATTTATACTGTTTGCATACCTAAAGGTGGCGAAAAAACTGCAAAATCTCCAAAAATGCAATAAAAAACTCCCAAATGGCATTTCTTACAGAGTGTCTCTCCACAAAACAAAAGGGCCGTACACATACAACTTTCCTCGCTTTACTTGACTGTTCGAACTTTAACAACAAAGCATGAGGTGCAGATGGTTTGCTACATATAACGCTTTGACAGTTTCTGCGATAATTGTTTGTTTTGAATTGCGATATGTGCTTATTCCGAGTATTTTGTTTAATAAAAGAATAAAAAATGTGTTTTACAGCTACATTGTGTATGTTTGAAATTCGCGTGTGTAATGAACTTTATTAAGACTGAGAATAACAAGTCTTCTTGCAGCATCTTTCGAAAAAATAAATAAAAACCGATCAAGGGGAGTTTAGGAAAACGATGATGGTGGTTAATAAAGAGGTGTTTCATTTGCAATTTGTTCATATTTTACTTATTTTCTCTTTTTAAAATATGCACCCAGAAATAAAATGGAAATGTAAACAGTTGGTTGTCAAAGTGTACAAAAGTTGAGAGTTCGCCATGATTTTGCTTCGTTTTGATTTGCTTTACTTTTTTCGCCTTGTATATAGCAGCACTCGTATAAAATCAGGTCTTCAACTTATCTGTCAAAGCGGAACTCTGAAGCAAAGCAAAGCGAAAGTCTTAAGGGTCGTACACATACAACTTTCCTCGCTTTACTTGACAATTCGAACCTTAACAACAAAGCATGAGGTGTAGAAGGTTTGCTACATAGAACGCTTTGACAGTTTCTGCGATAATTGTTTGTTTTGAATTGCGATATGTGCTTATTCCGAGTATTTTGTTTAATAAAAGAACAAGAAATGTGTTTTACAGCTAGTTATGTATGTTGGAAATTCGCGAGTGTAATAAACTTTATTAAGACTGAGAAGTAACAAGTCTTCTTGCAGCACCTTTCGACAAAATAAATAAAAACCGATCCAGGGGAGTTCAGGAAAACGATGAGGGTGGTTAACAAAGAGGTGTTTCATTTGCTATTTGTTCATATTTTACTTATTTTCTCTTTTTAAAAGTAATTATACATGCAAAAATTATGAAATTCTAGTGAATTTTCTAAATCCTGTGTATATGCACGCAGAAATAAAATGGAAATGTAAACAGTTGGTTGTCAAAGTGTACACAAGTTGAGAGTTCGCCATGATTTTGCTTCGTTTTGCTTTGCTTTACTTTTTTCGCATTGTATTTAGCAGCACTCGTTTAACATCAGGTCTTCAACTTATCTGTCAAAGCGGAACTCTGAAGCAAAGCAAAGCGAAAGTCTTATGTGTACGGCCCTAAAGAGGTTCGTATCAGCTCATCTTTGATTCTCAGTGCTGACACACTCATCGACTCGCCGCTCATTAAGATGGCTAAAATTTATAACTGAGCTACTGAGTCAAAATTTTTTTGAGAAGTGAGTCTGAGCGTGCGGCTCATCGCAAAGAGTCAGCTCAGTAACTCAACTCTATGGCTGAGTTACCCACCTCTAAAACGAAGTTACATCAAGAAAATATTTTTGTGTGTTGCGGAATGTTTGATAAACAATCTTGTGTACTCTGCTTGGAGAAGCCCAGCGGAACAGCAAATCATATAAACATTGATTCAAATGATGAGCAATCTATAAAAACACGTGAGATAATTCAACAACATTTTAAGGAAGGGGTAAAATTTATTTTGTACGAGTGATAATACAATATTTAAACACTTGTCAAAATTTTAGCTCAGTGTAATGCCTTACTTAATAACCAAAGTAGTATGCAAACCTTGCTTGGAGCTGCTGCAATCATTTCATCAATTCTATGTTCGTGTACAAAATTTGCATTTGGAAGCGATCAACCATCTGAAATCGCTACAAGAACTGGAGATAGCGGTTATAGATATTAAAGTAGAATCAGATGGAATAGATGTGTTATCCCCACCAAGAGCACGTCTTCGAGGCATAGTAAATTCCGAGGAAAATTCGGAGAGCAAGCCAGAAAGCAATATTACTAACGAAACTTTAAGATTTCCATTTATCGACAGTAATAAGAACAATGCCGAAGATAAAAATACTGAATTCCTGGCTATAAGGAGTGAAGATGAGAGGTCAGAATCAAGTTCAGTGATGGAAAGCAATCCTGAAAAGAGTGCGGTGTACTCTTCAACGGCAAAAAATAAAGTAAAATCTAAAATAAGTCTAAAATCATTTAGAACGCGACAAAAAAATAATTCAGGGAAACACCACAGGAAACGAGGTAAAACCGCAGACTACGATGAATTTATTGCGCACAACTTTAAATTAATCTGCAATCTCTGCCAAAATTCTCTGACAGATTTTAGAGAACTAAAAAGTCATTTTCGCGAAGAGCATCAAACTAATGGGTATGCAAAATGTTGTGGTAAAAAATTATATAAACGTGGTTTACTCGTTGATCATATTCATGTGCATATTGACCCCCAATATTTCAAATGTCATCATTGCGGGAAAGCGCTAAGCGACCGAAGTGGCCTGGAATCGCATTTGCAAATTTTCCACGGTCCAAAGGAACGCATTCATAAATGCGACATATGTTCTAAAAGTTTTTTCAATCGTAAAGTTCTATCCCGACATCTTCTCATACATGCGCCCGACGAACAAAAAAATATTAAGTGTCTGCAGTGCGATAAAACGTAAGTTAATATAATGAAAAAAATAGCTTTACTAATCACTATAATTCTACATGCAGATTCTGTAATCAATACACCATGAAACAACACTTAGCGCTGGTTCATCTAAATTTGTATGCTAAGATATGCGATATTTGTGGCAAAGCTTTAAACGGAAACGACGCATTTCGGCGACATCAGGAGGAGCACGCTGGGGTACCAATTCCCACAGTAAAGTGTGCATTATGTAATACTGAACTCAAGACAAAATACGGATTGGCACGCCACATGAAGAGAATGCACACTAAGGAGTATCAAACTCCACAGATGTGCCCAATTTGCTCTAAAGTCTCTCCCTCTTTGCGTGCCCACAAAAGTCATATGGTATATATGCACACCACAGAAAAAAAACATGCGTGCTCACTTTGCGATAAAGCTTTCAAATTGCCTAGATGTTTGCGAGTAAACTCTTTATGCACATTTCAAAACAATTAAGAACTTATTCTCTATATTTCTTAGGAACATATGTCGACGCATCTTGGAGAAGTTTTGTATACTTGTACATTTTGTCCGCAAACGTTTAAATCTCAATCGCATATGTACGCCCACCGTAAATGGAAGCATCCAAAAGAATGGGACGAAAAATGTAAAAAAAGACACAATGCTAGTGGAATGGGGAAAAAAGTACAAACGATTTGTAGTTGATAGTCGAGGTTTATTTTGAGGTTTTCTGTCGAATAAAAATATGTTTTTAGAGAATAGCAAGGCAAATTGATGTAAGGATTCTAAAACTGCAACCCTTTGGTGGGTTATTGTCAAACTTTATCTCCTTTATATTTAACTTTCCCGAAATAATTTTTAAACTATTAGAGTCACCGCAAAAAGTTATAGTGAACCATATCTTGAAATTTCCTGTAGTTAAAGGGAACAATTTATTATTTGCAACAAAACAATTAATTTTGACAACCAACCACCAATCAGCTGCTTGATTAACACCACCTTTAATGAATTCGCCTTGGAGAATAGTGTATAAAAATATGTTTTTTTTGATAATTTCTAAAAACTTAAAAGAGTGTAGAAATGGTGAAAAAAGAGTTAATAAATTTATCAATACCTTTTATATAAATATGCATATTGGACAAAGGTGTAATAAAAATGTATACAACTTTTTTTTTGAGATTTTTGAGGAACTGCTCTTCGTAGGTTTAGAGTAGATTTAATTATGAGGATCGCACTGCGACCTGTGTATCTATTGTGCCATCAGTACCTTACAACACCTCTAATCCGAGAGCCTTTATAAATTTTAAGATGGACCCCGGATTTAGGAAGTGTATGTATTCTTCCTTAGGCCACAGCTGACCTGGCCACCTTACCCTTACCCTTCGATACCGGAACGACCCGGATTTATGTCCGGCCAAGGACTGTCGCTTCAGCATAATTTGTGCTGCTACAACAACAACCTTACCCTTTTACGCGCTACAGCCTCGCACTCCAGGGGTACGTGTGAGGGGTCGCGACCGTATCACAAAAGCCTGTAAGGACACCTCTGAGAATTCTAAGTTTCGCCTTAGGGAAATCGATGGCTTTTAGAAGCTTCTGGGTTGACGGCCTTTGCTCTCCTGCGCCGTCGACATCGGAGGGCTCAGGAGCTTTCACTGCAGCTGGTGTCGCCTTGCTGGCTTACCAGTACTGTCGCTGCCGAATCTGTCGACGGAGGCTCAACAGGAACCGGAACCGTGGTACTGTGCCTACCTACCTGCGCTCTGGACCTCCACGGCCTTTTCGTAACTGTGTTGTACCTGTAATTGCCTACAAAGCTAGCTGCCCTCAGGTTCAAGAACGACTCCTACTCAACGCATAGGTTGAGCTTGAGCCAGTTCTCAACCGCACTTCTGGACATCACCCTCCAGGCGGAGGTGTGAAAGCCTGCATTTTGTGCCCGAAGTAGGTTCATGGCATGCCCATGAAAGTTCTGGGGAAGAAACCAGAGTCGTTATGCATTGGAGAGATGTCATCACCCCTTCGGGTACACAAAACGGGTCCCTCCCAGTCCTCGAACTGTGGGATCCTATCTGCCAGCCAAGCAGCGGTACCTTCATCCTTGCAGTCTACAAGGAGCATGCCTGACCGGAACTGTACCCCACAAAACGCCAGCGGATACAGCCAGGTCAGGTCCCCCGAGCCTAGACCACCGCACGTTGGGGTATTCGACCACCAAAACGAAGATTAATTGAAAAATGAATATTGAGATATCCGATTAATGTTTTATACTCGATTATTGAAGACAAAATTCTCCATCATTAGGCAAAGGAATCGATAACATATGTTACTTATTTCAATTTTTGTGTTGTCTCAAAGTTCGTAATTTTTTTTTCGATTTTTCGGGGTTTTTGCAAAAAGTGAATTTTTTATATTTTCAAGTGCAAGTTTTTGTATTTTTGCCATTCAAAAGCCAAATATTATTATGGATCCTTCAAATTCAGGTAATTTCGAACAAAAAAAGCAGTTGCAAGTCGACATTTACCCTGTATAACTATTTTTAATCATTTATGGAAAAAGGTCAAAATTTTAGCCATTCTTGAGAAGTATGTAGAGTTTTAAAATGGTACCGGACAACTTCGTGTTCTGAAATTTATATATTTTTAAAGCTTAGAAACTATACTAATATAATAAACAAAAACATCTTGCGCGTTGTTGCGCCAATTCGATTTTTAACAAATTTTGTAAAAAAAAAACGCATGTCGTCCAAAGTGAGAGAAGAACCGTGACTGTAGTTTTTGTTTTGTTTTCGCTTTCGTTATCATCATCATATATTGTTGTTATTGTTATTTATGTTTGTATATTGCAATATTAGTATGCATTCTACACCAAAACTAATATGTGTGTTCTGTTCATTGTGTTGTTTGGTTTATTTAAAGTGTAGGGTAAGTTTATTTTGTCTTCGCGCTCGTGTTAGACAATTTTGTATAACTTAATTTAAATAACAGATAATTTAGATAATAACAGATAATAAGTGTGTAGTGTTACTTTAGATTAACTATTATATCTATTTAATACGAATACAATTAGATGTGAGTGGTCGTGGTGGTATATTTCGGGTTACAGCAATGACGTGCTGTTATATTTTTGTTAAGTGTTAATATATAGAATTTGTTGTTCCTCCTCGTTATTTTGTTAATTGATACAAGAAATATCACGCGAAGTTTCTGAATACAGTCTTTATATTTTAGGAATAAACTCAAAAAGATTCATTTCTCGGCGTAGTCTTTACAGTATTATTAAAAATGCTGAGGCTTCTCAATTAATAGACAAGTTGAATATATTGAAGCAAGAATTGATAAGACAAACGAATCCAGAGGATATGCAAGACTTTAATTTGAATTTTTGTCGTTTTGTCTATGATTTTAAGGATCGATGGGCAAAATCCAACAGACATGAGGAGAGGTTTTTGACAAAAAATCAAAATTGGTTAGATTCTTCAATACCGTTTGTGACTACAACAACTAAAAGGGGTCGCAAAGAAATTGATTTCGAGGAGTGTTCCGAAAAAACAAAAGTGAAAAAATGAATTTAAGACAAAATGTTTCCTTGCCTGTTTTGAGTTATGCTACCCAAATAAGTCTGCGAGCAAGTGGTCAAACAGAAGCAGCAAAAATTGTCAATGAAATAACTGCATCACCTTCCAGAGCAGCGAAATTTAGAAAAAGTGTAACATGTGTAAAACAAAAACAAATGACTGCTGAAGAAGCGCTTGTGGTTTTGGTTGAAGCAAAGCTTTCACGTCACCAATATAATGTTATAAGACAGTCTGCTCCTGAAAAATTCCCTGCGTACACGTTGATTCAAAGAGCGAAAAAGGAATGTTGTCCTAAGGTTGAAACTATGCAAATTTCCGAATCGTCAGCAGCTAAGGTGTCATTGCAGGGCCTTCTGGACCATACGATTGAACGGCTTGTGCTGCTTCAAAAAAAATGTTATTGACACCTTGGATAATCAAGAAATAGCAAATTTAACTTTAATTACTAAGTGGGGGTTTGATGGAAGCTCCGGGCATAGCTCATATAAACAAACTTTTCATGGCCCAGGCGCTAGTGACTTCTGTTTTCATAACGTCCATTGTTCCACTGAGATTAGTATATAATGATAAAATCATTTGGCAAAACCCTAGGCCGTCATCTACCCGATTCTGCAGGCCATTAAAAATTGAATTCACCAAAGAGACAGCGAGTATATTGGTGAGAGAAAAAGAACGAGTTGACAAGGAAGCAAACGATTTGGTAAAGTCTGTTGTGCCAGTAGGAGAAAGGTTCGTAAAAGTAAGCTATAAACTAATCTTAGTAATGATCGACGGAAAAGTTTGCAATGCAATCACAGAAACTACATCATCCCAAAGGTGTTATATTTGTAATTCCACTTCTAAAGAGTTTAACTCTATTGAAAAAATGATAGTGAATTACGAGAGAGACCAAGTAAATAGCAAAGGAAAAAATTCAAACAATGCGAAAAAATGTGTTAATATCGATATAAAATGGTCTAATTTTGCAAATATCTCATGTTAAAAAGCTGCTACTAACTTTAGAGTCGACTTTGTATTTGCTTAAAATTTGTTCTAGCCTCAATTTCCACTGCTTTAATCGAAATATGTAAACCCAATACCATTGTACAACTCTACAGGTAAGATATCTCGTTCCATCCCTATCTAATTTCCGCCCTATCTCTTTCTGTTTTGACAGTGTAATTTAAAGAATTTCAGCGGTTTAACAGTGTCATTTTTATGGCTGACCTGTACGAACGACATTAGAATGAAAGAAATAACCAGGGTTATATGAAGAAATTCCGAAGGGATTTCCTCTGCGGTGTAGCCATGTTATCTCATGTTCATTCATACATTTTTTTATTTAGATATTTTGATCCATTATTTCTCGAAGCACAAAATAACAGCCATAGCACTTGTAAATATGAAGACGATAATTGGCAGAATTAGAACTAGAACGAATATTGTGAGATAATAAAATGTAAAAGTGAAGGGTTGCCAGATGAATATTCGTAACCAATGTTAATCGTAACCAATGTCATTCCAAAGACGCGAACCCATACGTTTGCCTTCAACGTACGGTCGGACCCTATAAGATCGTATGTACTTCTATACCGACCATAAGTAAGCCGGTGTCCATATCCCGCAAGGGAATGAAAGTAGTCTTTCTTCTTTTTGACATCGGACGAACCGAACGTGCCCATCAACTCCCGTGTGTTAATTAAGTCGAAGTGAAATCGAACGACACCCAGAAAAATATAGAAAAGGCTAGGAGAGAAAAGCCGTAAGTTACCACGGAAGGAATAGGTTGACCCAATGATAACCATGTTGTTTGTTTCAGTTTTTTTTCTATTTTTTCTCTATATTAAATTTACTCCGTCAGCATTGGGTACGAATCATTCTGACGGCTACACCGAAGTATTGGAAGTGAATAAATACTGTTAAAAGGTAACATCGGTCTTTCATTTACCTTGGGAAAGCCTATCTAGGATTCCACATCATACAAACGTACGATTAGAACGAGCTACTGGACTATGGTCCGAAGAGGTTTACTTGGAACCAGCAATATCAAGGGAAGAGTAAATCATTGGCGCCCAACTAAACGGGTAAAACAAATGAATTAAGTATTGTAGAACATAACCACAATTACACCCGAAACAATATAACCGCGTGCTTAGTGGAGGAAAAGTAAAATATTGCATAGTAAAATAAATTGGTAACATTAGAAAATTAAAATTAAGTAAGCACTTAAGTTTTTCTCATTTTTGCGTCAAAAAACTATGCGTCAGTGAACCATAAATTTTCGAGATAATTAAGATTGCTTAACTTTGGGAAATCCCGTATTTTGCAGACATCAGTGCGAGTCAACAAAATTAGTTTCTTCATGCAGTACTCACTCTTGCAACACAAAATTGTACGTCTGCAAAATTTGTAAACTCATTGCGATTTGATCAAAACATTTTACTTTACATATATACATCATCAAAACATCAAGTAGTTGTACATGAATATCATTATCATAATTATTGTATGGGATTATTATTGTAGACTATTATATTTGAATGATTGTACATCATTATTTTCCTCACTCTTCACACGGCATGATCTAGTAAAATTTTTATTGAAGCTCGTTGCAATCGAAATTTTGGTGATTAAATTCCGATTTTTTTTTTCCGGGGGTGAATGGTGATCGATTTGCGACACAACCACCATTGATACGCAGTCCAAACCATTCGCAGTTCGGTTCACCAATTTAGAAAAAGGACGTTAATTGATTTTTTTAATCAATAACACAAAACATCCAAGGTCAAGATTTTAATCCGATTAATTTTTCACGTTGATTAAATTTTGCAATCAACTCCACATCTAC
Organism: Philophylla caesio; assembly: GCA_963971545.1. NCBI lineage: Eukaryota > Metazoa > Arthropoda > Insecta > Diptera > Tephritidae > Philophylla > Philophylla caesio. Next base: position 74,602,305 of record OZ020606.1, read on the forward strand.
GGTCAATATTGTGAACCGATAATTTTTGCACGTAATCAAATTTTTGTAAATACATATCTACGGTCAAGATTTTGAACCGACAGTATTTACACAGTAATCGATTTTCTTTTGTAAACAACACCGCACATTGACGGTCAAAGCATTTAAGTAATTAATTATACGTTTATAAATTAGTTAAACGATTAAAATACCCTTAATTAAACCGAACCACAACCAGCTAGAGACCCTAGTGTGTCATCTTTGGGTAATCTTAAGTGAAGCAGTAATTTGTTTTGCCAGTATAATTTTTTTGAGGTTACAATCAAGGCAGGCATTATTTTCTTTGGATTTGTCTAGTTCCGTACAACAATAGAACCATAATAGTGCGGAATAAACACAGGAGTGATTTTCCAGGTGGGAGACTAACGCATCGTTGTATAGCCAAGACTTACGACTGTATATTGGTACAAGTGTGCATTTGAGGTCTGCGAACATGGAATTTTTCCCCATCCTCGATGCCACACATTTGACCGACGAACAGCGGCAGATTGAATGTGAGCTTTATAACCTTAACCCAGTACCGGTCGAGTGGACCGAGACTGCAATTAGGGCTGCGACATCGACCTCAAAAACATCGATGTTTCAAATGAGAAACATCGATGTCGATAAAACATCGGTTAAAAACATCGATGTTTCTGCGCACGTATTCTTTCCCTCTGACATTGACTAAAAAAAAAAAGGTCGTCAAGTGAGAAACATCGATGTTGATCCAACATCGGTTACAAATGTTTCTGCGTGTTTTGTTTTCCCTGAAGTGCAGTTTTATATATGTCATGTCGACGATATTAAGCAAAAACATACAAAAGTTGATTAGTACTGCTTTTTTATTTTTATTGCTAAAAAACTTTAATAAAAAACATCGATGTTTTCAAAATAAAAAATTTATAGAAAAAACATCGATGTTTCTCATTTCATTTCTGCAAAATTAAGACACCCCCAAAAACATCGATGTTTTTGAATATTTTAAGCATAAAATAACTTCAGTATACATAAAATAACTCCAGTATAAATAAAGTTTTGTATATCGTTTTGTAAACATCGATGTCGGTAAAAACTTCTACGCAGATCGTTTGTTACTTCAGCCGCGCCATTGAATCGATGTAACATCGGTCAAAAACATCGATGTTTTCGCTCACGCCGCCGATGAGTTTGTGACTAAAAAAAATAAAAAATAGGTTCTCAAATGAAACACATGCGAAGCCGACAATTTACAAACCATCGATGTTGGAAAAACATCGGCACTAAGACATCGATGTTAAAAGTACTCGATGTTTTAGAAAAACATCGATGTTTTTAAAACATCGATGTCGATGTCGCAGCCCTAACTGCAATAGCCTCCCTCAATGGTAAAATCTCTACTTATGTGGGTCAGCCATGGTTAATGAAATCTCATGCCATACACCAAATTAATGAGTTAGAAGTGTGTGAGGGAGCAGGGCGAGAATTAGCAGTGAATGACTCGTTAGCACCTCAGACTCGTATCAATCAAATGATACATTTTTGTTATCGAGCCGCTCGGTTGAAGTTACAACCTGAACTTGTGCCACGCCAAGAGTATGTTATTGGAAAACTCCAATTAAAGATTAGGGAGGTACGGATAGCGTCACCACATCGGATAGGCGATCCACAAATGAGCTCCGCAACTTTCCATGGGTTTGACAATGAACAGGGAGCGACAGGTCCAACTCCTCCCCCTATTTCAGCACACCTTTTACCCTCAACTATACCCAACTCAATTACAAATCAGACCATTACTACTTCGGTGCAGGCAAGGGTACCACGATATAGCTTATCCACCCAAACGATTAATTCGAGTGCCCAATCAGTAGTCCCCAATCCAACACCAGGGATTGTTGGAACGGGTCAAACACCCTCATTACAACAACTCTCTGCGATGGTGGCTGAGTTGTTGAGAACTCAGACCCAAATGCAACAACAAATGAGTCGCGAACGAATTCATTTGCAGCCACCAGCACAGAACATGGGCGATATAAGTTATTCAATCCCGTCGAGTTTAACTCACCCCTTGCCACCACCATCGCTGTACCAACATGTTCCTGTCGTTGCTCCTCAAATACCTACCCCATACAATCGGATGCCATATCCGTCACAAACAATGACCTCTCCGGCTAACTTGTTCCCGATTCAGTCATCTCAATCATACCCTACCCGGTGTATCACACGTACGACCAAATCAAACCGCAGTCGCTGACGATTCGGCACAAGCGGATGCCATGGAAAGGAAGTTCCGAGGCTCACCATCAAGGATGGGACGTTCTCAATTTGATGGCGTCCATGTAAATGAAAGATTCCTGTCGGTTGAAGACTATTTGGCTATAATAGATTCCTTTCGATTTAAGATCAGGGTACCCGATCATGAATTGGTTACGAGATTAGTACCAACACTCACTGGTGCCGCTCGACAATGGTACTTCACCGAATTGAGGAAGTTTGAAGATTATCCCGATTTTTGCACAAAACTTCGTGCTCGTTTCCTCAACAAACATAGTCGTGCTCAAGTGATAATGTATGCCCAAACTAAATTCGACCCCCGTTCACAAACACTGTTGAAGCATATCGATGATTTGACCTTCCAACTACAAGGTAATGCTTGTGGCCTGGATGAACGGGATCATCTTGATATTATCATTGGCACCCTATCTGATCATCTTCGTGAACTCGTTTATACTCGACAAGTTCACACAGTAGAACAATTGCGGGAGTTCGCTCAACGAATTGCACCACACTCGTTCATTGTGGCTACTTCACGGCCGGAAAGAACCCGTTCTGATAGGCAGCGAGTGGAACCTCGCGGAATAGCAGCCGTACACGATTAACCGGATGGTTCAGAGCATACGGTATCGTTTGCGGAATCCGACTCAGATGACGGGGAGTGCGCGTACGTGAGCAAACAAATTAAACCAAGAAAGTCTCCCCAGAAAAGTGTTTATTCGAAACCAGTCGATGGTCACAAAAACGACAAACATCGAAGTGAGAACGATGAAAAAGTACGAACCATTGTCGATCTCTTTCTCACAGTGGAGGGCGACGAAAACGTACGATGTGCCAAATGCCTCGTGTGGGGTCACCATTTTAAGAATTGTCGGAAACACCCGGAGCGGATGATATGCAACAAATGTACACGACCGGGAGTGACCTCCGACAAATGTCCGTGTTCAAAAAACGCATAACGATTGGTAATAGTGGTCAATCGAACGCAGAAAACACAACCTTTTCTAAATCCACTGCCTTTAATAAACCGGATTCTGCTGAATCTCCGTTACAAGTCGACGCATCCTTATTGCTGAATTCGAGTGATAACTCTCATAGCAAATGTAACCAAACTCAAAGTGAAGGTCCTGATCATCACCGAGTCGAACTCGATTATGTTGGCCAGCCTCTGACCCGCGAGTTGTTCTATATTTCGGAGAAATGCTTAACATACAGTATTCCAAACGACTGTCGAGACTATCTCTCGGTGATGGTTAACAACCACTCGCATACGGCTCTACTGGATGGGGGAGCCGAAGTCACGGCCATCTCAAAATCATTTTACGAGAAGTACCAATGGGGCCAATTACAGCCCACCAAAACTTCTATCGGTCTGGCCGATAACTCCATATCTTTTAAGGCCGTTGGCAAAGTGGATGTATTATATACAGTCGGTCGTCTTACTCGACTTGTACCAACTATTGTAGTGTCTATCTCCCTCAAACACCCAATCATGGGACGGACGTTCCTGGAGGCGTTCTTTTTCGAGTTGGTTCAGAACCAAGACAAAGTTGAGCGATTCTTGGGTAATGTTGCTAAAATCGACCTGGTTACGGCTCCATTGAGAAAGGATCCGGAACCAAAAGAGGCTTCCACCCTCGGTCCAGAGGGGGATCTAGACACACCAAAACTAACAACGGTAAGCTTCCCACATAATCTCACTCCAGAACAAAGGCAAAAGTTGGACGCCGTTCTTAGGCTTTTTAACCCAACTCCTGACGCCGGTCCTTTAAATGTCACCAATCAGATAGAACATGTAATCAATACGGGTGATGCAAAACCAGTCGTGAAACGCCAATATCCGGTCTCACCGTATGTAGCCGAACGTGTTCAGGCCGAACTGGACAAAATGCTTAGTCGTGGTATAATTATGTCAATCGAGGACAGCCCTTGGCGGTCCCCAATTTTGGCGGTAAAAAAGAAGGATGGAACGTGTCGAGTGTGTTTAGACGCACGAGAATTGAATAAGATCACTGTTCCAAACGCCTACCCGATTACGGATACCAACCAGATTTTGGCAAGCTTAAAATCAGCAAAGTACCTTACCAGTATTGACCTTTCTCAAGCTTTCTTTCAAATTCCCTTGGCAAAGACCAGTCAGCTGAAAACCACATTTGCATTTGGTAATAGACTACGCCTTCCGTCGTATGACGATGGGCTTGAGAAATTCACCCGCTACCTTAGCCGTTCTCATTGATAAAATATTCCGAGATTTGGTTCCGCAGGCATTCGCATATGTTGACGATTTTATAATTTGCACTTCGACGTTTGAAGAACACATTAAGATTCTGGAAATTATTGCCAAACGATTAGCCAGGGCTGGTTTAACCATCTCGACGTCCAAATCGAACTTTTGTTGTAAACGATTAGAATTCCTGGGTTACGTCCTGTCCCAGGAGGGTCTATCCGCGGATCCATCTCGCATTAAGACGATTGTCGAATTTGTTCGGCCCCAAACTGCAAAGGAAGTGAGGCGGTTCGTTGGTGCAGCGGGTTGGTACCGTAAATTCATCCCAAATTTTTCGGAAATCACCGCTCCCCTTTGCGAATTGTACAAAGGGAACCGAAAAGGACCCATCGAGTGGAGTACTACGGCGGAACAAGCCTTTGTTAAACTCAAAGAGTGTTTAACTACTACACCCGTTTTGACAATGTCCGATTACTCAAAACCATTCAAGGTGTACACTGATGCCTCGCTAATTGCGGCAGGAGCTGTTTTAGTTCAAGAACACGACGGTAACGAACGGGTGGTTCAGTATTTCTCCAAGAAATTCACGCCGGCCGAACAGAATTACTCAGCTTCCGAACGAGAATGTTTAGCCGTTCTCTTAGCGGTCGAAAAATTTCGTCCATACTTTGAAGGTCGTGAATTGGTTTAGGTGACGGACCATGCCGCTCTGCGCTGGCTACAAACCCTCAAGGATCCGACACGCCGGTTATGTCGTTGGGCCATACGACTCTCCCCATACGACCTAAGAATTATTCATAAACCAGGGAAACATTTAGAACTTCCTGACGCCCTTTCTCGGTCAGTTGCTCTTCTCAACATCGTTCGTAAGAATCCAATTAACCTTCCGCTTAATTTTCCCGCGAACCTTTCTTCCACCATATCCGTGATCAACATCGATCCAACTACAGGCGATGAATGGTACCGCAAAATGCATGCCATGGCCTCAAAGCAACCCTTAGACCGATATAAAGTCGAAAATACGTTATTGTACCACCGATTGAAATTTTCCATCCAAAGTGCGGAAATACTGTGGACCCTTTGTGTACCATCTGCTGACAGAGCGAAAGTCCTCAAGGAGAACCACGACCACCACTCCCACCAAGGTATTTGGAAAACTTATAGGCGTATCTCACAACGGTACTACTGGCCAAACATGCATGAGTCCGTTTATCAGTACGTCCGTCAATGCGACTTGTCACCGCATCAAACCAAGTAATGAGGCCACCAAAACCCCTCACGGTGAATATCGAGAACCAAAACGTCCAGGTCGCCAACTATCGATCGACTTCATCGGTAAGCTTCCTCTGTCTAAAAACCGTAACCAATGGATATTCGTAGTCATTGATTGCTACTCACGGTATGTCTGGGTACAACCCATGAAAAATGCCAACGCCATATCCGTGGTCAATTGCCTCCAACACATATTCACTGTAAACGGTTGCCCCGAACTAATTATATCGGATAACGGCTCTCAATTCGTCAGTCAGACTTTCGCCAAGTTGTGTGCTGATTACAACATCAAACACATGAAAACGCCTTTGTACCACCCACAAGCCAACCAGGTGGAGGCCACGAATAAAAGCATTAAAGTAGGATTACGTTCGTATATGGCTGACCGTCGTGAACATTCCTCGTGGGAAAATCACCTTTCACGGGTAATCTATGACATTAACACGTCAGTTCATTCGGCCACAGGCTACACGCCGTACTTTCTACACACCGGTCGTGAGCATGTGAAGGATGGAACCGAGTACGAATTATTGTTGGATGGAAATCCACACCATACTCAAGAGGCAGAGCAACGAAAAGTTTTAGCCGATGAAGTACGCAACAAACAATTCGAAAAATACCAACAAACCGCCCGACGGGCATTGACTCGCAAAAGAGAACGTCATTTCGAGATTGGTGCAGAAGTTTACGTACCCAACCCTAAACAGTCGGTGGGCGGAGAAGGGTATGCGCAAAAATTAGCACCACCCAAAATTAGAGCATACGTTTCGCGTAAACTGGGCTCGAATTCGTACGAACTGATCGACGCTAAGCACCGAGTACTCGGCAATTACTCCGCCGACTTAATTACCACACGCTAATCTACCCTTTACATTAATGCCCCTAAGAAAGTCCGTGAACACCTCACTGGCATCTCTAACTTATCGATTTCGCTTCAATTTAATATATAAATAATAAAACAACTAAAACTAGATGAAGTAAGGGTTATGATTCGGGGGGGGTTTTATTTCCACCATGCGTGTAATTTTCTTAACTTATAAACGATTTCCAGTCGGGCACATATTGAGGTAGGTGAGCCGAGTTGATTGCGTTGATTGAAGTCACTGGTTGTCGGAATCGAACAACCATCCCATAAAACTCTCCACATTTTTTCGGGTTCATGTGTCGTTGAAGAGAGGAGGGGGATAATGATCCATTATTTCTCGAAGCACAAAATAACAGCCATAGCACTTGTAAATATGAAGACGATAATTGGCAGAATTAGAACTAGAACGAATATTGTGAGATAATAAAATGTAAAAGTGAAGGATTGCCAGATGAATATTCGTAACCAATGTTAATCGTAATCAATGACATTCCAAAGACGCGAACCCATACGTTTGCCTTCAACGTACGGTCAGACCCTATAAGATCGTATGTACTTCTATACCGACCATAAGTAAGCCGGTGTCCATATCCCGCAAGGGAATGAAAGAAGTCTTTCTTCTTTTTGACATCGGACGAACCGAACGTGCCCATCAACTCCCGAGTGTTAATTAAGTCGAAGTGAAATCGAACGACACCCAGAAAAATATAGAAAAGGCTAGGAGAGAAAAGCCGTAAGTTACCACGGAAGGAATAGGTTGACCCAACGATAACCATGTTGTTTGTTTCAGTTTTTTTTCTATTTTTTCTCTATATTAAATTTACTCCGTCAACATTGGGTACGAATCATTCTGACGGCTACACCGAAGTATTGGAAGTTAATAAATACTGTAAAAAGGTAACATCGGTCTTTCATTTACCTTGGGAAAGCCTATCTAGGATTCCACATCATACCAACGTACGATTAGAACGAGCTACTGGACTACGGTCCGAAGAGGTTTACTTGGAACCAGCAACATCAAGGGAAGAGTAAATCAATTTATGTTGCATGTTTGTGTATTACGATGATCGGCCTTTGAATTTAAATTTTTAAACTTCTTGTTAATTTTTGTATTTAACTGCCGATATTTCGACCTTAATTTGAGATCATCACCAGGTACTCTTGTTTGTGCCTCAAATTGAGGTCGAAATATCGACAGTTAAATCAAAAATAAACAAACATCGAAGCTTATTTAATTTAGGGGCCTCGAGCTTGAAAAATAAAAATTGTTTAAAAATATTTATGTTGCAGATAAAATTTGTTTTATTGAATAGTTATTATTGATAACGCGTTTAGCAATATTCAATTATCAAGCAAAATATGCATTTCAAACTTTTGGAGTGAAATTTAAAAAAATATGAAGAACGTAAATTGCTCATTGTCTACTTGAAGTCTGTTTCCCTAGATGAATTTCCATGCAAACCTACATGTATTGCCATGCCAACCCTGCTTTGAAATCTATCGGTTTGTTTATTCAAACACAGTCTAAATGCTGATGGGTGGAAACACTGGGTTATCGATAAGTTTTCTATTATTATCTTTGTTTTCTATTGTTCTATTGTTTTCAATTGTAATCTTATATACTAACGACAACTATAAAGGGGCAAACCGTAGAATCTACCCTTCTTTTTGAAAAAAAAACCTGCGAGTAGCACATCGCTTTGAACATTACTGAATATTTTGGTAAACTTCGGCAAGAAGTAAGTGCAAGCATGGTGCCGTTAGTTGGAGGTATCTACTCAGGTGGCTACGAAGAACTTTGGAAGGCTCTTACAGACCGCAACAACAACAAGAAACAGCTCGCTGAACTACACGTGTCGCGGTTTTTAGCTTCAAAATAGCTACCGAAGAATCAGCCGTGGCTTTACTTACCATTGTAGACACAGTACATGAGTCGCTGCGGGCCTTGCGAGTGATGGAAATTGCAAGATCGGTACATGAATTGAGCGGCGTGCACGCAGTATATGTCCAGAACCATCAGCTGGACAATCATCTCGACGACCCGTTAAAGCACACGTGGTAGCGCCAGAGGCTGGTCAGTGCTCAGCGGGTAGTTGCAGAAGTTGTTCCCGCAAGCAAAACACAATTTTATGCCGTGACAAACCCACCAGCACCGCACTGCAAATTGCTGCGTTTGCATCAGCATCTGCAGCGCGAGTTGAGGCAGATTGTCCAGCACCAACGACTTCATCATGACTAATAGCACCTTTGCGCGCCAGTATCGCTCAGTCCCAATCCGTAACACTCCTTGCGACAATTCGTGCTCACGCATTTAGAGAAGCGATGATTCAACGTATGGCTCGTATCTTATGCGATCCTGGATCACAGGTTAGTTTCGTATAAGAACGCTTAGCTACATCCTTGTAGTTATACCAGCGAAAATTTAAGTAATGTGAAAGTAGAAGGGGTTGGCGGTACCATCAACACCGTAGTCAAAGGCAGCGTAACGCTCATTTTAAAGTCAACAGCTACAAATTTCGTAATGCAAATTGAAGCACTGGGTTTGCCTTCCATCACATCCCTGACTCCTGCTGTGAAGGTGGACGTGAGCCAGTGGCCATACCTGAAGAAACTCAATCTGGCAGATGTTTGGTTTGGTTATGTGGTATTCGGCCCAGCGACAGTGGCTACCACTTCGAATGCATCATCGCTTTGCTAGGGGAGGATGAAGAACGTCTAGAAGAACTGGTATGAATCGTGTGATGACGAGTGTTCTCAGATACTTATTTGAGTCTATACATTACCGCACTTTTAATGGGCGTTATGTCGTACACCTGCCGCTGCGTCGTGACACGCAAGAACTCGGTGACTCATACCAACTTGCTGCGCGACAATTCGATCGGCTTGAACGCCGCCTGGCTGGTGACCCTGCCCTTAGGGAAAGCTATGTGGCAGTTATGCGTGAGTATGCTGCACTTGACCATATGGAGTTAGCGGAACCACCATATGAGCACAATGGCTGCTACTATATTCCACATCATGCAGTCGCTGCTAAATTCCGCGATGTGTTCAATGCTTCTGCGCCGTCAGGCACTGTGTATCCCTCAACGATATTCAGTTGGTTGGTCCAACACTTTACTTTTCCGATTTCGTCGTTATCGAGTGGCGATAAATGGTGACATCCAGCAGATATTCCGGCAAGTGCAAGTCACCCCGGAGCATCGTGATTACCAAAGGATCATATGGCGAGTCTCCTTCAGACGAACTTGGTGTATATTGCTTAAAGACCGTCACTACAGCAATGCGCCTATGACAACTACGAAACTGTACCTGATGCTCAACAAGTGGCGCTCGCCCGCTCATTTTACGTTGATGACTTCTTGACGAGTTTTGATAACACGAATGAAGTAGTTGAGCTCGCAAAGAATGTGCATACTATCCTATCTGCTGGGAGGTTTAAGTTGCGGAAGTGGAATCCCAGCGATAGTAAGGTATTATTGTCTTTAGCTAGTAACCCATCTCTTTTCAGTTATACATTCAATATGTCCATGGTTTCAGTATTGGGCTTAAGATGGGACCCGCTATCTGATGAGCTATTTTTTCATGTCGACCTTTATTAATCAACCGAAGGTCCGACAAAGCGTTGAGTCCTTAGCGAAGTCGCTCGGCTATGCGAACCTGCAGGGCTGTGATCCCCAGTGGTCATAACGGGATATGTTTTTTCAGAAGATGTGGTCTGCAGATTTTTCATGGGACTCGCCGCTACCTGAATATCTTCGCGACGAATGGCTGAAGTACTGCTCTACGTTAACCCTCCTCGGTGAAATCCATACCCTCCTCGGTGAAATCCAGTTATAGCTAATCGAGTTCGCAGTATTCAAAAGCTGACCTCACCAGATCGATGGCACCACATTCGTTCGGCGTACAAACCTGGTCGACGTTCCATTACCTTATTCAGAAATCCCACTCAGCAAGGTCGAGTCGATGGTGTTCCGCAGCGAGACACGAATCGTGGCGAACATGACCAGCGTACTTATCCCCCACACTAGAAACGCGGCGTCCAGATGGAAAGGTTATCCTTCTCGCAGAGCGCTTCAGTTCCATCCAACGATGACTGGGTACCGTAGCGATAATGTTGCGCTGGTGGAGAAGACATCGACACTTTCGCAAATCGGTGGGAGGATGACGCCGTAAATGTATTGATCCGTCTTGAACAGGGGAAACATTTCATGGTCGAGATTAAGCAATTGAAGGCCGGTTCAGGTATACTCTCATTAAATCCATTACTAGATGAGAACCAGATCCTACGCTTCGGTGGGCGCATTGGCAAGGCGGAATTAGATCATGGCCAGCGCTTCCCGACATCCTGCTAAAGTTTACTCCATTCGTGCAACTACTATTACGACGTGAGCACTAGACAACACTCCAAGGAGGAGCGCAGCTGATGTTGCAAAATCTTCGTCGCCAGTTTTCGATCCTTAACGCGAGGCAAGCCATCAAGAGTTTCATTCACAATTGCCTAGTGTGTCGTCGACATTGTGGATAGATGTTCAAGCAGCGGATCAGGGCTGCAAGACCATTTAAATCGTCAGGGGTGGATTACCGCGGCCCTTTCGTGCAACGGACAGGCGCAAAATGGTCTCGTACTCTGGTTAAGACGTATTTGGCAATCTTCGTTTCTATGGTGACCAAAATCGTCCACATCGGAGTAGTGGACGGCCTATCTGCCCAAGCTTTCATTGGCGCATTCACCCGCTTCGTCAGTAGGCGTGGCCCATGTCGTGCCTTATATAGCGACAACGGCACTGCCTTCGTTGGTCTTAACTGGCTGCTTCAGGAAGACCTTACGTTAAATATAAAAGGGCAAACCCAAGGCGAATTCATAAAGGTGGCAGCAAATGTTCAAGAGAAAATAGTGCATGGATTTTGTTGTTGCTTTCGGTACAGCGAATGTCAAAACCAACCAACAAACAAATGTTTTTGACATTTGCTGTACCAATTTGATAGCTGATTGGTATCAGTTACTTACTAAGGCCACCTACCAAATTCACCTTGAGCAAACCGTTGTAAAATCTACCCTTCTCTTTGGAAATAAGCGTGCGAGTAGCACATCGCTTTGAACATTACTCCGATCCTGAACAAACACTTTCTCTTAAGAACAATCATAAATAATTTTTTCAAATGAAAGGTTCAATAATAAAAACGATTAAAATAATGCGTTTTTTTTTAACAAAACAACAAAAAAAGCTTATTAACTTCAATTTTTTAAATTGATTTTTTTCAAATAAATAAATAAATTCACGGTGTAACTTTCATAGAAAAATAATTTTCTAAATCAAAAGCAAAAAAAAATGGGGTGTAAAAAGAAATTTTTATTTCAGCAGAATAACGATCCAAAATACACAGCGTTGGATACTAAAACTAAAATTGAGTAAAATTTCCCAGCAACGATTATCTGCGAGGATAATTTCGTGCTTTGCTGCACCTGCTGGTGCTGCTGATGATGCTGGCGCTGCAGTTATTAATAGTGTGTCTATGTCTGATAAGCGTGCACAGTGGTCTGTGGTAGCCAAAAAGAAGCGCAAAAATCATTCGCTTGTTGTGGGCACCAATGCAAATGTTGATTTAGAGGTTGCAGTCCGGCTGAAGTGGTTGCATTTATCATCGTTCTCAACATCAGTTACTGAGGATAATATTACGGATTATGTACATAGCTAAGCAGACAGGCATTATTAAAAGTAGCTTGTCTTGCTACAAGCTTGTGAAAAAAGATGCGTCTCTAGCTAATTTCAATAAAGATTAATTTTAAATTAGGAGTTCCTGAATCATTGTGCAATTCGCTTTTAAACTCGGACCTTTGGCCAGCTCAACAAACAACTTAACGGAACTAGATTCTAAACAACGTAAATCCATTAGAATCTATTTTCATAATACCTCGGGTATGCGATCAAAATCTGAATTTGTGCGCTTACTTAGTTCGCAATTTGAATACGACGTATTTGTTATTATCGAGACATGGCTCAATTAAAAGTTTTATGATGCTGAATTTTTTGACCTAAACCACTATGATGTTTTTAGAAAGGATCGGGATGCGGTTAAAACTGATTGCAGTAGGGGTGGAGGTGTACTCATAGCCTTCCGTTGTGAACTTAATGCTTCTGCAATTGCTTTAAAGCTTGCGGACTCTTTGCTTGATCAGCTCTGTGTGCGTGTGAAAGGAGCAGCTGGATTACTCTTCTTTTGTGCTTCTCATATCCCGCCAGGAAGTTTGAACACATTTATAGTGCCTACGTTGACAACATCATTGCTCTCCAAGCGGACATTGGTGAACAACAGCTATGTGTTCTCGGAGACTTTAATCTTTGCTACATATATATCGTGGGCTTATGTTTGTAATAATTGGTATCTAACCCCTTCTAATATAAGTAATAATGTAGAGTCGTACCTAGTTGATAATTTTTTAAGTATCGATTTAGCTCAAATTAATGAGTTCTCTAATAGTCTAAAGCGCATATTAGGCCTAATTTTTGTTAGTAGTAACATTAAGTTTAATTAAAATTTGAACTCTACTGCAGTTTCACCGCCAAATGTACATCATCTCCCGTTAGTTTTGGAGATTGAGTTATTTGAATACTTTCGTATTCCTCGAAATAATCTAAAGGTCTCCTTTAAATATGAGTGTTGTGACTTTGCTTTTCTAGACCATACTTTCTCCTCTATTGATTGGAGTGTTGTATTTGGGTCCGGCGATGCGGCTTTTTGTTCTAATGAGTTTAAGAATATAAAATTTTCCATAAGTAAATCATATGTATGTACCAGTCTGTAATAAACTAACTTATAAGCAGCCTTGGCACAAAGAGAGTTGAAGCGTCTAAAGAACCTCCTAAACAAGTTTTTTTAAAAAGTTTAAATCAACCAATGATAACAAATACTTTGTCTCTCATTCTACGTATAGAGATTAGTTTAATAATCTAAATAGGGCATGTTATAAAGGTTACATTGCTAATTTTGAAAGCAGCATCAAAAATAATCCTAAATGCTTATGGCGATATAGTAAATCCATGAAGAATAGCTCTAGTATTCCCACTTCTGTTTTCCACAAAGATAACACTGCATCCTCATTAAGCGATGCGGCTAATCTTTTCGCCGACTTCTTTGCCTCAAATTTTGTCTCGGACGATGACGTGTTAACTGCGGATTGTGAAGATGACGCTGCTGCTTCCAATGATAGGCGCGAAGAATGTGCTTCGTTCAATGTGGACTCTCTAATTCTTACAGATGAAGATATTGTGACTGGTATTCAAAACCTTAAACATTCCAGCCAAACAGATGACGATGGCATTTCTGTCATATTGCTAAAGAATTGCGTTTCTTTAGTAGAACCCTTAAAATACATCTTTAACAAATCACTATATTCGGGGATATTCATTGACGATTAGAATCACACGTCTATATCTCCTATTTTTAAGAGTGGAAATAAGAGTGATGTAGTAATTACCGCCCTATTTCTAAGTTAACTACAGTCTCTAAACTTTTTGAATGTATTATCAAAAATAGCCTATTTAATAATTTAGGGCATGTTATTTGCCCCCAGCAACATGGTTTTGTTTCAAGTAGATCTACGGTGACTAATCTCGCTGTTTTTACAGAAGACTGTCTAAATAGTTTCCAAAACGGGTTGCAAGTGAATACTATATACTAGAGATGAAACGGATATCCGGTAACTATCCGGTATCCGGCCCCCATAATACTATCCAGCCGAATACCGGATAGCTACTATTCGGCCGGATAGACATCCGGGCGATTAAAAAAAAAAGCTGGATAAAAGAAACATATTTTTGAGTAATTATTTGCTTTATTTAGTAAGAATCACATTACTTAAATATAATTAGATTAAGTATAAAATTTTTAATTACACAATAGTAAGTTAATGTAATACAAGGAAAATGAATGAATTAGTACATTTAGTACTCATACTGCACTAAGGGCAAATTATGGTGAATAAATACTAATTTCTCTGCATTGAGAGGTAGCAGGCGGTTGCGTTTCTCTTCATAAATAAGTCCAGCTTCAGAAAAAAGTCTTTCGCTATACACACTGGTGCAAGGAGCAGCAAGGTAGATTTTGACAAACTTTGTTAAATTTGGGTATTGTTTGGCATTAGCTGCCCACCAAGAATAAGGATCGCAAGTGCGATCAATTCTCACTGACTTGAGATAAAAATCCAGCTCACAGGTTATCGCATTTCTTTCTTCATATTTAGTAAATATAATGTAAATATTATTTACTTAAAAGAATATGTGCCTAACAACTAGATACTCGTAGGTAGATAATCAATAAATTACAATAAAAAAAACACAGCTTCATAGCTACCACTACCAGTCGTTTAAGTAATGCCTATCGAAAAATAAATACCTAAAAAACGAAATACCCCGAAATCAATAATTATTGAATATGTTACGAAACTTGCAAGATATTATTTTACTTGATAGGTATTAAAATTATTGCAATTAGATTATTTATTATTAGATACATACCTGCTTTTTTCCCTTCGCCGCCACGAGAAATATTAACATTGCATAATAAACAAAGAGCTAACTTTTTATTTTCACTGCTTATGTCAAAGTATTCCCATAAAGGCGATATTTTCTTCACCGATGCCATTCCTCGTTGCTAAATCTTTTAGACTTATGTGTATATGTTGTATGTACTTCAAATAATAAGAGCACAAATAAAATTATGCGTTATAATTTATAACCTAAAAACAATCACGCACGTGTCTGCACTGCATGCAATCGACACAATAATAAAATGAATGATACAATTGTTAACTTTACTCATCAACGAAAAGACCCGAATCGAGTCCACCCGATCGTTCGCACGACGCCTACGCAAACGGCTAAGTTTCGCCGGATATTCGGCGGCCGAATATTCGGCTATCCGGCCACTTGGTCGGCCGAATATCCGGTATCCGGTATCCGGCCAAACTGCTATCCGTTTCATCTCTACTATATACACGGACTTTTCAAAGGCATTTGATAGAATTTCACTTAAAATTTTAATACGAAAACTTTTGAAGCTTGGCTTTCATTCGACCTTCCTCCAATGAATAATGTCCTATTTATCGCACAGAACTAGCTCTGTTGTTCTGGACGGTTTTTCTTCGAAATTCATTTCACTCACTTCCGGAGTTCCGCAAGGTAGTATATTGGGCCCTCTGTTCTTTTTTTTATTTTTAAATGACATTGGGACCTGCTTTTCTACTGCTAAATATCTTTTGTAGGCTGATGATCAGAAAATCTATTCCGTTATCAGATCCATCAATGATTCGCTATTACTTCAAGCCGATATAGACAGACTTTTTCTTTGGTGTATTTGGAATTGTATGTCGCTGGACATAAGTAAATGTCATAAATAACCTTTTCAAAACAACGTGTACCACTTTCGACGACCTACTGTATTTCAGATACTCGCTTGGTCTCTATCAATGAGGTCAAAGACCTTGGTGTTTTTTTTGATTCGAAGTTAACATTTGTCAAGCATATTAAGTGAACTCATTTTCAATGCTGGCATTTGTGCGTCGCAATAGCTCTGCGTTTACTAATCCTTACACCCATAAGATCTTGTTCTCTGCTTTTGTTCGTTCAAGATTAGAGTATGCCGCCTATACTTGGGGGCCTTATTACCAAACACACATTAATAAGCTCGAAACAGTTCAGCGGGTGTTTATTATTATGCATTGCGTTCACTGAACTTACCTGAGCCTATTCCTTCTTATTTTTCGCGTTGTCAATTTATTAATTTAATGTCTCGTTGCATAATTATGATTATAATCGTTGTATTTTTTTGTCTATTTCTTTTATATTTGATGTTATTGCTGGTAATGTTGATTGCCCTTTACTACTTAGCAGAGTATATTTCAATATTTCTAGCAGAACCTATTTAGAGTTGCTATGAGTAAAACTCTATATAATAAAAATGCCCCTTTAAATAGGACGTTGCAAGAAATTAATCTAATTCCCAGCTCTTTAGACATTGATCTCTCTCTGCCGAAGCCTATATTTTGTAATCAACTTAAAACCTTTTTATGTAACTTATAACATTTCTAATATGTGTAGTCTGTAAGAATATTTTGTTCATAGACTTCAGAAATAAATAAATAAATAAATAAATGTTAACAATAAAAAAATATGTTTATTGTTCATAAGTAATCTATAAATGTATGTGTACTAATACGAATTTTGACCTAGTAAATGGAGTTAATTTGCTTATTGGCGAAATAAATGGATTTTAACAGATTGTTTTGAGATACATTCAAGGCAGATTTAATAGGTAACCTCAGTAGGGATAATTATCTAATTTTTTTATTTTATCTTAATTGTCAAACTTTGTTTTCATTCGATAAAAACAAAAAAAAATTGTTTACATCTGATTCATGATTCGTTGGCGGAGAGCTTGTGGTATCACGTTCACGGAAACAATGTGGTGTTTGTAGGGTTTATAATATATGTATCTTCTTTATTAAATTTAACTTGTTTTAATATTTTTATTTTCATATACATATAAATTTGTCTTTCAATATTTTTCAATTTGATTTTTTTAATTATTAATTTTCTGGATGTATAAAATAAAAGTTATGAAAATAAAATATTTTAAATATAATAAAAACTTATTCTATATTTGGCGATCCTACTTTTACAAGTACTCATTTTAAAAAATCATCAACAGCAACCAGTGCAACAAACGATTAAAACACTAATAACAATAGTGGACGCGTTCGTGTTTTCGCTTTGGTCACATACTCGGGTGGAGGAGGTTGTACAGATGACGAAACTGAAAACCAAACCGCGAGGAAACTTTTAGTTTAAAAGATATTTTCGTTTGAAGTTTTGAAATTCACCACATCGAAAAGTTGAATTTCAACTGATTTTAACAAAAAAAAACTGCACAAAACACATAAATATAATAATAATAATAATAATAATCCCAACGGTTGTTTCCCTCCATACCCGCCCGACCGTCGCGAGGGGCGCATCCGCATGACGCACGGATATATAAAAAAAAAAATTTTGTTTTTTCATATATATTGCGCCGAGTCATGAAAGGCAGAGGTTTGTTAAGTGTCGAGATCTAAAACTGTTCAGCTACAGAACAAATGCTCATCAGCTGATCGAATAGTAATATATGTATATGTATGTATGTATTAATTATTGAGAGGATTGAGTATAGTTTTCTTTATGTAAAAAAGTGAGTCTGAAATATCAAAAGAACCGGAGTGAGTGTTAAAATCCTGACACAAACTACGGAGTGGCTCATTTAACTCAAAATTACTTTTACATGGCTTCAGAAAGAGAGGCCGGAAATGTCTTGAAATTCTGGAGGGAACGTTAAGTTTTATTTCGCTAAGAAGAGATGGGCTAGAGATCAAGCCTGTCAGTAACTTGACCAAAAATACAATGCCTAGCATTTCTCTACGACTAGCAAGTGTAGGAAGATTAATGAGTTTTAAACGACTTTTATATGGCGGCAGGTTGTACTGAGAATCCCAACGAAAATTCCTTAAAGCAAAAAGCAGAAATTGTTTTTGAATGGACTCTATTCTGTCGGAATGAACTTGATAGCGCGGGTTCCAAACAACAGATCCATATTCCAGTATGGGCCTCACTAACGTTGTGAACAGAGCCTTCGTGATGTAAGGGTCATTGAATTCTTTTGACCACCGTTTTACAAATGCAAAAACACCCTTGGCTTTGTTAACTGTAACATTGATGTGAAGATTAAAATTAAATTTCGGATCCATTGTAATTCCAAGATCAACAAAGTTAAACACTTGTTCGAGGTTATGGTTACCTATTTCATATGATGCTGGTTGAACTGCTCTGCGAGAAAAGCACATTACTTTACATTTTTTAAGGTTTAGTGGCATGTAATTTATTTCACACCAGTTAGTCATGCTATTTAAATCCGCTTGTAGTAAGGACCTTTCCTCAACAGAATGATACGATCTAAAAAGCTTTACATCATCAGCATACAATAAAATTTTTGAATAATTTATTACAGAAGGTAAGTCATTTATAAAAAGTAAAAACAGAATCGGACCAAGGTGACTTCCTTGCGGGACCCCTGAAGAAACATGAATAATGTTTGAGGAACTATTTTTAAAAAGAACTCGTTGTGTTCTGTCAATGAGGTAAGAACCCATCCAACGAAGGAGATTAGGTTGAAAACCAAGGAGATCGAGTTTATGGATCAGTAAAGAGTGACTTACTCTGTCGAATGCTTTACTAAAATCAGTGTATATAACATCAGTGTGCATAAATTCTCTGAATCCATTTGAAACACGAGTTGTGAACTCAAGCAAGTTTGTAACGGTAGATTTACCCTTAGAGAACCCATGTTGTGTGCTAGAAATTGTAGAGGATATGGAATACGTTAAATGGTCAACAACAATAGCTTCGAATAATTTAGGAATAGCAGAAAGCTTAGCTATACCGCGGTAATTTTCTATAGAGGACCTACTCCCGGTCTTATAAAGTGGTATAATGAATGATTCTTTCCAAGCTGAAGGGAAAATCCCAAGCTTAAGAGAAAGATTAAATAAATTAGTTAAGGGCACATAAATATGTTTAGCACAGTTTATGAGGAAACACGTCGGGATCGAATCGGGGCCAGCCTTAAATGATTCTTTTAAGTTACTCAAATAATAAAGTACTTCCTCGGAAGATATCTGCGGAATAATAGCAGAGGTGAGGGAACAGAGTTTATATGGATAAGGTTTGCTCAGAGGAGAGTTAATGGAGTAATTTGACCTGAAGAATTGGGCAAACATGTTGGAAATAGATTGGGAGTCACAAGAAACGGTATTTTGATATTTCATAGCAGACGGAAAACTAGTCACTCTGCGCCTAGAGTTAACGAAGTCATAAAATGATTCAGGGTTTTTTATTAGATTCCTTTTAACTTTGCACAAATAAGATCTGTAGCATTTTTTATTTAATTCAAAATAAGCGTGTCGGATAACTGAGTATTTAATATAGTTAGTGTGCAAACCAGTTTTTTTGTACAATTTAAACGATCGCGACTTCTTATTTTTTAAATTTTTTAGTTCTTTAGTAAACCAAGGTTGTGATTGCTCCTTTTGTACGCAAACCCGTTTTGGTACAAACTTTTGAAATAAGCTAAATATAGTGTCATTAAAATGCTGGACGCAACGTTCAACATCATCTTTATACGTCGGCCATGATAATTTGATAATTCTCGATCTAATTTTTTGAAATTGGCTTTCGCGAAAATAAAACGAGCGTTTGAGCTACTTGATTTATCAACATTATTTCCAAAATCACCAATAACCTCGTAATTTACCACAATCGCAGGGTGATAAGAGTCCTCTGGAATAACCAAGGGTTCGCACATCTTCATAGATGACTTAGATACGTCATCAACAAAAACTAGATCCAGAATGGTGCCAAAATTGTTTGGAGTTAAATTGATCTGATTTAGACAGAGCTCAGCCATATCTTCTAAGAACACATTGTATCTATCCTTTGATGATATTGGAACGATAACGTCCTCTATAAGAGTCCATGATATGCCTGGCATATTGAAGTCACCAAGTACAATCATCGAGTCATGTGCAGTAATCATTGAACTTAAAGATCTAAGTGACGCAATATGTTGAGAATAAACCGATAAGTCAGAGTTAGGAGGGATGTAGCAAGCAGCTAAATAAAAGAAACCATTTCCTACCATAACTCGTATGGCTTTAAATTCGATTGACTCGATGAGGGGGATATTAACATCTTCGGATGGTATTGAAGAATGAACTGCAAAAAGAACACCCCCACCGATTCTGTCCTTACGGTCATTTCTATAAATTTGATATTGATTAGGAAGGATCTCTGAATTAAAAATATGTGGTTTAAGCCAAGTTTCAGTAAAGCAAATTACGTTATAGTCACAGTCTAAGCCTTTTAAATATAAATCGTTCAATTTAGTATTTAAACCTCTAACGTTTTGGTAGAAAATACTTAAAGTAGAATTTAAAATTAGTTTTTTGGCTCAGTGTCACGATTAGGAATTGAAGCTAAGTTATTTATTTTATTTTTATTTTTATGTGGCTTGTATTCAAATTCGCGAACAAATGCCCCGGTTGGCCAAAAAGAATTGTTAAGCAAAGTATCAAAAACTTCAGGTGCCACATCAATTTTAAAAGATGATACGTTACGTTCGTATTTAAAGTTAAATTTTCGGATTGCTAAGTTACAAGTCTTAATTTTTGATGAAATGTAAAACTCTATATCATCAGAAGAAGTGTCCCTAGCAAATCTAGAAACAAAAATTGATTTTCTCAAAGGAACCACAACCAGCTTCTTTGCAGAGCAGTCAGCCTCATCCAATGGTGCTACAGTTTTTGCAACAATAGGAGCAGATTGGGATGGTGGAAGCGATTGAGGCGGTGATGGACCCACCTCTGATGAAGATGCCTGTAAATTCTCATGATCAGAATTGCTTTTATTAGAGGAAGAAGCGCGAGTGCAGATAGCTCTTGATGAAGTTGAAGAAGACGGGCCCTGAGGCGGAGGGACAGGAGACAAAAGATTAATTAGCTCAATTTGTTGGGGTTGAGGCAAAATATTTTTTTGATGTAATGTAAGAGGAGCCACAATACTTTCCTTGGGTGGACTGTGTGTTCGTTTGCGTTTGCTCTCAGGTTGCGAAGTTTGTTTATCTAGGCACTTAAATGATTTAAACACGTTTTCATAACGTTTAAATTTATCATTAAGTGCCCGAAGGTCTTTGCCCATTTCAAAAAATCCATTTCTGGTTTCTCTAAAAAATTGGAAAAGTTCAACCTCAGTTGATCTGCATTTTAAACAAGACCAACGAATACCTCTTCCTTCATTTACTAAGTCTAGGACTCTACCAGTCAATCCGGCACATTTTATATGAGCAATGCCATCGCACAACCAGCATGCAACAGAGCGTTGCTCATTATCGCTTTTATTTTTGCAGTTGTCAAAAATGCAAGACATAATTGAAACAGTAAAATTCAATATGAGTAAAAACTAAAATTGTATTAATAAATCAAAGAAGAAAGCAGTTTGAAAGGTAGGGCAAGTTTTATAATTATTTAACGTTTGAGAGCTATTTATGCAACGAACAGTTTTAGATGCACAGTAATAGACACCTAAAAAACTAGACGCAAACAGCTGTTTAAAGAATGACAATCAAAAAGAGAAAAGAAAATGCGCGCAAACTTTAACAAATACACAAAGTTTAAAGCGAAAAAAGAAGCAAAAACAATGTAAATAAGAAACAATAACAATGCAAATCAACTAATGACTCGGCAAATGAAAACTAAATTAAAGTGTATAAAATCAATGCAAAAAATGCTCAACATATATTGTACTTAGCTTTAAATGCGCACAGATAAATCTCCAAAACTTTTATCACTAAATTATTAATATATACAAAGAAATAATGAAATTTCAATATAAAAATCAGTAGCACAAAGAAAACACAACTATACAGCTTGACGTTTGCGAACAGTTTAATCTTTTTGTATTTTACAGAACTCATTAATTAGCCTAAATTATATATTTTTAATAAAATTTTGAAAGACACAAAATTAATAAACACCTAGGAATGAAATGTATAAGTAAAACTTACTTGCGAATGAGTTTGGTCGTGATGCCTGATCAATAACAAATTAACAACGCTGCCAGATACACCAAAATTGTAATGGGTAGATTTAGTTACCCAAAGGGAGCATTTTGAACTAGTTTAGACCAAATATAGTTTACGCATGAGCGAACAAACTTCAACAGTATTTTTGCGTAGAACTCCTTTCCGCGGGGGGGGGGCCTTCGGCCGCGCTTTAAAAAAAATAACCCTGGCGGAGCAAACTTCGGCTACGCCATCAACAGTATTTTTGCGTAGAACTCCTTTCCGCGTTTGCCGGTAGATAAATATAATTTTAATGAAACTAACGCATTTTATGGTTTAAAAACATAATTGATTGCTTCCAACAGCTTTGTGAAGGGATCTTCATGATTTTTGGAAATAGTATTGCGCCATAGAAATTCCACAATCATGTCAGCTCAACATGCGGGGTGGTTATAATTATCCTTATAAAAATACCTTTTTACAACGCGCCATTGCGACTCAATTCGTTGAGTGTGCGTTCCATCAGCAGCCACAAATGGGTTATCTGGCTCGCTATGATTAACTTTGAGGTGCTCATACCCATAATCAGAAAGACAATCTTACGCTTTCCAAAAATCGGTTCGTATGGTGGTGCCTTCCACTACGTGCTTTTTTATTAAGGGTATGTGCACCTCCGCTGACCGCACGTTGTTTGGACATACTTCCAGTCTCAGACCCTCGCTACCATCCTCAATCATTCCCAAAATCCAGTGTCCTTCTACTCTCCTCCCTAAAATAAGAAATATATATTTTATATATGAATTTAGAAATGTAAAAAGTTTCGCAAAATACTTTACCTCTGTTATATTTCCGCTTTCCAAATTTGCTTTTATCAATTTGAACTACTTTGCTAGGTCCACCGATCCTCCCTTTGTTTTCCTGTTGGTCTAATTGGTAAACAACAATTACCTCGCGACAGTAATTAAACCAATCAGTTATTGTACCCGAAGAGAGCACAGACCGCCCCACAAAATTTTCGATTCTGGTTGAAGAATACAACCAGTGGCGCGCGTACGCGTACATTAAATAAAAAATTTGTGGCAGAGTGATTTTGGCCTTCTCAAACCACGTCCCCTTCGCACGCGACACTCCTGACTTAATTCTGCAGACTCCCTTCCTACAAGAAAAAGTGCCCAGAGAACTGTTCCCTCTTTGGACAAGAGCCATTTGCACTTTGTGCACGTTGCACAACCGTGTCTTCAAAATCAGCCCATTTTCCTCTGCAAAATGATCACACTTTTCAGTGGTATCGAATGCATTAATTATTTTTGCCAAATTCCACTGAATTTTGACTTCACTGGATGTTAACACCGGCCTTTGAACTTTTATGGCCACAGTTGTAGTTGCAACATCTTCATCTGTATTATAACACATTACAATTATGTTTTTAAATATAGTATTAAATAATTATAATAACCTTCAACGTCAGCAACAACAGCAGCATTGTGAACAACACCACGGCTTGTGGAAGGAAAAACTAATTCTGTAATTAAAAACACTTTAGAATAAATTATATATTTAAAATTTAAAAACTGAAAATTACCTTCATCGTATTGACTCATTTTTGAATTTTATAATTGAATTTTCTTTTGTAACCTCGCAAAAGAACTTTGAACTTTGAACTTTGATAGGAGAATATAAAATGTAAAACGATATCATAAAAACACGAAAACAAAAAGTCCCGTTAATTTGAAACATATAGTTGCAAATTGAAGTGAAAATATAATAAAGTAAAATAAACACAATAAAAATATTAAAGTTTTATTTCCGATCAACATTTGTAATTAATAAATAACTTATTCAAAATGTGTATTACATACAAAAATCACATACATTATAAGAAATTAAGTCATAACAATATTTTCTGTAAAGATATTTAGTAAATATTTCTAAATTGTATTATTATTATTATAATACATCTGGCAGCACGGCTTTTCTCTTCCTATGACAACTCGTTCCTTCGTGTAATTCCGACCATCTTCATTCCTGTTTTCTTTTATGCAAACAAATTTATAAACGCGTTTTTAATAGTGAAACAATAAAACAAACTCAATAAAAAGCAAATAAACTTAATCTTAACTATTAGAAGATACTTTATTTGTGGAAACATATTAACAACAAATAAAATAAAAACTATTATTAACTGAAAACTTAAATAATTAATTTTCGTTAAAGAAACACTTAAATCCGAAAACTACCACAAATTCATTTAACATCAAGTAATAATCAAAATTAAGATGAAAATGTTATTCTTGCAGATAAACTTTTTGATTTATTAAATCAATCTTCTAAATCTTTGTCAATAACAAGTGTTGAAATAACATTCTCGAACAATGTATTAAAAATTTAACAGAATTAACTACTGCAATTTATCAAAATTTAAACAAAATTACTTCTGATATTAATGAATTACAAATTAGATCAAGATCTAGAAATAGAAATAGAAGTAATTCTAATTGAAGAAGATTTTCTAGATCAAAAGATAATATTATTCAAAACATTTGTTGGTATCATAGAAAATTTTAAAATAACGCTTTAAAATATATTAAACCCTGTAGGTTTAATATAAATGAAAAACAATCAAATTAAAACTGTTTAAACTGAAACGTTCCATTATGACGGTGGCTAATAATGGAAATAACATTAAATCATCACGCCGCCTATTTATTTATGATAAATTAAATAAACAAAATTTTTTTAATAGATACTGGCGCTATAGTTTCTGTAATTCCTTCTTCCAAATTCAAATCATTTAAAAGAAATTCCGATCTTAATTTGACTGCAGCTAACGGTTCCTCTATTAAAACATTTGGTACCAAACTTTTAAAAATTGACTTAGGTCTTAGACGTGATTTCGAATTCCCTTTCATTTTAACAGATATTACAACTCCAATTATAGGTGCTAACTTTTTAGAGAAATTCGGGATATTAGTTGATATCAGAAATAAAGAAATTCCTGATTTAACAACAAAATTAAAAGTTTCTGGATCTTCTGGATTTTGCGATATATTTTCACTCAAAATACCAATTTCTGAAAATAAATTTACAACAACTTTAAATAATTTTCCTTTAACAACCTGTGAACCAGATTACACTAAACCAGTGCAACACCATACGGTTCACAGGATTGAAACCAAAGGAGTTCTACCTTTTTCAAAACCTCGTCGTCTAGATCAAATTAAATTTAAAATAGCAAAAACTGAATTCGAATTTTTAATAAAAACTGGTATATGCAGACCTTCAAACTCTCACATTGCATCTCCTTTACATTTAGTTCCAAAAAAAGAACCAAATGATTGGAGACCTTGTGGCGATTACAGAAGACTCAATTTTATAACGATACCTGATCGTTATCCATTACCACATATTCATGATTTAGCTATAAATTTACATAATAAACAAATATTTTCGAAAATTGATTTTTTTCCTGCATATCACCAAATTCCAATGGCTGAAGAAGATATTCATAAAACTGCAATAACCACACCTTTTGGAATGTTTGAGTTCATACGGATGCCTTTTCGTTTACGAAACAGTGCCCAAACATTTCAACGTTTTATTAACGAAGTATTTTCCGGTTTAGAATTTGTATTTGTTTATATTGATGATATTCTTATTGCTAGTGATAATGATGAACAATATTTAGAACATTTAAAACTAATATTTAAAAGACTTGAGAAATTTAATTTTAATATTAAACTTTCTAAATGCATTTTCGGAACTAATAAACTAAATTTTCTTAGTTATAAAATTTCGAATGAAGGCATTAGACCATCTTCCGATCGAATTGAAACCATTACAAATTTTCAAAAACCACTTTCAATAAATAAATTACAAAAGTTCTTAGGTATGGTAAATTATTACCATAGATATGTGAAAATGTCAGCAGCAGAACTTAGTTCTCTGCATGAAATGTTAACATTTGCAACTAAACTTAAACTTAAACAGCTTAATTGGACAGAAAAGACAACCACTGCTTTTGAAAATATTAAACAACTCTCTACTCAACAAAATTTACTTACTCTTTTTGATAAAAATGGTAAATTATCACTTGCTGTAGGTGCATCAAATGTAGCAATTGGTGCAGTTTTACAACAATTTAGTAACAGCACTTTAGAGCTACTTGCTTATTTTTCACGAAAATTATCTTCTAACATTTGACAGAGAACTTTTAGCCATATACAATTCAATTAAACATTTTCTTGAAGGTAGAATTTTCACAATATACACTAATCATAAACCTTTAACACATGTTCTAAATTCAAAAACAGATAGATCTCCTCGACAAATTTGACATCTTGAGTACATTGCACAATTAACAAATGATATTCAATACATTTCTGGAAAAGAAAACATTGTTGCTGACACACTTTCACGTATTCCAGATATTAACACAATTTTAGCTCAAGATATTAATTTTCAAACTTTGTATAAAGAACAACAAAAAGACCAAACTCTTCATGAAAAAAATTCTAACAATAATTTAAAAGAAATTAATATGCCAGTTCTTAATCTGGCCGCTGTGGTCGAGTTGGTAGCGGTGCGTGCTGTAACTTGATATGTCGGTGAGTTCGAGGTTCGAATCTCAGTCAGGGCAAGCAAAATCTTAATAATAGAAAAAGTTTTTTCTAAAAGTGGTCACCCCTCGGCAGGCAATGGCAAACCTCCGAGAGTATTTCTGCCATGAAAAAGCTTCTCATTAAATACATCTGCCGTTCGGAGTCGGCACAAAACTGTAGGTCCCTCCATTTGTGGTAGAATATAAAAACGCACACCACAAATGGTAGGAGAAGCTCGGCCAAACACTGAGCTATATAGTGTACGCGCCAAAATAATCTCAATATTTGGTGTGATATTTCTCAACAACCTTTTAGACCTTTCATTCCAAATTCTATGAAGAATATAATTTTTGATAAAATCCATTCTTTATCACATCCTAGTGCTCGTACTACTAGACGTTTAATTCAATCTAAATATTTTTGGCCTAACATGCGTAAAGAAATTAATAGTTGGACTTCCGCATGTATTAACTGCCAGAAATCAAAAATTTCTAAGCATACTAAAACACCAGTACAAAAAATTAATATACCATCTGAGCGATTTGAACACATACATATGGATCTTGTTGGTCCATTACCTGTTTGAAAAGAAAATCGTTACATTTTAACTATAATTGACAGACATACACGTTGGCCAGAAGCTTATCCACTTAAAGATATTTCAGCGGATACAATTGCAAAAACATTTGTACAAAATTATATTCCCCGTTTCGGCGTTCCACTTAATATAACAGTAGATCAAGGATCACAATTTACATCAAAACTATTTACTGAATTAACAAAAATATTAGGATCTCACAAAATTCATACATCTCCTTATCATCCTCAATCAAATGGAATGATTGAAAGATTAAATAGAACATTAAAAACTGCTATTACAGCATCAAACGATTCAATTGACTGGTCTGAAATTCTTCCTTGGACTTTATTAGGACTTCGTATATCTATTAAAGATGATTTAAAATGTTCTTCTGCAGAATTAGTTTATGGACAAACACTTAGATTACCTGGAGAATTAATCGTTTCAAATAGTTATAATAATAACAATATTTTTTTTTTTTACTGTTGCTTTATTTATTGAATCTGCTCAACTAAGGAGCCTAACAACAAGTTTGCAATCACATAATTTACATCCCATAGTCGGGATGAGTATTTTTATTAACTGGCCCGAAGAAATATTACGACTGGGCTGGAAAGTCATTCCTACGTAATCTTGAGTTCATGTTTACATGCAATAGATTTCTTGCTAATTGATTAGAGTGCGCTAAAAGCTTCGGCGCATATTTCGCCTTCCGCTGCTCTATTTCAGTTCGTACTT
Source organism: Philophylla caesio (assembly GCA_963971545.1). Lineage (NCBI taxonomy): Eukaryota > Metazoa > Arthropoda > Insecta > Diptera > Tephritidae > Philophylla > Philophylla caesio. Next base: position 74,630,501 of record OZ020606.1, read on the forward strand.
CCGGGATTCTCAAGTCGTGGTGGATATTCTCGTTTCGGATATACCATGGTACTCCGGTTATTGTTCGAAGGATTTTTGATTGCGCACGATTAAGCATTTCGATGTTGCTGCGTTGCCCCATAACTCACATCCATAGGTCCAAATGGGTTTTAGAACCGTGTTGTATATAGTCACTTTATACTCCAGACTCAGGGGTGAGCGGGAGTTAATAAGCCAGTGTAGAGAACTGGTCTTTAACTTAAGATGAGTCCGTTTAGCCTCTATGTGGTTGCGCCAAGTAAGTCGCCTATCCAGGTGGACCCCTAGGTATGTGACATTATTGCAGTGTCGTCGGCAAAAGTGGACATTGTCAATCGGCCGTTTGATGGAATATCCGAGTTGTATAAGACGTAGAGCATCGGACCGAGAACACTGCCTTGTGGTACTCCAGCTTCTATTAGATGAGCTTCAGTGATGGCAGTGTTACATCGCACTGTGAACTTTCGCTCATACAGATATGACTTAGTAGTTTGTGGGTGCTCTGAGGGAGTAACATTTGTATTTTATACATTAGACCGTCTAGCCATACTCGATCAAATGCCTGGGCGACGTCAAGAAATATTGCAGCACAATATTCCTTTTTTTCAAACGATGTTCCGATTTCAGATGTAATGCGATTTACTTGTTCGATCGTACCATGTTTCTCGCTGAAGCCAAATTGGTGGGATGGTATTATGCTGTGAGCTTGAAGATGTGGGTAAATGCGCAGCATAACAAGTCTTTCGAATAATTTCGATATGCACGGTAGCAGGCTGATAGGTCTATAGGAGGATGGTTGTGTTTTGTCTTTTCCGGGCTTTGGTATCATTACAATAGTTGACTTTTTCCATTATTGAGGGAAATAACAATGTTTTGTAATTGCATTAAATAACATACAGATGCAAAGTACAGCACAATTTGGTAGCTCAATAATCATTTTTGGAGTAATTAAGTCGTGCCCAGGGACCTTATTTGGTTTAAATTGTTGCTTAATTACTATTGAAATTTCTTCAGGTGCAAATTTCAGTGGCTCAGATTCCGACACTTTGGGTACGGGTTGTAGTGTAAACCCATTGGTTGCTAAGTTTGGTCTGAAAACATTAGCAATAATGAATTTTATAATACATACAATGGAAACACTATCCAAACTGAGAGAACATTTTTCACACGTTCGTTCAAAAATTGTGCATCATAATAAAGATGATTGTTGTGTTCCCAAAAATTTGGATACTTGTGAATATGTGTTTGTTATAGTTATTCGTAAGTCAAATCTCCAACCACCTTATGAAGGACCATTTAAAGTTATCTCTAAACACAATAAAGTATTCAAAATTCAAAAAGATAACTTTATCAAAACATTTTCCGTAGACTTATTAAAATCTGCACATACAATTCCTAATTCCAGTTCACTAACACTTCCAAAGAAAACCAAAAAAATTACATTTAATATTAATTAATTTCTTTTTTAATTGGAGGGGAGGATATGTAGGGTTTATAATATATGTATGTATCTACTTTATTAATTTTAACTTGTTTTAATATTTTTATTTTCATATATAAATTTGTCTTTCAATATTTTTCAATTTTATTTTTTTATCTATTAATTATCTGGATGTACATATGTATGTAGGTATAAAATAAAAGTTATAAAAATAAAATATTTTAAATAGAATAAAAACTTATTCTATATTGTCCATAGATAAATTCGCGAGCTGTGAATTGGTTGCTGGCGCAGAACGCGTACACTTGATGCCCAACCCTGTCCCAATTCTCAAACATACGAGTTCCGAAATAAAAATGTGCATTTTGTATTTAACTATTTGGGATGAATGATGTTATGTACATATGCAAATGTTTTTTTTTCAGCTCCTATGTAGGTACTTACATTTTTTTTTCAGGGGCGTTGTGGTAGCACACTACCCTCAAGTGGCCCTTTGAAACCAGAATAAACCTGTTTTCGTCGAATTCCTCTCCCCACAAGACTGCCGTCAAGCATTACATCATGGGGGAAAGGCGGTTAGTCGCCGCTGCTACGCTGTTGTGTGTTGAGAGTTCTCAACCTCTTCATTGCTTCTGCTATTACATCACAGATTGTCTTCCATATTTTTCTACTTCGTAGCATAGACACTGTGAGCGATTCGACTCTATATTTGCTGCATCTATTTGTCTTTCCGCAGACTTCATTAAGAGCATTTAGTATGGCAGAGTATTTATTCGCCGCTGCTTTGAAAAAGGCAACCGTCGGAACGGACGAGATTCCGAGCAGCACTAGTGCACTAGTTGGCTTTTATTAATGTATGGATGCCAAGTCTATAAAATTGTTGTATGTACATATACTTTACTTTAAAATAGCATTTAACTACTTTTAACTTGTAGCAACTTACTTCAACAAATTTAGGTGAACTCTCAGTCAAACAATTTTGATTTTACTTAAGGTAAGTTAAAACTTTCTGACACTATTTAATTGGGATATCTTTTTATTAGGGATACAATTTACTTTAAATATCAACTTAATTTTGACTCAAGCCATTTATTAAAACTTATTTAATAAAAAAAGATCTCAGCTTTCAATTCTTACTAACTTTTCTCGCAAATCGATCGGTAAGCGAGCTCTCGCTCATTTCGTAGCATCTTTCATTGTGGCAGCATCGCATTTGTTAGCGTCCTCTCTAAGAACGATAGATTAGAAGATCACGCATTCCCGCAAGATTTAACATTTCTGGATCAAAGTACACAAAAATAAAAATAAACAAAACAAGTAAAGAAGTGGCTAAGTTCGATCGAACTTTATATACCCGGCGCACACTTTCAGCTAAATTTTTAAATTAACTAGGTACAATCTAACACGCCCCCTGTAGAAAATTTTGATACAGTCAGATTTCCTGCTCGAATACAACAATACATACCAAATTGGAGCAAATAAGCTTCCACAGCTACTGAAATATAGCAATTTTTGCGTTTTCGACAATTGCCATTATATGGGAGGTGGGCGTGGTTACTGTCCGATTTTGCCTATTTTCAATACCAACCTGCTCTGGGTCAAAACCAATCTACATACCAAGTTTCAGACAGACATCGCTAAATCGACTTCTATTTTCATTCTGAGCATTTTGGTATATATACATATGTCTATATCTATCTTGATTCCGTTAAGCTGTTACAAGCACCCGTTATGTGAACAAAGTTATAATACGAAGAGAAGCTGAGTTTTAGTACTAAATGTATTTTGATTTCTTAAAGATGTTAACATATTTATTGCGCTTTAATTAATAAATTACGAAAAAACTAGAAATAAATGTGCCGTGTTAGCCGTAATATCGATTTTTAGTTTATTGATTTCTCCTTTTTCTTGTCCGACAGGGTGAATTGTTGATATTTGTTGGAACGATTTTCCGTCATCCCTTGTCAAGTTTGGTTTAGAGACAAACCGGTTTCGGCGTTGTGCCATCTTCAGTGTCAATTTTCGTTCTGTTCAGTTTATGTCTTTTGTTCCGTATTTATTTTGTTTTTTCGGTCAACCAGGTATTTTTGGTGCATAATCGTAAATGTTAACAAATGTTAAGTGTCCTGAGTATAGGTACCTAAAGTCTCGCGTGGTTAGAGTCCAAAAGCGTATATTTTATCTCGAATCTGCCTTTGCGGTAAGAACAGGTAGATAGTCAGTAATTTTAGTCCGTTTAGGTATTGCAGGTTTGTTTTGTTTGTTAGTAAATATCTGTCATTTGACCAACGTCTTTGTTTTGTTTTTTGTAAACAAGCCTTAATGGTGCAAATATCGCATCAGAGTTGCTGTTTATTTGTTCGTTTATTATCCTCCCATCAATGGTTGTTTGTTTATATATGTCCATGTTTTCAGTACCTTAACGGTTTTCTTTATGTTTGCGGGTGAACATTTTGGGTTTAGCAAATGGTTAGCAAAATTAGATTCTGGTATTGCCGAGGGTTTTCGTATCCTTTTGTTGTAGTCCCTTATGTGTTCACGGAATCTTGTTCTTTCTTCGTCTAGCTCTCCGTCGCTTCTTTTTTGAACTGCATACATTTTTCTGAATTTATCCACGAGCTCCTTTTTATATCCGTTGTTTGTTGCTATGTTGTATATTGTGTTTAGTTCCTTTCCGTATGCCTCTCGCGATAGAGGTATTCGTTCAAGTCTGTTTGTTAGTTGTCTTATAGCGGCGTATTTGTGTTCTTTTTTTTAGTTTGTTTACAATCTGCCAGAAATGTCAAAAGCAAAGTAGCGGTACTCCGTAATGCGTAATCTCAGGTTCATGCATCATGCTGCGCACTTTTAAAATTCAAAAGGCTATCTATCTACAAGACATGTCGAACCGAAACTGCAATTTCTGCAATGGTTACGGCATTGCGGGGTAAACATTTCACCATTATCACCGATTGCCAAGCGATATCAAGTGCTAAGCTTAGTCACAATATATACAAAAGCTGAGGTGAAGTCCTTCTCAAGGATAAGATTTTTCATGGTGGATAATAAAAAGAAACTATAGCAGAGTTGCATGCAATGATATTTCATAATAAACTTTGAAAATCACATAAAAAATTTTGCGGAGTGTGAGATATTTGCATTAACCAGTGAATATACACTTTACAATTATTACTTAAAGCCAAAAATTTATAGCGAAAATATGCGACGGATGTTTTTATTTGCATATATGCATAATTATTCAGCGGCTCACCAAAATTCTCCTATAACCAACCTGTACAAAAAATAGCCACCCTGGGTAGTAAACTTTTCGGTGGTAAATTTTCTCCTGATTTCATTTATTCGTTTCGGTTAAATTTGTAAACAAAAGCAGGCAATTTTGCAAATAAATATATTAATTTCCTTATAACTGGAGCATTTTTACATTTACTACAAGGAAATAAATGTCTGGCATGGAGCGCAAGTGAAACTACATCTATAAATTGAAGCAGAGTATTTCTAGAATAGTTTAAATGGCTCATCTGCATGCATAATAAAAAAATCTTATTTTTATTGATTTCAGAGCCAATAAAACAGCTGCGAAAGACTTTTGATACTTCAAGACCTTAGAATTCACATAAATTTTTTTGTAGCTCAATGTTCATGGTGAAGATTCCTTAATATGTACAAAAATACAAATTTGAAAGTGCATATATTTTTAAAAACGTAAATAACAACTCTATTCTGTGCACGTGACAAATTAACAAAATATTGATAATTTATCAAGATTTTTATCAAGCAAAAACTCTTTGTTATTCTGTGGCAACCTTTATAAAACGTAAAGCTTCAGACTGAAGGGCTTTTCCCCAAATGTGTGGTGAACAATATAATAAAGCAGAAACAGCTGATTTCTGTTTACTTTATATTATTCGCGAAATGGATTCTTCTACATCGCAAACTTCTGGAAAGAGACGACTGACTCACGGGCAAGTTGAAGTTGTTTTCTACACATTTTTTGCGCGATTTTTTATAAAAATTTTCAATATTTTACGAAATTTTGGTTTATTCGGGCGATTCTTACGCGCCATTTTTTATTATAAATGTTCAATATTTTATAATTTTATTGAGCTCAAGGCCAGTTTATGGAAGATTTGTAGACAAGGATGAGCACGCCTTAAAAATGCATATAAAGTAAAATAAAAACAGAATTTGCAAAATAAAAACACAAACAACAACCACACAAACAAGTTAAATAGCGGCAGATCAGTTGCTCTTGTTTGTAGTTGGTTTGTTTAAGGAAGATGAAATAAACACAACAGCCAACTCGGCTAGCGTAGCACAATAGGTAGCGTATTGGCTCTGCAACTCCGAGCTCCCGGGTTCAAAGCCTGAGAGAAGTGGTTATGAAAATTAAATTAAAAATAATTTAATTTAATAATCAAAAATAAGTCTGATGAGGAAATGTGGTGATTTCCGAAATAGTACTATAACTTCAACCATTAAAAACTGTTGTTGTTTTTTCACAAACAAATCTTCCATAAACTGGCCTTGAGCTCAATAAAATTATAAAATATTAACATTTTACTAGGCCAACAGAAAAATGAACATAAATGTTCAATGTTTTACGAAATTTTGGTTTAATCGGGCGATTATATCGCACCATTTTTTATTAAAAATTTTCAATGTTTTACGAGATTTCGCTTTATACGTGAAAAGAAACTGATCTATAAAAATAGAAATAAATTATAAAAATGCATGTAATACATCGCGCGATTTTTTATTAAAAATTTTCAATATTTTACGAGATTTTGATTTTTATGAGAAAAGGGCAATTGTGAAAATTTATACGAGATATTCATTTATTCTGGAAAAGTGCCGCAGACTAAAATTTTTACGAGATATTGGTTTATTCGGGCTATTATATCGGGCCTTTTTTTTATTAAAAATTTTCAATTTTTTATTTTACAATATTTAAGTCAATATGACTTATTCGAGAAAAGAAACTGATCTATAAAAATCGAAATAAACATTAAAAATGCTAGTGATACGGTTTAAATGCATGTTTAATTGCTTCTAATATTTTTTCAATTGGATCTTTCCTATTTTTTTCAATCGATTTTCGCCACAAATATTCTACCACAGAATCCCCAAAGCAGGCTCTGTTATTGTAGTTTTCTTTTATAAAGAAGCGTTTAACAATGCGCCACTGTGCCACGATCCTTTGAGTATGGGTCTCATCTGGCGCCACAAAGGGGTTGTCCGGATCGCTATGGTTTACTTTTCGGTGCTCATAACAATAATCCGAAAGGCAGTCGTACGCCTTCCAATAATCGGTGCGAATAATGGATCCGACAGCGACGTGCTTTTGGATCAGAGGTATGAGCACCTCATCAGACCGCACATTCTCCGGACACACCTCCAGCCGAAGATCCTCTTCTTCATCTTCAATCATTCCAAGGACCCAGTGACCCTCAACTTTTCTCCCTAAAAAAAGATAAGAAAAACAAAACAAACTTAAAATTAAAAAAAAATGTTACGCCATTTCCATCTATATTACTTCCGCTTCCCGAACTTGCTTTCGTCTATTTGTACTACTTTTCCGAGGACGCCAATTTGGCTTGCACTTTGCTGCTGGTTAAGCTGCAACAGAAAACTGTCTCGCGACAATAACTGAACCAGTCAGCAATTGTGCGGCAGGACAAGGGGCCACACAGATAGTTCTCTCGACGCACAAAATCATAGTTAGACCTATGCGCAAAGCAATAGAATATGTAGAATATCTGTGGCAGCGATAATTTTGCGTTCTCGAACCAAGTTCCCTTGGCCCGAGAAACGCTTGATTTGCCCCGACATCTTCCTTTGCGGCAAACAAAGCTTCCCAAATCCGCGTTGCCTTTTGCGTAAAGTGGCATAGGCGTTCTGTGTGTAGAGCACAATTTTATTCTTTGGAGTAGTCCGTCCTCCGCCGAAAACCGAACACACTGTTCTACGGTGCCCAACCTATCGCCAACTTTACGCAAATTCCACATACTTTGCAGCTCTGTGGATTTTAGGGAATTTTTATTTTTTGCCCTGCAACTTGTGGTCGGCACCTCGGAATCAGTAAAAATTATCGTTTCAAATAAATGCAAATAAAAATACTCAAAATTATAATTACCATTATCACTTTCACTCATTTTTAATATTTTTTGGAACTTTTCCACTTTAATTTTCAAACGCTCAAAAAAAGCAACGTTACGCATTTAAAATTTGCATTTAATTAAAGTGAAATCAAAGAAAAGAATAAAAATTACCGTTGCATAATGAATTAAAGTTAACGTCTTTTTTTGAGCAAAGAAAAGAATAAAATAACCGTTGCAATAGGGCTGCCATTTGACATCACGACTTTAGCTTAAAGGTTTTTTTGTAATATGCGCTCTAACAAAAACCCTTAATTGTAATGACCCATGGCCACTGTCAAAATAAAGTCGGCTCCAAAGTTAGAAACAGCTTTTTGACATAATTTTCTACGGAACATACATATGTCAAAAAAGCTACTTCTAAATTTAGAGTCGACTTTATCTTGACTATGACTATAGGCCAATGTGTTTACTTTTAAAACGTATGGCAGCACACTTTTGCTCATACTGTCGGCCATTGTTATTTTTGTTTCTTTGCTGAAAGTGGTAAAAATTGGGTACACATTTATAAACGCGTTTTTTAAGTTAAATATAAATAAAAAATGTTAACAAAGTACTTTATACGCACGTAAATAAACCAGATATTGTGTATTGGATAAAATATAAGTGACAAGTGTTATTTTGACTGCACATTTGCTGGTGGTAGTGAAGAAACTTTAAAAGCAAATTTCTTAAATAATAATATTGATAAAATAAAAACAGTTATTAAATTAGACAAAGAGGGCCTCCCCAACATCCCCACCAAGTTTCGTGCCAAAATTCCTTCCACATTCGCTGAAATCGCGAATGGTTCCTTATTGGAAAGCCAACCCAAAGTTTTTTCTAATAGCGGTCACCCGTCGGCAGGCAATAGCAAACCTCCGAGGGTATTTTTGCCATGAAATAGCTTCTCATTAAATACATCTGCCGTTCGGAATCGGCTGTAGGTCTCTCCATTTGTGGTATAATATAAAGACGCACACCACAAATGGTAGGAGAAGCTCGTCCAAACACTGAGCTGTATAGTGTAAGCGCCAAAATTATTATTATTATGAGCCGTGTCCAAAGAAGTTAAAAACTGCCAGAACTCTTACAGTTAAAGACAATGAGGTTTTTTGGTTATCATGTGGGGCCAGTTCATCAATGAGACGATGGCAAATTTCACGAGTCAAACGAAAATTTTGCGTAAACGTGTTATTACTCAACGAAAATGGATCACTAGCATCTCGTAAACTTCTTGTACTATACGCGTTTTTTTATTTATTAATGAATAAAATACAACTTGTGTAGTTCCTTGCTGCACAAAACCCTGTTGAAAGATTTTCTTCGATAAAAAGAGTAACACAAAATCCAAGTCCTTTTGGGAGGTGAATTTTTCCGATGAATTATCGAAAAGGTTGCGTACTGTATATGGTGTGGCTTAGTGTTGTTCCGATTCTATTAACTACGAATGAATACTCGATACTTTGTTCAAGTACTGAGTACCTTTCGTACTCGAATCCTTCATACAAGTACCCAGGTGGGTGTCGAATACGCAGTTTAAGTAGTTACTTGCTTTACAATCGTTGTCAGAATCTTAATGGCTGGAACACAATGCCGACGTACGGCGAAATTTCGCCCAGCAAAGCGACATCCTCAGCGACATTCGCATGAAAATTTCGCTTACTAAAACATAATTACAGCTACAATGAAATCAGCTGATTATGCCAAGTTGTGTGTCAGTTAATAGAGTGACCATATTCAGCAGATGAAAATTTTAGAACATAGAATGAATACAGCGAGAAAAAGGCTATTTATGGAAACAGAAAATGTTGAAAATAGCTTTTACTAAAGGTAAATATTTACAAGTAACCGAATTAATACTTTTTAAGAAAACCCTTTTGTTTTATTTCGACTTTCAGACTTTAGAATATTTAACATATGGTCACATTGGTTCACATTTGCCGCTGCTGCGATGAACGACGTACATCCAAACTTTAATTTGTGTAATTGGGGGAAGAAGAGGAAAAAACTGCCATAGCTGCATTCTCATACTACTCAAACTGGAAATTTTGCAGGAGTTTGCCAAAACGGCTACGGTTTTAGTTGGAAGGTACTCAAATAAACTTAGCGTCATGTTGTAAAATTGTTCTTTCCTTCTTCACTCAACATTGCTGCAAAAATTGTGTTTGATGTTTGAAACAATCGATGTTTCGATGTTTTTGCTAATAAAATATCGATAGTATCAATACTATCGGATTTTCATGGGAATAGCAACTTTTCATTTTAAATGGAAATCGTTATAAATACGCTATATATTTTTTCACATATTAGGTACATTTATTATTTAAAATGAAATTAAAAATCAAAACTAATATGAAAATGTTCATTTAGAAACCACACAATTCATTTGTGTTATAAATATCTTGTTAAATAAATTAAATAATTGCAATAATGCAAGGTACATTTCAGTTTTTTAGTCTTAGTTTTTAATATTAGACATAGACTGCCAAATTAGTTTTTGTGAGAAACAACTTTCTAGAACAAATATTCGTTTATTAACCAATAATTTTTACTCATAAAAATGATTTTGTCCACATTTGACGATTTTAGTGAATATCTTTTATCACTCACAACAGTACCAGCTTTGCTGAAGATTCTTTCACTCTCAACTGAAGTCGCTGGAATGCAAAGGAATCGTTTGCAGAAGTCTCTCAATAGATCGTTATCAGTTAGGCCCTAAAATATAAAAAAATATATTAGTTTTACAATAAGAATTATCAACATAATACATTTACCTTCCAGTATTCAAGAGGATTACAATCTTTATGAAGATTCGGACTATCGTAATAATTGCGAAGGCTTAAAATGGAGTCATATCGGTCCTCATCTTTTTAGCAATATTCCGCTTCAGAAAATGAAACAGTGGCTGATTATGGGCTGAACCTTCAGTCGGTGTTGGCGGCTCGGGGGTATTTGGAGCAAGATTCGCAGTTTTGTTTAAAAAAGTAACGTCGTTTTCTAGCAACTTCGTGGCTTCTGACACATTATGAGGTGAAAGAAATCCCTGCTTCTTAAATCGAGGGTCAAGCAAAGTGCCAAATCTTGTTACGGTACGTTTTTCATACTCCAAAAGCACTGAGTGTCGCACTCTCAAACTTTCAGAAAAAACTTTAATTACCTTTTGATATTTTTTCCACGAATTAATCCATCCTTCGCCCAAAACTGAAAAAGGTAGATTTTGATTCAATTGAAAAGAATCCAAAACAAACTTTAAAGAATATCAAGACACACACAGAGAAAAATCTAACTGAAAAATTGCAAGGACAAATAGACCGGAATTTTAAGAGCTATGGATTTATTATCAACGAGGATTGGTTCATTAACAAATCTAATATTTCAATTCCCAGGGAGTCAAGATGGCTTCTCTCATTGGGGAAAAAAATCGCCCTTCCCATAACAAGGAAAACTCTTTCACCAGTGCGACTAATAGCAGAGATAGAGCAAGGAATTCAGACATTAGAGGATGAAAGAGATAAAGACACAGCGATATGCAACATAACTACAAGATTAAATACATTTAAAAGTAAACTTAAGAACAATAACAAAGAGAAGCTTTTATTAAAACTATTTGCAGACACAAAACGACTAATAAAACAACACAAAGATTCAATCGTAATTACAAGTTCAGACAAGGGAAATAAAATAGTAATAATGAATAAAACTGAATACATGGAGAAAATGAAGGAAATCCTGAGTGACAAAGACACATACAAACCTATACGAGCGGACCCAACACAGAAACTAGTAAGGAAAATCAATACAACTGTTAATGATATTTACAAACAAGGTAATATGGGCATTCAACAAAAACACAAATTGATATGCAATGCAGCAACAGCACCTATACTATATGGACTACCAAATATAATATATAATATAATTTTGGCGCGTACACTATATAGCTCAGTGTTTGGCCGAGCTTCTCCTACCATTTGTGGTGTGCGTCTTTATATTATACCACAAATGGAGGGACCTACAGTTTTGTGCCGACTCCGAACGGCAGATGTATTTAATGAGAAGCTTTTTCATGGCAGAAATACCCTCGGAGGTTTGCCATTGTCTGCCGAGGGGTGACCGCTATTAGAAAAAACTTTTTCTATTATTAAGGTTTTGCTTGCCCTGACTGAGATTCGAACCTCAAACTCACCGGCATATCAAGTTATAGCACGCACCGCTACCAAATCGACCACAGCGGCCACAAATGTACCAAAGATACATAAAACTAATATGCCAATTAGACCAATTTTTGCCTCGACCAATGTTCCTTGCTATCATCTTTCAAAATTTATAGGAAAAACCCTTAACAACATTATCTCGGAAAAATACAATGTTAAGAATTCGTTGCAAATAAAAGAAAAGCTGAAAATTTTGATTATTGAGGAAGACGAAGTCCTGATTTCCTTCGATGTGGTATCCCTTTTTACAAACATACCAGTACAACTAGCTATCCGTACAATTATGCAACAATGGACTTCACTACAAAACACTTTAGAATTCTGCCTACGGGACAATAATTATTTTATGTACAACGGGACATACTACCAACAGGTACACGGAATGCCGATGGGAAATCCATTATCACCCACTGTTGCTGACATTGTACTTGACAAAATACTGAACGAAAGCATCGCTGAACTCGAATCTAAGGACATATATATCCAATACATAAATAAATATGTAGATGATATATTCGCAATAGTTAAGAAAAATGACGTGGAAGACATATTAAAAGTATTGAACTCGCAACATCGAAAAATCCACTTCACCACTGAGCTTGAAAGTGGGCAAAAGTTAGCCTTCCTAGACATGGAAATTCATAAATCAGATAAGAGAATTATAACGAATTGGTATGCTAAATATATAGCATCGTCTAGAATGATAAATTTTCATTCTAATCACCCATGGACACAAAAAAAGAATACAGCAATTAACTTTATTAACAAAGTCTACGAGCTGAGCGACCAGGCGTTCATGAGAGACAACAAGGAAAAAATAAAAAACATATTAATAAAAAACGGGTACCCAGTCAAAACAATAGAAAATTTATTAGCAATAGCAAAACCAAAACGACAATCGAAAGAAGTGAACATTGAACCCGAACCAAGAAATGAAAACAAAATATTTGCAGGAGTCACATGCAAAGGGAAAACTGACGAGCCTTGCAATAAAATTTACATAGGATGAATTTCATATCAAATCCAATATGCGTTGAACCCGACCCCCTCAGAATTTGATGAAATTTTGCATATAGGTACATCTTACCTACCCAAACACAACCTTATTTTTAGAAAATGGATTTTCGGGCGTGGCAAGGTATCGAAATATTCGAAAAATTACGATAATAGGTACTTTTAAAGTGTGATTACTACGGAATGGCTATACCGATTTCAAAGATCTTCATACCATTAGAAAGGTATTGAAATAAGCTTTCAAAAAATACACTGTACAAATTTTTTAGTACACTGAAAAAAATTTTTTTTCCAAAATAAAATTTTAAACTGAAAAAACACTTCAAAGATCAAGCGATTTTGAAACATAAAATTTTATTTTAGAAAGGTCTATTTAATATATATAACATATCTGAAAACTAAAATGGGGTGTTTTTTCTTTTTTTATACAGATACAGATACTATGACTAAGTATTCTAATAGATTCGAACAAGAATCGTATTATCAAATTTTTCAGACCCGCACAATAAATTGACGTACACTTGATAAAGTTAATTTTTTATTTTTATTTATTTAGATTTAATATACAACTTTGCGCAGCTCATACTGCTGACTTTCGGAATATTTGCTTACTTTTAGTGATGTTTCATCTAAAGGTACAAAAGAATGGAAGCTTTGAGTTCCTGTAATAGTTTTGGCATTTTTGTATCTTGAAAGTAGCTCTTCTTTTGTTTTGTTGTATTCATCAGCGTCTGCGTAAGCAACTTCTATGGAGGTGTTATACGTTTGTGAAGCCCAATGATAAAGGTCTTTCGCCGTTTGAATTTGGTTTTTATTTGCCATGCTATAATTCCGAGCGCCTCTTTTTAATGTCCCACCTATACCATCACATGCAGATTTTCCATGGCTGGTTGCGTAAAAGTGCCACTCAGCGAATATTTCGAAATCAATTTTATGATGAGATAAATTAATTAAGTTGTACTTGTTTTTGTACTGTGCTCCTGCACATCTGACACGTAGATAACTTTCGTAATTGAATTGCTTATATTAGTCTTAACAAAATTAATCATTTTTGAAATATATAGATGAACTGCTATGCTATCATGGATATTACAATCGGATATTATGGCAAAGGTTCTATGAATTAAATTATCGTTATCTTTGTAATAAATAACGAACGGATGTATCGTGGCTTGATTATTATTCCAATGATATCCTTGAATGGCATCTTGTATAACAATCGCATAGTTTTCAGCGAAATCCATTTGAATTAGCAGTTCTCCTGGCAGCAGTGTCATTTTTCTTTCACTTACGAAGCGGGACTGGCGCTTAGCTGTGAAATGATGTGACACCAGCTTATTGATGTGTTGTACAACATCGTCAACAAATGTGTTTGTAGTAGAGGAAATGGTTTCGAGATTACATCTGAGTGTTGTGTTCCATTTTTTGTTAATGACTTCTTGAATCGAATTTTTTTCGTAATATTCCAACATCATCGTTCTAAGGTTCGTTAAATTATCGTAGCACCGACCACACATTGATACGCAACACTCGCTGTTTTCTATATTACCATTACAGACAACGAATTTAATAACATCTTTATAGTTTCTGAAATTATGTTGACCTTCCATCGATTTCAAACCCGATTTTTCGAACATCAGTTTTACATTCTGATGCAATGTGCACACACAAACATTTTGCTGGTTTCCAACCCCAAGTTTGATACAATTCTCTGGTCGCAACATGGTAAATTTTGTAAATCCTAATTGAAGTGAAGGATTTTTTTTTCTAAATTCATAGTAAGTTTCACGAAGCGATGACAGCATTAGTCTTTTTTGAAGTTTCTCGCGTATGTTTCCTTGTCTTACTACAATTGAGTCCTGTGACCCAGGCATGATTCGGCTGATTTCATCATCTTCATAAAACAATTTTACTGTGTTTAAAGTTTGTTCAGGTAAACTATGTCTGTCCATGCTAAAGCGTTTGACGTCCGAAAACTTTGTTTTATTTTTTTGTATATCTTTGCTAATTTTTATCAATTTGTAAGATAAATCATGCCCAAAAATGTTTTTAATTTCCTTAGATGTCGTGGTGTTTGGTAATAGAGATAATATTTTTTGCTTATCCAAATTATTTGAGCAGTTTTCGATTTGATATTTCATGTTCTCCAAAATTTGTTCGTAGTAAGCTTTGATCTTCTTTTGGTCTTCTGATAAAGTTGACAGTGAACCACCTCCAAGTGAATCCGAAATACCTTGCGCAAATTGCTGTGTTTTTTTTTTGCAGTATGAATCCCTTTCTAAATATTTTCGCTGCATTGGCGATGGATGGCTTGCAAGATGAGGAATAACATGCTTATTTATATTGTCGACGAGTTCGTTGCGTTCGAGTGATTTAGTATAGCTGCTGCAGGTTGGAACTTCCTTATATTCTTGATACAATTCACCGCTAGCCAAGTCATGTAAATCCTCAATTTCTGTTTCAGTAGAACGCTGATTATCAGCAATCTTGATAGCATCCTTCAGTTTAAAGCGACAATTTTCGCAAATACGGCAACAATGAGTGTTGGAGACTGCTGGAAAATGCTCAGATATCACCGCTGCTTCGTTTAAGCTAATTTTTCAAAGTTTAGAGGAACATTTTGTTAATAGCTGCACACATCTGTATTTATTAGTTGATTCCATATCTATTTGTAATTTAAGGAGAAACTAAGCACGAAGTATAACAGCCGTTTAAACACAACTAAAATTTTTACTAGACGAAATTAACGTACGTTCGGTTTGAATTTGCAATGGCAACTGAAACGAATTCACAGAATATCGCTATGAAGCTAACAATCAGGTAGAAATAGTATATAGTATACTTAGTCATTAAAAGTTTATTGTACTATCTAACCGAAGGGTGTATGTTTATGTTGTCCAATAGATCCTAGGTACGTTTCGGCACTACTATGCATAGGATCTATTGTACAACATAAACATACACCCTTCGTTTAGATACTGTTTCTACCTGACTGTTAGCTTCATAGCGATATTCTAGGAATCTGTTTCAGTTGTTGCGGTAAACAGCACAACAAACAGGTACAAAAAATTATTTTCGCTACTGATTTCATGTGGTGGAAGGTTGATCCGCTGTATCCTTTGATGAGCGGTTAAATTTTTGTGTTACCAAGGTCATTAATTTTATTTTTTGGGAATGCCTGAAAATTTGACAACAAAAATTCTTGTTCGACTCTATTAGAATAAAAAAAAATCTGTATAACTTCCAAAGTATAGCTAGGTACCTTTTTTTGTCACACAATAATATCAAAATAAAAAAAGTTAACAAGAGATGCATTTACTTAAATAAATTAAAAAAAAAGAAAAACACCCCATTTTAGTTTTCAGATATGTTATATATATTAAATAGACCTTTCTAAAATAAAATTTTATTTTTCAAAATCGCTTGATCTTTGAAGTGTTTTTTCAGTTTAAAATTTTTTTGAAAGCTTATTTCAATACCTTTCTAATGGTATGAAGATCTTTGAAATCGGTAAAGCCATTCCGTAGTAATCACACTTTAAAAGTACCTATTATCGTAATTTTTCGAATATTTTCGAATATTTAGATACCTTGCCACGCCCACAATTTTTCGAAAATCCATTTTCTAAAAATAAGGTTGTGTTTGGGTAGGTAAGATGTACCTCTATGTAAAATTTCATCAAATTCTGAGGGGGTCGGGTTCAAAATGTACGTTTTTTTCAGCCTTTGAAATGAAATTCATCATAGGCACAACTAAGCGCGCGCTCGGCGTCAGACTAAGCGAACATAAAGCAGATGCAAGAAACAAAAAAAAATATGAATTTCTGCGAAATTTTAATTGTTTTCATTGTTTTGATTTTATATATATTATCGTCTGGCATTAAGGTAAATAACATCTCTTATTTACTCTTATTTTTATTGCATTTTCATTCATTTCGTTAGCAAACCTCAACGGTGGCGAAGCAACTGCAAAATCTCCAAAAAATGAAATAAAAATCCCCAGATACTATTTCTACAGAGTGACTCTTTTGGAAAATGTTATAAAAAATGTGCCTTTTGACAGCGCTCTCTCGAAACAAAGAGTTTCGTATCATATTAGTAGTGTTCTCGAAGTCAATAGTTTGTAACAGTTGTTACAAACTATCACGTTTTGGCGTTCTTGTACGCAAAAACTTGCAAGAAACTTGCAAAGTAGGGGAAATCGAGAGAGCGAACTGACATTTCATTTTTAGGGGAAGTTGATAATTTTTACTGGACACATTTTTTCCAGTAAAAACTAGCAAGTAGCAAAAACAGCTGTTCAAAAGCAGCTGATTGCAATTTGGATATATGCGAAATGTTTGTTTAAGAGTTTTAAAGGCGAAAATTATAAAATGTGAGTATCAAACATGCAAGAAGCAATTTCAAGCTCCTTTGGTTAAGCTTCGTTAGTGGAATTTTTCAGGAAAACATTAATACAACGTTTTTCATTTTGTATATTTGGATGCGGACAAAAATTCAATCAGCTGTTCGTCAGAGAGAACGAGACTTACACTAGAACAGAGAACTTATATTTGACAGAGAAGATTTTCACGCGAATATCTGTGAATTGTCAAAATCCAAGTAAATGTCTTGTCTTATTTCACCGCGCCAGAGCTAACAGGGGAAATATAGAGAGTGGCAAGTTAACAGAGCTGAGTGTGGTAGAAAGTAATTTAACAGTTTGTGTATTTTCATAAATGTTTGAAAAATATACTTAGGTATGTATGTTGGACAAATTAATAAAAAGCCAAAATAATTAAAATAATTATGTCAAATCTTATGTTCATACTTGTGTGCATTTGTGAAATCCATGACTGAAGCGGTCCCTTTTTTGTTCTATGAATATAGTTTGAAGTAATGCCCAAATACATATGTGCCTAACCCACTTGTTGTTTTGCCGACGGCATTTCGAATGAGGAAATTTTTCAATATCGATGGATATTGGAAAAATTAAGTAAAATGCCGAATTTCATTTATAAAACATAAACATTTGTTTTATAAATTAATGAAGAGTACTCTGAAGAGTTTGTGTTTTGTACTTAAGCAGTGCGCACACGCAAATGTTGACTTGCCGGCGCCATTTTACATTTGCTGAAACGTATGTTTTTTGCTTTTTTACGAGTTATGAGTTTAAACTACATATGTATGTATGTTTTTGTATATCGGTTTAGATTTGGTAAATGACTACAAATATATATATGTATATATATTCATATGTATGTATGTACATATGTATATAAATGATATTAGATATCATATATAGCAGGTTCCTCCTCAGCATAATGTGAATCAATAATTTGTTTACACATTAACAATTAAGTACGTACATACATATACATATATACATATATGTACGTATGGCTGCATATACATACTATGTATATAAATAATTGATATACAAAACAGCTAACATTTACATACATACATATGTATAATATCAAATGTACATATTCAAGGAAAAAGACGTCCACATACATGCGATTATACGTACATACATATTGACATGTGCACATTTCTGTCCTCGCTTCCCTCACAATTGCTAAATCAACAGTTACGCCGACGCCATAAATACTAAACGATTTCATTAATAAACTGCGCGTGCGTAAAACTCGTCATTCATTCATAAATTGCAGCACAACCTGAAATCTGGCAGCAAAGCACATTTGTCCCGATCTTGCAAAAATTTATAAATTTCAACATTTTCGTCTTCAGCTTTGCAAGTACAGGGGCGTTCGCTTTTTATGGCTCAGTCCGGCAAATGAGTAGTTGAAAAATAATTTAAAATATGTACATATATTATGCATATCTCACCTAACACGAAATTCCTTTACTAAATTCTTATCTAATACATCAATATTTATCCATTACGAACCATTCTTTACTAAAACACTACTCAAAATATATCAATTCCCTAGAAATAATTTCGCAAAAGCGACCTTACCATTATAATGGCTAAGCACATCTTCATCACCTCCATACGCGCTGTGTACTTTTGCAATTTGTAGTCGGAGTAGGAAATCTACTACTTTATTAAAAGTAGTTACAGAAATTCATAATTAATTTTCACTTTTAATTTATTTAAAAAATGTATCACACTATATCTCACTTTAATAAGTATTCGGCAGCTATATATTATTGATTTTCTCACAGTTAAACGTCTCTGAGAGTTAAATCGTATATTTTTTTATTACTCTTATTTTTCCTTGTACCTCCTACGAAACGAAAAGTATTTTCACCCAACTCTAATTTATGGTGGTGGTTTATTGCCTTCGTCTCGCAGCAGAATTGTCGGAAATCCGATCAAAAGCAAATATTTAGAGCTCAAGGGAGGTTTGCGGGCACGTGAACAAATGTACGTTTGTATTTATTGTATGTACATACCCAGATAGCAATTGCAATCAAATTTGAGTCAAATAAGATACTGCAAGATGATTGAAAACAGTCACATATGTGCTCATTTTCTTATCAAAAAAGACTCTACCGTCGGGAGAAAATGGTACCCTAGCGATGACTCTTCATGAAGAGTCTTATATGATTCTACTTTTCAATCAGTTTCTAATAAGTTTTGAAGTCAGTTTTAACTCAGTTTTGGTGTCATTTGTGATTATTATATGAAGTCAGTTTTAACTCATTTTTGGTCTCATTTGTGATTATTATATGAAGTCAGTTTTAACTCATTTTTGGCCTCATTTGTGATTATTATATGACTGTTTTTTCCTTATTTATGAATAAATAAAACAGATTAAACTTCAATTCATTTTATTTAATTCATTTTATTAAATTCATTTTTTATTTAATTCATTTAAAATTTTTTTTATTTATTTATTATGCTAGAGCACCACTGTTTCTTCTACAGACGTTTGCATTTTTTCAGCCGTTCTTTTGCGTTTGTCCACACGTTCTTTTGCGTGAACAAAATGTTTTTGTAGAACCGAATTCATTTCTTTGTCATCGCAATTAAATTTTGTATGGCTTATATCTATAGATGAAAAGTATTATTATATGTTTTTAAATAAAAAATTTGTAGTATATAGGTATATTACTTTTGATGACATTTATACAGAAGCATTTTTCTGCGCTAGGTTTATCCTTAGTACCTTTCCAACTGAATTGTTTCGCTAACTCGTCAGTAAATACTTTACGCACAGCAGCTCTAACAAATTGTGTTTGACCATCTCCACCAACTTTTTCAATTAACATTTTCTGGAAAAACAATTGTTTCAAAAAATTATTAGAAAAAGTAATAAAAGCTGTAAATCAACAAAACATACAAACTGATCCCGTATTTCTTCATTTTTTCTGAGGTCCTCATCAAAATTTTCCAAGTCCTTTATGGTATGAAACGGTAAATTTTCAAATTGTTTTATACTGACAATTGTTGGTCCTTTGTGATGCTGTCGGTTTTCTAATTTTACAGCAATTACCTCCTCTGTCAATCTAGCCATTGATTTCTTATTTTCTTTTATTTCCGTTTTAAGGTCACTGACTTCGCTCTTAAGTGCACTGACTTCCGTTTTCAATGATTTTAGTTCGTGTAAAATTTTATCGAAAATATTTACAGGTACTATAGGCTGGACATTTTGAACTTTAAATATAGAAATTACTAACTATGTTATAAGGAATAAAGTTTTTTTTGTGTATACTTACGACTTATGAAGTCATTATTGGTAGTATATGCAAACTCAGAAGTATTATTAAGGGTATTATGTGACATTATGAATAATTGGTGTAAAATAAAAAGTGTTTTCTAATGAATTATTTAAACATAGTATTTTCGTTAAAACATCATTTTTTGAAAATTGTATTTCATTATCAAATTCAATGTCAGCCACCGAATATATATTAAACGTATTTGAAGCTATTGGTTGAACAAAATATGGCGCAAGATTTTTAACTGGCACACCATGAAATTCCGGAACATTATTATTATTTTTTATTTGTGTAATTTTTATAATTTGTTTATTAACTAAACAAAAGTTATCAGGACTTTTCAAAGAAAATGTGAATCCATTTAACTGAACATTTGAGATTCTGCCCCTAATAAGTTTTCCAAATAATATCTTTTGTTGGCTTGTTTCTAGCGTTTTTATGTGATAACTGCGTTCCACTTGTCTTTTGTATATTTGAGCAGCCACATTCCCGCCTTTTCTGACATTTCTTTTAATTTTTTTTAGATGATTTTCAAATTTGAACGCACTTGTTGATTCTAATGAACCATATAACCTGGCATCCTCGTGCATGTGCAAAAGGCAATGAAAATTGAAAACTAGAAAGCATTTATCATAGAGCGATGGAAGTTCATTGACAAAAGATTCCAATAAATTTTTAGCACATGAATTATTGTTTTTAGAATCAACTTCATGCAATAGAATTCTGAAAGCCAAAGACAGTTTTAAAAAATTTGTATATCTTTCTTCGCTCATTATATTTTTCAATATAAAGGGGCCCGTGTATAATAAGAACTGCCTTAGCTCTGTAGCCTTCCATCTGTCTATTTCTTGAATACTTCTGGGTTTTCTACTGAATTCCATTGATATATTTTCCTTATTAGTAATCAACTCTTTTGAAAGAGAATTAATTTTGATGGAATTCAAAGAAAAGTCTTCACCTTTTTTTTGTACCCATGCCTTTATAAGAGTTCGCATTACTCCCAAGCATACAACGTGCATATAATCTAATGAGCACTGTGAAACTATGTCCACATCCAGAAATTCCAGTATTGAAGTTTCTAGTATATTGTGGTATTCTGGGTGCAATCGACTTCTAAACGTTTCATTGGTTCTACATATAAGATTGCTAGTTTCAGTGAAAACAACACGGTTCTTGAAATATTCACCATTTGTTGTGCACCTTGTGCAGGAAAAATATCCACTATGGCCCTTAGTACCTAAAATAAAAGACTTTGCGGGCGCATCCATGACAAAACATCGAATATTTATATGGAAAAATTTATTAACAAAAAATATACCTTCTTGAATAAGAACATTAAGTTCTGTTATAAATTCTGCTAAAAAATCTTTTGCACAATGTGGTTTGGAAATACCTTCATAAATACCTATCATAAAAACATAATTTGTGTTGACAATACTGCCAAGAATTGGCCAAACCCCTTTTGAGGTGCTTTTAAATAATGGTAGGCCATCAATGCCAAAATCTAGCGTAATATTTTGCAAACTATATTTATTTTCGACCAGGAAATCTGTCAAAGCATTTTTTATGCCATAATGAACATAAACACCCTCTCCAACTTTTCTTTGAATAACTTCAGTTGGGGTTTTTAAAAGAGTCCTAGCATCTTTTGGCACATTCATTTTGCACATACGAAGCAAACGTAGCAATGCATTTAATGCAACAAAAGTAATTGCATATTCAACAGCCCAGCTACTCAATTCTTCGCAAAAATTAAATTCTGGTTCACTTTCACTTTCACTGCTTGAAAATTTAAGCTCACTTTCAGTTTCATCATTTTCAAGAAAGTTGTTAACACTGCTCTCAATTTCATTGTTTGTTAAAAACTGCACGTTCATATTATGTTGAACTTTTTTGCTATTACTAGGCGACATGATTTTTTGAGCTTCTCTTATAGCAATACGTTTAATTTTTTTAGCTGACATTGTTTTTGTTAATTAATTCTATCAATTTTTATTATTTATTATTAAATTAAAAAAATTTATTAACGTCACAGTACCACTTATTAATAACTGCTTCACTTTGCGTGCACAAGAACTAAATAAATGCAAAAGAACAAAAAGAGCAGTTTCTCCACAGAATAGCTGAAGATAACTGTTTTTTCTCTATACACTTATCATATTTTGATCATAAAGAATAGTCAAATAGTAATCATCTAGAAGATCGAAATATGATTTCTGGGCATTTTTTATTCTTGTTCTTCTTTTAGTCATATTTTGATCATAAATAATAGTCATAAATGAGTATTCTTAGGTGATAATCACAAAACAATCATCTAAATGCTATCTGGGTATGTGCCGAAAAAAATGCGTTTGTGTTTTTGCTTGCACATAAGATGATTTCTTAGATTTCTTTGATCAAATATTTTAAACATGTGTGATATTAAATTTAGTTTGGGAAGACAAAGTAAATTGTATTATTGTATTCAAATTAGTGAATATACATATATTAATCCACATTTATGGTTAAAATGTAAATAATTTACACATATGGCCAGATTTACATACATACTTAGGTACAAAGTACTACTTGCCTTAAATTGCACCTTATTTGATAAATATTATTTCATTAAAAATTTGTTCACATTGAAGTGATAGAATTTTGCCAAAAATCAAACAATTTTTCAGCTACACCGATAACATAACGAAAATACATTAAAACTGTCGTTTTATCAATTCCCGCTCTGTCAATGTTAGTTTTTTCTCTATCGCTGTCGAATTGTGGTGAGCTACGACAAGAAAATTAGAACCTATTTTGGAACGATTTTCCGTCGATCCTTGTCAAATTTGGTTTTGAAACAAACCGGTTTCGGCGTTGTGCCATCTTCAGTGTTATTTTTCGTTCTGTTTAGTTTACGTCTGGCGGTCCCTATTTATTGTGTTTTGTCCTTCGTAGGTATCGGTATCTGTCGTTAACTAGCAGCCAACATATGTTTGTAGGTGTATGCTACCTGAGTTTAGGGTTTATTTGTCAGCGTCAAGTTTTTTTGTGGTATGCATGGGTAGGTAGAAGTCAGTAATTTTTGTCCTGCTGGATGTTTTGTAATGGTCCTGTGCGTTAGTTTCTTTCGTAGTACCTAAGTTCGTGCTTTGTTTTTTGTAAACAAGTTTCAATGGCTCAAATATTACGTCCGAGTTGGTGTTCGTCTGTTCGTTTATTATTCTTCCGTCAAATGTTTTCTGTTTGTATATCTCCATGTTTTCCAGTGCGTTTAGGCGCCGACCTTTTTGCTGCACATGCAATACCTTTACGGTTTTCTTAATGTTTGCTGGTGGTTTGGGAAAATCGTTCCAAAATACATCAACTTTCAACCTTGTCGGAGTAAAAAAACAACAAAAAATTAGAACCCCTCAAAATCAGAGGAATGTGAGTCGGAATGGACTGAGATAAGGCTTCTCTGTCAATACACGTTCTCTGCACTAGAAGGCCTACCCATTCAAGAGAAAATACAAGACGCGATAAATTTTAAGGAAGACGTGGACAACATAAATTGCTCATACAGAACAGCAATAATGCGCAGTAGAAGAACAGACGTGCGATGACGCAAAATACTATGTTGTTAAGTGATTACAATGATGGCTGTTTTTAGTTTTGTAGAATAAATTTTGTTTATAATTATATTTATGTCTAATTGTTTGTGTTTTTATATGTGCCTTTCAATAAAGGCAGACTCCCTGATGAACGCGAAAAAAAGACGCCGAAACGCGTAGAAAACTTTGTTTTACATTTTACTTAAAAAAAAACCGGCCATAAAGCTCCTTATTACAACGTTTAAAAGGTTTTCTTTGATATTTTTTAGGTCAAAAACAACAAACAAAAACCAACAAAAAATATTGTTAAGCCATATTGAAGCGAGGCCGGATATTGCTCGTGGATTCCACAAAGGCAACAAGGAGGATGTTGCTCGTTTCTGGAGGAACGCAGAAACTGAGTTAAACTCCGCAGGCCCACCAATAAAAAATATTACGGAGTGGAAAAAGGTTTGGACAAATAATGAAGGCATAGATAAATATCTGACATTGTTGACTTTCTGGAATATTTTCAGGTTTGGACAGATCAAAAAAAGTATGTGCGACAAAAGGCAGCGCAAAATTTGAAACACTCGAAGGGAACGGGTCGTGGTCCAAATGCCACACAACCATTTTCAGCCATTGAAGAGACAATTTATAACCTCATTGCCATGAAAGAGTCAGTGGAGGGGGTGACAGCGCAAACTTTTGGGTTGCCTAGTTTCGACCTCACCGAAGTGATTGAGGGTACGGCAGAGCCTATTGAGGAAGGTGCTTTCAGTGGCGAATATTTTGAGGACACTGGACCAGCCATTTCAGCATCACCTACTTCGTTACCCAAAAAAAAGAGCTGCTAAACCGGCTACGAAGAAGGTGGGAGCGAAAACGACCACAGAAGTCGTTGAGGCAGAGCTCGAGGTACAACAGGCCATGCTGGAGAAAATTACGGAGGCTGTTTCTCTTATGGCAAAGCGCAATGATGTAGAAGCAAGACACTTCGAGGAGATGGAAGCATTCAAACGGGAGGCAAATGCTGAAAAGCGCAGGCGCAATGCTCTACTGGAAGAGATGCTTAGATTAAAGCTGTGATTCATAAAGTTAAGTTAGTTTTTTGTTTACAATGAATTGTTTGTTTTTGTTTAATACGTGTTATTGAAGTTTATGTTTTTTTTTTTTTATTTAGTTATACGATTTAAATCTTTTTTATTATCCTTCATGTATATAGAAATAAAAGTTGAAAAAAAACTCAGAAACTATGTTTAAGTTATCTTCTCGGCGAATTTTTATTTCAACATTTTAAGACACTTACCGACTTCTTAAATCAATCGATGAATACAAAACTTATTCCCTATATATATTAAAAGTAAATATACAATTTTTTTTTTTTTTTTTTTTTTTTTTCTACATAACATTATGTAGAAGTGGCAAAACTCATACTCACACCAACACCTAAAATAAGCTTAAGGTTCAATTAGAGGTGCCATAACCATAACCATAGAAAACAGCTGATCCAACCAACCTTATGGGTTACACTGCAATCGATTAGTGGTGCCATACCATAACGCCATAACCATAACCATAACCATAGCGACCAACTGAATTTTGGTTTTTGCCGTAACCATAAACAAATGATTGCTGATTCGCCTTGTTTATTGTGATATTTTTGTTCTTCGTGTGCAGTTTATTTTGATTTGATGAGTTTTAATTTATATTTTGCGTCCGCGTTTTACATACTTTACTAAATTTTTATTTACTTTCAGTTTATTGCAAATATCAGCTGTTTATGGTTATGGCACCACTAATCGATTCCTTAAATATGGTTATGGTTATGACTACGATTATGGTTATGGCGTTATGGTATGGTACCTCTAATTGAACCTTTAATCAACAATATCTTTGATTTTGAGTTGTGCCAATTTTATAAATAGTATGCGATAAGTAAATACAAAACATTTAAGTTAATAGCTACTCTTCCGAACATAGATACATATGTATGTATATGTACATTAGAATGTATGTATGTGTACGCATATACAAATAATTCAAACATATGTTTTTACATTTATAAATAAAACATTGCTTAAAGTGAGGCTCCTATATTATTCCTTATGGATTGAGCTACAACAGTATACTGCGCTGACACAACTGACGTTGCATTCACTTCGGTTGATTCCAACACTTCATATTCAATAATGTTTGTGCTTGCTTTAAAACGAATACATATGTATATTATGCAGAGGACAACACACATTTATTATTTTTGCTGCTTTTTCAGGTGCATAGTGCAATTCTCGAGCACCAAGTAAACATCTCCACCTATTCTTTAATACACCATTGATCCGTTCGATAATGTTGCGACATTTTGCTTGTGTTTCATTGAACTTCATCTCCGTTGAACCTTTATACGGTGTTCTATGAGGTGTCATAAGCCACGGTTCCAAAGGGTATCCAGCATCTCCTTATAAGAGCAAAATTATTAGAGACCTTTGTATACAAGCATGTATGTATGTATATATTTAAGTTACCTGAAACCCAAAAGTTATTCTCTCCTCGCAAATACTTTCTTTCAAAATAAGCACGCAAGCCGCCATTATTCCAAATAAATAAAGGAATCATGGCATGCACCAGGATGGGAAGCGTCAACGTAACGAATCCTCATTTCATCATCACAGAGCTAAAATGTATTTGGGTATGAATATATGCATTATATAAATTATATAAAAAAAAGTAACTTACAAGTAAAACGTTCAAACTGTATTGGCCTTTCCTGTTGTAATAAAGGTGTGCGTTTTGTGGTGGAGCAATTATTCAAACATGGGTGCCATCAATGCATCCCACTACACCAGGAATACCATGCAAGTGCTATTTTCCGGTTTTCATCGTTACTTCAACTCACTTTTATCCACTTTGGGCAAAAATGTTTTTCAAACAAAGCAATTCTTAACTGCTCCGCCTCCTCTACTGTTAAGCGCAAGATTATTTTGAAAATGCCGCCGATATCATATATTTGGCAACATTTTTATAAAAGGAATAAAAATGAAGCTACCTGACAACATTGTGGTATGAGTAGAACTAAAGGGTGCTAAACTATAATTTTCCCATATAATGTACTGAACGAAAATTGATTATTCTTTCTAATAGCATTCAGTTTTAATTGAAATTTTCGAACATTTTTAAAATATTTATACTTGACTTACAAGTATATGAATTGCCGTATATGAACTGTGCACATGCATTAGTGGTTCTAAATTCAAATAACAATACAACGGATAAAACATTAGTATATTACTTACTTACTTAATTGGCGCATTAACCGCCTAACCGATTTTGGCCGAGGTCAACAAAGCACGCCAGCTGTCCCTATCTCGTGCTAACTGGCGCCAATTGGAAATCCCAAGTATAGCCAAGTCTTTTTCCACTTAGTCTTTCCAACGCAGAGGAGGTCTTCCTTTTCCTCTGCTACCACCCGCGGATACCGCGTCAAAAAGCTTCTGGGCTGGAGCTATTTCATCCATTTGAACGACGTGCCCTAGCCAGCAGAGCCGCTGATTCTTAATCCGCTGCACTATATTTACGTCATTGTACAGCTCGTACAGCTCATCGTACACGGTATTCGGCGTCGCAAAGACGCAAAGGTCCATAAATCTATCGAAGAATCTTTCTCTCGAACACTCCAAGAGCCCTCTCATCTGATGTTGTCGTCGTCCATGCTTCTGCGCCATACAATAGGACGGGAATGATGAGAGACTTATAGAGTATGGTTTTGGTCCGTCGAGAGAGGACTTTACTGTGCAATTGCCTACTCAGTCCGAAGTAGCACTTGTTGGCAAGAGAGATTCTGCGTTGGATTTCAAGGCTGACACTGTTATTGGTGTTAATGCTGGTTCCTAAGTAAACGAAGTCCTCTACTTTTTCAAAGTTATAGCTGTCAACAGTGATGTTCGATCCCTCGTTCACCTCCAGACCCATTCGCTTCGCTTCTCTATCCAGTTTTGAGAAGGCAGAACTAACTGCGCGGTTGTTAAGGCCGATGATGTCAATGTCATCGGCGTACGCCAGCAAATGCACACTCTTATAAAGATGGTGCCTGACCATTTAGTTCTGCGGCTAGAATTATCTTCTCCAGCATCAGGTTAAAGAAATCGCACGACAAAGAGTCATCCTGTTTGAAACCTCCATTCCTGACGGAGCTGGTGGTGTTGCTCAACGTCATTTTACATAGCCGTATAAGTTTTGCGGGGATATCAAATTCAGACATTGCGGCATAAAGGCAACTTCTTTTCATACTATCGAAGGCGGCTTTGAAGTCGACAAAAAGATGGTGTGTGTCGATTCTTCTTTCTCGGGTCTTTTCCAAGATCTGGCGTATTGTGAATATCTGGTCGGTGGTAGATTTACCAGGTCTAAAGCCATCAGTTCATTGACAGTGGGCTTAAGTCTTTCACACAATACACTTGACAGAACCTTATAGGCGATGTTAAGAAGACCAATCCCGCTATAATTGGCACAGACTGCAGGATCACCCTTTTTGTGGATTGGGCAGAGCACACTTAAGTTCCAATCAGCAGGCATGCGTTCTTCCGACCATATTCTAGAGATGAGCTCGTGCATGCACTTAACCAGCTCCTTTCCGCCGTACTTAAATAACTCAGCTGGTAACCCGTCAGCCGGGTGCTTAGTTGTTCTTCAGCCGTGTTATCGCTTTCCGAATTTCGTCATAGTCGGGTGATGGTACATCACGTCCATCATCATTGATTGGGGATTCGGGTTCAACATCTTCTCCATCGTTGTTGCAGCTGCTTCCATTAAGCAGTGTGAAGAAGTGCTCCCTCCATAATTTAAGTATGCTGTGGACATCAGTCACCAGGTCGCCGTTTTCATTCTTACAGGAATTCGCCCCGGTCTTGAAACCTTCTGTTAGCCGCCGTACTTTCTGAAAAAGTTTTCGGGTGCTATTCCTGTCGGCCAGCATCTCAAGCTCCTCGCACTCGCGCATTTCGGCCTCTCTCTTTTTCTCGCGAAAAATGCGTCTTGCTTCCTTCTTCAACTCACGATAACGCTCCCGCACAGCTGGCGTTGCGTCCGATCGCAGTGTGGCCCTGTAGGCAGCGTCTTTACGTTCCGTAGCGGCGCGACATTCCTCGTCGTACCAGTTGTTCTTTCGGGCTCGCTGAAATCCGATGGATTCTTCAGCGGCGGTATGTAGACAGCGAGAAATATGGTTCCACTGCTCGGAAATATCGTGCTGTTGATTATTGCTCTCAGAAAGCAGGAGTGCAAGTCGAGTGGCGAAGTGGGTGGCTGTCTGTTGCTATTTGGCTGAGACTGAATTTTCCGACAGTGGAACCATAGATGCCCTTTTTGCCCACCTTGGCATTGAAATCACCAAGCACGATTTTTATATCGTGGTGGGGGCACCGCTCACACGTGCGGCCATCGTCCTTCTCTTCCGTCGGGGCGAGGGCGCAAATCAGGGAGATGTTGAAGAATCTTCCCTTGATGCGGATTGTGGCGAGACATTCATCCACCGGAGTGAACGACAGTACTTTACGGCGCAGTCTCTCTCCCACCACAAATCCGACACCAAGTTTGCGCTCCTTTACATGGCAGCTGTAGTAGATGTCGCAAGGGCCTATCACTTTTTTCCTTTGCCCCGTCCATCGCATCTCTTGGATGGCGGTAATGTCAGCCTTTGCTCAGCTCAGCACATCAACCAGCCGGGCAGAGGCACCTTCCCAATTAAGGGTCCGGACATTCCAGGTGCATGCCCTCAAATCATTGTCCTTAATACGCTTGCCGTGATCGTCATCAAAAAAGGGGGGTCTCATCCTAGAATTTGTTATCCTTTTCATTGGAAGTTGTTTTTTACGTGGCGGGTTCCAAGCCCTGCGCACAACCCATTGCTGGGAGTTGAAATTTTATATTCGTTTAAATAGCGAGCCGCTTGCTCCAAGACAGACTCCCGCTTGTAGCCGCACTTCCTGGTGAACAGACGCTGCGGACTTTAGTATACCCTTAAACCGAATATGTCGGAGTGGCTCCACTAAAGCTCCCTCTCTATTAGCCGTGACCCATGGCTCCACATGGGTTGCTCACGTTGCCCAGGGTGTACGAACGTGCACGTACGAGAAGGAATTGAGTACAGCCGTGCAACTGTAACCGCATACCCAGAAGCACCACTGTACCCCATTGCACCCCGTATATTAACATACTCTTTAATTAATATTTACAACTACAATTTTCTTTTTGAAGAAAAAAACAATATTAAGCTACCGAATTTTTTACAAAACATTTGAATTAATTAAGCTCAATAAATATTTGTGTTCTTATTATATTTTTCATGCAGAAATAGCTTGTAAAGATGTTGTCAGGATGGTGAAGGTAAACATTTGAAATTTATCTTAAATTAACCTACCTTTATTTTACAAAGAAGAAACCGCTTATGTACATGTCGATATTTCCTCCGTGATCCGCTCCATGTTGCTGTTTACATGTGATCTGGAAAAAAGATTGGTATTTTTAATTTTGACTAACTTTCAATATTTTTTTGTGATATACACATATGGATGGTTAAATAAAAGAAGCCCTAATATATTATCTTTTCTAACATGCACACCCCAAGAAATTGTTAAATTTCAGTTATATTGCGCATGTTAAACATTGTCATGTATGATTGAAACTTGAATGGTTTTCGGCATTAATGCATTCGTACCCCCGAATTATTAGAGACAAAAGTCACAATTTTAGACCAGTTGGCTTTGATTAGTTTCAAAATAAAGCCTCTAGTCTCAAAATAAAGTTTCTAAATAGGGACCTGGTGATAAGCAGGTCACAAAAAATTGAAATGCAAACAAAATAAAAACGTGAAAGCGAGGAAAGGAAATAATCTCTAGCTCATTTCGAGACTTGAGATGATTCGAAGTTACTGAATTCGGGCATAAGTTTCCATTTAACAAATTTAATATATATTTTCAATATTTTCACTGCACTTCACTAGACCTTAAAAGTAATTAACTCTACTTACTTTTTCCAATGGTGCCTCTTCAGCCATCTTTTCCGGAGAATTTTCTGCCGGCTTGTGTGCGCAATATCTGCAAGTTTGAATAAAATTAGTTAAAATATGTGTAGAAATTTCTATACATACCTTTAAAATATCCTTCCCGCGATGCTTCTGCTGAAATAAAAACCAAATTATTAATATTTTAATTAATAAAACTGAGAAAAAAGGCAACTAACCGCAAATCCAAAGAAGTTTCACAACAAAGTGATCGCATTTAGCGATTCGTAAACATGGCTATTGCATAGTCTATTGCTTGCCATCTCTAGCACACTGTAATATTCGGAATATTGCCGTTTCTTCTAACAAAAAGAAACTAGCGAAATATCAAAATGCGAGTGTGTTGGTAACAGCTGGAAAAGTTCTGTTGGTATGAGTGAATTTAATTCGCCTTGGTAACCTCCGTCTTGTAGGGCGATACGAGTAAGTATCGAGTACTTCAATACGTGGCATCGATTAATTTCTTCGATATTTTAAATGAGTACAGGTATCGAGTACACGGCGGTATCGGAACAAGACTAGCTAAAATGGTGTTTCCACACCAAGTGAATCATGTTTGAATTACGAATGGCCAATCAAGCCGTTTACACGCCAAATTCGTCATCCGTTCGGCATATATGTTGCTGTTGTAATACTTACATACATACTTTTGCGTCTTCATTCACTCTAGGTTTGCCCACCAACCCCTTTTACATGATTATTTTCTTCACAAGCTCAACGTTTGAAACCATTTAAGCATTTAATTGTTTCTTGTTTGTTTAATTTTTGTGTTGTTTTGATATTTATATGTACTTTGGCAGCTATTTTCGATAAATGTTCGATTAAAATTAGAGACGGCATCGATTTTTACTTGATTCGCATGTTTATTCAGATTGTATCAACTACAAATGAGAAGATTCGCTCACACAAATTTGTATGGGGAATCGAGTGGATTGGGCTGCCAATTATGAATGAGAGATTGGGCTGCCAATTATGAATGAGAGAGCGAAATACAAATGGGAGAGCGATCATGTCTTGTGGAAACATAGTATAAGCTAAGCAAACCAATGGTTCCGCGAGTTGCGCGGTGGTTACTCAAACTTCTCGAATACGATTAAAATATTGTGCATCGAGCGGCTACATCATGTACCACAACTTGTCCTTCCAAAGGGAATGAGGTAGGCGAATAGTGAAGTTATACCATGATGATTGGGGGCATTCAGGAGTGGATGGTACAGTGAACCGAACTCCGAAACATTTTTCGTTCCCTCGCATGAGAAATTTCGTTAAAGGTTATATCAAATCGTGTATTGATTGCTGCTATCATCGCCACCCAGCGCGAAAACATTCTGAGTTGTTTTTTTTTAATGTTCCGAAATTTTCATTCCAAGTGTTGTATATGGATCACCTGAGGCCATTTGTGAAACGCCGACGCGGATATGAGTACGTCTTGGTAATCATGGATGCTCTTACGAGGTATGCAGTAGTCGTTCTCACAAAATCAACAAAGGCGAAGCCAGTGACGACGCATTAACTCAGCTAACGATGTACTTCTTGTTGCCGCAGAATACAGTTACGGATCGTGGAACTGCTTTTACGTCCGCAGCTTTTTCATCGTTTTGTAATGCCAATAACATTCAGCACATCAAGATCGCGGTGCGAACGCCTAGATCTAACGGGTTGGCCGAGAGAGTCAACTAGGCGATGTTGACATATTTGAAGCCGTCCACTGGTGACCCAAGAGATTAAGATGTCCATCTGCGTTCGTTACAAATGTAAATGCAACAAAAAAGTATGCCGCTCCTGACTTAATTTACGATTTTCCGCTTCGGGACATAAACGGTTATAAGGTATTAGCCGCTATGCACGACGACGACGTACAGTGCAACATAGAAGTTGTTCGAGGTAAATGAAAAGAGAAATTCGACGCTAAACATGCCAAACCAGAATTGTATGCAGCGGGTGACTTAGTCTTGTTATCGGCTTCCCCTCCCAGCTCTGGTGAATCTCGAAAGCTTCAACCGCAGTACAAGGGGCCCTACATCGTTAAAAAGGTTCTGCAATTTAATCGATACGTTGATGAGGATATGAATGGGCACCAGTGCTCCCAACGCAGGTACTCGACAATTGCGACAACCGACAATACCAAGCCATGGTGTGCCTTATTTCCGGAAGTTGATAACGAATCCGAAGAAGATGTTGACAATCCTCCAACTCGGGAGTTTAGGCAGCAGGAGAGGCCGAGCTGTCACTCTTAAATTTAAGTGTCATATTCTTACTCTGTTATTTACTTTATATAACATTATTTTATTCTTACATTCTTATGCATCAATTTTAACATTACGATGAAATATCTTTTGCTTTTTATGTAAGTCAGTTGCGTTTTAACGGTCATCCTAATCTGCGTGACAGTACTGATCCAACAATTTTAATTGACCCCTTATTACTATGGAAAAAACTATCTTTTTCTTTGTTCAAATTTAATATGAAAGATAGCTTTTTTGAAAATTTGCTAGAATCTGGAAAAATATTTATTCTTTCAGTAATTCTTAAATACATTTGCTGCAAAATTGTATTAGGCTTTTTATTAATTTTTTTTAAAAGCTGCATATAATTTTAAAATTTTTACGCTGAGAAATTGTCTAAAGCTCCAAATTGTTTAACGCAATCACGCTGTGCAAATTTTCACGTCTTTCCGTGCTGTGGCTCGGACTTTCTGCGCGGACATAACGAAATAGCGTTTCATTTTTATATATAAGAAGATTAAGTGTTCGCCATAAATGCTCCTAAATAAATCAACAAATTCCTTTGCGATATTTCTTTCTACATTATGAGATTTCTCACAAGTGAGAAATCTAATCTCGGCATGCAATTTTGATCTAAGTCTCTACCTAATCTGCAAAATTCAGACGGTACGAAATTGTTCATTTTCGTAACATTCCCTCTTTTTAAAAGTAATTGCAATAACTTTTTTGTTATACCTAAGTCTACTAAATGCATTGGCTCCATGGAGAACTGTGTACACAAATTTCCAGATTCTGGCAAATTTTCCTTTTGCCTAAATTCTAAATTATGATAAATTATGTATAATCTACTTTTAAAAGACAAGTCGGTTCTCATTTCCCGAAATTTTTTTTTTAAAACTAACCCTCATCTGCATATATTGACCCTCAACAATACACTTTGAACAAGAATTGTTTCCGTATGCGATTTAACTGCAGTTATAAAAGCTCTAGCTGGAGCATCGCATGTGAAAAGCCTAACGTTAAATGGTTTTAATAATTCCCTACTTCCTATTTTGATGTCATTATAAATGATGTTTTAATAAAGCTACTTCTTCGCAAAAGTTTCTAAAAAAATTGTTAAATCCAGAGATTGCTATTCGAACTCTTAAATAATTTTAATTCATCTATTCCAACATCGATATTAACTTACTTACTTACTTAATTGGCGCAACAACCGCCTAAGCCATTTTGGCCGAGGTCAACAAAGCACGCCAGCTGTCCCTATCTTTTGCTAACTGGCGCCAATTGGAAATCCCAAGTATAGCCAAGTCTTTTTCCACTTGATCTTTCCAACACAGAGGAGGTCTTCCTTTTCCTCTGCTACCACCCGCGGGTACCGCGTCAAAAACCTTCAGGGCTGGAGCTATTTCATCCATTCGTACGACGACCTAGCCAGCGGAGCCGCTGGTTCTTAATCCGCTGCACTATATCTACGTCATTGTACAGCTCGTATAGCTCATCGTTCCATCGTACACGGTATTCGCCGTCGCAAAGACGCAAAGGTCCATAAATCTTTCGAAGAATCTTTCTCTCGAACACTCCAAGAGCTCTCTCATCTGATGTTGTCATCGTCCATGCTTCTGCGCCATACAATAGGACGGGCATGATGAGAGACTTATAGAGTATGGTTTTTGTCCGTCGAGAGAGGACTTTTCTGTGCAATTGCCTACTCAGTCCGAAGTAGCACTTGTTGGCAAGAGAGATTCTGCGTTGGATTTCAAGGCTGACGCTGTTATTGGTGTTAATGCTGGTTCCTAAGTAAACGAAGTCCTCTACTTTTTCAAAGTTATAACTGTCAACAGTGATGTTTGATCCCAGTCGTGAATGTGCCGACTGTCTATTTGATGACAGGAGATACTTCGTCTTGCCCTCGTTCACCTCCAGACCCATTCGCTTCGCTTCTCTATCCAGTTTGGAGAAGGCAGAACTAACTGCGCGGTTGTTAAGACCGATGATGTCAATGTCATCGGCGTACGCCAGCAATTGCACACTCTTATAAAAGATGGTGCCTGACCGATTAAGTTCTGCGGCTCGAATTATCTTCTCCAGCATCAGGTTAAAGAAATCGCACGACAAAGAGTCACCCTGTCTGAAACCTCGTTTGGTATCAAACGGCTCGGAGAGGTCCTTCCCGATTCTGACGGAGCTGGTGGTGTTGCTCAACGTCATTTTACATAGCCGTATAAGTTTTGCCGGGATACCAAATTCAGACATTGCGGCATATAGGAAACTTCTTGTCGTGCTGTCGAAGGCGGCTTTGAAGTCGACAAAAAGATGGTGTGTGTCGATTCTTCTTTCTCGGGTCTTTTCCAAGATCTGGCGTATTGTGAATATCTGGTCGGTGGTAGATTTACCAGGTCTAAAGCCACACTGATAAGGTCCAATCAGTTTATTGACGGTGGGCTTAAGTCTTTCACACAATACACTTGACAGAAACTTATATGCGATGTTAAGAAGACTAATCCCGCGATAGTCGGCGCAAACTGCAGGATCACCCTTTTTGTGGATTGGGCAGAGCAAACTTAAGTTCCAATCAGTAGGCATGCGTTCTTCCGACCATATTCTAGAGATGAGCTCGTGCATGCACTTAACCAGCTCCTCTCCGCCGTACTTAAATAACTCAGCTGGTAACCCATCGGCCCCGGGGGCTTTGTTGTTCTTCAGCCGTGCTATCGCTTTCCGAATTTCGTCACAGTCGGGTGATGGCACATCGCGTCCATCATCATTGATTGGAGATTCGGGTTCAACATCTCCAGGGTTGCAGTTGCTTCCATTAAGCAGTGTGGAGAAGTGCTCCCTCCATAATTTAAGTATGCTGTGGACATCAGTCACCAGGTCGCCGTTTTCATTCTTACAGGAATTCGCCCCGGTCTTAAAACCTTCTGTAAGCCGTCGAACTTTTTGAAAAAATTTTCGGGCGCTTTTCCTGTCGGCCAGCATCTCAAGCTCTTCGCACTCACGCATTTCGGCCTCTCTCTTTTTGTCACGAAAAATGCGTCTTGCTTCCTTCTTCAGCTCACGATACCGCTCCCGTACAGCTCGCGTTGCGCCCGATCGCAGTGTGGCCCTGTAGGCAGCGTCTTTACGTTCCGTAGCGGCGCGACATTCCTCGTCATACCAGTTGTTCTTCAGGCTCGCTGAAATCCGATGGATTCTTCAGCAGCGGTATGTAGACAGCGAGAAATATGATTCCACTGCTCGGAAATATCGTGCGGTAGATTATTGCTCTCAGAAAGCAGGAGTGCAAGTCGAGTGGCGAAGTGGGTGGCTGTCTGTTGCTATTGCAGCTTTCCGACGTCGAGCTTTCCTTGTGTTCGTTTGCGCGCGCTTTTTGCTGCACAGAGGCGCGTGCGGATCTTAGCTGCCACAAGAAAATGATCCGAGTCGATGTTGGCTCCTCGGTTCGTGCGCACATTTAGGACACTGGAAGAATGCCTTCCGTCTATCACAACGTGGTCGATTTGGTTTCGTGTCTTACCATCTGGAGACAGCCACGTAGCCTGGTGAATCTTCTTATGCTGGAACCTGGTACTACAGACTACCATGTTTCGGGCCCCGGCGGAGTCGATCAGTCTCAATCCGTTATCGGACGTTTCGTCGTGGAGACTGAATTTTCCGACTGTGGAACCAAAGATGCCCTCCTTGCCCACCTTGGCATTGAAGTCGCCAAGCACGATTTTTATATCGTGGGGGGGGCACCGCTCATACGTGCGACCAAGGAGATCGTAGAAGCGATCTTTAGTCCCATCGTCCTTCTCTTCCGTCGGGGCGTGGGCGCAAATTAGGGAGATG
Organism: Philophylla caesio; assembly: GCA_963971545.1. Lineage (NCBI taxonomy): Eukaryota > Metazoa > Arthropoda > Insecta > Diptera > Tephritidae > Philophylla > Philophylla caesio. The sequence continues at coordinate 74,667,656 of OZ020606.1, forward strand.
TTGAAGAATCTCGCCTTGATGCGGATTGTGGCGAGACGCTCGTCCACCGGAGTGAACGACAGTACTTCACGGCGCAGTCTCTCTCCCACCACAAATCCGACACCAAATTTGCGCTCCTTTACATGGCAGCTGTAGTAGATGTCGTAAGGGCCTATCACTTCTTTCCCTTGCCCCGTCCATCGCATCTCTTGGATGGCGGTGATGTCAGCCTTTGCTCTGCTGAAGACATCAACCAGCCGGGCAGAGGCACCTTCCCAATTAAGGGTCCGGACATTCCAGGTGCATGCCCTCAAATCATTGTCCTTTAAACGTTTGCTGTGGTCGTCATCAAAAAAGGGGGGTCTCATCCGAGGCTTTGTTATTCTATTCATTGGAAGTTGTTTTTTACGTGGCGGGTTCCAAGCCCTGCGCACAACCCATTGCTGAGGGTGAAAATTTTAAGTTCGTTTATATAGCGAGCCGCTTGCTCCAAGACAGACGCCCGCTTGCAGCCGCACCTCCTGGTGGACAGACGCTGCGGACTTTAGTGGACCCTTAAACCGAATATGTCGGAGTGACTCCACTAAAGCTCCCTCTCTATTAGCCGTGACCCATGGCTCCACACGGGTTGGTTACCGTATCTCACACATGGGTTGCTCACGTTGCCCAGGGTGCACGAACGTGGACGTTAGAGTAGGGATTGAGTACAGCCGTTAAGAAGCACCACTGCACCCCATTACACCCCCGATATTAACTACTTATCAATTTTCTAAAAAATTGTATTCTTGGCTTTCTAAAAAAAATTGTATACCTTTTTAATATCGAGCCACTAATCCATTCATTTTAGCACACACATATTATTAACACATTGTGCTATCAATTTTCACCGTTTAGATGAAATGGATAGGTTCGTTGATATGCGCCCTGCACTACAAGAATACATTTGATTGTATCTCTAAGTCTTCTAAGGTCATGTCAATTAACGAAATTGCCGAAAGGTTGTCCTCCTGACACATTTTGGTTTTCAATAGAAAGAAGCAAGGCGGAACTAGGATGCTCCTCTACGGAAATTACGCCAGCATCCATGTCTTTATCGCAAAATTTGGAAGAAAGTTCAGTTACAACATTACAATTTCGTACCGGGATTTTTGAGTGTTTAAGGCCTGCCAGAGTACGTTACGTGCGTTCCGGCGAAGCATTCGACTGACAGCTAAGTCAATTCTAAATATTCCCGGCGAGTTCTATTCTCGCGGATTTTATTTTTCTCGAGAAAAAAATCCTCCATTTCTAAATTCCCCGAGAGAAGATACATATTTCCCCGAAAATTTGGGAGTAGAAAATTCGAACTTCGAATCAGCTGTTTTATAAATTTTTGACAGTTCGAGCGGCCGCGAATTTTGTGAAGTTGAAATTAGATTTGAATAAAAATATGAAAAATAGTGAAAATCCGTAAAAAAAAATGCATTTAATAGCTTTTCGAGTTGTAGCAGAGGAAGAAGTTGAAGGAGAAGAGCAACAGGTGCAGCAACAAAAATTTATTAGGAGACTTCTCCGAGACAAGACAAACCCACTTAAGTTGTCGCAGACTTTGTATGCATTTAAAATAATTCCATTAACGTTTTCACTAATATATTCTTTCTCCAGATTTGAAAAATATTATCGTATAAACAACAACGCTTTTAGGTATTTATTAGATGTACTTGCGATGCACACTCAGCCACGTAAAAAGCAATTTGGTATTGCGCCTATCATCAAACTTTCAGCTTCTCTACATTTCTTTGCTGAAGGTGGATACCAAACGGGGATTGGAAAAGATGTGGACGTTTCTATGGCACAATCTACTTTCAGTAAAGTTCTGGAAGAAGTGGTGGAAATTTTTGAAAAGCATTTGTGTCCAGAATGGATAAATGTTTGCAAACCGGAAGAAATGAGGCAAATTTCTCGAGTATTCTACGAGAAAAATGGTATCCCGAGTGTTGTGGGGTGTCCTGATGGGACGCATGTTCGCATAATAGCGCCATCTGAAAATAAGCATCTTTATTATAACAGAAAGGGATACTATAGTCTCAATGTTATGCTTGTAAATTTTCCTAATACGATTATTTTTAAACAATTGATTGATCTAAATTTATCTGCAGATGTATGATCATGAACTCCGCATTCGGTATGTTGATGCCTCTCATTCAGGCGCTTCTCATGACTCCTTTATTTGGAACATCAGTGCATTAAGAGCGCATTTTGAAGAGGAATATTCGCGAAATTCTACCAAGTTTGGGCTTTTAGGTATATACATATATTTCAAAATAATATGAAATAAATACACATTGATTTTCAGGAGATGCTGGGTATCCGTTGGAACCATGGCTTATGACGCCCCACAGATTCCCTGAAGGTGACTCCAGCAAAATGAGGTTATATGAAGCCCATTCAAAATGCCGCAATATAATAGAAAGAACTAATGGTGTGCTAAAAAATAGATGGAGATGCCTTATCGGAGCCAGAGAACTGCATTACGCTCCAAAGAAAGCAACAAAAATTATAAATGTTTTCTCTGCTCTACACAATATATGCAAGTTAATTTATTAGTTCATTTATTCAATATAATAATTGACACATCAATATACTTGGTTAATTTATTAGTTTATTTATTCAATATAAGAATTGACACATCAACATACTTAACGTAGTAATTTTAACAAACTTGTTGTGCGATCATTCATCAACTGCCGACCCAAACCGGTAACAAGCATTATATTGGCTTGTTGTCACGTTGCGATTTCATTCCATTCTCAAGTCACGTTGTGGGAAATCCGAAATATGGTTTCTCGTTACCAATATTTTCGGTAGCAATTAATTTGCAGACGCTTGCGTTAGCAATAATTGTTGCGCGTGTAGCGCTGAACATTGCAGCGAAGAATATTAGTGAATGCAATGTGATTCTTTTGTTTGTTTGAATTAAAAATACATATTGCTTTGTCAACGTAATAGTACGTTGCCTTAACTCCCCCCTGTGTAAAATCAATCGTCCCGATTGTTTAACAAGTTGGGAGATCATTGATGCTGCGGAACTCGCAACGCTGGTCTAATGAACCAGAGTTCTCTCTGTGACTCGGTGTTTGTGGCAGACTGCTTTCGTTAATTATGTTATTTACAGTAAGCCCTTTTTTTGTTTTGGACCAAAATTTTAAGGACATTGCCAGTAAGAAAATAATAAGTATAATTGAAATGATTAAATTGATTGAGAAGACAACCTTTCCTTTGGTTGATATCAGATTTAGACTATCAATATTATTTGCTTGCAAGTATTTAATTAGTTCTAACGAGAGAACTTCTTCCATTCGTTCGTTGTTATTGTTTGGCTGTAGTAATGCAGGAAGTGGTTTCCACCCTGAAATTTCTTTGGAGACGAAAGTTTGATTGTTAATGATAACTGTATCATTGTGGAACTGTAACAAATAGGTTCCAGACAGTTCATTAGTCTTGTTGCTTGAGAATTTAATGAAACCTTCAAATTGGTTCAGCAATATTGTTCCCGGATATAATTCTTGAATTGAGGCAATATGCTGATTATTTATGATCACACAATCATGAGTTTTACTTGATAAAAGTGGTGGTATACAATTTGATTCACTTATGTTAACTATATTCTGTTTTGGGCAAATACATAACTTATTATATTCTTTACAATCTTCTTTGATTTCATAAATTTCATTGTCACATTTAATCACATTTTCGGTATTTAGTTTAATAATTCTATCATTTTTCTTAATTGGTTTAATAAGTAATCTTTCACAATTTTTACTGTCTATTGCTGGTAAATTAATTATGTAAATCATGTCTAAATTATTTGTTGCTATCTTAATGGTAGCGAAGCTTAAGGCTTGCTCAATATCATTATATGGAAATTTTTCTAAATCCAAAAAGGTTCTAGCCTCTTCAATTTCTTTTTCTGATAAGATAAATGATTTTATTACTCCTACCTTTGCCCATTGTAAAGCATATTCTACATTAATTATTTCTTCCTTTAAGATTCTTAACTTATTAACAATAGCATCTTCTTGAATTTTCCTAACTTCTTCAATTGTTTGGATCGCTTTGATTATTGCATTTGTACTATTTGTGATTGAATTAATGCGGTCTACTGTATTCTTGTTAATTATTCTTTGTTTCTCATTGTTTTCTAAAAGTCCTTTGATTCTATCTAACACTATTTCATGGTCTTCGTGGTCAGGGGTTCCAGCTAACCATTTCCATGCTGTACCAAGTATGTCCAGCGAGCGTTTTTTTCGGGGTTTAATGATCTCTAGCTGTTGTTTCACTTGGGTCATATCATGAAGAAGGAATGGCAGTATGGTACTGTTTCTCATAATTTTCGTATATACTTCAGTTTCTAGTTGGTTGATGGCGGATTCATAGTTGGTAAGGTTTAGTACGTGTATCAGTTTAAAGTTTCCGTTTTGTAGTTTAGCTTGTCCCAAATGTATAGGGATCAGCTGTGAGTTCGAGTAGTCAAATATCTGTACGTCGGATTGACAAATTTTAAAAATCGTCAGTAATATTAATAGCACGGACGTCATTGTCTATAAAGAAGAATGTTTTTATGATTTAATATTTTCTTTATGTATAATTCTATTCCTACTATGAATTTTAACTTTATTTCCTAAATCTACTTGTATTTTTTGTTTTTTGTATCTATGATCTAGTTTATCTCTTTTGCCTATTAGTTTTTCGTATACCTCTTGGTCGGGTTGGTAAGTTTTAATCTTGGTGTTTTGGTTTCTCTCTAACATTTTTATTTGAGCTTGGCGCATTTTATCCTTTACGTCAGCGTGTGGAATTTTATTATGAAATATGTCAAAAGGTTTTTATTGGTCACAGAGTGAATAGTTAAATTATACTGTTGTGCAGCTCTGTAAAATACTTCTATAGTATCTATTAAATGAAATTCCTCTTTTATGCAACGTGCAATTTCTATAAGGGTTGAGTGTACCCTTTCTACCTGTCCGTTGGTTGGACTATGGCGTGGGTCACAGTAAAAAAGTTGAATTTGAAGTCTTTGCATTAGTGTCTTAAATTGATGAGTCGAAAAACCTGGTTCATTGTCTAGTGTCAGTTTCTTTACTGCCGGGAATGTTTGTAAGATTTCTTGAACCTTCCGGTCGAGGTTAAGTTTGTCTTCTGTGTGTCTTATGACAAGAAATTTTGAGTAAGCATCTACGCAAGTAATAAACTTTTGATTTTGCGCGTAGAAAATGTCTAAATGAAGGAACTCTCCCTCTTTTTCGGGAATTGGAGCCACTCCAATTGGAAGTTTATTTGGTTTCCTATCGTATTTTGCTTTATTGCATATATTACAATGTCTAGCATATTCCTTAAAAGATTTTAACATTGATGGCCAGTAGTATTGCGCAAGTACCTGCTTATCATTTTCCTTGCAGCTCCTGTGAGCGCGGATATGTGTTTGCTCTACTATAGCATGTCGATCGTCGGGATTGATCACATCAATGGCGAGTATTCTTGTGTAGACAAATTTAATCCTAAATACGCCTTTAACCGTTTCTTTAAATTCGTATAAATCTTCAGCTGAGCAATGGATTGCGGTTACTACATCAGGCTTAAGAAATTCCAATAAAATTCTTTTCAGGTTTTCTTTGGTGTCGAACTCTATTATGTGTCGAGTCCTGCTAAAGGTCGTGATTTGCTCATGAATAGAGAATGTTGCTCTGTTGAGCAAAATTTGCTGTTTGAATTCATTAAGGGGTTTCGATACTTCTGGAATATCAAAATCGTCACTACTTTCTTTTGAATGTTGAGTACTGTGTAACGACTCCTCACAGGAAATATTGTTTAAAACTTGCCTGGACAGTGCATCGGCGACGACATTTGTTGCGCCGGGTTTGTATATAAACTTTGGGGCGTACTCTTCTATAAAGGACATCCATCTTTTTAATTTGGCATTTGGATTTTTGTTGGAGATTGAAAATGTAAGTGGTTGGTGATCGGTATGTATTTCTAGATCGGAAACGCCATATAAGTAGTTTCTGAGCGTTTTTAGTGCCCAAACTATGGCATACAGCTCTTTCTCGTTAGTGGCGTAGTTTAGTTCTGTAGAGTTAAGTGTTTTAGATATAAATATAAGAGGTTTATTATCCTGAGTTAAAACTGCGCCTATTGCGGCGTTTGACGCATCTGTTGTTAAAACAAATTTCTTTTGGAAATCAGGTTGAGCTAGTTCTACTTGTCCAGCTAAGAGAGTTTTAGGCTTGTTGAATGCTGCGATACCATCTGTATCGAGTTCAATGATGACCTTTTTTGATTGGTTTGTGGATATTTTTCCATTGTCTCCTGCGAGAAATTTGGTTAAAGGTTTCGCCACTTTGGCGTAATTTTGAATAAATTTACGGTAATAGCCCGTCATTCCTAAAAAGCTTCTAAGTTGTCTAAGAGTTCGCGGTCGAGGGTAATTATTAATAGTTTCTATTTTTCTTGGATCTGTTTTGATTACTTCGTTCGCAATAACGTAGCCAAGAAATTCGACTTCTTTCTTAAAAAAGTTTGATTTTTCCACTGAAATCTTCATGTTTGCTTGTTTAAGAGTGTTAATTATTATGTTTAAATGTTCAATATGCTCTTTTAGTGTGTTGGAATAAACAATGATGTCATCGATATATACGTGACAAAATTTTCCAACAAAATTTCTTAGAATGTCATCCATGGCATTTTGAAATATGCTGGGAGCATTCTTCAGGCCAAAGGGCATACGGACAAACTCATATTTCCCATTATTGACCGAGAAGGCAGTTTTACAAATATCTGCCTCCTTCATAAGTATTTGGTGGAATCCTGACTCGAGGTCTATAGTGGAAAAGAATCTCGCTTTTCCAAGGTTTGATAGTATCACATTACAGTCAGGAATTGGATACCTGTAGGCAATTGTTTTCTCATTCAATTTTTTATAGTCGATGACCATACGCAATTTTTGCGTGCCATCGTCATTAATACCCTTTTTTGGGACAACCCAAATTGGTGCATTATAAGGACCTTTACTTTCGCGAATAATACCCTCTTGTAATAATTTTTCAATTTCGGTATTTACAAAGGAGTTAGCGGAGAGAGGATAAGGGTATTGTTTACTCCACACAGGGTCATTCGTTGTTGTTGTTATCTCGGCCCTTACATCGGTTCTAAAGGGTAAATTTGTGTCAATATCTGCGTGTAATTTGGATATATTATTCACTACATTTTGACGTAACTTCTGTAATGCCACATCATTTTCGGTATATTTTTCATTATACAGATTATTCAAAATATTTTCTTCGATAGTTTCCTTATTGGAAAAATTTTTTTTAACGTTTTCTTTTCCATTACCTGATTTATTTTGTACCTTCCCTTTATCGAGCGTACTTTCTTTGGTTTGCTGATTATTATCTTCATCAGCTACCTCGCTTGTTTTTTTGAAATTTAAAAATTTTTCTGTACGGTTTCCGCACGTTATTGTCCCTGCTTCAAAGTCTAAAATAATATTTGCCTTTCTTAGGAAATTATACCCTATTAAAATATCTGATTCGAGATTTAATATTTCGTAAAATCTTTGTAAGATACCAAATAATTTTATTTCATAATAATGGCTTATGATAGTAAAACCATTAATTGTTCTCACTCTTTTCTTAATAATTAATTCTTTCCGATTTTTAAATAGGTTCGGGCTGCAGTAACAACTAGTAGCGCCGCTGTCTATTAAAATTGTATATCCGCGTCCTGAGTCTCCTGATTTGATAATGTAGGGGAGACCCGGCTTGTATCTAAAAAAGCATCTTCTCTTATATTATTAATTCTTTGCTCTTTTTGGTTTGGCTGATAACTCAATTGTGCGCTTTCATACTGCCTTTTGAACCCTTGTTGGTTATAATTGTTATTTTTGTTATTAGAGGCAGTAGTGTTTTGCTGATATGCTCCAGAATTAGGATAATTTGGACGATTATTGAAATTTGGTTTCTGGTTAACATGTTGCTGTGGTTTGCGCACAACATTGGAAGAGCTACCCAGTTCCATTGGTTCTGGTTTGGGTTGATGGTGATTTTGGGAATTATGGTTTTGAAGATTGCGTTGCGGAAAACGCAAAGAATTATTATATTTTTGCGTATTATAATTATTCCGACTATATTGTTGAGCAAAGGTTGCTCGAAGGTTGTTCGACTCGAGCTCTTGTGCCTTGGCCAATGCGTTTGGCAAGTCGCTTGGGGATAGAGAAAAGAGTATATTGGCTAATGGCGGGTTTAGCCCAGTTATAAATACCCTTAGGGCGTATTGCCTGTTCTTTTTATTTAATTCATTTGTTAGTACAATATTAGGACCATGTGTCATTATTGTCTTATTGATCAATGCTGTTAACTTTTTGTTGATTTCATTATAATAATCAATGATGGTTAAGGAACCTTGGCGCATTACGCTGAGCTCTTGTTCGATTATATGAGGAGGGCGCTTATCAGCGTAAGCGAAATCTAGTCGGCTTAAAATCGCGTCCAAGTTCAGTACAGTGCCATGGTTAGTTAAAATGTCGTTGGCGTCCTCAGTCACTTTATTTCTCAAGATTGTCAGGGCTGCGTAATACTTACGACTATTCTTTGTATATAAGCTCATGGAATTATTCGCGGCTTCACGCCAACTTACATATGAAATTTTTCCGTTAAAAGACGGTAAGGATTTAATAACGTCTAGTGGTTCGTCGCATCTAACATTGTCGTCGACTCTTTGGGCGGTATACTCTTGTATATCATTTATATTTGTTAATTGGGTCAGTTGGCGTGTAAAGCGCTCTATTGTTTCTCTTAAGGGAGCCGTATGGGTCTGAATCAGTTCTGTCACTTGAGCGGCTGTAGCCATTGTTACAGTTGGTGGCCTCAACTTGCTAAATAATTCTGACAATGATTCTACAGATGAGCCTAGTCTTTCTCCTTGCAAAAGCTCTATTTCTTCCTCTAATTCACTAATTCGATCCAGTTTTCTTTTGTTTTTTATTTAGTTTTCACCCACTTATATAAATTTTATATTAATTATTTTCTACTCACATAAACCTTATATAAATATTGATCTAAAGCAGGAATCAGATGTCTGGAAACAGCAATCAGTTGACTGGAGTCAGGAATCAGTTGACTGGAATCAGGAATCGGTTGACTGGAATCAGGAACTTATTTATCGCCTTTTGAAGGATGCCTTTTGCTAGTTTAATGTTTTTTGTTTTCCCTTTTTTCCGAAGGATGCTTATTTTCACTTTAATTTTTCCTTCCTCTTTTTCCTTTTGGAAGGATACTTTTCGTCAGGTTAATGTTTTTTGTTGGGTTTTTTAAAAATTTTTTTCCTACTTTTTTTGAAGGATATTTATTTACACTTTTAATTTTTTCTCCTTTCACAAGGATACTTTTTGTCAGTTGAATGTTTTTTTGTCGGTTGTTTTTTATTTTTTCTCCTTTTTTTGAAGGATACTTCTTTACACTTTTAATTTCTTCTCCTTTCTCAAGGATACTTTTTGTCAGTTGAATGTTTTTTTTGTCGGTTGTTTTTTTATTTTTTCTCCTTTTTTTTTGAAGGATACTTCTTTACACTTTTAATTTTTTCTCCTTTCTCAAGGATACTTTTTGTCAGTTGAATGTTTTTTTGTTGGTTTTAAATTTTTTCTCCTTTTTTGAAGGATACTTATTTTTACTTTGGCGGATGCTTGCTATCGAGTCATTACTTTTTCTTTTCACGACGTTACACGATAGGGCATCCCGGTTGAGCCCCCAGTTAATTTATTAGTTCATTTATTCAATATAATAATTGACACATCAATATACTTGGTTAATTTATTAGTTTATTTATTCAATATAAGAATTGACACATCAACATACTTAACGTAGTAATTTTAACAAACTTGTTGTGCGATCATTCATCAACTGCCGACCCAAACCGGTAACAAGCATTATATTGGCTTGTTGTCACGTTGCGATTTCATTCCATTCTCAAGTCACGTTGTGGGAAATCCGAAATATGGTTTCTCGTTACCAATATTTTCGGTAGCAATTAATTTGCAGACGCTTGCGTTAGCAATAATTGTTGCGCGTGTAGCGCTGAACATTGCAGCGAAGAATATTAGTGAATGCAATGTGATTCTTTTGTTTGTTTGAATTAAAAATACATATTGCTTTGTCAACGTAATAGTACGTTGCCTTAACTTGCATATATTTTAAAGTAAATTCGCCCATAAGCGAAGTAGTAGCAACAGAAGAAATTATCACTCAAGAAAACAAGATTGTTGTTTCTCTTTCTTCGCCCCAATGTTTAGCTATAGCCCAAAATATAAGAAACCGAATAGGTAACAATTTATAGAAACCACACGATTTTAGTATGTAATTTATTATATTTTTATTTATTAATTCATTTCTTACACTACTATAAAAACATATGTATGTACATGAATAAAAAAACAATTAATTAAATGTTAAAGCAAGTCTGTTTATATAAATATAACAAAACAAAAGGAACTCATTTCTAATAACTATAAAAAAACAAAAAATCTTATTTTCTTATGGCTAATTCACAAGTTATTGTAGATATATATTTCCAATAAGGCATGTCTTCAGTCTGCTTCTTCTTATTTACAGGTAGTATAGCAGATTTAAGAAACCAGCTTAAAAATATTGAAGTGTAACTGCTTCAATTTTTTTTAAGTTGGTTTCTTAAATCGGCCATTTCTGTCAAAAGGAGATTTTTCTCTAATTTAGCCTCAATTTTTTTAAGTTGAAATCTTTCCATTGCTAAATTATGACGCTTTCTTTCTTCTAAAGTGCTTAACTTTATCCTTTCAATTTCTTTAAAATGGCTTTTTTGCATCGCATATATGTTGTTCACTGCTCTATAGAGCTTTTTCATGTTTTGGTATTGACCCACAATAGCCTCCTTAATTGTATCACATAGCTCACGTTGAATTTTTAACTCCTCGAGCAAAATATCAGTAGAATCTTTTTGCTTCGTCGCTTCCTTTCGCGATTGCGGTTTAGTTGAGGAAATGTGTTGTTGGGAAACTGCAGACTCATCCAAATTAATCCATTCCATTTCAAATGTCGCACCTTCCTGCTGAAACTCTGTTTCTGCTTCATCAATTCTCTCAAGGAGAGTTTCTTCTGGCTCCAGCTGTACATCGTGCGCCTCTAAATTGCTTTTGGAGTTTAAGCCAAATACTTGTGCCGACTCTTTCATCCCTATCAATTCATATATTGCAATTTTTGTAGCCGAGAATTTAATTTCAAATTTGGACCACCACCGGTACCTTTGCTATGTTTCAGATTTTGAGCTGCCTTATGCCGAACGTATTTGTTTTGATCTGCCCACACCTGGATTATAATAGCACTTTGAGTATTTTGTTTAGTAATACTATATATTCTTTGTAGCTACCTTCATCCATTCAGCAACACTTTTCGTTGGTGGTCCAGCCGAATTGAGTTCACACTCAGCTTTGCGCCAAAATCTGTTAAGTTCCTCTTTTCCACCTTTATAAAATCCGCGAGCTATGCCAACATTGTTCTGCATTAAATTGATCAGAATGTCAATTTGATGCTTCTTTGTAGTTTTCGACCTAAAAACACAAGTTTTAGCAATTTTCTTTTTTTAATTTCAAATACTCACATTTTCTACTTTGCTCTCCCTTGTGCTTTGCTGGAGAAAATTTCAGTTATGAATGTCATCACATTCTCCCTTTTTTTAAAATTGGTGATATATAAATTTTTCCCAAACCGGATTTCCTTTTTTTCGAACATTGTTCAAGATAGGAGGAAAGAGAAAAAGGAAACAATTCCCCGGGAAATTTTATTCAGAATAAGAGGACAGGGTGTAGGAAAAAACTCGCGCGGAATTTGTATTCAGAATTGGGCTGTATATGTATTTGAATGCAGAATGCCACATTCGCAACGCATGCGATGCCGCAACGTACAACAGTAGCCCAACTCTCTACTTTTGACGCATTCAAATCTGTCGCTAGTGTCAGCTGTTGGTTTTTTTTTTCAATTATTTCCATTTTTTTTATAATCTTTACACAAAAGTAAATATCAGCACAACTTTAAGATATATTTGATTTGCATACAAAAAAAAAAAATAATCGCCAATACAAAACAACTAAATTCTTTACATGCGACAACGCTTTTAATGTGGCGTACCTCTGCGTTTCGTACGCCTTGTCAGTTGAATGCCTCGTTGGAGCGGACTCAACGTATTCTATCTGGTAGGCCTTTTTGAGTCAGATTTATTTTGTTCAATCAATTGATTGACTTTTGTTTTAACACATTTTGTATAGTTCACAACATCCGAGTCAAAAAGATACAGCCTACACTTGCGGAACCCATTTTTATAAGTGGATGCAAACTCAAGGCAGCTGAGAACTTTTTTAAGTAATGGACCAAACTGTTTCTTAGTGAGAGACTCCCCCACGAGCTCACTTTGCTATTCCCGAACAGTTTGTTTTCAGAATTCTTTAACGGGCTTAAAACGCTTACATCGGCCGGTTGCATTACATGGGTTGTATTTAGTGAAAAAGAGTATAGTATAATGCCATCATAATCAAAAAACTGGCTTAGGTCCATTGTCAAATGTGATTTGTGCCCATCTAAAAATATGATAATAGGCCTTGTTATATTTTGCTCGTTTAACCATTTATCAACGCAATTTGCGACGTATGCGAAGAATGTTTCACTTTTCATCCACCCACTTTCAGTACGGCCTAGAAGAAAACTTTCTGGTATTTTGCTTACTAAGTCTTTTGGTGGTCTTAAGTAAGGAATGATAACCATCGGTGGAAGAATAATCCCAATAGCGAATATAACAATTAATACCGGGGTTAGGGCGTTGCAGAACAGTCAAGAGAGGTAAGAGTACTCTTAGGAGGCAGCAGAGGGAGGAAAGTGGCTAAGAGAGCCCTGAGAAAGAAATCGAGCCCATCCGATGGCAGACCCCCCAAGAAGCCTTACTAAGCACATCAAGTGCTCAACTAGGTGGAAATAGACTTCGGGTAACGGCCAATCGTGGCTGCCCTCAAGGGGGTGTTCTCTCACCTATATTGTGAACACTCGTTGTCGATGAACTCTTAGAGAAGCTTAAAGGGAATGGATTCAACGCTTACGGCTATGCTGACGACCTTGTAATCTATGTTGTGGGCTGGGATGAAGGTACATTAAGCTTCAGGCTTCAATCTGCCCTAAATCTGACGTTCAAATGGTGTTCTGAGAAAGGGTTGTCAATCAATTCAACAAAGTAAACCATCGTATCATTCACCAAAAGAAGGAACGTGAACCTAACTAAACCAATGTTGGGAGGTACTGAGATCGAATTCCCAAAAGAGGTGAAATACCTAGGGATCACACTAGATAGTAAGCTCAACTGGAACTCTCATATCACAGAAAATACCAATAAAGCGACAAGAGCATTCTATGCTTGTCAAAGACTACACGGCAAAACCTGGGGAATCTACCCGAAACTAACATACTCGCCGTTTAACACAGTGATAAAGCCAATTATTACCTACGCAGCACTAGTATGGTGGCCTAAGGCCAAAATGGCGAGCTCCGGCGCTACTCTCGGCAAACTTCATCGCCTCGTTTGTGTGGCCATTACGGGGGCCATGCGCACATGTCCAACAGAAGTGCTTGCCATCATCTCGGGCATCCCACCATTGGCCATACTCATTGAGAAAGAGGCTTGTCAGAGCGCTCTGAGACTGTCTAATCTTAGTCGTCTGAAAAGTGGAGACTTCAGGGGGCATTTGGGTGTCCTACAACCACCCAGTGCCGATCCAATAATCAAACTCACAGACACTATGTGGCCAAAACTATCTTTTACCAAGCCCTACAAAGTCATAATACTTGAAAGGGATACATGTATAGGGATGGTGAAAGCAATCAATAAAGGATCACAGGTATGGTACACTGACGGATCTAAACTTATCATTGGGAGCACCGGGGCCGGGGTGTTCGGAACAAGATTTAAAAAAAAAAGTGTCCCAATGGGGTCATACCCAACCATTTTTCAGGCGGAAATCTATGCTATTGAGCTATGTGCACACGAATGTCTTCGCAGAAAAACAAATGGAGCCACAATCAACATTATGTCAGACAGCCAGGCAGCCCTTAGAGCATTAGACTCCTTCAAAACGGAGTCAAAACTGGTAGACAGCTGCAGAGCGGTCCCTCTAAGGGATACACAGCAGAACTTCTAAGAAGGTGGGAGGATTCAAGAATCGCAGCCCAGTGGCGATTGTCAAAGGGTAATAGACAATCTAAAAGGTTCATAAGTCCATCCCGTGAAGCCTCTAGAAAACTTCTCAATCTCAGCAGAGAGGGTCTTAGAACTCGCACCGGGTACTTAACAGGTCACTGTAGGCTGAGATACCATCTTCACAAAATAGGACTTTAGGATGTTTCAGACTGTAGGTTTTGTGGCTTAGATGTGAAAACCTCTGAGCATATCGAGCCCTGTGCGCAAAAAAGACGTAAGCGCCAAAAACAGAATTCTAAAGGAGAAGGTTTTTTTTAATTTCCTTTGCTTTCAGATCACGTATTACCATAAAATTTAATATATAGCTATTGATAAGTCCAGCCTATGTAATGCAATTAATTCCAGTTTCATATCTGCTATATAACGGTAATTGTTGGTGCTTACGTCTTTTATGCCCTCACAGTATAAATCTACATCTAATATGGTGGCGGTTATGTCAAAACTTTCTTTTATTTTTCCTTTATTTTTATTTATACTCTCATAAGTAACAATTAAGTATTTAAGATTGAATTGGTTTTCACAAAAATATTAAATAGACATGTACTAAAAAAGTAGAAATTAAATTCAATACATTTAATGCTCCCACAAATTCTTTAAAGATTGCACTAAAACATATAAACCAATTAAGAGATGATCTTCAAAATTATTATTGAAATGTTTATTAAACGTCGTCTTCTTCTTGATCTGCCTCGGGAGGACAATATTTAACGGACTTATCCTATTGTAAATTTAAAAACTCGTTGTGAAACTTTTAAGGTATTGTATTTTTATCGCAAAGTTTTTTTAAATCTGTATATTTTCTGTTATTATAGTTGTATTGATACTCTTCAAATATTCAGTATAGCATTGATATACTCCTTTTATGTTGCGAAATTCTTGCGGAAGATACAGCTTGTTGCTTTTATTGCGGCAGTAATGCGAAGGCACTGCTGGTAACTGTTCAATAAAAGAGTTCACGAGTGCTACGTCGGCCTCACTAGACTTGTTATAGGGCGTGAATCTCTTTATTTTAGCGCTACAGGTTTTCAAACAAGTTTTATTATTTCTCACAGATATTAATATTTTTTGTGATATGTGAAGAGTTTTCAGCAGAAATTGCTGACATACTTTGTGACCTCCTCTACGCCTTCTTACGTCCTTGCTAATCATGGCCGAAAGCAACCAGTCTTTTTGTCTTATTTTATTTCCAATGCCCCAAAAATGTTCATTTATTGCCAACCGATCTGACTCGGTGAACTTTGCACATATTTCCACATATTTTATTAGTACATGGATTCGGAAGAATTCTTGTATCACGATTTTTTATATTTTGCAGCCTTTTAGGTAATGGTTTTAGCTTTTTGTAACCTCGTTTTCCAACACTTGTCTCTTCTTCATTGTCTTTTGCTGTGTCTACAGATACGGATTCCATACATTCCGTGTCAGTATCGCTATCACTGTATGGAACAAGGACGCTTTTATTTGTAAACTAAAAAAAGTTCTTTATAACATCTAAAATAATATTGTACTAAACTTAGTATAAATATAAAAGAACACAATTACCTCCGGTTGACACGACGTCATTTTAAAAAATTATAAAAAATCTAATATATTATAATTTAGTCACTTGTTTTCATTAATTTGAAAAAGAAAAAAGACGTAAGCGACTCTACGTGCTCACAAAAAATGTAAACAAGTACTTACACCAAAATTGCTTTTGTTCTAAATTCGTAACGGTACATTTTACAACCATGAAATTTTGAGAGATGATGCGTGTGATAATAAATAATCTATTTTCATAAAAAAACCAAAATCGAAAATAATGGCGCTTACGTCTTTTTTGCGCACAGGGCTCGATATACTGTGTGAATGCCCGAGTATAAGTAGACTCAGGCTAATACACCTTGGAGAGCGACTGTTATCTCCATCCAGAATATGAACAATCACACCCTCCAAAGTGCTTAGTTTCATAAATAGACTAAAGATGGAGTGACAACTTAAAGGGTTAGCACAATAGATCTTTTTAGGTCGCAGCGCTACTATGCCCTGATAATAATAATAATAATAACTATGGCTCCGCCTTTATTAATGGTTTCGGCTTTTCTCATTGACAAATCCTGATTACTTTTTAAGAATAGCGTGAGCCACTTCCGCCTCGGCCTACCATCTTTAAAAGGCGTTTTTCTACCACTGTCTTTGATTATGGGAAATACACATTTGTCCAAGTTTGATAACCAATTGACAATGCAGCTCCTTTCTTTATTTGTTAAATATATTTGGGGACCCATCTTGTCGGAAAACTCGAGGAGACAATCTTGGCTTAAAGCTTTGTTCCCTATATTTGCTAATGCCTTCTCCATATTTTCTTTATCTAGGAATCGCTTTTTTGGGCCACAATATGCTTTTTTTTAACAATATTTGTATAACAAATTATTTTTTTTACCATTTATCACCAAAACTAAATAATATCTAACACATTTCCACTTCACGTATGTGTACCAACTTAATTAAAGTCAGCGTCGCGATTATTAGGAAATGATGCTTGTAAAGCCACTATAAATGAACGCCTGCTCCTATTCAATTTTGTTTAACATAAAACTTTTAACGGTTTACTTATTATATATGCAAAACGTTAGTGTGGTCCGGTCACTGGCGCACCTACCCTACTTTAAAACTCATATGTTTCAAAATCGGAGGTCAGTTTTGTGTGAAGTTGGGGTAAATCGCGGTTTACTTATTATATATGCAAAACGTTAGTGTGGTCCGGTCACTGGCGCACCTACCCTACTTTAAAACTCATATGTTTCAAAATCGGAGGTCAGTTTTGTGTGAAGTTGGGGTAAACAATTTTTGAGAAAAATGTTTGCTCGATCGGATGAGAATTGCCGTGCCGCACGCGCATTGAAGTTGGTTAGAACGAAATTGGGACAAAATGGAAAGAAAACGCTAGCAACTACTCAAGAGTCAACCGTAAAGAGGTACAATGTATGAACAACCCCCATTATTTTTGTGTTCCCAATATTTTCAATATTTTTCTAGAATAAACTTAACCTCCATCGACAACCCTTTATGGGGTCCCTACACAATAATAACTGAATAACTGAAAATTTACCAAAATAAAGAATAATCAAAGTACAGCAAGTCTAAACGCCGTGAATATTTATCGGATTGTAAACTCAAAATATTTTGTACCTAAAATAACCGTTTCTATACCGTTGGTAATAAGCACAAGTAGTTGGAGGAAGCAGAATTTTGTGTAGTGCATTGCTGGCAAAATACTGTAAGACATTACAGGAAAGAATAAGAATGATCGCGTTTCGGTTATTGCCAAGAACGGAGACATCAAACAACTACTATGCATTCCAAAAACTAGATTGTGGAGAAGGCAAAAACGTTGCAGCGGCGGTTCATCAACTACTGGTAGAATAGAACATTTCCAAACAAGTTCAAGCCATATCTTTTGACACGGCATGTTCAAACACCGGGCGCTGCAGTTTTACATGAAAGTATATATACATATATACAGCTATGGATTGGTACTAAGAGCAATGTTCGAAGATAAAGTTGGCAAAACTTCTGCGCCAGATGTGTCTCTGTTTCTGCGTTTCCAGCAAATATGGAAAAAACCAATCAAAGTGAATTTGCAACTGGAGTGATCGATGAGATTACAGAGTCGAGTTTAATAACTGCGTCAGATGAAACCATTTAATTTTGCATGGCCCAACTACAGAAAAGACCCCACCGCAACGACTATAAAGAACTGTTGGAGTTGGTTGTTCTATTCCTTGGAGGTGATTTGGACGAATGCAAGTTTAAAGAACTCATACCCATACACCACGCACGATGGATGTCCAAGGCAATGTATTCTTAAAAAATATTTATGTTCAGAAGCCAATTTAAAATAACGAAATCAGAGTTAGATGGAATTCGAGATGTCTGCGTGTTTATTGTTTTTTTATACATAAAAGTCTGCTATGGATGTACGGAATCTGACAAAGCGCCGAATCAGGATTTCAACTTTTTGAAAGAAATTCACCCAAACGCGGACTTGGATAAGAAATTGTAGAAACCAAATGTAACAAAGATTATCAGACGTTTTCGGTATCTGGCGGAGAAGGATGTGCCTTCTTTGATCCAGATATTTCGTGTGATATAAAGCGGAAAATGTTGATAATATTTGTGCGGATGATAGAGATCTTAAAGATAAAAAAAGAATTCCAACCAGAAAGTGAAAGAAGAATCGGAAGAAGAAACTGGAGAAGAAGATAATGATGACGATTTTTCAGAAACGTGGCCCCAGTGCAAGGATTAGCCCCGAACATCGAAAATTGTAAGGCTTACTGCCTTATCCACCTCCACCACCTCCATGTTAACGTAACATCGCTTTCATAGTATGGCTCATTTTCTACTCAAGGAGGATATTCACTAGCTCCTTTATAGTGACAGTATAATTAGAAGCTTCAGAAAGTCATATTTAAGATTATATACATCATTTAGATTAATTAAAAAGTGTACACATCTGACAGGATTGTCCGCTCTTGTTTGATTCTTGAAACGAGTTTATTAAAAAAAATTTTAATTTTTATTTCTTCAGCATAAAATTGAAAGCGATGCCAAATTTAATTTAGTCCACGTTTTGAGCACATTAAGCTTCAAGGGTCACTTAAACTGGGCGGAGCTGTTTTATAAAATAGTGTTACAAATAATGCTTTGTTTCGCCCTTGAAAGGAAGATAATTATGATTCAATTATTATAAATTTAATTTTCTATTAAATTAATTGTTTTCAACAATCCCGAGATTTGAAGAGACTAATCCCGAGATATTCGGGAGCTAAAAAAGACTGGGATCCCGGGATTCTATAACATATTGATGAACTTGTTTTTGGTTTTTGTTTCTGTATTTTGCATTTTAATGTAGTGCTGGAAATACTTAATTAATTGCGAAGTGTATCTGTTTAAATCCCGGCTGGGGGTGAAAAATTCTTTAGAAATTTTTGTATTGTATATTTTTTTTGTTTATTTACCTATTATTTTATATTTAATATTATACATATAATAAAAATGTATTTTATAACAATTTTTTCTTTTATGTAAATATATCTTAAATTTTTCAAATTAAAACTACTTTTTTTCCCGCATATGCTTTGTTAAATGAAATCTTTAAAATTACGTTAAAAAGTAAACCCTTAAAAATATTCATAATGATCAATATAAACCAAAAATCTTCGCAGCTATATCCTCCCCTCGGGTGCCGACTGGGCAGTGGGTGGCGCTGCCTACACCGTTCTGGCTTGACATCCGGGCATGTACCCGGAGCAGCTTGCAGCGGAACAGGCAGGCACCATCTAGCTAAGACTGGTATATAGGCTCATCTACTTCAGCTCAGATGGACTGCTTTGTGCACTATACCTGCAGGGGATGGATGGCAGGTCATTGCTATCGAGGTACCTGGCGGTAGGTATAAAACGCTAGGAGAGAGTTAGTCCGACAAAAGCTTCTTAAATGGAGCAAATTATGCGGTGTGTCGGTGGGATAAGTGGCCACACCTCTGCTGTGAAGGGAGCAGTTGTAATGCTTTTAAGCAATATTTCCAAAAAAAACTCGAAAAAGTTAAAAAATGGCAGGGTAGTCAAAAGTGCACTGGAGCGTGTCACTGATGAATTTGACCAATTGTGCACAAGATAGCATCCGTAATCCTTAACTGAAACAAAAATAATTAGTATTTCGTTAATTTGTATACTGTATTACTCTATAAGAACCTTAATAATGGTGAAAACCGCAAATAATTTTTTTTCTCGTTTTGAATTTAGCCATTAAATTTTAAATAAAAATTTTTGTTTACATTATGAAAAACAATTAAAGTTGCATGAAACTGTGGATTATATAGAACAGTTTTTAATACTCTACATAAGTTGAATCAGTTCGATAGGTGAAATAGTTTACCCGTAATCGTGTATACATGTTTCAAAAATGTGATTTTAGTCCGGCCAATTGAGACAATTGAAATAATAAAAATTCCGACAAAGTTAAATTTTGGTAAAGCCCTTGGGTTTACCATTAGAAATAAAGTGCGAAAGTCCCCATCTATCCCATGTGTGCTAAAAGACCTAATTGGGGCCAAAGGTCAAAATTTCGTTTTTTTTTTTGTTTTTCTCGAAACGGTAAATTTTATCAAAAAAGTACTTCAGAGCAAAGTTATAGATCTCGAAATTCTCTATAGGCGTCATCACTACTTTTTATGAATTAGAAAATTTCCTGCATCGTAGAGTCACAGCCTCATTTTGAGGACGGCCAATTTTACCACCAGTATTCGGCCTCAGGAAGGATTTGTAACAACTGTCATAGTATTTAGCATCAGAAGCGAAATTTACCGTGTCTTTAAAGTGCATATTTTCTAAGAATAGTATATTTTATACATAAAAGAGACACAAATACTAATTGCTTAAATACCTAAATATGTATATACATACTACCAAAATACTACGAGTATACATGACATACATATGTATATGTGCATGTTATGTAGAACGTGACTCTTACAAGCGCGATACCTTAGGAATGGTGGTTCTTAGAGAAAAAATCATGGCGACCATTTTTATAGAGAATTTCGAGATCTACAACTTTGATCTAAGTACTTTTTTGATTAAATTTACCGTTTCAATAAAACCAAAAAAAATCTGAAATTTTGACCTTTGACCCCGAATAATTCTTTTAGCACACATGGGATCGATGGGGACTATAGGCACTTTATTTCTAATGGTAAACCCAAGGGTTCTACCAAGATTTAGCTTTGTCGAAATTTTTGTAATTTGATCACTATTTTATGTCTAACTTAACTGGACTATTTTGAGAAAAAATGTTTTAAAATTTTGGTACATTGTACACCGAAGTTCGACACGTGTACACATTACTGGCAATATCTCCTAATGAGGAGAAGCAGCGCCAGCGAAAAAGCCTAAACATAAAGACGAAGTTGCAAAGTCATTCGTCACATGCGAAGGCGGGAAACCAACAAACGACAAACGAGCTTGCCAAGAGACACCTGATCGTGGCACTCATTGATCGCAGTAACACCCGCTGGGCCAGATGTCACAAGAGCGGTGAAAGGTAGTGGAAATAAAACTACTGGAAGCCCTCTTCTCTAAAATATACGCAGATCCGAAGGCAACGACGACAGCCGAGCCAAAAGAATCCTAACAGAAACTATAAAATATGATAGATGTCGCTATGAAGTAGGTCTCATGTGGCGAAAAGACGACGTGAATCTACCAGAGAGTTACGACATGGCACAAAAGCGTTTGTGTCACATCGAATAGCGAATGAGAAAAAAACAGTAAAATCGCCAGAAGCTACATAGAAGAGATTGACAAACATTTGCGTAAAGGTTATGCGAGGGAGCTCTCCGCTGGAGAAGCTAGCAAACCCAAACCAACGACTTGGTATCTACCTCACTTTGGTTCAGTAAACGCCCACAAAATAGAGAAACTGCGCGTAGTGTTCGATGTAGCTGCCACCGCATCAAATTTGTCACTCAATAAATTTCTTGTCAAAGGTCCAGAGAAGGCTCAGCCACTTATATCCATACTTTTCAAATTTCGCCAAGGTATCATTGGTGTTGCGGGCGACGTTGAAGAAATGTTTTCTCAGGAGCGTATCAAAGTCGAGGATCAAGACTCACAGCGTTTTTTATAGAGAGATGGCGATGCTAGCCAACCAGTTCGCGTTTACGCAATGACATTATTGATATTCTTGCTCTCCGTGCTGCGCGGAATACGTTAAAAACGTAAATGCTTCCAAGTTTTTATCTCTACAACCAAAGGGTGTTGAAGCTGTCATCAACAAAACCTACGTCGATGGCCTCGTGATTATTCTCCAAAGTGTCAAGGAGGCTGAAGAAACGATTCGGGAAGCTATCGAAATAAACGCAAAAGCCGGCTTAAAACTTCAAAAGTTCGTGTCGAACTCGAAAGCATTGCAAGCAAGCCTTAATGACGAGAAAAATAATCAGTCCGCAGTGGTCAACATGGAACGACGGGGCAATACCGACAAGATACTCGGCATGTTTTGGAACACGTCTACAGATGCCTTCGAGTTTCACTTCAAATTTCTTAAAGTATCGATGAACATTTTACGAGGTCCTCCAACCAAAAGAGAGTTGCTAGGTATCGTAATGTCAATATACGATCCTTTTGGGTTTTTAGCTAACTTCACAATAGTAGCCAAACTATTAATTCAAGCATGATGGAAACGAAACATCATGTGGGTTGAACAATTGCCGCATCCTCTAGCGAAACAATGGAAAGATTGGTGGGCAAAATTACAAGTAGTGAAATCGTTCACAGTTCCTCGTTGCTACTCCAGTCAAGCGCCTTTGTTGATGCAAACACCAGCGCGTACGCCCCCGTTGCATACTTAAGAGTCAGTCATGAAAACGTAGTAGAAGTGACACAGGTATGTGCGAAATCCACATGCGCACCGATTAAACCAATGACAGTCCCGTGCTTGGAGCTGCAGGCCGCAGGGCTGCTCAACAAACGAAACGATACCATTTGGTTTTGTTAACGAGCAAAATTAACTTAACGAAATAAGTTTGTTGCGTTTCGGCGCCATGTTATCAAAACGAAATCAAATCCTTAATGTTGCAACGTTATAAAATTTCCGTTTTCGTTAATTTTAATGTGCCTATAAGTATGCAGCGCTTCTGTTTGCGACGAGCGAATCTCCAGCGTTTTTCTTAGCGTTTTAACGTTAACGCCAGCATTTCGTTTCGGTTTAAAACGTAATGAAATTTATTATGATAATTGCTTTAACGATAATATTTTGAAATGCTTCAACCGAAACAAGAGAAAACATTTCGGAACGGTTAAATTTAACGTTAAAATGCATCCTTGGTTCTTGGCTGTCGCCTTAAAACACTGAGGGCCAGTTTTTCAGTGCAAGTTGAACTCTGTTTGTCGTTTAAACTAAGTTTAAACTCAGTATGCAGTTTTTCAGTCAACTTTAAACGGAGTTTAAACTGAGTTTAAACGGCCGATTGCGCACAGTTAAACTTAGTTTAACTTATCAGCTGCGTGCTGACTATTTCGTTTTGGTTGCAACAAATTTAATTGAGTGCAAGAAAACTAAGTTTAAATTTAAACTGAGTTTAACTAAACTTAGTTTAAACTGAGTTTAAACCAGCACTGAAAAACTGGCCCTGATATAACAAAAGTCACGACATTCGCATCGACAGTACCACGGTGTGGAGTGATTCGCAAACCGTAATCCTTTGGATACGTTCTCACTTCCGAGCATAGGACATAGGATTGCCGAAATCCTATCAGTAACGACCACGAGCCAGTGGCGTTTGTTACCCATAGCATTGAACGTCGGAGATGATGCCACGCGTGCCTCGCCGATGCCCGTTGGTTGCGTGGACCAGAATTTCTATATGAGCAAGAAGAATACTGGCGACAAGAAAACATGTTGTCATCCGCCAAATGTGCCAACGAGGAGATAACCAGTCGAAGGATTCTTATTTGTACCACAGGTGAGCCGTTTATCAACTTTACTAATTTTTCATCATTTTTGACACTAGTCAGAGTTGTGGCCTAGGTATTGCGTTTTATCAGCAACATCAGGAACAAAAAACGCAAAGATGAACTACGAACCGACGAATTAACTTCCGCTGAAAAGCTAATATGCCGCATAGTACAGCAACAAGTCTATGAAAACGAGATCGAATTGTTAAGAAAGAAGATCGCCTTGCCGAAGAACAGCTGTCTATATCCGCTTAAGCCATACGTGGATGATGATAGTTTGCTCCGAGTATATGGGAGAATAGGCGCAGCATACTGCCTACCATTTTCCGCACGCCATCCAATTATTTTACCGACAGACCACTATGTTACTAGGTTAATAGTGGCCGAACATCACCAAAAAATACACCACTTGAAAGAACACTTAACAATAAACGAAATTCGTCAACCATATTAGGTACCAGCCATCCGTCGAGTAGTTAAGTCTGTCAAAAAACACTGTCGCCATCGGACGCAGAAGAGAGAAACGGTGGATTCCATTATTTACATGCATGACAAACAGAGCAGTGCATTTGGAATTACGTATTCGAACCACAATGGTACAAACTTCGTCGGAGCACAGCCGCCACAATTGTTCCAAGGATCCAAGTAGTGGCGGCTGCTGGGAGCGACTTATCCAGTGCACCAAACGACTCCTACAAAGGGTTTTTAAAGAGGAGGCGCCAAGGTTGGAAACGTTCTACAGTGTGACTATAGAAATAGAGAACATCATCAACAGCCGTCCATTAACTGACCTACCAGTATCGCCAGAGGAGGAAGAACACCTCACACCAAACCATTTCCTACTGGGTTGCCAAAACTCCACGCAAACGCCGCATCCGGACGAGGAACAACTTTGCGTTCGACAACAGTGGAAAAGGTGGACACTGGAGTATCTACCACGCCTTTTTTGTCGCTCAAAATGGCGAGACGAGGTTAAACCACTAGAGCCAGGATCATTTGTGGTGATTTGTGATCCTTCAGCTCCGAGAAGCCATTGGAACAAAGGCAGAATCGCAGAGGTCTTCCATGGAAACGATGGCATGGCTCGTAGTGCCAATGTCAACATACCACACGGAGTTATCCGTCAACCCATACGACAGCTAGCCGCTTTAAAATTTTGCGAACACCCACAGATGGTTCACCAGGAGGCGGCAACTCTGGAATAAGCAATGCGAGTGGCAGCACCGAAAATCCTCAAATGTCAAATTAGCGGCCATTACAATTTGTACCTTTCAACCAACACAGAACTTTTTGAGCCAGCCAATAGTGAAGAAGACACAAGTTTTAGTTTCTTTCTTTTATCTCGCCAAATCAATTTCTTGCCTATCTTAATAATTATCATTTGTCATAGTATTAATATATATTCATTTTTCGCCAAGTATTAAACAATTTGAAGTAATTTCAATTCATTAAACTCAATCGTTTCATTTGCTAAACGATCAATATTTGCTGGAAGACGCCGTCGTCCACACCCATCTTGTTATGAAGAGGAAGAGACGACGACAGAACTTTTTGAGCCAGCCAATAGTGAAGAAGACACAAGTTTTAGTTTCTTTCTTTTATCTCGCCAAATCAATTTCTTGCCTATCTTAATAATTATCATTTGTCATAGTATTAATATATATTCATTTTTCGCCAAGTATTAAACAATTTGAAGTAATTTCAATTCATTAAACTCAATCGTTTCATTTGCTAAACGATCAATATTTGCTGGAAGACGCCGTCGTCCACACCCATCTTGTTATGAAGAGGAAGAGACGGCGGAACACTTTCTGTGCTTCTGCCCCACCTTTGCACGAACTAGATATAAGGCATTTGGTCGCGACGTGTTGAGAAACAAACACCTGAGCTCTTTGGCACCCCAAAATCTGCTAAGATTTATTCGTAAATCCTGCAGATTTAAAACAGGTTAAAAGGAACATGAAAACAGTACAATGGACGGCATGTAGACTGAGTGCTGTTTTCTGCACGCGTTGTTTCGTGCCTGATTCCAACAAACAAACAAAAAAAAATAATAATAATAATTCCTCAAAGAGAATGTTGGTCCAGTGGTCCCCTTGGATCGGAGAAATCATGTCACTTGTACACTGACGGCTCAAAGCTTGAGAACAGAGTGGGAGGGGGTGTTTTCTTAGCTCACCTAAGAACAGAAGAGGTTGGATACAAATATATCTTAATTTTTTCCGACAGTCAAGCAGGGCACTTGATTCGGTCAACTGCAACACTAAAACGGTGGCAACCTGCCGCAAATCTTTAAACGAGATGGCGGAGCAGTTTGCTCTTCACTTGGTATGGGTGCCAGGACACAGTAACATACCGGGCAACGAAACAGCGGATAAGCTTGCAAGAGGGGGAACATCCATTCCGCTTTGATCACGCTGGAAGGGTTTAGGCATGCCGCTCGCTACCTGCAAGCTATTTCTAAGGGACTTATCCCTTAAGGAAGGAGAATACCCTTTGAAAAACGGTAGCACCTGTATTAATTATATGCTCATGTGGCCGGAGTGTGACGTCAAGCGATCACAAGGTCTTCTCGTGCTGGACAGTGGAGACCTGTCCTTAATTTTAGGAATAATAACAGACCATCTACTGCTTGGTAGACACGCAGAGAGACTAGGTGTCCCCTGAAATAACTTCTGTAGAAGTTGCAGAAATGAGGAAGAGCTTGAAACTGTAAAGCATCTTATATGTGAATGTCCTGCACTATGGAAACACAACCGAAAGTATTTTTTTTTTGCTTTTTGGTGATCATCATGTCAAATACCATTAGACAAGATTGATGAATAAGAGATTGTGTCTTGCGCAGGTCCGTTACCTTTTGCTTTACGATATTGGTTGTCTGATGACGTCACATCATCAAAGTTTCTTTAAATTACAACACGAGTGAAGTGAACATTTGGTGTTCTATAATTATAAAGGTTTAATTAAAGTTTTTTGTGAAGTGCAGCGCGATTTCATTATATTATTCGAACTTATAAAGCAATTTTCCAATCAAAATCAGAATACGTTATTGATGGTGTGACGTACATGCGCAGATCGTAAGTTGTTTTTGCTAGCTGTCGGCGCAATCTCTTCTATATCAGAGAACGTATAACAATTATTATATGCATAATATTATGCATTATAAAAATAAGCGAAAGGGAGTAAATTGTTGGTTCAACAAGCTAGAAATTTTTTAAAAGTTAGCTCGCAACAAATGTCTATCAATTTTTACTTGACGTTAATTTTTCTGTTTCTTAACATGGTCAGAGAGGCTGAGGTAGCTGGAGTCACAGACTAATGCCCAGGAAATTTTTTATTCAGAAGCGATTTCCACTTTGAAAGATATCAGAAAGTGTGCTGTAAAAAACGCGGAATATCAAAAAAAAGACCTATGTATGACCTGAAAAAAAGCGCAACCGATGAATTGCTACTGCTGAAAAGGGAGAAATTGCGTGTGTACAAAGAAGAAGTTTTGAAAAGCCAGCAAGATCGAAGATCAAAACTGCATTTGAAACTTGCTATTTTAGAGATTAAGAAAAAAGCTTTAGCAAAACATTAACTTAAATTTTTAGATTTAGTTTTAAGTGCCTTAAGGAAACAAGTGATATTTTTTGTTTTTATATTAATATTTAAAAAGTAGGTTAAGCAAATGAATTCAAGTGATATTTTTCTTTTTTATATTAGTATTTAAAAAGACTGTATATACTTCAAAGTAGTTTAAGCAAATAAATTAAAGTGATATTTTTCTTTTTTATATTAGTATTTAAAAAGCTGAACACTTATAATGAAATCCACGATAATTATTTTGAATAAAGTAACTTTACAACATTTGGTTTTTGTAATACATTTTTAATAATTATATCTAAAACGTTCTTAATATACGATTTCTAATTCCTCCTGCTTCCGAGTCGTTAACAGATTCAACTTCATTGAATCCACCATTATCGTCGTTAGCCTCATTAGAAAATTCTTTAGGAGAAATCTCGACTTTATAAAACATACAAATGTTGTGTAATGCTGCACACACATTAATAATTTGCGTCGCCTTTTTTGGAGAATAGTGGAGAGCTCTTGCTTGTAACAAGCATCTGAATCTATTTTTTAATACTCCTATAGTGCGCTCTTTCTTGCGATATTTCTTGCTTTCGAATGTTGTGTGTTGTATCTGCTTTCTGGAGACCCTTCTTCAGAATTTCTAAATGGTGTCATCATAATCAAAATCGTAAAGTTGTTGCCAATTTTAGTATATTGGGAATAGATTTCGCTCGGGTGCATCGCTGCAGCAGCTCTTCTGTAGTGGACAGCAAGTCCACAAACGCCTCTTTGGATAAACGGAAGTTTTTCTAAATCTGCAAACAAAACTTCTTAAATGTTGAACATGCCGAAACCTTTAAGAAATAGCATTATACTTACGTAGTGGAATCCATTTCCAAAGGGTTGGAAGCGTCCCTTAGCTTCTTTCTGTTTCTGGCCAATTCTAGCAAACTTGCATCCTCCTCTGAAGAGTCGTGTTGAGTTGTGGTTTACTCAGTCGTAGTCATATTTTTTTTAACTTTTATTTACATATATCATCTTTATTTATAATATATTTGTTATTTTTACTTTCTCACTTCGTAAACCAATTATTTTTTATTTTCGACACCATCTGACAGCTGTATACTATCGTGAACCATCAAAATGATTGATGATTCACAATAGCGCCAATCTTCACCGAATGAGTGTTATAATACCAAAAGAAAATTCGTTCGATCAGCATTTTCGATCGCTGTCGATCAGCATTTTCGATCGCCGTCCGATTTGATTCGAGGCAAGCCGATCAGATTTATGCCGTCAGCAGTGCCGACAGTCAATATCGGGACGAAATTGAATTTGCGCACTGAAATGCAAATCAAATGAATTTACACTATACTAAAACATTACCAACACATTTTGCAGACATAATGCGGAAGAGCACTGAGCCGTGAACGCTGAAGCTGTTTTCCAGCTGATGGGATGAATAATAATGAAATAGCCCACGGCAAAAATCTTAAAACAAAAATGCTCCAAAGAGGTTGATTTGCCGGAAACCGCAAAACGTTTGTTTTTTAAATGCAGAACGTTCTTCAGAATCAAGCAGCTTAATCGACGCTTGATAGTAAAAAAGGCAAAAGAGTGCGTCTGTATACCAATAAAACACACAATAACCATCAGCTTAATGCCAGAAATATTTTCAAGAGAAAAGTATTTATGTATGTATATCACCAAAAACTAATACAAAACTAAGGGCCGGTTTTACAATCGATACTTAAGTATGGAAATTATTTGATGAAAAAATATAGTAGCACCCGCCTCGAAATGCTTTGTTGACATATTTTGAGAGTTGCCCAAATACATAACAAATAAAAGAAATTCCTGTGAAGCTTTTTAAACATATTAAAAAGTGAAAATAAATAAAAACTATTAATTACAATATTGTGACAATGGCCGATTTAAAAAGAAGAACAAATTTCTCTCCAGGTGAAATTGATTTATTGGTTACATTAGTGGCAAACTATAAAAACATAATCGAAAGCAAGAGAACGGATGCAATATCGGTTAGGAAGAAGGAAGCTGCCTAGAAAAAAGTGGAAGAGGATTTCAATTCTCAAAGTGAGTCCTCTTTATACATTGACGAAAAAGCATTAAAGAAAAAGTACACAAATTTAAAAATGGAACTAAAGAAAAGAGCGGCTCCAGAGAAAAAATCTTTATATGCTACAGGTGGTGGACCGCCTTCAATACCACTTCAAGAAAATGAAGATAGACTTTTATCAATTCTGCATGAAAAACAAATTCATGGAATGGATAGTCAATATGACAGCTATTATATTACTTAGAGAGGTATGCATAAACTGCAATTGTAAAGAATTTACCAGTATCTAACTGATGTTTCCAAAATTTTAAGAACCACTGACTTCATCAACAGTGACTTCACCCGGTGATATTGAAGAAAGTAAGTAAATAAAAGCCAAAAAATGAGTTTTTTGTAGTTGCCTTATATGGAGCTTTAACATAGTTGTAGCACCAGTAGATGTAGAGGATCCTGAAGGAGTACAGTGGCTGGAAGACGAAATGGTTTATTGTCCTGCTAATATAACAATATCCACGGATTTATTTGTAATAAGTGAACTAAAATTTACTTTTTTTTGTTAACAGAGCCAGTCAAAGAAAACCAAAGCCCAGCAGTTGATAAAAAGTATGAAATTCAAGAGCCTTGGAACAAATATAAATCAGGAATGCTCAGCCGAAAAAAAAACTATAAGCTAAAGGCTGTAACAAAAAGATGCAATGCCCTGTCCAGTTAGTCGCGATTAGCCGAGGTAAAAGCTAAATGGACGGAAGAAAAACTTAAGCTACAGATAGGCTTAATGAAAGAGGAACGCGGGAAAAAAATTAGCTTAATGGAAGAAAAAGCTAAGCTCGAAAGGGAATTAATGATGGAGAAACATGCTTTAGAGCTTCAAATTCTGGGAAAGGTTGAATGAGCGAATGTGATAATACATATGTATAAATTTTTTTTATTTTCGTAAGAATTTTTGTTTTTGTTTAAAATATGTGTATATAGATAGGTTGTTTTACAATAATATTATGAATTGTTTTTTTTTTGTTAAAATAAGGTTTTACAATGAAGTTGTTGATAAGGTTAAGTAACTGGACTTTTTTGATACTTATAAATGTGATAACTTTTAATATATATTGAAGTACGTGCCTTTTATAAAAATAGATATATTGAATTAAACTAAAAAAGAAGGAGGCTGTGTCAGAGACACGGCCATTAAGTTTAACGTAGAATACGCCATCCGATAAGACAGAAAACATATGTATAATGATAATTTATAATGATAAATAATGCAAGCAAATGAATTTCTTTATTTGATAGTTACTTTTGATGATATACATAAGCTTATGATAGGAAAATAGGATAAAAATGTTTTTAAATTATCAATTAAATTTCTCGCAAAAACGAAGTCAATGGTAGTTATCAATAGTAAAGATAAATGATAAATAACAGACCCAAATCTATTTGATTATTTGAAAGTTACTTTTGAGAATATAGGCTTATGATGGGAAAAATAGGATAAATATGTTTTTAAATTAACATTTAAATTTCTCGCAAAAACTAAGTCAATGGTTGTGTTATCAATAGTTGTGGGAGCATCATTTCGAATATAATCCAAATTAAACGTATCGCTCATAAATTTCGCCAATCTAGTATTTGAAGTGATTTCTGTGTTAAAATCACCACCAATAAGCAGTAGTTGGCAGCGCTTTCTCTGCCTTTACTCTACTTTAACTTGCCCGCCTAAAATTATGCAATACAAAGAAAGGGCTGCACGAGTACATTTAAATCGCCCAACAGAAAACACTCAACCAAACACCACACACATATTTGTGTGCATGTGTTTATACAATTTTCATTTGCGAAATTTAAATATTAGGAAGATATCAACCAACATGAAATGTATGTTAAACGAAAGCTAACATCTTCATTTGACTACAAACAAATTTTTAAAAAAAGTTACCGTGCCGTTTCCTTATAATTAAAGAAATAGAGATTACAACAATAAAAACCTGACATGGGTGCCCATACCGTAAGGTAAGACGTATTCTACGCCAAAATGAATTATGTAAAAAATAAATATAAATATAAAAGCAAATATTTGATCTTAATTTTTATTGAAAGGAAAGTTGAACTTAAGTCGCCAAATTTCTCATCTTAAACTAATCTTATCTTTGCTAACAGCTGATTATTGCTTGTCAAATAAAATGGTAAAGACTTAAATACAAATAATTGAAAAAATCTAAAGAATTTTCGAAATATGGAATTTGATTGGAGTAGTGATGAAGACATTGACTTACAGTACGAGGAAGTTATAAATATTGTTGTATTAAGGAGAACTAAAGTAATTCCAATTGTCGATGAGAAAGATGTCATTAAATTGATGATATCGAATTAAATCATAAGACTATCAGGTATGTGTATCCTTTGTTATTTCCAAAGAAACATAAACTACTTTAATTTGTCTCAGAAACCATGCGTTGTGTCTGGAGAGTATGTTTTTATTAACATTTTGACAAAGTTACTGTCTCACGAGCCATAACATATGTACGAGTTTACTCACACCCTATAGCATTGTTTAGAGAAAATTTATAAAACTTCGACAAAGAGAATAAAAGACAGTGTGAAAATTAGTTTGCCCCTAGATTACCCACCAAGTCAATCTAATTCGGAGCGAAATTGCATCTTCTCTTTGTATTTTAAATTCTTGTTTAATTAACCGCACACAAATCTATTTATATGAGTTATTTTCTATTTGAACAAATTTCAATATATGGAAAAACAAAGCAAATTCATGTGGTGCTACCATATTTCTGAATTAAATATTTTCCATACTTAAGTCTCCATTGTGAAACACAAATGTTTTCAAAATCTTAAACTGGTCTTAGCTAAGATTTGTCTTAACTAGAACTTAAGTCCGACTTAGGGCCGATTGCACCATCTCTGGTTACAATTACCGCCGGTTAGCAGCAATTCAGCTCCTGCTTAATTGATGGATGGTCTTAACCGGTGCTTTGAGTTCCGTTTAAGCGCTTAACCGGAGATGGTGCAAACGGCCCTTAAGATTGAATTGTAAAACCCGCCTTAAGGGCCGTTTGCACCACCTCTGGTTTAAATTACCAGCGGTTAGCTACAATTCAGCTTACTACTCAGCGCTTGCTTATCTGACGGTTGTCTTAACCGGCGCATTTAGTTCCGATTAAGCGCTTAACCGGAGATGGTGCAACCGGCCCTAAGTATCTTTCCACTTTAAGATCCTCTGGATTGTATGATAGGAGCGTAGCGCAATTTCAAAACCACGGACAAGTATTTGTTGCCGGTAAGTGTTTCTGTGAAATTTTAAATGAATTAAGTACTTTATTGCAGTAATATTTACACTAATACCTTTTATATTTGTTTAACAAATTCTCGGATAATATTGTCTTATTCTACTTCGTGCACATCACTGAATGCTTTTCGCAATGCTCCTGCACTGCCAAGAGTGTTACCACTTACACAACAGATATAAATAACGCATTAAATTAGCAATTTGTATTTAAATATTTGAAGTCTTTAACTTTTCTATATTATTATTATTATTATTAATCCGTATTTTACAAATTAATTTGTAAAATACTACATGGTGCCGGGCGACGGGGCCATTGTGCACCAGTATAAGTTGATTGCGATTAAGTATCTTGTGTTAGATTGTGGATGGATAGGATTTTTTTTATTTCAACAATGTTGTCTTTTTTTGCGCAATCCATTAGCTTGTGAAATTGCTGCACAGTCTTTGAATAGGGACATTGTAATAATATATGTTCCACAGTCTGCGTTGTGGAGCAGAATGGACAGGACAGTGGTTGGCTATTTGTGTATAGGTGTTTAGTCGAGAAGAGTGTTGTTCCCAGCTTAACCCTGAGGAATGTAATATAGTCCTGCCGGGAAATCTGGTTGTCGTAGTTTGGTCTGATTTGTGTTTTGTTGTGCTTTTTAAGAAAACAGGGTGAGTTCTTCCAGGTCTTAACTTTAATTTCTGCGGTTAATGCTGCGTAGCAGCACGTTATTAATGTATGGAAGGATGGGCATTCATACACGAGTGGCTGGATTTGCGCGTCTTTTGCTGCCACGTCAGCAGCTTCATTTCCTGGTATGCCCGTATGCCCTGGCACCCAGAGGATCTTTGTTTGCTTCCTTAGTTGGCTCATGACCGAGTTTATACTGCTGTAGCTCTTGCTAGCAAGTGCTTTGATGGCACCTAAGCTATCTGAACATATTAATGTTTTCTTGTTCAATTTTGCTGCATATTGAATTGCCCATTGGCACTTAGCTCGGCATGGAATATTCCGGAGTGTAGTGGGAGGAGGCTTTGTTGTAGGATGGAGAATCCATTTTCGGTTTTTTTGACCACTGCGTAAGATGTTGTTCCCTCTAGGAAGGAACCATCTACGTACAAGGTCATTTCCGGAGCAAACGTTGAGCTTTTGTGCCAAAGTTGTTGTTGGTATTCCGCGGCGCTGGTTGTGTTTTTGGTGTGACGGTTTCGATCAATGTCTATTTGTACATATTGGATGTTGTCGTTACGAAGTGTTTGTGGTTTTGTTGGAATAGGTATCCTGAGATCATTTAATTGGTTGACGGAGTGACCAATGCTGCACATGTTGCAGATTGAGGTATTATTTGTGGGATGGTCTAGATACTTCCAAAAGAACTCATGCAGACTAGCTTGTGTTGAAGTTATTGCTGTTGCTGCTAGCTTAACACCGCTTTTGTTCCGAATTTCTTGGAAGTCGCGATAGCGTGCTTCTACTTTAAGTGCGTCTACTGGTGTTGAAAAGAGGGCGCCGGTGGCTGATCGGAAGCATTTGTTTAAGGCACTGTTTATTTTCCTGACATTGGTTGTTGATGTCCATCCATATATGGTTATACAATGTTGTAGTACGCCTGTTGTTAGTGACTTGCATATGTCGATGGCAGTGTCTATATGTGCACCTTTTTTGCGGGAGCAAATTAACTTCATCAGGTTGTTGACTTTATTGAGTTTGTTCACAACGTTTTTTGTGTGCTCATTCCAAAGAAGAGTTTTTGAGAAAGCTAGACCAAGAATTCGTATATTATTTTGGATTTATATATTTTTCTGCCTTAGTTTTATTGTCGTCGCTGGGCATTTTTGCTTGCGGCATACGTGCAGGACATCGACTTTGTCCACAGGGACGTTCGCCCCCCTGCTGTTGGCCCAATCGTTGATGTTTTTGTCTAGCGTTTCAATGTGTTTGTGAACCTCACTAGGGGTGCCTGAGGATATGGCAAGATATTGTCAGCGTATATTCCGATAAAGTCTATTCCTTCGGATTTTTTGAGTCTTAGAACGAGTGAGTTAATGTACACATTGTACAGTACAACAGAGAGTGGAGATCCTTGCGGAAGTCCATTTTGCAGCCGGTGTTTTTGAGAGAAATAACCGTCTACCCGAGTTGTAATATGCCGATTTGATAGAAAGGAGTGGACTACTTCAAGAAGTTTATTTGGGACGCCCCATTCATGGAGCTGTTTAATTACAAAAACACTCACTACTCGATCAAAAGCCTTTTCTAAATCTTCAGATAAAACAACGCTGTGCTTTTTGTTAGCCAGGTTTTCTTTTAACTTGCTTTCGAGTTGGTGGCAAAGAGTGTGTACACCACGCTTGGGCAGAAAGGCATGTTGTTCTGCACAAATAACGTCTTGGAGGCAAGTCGTAAGCCGGTTTGCTATAACTTTTTCAAAGGTTTTCGAGATTACTGGTAGGAGGGATATTGGTCGATATCCTTCTATTTGGTTCGGGCTTTTCCCTGCCTTTGGAATAGGTATAAGTATTGCGTGCTTCCAATCGTGTGGTACTATTCCCGTTTTAAGAATTTTATTGAATAGTCGACAAATACGCTCTTCAAGACAGGGGATATCTGTTTTAACATGGAGTACGTTAGCTTATCGGTGGCGGGGCTGGAACCTTTGACGCCTTTAAGCACTGCTTTAAGTTCTGGTATTGTAATCTCATTAATACTGTTTGTTAGGCGAGGCTTCTGCTCTAATAAGTCAGAAATTTTTAAGTTAATTTTTTCTGCTGTAATTTCGGTTCGAAAGAGGTTGTTCGAGCTCATTTGACTCCAGTTGTCGGCTAGTATGTTGGCAATGTCAGCTGGATGAGTGATAACGGTGGATTGCGTCAGTATGTTTGGAAATATGTCGGTTTTTCCTGCTCTTAGGTTGTTAACTTTTTGCCAAAGAATTCTAGTGTCCATTTCTGGGTTTAGTGAGTTAAGAAAATTGTTCCAACACTTCATTTTAGCCTCTTTGCATGTCCATTTCACTTTGGCGCATATTTGCCTATAGCTGGAGCTATTGGACTGGTTCCTCTGTCCCTTGAAGCGCTTCCATGCGATATTTTTCTTATGTATAAGTTTGGCCATATCTGAATTAAACCAAATTGGATTAGAGCGATGTGGTTGCTGCTTGTTATAAGGCATTGCTTCATTCGCTGCTCTTCTAATAATTCGTTTAATTTGGGCTGCTTCCTTGTTAACATTGTCAGATTCATCGTAGTCGCGGCAGTACAGATTTGTTTTCCTGTAGAAAGTGCTCCAGTCAGCTTTTTTATCTATAAATTTAGGTATAAATCTTTTGCAATGCTTCTCTGTCCGGTTGTGTATGAAAATGGGAAAATGATCGCTTGCTACTGGGTTGGGGAGGCATTTCCAGGTGAGAGTGGGTGCTAAGTCCACAGTGGCCATAGAGACGTCGACAGCTGTTAGTGTATTTTTAGTAGTGAGCAAGGTGGGTGACCCATCGTTCAATATAATAAGATTTCTTTCGTAAGAGAAGTTTTCCCAGATTATACCGCTACGTGATGTGTGTCTTGAGCCCCACAAGGTGCTTTGGGAATTTAAATCTCCGACAATCAAGTGATGCCCTGAGTTGTACTTAGGAATATCGTTGATCATTTCCGGAGTAAGATAAACGTCACATTCTTTATATATATTAGTTATATGAAGTTGTGCGTTGCCATTTATAGTTAACGTGTGAAACAACAAATTATTTTTGGAGGTTCTGTGATCTAGAATATTAAAATTTTGCTTAATTAGAATTGCCACGCCGGACTTGGCGTACGAATAATCTTTGTTGTGACTGTAGGTGTTGTATCTTGGCAGGTGTAGCATGTTTGTGTTTTGGTCTATTATACATATGTGTTTCTTGTAAAACTATAACGTCAGGATTGTGTTTAGCGACTATGGCTTCGAGTGCAAACTTATTGTTAACAAAGCTTTGAATATTCCATTGAAGTATATTTATATTAAGTAAAAAGTTAATTGTGATTTAAAGGCAAATAACTTATTTGTTGGGCTTTGTTTAGTCAAGAGGATTTTGTTTCGGTTGAGTTTTTGCTGGCGCTGTCTTTTTGAGTGTTTTTGGTGTGATTATAACATTGAGTTCGGGAAATCTGTTGTATAGTTGAGAGATGGGTGAGACGTGGTATTTCTAACGTTTGTTTTATTGTGGTTTTCTGGTTTATTAGAGTTAGTATTGTTTATTATGCTTGTGGTGGTTGGCAAAGGTTTACGGTTGACGGCTGTAGACGAAAATGTAATTGTAGCTGTTTGTTGTGATTTAGTCGGTAGGTTTGCTTCTTGTTGGGAAGAATGAGGCTTTGAGTTGTTATCGCTTGCTGTCTGGGCAGGCGAAATATTATAGTTGTTGCTAATTTCGGTAGGCGAGTGGTTTTCCTGAGAGATAGTAAGTGCATTTGCGTAGGTGTGAATAGAGACTATGTTGAGTGTGTTGTTTTTATAAAATTGTATTGCTTCGCGCATTGAGCATTTTTGTTGGATTTTTATTTTTAGTATGTCTTTTTGTTGTTTGTACTTCGGGCATTCTCTGGAGAAGGCGGGATGGTTGTCCGAACAATTCGCGCAATGCGTGCGCTTAAAGTTTTCTGGATCATGAGGGGGGAGATTGCAATTGGCGCAGCTTGGCGTGTTTTTGCATCGTTTGGTTGTGTGACCGAGCAGTTGACACGATTTGCATCTCATAGGGTTTGGGATATATTCTCTAACTTTGGGCGAATACCACAATACGTCAACTTGTTCTGGCAGTTTGTGTGAGTCGAATGACACGAGCACTACACCACTAGGTATATAGGCGCCGTTAACATTTTTTTTGAATTTGTATATGTCAGTGACGTTTTGGTTGCTTAGCTCTTTGACAATTTCTGCTTCAGGTATATTGTTCAAACAAGGTGCATATGTATATTGTGCCTTTTACGGTGTTAAGATTTGTGTTTAATTCACATTTGATTGGACACACTCCTGGCAGTTCTTTACTGCGGACAAAACGATCTGCTATGGATTTTGATTTTACGAGCACTAGAAGATTACCGTCTCTTATCGGTTGTATTTTTATAATGTCTTTGCTTATCGCATGCAATGCTCTGTTGACTAAGAAGCAGGAGTAGTCAGACAAAGATTTATTTTCTTCACTTGCAGACACAGTTAGAAATTTTGGTGATTGCTCAACTACTGTCGTTAGAGTCGGAAATTCTTCTTTGTTATAAATTCTTCGTTTTTTTCCTTTTGGGCTATGGGATAATAGCGCGAACCTATTATCACCCAGGTTAGGAGGCCCTGGGGCCATAGTAGGATAATGAAAGTCTAATTTTGTTAATTTATTAGTTTTTTGTGAAAATATAAATATTATATGTAGATTAGTCGAAATGGCAAGAATGCACGCCACGTATGTATGTATATGTATTCGCACTGAGTAATGACTTCGAGCTTAGTGACCGACGTGTATTCACAACGATTGCTAGTCGACGACTGTGAACTTTTCTATATGTTTCCACCGATTTCATTTCGTTGTTGTTTTACGAAAATATTTAAATAAACAAATCAAAGCAGCTGTTTCTGACATATCGAAAAACAGTCGTCAAACGGGAAATTTTGTTGTTGCCCGATCAACACAACCTTAAATTATTGAGCCATGGTATGCAACATATATGTATACCCGAAACCATTGCGGAAAATGCAGTTTCGGTTAGACGTGTCTTGTAGAGTGATTTTTGAATTTTAATAGCGCAAAGCATGATGCAGTGAACCACAGATGACGCATTCCGGAGTATCGCTACTTTGGTTTTGCCGCTTTTGACATTTCTGGCAGCTTGTAAACAAATTTAAAATCGATATTACGGCTAACACGGCACATTTCTTTCTAGTTTTTTCGTAATTTATCAATTAAACCGCTGTCCACAATATACATACATATATTTTAACATTTTTTCGAAATCAAAGTACGTTTATTACTAAAACTCAGCTTCTCTTCGTTTTCCTTCTCCTCATATTCTTTGTTTACTTTGAATCCAGAAATGTCAAATCTGGCGGGAATGCGTGATCATGTAATCTATCGTTCTTGAGCACGCAGGGCACGAACCTTCTTTTTTGACGACATGTTCCAAATAAGAAAGTATTCCTTCAAAATGCTCGGTGCAATAATGATAAATTAGAAGATTGCGACACTTTCGTCCCGTTATCTTTTTTGTCTAGGCTTGACAGCTGTGTGGCGTCACGATTTAGAAAATACAGAGGTTGCGCCTTCCACAAACCGCTATTCGCTCCCAGCAAATTTGACAGAATCAGCTGTGTATGCTACGTCACAAAACGCAGTTGTTTTTGTTGGTATGTATGTAAGCATACAATTGTTTGTGCTTAAATTCAATGCTTTAAAGTGATTTTATTTAAAATAAAGTTATTAAACATGAAGTGGGCAGTGTTAAGTATTAAATCGCAAAGTCTATCAATGATACGGGGTTATAAAACTTGCTAAAAATTATGTGAAGGTGTAGCTGTGCGCACTTGGTAGCAAGTTAAGCTTCTTGTGTCTCCTAATGCTGCACTGCAGTTTTTTTCAAAGCATCCAATCAAACACAGAGCATAAATGAAGTTGTTTGAATATAAATATGTTGCATAAAGTGCCGAAATTGGTAAAAACTTTAAACGCCACACCAAGAACGATAGAATACAGGATTGCGCCTTCCCGACGAAAAATGATGTGAAGCAAAATGTCACGAACATGGTTTTACTGAGAATCGGAAGAAATTGTAAACAAAAATGTGAGGTTAGGTTCTGCTAGGATTTGTAAATTTTTAAGTTTTTACCAATTTCGGCACTTTATGCAAAATATTTATATTCAAATAACTTCATTTATGCTCTGTCTTTAATTGGAGATCTTTAAAAAAAACACTGCAGAGTAACATTAGGAAACACAAGAAGCTTAACTTGCAACCAAGTGCGCAGCTACACCTTCACATCGTTTTTAGCAAGTTTAATAGCCCCGTATTATT
Organism: Philophylla caesio; assembly: GCA_963971545.1. Lineage (NCBI taxonomy): Eukaryota > Metazoa > Arthropoda > Insecta > Diptera > Tephritidae > Philophylla > Philophylla caesio. Next base: position 74,707,380 of record OZ020606.1, read on the forward strand.
GATAGACTCTGTGATTTAACACTTAACACTGCGCACTTCATGTTTAATAACTTTATTTTAAATAAAATTGCTTTTAAGCATTGAATTTAAGCACAAACAATTGTATGCTTACAAACATACAAACAAAACTAACCGTGTTCTGTGACGTAGCATAAACAGCTGATTCTGTCAAATTTGCTGAGAGCGAATAGCGGTTTGCGAAAGGCGCAACCTCTGTATTTTCTAAATCGTGGCGTCATAGTATACCAGAATATCGAGTCAAAAGATAAAAGAAACAGAAAATTCACATTCGCGTGCAAAACTATGAAACAATTAATTAAGCGTCTTTTAATAAACGAAGTGTACAGCAGCATATTGTAGTAACGACAACATGAAACCGTTGCATTTTCACTATGTGTTGATATGAAAGTGCTTAAACAAAATGATTTTATAATTTAATTTTCCTTATCCACTTTTTTAAAATTGTACTAATACAAACTAAACTGAGTCAACAACACCGGAATATCACAATATCACATAATTTAATGTACCAATTGCTGTATTTTCGCTAAATTTCCTCGGTTTCTGATCAAAAATTTATTTTTTGGTTGTTGACATGGACAAAACACAACACTTGTATGAATTCTTTACAATTGCACACTGGTGTGAATGCGCTTGTTTACGATTTCGCAATCATCTAATTTATCATTCTTGGCTCCGTGAACAACAAAAATTCTTGCTTGCGACAACAAGAAGCAGAAATCAAGCGAGTATTGGAGGTGAGTGAAGACCGACCGTAAACAACATTTTGTATACATACATGCATATACATATATGTGTGTTTAAACAATACTAAAACTTCTACGGGGCAGTTCAATTTTGAAATAATTGTTTCAGAATGTTTGTTGAACAATCCTGTGTATTGTGCTTGGAAAAGTGCAGTGAAACTATCAGTCATATAAATATCGATTCTGATGATCAACAATCCTTTAGTATCCGGGAGACCATTCAACATTATTTCAAGGAAGAAGTAAGGGTTCTATGCGAAAGTGATTATGAAATTTTTCAAATAAATTTTCTTATTTTTAGCTCAGCATGATGGCATACTTAACGACAAAAATTGTATGCAACCAATGCTGGGAGTTGGTGCAATCTTTTCATGAATTCTTTGTTCGTGTACAAAAAGCGCATTTTGTTGCGAGCAATAATATGAAGTCATTACAGGAATTGGAGATAGCGGTTACATATGTTAAAGAAGAAACTGATTCAATAGATCAGCTGGCCTCGCCTCCAGAACGTCATAGTAGACTTCTATACCGCAATTCCAAGGAAAATATACACAGTAAGCGGCTTGCATTACAAGATTGTGGTATAATTAATGAATCTTTGAGATTTCCATTTATCGCTAGTAATAAAATTAGCGAGCAAGATAATTCAAGAAGACTTGATATTAAATGCGATTATATACCACCGCAATTGTGCAAAGATGAGAGTGTAGAAATAAGATCAGTGACGGAAATCAAACCACATGAAAATGAGTTTGTGCACTGTTTAACCTGGAAAAAGAAAGTGCAATCTAAAATAAGTCCAAAACTAAGGCGAGGGGTGCAAAATAGCAACATACAGCGACAGAAGAACAAGCGTAATAAAACTTCTAACTATGATGAATTTATTGCTAATAACTTTACACTAATCTGCATTATCTGCCAAAAAACTCTGACAGATTTTAGGGAACTAAAAATACATTTCCGCGAAGAGCACCAAACCAATGGGTATGTTAAATGTTGTGGCAAAAAATTACTTAAACGATGTGTTCTCGTGGATCATATCCACGTGCACAACAACCCAGAATATTTCAAATGCCAGCATTGTGGAAGGGTGCTATGCGACCGAAGTGGCCTTGAATCTCATTTGCAGTTTTTCCATGGTTCAAGAGAACGTATTTATAACTGCAATATTTGTTCCAAAAGCTTTTTCAGCCGTAAAGTTCTAGCCCGACATCAGCTCATACATGCACCCGACGAAAATAAACTAATTAAATGCCTGCAATGCGACAAAACGTAAGTAAATACATATATTGGAAAAGTACACATTGAAAACATTGCTGATCCATATACAATTCTACCAACAGATTTTGTAATCAGTACACCATGAAACAACACTTAGCGCTTGTTCATCTAAATTTGTATGCTAAGATATGCGATATTTGCGGCAAAGCTTTAAACGGGAACGAAGCATTTCGACGGCATCAGGAGGAGCACTCTGGTGTATCAATTCCCTCAGTAAAATGTACATTATGTAATACTGAACTCAAAACAAAATACGGCTTGGCTCGCCACATGAAGACAATGCACACCAAGGAGTATCAAACGCCACAAGTATGTCCAGTTTGCTCCAAAGTCTCTCCATCTCTGCGTGCCCATAAAAGCCATATGGAATATATGCACGCCTCAGAAAAAAAACACGCATGTAAACTGTGCGATAAGGCATTTAAATTACCAAGATGCTTGCGGGTAAACGCTATCCCTACATTACGAGTAAACTATAAAATAATCAATTTTATATCTAGGAGCATATGTCAACACACCTTGGAGAAGATTTGTATACCTGTACATTTTGTCCGCAAACGTTTAATTGTAAATCGAATATGTACGCTCATCGTAAACGAAAGCATCCTAAGGAATGGGCGGAAAAATATGCGAAGAAAATCCTGCCTCGTAAATAATTACTTTAATTTCCATACTTTCTGTCAAATAATAAAATGTTAATTTAAGAATTACTATATTAACAAAAAAAATGTTTATGAGATTCAAATTTGGAAAAGATCAATATGAGCAATAAAACATTTCAATCTGCCTTCCAACGGTTTTACCTTACATAATTAATATAAAAAAAGCTATGTCGTTATATTGTTATGCAATACCAAATAACGTTTATTTGCATCTTTAACTTTTTGTCCGTCCTTCACGATCTCATTAAGATTTCAAAAAATGAATACAACATTTGTTTCCTAAATGGTTTTAATTTGTTAATGTTCGCTTCCAATTTTCAGTTCTACTGCAATTTATTTAATATATCTACTGCGCTTTTACTCTTGGAGTATAGAACCCTGGCTTCGTTTTCTAGACTTACGTTCTTTGTTTATAGTGGCAGCACTGGTGTGTTGTAAACAAATTTTTAGGGTATTATTAAGTAAATCTTAATCTAATTGCAATAGTAAAAACCAAAATGTTTAACGAGAAATGCTGTTTGCTTTGCCTGAACAGTTCAAAGGAGCAATTACATTTAGATATAAACGATACAGATGGTTCAAATAGGCGAACAATTATTGACCTGCATTTTAAGGAAGAGGTACATACTTACACATACATATATTTGCAATGTCTTATCATTCTTTTCATAATTGCTATTACAGCTCGTTATGTTGTCTCAGATTGAAATTAAAGTAGTTTGTAGTAAATGCTGGAAGTTGGTTCAACAATTTCATGAATTTTACTTGCAAGTTCAGCAAGCCCACAGAGAAGCTGCCAATACTTTAAGAAAAGTGGTCCGCTTGGAAAACGCTGCAAAAGAAATAAAAGAAGAAGTGGAGTGCAATGGAGAAAACGTGTCCCCACCTCGTCGCCGTAGGGGGCGTCCGAGCCGTCAAAAGACTCGTGAAAATTTCGAAGCCATTAGTGAAACCAATTTATCACTTAAAGAATGCCAAGTCAAAATTGAAGAATTAATTCTACCGATTTCCTCGAATGTCAAAAATATCTGTCAACCAACCGACGGTGTTTTAGAAACCGTAGAAGTCAAGGATGAGTTGTTACTGGATGAATTTATGGACAATACCATATCCCCTACAGCTACATACTCAGATGAAACGGAGAGCGAGAACGGAGAGAAGCCAATGAAACGAAAGCCTAAAAAACTATATAAACCAAAGGGCATCAATAAAAAAACAGCGGAATCTGATGACTATATAGCCAAAAAAAATTTTAAATTTACCTGTTGTATTTGTCAAATTCCTCTTGAAAACTTTAAAGAACTTAAAGTTCATTTTCGCAATGAACATCAAGTGAGTGGGTATGTGCTTTGTTGTGGAAAAAAATTACCAGAGCGAGGCTTACTTATAGATCACATTCATATGCATGAGGATCCTGATTACTTTAAGTGTAAACACTGTGGAAAAAGAATGTCAGAACGCCGCAGTCTTGACCTACACCTTCAATATGCTCATGGCAATCGAGAACGTGTTCATCGCTGTTCCATATGCTCTAAAGGTTTTTTTCGAGCTTCCTGTCTTAAACAGCACTACAACACTCATGTTGCGGAAGACCAAAAAACAGTACCGTGTTTAGAATGTGATAAAACGTAAGCAAATTTAACATGAGAACACAAATATTCAACTTATCGATGTACAATACATCTTTAAATTTATACATACATATTTTAAATTTAGGTTCCCAGATGATGTTGAATTGAGGAAACACATGAGACTTACACATTTGAATTCATACGCTAAAATATGTGATGTTTGTGGCATATCAATAAAGGGCCGAGATGCACTCGAAAGACACCAGGCTGAGCACGCAGGCGTACCTAGAAAGCTTATAAAATGTGATTTATGCGATGCTGCACTCACCACGAAATATGGTTTGGCGCGTCATATGAAAACCATGCATACGGAAGAGTATCAGACGCCACAGGTTTGCCCGATCTGTTCCAAAGTTTCGCCCTCTCTCCAGGCTCATCGTAACCACATAAAATATATGCATTCCTTACAAAGGAAACATGTATGCAAGTTATGCGATAAGGCATTTAAACGACTTACCGATTTCAAAGTAAGATAAATTTTAATGTGTGTTTCATAAATCACATTCCTTTTCACTTTTATGCATGCATTTTTACTAGGAGCATATGGCTACCCATACAGGAGAAGCGCTGTATACCTGCAATTTTTGTCCACAAACATTTAAATCAAATGCTAATATGTATTCGCATCGAAAGAAGAAACACTCAAAAGAGTGGGCTGAACAGTGCGCGCTGAAAAAAAGTTTAGCAGTATCTTTAAAGGAGACTAAAAGTATATCAACTGATCAATGAAAAAATATATCTATTTATAAAATATAGTTTTTAATTACAAGCTAACACTAAAAAGTTAAGTAGTTACAAATCATTTGACAATTGCAATTTATTTCGCGATTTTTCAATGCTTAAAATTTTTGATCTAAAGAGAATCATGACTTACGTTTATCCCGTTTTTCTTTATTTGTAAAAGATTTCTGAATTTGAGAAATTTCCTCTAGGTTCTTCCATGTGAATCCTTATACATATGTATGTACATATGTCGCCCGGGGTACTTTTTTTTACCTCTGAATGCTCGTTAGAAGGCAAAAGCATGGTCTTAGATTTTTACTGGTCTTATTTTCTTTGTTACAGCTTCGGAGATTTTCGATACCCAAAAACAAAATAAGCTGAGATGTATCATGTGTTCAACATATGCGTGTTTTATAAAATTTTTTTAAAAAAGCCTATTTAACGAGGAGGAGAAAAATAAATAATATAAGTAAACCACATACGAATGTACTTCGAAGATCTTAATTTAAACACTTCTTCGGTACCGAATTTCAGACCCAACAAAAGAAAAAATAAAAAAATAAAATCCTTATCATAAAGGATCATCATCTATCAGGAATAGTATTACATATGTATGTATGTATATACATGAAGATAATTGTGTTATCTAATTTAAAGACGTTTCACTGATGGATCACTTTCTCTGAATTTGAACACAATGTAAGAACGTTCAAAAAAAGAACCAAAATTTGAAATAAAAAAAACTATCGGAAACGCTCTCAATAGAAAAATCTGAGAGAAAATCTTGGGAATTTTCCTAATAAGATCAGAATGTGAACAAAACTTTCGGGAACATTTTCAGTGGGAACAAATTTATGGAGATGGATTTCTAGTAGGAACAAATATAACCGAACAAGTTTTGAGAGCGTCTTTCGCTGGGAAACCGCCTAAACCACCAATTTGACGGTTAACTTAGCGGCTTTGTAATGAGTTTCAACGTTTATAGTTAAGTAAGAATTAAAATTTTTTTTTTATTTGATGAATAAAAGCTAATGATTGCTTTTGAAAATAAGGAAGATTGGAAAAATTTGATAGAATAATAATGAAGTTTGACAGCGCATTGTTCATTAAACTCATTGTGCAACGTGTTGAACCGATGGATGTGTGCAAAAACTCGCTACGCTGCTGAGTTCGGAGATCGAATCTCAAGAGAAGCAAGAGAAGCTCGGCCAAAAACTGAGCAATCTAGTGTAAGCGTAAAATAATAATAATTATAATCATGATTCAATTATTAAAGGTTTGGTAACTAAGCAGCTACATAGCTCTCTCACTTTTTGTCAAACGGTTCCTTTAGCATCCAAACCGTGTTGCTTCTTAAAAATAATAATAGTACATCAGTCGCCGGCTATCATTCAAAGCGATCAGACGTGTCTTCGCAGCGATTAATAGTGTAGTGAACCCCGTTACTCTCAGTGTTTAATTCGCCCCTTGTTTCATTCACTCTTTCCTTTTCGGTATATTCGTATACACGTGTTTCGATACATAGTCAAATAAAAGTAGATTCGCCAAAATGCCGTGGCCTACGGATAGGCCACCAAATAGATTTTCCGCGCTACAAGACTTTGACGAAAATCCACTTAAAAAGAAAAAACCAAACTCTAAACAAATCGAATTTCCCCAACTTCCCCACAAACCCAACACAACTGACAACCCAAAATTTATACTTATTTCGTCCACTGACAACAACATCTACCTTTCGCAAATAAGTCCGTTCGCCATTAAAAAATCCATCGAGGCCATCTCAACCGAAGTGGTCTCAATTTCTCAGATAAGAGACGGCAACCTACTAATTTTAACGCGTAGCGCCCGTATTGCAGATAAGTTCCTTAAAACCAAGGCTTTTCCTAACTTGTGCCCGGTCAACGTTAAGTTACACGAAAACTTAAATTCTGTTAAAAGAGTAATATACGCACCCTGCCTAAAGCATGTACCCGAAAGCGAGATTATTACTGAAATGAAAAGCCAAAATGTTACCGGGGTGTACAAATTTTCCCGCCAAGTCGAAGGCAAGGCGATCTTTACTGGCCTAATGGTCCTCACCTTTGATCACTTCCGACTCCCAGAGGCGGTAGACATCGCATGGTACAAAGTTAAAGTCCAACCGTATATCCCGAACCCAATGCGGTGCAAAACTGCCAGCGTTTGGGTCATACTCAGAAACGATGCGTAAGTAGTCCTGCATGCAGCAACTGCAACCTTCCACCGCATTGTCCCGAAAAGTGCCCCAGAACTCTGTGCGCTAATTGCGCCAGTGATCACCCATCATCTGATAGAAACTGTCCCAAATTTGTCCAGGCCAAAGAAGTTCTAAAAATTATAACATTAGAAAAGTGCAGTATTGGCGAAGCACGTCGCAAACACAGGGATAGATTGCCCTTTAACCAACGAGCAGACACCTATGCTAACGTGATCAGAAACCCAACCAACCCACGTCCAGATATTCCAATCGATACAAAAAATAAAAATTCTACAGCCACCTCAACTTCAAAAAACGCACAATCAATCTCTAATAATCCCACAACCAAACCCCCCAACTGCACCATAACTACCGAAAATCAATCCTCAGTATACCCTATTACTAACGCACCCACCCCGAGCACCTCTTCATCTCCTACTAGCCCAACTCCCCCAACCTCCTTCCGACACAACTCAACCAACATGGAAACAACAGACCCAATTCTCAACATACCCTCATACATATCCCCAATTTCCAAACTAACCCAAGATTTATTAAGAAAAAAAGACTACTTTGTCAACATTCGAAATGAAATAGACGATTCCATGGACTCTTCGCGTGAAGAGACATAAGACTCTCCTCCGTAAGTATCTGCGACCCGCCTCTCGGAAATCCTTTTTTGTAAAACTCGTTGTTACAAAAATTCGAGTATTTTTCCCTTGACATGGGTTTCAACATTCTCCAATGGAACATAAAAGGTCTCATAAACAATTATTCCGAACTCCAGGTACTGATCAAACAACATAATCCTTACTTTATCGCTCTACAAGAAACCCATTGCACCAACCTTTTTACCCAATACTACCTAGAAACTACTCCGGATATTTTGCTAATGCAACATCAAATACTCAAGCAAAGCGGGGTGTTGCTATTCTGGTAAAAGACTACGTTCCCCACAAAAGAATACCGATTAGCTCCCAGCTGCAGGTTGTAGCACTGGAGATTGAAATGTGCCTAAAATTCACCATTTTGTCTATTTACATCCCCCCGGGCAAACATTTTCCAGCAGAGACCTTAGCGATATCTTTTTGTCCATAAGTACTCCCATTATCATCCTTGGGGATTTTAATAGTTGGAGCAATCTATGGGGTTCGATGATTTGAGTAACTCCGACCACTTTCCCATAATCCTAAAAACATCGTTTAACTCAAATAATTTGCCGACAGTTAAACCACTGCCAAAATTTCTTTTAGATCAGGCCGATTGGCCTAACTTTGCAAATCGGGTGGACATTGAAATGGAGACACGAATTCCTGGGATCTCTCCTAACCAAGAGCCCTCCAACCTCGCCAAAGCTATTCGAGTAGCAGCAATCCACTTTATCCCACAATCATCCTCTGTTGGAAGACGCAACGTGGCTTGGTGGGACAGAGATCTTGCGCAACTCAGAGCGGAAAAAATGAAAGCCTGGCACCAGTTCAAAGTCCACATTATCACAAAACTTAATTGCCTTTAAAAAGACTAACGCCAAATTTCGAAGAGAAATGAAAACCAAAAAAAATCTTAGCTTTGCAAAGTTCACCGAATCCATAAACCCGAACTCCTCAATTTCCATGATATGGGGTAAAATTAACAGATTAAGCAACCGTAGCGCGTGTAAACCCATCATTGCCATAAAAGTTAATAACTCTACATCATCTGATCCACACCAAATCGCTAACTTGTTTGCCGCGGACTGGTCAAGTTACTCTTCCGACTCTAACTTCCCAAACAGTTTTAGGTACTCAAAATATCGTGCCAAGGAGTTGTCAGCATTGCCCTCATCTACTCACCCAAAAGCCAGACTTATCGATACGCCCATAACCAATACTGTATTAGCCTTTTGCCTTGAAAAAGCCAAAGGCAATACTCCTGGCTTCGACCGCATTTCCTATAAGATGCTGAAGGGTATCTCTACTTTTGCCACATCCCGCCTGTTAAACCTCTACAACTCCATTCTAGACTCAGGTGTAATCCCTCAAAATTGGAAAGTCGCCACGGTAATCCCCATACCTAAAACTAATAAAAACCTACTAAGCACGGGGTAAGGGCCTATATCCCTATTGCCATGTTTCTCAAAAGTCCTGGAGCGCATAATAGCCAACCGCATAGCCTGGTTTTCAGAAACCCTTCAACTGATCGACCACCGCTAAGTAGCTTTCAAACCCAACAAAGGTTCCACAGATGCGCTGCTTCACATAGACCACTATGTGTGTAATGCCTTGTCTAAACGGCAACACGCTTCCATCCTGGCGGTGGATTTCGAAAAGGCGTTTGACCGAATTGGCTCACATGTTATCTTGAATTGTCTACACTCCTGGGGTGTGGGACCAAAAATTTTTCGATTCGTCAAAGCTTTCTTGGCAAACAGACGATTCAGAGTCAGAATCGGCAACTCTTTCTCCCGCGTCTACTCGCTAGATAATGGGGTGCCTCAAGGATCTCCCCTGTCCGTCATTCTTTTTTCAATAGCATTTAACGAGATAAGCGGTATTATTAATAGAGACAATTTTCTTTACCACTGTCTGTATGCAGACGACCTCTATATTCTTTGCCAGAAATGCAAGGCGGTCGAAACGAAAGCCTCATTTGAAAATATTTTGCAAAAAATCTCAGAATGGGCTGAATTCTCTGGAGTAAAAATATCTCTTTCCAAAACAAGGAACTTCCATGTGTGCAGAAAACGAAGGTGCGATTTTAATAACCACAAAGTAACTCTCAATAACTTTGAAATTGAAAATGCCAAAAAACTAAAAATACTAGGTATTACTTTTTCCCAGAACTACCGCTGGAAAGAACATTGCTTAGATTTAAAAAAAGCATTAGCTGCCAGAGTAAATCTCATAACATACCTTGGAAGTAAAAAATGTCAAGTTCACATTAATACTCTTATCTACATAACTAGGGCTCTAATATTAAGTAAAATAGACTACGGGCTTTATCTCTACGGCAAATCCCCGAAATCGACATTGAGCACCTTCAGTCCCGTTTATCACCAAGCTGCAAGAGCAAGCGTTTACGCCTATAGAACAACACCAATAAAAAACATCCTGGCCGAAGCGGGCCTCCTATCTTTAGAACAAAGGATAAACCAAATTCACGCGCGGTTAGTGTCCAAAATAACCTTTGCATCGGACTCTGTCATCGACATGGACGTCCGGCTCATAAGAGCCAACAACAATATGCCAAGGATCCCATCAACTTACATTTGGTAACCGAGATCGCTACAAACTTGGGCCTTTCCTACACAGAGGAAAATTACCACACTGAAAACCCGCCATGGGCCATGGGCCATAAAGAACACATCCTGTGACCTCAGTCTGGCCAGGCTAAAAAAAACCAAACCCCCAATGATGTATTCCGCCAAAAGTTCTTGGAACGGAAAGCTCTTTACGAAGCCGACAACTGGGTGTTATGGTTTACGGACGGTTCTAAGTCCAAAGATACACCCGCAAGCTACGCAGTCGTCGACACAAAGGGGATGGTCCTGAGAATCCAAACGCTTTCCGATACAGCGTCACCGTTCACCGCCGAAGCCTCAGCCATACGAAGCGCGATCACCATGGCGCTGGGAGAAGCCTCAAATAGACTTATCTGCACCGACAGCATGTCAGTCCTGCAAGCAGTACTAAATCCAACTCCCGGCTCGCAGACACTTAATATAATTAGAGTCATGCTTATCGGGAACGAGCAAAAAATACGTTTATTTTGGACGCCTGGACATATCGGTATTCCGGGCAACGAAGCAGCCGACTTTGCGGCAAAATCAGCTCGTACAGCTCCCGTAACTACCGACAACACAACGGAAAGGATAGACGTTCGACAATCCATCCTTCGTCACCTACGCCGCAAAGATATTCAAGAATGGCACAACTACACCCACCATCACTATACCAACATCAATCGGGAACTGACTACACCAACTTACCCAACATCTATTTTTAAAGGACACATAATAACGTTTTCGCGACTTCGCCTTGGCCATACTCGAAGCACCCACCAACACCTTCTATTCGGCGAGCCAACGCCAACCTGCCCGCACTGCCAAAATAATGTAACGCTGGAACACATATTTTTCGGATGCTCCGCTCTCTCTGTAACCAGGAACCGATTTCTCAAAAACAACTGGATCGAAATGCTCAGAAACCCCACAAGGAACAACATAATCTCAGTCAACGACTTCATCAAAGCCATTAAAGCCCCAATATAAGAATTTTTCAAACACGTTAAAGACTTTTGCATCTAATTAAGTAGAGCTGATAGCCCTGGCAGCGAATGCTCATTTATCTATATTAACTTATTAATTAATTTAATAGTGTTAATTAATTATAATAATAATAGTACATAGTATTCTCAAAACTTTTTAATACCAAAAACCAATAGGCAACACTTTTTGTTTCTTATGTGCAAGTTCTAAACCGGCTTTTAATGACAGCATTTTTTCTGATTACAAGATTAACCCCGTCTCATACATACATATTTCATGTAAATGTGTATAAATGATTTTTCTTTAAATGCTTTTCACGCGCATATATGTATGTAAATTCGATGTGACAGGGTTTTTTAATTCTCGAAGGAATAAGTTTTAATAAATTTAAAATAATGTGACATAATAATCATCCAAATGCCAAAAACATGAATTTGTAAGAACTAAATTGTTGAGCTATAAAGTTTGATTTATTTTTCTTGTAACACATAAAGATTCTTTTTCTTAAATTTCGAATTATTGTGGTTTTCTTACAACTCCATAAACTCCATAAAGTCCAATACTATTTATGGGATTTAAATTTTTGGTCCTTTCATCTTCAAGGCGTTCTTCATAATATTAAGAATAATCTTGATATCAATGGTATGTATGTTATATAAATAAAAGCAATAAGTAAACCGAATAAATTACTTAATTATATATCAAGATAATAGGGGTATTCGGGATCTGTTGTATTTGCTATTGTATTTTGTATTCGTGGTTTCTGTGATTTTTGTAGCAAATGAAGTAAAAATCCAACAATAAAATATACGTTCCACTTCAGATACAACAGTGCAAGCAAATACAATGGTTGGGACCCTGCTATAAATGAGGTTTTTCTTTTGTACATTTATCACAGCAGATCGCAACAAAAAAGATGATTTTCACAATTATCAGTAATTTTACAATTTTTATTGAGCTCAAGGCCAGTTTAAGGAAGATTTTTGTGAAAAAACAAAAACAGTTTTTTAATGGTAGAAATTATAGTACTATTTCGGAAATCACTACATTACCTCATCAGACTTCTTTTTATTAAATTAATTAAATTTTTATTTTTTTAAATTAACATTTACTAGGCCAACAGAAAAATAAACAAACAATTATCAGTAATAAAATCTAATATTTTCGTTTTGTTTATTTGTTTATGGCACATATGCACATACATGTATGCATTCGTAAATCAAATTCGTTCGGAAAATTTTTCAATGACACGAAGACAGATTTAACAACATTGTGTGCTCGCGATTTACTTGTGTAATTCAGAATTCGTTGTAAAAATATTACTACGAATATAACAGATCCCGAATACCCCTAATTGTTTTATGATCAAGCGCTTATACATTCCTTATTCCATAAAATCATTTAGTTCATGGGACTAATAGATTGAAAATTTATTCTAGTAATGGTAAAGTAATTCCAACCCGTTCTCCATACTTCGTAAAACAACCCTTTATAAGGGAGTGTCAAAATTCGAATTTCATTATTTACCAAATATTTTACAATTTAATCATGTATTATAATGGCTTTATCAACGAAAATAAGAACGTTTAGCCTTAATGAATTTCATATCAAACAATAAAATGCATTTCAAATGTTTAAAATTGCTCATCCTGAGGCTTTTGGTGGCCGCTGTGGTGGAGTTGGTAGCGGTGCGTGCTATTACTCGATACGCCGCTGGGTTTGAGGCAAGAAAAGTTTTTTTGTTTCTAATTTCTTCTTGGAGAGAACGTTCCTGCGACATTTGTTTCTAATTAAAACGTGCCTGATGCTCCCGATTAACATCTTTGCCAGAAAGTTTTAGAGACTGCCGCTGTATTTTTTTTTACAAATACCGCTAAGATCGTTCGGATTAATTTTGTTCTTACTTTCGTTCTTATGTAATAGTCCCGAAAGTTTTTCTTATTTTTGGTTGGGGTTTTAAATGATTTTGGGAACAACATTTTTTTAACAAAATTCAATATCGATGATACAAAACCAAACCAGCAAACCTTTCGAGTTATTAAGGAGTTCAATTTCGGAGTTATGAAGAAGAAAGTTTCACTTTAGTTGACGGATATAGAGGTTTTTGATGTTTTACGATGCATGGTTTTCTACCTCTTTACTATTTCCTTCTCTCAATACCATGTGAATCCTCTCAATATTTCTACATGTAGCTTCTCTGAGAAGGCCCAATAATCTACACCGCTCGATATTTAAGATATGTTGCTGTTGTTGAGCTTAACCAACCTAAAAACCGTTACGTCTTTTAATTAATTCAAAAAATCCGACCTATTTAATGATATTTTTTGTTTGTTTGTGTTGTGGCATTGCCAGCACACTTTAAATTTATTTATTTAGAGAATTAATCCGTCTACTGAGGTTCTTACAGACTACTCGATTAGTTAAACATTTGAAATAAATATAACTTAAAGTTAAGTACATTTAAATTAAAATTTATAACTTCTGAATAAGTATTTCATAGACGGATCTTTATATCGGCTCATTATATGCATAAGTTGATTTGGATACGGCGACCGTAAAGAGTCGATAACCTGCATCAGTCCTCGTTGAGGATAATGGAAATTTAGCTAATCGTGGCTTTCACTGCAGTTTACTTTACCATTAAGGATATCTTATATAAACATTATTGAAAAATAACTTCTTCTATCAGCTAAGCTCTGTAAGCCTAACAGTGTACGCCTACCCAAACAATCAGGAGATCCATTAGGCCAATGAAGTTTGGAACATGCATACTTAGTGAAAATTCTTTGCACTCTTTCTATTTTATTTGAATGAGTTTGGTAGTAAGGGCTCCATATTATACAGCAATAATCCAGAAGACTGCGCAGCAACGAGACGTACAGCAATTTTAAAGTCATTGGATCAATCATTGCTTTAGACACAATATGGTCCACATGCTCCACAAAAGTTAATTTTGTAATTAAAATTGTAGTCTTCCTTGAATATGATACAACACAACATTTTGATGTAAATTACTCGCTGTACACCTGGAAATTTTCAAGATCAATTTGAAGATTGCAGTCACGTTACGAATTCTCAAGAAAAGCTTCACATCATCCGACAACATTAAACATTCGCTTAAAGAAATTGATTTGGTAAATCATTAATAAAAATGAGAAATAGAATTGGACCGCAATGTGTTCCCTGGGGTATGCCAGGCCACGCGTTTACTATTACTAATACGGACGATTTTATGATACCCATTTTTACAAAAAGCTTCCTTCCAGATAAAAAACTATTGAACAATGTTTAAAGTATTCTTTTAATTTCAAAGGCAGAGATTTTATTTACTATAATATTATGATCAACCTTGTCGAAGGCTTTAGAAAAATATGTATAAATAACATCAAGTTGGGATTGATCTGCAAATGCATTAATTATTTTATTAGAAATTAGCGGAAGATTGGTGCAGGTAGATTTTAGTGGAATAAAACTATGCTGGCTTTTCGTTATTGAGGAATACACCTGATTAAAAAGGTTTGGTTTCCGCACGAAATCAAAAAGCTTCGAAAAAGTTCTTTGCTTCTCGTGCATACATATGTATGTATGTATGTATTATTGCGATCGCCTGATTTGTGAAGAGGAACAATTGAACACAGTTTCCAAGTATCCACAAAAACTGCGTTACCTATACATTTACTAAAAAGTTCAAGAATGTAGTTTAAAAAAAATGTTGGCCAGGCACTCATGATTCAAACTATTGCTATTTTCAGGTTAGCGATTGTGAGTTCGACATCATCTAACGATATACATAGTAAAACTCTCAATGATGTCTAGTGGCAAACGGTCAATTGTTTGGTTATTATTTACGTTATACTCTTAACAAAATTTGGGAAAAGATTGCAAGAGTCAACAGGATTGACCGATATAATATTTCCATAGATAAAACTAGTTTGATAACCGTTTGTTTTGCGCTTGGATTTGATGTTGTACCGAAAATTATTAGGGTTGGACCTTAATTTTGATTCTACGTTTAATAAATTTATGGAAATAATCGAATTCTTTTATTAATCGAAGACAGTATTGATGGTCAATATTTGTATTCGATTTCTAGTATTTTTTGTAAGCTTTATTTTTTGCATTTTTTAAGTGGCCAGGGAAGTTTTTTATGGGGAAACAATTTTCTATTAGGAACAAAATTTTAAATTATATTAGAGATTCGATTAAGTAAAATGTTGTAGAAGATTTCAGGATTATTTATTGAACTCAAAAACGACTGATCCATATTTTTTTTGTTACTATTATTTACATCCATGATATTATAATTGGAATAGTCACGCACAAGTGAAATTTAAATTCCATTAAGAGCGCGTTATGATAGAGTGTTTTATTTGATATCGGAGCTAAGCATTCCTCACAAGATGCATTCAACTCGGCAGAAGTAAATACTAAATCTAAGATTTAATTTGCATAATTTACGACAAAGTTAATTTGGTTAAAGCCATGCGATAATAGTGTACTAGTAAAAAGCTAGTCAATGTTAGACTTTATATTTGATAGTAACAAAAGGTTATTATAATTTACCCAAGTAATATTGATAAGATTAAAATCACCAAGATAAAGTACTTAATCGGTGTAATTGGTGCTATCACTTATATCTACCAAATTACGTAAATGCATTACAGTATAAATAATGATTTGTCTTTTGAGAATTTAAATTTATGGCAAATTTGTTCTATTAAATGTTCTTTTAAATCTAATGTTACAATACTACAACACTTATACACGTACAGCGATCTAGTATAGCGGTATACATTGTAGAAGTCATCAAAAAACTTAGACGAAGAAAAATTATTATTTAGCCAAGTTTGACATATGGCTATAACATCATATTCACCCACGATTTTCAGCAGTTACGATTAACATATGTAAGTACGCTATCCGCAAATCTGCTCAGTCCGGATAATAAAATCAATGTAATGCTTAGCTCTATCCGAGCCTGGGAAGCAATCAGTGGGGTAATTTCAGAAATACACCAAAAGCTAAGGATCGCGAAGTGGGCTAGAAAAAACCTCTGAGAAGTCTACCACGTACCCAGCGTACTGTTCCAATAGATTTTGCTCGGATCCACGTCCGTTCCGACAGACACGACCGATAGTGAGTTTTTATGAAACTGCCAAAATTTACATCGTCCAAGTGAGAAGATTACACGGGTTGGAACCGAACGCACTCCTCCCGTGAAATCAGGCCGGATCTGGATCTCATTTGTCGGACCACGCACACAAAGTATAGCTCGGTTAGATATTACTCGGAACCTCGTCCGTTCCGACAGCTACGATTGGAGACACGCTCTACGAATGAGTAGCAAATCTACAGCGCCTAAGGGACGAGGTTACGCGGGCTGAAACCAAACGCACCTCACCCGCAGATGCACGCGGCTTCCGGATTCCTCTACCTGCTGAGCCAATGCTGCTGTAGAACTTGCCCACCAGGATCTTCGGCTGCACCGCATAAAACAGAATGGGTTGCCGCTTAGAACCAAGCCCGTTATAACGGTTTTGGCAATTTGTCGACAGTAAAGTAAATTGAGAAGAGTACGCGGGTTGGGAGCTAACGCTCTCCTCACGCAAACTTTGTGGGGATCTGGATCTCGTTCGTCGGACCAGGAGGCAAGCTCTACGTTTGAGTAGTGAATCTTAAGCGTCAAAGTGAGGAGATAACGAGGGTTGGAACCCAACGCTTTTCAGCTGCTTTTCAGTGCGGCTCTTGGTATTCGATTGCTGGACCACCTCGGTCATTCTGTTCGCTGAGCCAGCGCAGCAAGAGAACTTGTTCATCAGCTGGTTTTTCGCTTTGGTGAGCTGTTTCGTTCTGATTGGCTGCCAATACAAATGTCTAATGGTATTTGACATTATGGTCACCAAAAATCAAAAACAAAATACGTGTTGCTTTTTTACTTTTATGCGGTTACTGCCACTTTATCGAGTCCACCTTGGCATGCTGCAAACATTTTGGTAATAAATGCTA
Organism: Philophylla caesio; assembly: GCA_963971545.1. NCBI lineage: Eukaryota > Metazoa > Arthropoda > Insecta > Diptera > Tephritidae > Philophylla > Philophylla caesio. The sequence continues at coordinate 74,724,911 of OZ020606.1, forward strand.
TAATTACAAGTATTCATCTTGCCATCACTTGAACACCAGATACGGCAGCGTCATTAACAAAGAGAGCAGCAGGGGCAGCGTATGAAGTTGGCTTCATGGGGTCAGCGCCTTTAGCCTTGGATTTTGTAAGAATAATATTAGGCGTTGTATTGTTATTAACAGGAGTTGCCTCACTGACAGAGCCCTAATTTATAAGAGCGAACGATTGCAGAAAGTCGCTAAGAGAACTTATACTCTTCAACGCATTAACAAAATCAGCTTTACAAAATTTTGATAGTTTGATTGTTGCAATTATCACACAAAAACTTTATATATTCATTGACCGCAATTAAATACACATGTTAAGTGGTCTCTGGTTAATGACTTTGTTTAAAATTTAATGTAATTAGACATTGTTATATTAGCCAAAAATCGCAGAGCGCTTTAAAACACGTCTGTCCACTTATGCATTTAATAGCGTATAATAATAGCTACATACTTACATATGTACATACATATATTTATTTATTTTTTTATTTATTTATGCCATTTCAGTCTACAGAAAAAACATCTTACAGACTAGTTACGATAAAAAAGAACAATAAAAAGGTATCTTACAGACTAATTGAATATAGTAAAGAGATTAAGTTTAAATCTTTCTAAATTAACATTGAAATCTACTATATCACTATAAGCATTGCATAATCGGGCACATCGTACAAGAGGTTCGTTCAATGAGTAATTAGTTTTGTAAGTTGGAAGACCAAATATATGACTATTTCTTAGACATCGAGGAGGAATATGAGATTAAAATAGGTTAGCCAACTCATTGCAGTTAATGTTCTCATTGATAAAATTGTAAAAGAAAATTAATGAAAAGTATATTCTTCTATCGTGCAATGACTGCAAACCTAGCAATTTCCGTCGCCCTATATAATGTGGAGGACCGTTAGGCCAATACATTTTGCACAGGGCGAACCTGGTAAAGACTTTCTGTACCTTTTCAATCTTTACGGAATGGACGTCATAGTATGGATTCCATATTAGCGAGCAGTATTCGAGCCAGCTTCTTACTAAGGCAACATAAAGAGACTTCAAGGTTTGAGGATCTTTAAAACCACCAGTGTTTCTTCTAATGAAACCGATCATTGCAAATGACTTGGAAACAATATAGTCAATATGTTTGGAGAAGGATAGCTTGGAGTCGAAAATAACACCTAGATCTTTCATTTCGTGACAGCGATTAAGGAAACAGTGGTTTAATTTGTAATTAAACATTGAAACAGATGTTTTTCTGGTGAATGTTACCACGAAGCATTTCTTAACATTTAGATGTAAATAGTTTGTTGCACACCACAGTTCAAAAGCATCTAGATCGGACTGCAGATTGTTACTATCTGATAAACTGCGTACCTCTAAGAGGAGCTTTATGTCGTCTGCAAACATTAGACACTTTGCAAACTTAAAGTGGTTTACCAAGTCATTTATAAAAATTATAAATAGCAATGGGCCACAGTGAGTTCCTTGTGGAATGCCCGACCCCGCCTCAATTAATGTTTTGGATTTACTAGAACCTATTTTAACAAATAATTTTCTGTTAAATAGAAAATTGGCGAAGAACTCTAAAAGTTTATCCATGACTCCAAAGTGCTTCAATTTGTATAATAAAATTGAGTGGTTTTGATTGAACTATCTGATCAAATAGTTTGGCTATGGTAGTTTGCTTAACGATAGGCCTATAATTGCTCACATCATTACGGTCGCCTGATTTATAAATAGGTTCTATTGAGCAAAGCTTCCACGAGTCTATAAATGTGCCATTATCTAAACATTTCTTGAAAAAGATCGCAAGGGGATAAGCTACAGTATCGGAGCAGGTTTTGAAGAATTAAGGGGAAAACCCTTAACAATCTATTTTTGATATCAAAGGTGGTAATAGTTTTTAACGGATGAGAGGTCAAATGTGGATATGTTTTATTGTCATACTTTTCATAAACTTTTTGAAAGAAGCTCGCAAATAGATCGCATTTTTCCTGGGTATTGTTGGAAACAACGTCGCCATACGACAAGCTCGATGGAAAACCATTGGTCTTTCTTTTAGAGGTAATAAAATTCCAAAAGCTTTTCGGATTGGATTTAAGTTTATTTTCAACAGAAATCATATATTTTTTAAACAAGACATTGTGCAGGCTGTCGAACTCTTTCCTCAACTTCAGATAATGCTGGTGATCTACTTCAGTTGTACTCGATTTGTATTTTTTGAACGCTTTACATATTTTTTAGATTTTTGAATATATGTATGTATATACATATACTCGTATTGTTAAGGACATTTTTCTGATTCGACTAGTATAATTTTCTATTAAATCAAGGCAGATTAACTAGACTTTAAAATCCATTTCATGGTTACATTTCTTCTGAAGCTGGGCAATCAGATTTGCTCTTTTTTTGGTTTCGGAGAGATTGCTGAGCGCTTTACCACCCTTTTCGATGAACGATTGTGTTTAAAAACCATGGTTTCGTCTCAGTAACAACTGAATCCAAAACTGTCTTTTGTTGGCTTTCACAAAGAGATAAAATTTCAATGCCAATTCCAGGTAAATATCCAAATACCCGCTTGTTTAAAGCTGCTCAATTTCTGCCTTGTGGGTGTATGAAAGAAAAACCTTGGATTTTAATTCTCAATTTTTTCTGAAGGTTCAGATTTACCAAGGAGACAACCTTTTTGAAGAGCGTGTACATTAAAAATAATCAAACCTACAAAATTTACACTGAGGGAGCACTTACATTGCTACAAATTGACTCTACTACTTGTTTGCCAAAGTAATAAATTACACCCGCTAGAAACATACTTATGTATGTTTGGAAGCCAATTGCATTATGCAATATTGGACACAGGCTTTACTTCGCACGCACGCAATCCTTCCCATCAGCACCGTGGCCAACAATTTCGGTCTGTCGTCCACTTGTAAAAGTGTTTCGTTACTTTCTTTGAAGTGGTGCAATTAATTTATTGCTAGTAAGTACATATGTATGTATGCATGTGTGAATGTGTACATATGTATGTATAAGTAAGCGCAGTGTAATCTCTTAAGTACACGGTGCATTTGTGAGTATGTACATATGTTTGTATACATATATGTATAAATGCCGATCAGACCCACAGCATTCGGAGAGTTTTGACAGTTTTGCGGTCAGCAAAAATTATAAGTTAATTAAATTAATGTGGGATTATGATAATTTGAGTGTTTTTCTAAGAAGGTTCTAATGTCTAACAAAATCAACTAACACAAATATTTTTTGTGAGTTTGAGTGTGATAATTCAATCGAGGCTGTTGCAGACCTTTTGTCGCCTAAAATGACGAGATATTCCCAGCACTTAATCGGTGGTAGTTTCCATTTAAACACTAGAGATATTTTTTATGTAACACGATGCGTCACGTCTTTACACGCGTGAGCATAAGTGAATTTTAGAAGAAAAAAAAAATCACATAAACTTTGTGGTCGTGTGTGATCAATATTTTTGAGTGGCTATTCATTCGTTTGTGAACTTTAAATTACGCACATAGTACATACATAAGTAGGTATTACATTTTGTTCTCCGATGTTCAAAAGTATTTTGTCAACTTCTTAGTAATAATTATGCATCTGATAGCATGGATCAAAAAAAGCTAGTTCCACTTTGAAATTTTTAGTTTAAATCAGCTACCTCGAGCGTATTAACTAAGTTTAATGAGTCAGACATAACATAATTCTAAATTTTGATTAAATGAAATTTTTATTAAAATTGTAGAAAGAGTTTTCTGAATATTAGAAAGAAGATTCTAGCGTTTCTCTAAGCTGTTTCTAAACATTGTCCCAACTGGAGTTCCTTAGATAACAACATTTCATAATATGTACATATATTCAAATATAAGTAGTTACGTATGTCGGCTTTTATTTTTTAATTGAACATTTTGAAAAATCTTAAAATGGGGAATTATTATTGAATTAAGGCAAATGAAAAATCTGAATATTTGGAAGCTAATAAATTGTGGTGATTTTTAATCAAAAGTCAACGAAAATAAATATGTTCATTGATCATAAGGATTAGTTTAAGTAATTTCAACCCAAAATGAAATTTTAATTCACGTTTTGCGTATTCGATAATAACAGCAAAAACAAAATTAATTTATGTACATTTATTTATAGAATTCTATGAATACTTTGTACATGTACATGATCATATGTATGTATGTATGTATTAATTAAAAATAATGTTTTTACTTGTGTCATGCCACAACGAGATTTAAGTATCATTCTCTTTGAAAGTAATCTAATAAGTTTTTCAGCCGTTTTTATAAAAGTTCTGTCGTGGTTTACTTTTTTATTACTTTTTCACTACAGAGTACTAACGAGTACTAATCTTAATAGAGAAAGGCCCTAATTCTTTTTCATTTCAAATACAAAATCTGTTTTATAGCTCACAGTATAATTATGAGAAATCAAAAAAAAAACACACAATGCCATACAATAGGACTGGCATGATGAGAGACTTATAGAGTTTGGTTTTTGTCCGTCGAGAGAGGACTTTTTTGTGGAAGTAGCACTTGTTGGCAAGAGAGATTCTGCGTTGGATTTCAAGGCTGACACTGTTATTGGTGTTAATGCTGGTTCCTAAGTAAACGAAGTCTTCTACTTTTTCAAAGTTATAACTGTCAACAGTGATGTTTGGTCCCAGTCGTGAATGTGCCGACTGTCTATTTGATGACAGGAGATACTTCGTCTTGCCCTCGTTCACCTCCAGACCCATTCGCTTCGCTTTTCTGTCCAGTTTGGAGAAGGCAGAACTAACTGCGCGGTTGTTAAGGCCGATGATGCCAATGTCATCTTTGTACACTCTTATAAAAGATGGTGCCTGACCGATTTAGTTCTGCGGCTCGAATTATCTTCTCTAGCATCAGGTTAAAGAAATCGCACGACAAAGAGTCACCCTGTCTGAAACCTCGTTTGGTATCAAACGACTCGGAGAGGTTCTTCCCAATTCTGACGGAGCTGGTGGTGTTGCTCAACGTCATATTACATAGCCGTATAAAATTTGCCGGGATTCCAAATTCAGACATTGCGGCATATAGGAAATTTCTTTTCATACTATCGAAGGCGGCTTTTCAGTCGACAAAAGGATGGTGTGTGTCGATTCTTCTTTCTCGGGTCTTTTCCAAGATCTGGCGTATTGTGAATATCTGGTCGGTGGTAGATTTACCAGGTCTAAGGTCACACTGATAAGTGTCACACAATACGCTCGACAGAACCTTATAGGCGATGATAAGAAGACTAATCCCGCTATAATTCGCGCAAACAGCAGGATCACCCTTTCACATTGTTAGACTAAAATTTACTGGGCTATAAAATTGCATACTCAAAAAATTCTAACATTTCTGAAAAAAAAAGTTGAAAATCTATGTCAAAATTTGTGTAATTTTTTTTTAGTTTTGTACAAAGTTTTAAAAATGGATTTATATAGTTAATGTTAGAGAATGAACTAAATTTGAAATGAAAATTCTAAAAAACAAGAAAATGAACATAAGGGCAAACTATGTCATAATGAACTTGGTTTCTTAGGATTCGAACAACACTGTACCATATACATATATTATACATATATATGTAATGTATGCATGGCTATGTACAAACGTTATCCACTCATTAGAAAAAATGTTTAATGAGGCAAATTGAATAATTTTTGTATTTCTTTTTAATTTTATTTAATATGTGTTTTTTTCAGGATAAATTCGTAAAAGGTAGTGTTGATTAATTAGAAATACAATCCAATACAATTTTTAACGATCGATAATTTGAGAAGACAAATTTTTTTTTTATTTTCCACTTACGTGTATTTATTTTTGTTTTCTTACGGCGTCAATTGTCAAAATGCTTAAAACAAAAAAAAAGTAACTAGAAATTTTGACTCCTCACGCCCTAAAAGCAAAAACAAAATATGTACATCTGTTGCTGTCGGTCTGACTTCACTTGGATAAATCTAATAAATTAAAAGATATTTCGTCAAGTGAGAAAAAAAAAGATTTAAAGATTGACAATAGCTGACGAAAACATTGCACTTGTATAATCTCTACCAACTTAAATGAATTTGCCTTGGTTTTCTTTAGAAAGGTAAAAATGTATTCATAAAATAAAAACTGATTGTATTAACTTCTCAATGGAAAAAAGTTATGAAATATAATGATTTTAACCAAAGCATACGAATTTCGATGTATGAGTATGTACATACATATGTGACTGTAAAATTTAGAAGGACCCAAGGGAATAGGTTTTCAAAAAAAAAATTAGTTTGAAGCTAAATTGATACTAATAAAAATAAATATGGGTTGAATGAAAATCCGTTCTTAACGGTTTTTGCTAAAAATAATTTCAAAACGGCTTTCAAAATTCAAAATGGAGCATCCAATATGACCGATCAGTTATTTAAAAATATATCAGTTTTTTTAACATATTCATAATGATGTTTCCGACTCTTTTGTGCTTTTTAATTTCCATTTCACACCTATTAATAAGCAAAAATTATTAAATTTTTTAAGTCGTACATTATTCATAAATGCCCAATATACGTTTGCCTTCTGGGTCAAATGGACTTTTTAAATGACAATCAGCCTTATAGCGTTTGCCTAAAATATCAATTTCATATGTTCCATTTTTTATATAATCATCACTTATGGTTCCACCATCTTTTCGACTAATATATGCTTGGCCAATTGACTTTTCCAACGTATATCCATATTCTGCACGTCGCAACAATCCTACAGTCTCACCGTTACGATACACTCCCTCTAAACCCCACATGGGCACCTCTTCGTTCAGTGCCAAGTAGATCAAACGTTTTTTAACACCCTCTTTCCGCTGCCTATCTATCGCACTTTTTCCTTTGTAGTCGCCATTCTTGCGACATGTAAATGAGAGACCAGCTTCAAGCGGAGTATCATCCGGTCGTAGATCGAAATTCCAGAGATGGTAACCCTTTTCACTGCTCAGCGAATATAGAGCGCGATAGCCTGCATTGCGCAGCCCATCCTGCTTTCCAACCCCCAAGAGTGTTTGATATACAGTGGAGCAATCTTCCTTTGGTATGTGCAACTCATAGCCTAGTTCGCCAACGAAACTGACCCGCAATATGCGTAGTCCCACCTGCCTGTCATAAGGTGACGAACACTTTATACTTGCCAGAAGCGTGCCGTTTGGGGCAATATTTTCATTCGATAGATCACAATCGATAATGGGCTGTAGGATGTCACGACTTCGGGGACCTTGAATTGATATGACACCCAAGTCGGTGGTTACGTCGCGCAATGTGACATTGAAACCCTTTTCATGTATTTCGGCCATTAAAGTAGAGTAGGTGTAAAAGGCAGAGGCGCCGCCAGCAACAATGTAATAACCTTGACCAGTAAATTTTGGATCGTATATGGTACCAGTGCCGGAACTTAATCGAGTTACGGTAACATCGGCTTCCACACCGCCACTACTATTAAGAACGCAAGTATAAACGGTTCTGAGAAAATCAATTGAATTAGTTGTTCTATGTTTTAAACAATCGCTCTAAAACTCACTTATTAGTATCGCGATTTGTGTGGCCGCTGAAGATCCAATCTGCGGCTTTTTGTGCGTCTGGACCTTCCATAATTAGTTTACAGAAGTAACACATATTGAAGATGACTGCAGCATTCCGACAAGCCAGCGCCTCCTCGCCAATCTAAAGTGAATGTATATACGAGTACATATGTACGTTTGCTTGAACGAGTATGTGCAAATATATAATTGCCAAGGAAGGGTTCGTTTGCTACATGTGTAAGTACTTACCAATTTGTGACACTCCGAAAACTTAGCATATTTTAAATCACCCTCAAGCACATCTTCATAAGCCCTGTTGGCATGTCTTTCGTTATCGTAATTACCGTACCAATCATAGGGTAGCACGTCTGCCCTTTGATTCATAAAAAATCCCGGTCTCTCCCAGCCCTGTTTTTCTTCCATAAAAGCATTATGCGCCAACATATCGTCATGCAATGGATCCTTCTTGAAATTACGTCCAGCTAGGGGTTGATCGTGCTTGAAAACCATGCTATAATTTTTCGCATAACTCTCATGCGATCGCTCGCGTATCCATTGTTTGTCCCGATTTTGTGCGTCTGTGAAACGACGCAAATCAAAGCTGAACATGGGCAAATCTGGCTTACCGTTAATCAGCCAAAGCGCTATTTGCTCACCGCATCCACCACCAAACATCATTCCGGCTGAGTTAAAACCACAATTGTGATAGAGGCCATTTATGTGTGTGTCTGGACCCATTAAGGGTTTGTGATCGGGCGTAAAGGACTCGGGGCCACATATTGTGCTTTTTACTCCATAATCGCCATATGAAGGACACAGTTTTATTGCACCTTTAAGATGTCCATCGAACATTGACCAATCCAAGTCGTATAAGCCAAAATGAAAATCTTTCGGCACCGGTTCCAATATAATTGGGTTCGGCTCATAACCACCCATGCATATTGCATCGCCCTGAATACGAAAATAAGTTGAGTAATCGTGATCACGAACATTTGGTATACCACGAACGCCGGGAATCGATTCAGATACAATGTACGAATGCTTCATGGGAATAAGTGGTAAATGCGAGCCATGTTTCTGTACCAAATCGCGTCCCCATACGCCTGTGGCGTTCACCACTATCTTCGTTTTTATATTGCCGTATGGTGTGGAAATACCAGTAAGTCTCTTGCCTCTCGATGTACCCTCGACTAAAAGATCTGTAACGCTACAGCCTTCAAACACCTTAGCTCCGTTTTTAACAGCTCCACGGGTTAAAGCTGTGCACAACATGGCTGGATCAATAACCCCATCGCCTGGTGAATAGAGGGCGCCAATGAAATCTTTTGGATCCAATAGTGGGAATAATTTTTGGGTATCTTCTGGTCCAATAATATGACTCTCAATGCCTAAGGAATGGCCCATAGAGGCCAAACGTTTGTACTCATTTAACCGTTTCTTTAAATGAAAATGGAAAAATAAATTTATTTAGTTTTTAGAATAATAATGGTTAGAATAACTACATAAGTCTAATGTCAAATACGCTGGTACATACCTACATACATATGTATGTACACATGAACCAATTATACCAGACCACGCAATACGAAGCAAGATAAAAAAACAATTTTCTGCCAGACGTAGTGCTATTGACACCATGTTTGTTTGCTGTCATATGACGCGAAATTATAATAAAGAGGAGAACAAAACAAGAACACCGAAAAATGCTGTGATTCAGTGTGATGAATTATTGTAATTATAACAAAATTTATTGAGAAAGATTGATTGGAAATTAGCAAAAAGTGTTTATGGGATTTGGTTTTCGCAAGAGAAACTGTTTTACACGCGACCAATTGCGAACAAATCGCCGCGATTATGAAAACAATGAATGAAGTGTAAATAAAACGAAAAATTTCGAAAGCGCTACGTCACCCACTTTTTTTTCAAAATCAATTACAAATACACGGTTGCTTGATTCGTGATCTGTTGTCATATATGTAATGCTTATACTCATGATTCAATTATAAAAGGTTATGTACTTACTGACAGCTAAAATCTGACACTCCTTAATCTATAGTTGTATTTTGGAAGTACGCAGAAAAGGGAGAAAATGTGATCCCTTTTTGCGAAAAGGTACTAGAAAAGTACTAAGTATAATGCATGTTAAAATATGATGGTTTTCAACTAATTATTTAATTTATTTATTAACTAGATTGGACCCGCGGTTACCCACGGGATTTTACTCCACTATTTTATGCAAATAAAACGTATAGAGAATTAATTATATTTAAACTGGTAAATAATACAAATTTAATTTTAAAAAACTCAACAGCTGTATGTGTGCGTGATTGTGTGTAAAAACAGCATTTAAGTACTCCATCCCACAAATTTACCGAGAAACACACATCCAAACATACAACCTTTCAGTTTTAATATTGGTATTATACATTTTTTATTGCCTACGGAAGAACATATGTATTTATATTTTTATTGCAGACTTAAGAGGTCTGTTTTGAATTTCGATTTTGGAAAATTCGGTCGGAGTCGGAGTGAATGGCATTGGCGAGCATCTATTGTGATTTTAAAGTATTGTCTCTGATTCCCCGAAAAGAAATAAAGAATAAACTCTGATCTTCACAGATCTGAAGAAACTAACAACAGATCGAAGAGAAATGATTTATATATTCCGATCAAATTTGTTGAATGCAGAACAGGCCTAGACATCTTTTAAGTGAAAATAAAAATAAAACGACATGGTTATAGTAAAAAATGTGAGATTTATTTGCACTTAATCGATAAAACTAGATTTTGTATCATCTTAGGGATAGGTTAGTAAATAAGCAGGGAAACACCAAACATTCGAGGGAACCTGTAAACAAAGAGGTTCAATTATTAGAATTTCTCCTAAACGTTGCAGTTGCTATTACATTTAACTTACCTGTGTGTGTGTGCGTCTGAGGCAGCAAAAAAAGTTCGAAGACGGTGACTGCAGTTGAGCAGGAAAACACCAAACGCACGAAGGAAGCTGTAAACTAAAATATTTAATTATTAGAATACTTCCTTATAGTTTCATTTGCTATATTACATTTTACTTACGTGTGTGTGTGCTTCTTCGTGTCGCAATCGAGTGCAACATATCTGCTGCAGGATAAAAGCTCAAGTCGATCGGCGATGAAAATATAACATGTACATATACACATACACAATTATGTACATATACTCGTAATCCACTGCGCTCGCTGGGGAAAGATATTCTGCTAATAAATGGATTTATCATTGATGCAATCAAATAAAAACAAAACTGGTATTTACTTACCCGGTCCTCGGCCAGAAAATTTGATTATCTCACACTACGTACATATGTGTTGTGGTTAATTACACTGGAAATAAGATATGTTTTAAATTTAAAATGAAACATTTGTATAATATTATGAAATAACAACGATTTTTTGCAAAACTTACCGAAATTCAGGCAATCACAAAGTCAAATGTCAAAAGTGAAAAAAATTATAAATTAGACAAACGAGTCAGTAATGCCAACGCTTTTTTTAGTATGAAGAAGTTTACCATATACTACTATTAAAAGTGAAAACTGTAGAATATGCAACATTCTTCATGAGTTAAGGAGCCGATTTGTCATGCGGGAAAGAGTGAGCTGCTTTATTACAGAACCTTTTATTATTGAATCATGGCTTATACTTATGTATATTGGCAGTATCAAGAAGTGCAGTCAGCAAACATTACAATACAGATACATCTTCCGTCTATATACATACATATATAAAACAGGATGTGTGTATGTATGTAACGTATGGACTCCAAAACAGCTTGGTCGATTTTGATGAAATTTTCAGGTAATCTTCAGAATGTTCAGGCGGGTGACACTGTGAAGTCTGATTTGTGATTTTCGGTCTGCGGGCGGAGAGGCGCGGCAACATCCAATTTTCATATTGCACCACCAATGACATATACATACATACATACATATGTACATATTTTTATTTTTTTGCTTTTTTTATTTTATTTTGTTTTTTTTTTGAAAGCCGTTGTCATGTTTTTCAAAACGAGATATCAAACTCTTAAATCGGCTATGTAGTTCCGAAGATATTTACAAAAAACCGATGTTAATAATGATCCAATATCAAAATTTTTAAACTTTCGAAATATTGCATTCGAAATTCCGCGCTTACTAAGGTGCAACATTGTACAATAAGTTTAAAATAATATAGAATATATGTATGATCAAATATTAAAAGTTAACAAGCTTGGTATATGCACTCCTATTATATTGACCGCAACTGTAAATTTTTCATCTTTATATATAAAAATGAAGCGCTATTTCGTTATGTCCGCGCAGAGCGTCCGAACCACATCACGGAAAGACGTTAAAATTTGCACAGTTATTCGTTTATTGCTGTAAAAGGTCCTAACAGAGCCCATTTTTTAAGTTATAGAACAACAGAGTTCAAAAAGTGTTTGATTTACTTCTAATAAATTTTGGGCGGGACGAAGTTCGCCAGGCTTTCTAGTACATATATAAAATTAGAAAAGGAAAACCGCGTAAACGTTAGTCAAAAATGACACTTGAATTCAAAAGAAAATCCATTGGCTTTTGAATTTTCCCTTATTTTATGAAATTTTTTAATACAATAAATTGCAGGGATATCGCACAGATGCTTTTTATGTGAAAAACAAGAGATAAAGCAAAAAATATAGCTTTGCATGAGTAAGTGTTTCATAACAAGTGTTTCATTGCACTATCTACGTTGACAATGTTGTTCGCTATATCCCTGGATTTGTGGCATCAAAAATGCAAAAGAAACAAATATGCCCAATCTGTTAATTGCTAGCCGATTAAATGCCATCGCTCGTAGCACACAAAAATATGGGACCACTTCTAACACCACTTAGAGACGTCTGCTATATACATATGTATGTATGATTGACTTACTGAAATATTTCTGTGGTCACAAGCGATAACCGCCTAAGTCCTATGCTTTAACACAGGACTTAGGCGATTATCGCTTGTGACCACAGATATATGTATATAGAAATTTAATGAAAATAATGAACATACATTTTAAGATGAAAATTCGTTACATAGATACATACATATGTACTTATGTAAGTACGTGTAATGGATCTGGATTAAATTTTTTTTTAAAGGTTGCCCATGTAAAGTCTCAAGTAAATTGAACATGAAATTAAATTTAAAAGGTTCCCAACCAATAAAACAATATTGAACCCTATAAGCGCGGATAAAATGTTCGCAGAAGCAGAACTCCGGGTAAAAAATCTGAAATTTATTAATTTGATTGGAGGCGGGGTATTTAAAAGCTTAATTAGAATGGTTTGCACCCAAAGTTTATATTCAATATATCTTACAACTGTTAGCCATAAAGCCTTATTTGATAAAAAATTTGGAAGTAAATTTGTACCAAAAAGTTATAGGGAATAAGATTTTATTTGAACGTTCTATGAAATAAATTATTAAATTGAAATAAAATGTCGAATTGTAGAAACCAAAATTGTTAACAAAAATAAGAAAATTAAATTGATACCCCTATTATGTATGGAGACTAAAATTTCATTACGCATGGCAATCTGCTACTGGCTATCAGCTACTGAAAGAATGTAAATGTTTCCCTTTTGAAATGATCTTTATATTTAAGTAAAATGAGCCGCTCCGTTGTTTGTGTCAGGATTTTAACACTCACTCCGGTTCTTTTGATATTTCAGACTCAAGAATAGGTTTGTACTCGTACTTCTCCAGTAAGAATTATCCAGTAAAGAAATTTCTTAGAATTTGACAACGTTCGCTCTCAGAGTGAAAAATATACCAAAAAGTACAAGAACGGAAAACCAGTAAAAACTTGCAAGTTTGACGAACAGCTGATTGAATTTTTGTCCGCATCCAAATATACAAAATGAAAAACGTTGCATTAGTGTTTTCCAGAAACATTCCACTAACGAAGCTTAACCAAAGGAACTTGTACTTGCTTCTTGCATGTTTGATACCCACATTTTATAATTTTCGCCTTTAAAACTCTTAAACAAAAATTTCCAAATTATCCAAATTGCAATCAGCTGCTTTTGATCAGCTGTTTTTCCACTTGCAAGTTTTTACTGGCAAAAATTTGTCCAGTAAAAATTATCAACTTCCCCTCAAAACGAAATGTCAACTCGCTCTCGCGATTTCCCCTACTTTGCAAGTTTCTTGCAAGTTTTTGCGTACAAGAACGCCAAAACGTGATAGTTTGTAACAATTGTTACGAACTATTGACATCGAGAACACTACTAATGATAAATTAGAAGATTGCGACATTTCTAAGATATAGCGTGCAGAATATGAGTATGAAGCGAAATGAAAGTACCAACATGGCGGCGAAATTGTAAACGAACGCGCTCACACCAGCGTGCAATTGTGAAGCATTTATACAAGTTTTGTGTTTTATACATGCCAACAACTAAACATCAACAAGTAAAGAAGTGGCTAAGTTCAATAGAACTTTATATACCCGGCGCACGCTTTCAGCTAAATTTTTAAAATAATAAAGCATTCGCATTCACATTTAATCAAAGTTGTCTATGACTATGAAATGTACTTGCCAAAAAAAGTAAAATCAGTATAAAATAAGTATTCTGAGCTCAATTGCTATACATAATACGAAATACAGTTTTGGTCATACTTATGTATATACTTATACATATATGTATATAAGTAAACATTACAGGGCAGATATATAAAAAATTATTAGAAAAAATAAGTAATCGTATGTAAAAATTACACCTGAATTAAAAAAAAATCCAGTGGTGTAGTCAAAAATTAGTTAATATAAGTTGTTATGCAGAGACTCGAACTCAAACATTTTTGGATCGTTTCAAAATATTTTTCGTTCTTTTTTTTTAACAAAAACTATATACTTTTAAATCATATACTGTATGCAAAGATTAAAAATATTCATCAAAAAACTTAACCAAAAATTCGAAATGAACGTCATTGCGAATATTGTATTAATATCACTACCATTTTAAGTTTCGCCACCATAATTTTTTTCTTTTTAGTTGAATAGTCAATAATTAAATATCCACATGACAGAATAGAGTCCATTCAAAAACAATTTCTGCTTTTTGCTTTAAGGAATTTTCGTTGGGATTCTCAGTACAACCTGCCGCCATATAAAAGTCGTTTAAAACTCATTAATCTTCCTACACTTGCTAGTCGTAGAGAAATGCTAGGCATTGTATTTTTGGTCAAGTTACTGACAGGCTTGATCTCTAGCCCATCTCTTCTTAGCGAAATAAAACTTAACGTTCCCTGCAGAATTTCAAGACATTTCCGGCCTCTCTTTCTGAAGCCATGTAAAACTAATTTTGAGTTAAATGAGCCACTCCGTAGTTTGTGTCAGGATTTTAACACTCACTCCGGTTCTTTTGATATTTCAGACTCACTTTTTTACATAAAGAAAACTATACTTAATCTTCTCAATAATTAATACATACTATATATACATATATGTATATTACTATATTATGAGCATTTGTTCTGTAGCTGAACAGTTTTAGATCTCGACACTTAACAAACCTCTGCCTTTCATGACTCGGCGCAATATATATGAAAAAACTAATTTTTTTTTTTTTTTTATATATCCGTGCGTCATGCGGATGCGCCCCTCGCGTCGGTCGGGCGGGTATGGAGGGATACAACCGTTGGGATTATTATTATTATTATTATATTATAATATTAAATATTCACATATAAAAAATTGCTTTGCAATACAAATGAAATCGTTTTTGTTTGATTTCCAAGTAGCTATAAAAAACAATTTTAATCCTTCATCAGCTGATTTTAGTTTGTAAAGGGTGTTTTTTTTAAACATGTGGTTTTTATATATAATATAATTTTGGCGCTTACACTATATAGCTCAGTGTTTTGCCGAGCTTCTCCTACCATTTGTGGTGAGCCATTGTGGGGGGACCTACAATTTTGAACCTACTCCGAACGGCAGATGTATTTAATAAGAAGCTTTTTCATGGCAGAAATACGCTCGGAGGTTTGCCATTGCCTGCCGAGGGGTGACCGCTATTAGAAAAAACTTTTTCTATGATTAAGATTTTGCTTGCCCTGGCTGAGATTCGAATCTCAAACTCACCGGCATATCAAGTTATAGCACGCACCGCTACCAACTCGACCACAGCGGCCACTACATGTGGTTTTTAAGAAGAAATAAAACGCATATAATTTAATGCTATGGCCAAGAATTTAGCTTTATTATAAATATAAGGGTTTGCCATTATATTTTCGGGCAAATGACCAATGCGGCTGGCTCGAATAAATTCCAGCCAAGAGGCCCAATTCTCGACCACTTTTTGCAGCAATTGGGGCCGTATGTCAGCAATAACGAGCCGCATATTATCTTCGAAGGCGTCAATCGTCTCAGCCTTATCTGCGTAGACAACCAACTTCACATAACCCCACAAAAACTAGTCCAGAGGCCACGCCACAGGCCAACGACGCGAGATAATGCGCTCACCAAAAGTTTCCTTCAATAAATTGATTGTTTTGTTGGCTGTAAGGTATGTAGCGGCGTCTTGTGGGAACCAATGGCCGTCCACATCAACATCCTCCAATTCAGGCACGAAAAAGTTCTTAATCATGGCTCTTAGCGTTTCCCATTGAC
The DNA here is from genome assembly GCA_963971545.1 of Philophylla caesio. Lineage (NCBI taxonomy): Eukaryota > Metazoa > Arthropoda > Insecta > Diptera > Tephritidae > Philophylla > Philophylla caesio. The sequence continues at coordinate 74,741,152 of OZ020606.1, forward strand.
TGTATCATTATGGCCGGCTTCATTTTTGAAGAAATACGGACCAATGACTTCATCTGCCCATAGAGCACACCAAACAGTGACTTTTTGAGGATGTAACGGCGTCTCAACCTTGGCTTGTGGATTATCATCACTCCAAACGCGAAAATTTTGTTTATTAACGTACCTATTCAAATAAAAGTGAGCTTTATTGCAGAACAAAATTTTCTTGTGAAAATCTTGATCGATGACCATCTCGTTTTGAGCCCATTCACCGATTGTTTGCAAACGTTGTTCCGGAGTAAGTGTGTTTATTATGAAATGGCAAACCAAACTGAGTACAAATCAAGTAACAGCTGTCAAAAAGACAAACTCCGAAAAAAGTTTTGCCTCATTGAAAACCACACGTCTAAAAAAACACCCTTTATAAGTAAACATCACCAAAAAGGGTATAAGCCCCCCAGAGTAAAAGAATCCTCTTCAAATTTATTTCAAGGCACTCCTGCATTTGTGTGAAACTTGCTTCTATGTATGTGTTTGTCACATATATTCACAGATACTAATAAATGTAAAACCCTCGCATACGCACAACGTACATTTGTATTAAAGCTATCTCCCTTTGATTGCTAAATTCTAACACGTTGCGAAGATATGTAGGTGACTGCCAATATGTATATAAGTATTATATATATATTTTAGGTAGCCGTGGCTAGTATATCGGCAACTATGCACTAGTATAAAAAAAAAAAGCCAATGAAGTCGGAGGATCACGCAAGTGTGACAATAATAAGGTTTGACTTAAAATATTATTACATATACATATGGTTTAAATAGGGCAAAAATAAATTTTAAGTTACGCCGATGAAACTACCTTCTTTTTTGTATCCTGATCAAAACTTTTACGTATGTATGTCTACAATCGTTTGTCTATGCGGTGAATTTTATCTAATTGCTTAAGTATATGTTCTAGCTCGTATCTTAATTTGGAATGTGGAGATGAAAGATTCTTCTAAAATACCCATGACTTACATTTTTGAGTTTTTCTACTTTTAATGTTCGATTCAGAACCGATTTGCAGCCGGCTACAAATTTTGCAAAAATCGGTTCAAAAATGTAAAATTTTTATTAAAATAAAAATATGTAAATGTGCTCAATACAAATCAGTCAAATAACACAAGTCTGCAAAAAAAAAAAAAATTGAGAGCAGTTTTGGTTTTTTTTGCGTAATTCTTATGTTTTTGGGTGTGCTGAATCCCATGTTTCAATAATAAAGGTTCTGTAAAAAAGCAGCTCACTCTTTCCCGCATGACAAATCGGCTCCTTAACTCATGAAGAATGTTGCATATTCTACAGTTTTCACTTGTAATAGTAGTATATTGAAAACATCTTCATACTAAAAAAAGCGTTGGCATTACTGACTCGTTTGTCTAATTTATAATTTTTTTTACTGTTGATATATATTTTCCCAACAGTGTCCAACGTCAATCGACTGGAGCGTCTTCCTGCTGCCAATCTATAGCACTTTTTGAAGCCACGTACACGTAAGTTAAATCGAATACCAACTGCATTTATTAAGGGAAATTCTTATAATTAAACCTTTTCATTTAAAGGTTTCTTCGACCGTTTGGTGTATACATGCCCAAGTGCAAAACCACCGTCTTCTAACTTTTGTTCCTGTGTTAGACGCACACACACACACTTAAATTAAATGTAAGATCGCAGTTGTCCACCGGCGTAGAAACGGCCGACCTATTTTATAAGCCTTGTTATTGAAATTAATCACCGCAGATAGGTACGTACACGTTGGTGGATAACTGCGCTCTAATATTGCAACTAAGGAGAAATTATAATAATTGAAGCACTTTGTTTACAGGTTCCTTCTAACACTTGGTATTTGGTATTGGAAATTATTTAAGATTTTGTTTTTGAGTAAATAAAAATCATAACAGTTTCTACAATAATCATGTGGTTTTATTTTCATTTTCATTTCAAAATTTTACAGGCCCGTTGTGCAAATCGGAATATTTAAATCCTTTCCACTCTATCTGTTATTAGTTTCTTCAGTTTTAAGAGGCTCAGAATTAAATTTTTTTCTTTTCAGATAATTAAAAACAACACTTTAAAAGCAAAATAAAAATGATCGCTTTCGATGTATAAGTTAACATAGCTGTTAAGTTAGCAGAACATCTAGCAGAAGTAAAAGCTCTTTCCTTGGTTGTGTATGTGCGTTATCAACTATCATCAAGATTACCTTCATAATCGTCCACACCGAGAGCACTTAGAAACAAATATCACTCATGCACCTATTTGAAGGCGCCACGCACCCACGCATCTGTCATTATCACCACCACTGAGAGCACTTAGAAACAAGCATCTTTAATCCACCTATAAGAAGGCGCCACGCACCCACGCATCTGTCAAAAAGTGCAAGAGCGCATCGCGCATCGGACTATGCCGAACGAATGCAGTAACAACAACTCCACTTGAAGCGTGCTTGATAGGCTTAGACTTAAGCTGTATCGATAATAAGGAATCAATTGTAAATTTGTAATGAAAAAGACAAGTTCATTGGCGTAAAACAAAATAAAACTTAATAAAATATAAGCGTCATTAATTGGCGCCCAACTCGAGGGTTTCTGGAAAAGAAAAAGGACTTGCGGATCCTTTGGAGCTCAACAGTTTAATTTTAATGGAACAAAAACTTGAATCAGAAAATTATATTGAATTTAATATTAAAATAAAAATATAATACAGTGAAATAAAGTCGAACGAAAAAGTCTATGAAAAGTTAAATTGCATAACATTCTGTCACGTGTTTTCTAAAACACATTGTGTTAAAAGTGCACTTAAGCAAGGATAAAGCAAATAATTTCCCAAATTTGCAAACAAAAAAAACATCGAATGAAATAAGTCCAAACATTGAACACATTAGTGAATAGTATTAAAAAGGTAAAATTAGAAGCAACACACTGACTTTTTAAAAAATAAAAAAGGGCCGAATTTAAGTAAAATAAAAATTCGGTTAATATTAATAGAAACTTTAAGTTAATCGAAATAAATGTAAAAATGTGATAACTTAGTTAATTTCTAAATCCACAAAAATTCAATAAAACTATAGTGCGGTACAGTTACAAAAAGATATACTAATTAACATTAAAACAAACATAAAGTTACTATTAAAACAATATTGGAAGAAAAGTTCCGAAAGGTGGTGAATTAAATATTTAATACAATTTAATAAAAACTTTAAATGAATCGAAATAAATGTAAAAATCGTGACAAATTAGTTAAATTCTAAGTTCACATAAATTTAATAAAAGTATAGTGCAGTACAGTTACAAAAATACATAATATTTAACATAAAAACAAATACACAGTTGCTATTAGCAAGTGAAAATATTAAAAGAAAAGCTCCAAAAGGTGTTGGAATAACGATTCTGTACAAATTAATAGAAACTTTCAAATAACCAAAATAAATGAGTTGAAAAACCTTGAAAAATTATTACGAAAAACAATATAAAACCTACTGAAACTGTAATTCACTTTAATAAACCCAAAATACAGTGCCGCAAGTTATCATATTAAAAACAGTTACTACGAAAATAAATAAAGAGCAGGTGGAAACAACCAAATATTTAAGTAAATAATAACATAAAAAAGACATACAAATTAAAAAATTACGCAGTTGCTATTAAAAAAATGAAAGCGTTAAGGAATATTAAATAATATTAACGAAAATTTCAAAAACACGAACAATATCTGAAAATAACGTGGATAATACCATTGCTGACGCGTGAAAAAGAATACGCTTATGTTTGAGCGGTGCAGCTACTTCGTGGAATCTGGAGGAAATCAACTGGATCAATATACCTACATATGTATTTATACATCACATTTATAAATGAAATTAATATTAATATTAAATGGAAAGTAAAGCGCTGTTTAATTTATTAACCACAATATTATTATATTTAAATATTATTAGTAGTAAAAACAATTGTAACAAAATACTAAAATGGTTGACCGTAATACAGTGTTGAACTTAGTGGAAGCTGCGGTGCAAGTAGCTAAGGATGAGATAAAAAGTCAGATTGAGGAACTGTGTCAAGCGGTTCATAATATTCTACCACCGAAGGTAGAAAACCCCGTAGCCGTTTCAATAATTCCCGGTGTTCAGAGTACTCATACCAATCTCAACCTCATATAATCATTGCCTGAGTTTAGAGGAAATGTTATAGAATACCCTGCTTGGAGGGAAGCTGCAAAGTTTGCCATTAAATATTACAAAGAAGGTTTCGAGTCTTATTACATAGCTATGGGAATTTTTCGAAACAAAATTATGTCTGCGGCAAATGAAAATTTAAGCGCCTTCAACACACCACTAAATTTCGATGCTATAATTTCTCGTCTTGATCAATTATATGCAGATAAGCGACCCCTTCATATCTTGGAAAATGAACTGAATATATTAAGACAGGGACGAATGACGATTAACGAATACTACGACGCAGTCGGCAAGCAATTAACCCTTATTATTAATAAAAATATTATGACATATAGTGGCAATGATGCACTTACCAAAGCATTTAATGAAAAAGCTAGAGAAAATGCACTAAGAATATTCATTTCAGGCTTAAGACGCCCACTTTGCGATACATTATTCTCCTCAAACCCTCCGAACCTACCAACTGCCTTGGCATTAGCACAATAATTGCAGCATAACCGGCAAAGGTATGAATTTGCTAATACATTTGCAACTGCAAGTTCATCCCAACACAATCATACTTCACGATTTAACTCTACGGTTTCTTCCATACCTAGGCAGAGTTTCCAAAATCAATCCAACCAAAATCCAGTTAAAATGGATGTACATGGATTATGGAAGTTCGCATCTTAGAAGACAAACTGAAGTTAGACAGAACCCTTTTCAGCAAGCCGGTTACAATGGTCCACAACAACAAGAATCAGGTAATCCCTCAAATCGGTATAGCCAAACACAACAACAGCCCGTTAGATTTGCCCCTCAACAAAATAATAAGTACTCTAAAAGAGTACACGCAGGTGGTACATCTACTCAGTCACCATTTCATAAAATGCAGCGAGTCAATGCAATAGAAAACGAATCGCATTACTCAGACAATGAAATTTGTGACTATGAATATGAACCTATAGAAGAAATTAATTTTTTAGGGTAAAATCGAACTTGCCATTTATTACCCGAACATTACCCAATGGTCAAGTTCTCCAATTCCTACTTGATACAGGAACATCTAAAAATTACGTGAAGAAATATTCATTTTTAAAGGGAATAAGAAATATAAATAAACCATTTCAAATTAAATTCATAAACGGCGTCAACAAAATCTACGAGAAATGTCAAATTAACATATTAGGAAAAACAGCCACATTTTACATTTTACCCCAGTTAAATAGCTTTGATGGAATCATCGGGTATGATTTTTTGAAAGAGATTGAAGCTGGTCTGGATACTAAGAATGGGATTCTTTTCCACAAGACAGGAAAAGAAAAACTCCATAATTTTCACGGCCAGCAAGTAAACGCGATAACAGCAGATACATCGCAAATTCCTTCTAATATTCAGACACTTATCCAAAACAATTATAATGCATTTGCCGATCCTGAACGAGCACTACCCTATAATACCAGAGTGATTGCAACAATTGATACAATAACGGAAGAACCTATTTACTCAAGAAGCTATCCATACCCAATATCTGCATAACATTTCATCAACAAGGAAATATAAGCCTTATTGAGAGACGGTATTATCCAAAAATCGTATTCAGCGTATAACTCTCAAATTCATGTAGTCACAAAAAAGGGGTTGACGACGAAGGAAACCAAAAACTAAGAGTGGTAATCGATTTTCGAAAACTAAACGATCACACCAGATCTGATAGATATCCGATTCCGGACACTTCTGTTATTTTGGTGAATTTAGGACAGTCAACATTTTTACCACATTGGACCATAAAGCGGGTTTCCATCAAATTTCACTTTCAGAAAAACACAGACACAAGACAGCCTTCAGCATAAACAATGGCAAATACGAATTTTGTCGATTGCCTTTCGGCCTAAAAAACGCTTCGAGCATTTTCCAGAGGGCCATCGACGATATTTTGCGTGAAGATATCGGAAAGATATGCCACGTTTATGTTGACGGCATTATCATCTTTTCTCCTGACGAGAATTCTCACCTCTTACATGTCGACTCTATATTAAAAAAAAAATAGAGAGATGCCCGCGCGTTTCTCTAGAAAAGTCAAAATTTTTTAGAGAAGAAGTCGAGTTTTTGGGTTTTGTAGTATCGCAAAAAGGCATACGGACAAAGTCGAGGCGATTCTTAATTACGAAGAACCCAAATCTCTCAGATCATTGTGATCATTTTTAGGACTTTCAGGTTATTACCGAAGGTTTATTAAGGATTATGCCGAAATATCGAAACCTTTAACAAAATATCTGAGAGACGATAATGGCCATCTTAAAGTCAAACAGTCTAAAAGGGTTAAAATTTTCTTCGATGATAACGCAAGGCAAGCATTTGATAAATTAAAAAGAATTTTGGCATCTGAAGATGTTTTGCTGCAACATCCAGATTATTTAAAACCATTTGAGATAACAACGGATGCCTCCATGGTAGCATTGGGTGCAGTCCTATCCCAAAATGGCAAACCAATTCAACACATCGTTTGCAGACTTTATGCGGTGCCCAAACTTTATCCTGATCTCCAAGTTTTAAGCCAAAACACGCGAAGTATATTTTTTTTACAAATTCCGTAATATTAACTTGCTGCATTAATATCATACATTCGCCACAAATATAACAGAAACTGCCAGACGAGTTCACACACTGCCGCACAGACGACATTGCACTATACTGAACCGAGATCTACAAAACAATGACGAGGTAACACGTAATTGTACCGCGCCACTTTCTACACTATGGGAGCGCGCACGTTCAGGTTACAACATGTTTATGTTTGTTAATGCAGCTCACACAGGGTGTTCCTTATTTAGAAATTAATGATAGTTATGGTAAACATTTAAAAACAGTAATCAAAATAAAATTATACCTACATATTATTAATGCAATATTAATTACAACAATGCGATCTTTCACAAAACAACCAAAGTCCGGACTAGGCACATAACAAAATTAATAATTTTATATTTTTACTTTTCGTTTTAAAAGTATGTAGTAGTTTTCCAGTCATTTCCCAAGACAGATCTAACAGGTAACCGCGGTAGAGAAATTGCAACCCTGCCACTTGTTGCCACAAGCTGTATTCCAATCAATCCTTCGGCGTTGCTATTGCAGCACTTTTAAGAAATGAACTCCGGCTTTTACGCGATATCAAAATTCCTTTATCAGTACTATTTCACATTTGACACTTATAATATACGCCTGAATAGTAAATAAGTACATACATATGTATGTATGTATACACCCTTGAGTGTGTCTTCCATACGCGCACTCTAGTATTTTGTCGATCTATGTACTTTTAAAAAGTATTTCTATACTTTTTCAAACTTCTTTGTAGACTTTAAAAATTCATTTGTAAATAGGTAGTGTGTTTATGAAGAGCAATACTTACTTCCGTATGTGCAATGAATATGCCGCCATTCTGAATCCAGCCCGGATCGTGGCCCGTATCCTGTTCCAATTGTGTCAGCATATTCCGTGAATTGTTGAGCAATTCTGTATCCACATCGTTTGGTCGTAAACGCCAAATTAAACCCGCCGTATGCCAGGTGGTACCGGCTGTTAGCTTGGCACGTTCCAATAGCACCGCCTTCACCCCTCGCTTTGCCAAGTGATACAATGTGTGACATCCTGCCGAACCACCGCCAATGATCACCACATCTGCCGTAGCGGGTAGTTGTGGCACATTATTCACAACATTAGCGCTAAGTAAGCGCAATGATGGTGTAGAGCTCGATGGAAGGCTCGTCTTTCCTTGCCATACCACTTTTCTGCTAATCTTCCACATGGGTGTGTGCACTCTTTGCTAGTATGTTTCCGAACTCAACTGATCGCAAGTTCTTTGAAATTTATGTATTTAAGCATAGCTTAAATGTTTGTTTAAAACAGAGAATCAGAGAGCTATGTTTATCAATTATTGTGGGCAGTGATTGTTGTTAATTATGGTAAAGGTTATCGAAACTGATAAAGAACGGAGATAGAAAACTCTGCTATATTACCCAGTAGACAAAAAAACATATGTACATCTAAAAAAATAAATAGTTGTATGCCATCCACAGTTTATCTTTGTTAATTTAAAAAATAATACTCTTTTCGTGAAATATAGAAAATAGACCTTTAGTTTTGTCAACACCAATAAGTTTTCAAAGGCCCATTGAGGTATTAACTGTGTGAAATTTAACACATTCGATTGAGTTTTAGTGTTTTTTAAGTTAAACTCAAATTTATATGGCGATACATTCAACCCCATTGACAAAAAACATTTAAAAATTACTTTAAATAATATCAGCCTGGAGATCAAGCGAAGGAAAACTCTAGCGAAGTTGAATATTTGCATTAATAATTAGATAATATTATTTTTACTCGCTTTTAATTTGCAAATAAATTATTGATTGCACGACTTTTATACTTCGAATTGTCACTAATTTGATCGCTTCTCTGATTCGTCGTTATAGGAGCTTCGCTAATTGAGTAAGACATATGTATGTATTTCATTCGTCGTTAATACTCGTAGGTTCACTGCAGAGTGTTCGAAAAAGCGTCATATTAACAATAATTACATAAATAAAATTATATGACCACCGTGATTACATGCAAAAATAATAGAACTTCTTTTTTCAACAAAGATTCCTCAGTAAATATTTATTATTAGCATATTCCTGTGGCGTTGCCCAAGTATTTAATTTTTTTGCGAATGATATACAACTGTTTGGTTCTCCAATGATATAAAAGTGATTTATTAAAATTATTTAAATGTAATAAAGTTAAATTCGAATACCAAAAAAAAAATATTCATACTTATTGTGAGTTTCGTTTTCGCCCGAAATAGTTCACTTTTTCCTGTTCGCTTATTATAAATTTCGGCAAAACTTATTTTGGACGGAAATAGTTGGCGGATTAGTTAAATTTGTTCACTATTTCCAGAGGCGAAAAATTTCGCAGATTCGAAATGTAAGTAATTGTATTTAATTTTTTTTACGTAAGTTCACCTATTCCAGAAAGAAAACAGTAAACAAAGTTGAAAGAGATATGATATTAGGTAGAATGCAGGTAAAACCGGATATCGCAAGAGGATTTGCCAAAGAAAACAAGGAAAATGTAGCTGAGTTATGAAAACAGCTAAGGATGAAGCTGCATAGTTTGGGGTCTGCATTGAAAAATAAGTCCAAAAGGAAAGGGGTAAACCATTGGACTTGGACTGGTCAAAAGCGGTATGTATTCCAGAATAATCTGACTAAAAGAAGATTGCGCCAGCCCAATTTCAAAACTGTTACCTACACCATTTTAGTATCCACCTTCAGCGAAAAATCGCAGGCACGCTTCTCAACTGGCGAAATAGCAAATTCTCGTCGTGCTGGTGCTATTGAAGAGGTTAGCATAGATCTTATAAATATTTCTTTATTGACTGTTATATTTCAAAGATCTGGAAAATTGATAAATTTTGTCAAATTACTATTGAATATGAATTATTTGATAATTTTACACATCAAGTATACACATTTCAGAGTTGTAATTTCCAAGTTCGAATTTTCGAAGCAAAATTTATTCCTCACCATAGGCGGATTAAATCCGGGCGAATGAAAAAATTTCGGGTGAATTTTTTAATTAAGAGTAAAAAACCAGAAACAAAAAGTTCAAAGATAAAAATAAATGTTTAGTTATTGTAAACATCTCTAAACACAACATTCCGCGTTTCGTTTCCATTTCCTGGAATTAATAATGTTTGATTTTGTGTAACACCAATTCGCGAAAGCGCGATATATAGCTGACCGTGAGAAAACACAAAGATCTATTCCAATGGTACTGAAAATTTTCCCTTGTAACTTGTTAATAGTTATTGCAAAGCATGTTTTGTCGGGGAACTGTACTCGTTTGGAACTTAAAGGTAAATTTGTTGGTATCATTGGTATGTATGCTTGGGATCATGGTAATTTCTCCTGCTGCAGGCCCGGTTAAAATATTCGCTTGTATAATATTAGGCATAAAACGCGTGATTTTGAGTCGTTCCGGTTACTTATCTTGAAGGCTTAAGATTTCGCAAAAGTATTATTGGTATATATATCAATTTTAAAGTTTAATTCAGTTGGTGATAGTCCCGGGGGTTTAGAGACTTAAAAACTCCCTTGGGCAGTGAATAACCTTGTTCTGTCAATGATCTCACACTTGTTTAATGAATTTTAAATGTCTTATTACGTCAAACGAAGTATATTAATTTTTTCAAGACTTGAAAGAATGGAATTATTTCCTTATCTAGGCTGCATCGAGTATCTACGTCATGCGAACACCCGTACGCAATTTCAATCAACAATATACATATAAAAATGGTGTACACCCGAAAATCTACTTACTTACTAAAAAATCCTATTAAGAGTGTACACTTGTTTTAATGTAATAAAATTGTATTACGGCATAATAAAATTGTATTTATACTGTAGCTTGAATTGTCAAGGCTTTAAAAATTACTTCTATATGCGGAAATTTAATTTTTCAGCAAAAAGAAGGCCTATAAATTTATACAAAAACCTGAGTTTCACGAACTCATATAAGCATATACATATTACAAAAAATTGTTAAAAACAGCATAACATTACTCATTGAAGACCAAAATTTGATATTCACACATTTGCCCATCAAAGAGTTATACATATATGTACTTACTAATATATACATATATCGAAGAGTTATAAACTTAAACAATTTCGATAGTCGATAAAAATGAAATACAATGAAGATAGTTCTTTCAAAATATTTTATTTTTATCATTATTTTTTGAGGGAAAAAGGTGAAAAAACGAGCAAATGCGAAAATCCGTATAAAATACGTAGTTTCTTTGAAATCCGTATAAAAATCAGTATTTTTTCTCAGGTAGCGGTAAAAACTCATAAAAACAGAAGACATGTATAATCTTTTTGCAACAAATGGTTCAACGCTTTGCTCTCGCATTACTTTGAGAACATTAGCACATGTACATATGTATTTCGATGTCATGATTCAATTATAAAAGTTTGGATAACTAAGCAGCTTTCTCCCTCACTCTTAACAGGTGGTCTATCTTATTTAACATAGGTGCATTTTCTAAGCATGTTTTTGTGTGAATTTTCTAAAATATTTTAAAATTCTGGTAGAAAGTTAAATTTTTAACAGAAAATAGGAAATTGACATAACACATTCGTTTTGACTGTTTGACTTTTTCTTATTCGCTAAAATTATTTTTTTCAAATACATCAATTCAGTACGTATTAAAATTTACATATTTTGGAATAAAATAATTCGTTTTACATTCAATAGGTCTCGAAGGCTGTTGCGCTCCAAGGAGTTGGTGCTATTTTATTGTAGAAGTATTAAAGTAAGTTCAATCTGGCGTTTTTATAATCTAAATAATGATAAACCTGCTCTTTACATGATTGTTTGCTGAAGTGCATTGCCTGCCATTGTTGGTGTGTTCCTGATTAAGTGCAGCACCTGTTTAAGAGTGTGAAATTGCCCGGGTGCAGAACCCATACGCATAAAGGTGAGTCAAAACAAAAATTAAATGTGGATTTGTATATAATTAAAGAACATTTCCCCTATAGTTTTTCGATCCTTGTTTTTGCTTAACGCATTCATATTGGCAATAAGGATACTTTTTAGACGTTGGCGGTTTGATAAGTCATTGACTTTTGAATATATATATTTTTTCGTCAAATAACATCTTACCACCCAGCCTTTGTTCACGTTTGGAAATAGGCAATAGTCACATGGGTTTAAATCTGGAGAATATGTTGTATGGGGTAGCAATTCGCAGCCCAATTCATGGATTTTTGATAATCCTTTAAAGTGGTTACACGGTTGCGCTAATGGTCGTGTGCAATCGCCACTTCTTAAACATTGAAACTAAAAAAGTCTCTGACTTATCAAACCGCCCTCGTAAATCCAAAGTCATTTAGTATGTCCATAACGCACTTAGTTCTAGGATTTAGTTTATAAGAGTTAAATCCGTTTTAACGGTACACTTAGAAAATTAAAATTGGTTTATATAATTTTTTAATAATTATTTTTTTTAATAAGCATAAAAATAATATTTTTTATTTATTTTAAAAGGATAACATTAATTAATAAATTTAGTGCATGCATAGTTTTAATAAATAAACAATTTTTAAGAAAATAATTAAGGAGCAGTAGTTACTATTTTAAGCACATAATCCCCACTTAAAAAAGTCCCTAACACCAAATCCCCAATCATCAAATTCCCAAAATAATAATCCCCAAAATCTTAATCCCAAATTAAAAATCCTCAAAACTATAATTATAATAACAAAATTATTAATAATTTTACTTACACGGGCGGTACTCTCCCATCCCACTCGTCTGTATTTACGGCCGAATTTTTTGCTATCTACAAAGCTTTAGAATATGCAATTCACCAAAAAGGAAAATTTGTTATTTGCTCCGACAGCCTCTCTTGCTTAAACGCAGTTAGTACCATTGGCAACAGCTCAACGATCATTGTTAAAGTCCGCAATCTTTGCATTAAATATAGGCAAAAAATTGCTTTGCTTTGGGCACCTGGCCATGTCGGTATTCCCGGAAATGATCAAGCAGATAATGCAGTTAAATACTTCGAATCAGCGCCAACTTTCCAATTCGAAACTAACGATCTGAATGACCTTAAGAAATTGCTACGACAACACTCTGACGAAAAAAGACTAATTGAATGGGGCAACTTGAACCACCGATACTTCAACCTCAACCCGACTCGCAACAAAGTTGTGTACCCTAGCAACATCTCTCGACTCCAAGGGACCATTTTTACACGCTTAAGGATTGGGCATTCGGAAATAACTCATCAGCACATATGCCTCTTTCGTGGTAGCATCACCTCTGTCGATCACATTTTCAACAAATGTGTGGCTTTGGAGAGTATAAGGAACAAACATTTCTTAACCGATCATTATCACAAATTGTTAAGTACACCATCTTATGATAATATATTAAAAATCTTAAATTTTCTATTAGAATGTAACTTGCAAAATAAAATATAGTTTTTATTTCTAAGTATTGATATTCGGAAACGATGGCCAGTGTAGCATGTGCTCCTTTAGAAAATTAGGATTATTATTTGTATATTTCTCCTAATAAATAATAATAATAATAAATTTACTTAGTCTTAAACCAGTGGTCGGCAAAATTTCGACTGCGACTGTGGTGGTGAGAGTGCGATTAGTGCATAGACTAGCGAAATGGTTATGAAAATTCGTTTGTATGTTGATAAGCAAGGTTTCACCACTTATTTTTCTTTCATTACTTATGATTTATAAATAATTTACTATATTTTTATGAAAATAAGTAAATATATGTACATACATATGTATTATGAATATAAGTATATGTATGTAAATTTTGGTTTTATAAATGAGCTTGTTTTTGTGCGGCATTTAAAATGCAAAACAAAAAATAACTAAAATAAATTCTAAATTATTGCAATGAAAAACAAAATAAAAAACGCATTCTTCTAAATTCAATTTGCAAAATAAAAATTCTAAATTATTTCAATGACGAAACCAAATAAACATAAAATATTAATTTTTCCACGGCATTATTACGTATTTCATATGTACATAAACTTTCAGTGCGCAATAACAACCAACCGCGATAATGTCTCGTTGCTTGCTCCAAAGATAATGCTTGCTCAGCGACGACTAAACGAAAGAGCGTAACAAAAACTATAGAGTGAGAGCGTAACATATGCGTGTGATGAGAGCTTGAACAATTGTTCTATGGCTTGCCGACCAGCGTTGCCACTTTTGGTCTTTTCGGACCAAAATTAGTCTGATTTTTTTACTTTGGTCCGCTGGTCCGCTTAAAAGAATTTTGGTCTGTTTTGCGATATGAGTATCTTTTCATCAGTATGAAATATTAATAATGAAAAAATAAAATAAAATTATGTGTATTACCTACACATATGTATGTATGTATTTGCTTGAGATTACTTGCGTAAGTACAATATAATGTGTAGAACTTACGAAACATGGAAATGAATTTTCTTTTTACATTGAACTATTGCACCAAATTAGTATACGCTTTGACTTTAACCGTAAAGATATTAAGCTATTACAAATCATTACTCCGGTCGTGGTCCTATCGAATGAGCACTTGCAAATACTTCCCTTAATCCTCAAGTTTAGCGATTTAGTTGACTACGATATAGACCACATTACAACGCAGTGGAACATGTTGAGGGTAAGTGATGTAAGTCTTTCTGCCGATATGGACGATATATTTTTGTTCTTCATCACCATTAATAGCATTATAGCGCAGTTACCCACCGACGTAGAGAGTGCCAAACGTGTCAGCTGACATGACCTATCTTATGGGAGCGCCTTGTAAATGAAAACTCACCACCGAAGAATTTTCGTGTTGACGGAGAACTTACGAAATCCAAGCGAATTTGATTTTTTCCGTAGAAACATATTAGCTGATTGTTCTCTCTCTCATCATTTTCGTACAAGGTTGCCACCGCGTACTTTTTGAAATAATTAAAAAGTTGGTTTACAATTACTTGAAATATTCTTAAATTATTAGAAAAGTACTACCGAATATAGCAGATTATAGCATATATTAATATTATTTAAATAGGTCAGCACTTCGATTTGATCATTTACATTATAAAAATGTTAGCTAAAATTGTAATTTTATGCAAAAACATATGTATATATAAATCAATGGCAACATTGTATAAAAGTGAGCGAACTAAACAAAAATAAGCGAGTTGTATGCAATGAGAGAACAGCTGATTTCTACGCTAAGGCTACGGTAATGAGTTTTTGCAAAAATGAGATTTTACGGCCGTCTACTCTATGCTACGTACACGTTCGTGGGTAACTGCGCTATTATGCTATGTAAAGAACGTATCAATTAAAACATTCCGCACTACGTATGGTCGGCCAAAAAAGATTTGTAAAGATTTTAAAAGTCATATTTTTTGTTGTTTTTAACTGTTATTCAGTTCTTTTGTTAAATGCGTGGTACGTCTTATATACTATGTACATAAATTTAAGTGTTATTGTTTTTGAATTAAATTCAACTTTTGTTTTAAAATGTGAACTAATAGACTGTAAAAGACTTGACATAAATATGTCGATATGTATACTATAAATATTACACATAAGTGCATTATTATTTATGAAACATAAAGCTGTGAATATTTAAGAAATGTTTAATTTGGTCGGAAATTTTTTTTTCAAGTGGCAACACTGGTTCCGATCACTGTCTTAAAGCCGTCATCTCCGTCGTACTTATTGTAAATTTTATATATATTGTAAATGTTATTTAATTTATATTTTATTTTAATTATATTTGGTTTTTATTAATTATTTTTATTAAATATATATGTACATATTACTATTGGCTATAATTTCCATAATTGTTTGTTGAGGTGTAAAACCAAATTTTACTAATCACCTCTTTATCTCTCCGGTAGGACGCAAAAGGTAGTTTTTAAAAATTTTCATTCCAAGATCATCGTTGTTTCCTCGGGAGTTCCTCAGGGCAGCCACCTCGGACCGATTCTGTTCCTGCTATTCATAAACGACATTTCTACAGTAGTAAAATATTCTAAAATATTGATGTACGCGGATGATGTTAAACTTTTTAAGACTTATGCCTCGGCTGAAGAAAGATCCTTGCTACAGCAAGATTTGGACAGCATAGTCAATTGGTGCAGCATTAATTATATGCCGCTTAACCTTAACAAATGTAAATTCATGTGCTTTTCTCGACGAACCATTCAGCCGGCCTCCTACAAAATAAATAACTACGTCCTAGAACATGTAAACAGTTTTGTTGACCTGGGTGTTGGTATGGATTGTAAACTCAATTTTAATTTTCATATTAGTTCCACAGTTAATAAAGCAAGGGGTGTGCTGGCTTTTGTAAAGCGTTGGTCAAAGGAATTCCGCGACCCGTATATAACTAAAATACTTTTTACTTCATTGGTAAGACCAATACTGGAGTATGGTTCAATAGTTTGGAATCCTCGTTATCAGGTCCACTCAGACCAACTAGAGTCAATACAAAAATAATTCTTACTTTTTGCTTTGAGAAATCTTCGATGGGATTCGCCATACAATCTTCCCCCTTACACTAGTCGTTTAAAACTTATTAATCTTCCTACTCTTTCGAGTCGCAGAGAAATGTTAGGTATAATATTTCTGGTAAAATTAGTCAATGGATGGATCTCAAGTCCATTTCTTCTAGAGCAAATTAATTTTAATGTACCCTCCCGTGCAACGAGAAACTTTAAACCACTTTTCTTGAAACTATGCAGAACTAACTTTGAGTTGAATGAATTGTTTCGGGGTTTATGCCGGGACTTAAACAATGTATCGGACTCACTTTTTATAATTAAAAGAACTATTCTATCTTCTCTTAATAACATCTAACGATCGAATTTTCTTACTTTGCATTTCTCTAACTTTGTATTCGGCTGATGAATTCTTATTCTGTAGCTGAGCAGCTTGGGATCTCGACGCTTAACAAACTTTCTTCTGTCACGACTGAAAATACAAAAACACATTATGTGTACATAAAACATTGTGTTAATATTAAATCCCGGTGTTTTTGAGAACTATGTTTAGATTACGTTAAAAATCGGAGCGATCGCACAGATATTTAATGTTTAAAGGTTTTGTGTTGGGACTTCTGATTTTTGGGATTTTGAATTTGGGATTATATTTAAGGGATTTTGAAGATTTTTTTAATAAAGGGAAAAAAAGATAAAAGCAAATATAAACCAATTAAAAAAAACAGGCCGTGTTATGTTAACATTAACCCTAATCAGCCCCTTCTCCAACTGAATCGTATGCCTCAAATTAATTTGATATGCATTTTTTCCTTTTATAATAGAAAATGCTTTCACATAAGAGACATTCCACACTATTTTAATTGGTCAAAAACTACTTTTAGGCGAATTTTGGATATGTTGCAGAGAAAGTCCTAGAATGTCTGTAAACGCTAATTAAAGCAAAAAAAAAATTGTTTTTCTATTTTATTTTATGAGACAATTCTTAATGACACCCTTTAAAAATTGGTCACTTTATTCTTTGCTATACATATGTATGTATGTACGAACATATATTTTAAAATAAAAATGAAAATAGTGCAAACATGATTTTTCAACAACTTGCTTTCTTTTTAATTAACAAACGTATGAAAAATTTTACTTTATTTTACAAAATTTGTTCATAGTTGTGACTATTTGTAATAAAAAAATACTTAATAACTTTTTTATAAAACTAATATTTTGCGAGCTATGAAGTGATAAGCATTGGCATGCGCCGAGACACCTAACATCTTTAATATTGCTGAAATTATTCATTGAAGTAGCATGGTATGCCTCTGAAACATTTAAAAAGTTGAGTACCATTTTTTTCGATTTCAAAAAATGTTGTGATCAGCTGACCATTGTTAAATGTGGTTTTTTAAATTATTTTAATATATTTGCGTTGACAAACACACATAATTAACACAAGCGCAATTATGAGTAGTTTGGAGGGAAGCACTGAATTCGGTGTTGTTTTAGAAATCGAGCATGTTGAGCACGTCCAAGTTTTGGACGATAAGTATGATTTGCTTGAAAATAAGGTAAATTCAACAACGCTACAGAGTTGTCAAGTGTCACAAAACATTCAATCGCTTCGCCAAAAACTTAAAAGGCTGGCTCATCAAAGTAAAATGCCTTTTCACACTGACATAATCAACTATTGGAAATATTTGCAGTTTCCTGAACCAACACTCAGTAAGCTATCACAAATAATTTTATCTATGGCGAGTAGCCAAACTTCTGTAGAACGAGCATTTAGTGAATCCGGCAGCACCACCACTGATAGCGCTTCCAAAAATGCACAAACCAGACACTCCAATGAGACCCATAATTAACTATAAGTCGCCTTCTGCTTATATACTGTCCAAACATCTGAAAATGCTGTTAAATGATAACTTTGAACTGCGTAACGAGCACAATGTAGCAAACACGACGGAACTCATCCATAAACTGGCAAACCTGAAAATTACATAGCAAAGCAGGCTAGTATCATTTGATATTAAGAACTTATAGCCATCGATTCCACAAACAGAAACAATAGATATGGTCCGGAGAACATTACTCGAAAAAAACGAGTAAAAACAACCCAAATCACAAACACAATACGAACTACACTGCGACAAAATTATTTCAAGTTTAATAATAAAATATACCGACAAACAAACGGACTCGGAATGGGAAACCCAACCTCGGCCATCCTCATGGAGGTATTTATACAAGAACTGGAGGGACAATATATGGAAGAACTAAAAGCCGAGTTAGGCGTAGTATTCTATGGAAGGTACGTGGGTGACATTGTCTGCGTGATCACCAAGGACCATGAAGAGCAGATACTGGAATACCTGAACAATCAACATGGATGTATAATGTTTAAGATGGAAATGTATAAGAAGGGAACAATAAATTACCTGGATCTGACGATTAACATAGATAAAATTGCCCAAAAACTTGACTACGAAATTTACAGAAAACCGACAGCTACAGACACCATAATACATAACACATCAAATCATCCTCAAGAACACAAATACGCCGCTATAAGACAACTAACAATCAGACTTGAACGAATACCTCTATCGCGAGAGGCATACGGAAAGGAACTAAACACAATATAGTTACAACATAGCAACAAACAACGGATATAAAAAGGAGCTCGTGGATAAATTTCGAAAAATTTATGCAGTTCAAAAAACAAGCGACAGAGAGCTAGACGAAAGAACTTGGACAGTAATGACTTATACAGGAAAAATGACATATAAACTTGCAAATTTTTTCAGAAAGTATAATATCCACACGGCGTTCAAAACTGGAAACAACCTGAGAAGGATACTTAAGAGCAGCACGGATGAATAAGACCCATTGAACAAAAAAGGCGTGTATAAACTGACCTGTGAGTGTCAATATAGCTATATAGGACAAACAAGACGTAAAGTAAGAACAAGGTTTCGTGAACACATAAGGGACTACAACAACAGGATACGAAAACCCACGAATGTGTACGTAGCATAGCGTAGACGGCGGTAGAATCTCATTTTTACAAAAACTCATTACCATTTTTGTACGCTAAGGCTACGGTAATGAGTGTTTGTAAAAATGAGATTCTACCGCCGTTTACGCTATGCTACGTACACGTTCGTGGGTAATAGCGCAGTTACCCATTGCCATTGATTTATATATACACATGTTTTTGCATAAAATTACAATTTTAGTTAACATTTTTATAATGTAAATGTTCGCATCGAAGTGCTGACCTATTTAAATATTATATTATACTAACTATAATCTGCTATATTCGGTAGTATTTTTCTAATAACTTAAGAATATTTCAAGTGTTTGGAAACTAACTTTTTAATGATTTCAAAAAGTGTGCGGTGGCAACCTTGTACGAGAATGATGAGAGAGAGAATAATCAGCTGATACGTTTCTACGGAAAAAATCAAATTCATTTGGATTTCCTACGTAAGTTGTCCGTCAACACGAAAATTCTACGGTGGTCAGTTTTCATTAACAAGGCGCTCTCATAAGATAGGTCGTGTCAGCTGACACCTACGGCTGTTCTACGTCGGTGGGTAACTGCGCCAAAAGCTAACTCAACTTCCAATTTTTATTTTGCGTGACATTTCGATTTGACACGTTAATGCATTAACTTTAAATGAACGAATACTGGTTTTTTCTTTGGAATGTCGGGTTATATTTAATGCTTAAATAAAATTTAATATGTAACATAAGGTAAAGCAAATCTTTAAACCAAATAAATAAATTGAAACAACGCAAAAAACTTCCACCTTGAATTGTTTTCAAACGAATTTGACAGCCATGCAACTCTGTAAAGTAAACGCACGCAAATCAATTTCGGTTGGACGTGGTTAAAAAATTTGCGTGCTTCACGCAAGCCGTGAATATTAGGTTAGCCTGTATATGTAAATAATACAAATTAACCTTTCTTTCGCATTTTTAAGATTTACGAATGTTCGCTCGTTTGTTTCTTAGCAGCAATGAAAAAAACAAAGAGAAATATTTTGTGTTGAGTTGTATTGAGGCGAGTGAGGGATTTAGTACTCTTCAATGATAAGTATTTTCGAACTCTTCCTTCGAGAGTACTACTCTACGCAAGATCTATGGCCCTAGTGAGACTGTATGAGATATATGTATGTATAACCTCATGAACATACATATGTACATACTTATTAAGTATGAGCAACTGACATAACTTTCCAATGAAGAAAGGGCATTCAGAAGAAGGAAGATGTTTCAACAAAATATAATAGAACATCCGTTTAAAACCAGATTGGATTATACATATACATTGTGTTTGAACAGTTTACTTCAACGGTTCGATTGTTTTGCTTACTGGGAACATGTTAAGAGAAAATAATAACATGGATGTATGACTTGCATAATTTCGAATTTGCATTGCAAGCGAAAATTTCCTTTGCTCAACTATGCAATACATACATATGTATATATGCACATGTAATGATTATTGAGTATACATATTTAACGGTATGTAACATTGTGTGACAAAATAATAATAAAATATTTTTTTTTGAGGCTCACAGCTGTTGTATGTGTAATCAAGGGTAAACTCCGCATACTCAGAAACTGAATTTAGGGCCCAAAATCCGATTTTTAATAGGATGAAGCTTAACTTGCTCGTTACTTTATTTCTGTTTAAGATAAGATATTTGCCGTTTATAATGATTTATAAGTAATTTGAAAATTTAATTCTTTTAAATCTTTTTTACTTTGGATAGCATAATGTATTATTTTCCTAGCTCATGTCGCGTGGCCCGCTCCAGAAATTTACAGTAAATGTCATATACCAATGCCTTATTTAGAGAAATGTTGGCGCAACTACAGGGATTCTTCCACTTTAATGGCAGAATTGTCAAATGGTAGTTTTGTGAGATAATTATGACATTGATAGTGTTCTCGTTTACTTTGTCCGTATGAAATGTTTTTGAATTCACCTTCCTTGAATTTACCAAACGCAATTGAGCATATGGAAACCGTGTTATTGCTTATAACGATTTTCGCAATAACATATATTAATATTTCAAGAAAAATGCAAACTTTTAATGTCGATTTTTGGTGAAATAAAACTATCGCCTATATCCAAAAAGAAAGAACAGGAATTAATACAAGAGATTCTTAAACTTATTTCGCGGTGACACCTTTTGTCGATGATATTTCTATACCATTACGAAACAAATTTGTTCAACACAAATCAATTATACAAAAATTAAAAGAAAAGAAATTAATATAAATGTATCAGACGCAAAATAATTTGAAAATTACAAAGGTATTATTGATTTGGCAATACTTGCGCTGGAGTTCGCTTTGTGGAAGAAAAAGTGGAGCCGAGAAGAAATTTGTAAGCAACCAACATCTGTAATTGAAGTTTAGATCAATGCAATGCAATCAATGCCTGAAATTTTCTCTTCGCTTAAAGTAATGCGACAATGCCGATCAATTGAAACATATGAGATAATAATGAATAAAAAAGTTAGCAAGGTTTTTATTTTGCTCAACCCCGTTCTGCCGTTCCGATTCGGTATGAGGATTCACACTACTAGTTGGCTTAATATTTTATTGTAAACTTAAAAGTAACTTTAATATACAGTGATGTCTATATGATTTGCAATCGAGTTCAAAATGTGTTTTTGCCAATTTGAGTTCATTTATCTTTATATGTACATTTATTTAATTTACAATTAAATACAGATCATTTTCTAACAAAAATCATATATGTACACCCAAGTTTAAAATTTTGTAAAAAATTAAAAAATACTTTAAAAATTACAAACATGGATTTGTTTGAGAATTAATTGTATTTTATTTGAAAATTTTTTTTAAATATAAAAATAAACATTTGTAGTAACATGCAATATCATTTTGAATTTGGTTGCATATCCAATGGCCTCGACTGTAAGTTTCTTATAATTAATTAAAATTGTTTTTCTATTAAATATGGTTCGTTCTCTAAGAAAGCCCATAAACACCCATTTTCTAAACTATTTACAAATTGTACAACAAAATTTCGATCTTTTTTAAAAAAACGTTTTTAGAATTTTTTGAGTCTCGAATTGGTAGCGGTGCGTGCTATAACTTGATATGTCGGTGAGTTCGAGGTTCGAATCTCAGTCAGGGCAAGCGAAATCTTAATAATAGAAAAAGTTTTTTCTAATAGCGGTCACCCCTCGGCAGTCAATGGCAAACCTCCGAGGGTATTTCTGCCATAAAAAAGCTTCTCATTAAATACATACATCTGCCGTTCGGAGTCGGCACAAAATTGTAGGTCCCTCCATTTGTGGTATAATATAAAGACGCACACCACAAATGGTAGGAGAAGCTCGGCCAAACACTGAGCCATATAGTGTACGCGCCAAAAATTATTATTATTAATTACATTTTAGTCTGAGAAAATGCAAGTTTCAAGTATCCACAAGTTATCACTGATTTTTGACAATTTTATTTTTTATATCGAAGGAATTGTGAAAGAGCGTCAGTAAAAAAATTGTCAAAAATCAATAGTATTTCGTAGCCACTAGAAACTTACACTTCGTACTAAAATTGAATGAGCTACATATCTGCATACCACAAAAAATTATTTTTTAAAAACTTCAATATTTTGATAAATTTTGAGAAATGTTTTCTACATATTTTATAAATTTTAAAAAGTTTTTTTTAAAGGTATTTGTTAGAGAACTTATAAGTACACATGGCACATTGAACAGGTAGCAGCATGAGAAAATCCTATGTATTTTGTTGTTGCGTGAAACCTCTGATGTGTCAACCTACACAATTTAAAATTTGCCGCTTATAAAAACGGCAGTTTGTTTTGAAAATATTTTTTTGTACATAAAGTAAAAGGCAAGACAGTTTAGGGGTCTCATAAAATAAAAAAAAAAATCAAATCACCTTGCTTTGCTCATACTAACTGGCACATACATAAGTACATATGTATTTCGTTAAATCTTCTTTTAAAACTTTCGAAAGCCTTTCAAATTGATCTAAGGAGTAAATAATTGATTTCTCCATTTCTAAACGATATGTATGTATGTAGCTCAAACTAATGCGGTCGTGTTGAGGATTGTGCCTTCAATGTTTTGGTAGCTAAAATTCGCGGTCTTGAATGGAAAAAAAATAAATTCAACAAAATTCATAAAATCCATAAAATAATATTAGTAAACTATAACTAGTTTCATAAACACATGTATTATACATTAAGAATAACTGCATTTAAGATCTTCTAATTTACTATTTCAGTAGTTTTTCGATTGATTTATTTATTTGTATACATACATACATATATATGTATTTGTATGTGTGAATATGCAAATGTACAAATAATGACACGCTTGTATATATATTTGTGCATTTGTATAACAGAAGGTACATACATACATATGTACAACATATGTATTTGTTTAGCGTCCACGACTGACTCCTATTTGTCTATTTTACAGCTAGCTGCCTACCAATGAGATTATTTGAAGATCTATGGGTTAAAAGAACAGCTACTGCATAGTAAGCGGACCCCACCCACAATAGTCTAAAAATAGTCCTTTGGTCGATTTATCGGCACTCAAGCGCATAGATGAGCGTAAATACTAAGTTATTCAAAGATCCCGTGCCAGAAACGCATAGTATATGGTTCGTTACGGTCGGTTGCTATACATACGGAGTAATTAATTGTTGTTGTTTTCGTGTGTTGTGATCAATGAGAAACTGTGATAGCGTTGAAGATTGATTTAAAAAAAAAAAAAAATACTCTTACTATGTGTATGAAATCATTATTACCTTTATAAGAATCGGAGCTAAAGTAATAACAGTGTATAGCAGAAAAATATTTTAAACTAAAATGCCAAGGAGAAAGAGATCATCCAGTCCGTTTGATCCATTCGACGAAGATTTCGACGAGGACGCCAGCTCCCAAAGTATGTTATATGTGGGTCGTTGTAAAAACAATTTTATATTTTTGAAAGACACCAAAATTAGCTTTTGGAACTTACTCGGTAATTAAGCAGACACATATGTTAGGGTTAAGTTTAAAAAAAATTGTTTTTCAGAGCGATGTGTCAAGTTCGAACTGTTCACAGGACATTGTAGTATAAACATTTCGTTTCCAATGGTTCCTATCCTATCATAACGGTCTTTTTTAAAGCTTCAAAAATTAGATTTTTAAATTTTCAATTAGTATTTTAATAATTGACAATTTTATTGAGCTCGATACCAGTTTATGGAAAATTTTGTGTGAAAAAACAACAACAGTTTTTAATGGTAGAAGTTATAGTACTATTTCGGAAATCACCACATTTCCTCATCAGACTTCTGTTTATTAAATTAATTATATTTACTCTTCATAACCACTTCTCCCAGGCTTTGAACCCAGGAGCTCGGAGTTGCAGAGCCAACACGCTTCATGCTGTGCTACGCTAGCCGAGTTGGTTGTTGTGTTTATTTCATCTTCCTTACGCAACATCTTCAAGATATACCATTATTCATGCACTTTAATTGTCCGTTGTAGGAGGATGAATTGAATGGTGGTTTCCATTTTTTGTTGTGATTTCATGACTTCGGCCATTTTAACACCAAGATGCCCAAGAGACTGTACTAAACTTGCCAACTTTGCGGAAAAAAGCCTAAAATGCAAAGAAAAGACAATATAAAACTGTGAAACTAGTTATTTTGCTAACACATTGGCTAATGGCTAAAACACAATGCCGACGGAAGACGATCTTTTCGTCGCGAATGTTCGTCGAGAAAAATTGAACACACCACCGTATATGAGAATTCGCACAACCATAGCGCACGACGAAATTCGTCCGACGTCTATTCGTGGCAATAGATTTATTTCTATTGTCATCGCTGGCGGCAGTGGCAAAATGTGAACCATTGTGACCATATGTATGTTAAATATTCTAAGGTCTTAAAATCGAAATAAAACAAAAAATGGTTTAGTTTTTTGTTAAAAAGTATTAATTCTGTTACTTGTAAAAATTTAACTTTAGCAAAAGTTATTTTCAACATTTTCTGTTTTTGTCAAATAGCCTTTTTCCGGATGAATTATGGTCTCTGCGCGAAGCAGAAGAAAATTAAAAAGAAATGCGCTTTTGCTCATGGTTAGCTTAGCTACCGCAGAGCCGATTGCTCAATATCTGATTAAAATAACTTACGGTGAACTACAGTTCAGATTACTGCTCAGCGCTTACTTATCTGTCGGATGATATTAACCGGCGATTTTAGTTACAATCAGCGCTTAACCGGAAGTGGCGTAACGGGCCATAAGGTTTTCAATCCACTTGCTGTGTGAGCTGCTAGGTGGATACACTCTTCCTTCCATTTGTATGAAGGTAGAAATATTTATGAGCAAAAGCAAGGAGACATGCTCCCGCAGGCGTGAATGTCCTTGTCGGACGAATCTATTAGTCTCTGAGATAGCCAGGGTCGGGCTGTTAAGACCTATTTTTTGTCTATTAATTACCTATGCTGACTATTTAGGTGGAAAATGTAGCAAAGAACAATTTCATTGATAATAAAAATTACCAAAATTTTCCTCTGAAAGAGACACATTCTGTATGTCATTTGCATAAACCTTTCGAAGTTAAGTTTCACTAAATGGATTCTTGTGCCTACTTCCGATCTCATTTTGTGTTCAACCGTGAAGATGAATATCCTAAAATCCATTGGTTAAATTATACCGATATTTTGGAAAAAGCGGGCTAACTTAAAATTGTTTCTAATAATTGACAAAAATAAAATCTTCAATAAAGTGGCCTCGAGCTCAATAAAATTGTCAATTATTAAAACAACATTTATAAGGCCGATAGAAATAACAATAATTTATATTTAAAACTTTTTCTTTAAAAATAACTAAATTTTGTCGAGAATTTTTGCTTGCCGATATGAAATAAAACTGACATAATTTTTATTAAAAATATCTATGTAATTTAAATTTGTCACTTTCTAACTCTTTTAGGTTCGAAAAACGGAAATCCACCAATACCACGAAATGCTGCCAATGCTAGAGAGAGAGCGCGAATGCGAGTATTGTCCAGTGCTTTTGGACGACTGAAAACTAAACTACCAAACATTCCGCCTGATACAAAATTATCTAAATTAGATACACTACGCTTAGCGACGATGTATATTAAACAATTGAAAGTGATTGTTGAAGGGGGAGCAGCAAGTGTGGAAAATCATGAAGCTTTGCAAGAGTCAGTGGGTGTCTTCGGCATGCAAGCTGTTCCTCAGAGCATGGTAAATAAAAAGATTTAATTAAATTGAATTAATACAGCTTTTTAATAGTTTTTCACATGCACACATAATTTCTTATAATTACCAATATTCATACTTACACTTTGCCGGTCGAATTGCCCCCTGAAAAATATTACTTCTTTATAAACGATGTTTAGAACATACATATGTATGTATGTATGTATGTATGTATGTATGTATTTTGTTGTAACAACTTCTCAACATTTCATTGATGGGCAATTTAAAACAGTTGACTTATTTCTTTTTAATATGTCACACAATAGTCAAGCGTGAAAATTCATATTCATATACATACATACTATGCACTCGCACGCAAGTATGTATACGTATGTGAATATGAATGTTCCCTGCAGGAATTGAAATTAATGCTATAGTAACTTTAAATTACATTCAAAAACAGTAGTGCTGATTATTTTCTGTATATTTTCATATAAGCAAACTAACTACTATTGCATGGCGATGACCAAAAAAAAGTCAGTTTTGGATGCCTCTGCATAAGGTACATACATATGTATGTAATTATCTAACTACTTTCGGCCAAAATTTTTGTCGAAACTATCTTTTCACTACAAGAAAACCAGCTATTAGATAGCATTTTACAAACATATTAACAGTTGTAAATAACTTATTGATTATTGATTTAACGCTAGTTTTACCAAAGCGTATATCTCCTACTTATGCGTTACCCATATAAAACCGGAGCTATATCTACTAGTAAAACAAAACTCGAATAAGCTGACTAAGTAAACTTTTACCCTTTTTATTCATTTTTACTTACTTTTATTAAGATGTATCTGCAAAATCCAGAAATTTCCCGTCCACGTTAATTTTTTCCTTTTAATTTTATGTTTGCAATCTTTTGACAGCTGATTTATGTCATTGTCACATTTATTGAAGTAAAGTAAAGTTTTTGGATTGTTATGCATGATTTTTCAGCTGACTAGTTCTTAGTTTTTATGCATTTGATAAAAATGGGGTATTTTTTTCGCAATTATTGCAAATTTCGTAGTTATTTAAATGTTGCTAAAACTAGGAATTAATAATTTTTTTCTGCAGGGTTCGAATGTGAACACCCCTATAGAGATTTTCGAAGGTGGCTGCTAAAATACCTAACTATAAGCTGACTTTCTCCAGTTTACTTTTCATTGGTTTCAAAATCATGTAGAGCCCAAAACAACTTGTTTCAGAATAAATGCAAAATACAAAAATTATTAAGGATATGTAGATAAGAGGAGTTCATTTTCAAATCATGACCATTAGTGTGCATCAAAGAATTTGCAAGGCGCATTACAAAATATAAATTGTTTGGGCTCACGAGGTAACATTGCTCTAATTTAAAAAAAATAAAAATTTTTTTAAAATTTCAACACTAATTTTCTAAACATTTCTGAATATTTTTATGGTAAATATTAAGAAAAATTTTTATATTTTCCAGACATTTTATTCTCTAAAAAAAATTTTAAAAGGAAAAGCGGATTTGAAAAATAAGTTCCAGAAATATTCCTTCGGTTATAAATCTAACGGCCGTTTTCTCGACTTCCTGACAGATAAATTTTAACCGGCAGATTAATTGAATGTTAAATTTGTCGCCGACATAAACTTTAAATGGCTTTTAAGAAAACGAATTTAAAGCAGTGCTACCAAACTTTTTAACTTTTCTTAAATGCGTCTTGCTTTAAAAGCCCAGCGCAAAAGTAAAATTTCCTACAGGCACAGTTTGTAATAGCAAAAAAGAAGTCGTGAATTATTGTGTGCATATGGGGATGTACGAGTATGCACGTAGATGCATAAGTAAAACTTAAGTGACGTTGCACTCCATATGGACGCAGGTGCAATTTGTCAATGGTGGCGCGAGCGTTGATGCCGTATTTGGCTGTCACATTAGCAACAGAAGAGCAGTCTTTATTGCATATTACGACAAATATACATTTTGTACTTATACACATACGAATTTATGTGTGTATGTATGTTCATAAAGTTGTGTATTTATTTAGAGTGATTCCAATGCAATAAAACCAATGAGTGATAAAAATGGTTTATCTTAATTGCTTGTAGGCTTGACTTGGTATACGGCTTTATTTAAGATACAACTTTTAAAGAAATTAACTAATTAGAGTATTAAATCATATAAAACGCACATTAAGTTTTTATGTAAAAAACGACGCGGTCGAGAAATGTGAAAGGCGAAAATTTGATTGAGTATTTCAAAATATATGTTTGTATATATGTACATATGTACATACAAGCATACATACATACTAGTGATGTCAATTTCTGGCCTTATATTGATACAGGGGTTTCGAGATTTGAAAACAAAATCCCGGGATCCCGAAATTCTTCTTATTGGCAATTTTTAATTAGTCAAAAAAAATGTAACACTTCTGTAATCGTCCTAATATACAGGGTGGCGCACCAATTGTGCTACAAAAAGAAACTTAAATAACTTTTTTTAATCAATCCATTTTATTTATTTTTTTATTACTATGTAGAAAATTTAATTTTTTTTTTTATTACTAATTATTTTTAAAGATGATAGACCGTAAATGACCTCCATGCTCAGCCACGCATATGCGACACCTTATTAGAAAATTATTCATTGCGGCCTGAATGGTTAAAGTCGGGATTACCTCAATTATATATTTAATGGACTGCTTTAATTCAGTCAAATTTCTTGGTTTTGTTTTGTACACCTCTTGCTTGACATAACCCCATAAAAACAAGTCTGCTGCAGTCAGGTCAGAGTTCTGGATATTAATTTGTTTTGAAATTTTCGTTGGAGCTCCGCAATAACCGGTCGGGCTATGTGTTGAGTTGTTCCATCTTTCTTGAACCAAACGCTATTGAAAGGGATATATGTTCGGCGCAGGTCGTGGTAAAAAAACTCCTTCAACATCTTTAAATAACGGTGCCCATTGACAGTTACTGGTACACCGTTTTCTTCAAAGTAGTGTGGCCCGACAATGTACCTTGAATAAACTGCGCACCACACAGTGGCTCGGTCTGGGTGAAATTCCGTCTCATGGATTATTTCTGGATTTGATTCACTCTCTATACGTCAATTTTACATTGCCGTTTAGATCAAAATGGGCCTCATCATACATAAATAGGCAAATTTATCAAGTTATTGTCTTCTTCGGCCATTTCACAAATTTTTTGCCAAAATTCCAGGCGAAAAGGCAAATCTGGCTTGTCATCATGAATTTTCCGCGATTGTGTCTTGAACACGAACATACGGATCTCGATGGTACGATCTTCTTGCCACTCAGGGGAGTTCCGCCAAACTCCCGGCTGAAATCCCTTTGGTCGGAAATGACGGGCGGCGAAGCATGGTACCGCTGCCTTATACAAATCCTCTTTTAAATATCTCAGGCATTCATTTAAAAAAAAAAAATTTAATAATAACCTGCCAAATAAAATAAAAGTAAGCCGATTATTCACACAGAAAAAAAGTTATTACGTTTTGTTTTTGTAATCGATTCGTGCGCCACCCTGTAGTAGTATTCAAAATAACATTTTAACAAAGAATAACACTTTGTTGTAGATCCGGTATATATTTATTGGTATTTTCAATTCCAAAAAAAAATAAACGTAAAATTTGACCAACATACAAAGTAATTTATTTTTCAAGTACAAATATACGAGTACCTACATACATATGTATTTGGTAGCAAATGCATATACAGTAAAAATATTTTTAGTCACTGTTTGTGATCAATATTAATAGCCCGATTCTAGTTATTGATAAATCATCGTTTATTCACACATATTCAAAATTGAAAATTTGTCAAGTTGTATGTATTCTAATCAAATATATTATTTGTATAAAAAATATTATTGACAAATTATAAACTTTTGAATATTTGTATATGTTTGATAATTTAAGAAGAACACAGAAGCGGACTGTAAGTATAATATAAAAATCAAGAAAAATTAAACACGTTACCCTTTCCATTTTGAGCGAGGCTTAATTATTACTTCTTTTGATCAAAAAGCGATCTTATAGAAATTAAAGCAATAAGTGTGTTATACTCGCACATGGACTTAAATTTGTTGCATATAAAACCTGTATCGTCCCCATTTTAATAATTTCTTTTACTAAACCTTCTGATAAATTATATGCCATTCTATTGTTGGGGACTCGTTCGTTAAAACTTGATGAAATTTATCTTTGAGACTTACTGTCTTATCCATCATAGTAACACTCATTTTCTACTCAAGGAGGATATTCTGCAACTCCTTTATAATGGCAGTAAAATTAGAAGCTTCAGAAGGTCATAATTAAGATTATATACATTATTTGGATTAATTAAAAAGTATACACATCTGTGCTCGGTTAATTTATTCTTGAAACGAGTTTATTAAAAAACTTATTACTCAAAGTAGATTTCTTAATTTTTATTTTCTCAGCATCAAATTTAAAGCGATACTGCATTGAAATAAGTCCGGGATTTGAAGAAACTAATCCCGGGATATTCGGGAGTTAAAAAAGTCTGGTTTACCGGGATTGACATTCCTAATAGTACATCTTCTTCTTCTTTCATTGCCTCGATAACCGCCTATGCGATTTTGGCCGAGCTTAACATAGCACGCCAGTTATTTCTCTCTTTCGCTAACTGGCGCCAGTTGGAAATACCAAGCGTACCCAAGTCCTTTACCGCCTGGTCTTTCCAACGCAGAGGAGGCCTCCCTCTTCCTCTGCCACCACCGCCGGGTACCGCGTTTAATACTTTCAGAGACGCGAATGACATGACCAAGCCAGCGAAGCCGCTAGATCTTAATTCGCTGCACTATCTCAATGTCGTTATAAAGCTCGTACAGCTCAGCGTTCCATCTTCTACGGTATTCACCATCGCAAAGGCGTAAAGGCCCATAAATCTTTCGGATAATCTTTCTCTCGAACACTCCTAGAGCCTTCTCATCAGATATCTTCTGCGCCATACATTAGGACCGGCATAATAAGAGACTTATAGAGCGTGATTTTTGTCCGTTGAGAGAGGACTTTACTGCTCAGTTGCCTATTAAGTCCGAAGTAGCTCTTGTTGGCAAGAGTGATTCTCCTTTGACCTCTACTTTTTCAAAGTTATAACTGTCAACAGTGATGTTTGATCCCAGTTCGCTTCGCTTCTCTATCCAGTTTGGAGAAGGCAGAACTAACTGCGCGGTTGTTAAGACCGATGATGTCAATGTCATCGGCGTACGCTAGCAGCCGCACACTCTTATAAAAGATGGTGCCTGACCGATTTAGTTCTGCAGCTCGAATTATCTTCTCCAGCATAAGGTTAAACAAGTCGCACGACAAAGAGTCATCCTATTTGAAACCTCCTTTAGTATCAAACTACTCGGAGAGGTCCTTCCCATTCCTGATGGAGCTGGTGGTGTTGCTCAACGTCATTTTACATAGCCGTATAAGTTTTGCGGGGATATCAAATTCAGACATTGCGGCATAAAGGCAACTTCTTTTTGTGCTGTCAAAAGCGGCTTCGAAGTCGACAAAAAGGTGGTGAGTGTCGATTCTGCTTTCTTGGGTCTTTTCCAAGATCTGGCGTACTGTGAATATCTGGTCGGTAGTAGGTTTACCAGGTCTAAAGCCACACTGATAAGGTCCAATTAGTTCATTGACGGTGGGCTTTAGTTTCTCACACAATACGCTCGACAGAACCTTATATGCGATGTTTAGAAGGCTGATACTGCGATAGTTGGCGCAGGGTAACAAAAAAAGTTTTTTTTGAAGAGCTGTATAAACAGCGAATACTTACCCAATTTAAGTCCCTCCATTTGAGACGCAATATAAAGATTGGCAAAATATTGAACTAAGTATGTTACATATTTTTACATATATATATAATATAATCACTAGAATATTATTATTATTAAGTAAAAAGTATACATACATATGTATGTATGTACATATACGAGTATACTTCAAATTTATGCATTGCGAAACAATTTTCAAAAAATAGCACGCAGTACATATGTACGTACATAAGTATGTGCATGTATGTATGTACATACTCTTATATGTAAGTAAAACAAATTTCCTGTAATCTGATATTTTTCACTTTCAACTCTGTATGAATATGACAGATATTGAAGGATCCGTATTATATACATACATACGTGCATACATACCTATGTTGACTCTAGTGGGCAAGTACATATTCTAAAGGCAAATGCCACTAAGCACTTCGGGAAAGTCGGTGCCGTGATATTTTTAAAGACATCATCTCTTCAATATGAGTGACAGATCAGTGCAAACTGTCACCTATTCAAGCACGGGAAATTGTGTGACGATATTAGTTTACAGTTAAGGTAAAACTCTATGCATAGATATTTCAAAAAAAAAGAATGTTTATGTTGTTATATACATACATATGTATGTATGTAGTACATTGTCCGATTTAAGTAGACTTTTTTTTAGTTGTGTTTGTCTTTGCCCATGGAAAAATGTTACAGATAGAAAACCTCGATAGGTGGCGCTGATGTCGAGTTATAACTAAAATTCGTATTTATAGTCCGATAGCAAGGTGGATTCAATAAGGTGGCGGTAACCGCATACGCTTCTTGGTGAGCATTATGTCAAATACCATTAGACATTTACATATATTGGCAGCCAATCAGAACGAAGCAGTTTGACACAATGCTCACCAAAGCGAAAAATGCAGCTGGTGCCTCAACGCCACCTAATTGAATCCGCCTTGTCCGATAGTCAATCATATTCTATATATGCATTGGAAAGGGAAGAAAAATTGCGAAAGGTGGCACTGGAGTCGAGTAATTTCTAAAAGTCGTATTTCTAAACCGATTTTGATAAAATTTTGAGCTTTAAAAATCTGCCATAAGTATAAAGAATGATAAGAAGGTTCGAAAACGGATGCGAAATTTAGGTGGCAATTTCATTTTCCGCATCGTATTAGAGTTCAAAAAGTGATTAATTTACTTATAATAAATTTTGGGCGGGACGAAGTTCGCCGGGTCATCTAGTTTAACATAATTGCAAAACACTAAAAAAGCAGTGTATCTTACGATGCAATAATTTTTTCACATATGTATGTATGTATTAAATATGTAAGTACATATATTTTTCTGGTAAATCTGTGAATTTAAAAATAATAAATTAGAAGATTGTGACATACATATGTACATATGTATATGTATATTATTAGAAAGATAGGGAGGGGGCATAGATACATACATACATACATATGTACATACATACATACATACATACATATATTCAACAGCTTCTCAGAAAAAATGCGAAATACATTTGAAATATGTACATTATATGGTGTTAACTTATTTATGTAAATATGTACATACATATGTACGTTAATCCGTGTACAATTTTTCTAAAAGCTTGCTTTTTAATTAATTTTTCTTCGTACAAAGGCAAAACGATTGAATTGTTTTTTAAAGCTCCAGTACACATATACCCAGTAACATCTTTGTCTGTCAGTACTGAACAATTTTTTGACTTTAACACATCGATTTGTCCGTTCGTCTGAAAGTCCAGCAAGAATTATCCTGCAATGAAATTTCTGAGAATTTTGGAGTAATCTCTCTCAAGAGATTCTTGCAAATTTTTATGCGAACGCAAAATTTGCAGAAACTTGCAAGTTTAACGAACAGCTGATTGCATTTTTTTCTAGTAAAATATGGTTCATTCTCTAAGAAAAACCATAAACACCATTTTTTTAACTATTTACAAAATGTACAATGATTTAACAAAATTTTGTCAAAACTTTGAATCAAAAAAAATAGTAATTTAGAATTTTTTTGAGCATGCAGTTTTCAAAATTTTTATGGATTTTAATAAACGTTTTCTACAACATTTATAAAATTAGTGATGTTTTAATTGAAAAATAATATTAAATAATTGGAGGATAAATAAATTGTCCAAATTGTCAATGTATGTTTGTGCTATAATTTGTAAACAAAGTGTATGCATGTATGTATACTTAAAATTGTTTATTAAATGCAAATTTTATATAATTTGTATAACTGATAGGGTATATAAAAAACCACTAAAATATTGTCCAAGAATTTAAATGGGAAAAATATACATTATAGTAAAGAATATATCACCAAAAATCTTTGGTTCATTAATTTTCGCATTCACAATCCTCGCTGGTTTCAAACGATTCCTCTGTAACTTGTTTAATGACGGGTTTAGCGGGTAATATCAGTTTTATTGGGTCTGGGCAAAACTATATGTATATATTTTTCTTTAATCCATCATGAACCGAAATTGTTTCCAATATGACTTTTTACCTCTAAATTAAATTATTGTCCACACATGTGATATCTGCAGCCAATTGTGTGGTTTTTCGAAAAATCGTCGGCTTGTATTGTCATCATTGGTGTGGTTATATCGAAACATTTTTTCTACAAACATGTAACGAAGTCAACAACAAAATAAGTGTATTATGATGTTCAAAAGTAACTTTCTGGTGAACGGGCTCGATAACATAACAAAACTAGTTTTAAATACAAAAAAGCATCGTCTAATTTTTTATACAACGCTCTAAACTTAAGAGCTTTAAATATTACATTTATAATTATTGGGAATCATAAATAGCATTTAAAAATATTGTTTTTTACCAGAATCCACATTGTCTTTAAATTAAATTCGGGCGAAACCGAATTTTATATACCTTCGCGATGTATTTTTGTATGGACAATGCCACGGTCATTCTTTAAAATTTCATAAAAACCCCGTTTCTTTGTTTCAAATCACTGCTAGTATTAAACTTTACTCAATTTGTTCCAATGGATATCGAAAAAACGAAATTTTTGCTTTTTTCAAAACTTTCGTTATATGGTAGGTGGGCGTGGTTATGGTTCGATTTCAAAAAAGGTTGACGATAATAACAGCAATATCAAGGACAATATGTGACCATAAATAGTACTGTTATTGAGATATAAACATTTTACTTTAAGATGGCGTAAATATCCAGTTTCTTTGTTTAAAGCCTTACCAAATATCAAATTTTACTCAATTTGCTCTAATAAAAAAAATAAGTTTCTGCATTTTTCAAAACTCGCGTTATATGGAAGGTGGGCGTGGTTATTGACCGATCTCGTCCGTTTTCAATACCAACCTACCCTGGCCAAAGAGCAATCTATGTACCAAGTTTCATTAAGAAATCTTAGTTTTTACTCAAGTTATTGTAACCACGGACCAACTGACCGACGGACGAACGATTTCTCTTTTTATTCTGATCATATTGGTATATTTATGTATGTTTATATCTATCTCGACTATTTCTGGCTGTTACAAAGAACCGTTATGCGAACAAAGTTAATATACTCTTGTGTACAAGTACGCTCGGGTATAAATATTAACGTAAAGACGAGTACATAAAGAGGCAAAAAAACAGTAACGTGCGTAGCAGGTGACATCTAACCTGACAGCGGGTAACGAGAGTCAAATCGAAGGGAGAGGTTTGACTAATTGTTCCCAGTCTATTGTTCAGCTGTAGAAGTGTTTTTTATGCAGTTATGACAACTTTTTAAAATCCAATTATGGCCAAGTATGTAAGATATGTATGTATAAATGATATTTATTTTTTGTACTTCTAATTTTGAGTTACTGAGTGTAACATATGTTATATGTATATGGGTGAACCATACAATGTGCCGCAAAAAGAAAAAGATATGTATGATAAATACTCATCGCAAAAATATATTTTTTAAGTACTTATTTTTTTACTTGTCATTGGAACGAATTATTTACTGCATTCATCAGACTTTTCTGTTTGGCAACAAAAAAAATAAATAAATTGGATGAAAGTATCATTTTAAAACAAAAAGATTCCATTATTCCAAAAATCAATTCATAGAAAATAATGCGCATTGAACTTAAGAATACCATTAAAACTCTCCTCCCAATAAGTAGTATGCATGACTATCTTGGGATTTTTTTAAATTCATAAAACAGTATACATATGTACCTATATAATTATCCGCCAGATCGCATATATGTTCATACAATTACATACATACATACATATGTACATATGTATATACAAAACAGTCTCTCACGCATGTACATATGTAAGTAGGTAAGTAGCCAAGAAGGTAGCTAGGTGGGCGCTAGGGGGGCTCAGCACCCCATGGACTGGCCAGCGCACCAGATCTTAAAATCACTTGAGAAAATAGAATTGACATTGCCGTCTAAGATAGAGTCCAATGTGGTATTGAAGTTGCTGGAAAAGGAAAGATTCAAACCAGAAAACACAGGAAGCAGCATTCTTAAGATTTTGTTCCCATATAAAAATGCATTTATGGACACGTTTCGTTTGTTTGAAGCTTGTGAAACATTTGGTAGCAGTACATCAATTAACGAATGTGCGTTTTCTGCATTAGCGCGTATTGATATTGTCAATCGCATGTCAATGTCCAATCAACGTCATCGAAACCTATCTTTTCTGGCTTTCGAGAAACGAAGATTAGAATTCATAAATTTAGATGACATTATGCGTGCACTCAGCAAAAAAAAGTTGAAGAATTCAACTGTTTTAAATGTTCAATGTTTCAAAATGCTGTCGATTGCTAATATATATGTATGTATATACATACATATGTATATTATACTCGTATTACTTGGCAGAATAAAATTTTCTTACTAGGGATATTTTATTTTTTTTTGTACAAGGGGGGTGGGGGGTTGCTGTACAAAGCTTGTGCACCTCAAATGAGTCAATCCTGGCTACGGCCTTGTAGCCAAGTATGGGAACTATCAAATTGTAATGTTTATATTTGAATAAACCAACATTTTCCGTCCGGTCGGGAGAGATCGCGGCACACACCAAGCAGCCAAAATACGCAACTTTACTTGTGTTTCTCTCAAGTTGTTGGCTTCGAAAATGGAGGGTTAAATGTTTGTTGTTGTCGGAAAATAATTCAGCTTTCTTTTGCCTTTTCTTGCCTTTCAATTTGATATTTGCATATTCCTCGCAACCGTTTGGTTGCACATTTCTTTGTTTAAGATTTATTTACATACGAGTATGTGCATGTGTAATTCACACACATACACATATACATACATATGTACATGCATATATACATAGAAATCTAGCATGTAAACGCCGGTAGTAACAGATTGATTATATCTACATATATGTACATACATATGTATATACATATGTATGGAAGTGTGTATGTAATGTGCGCCCTCTTGCGCCCAAGCCATTGTTTTTATAGGCCTGTTAATTGTGATGTTATTGTTATGTTTAAGTGATTGTTAACGCAATCACTATTGTATAAATAAACACAACAATACCACCCCTCGAACAGCTGTTCACTTTTCACACTTTTCGCATTTGCGGTGATCCACATTGATATACAATTCATACACAAACATACTTTGAGTTATCACACATGGTTTTCAAAAATGCTTGGCGCCTTCTAACAACAAAATTGGCAATATGTAAAAAACGAATTAGCTGCTAAGGATTTGCTAAGTTTTGATTTTATTTTGTTTTGCCAAGTATTTAAAATTTATTTCTTAAGACTTAACCATTAATCCAGCCGTATTTTATTTATTACGAATATTTAAATGGTCTCGCATTAGCAATTTCCATGGTAAAACAGCATTTACATGAGTTGCTTTCCCTAGCGATTCGAAGAATAACGAAAAATTACTATGTATGTATATATGGTATGTACATCAACATTACTAACTGTCGAAAAAGCAAGAAGAGCAAAAGAAGAAACGGTTCAATATCGTTTTCAACGAATTTCGCCAGTGTAACTGGTCTTTTGCCGCTGTGGTCGAGTGGGTAGAAGTGGTGCTATTGCTCGATGTGCCGCTGGGTTCGAGGTTCGAATCTCAGCCAGAGCAATCAAAATCTAAATCGTAGAAAAGTTTTTTTCTAATAGCGGTCACCCCTCGGAAAACAATGTCAAACCTCCGAGGGTATTTCTGCCATGAAACAGCTTCTCATAAAATACATCTGCCGTTCGGAGTCGGCACAAAATTGTAAGTCTCACCATTTATGGTATAATATAAAGATGCACACCACAAATGGTAGGAGAAGCTCGGCCAAACACTGAGCTATATAGTTTTATATTATCATTATTAACTTGTCTTTTAGTTCGTTCAAATTTTAAGCACTTGTTATAGTATGTACATACATATCTATTACAAGACTTAACTATTTGCATTTAATAAATCTCTTCTTTAAATCTACTCCGTCTCCAATGAAATTTATTTGATGTTTGTTTCTGTTTAATAATTAAATGATAATTTGTTTACATTGTGCTTTGTAGAATATAAATTCAATTTAAAATTGATATTCGGAAAGAATTTTCAATTTATAATATGCACATTAAATTCAATGCTTCTTTCCTATAACAACAACAACAAAAAGAACAGAGAATAGTAATGAAGGCTTTTATATAGTAGTTTGCTTCAGTAACTACAAAATAATACAAGATATTTATGTACATATACATACATATGTATGCATATAAAAAAGAAAAAAAAACTTATTTAACATTTTATGCAACTTTCAGTTTAATAAGGAGTATCTACATACATATACACGTACAAAGTTATGCAAAATAAGACATGAACGTTTTCCGAACCCGTTGTTTCGCTCAAGACATACTATATGTACATACATACATACATACATACATAAGTCTCAAAATCGAAGTCCTAGAAGACTTAAACATTTTTATTTCGCTGATAATTATTATGGAAAGACTTGGCTAATATAAGTTTTTAAATAATACTTAAGGATTACTCGAAAAAATTTTTATCTTACTATAATAATTTTAGGATGACTTTTTTTTTTCTTATAATATTTATGTATGTATGTAGTCTCTGATATTTTCAAAAGTTTCCACGTGTCAATTGTATCGTCTTTCATTCAAAAAGAAATGTAGAGCTGATGCTTGAGTAGTTGGAGCTCCAAGTGCAATGTCTCCAATCTCATTCATTTTGTGGTAAATTGATTTAATGCAAAAAATATAAAATTAGAATTAATTAGAACTAAAAGTCTAACCGAAGCAGATAACACAAAATAAATGGCAATTTACGACACTTTGAAAAATGGATCAGTTCTTTTCGGTCTCTGATAATATGCCGTCCAATACCCGCCGCCCGACAAATGTCCGAAAATGGACATTAGCTCGAATATCCCTTATCAAAGCCCATACGTATTTTACATTAAAAGAAATAATTTAAAGTTTATTGTTCCCAAGTTTATTTATTATTCGAGAATTTTTCTGGATTCTGGAAAATACAAATTTTTTGCGCGCGTATTTAATAAAAGTTTATATTTGTAATAAATAAAATAAAATACAAATTTTTGTTAGAAATGTGATCTTCATTAAATGTGTTTTTCTTAACTATGTATGTACATATGTATACAAAAAATGTTTTTAAACAAAATCATAGTTTTGTTTAAAATTTTAGCAGAAAATGATTTTGAACAAATATATAGTGCTTAGAAATTTAGTTGGTTGTAATTAGAGTAGATCAGTTTAATTTAATTTAAATATATCACACATAATGAGAGCACTAAATTAAAAGAAAATCCAATGGTAAAATTTCAATGCAAGAAATTTACATAATTTTAAAAAAATTTTTCAAATCTATGGAATTTGCATCTTAATAACCACTACCATCTGTTGTGTGTGCGTCTTTTATGTTGTGCTACGAATAGAGGGACCCAGAGTTTTTGCCGACTCCGAATGACAGCTGCATTTATGAGAATATTTTGCATGACAGAAATATCCTTGGAGGTTTGGTTTTTCTTTGCCTGCCGAGGGATGACCGCTATCGGGGACCTCCAGATCAGGATATTCTTTACCTCCTGAATATCGCGGGATTAGGCTATGCAAATCCAGGGATTGCTGAAAATAATTCAATTAATAGCCATTTAAATTTTTAATTTTTTATCATAAATATCTCCCTTTCAAGGGCAAAACCAAGCATTATTTGTAACACTGTTTGCGCTTTACGCAACATTGACTTATTCAAATGTGGCATCGCTTTAAATTTTATGCTAGAGGGAATAAAAAGGATGAAACCTATCTTGAATAAATACTTTTTTTAAAAACTCGTTGCAAGGCTCAAGCAACGGACGACAATTTTTTCAGATGTGTGCACTTTTTAATTAAAAAATGAGACTATGAAAGCGCTCTTAATAACACTAACGACGAGGTGGTTGAGGTGGAAAAGGCAGTGAGTCCCAAAGATAAATTGAATTATGTTTTAACGAGGAGCTCGCAAATGTCCAATAATAGAAAGACATGCAATTTAACAGAAGGTTTAGTAAAATAAATTAATATTTTTATAATCACATAACGGTTGCCTGTAACAGCAAAAAATAATCGAGATAGATATAGACATATATGTACGTATATACCAAAATGCTCAGAATGAAAAGAGAAGTCGATTTAGCGATGTACGTCTGTCCGTCCGTCCGTCCGTCCGGGCAGACGATAACTTGAGTAAAAATTGAGATATTTCAATGAAATTTGGTACATAGATTGCCCTTTGGACAGGGAAGGTTGGTATTGAAAATGGACAAGATCGGTTAATAACCACGACCACATCCCATGTAACGGAAATTTTTGAAAAATGCATATACTCCTTTTTTTTCGGTTTCCATTAAAGAAAATTGAGTGAAATTTGGTATTTGGAGCGATTTTGAACTAAGAAATTAAGTAGTTAAAAAATTTTGAAAAATGGGCGTTGCCACGCCCACTTATGAACAATTTTCTGTATCTCAATAACGGTATAAGGTATCATCACAAAATTTGGTGGACATATTTCCCTTGACATAGCGATTATTATCGTAGAAAATTTTTGAAATCGGATCATAACCACGCCCGCCTCCCATATAACGGAAGTTTTGAAAAATGTAAAAACTTCACTTTTTCGGTATCTATTAAATCGAATTAAGTGAAATTCGGTATATGGAGCGATTTTGAACTAAGAAATTAGGTATTTATGAAACTCTGAAAAATGGTCGTTACCACGCCCACTTATGAAAAATGCTGTATGTATCTCAATAACGATGTAATATATTGCCACAAAATTTGGTGAACATATTGTCCTTGATAGCACTAGCATCACCGTCAATAATTTTTGAAATCGGACCATAACCACGCCCAACTTCCATATAACGGAAATTTTGAAAAAATGCAAAAAACTTCGTTTTTCAGTATTTATTGTAAGAAATTGAGTAAAGTTTAATGCTAGCAGCGATTTGAATCAAAGAAACGGGGTTTTATGAAATTATGGGTACCGCCCATACAAAAATACATCGCGAGGGTATATAAAAATCGGTTTCGCCCGAATTTAGCATTTCTTACTTGTTTGTAATGGGGGCGATACAAGATTTTACCTACAAAAGGCATTTTACTTTTTGTCGATAATCCAACCAACAAATGTGCTCCCCACATTATATAATAATATTTAATATTGATTTGAAACAGTGATAAAAAATAATATTACTGTATATGCATTTGCTGCTGAATATTTGTACTTGAAGTATAAATTACTATGCATGTTTGTCAAAGTTTTTGACAAATAAAAAAATACGCATCAAAACTACCTGAATTCA
This sequence comes from Philophylla caesio, assembly GCA_963971545.1. Lineage (NCBI taxonomy): Eukaryota > Metazoa > Arthropoda > Insecta > Diptera > Tephritidae > Philophylla > Philophylla caesio. The sequence continues at coordinate 74,783,297 of OZ020606.1, forward strand.
GGACGATGCCGGGATTCCGGGATTTTGTTTTCAGTTCTGGAAGAACCCGGTATCAATAAAATGCCAAAAATTGACATCCCTATTAGGTATGTACGAATATGTAAGTGAAAAAATCATATTTATTTATATGTGCAGGAAATTTATCGAGAATGCAATTATTGCTTGTGACTTTTTTTTTTAACAGAGGTCAAGGGTTTCCTTCCATTTATATTTATAAAAAATAGTTTCAATAGTTTATTCGTTAAATCTTGTGTTAGATTCTTATAATTATAAAACTAAACTAGTTGTATAAACCTAGTAATTTGAGTTTCCTTTGAAATTATTGTATTTCTTACAGACATGGCCCTTTGGCTTTCATCAAATGCAAATTAACAGTAGCAGCAACAGTAGCCGTCTGCAGGCACTCCCATATTCTCCCGCCGAATGGAATCATACGCGCAACACTTATTCCAAATACGGACGTGCGGGCAATGGCAATGTCAGTAATAATAATGGAATTTATCAGCAAGAATCAAATAATTTGCACTCGGAGCATTGGTATACGGCAGATGATCCAATGGCGGAGGACATCAACGTCAATAATAACAATTGTAGCTATTTTGAATCACATGCGGAACGTAATTTCAAACAAAATCATGAAGTGGCACAGGTTCACCAGCAACTATATCACACAAACCATTCAAGTACACAAAGTTCGATACGTTAAATATTTTGGTAACTGTATGAATGTAATTGCATATACATATGTATATACTTGTATGTATGTGTATGTACTTGTACATAATTCAATAAGCCTCGACAAAATGGCCTCTCTTAATTTAACTATTACATTTTCTCGCTAAGCATCGCACTGATTTGTTCTTTTAAAAGATATGATGTATTAATTATTATTTAAAAAAAATTTTTGTCTCATGAAAATTATCTAAAAAAAGAAGCTATTTAAAAACTAATTTTATTTGTGAAAGATAAGAACTTTTTATTGCAGCTGCTAAGTCGTATAAGTACTTTATTCAAAAGTACATGTAATGATACATACATACCTTATTTATATAAACTGAAATGATTCATGAGTTAGTTAAATATTGTACAATTATAAGAGCTTAATATGTAGAATTATGCCAAAGAAAATAAGTATTAACACGATTGTGTCCATAAAGCTAACAAAAGAGCATATAAAGTAAACATAAAAAGTGTAAGAAAATAAAATATACTCCTACATAATATGTGTTTCTTGTTTTTCCACTATAATTAAGTAATTTTGAAATATAAAAGTCCACGCCAAAATGAGCGGATGTGTTAAATTATTTTGCTCAGAAGACGATTGCCGTATTGCACAAGAGGAAGGCAGTAATTAGTTGCTTTGCATTTCCCTCTCTTTGTCGGTTAAAGGAAAATAATCAAAGAGCATAAGAAAAAATATTATCAGAGAACGTATATTTATAATTTTATAATCAGAGAACGTATATTTATAACTTTATAAAATATACGTTCTCTGCTTCAAACATTCTGAGAATCTTCCCGCTATCTGTGCCTGGACCATCCACCAGCGTGCAAAATGCATGCAGAACATGCATTGCTTCCTAATTAGTATTTTCCGATATGTATCATTCGGGCCTGGTGGCTTAAAGTCGTCAAATAAGGGTAGAATAAACCGCATTATTTCTTCTGTTAGCATCCGTGAAACTGTGTACAACAAGTTCATTTTGATGGCTATTTACAAACATTTTTCTGCGTCCATATCACAGCCTCTGCCAGCAATTAGATCGATACCCAGAAAAAGAAAGATTCCATCAGCCGGATTCCAGCTTTTCTCGAAAAAAGCTGTGAGTAAGTTTTTCGGTTATGCGGGAAGCCCCAGATTTATTTCACAACACACTGCCCAGAATGTGGCAAATTTTAGATACACAAATACTCGAGTGCCATAAATTTAAACAAAATCTGATATATCTCTTCAACTTCCCACCGAAGCCTGCGGTGGATAAAAGTATTAGGATTTTTCTTAGAGGTTTTTAGCGATGAAAAAGCCAGAATTGCATTTAAGAAGAAACGTCAAAAGTTCAAATAATTTTTAGCGATTGGAGTTTTAGAGATTTTTAGCGTTTTAGCGATAGCGTAAACTGGAATCCGTCGGCCGGAGTATGTTGTATAGGTTAGGCAAAAAGGGGATATACGATCCATCATTAATTTATGAGACGATTCAGTCTAACGATTTTGTCCAGTTGATTTAAATAATATTAGAGTTTTGACGTCCTAATTCACCGTCTCCAGGCTCACTTTATATGCAAGAACGATGAAATACAAGAGAAATAAAAGATTGCGCCTTTCCGACGAAAAATGGTGTGAAGCAAAATGCGTGATACGTCACAAACATGAATTGAGAGAAGTCGGCAAAAAATTACTAAAAATAATGTGGGTATAGGTTATGCTAGGAATTGCATAAGTTTTTACAAGTTTCGACACTTTATGCATTATACTTATATATTTATATTCAAACAACTTCATTTTAATTGAAAGTCTTACAAAGAAAACTGCAGTGCACCGCGCACTTCATGTTAATTAACTTTGTTTTAAATAAAATCACTCTTCATCGTGCTTTCTATGTTTGCTAAATTCACCCTTCCACTATGCGGCATACATATCGTTAGTAAAGTATGGGAAAATACGTAACACGATCTTTCGCTAATTTAAAGGAAAAGGGAAATACTTCATAAAACCTTAAACGACATGTATTTAAAAATTTTTAGGGCTTATCTTAAATTGACTAGAACTTCCTTTGATTTTGGTCATAGAATACCAATTTGTTTCAGTAATGGGTATTTGATAGCGGCCAATCAGAATATGCAAAAACCCGATTTATATTCTATGTCAACGATATTTGTGGGTAATTATATAAACAAATGTGGAAAGTTTACTTGATTTTCGGTAGTAACGAGTTTATTATTATCCACTTGTGTAATGAAAAGTTTTTGGTGATATAGTATAACGTTGTTCGCATAACGTTTGTTTGTAACAGAAAAAAAAATATTCGAGATAGATATAGACATATCTGCCACGCTCACTTATGATATAATTTTTGTAACTCAATAACGGTGATAGGTAGCGCCACAAAATTTGATATTACTCTTGTCATAGTAAAATATTTTTGTAATCAGGCCATAACCACGCCCACCTCCCATATAACGAAAGTAATTAGCATATTCATATTAAATATTGTTTTCAAGAAATTTAATGTAAATTATTATCTACAACTTATGTATGTAGCTAAATATGTACATATTAATAAATTAATGTAAACACTACAATTTACAGCTTACAAAAAAATGTGTGTTAAAATCGTTTTTCTTTTAATGACTTATATCAAAACTTTTTAAACTTTACATTTTTTATGCTATGAATTATGAGAATAACAGAATATTCCAGTCGGAATATCCACTAATGTTTCCAAACTCCTTTCAAGCAATGATTATAGTGCGTAGACATTAATTTAATTGGACTAAAACGAAGTGTACATACCTCTCATAAGATTTCATATAATCTGAAATTCAATATATCAGTAACACTAATACCATTTTTTTTTTGGCTTTTTTACAAATTTGGAAGTGGGCGTGGTCCCGTCCATACCATAATACATAGCGAGGGTATATAAAATTCGGTTTCGCCGGAATTTAGCCTTACTTACTTGTTTTGATTCAGTTTATTGCATCTACAGGGTGGCGCACGAATTGTGCTACAATAAGAAACTAACCCCCGAATTCAGTAAGCAGTCTCCGTCTCTAATAGAGACAAAATTAAAAATTTTAGACCAGTTGGCATAGATAGATAGATATAAGTAGAGGTATGCACTGCGACCGATAGATCTATTGTGCCCTCAAAGCTCATTACAACACTTCAGCTAGCCCCAAGACCTCCTGAAAACTCAGGATGGTCGCCGGGGTTAGGGTGTGTATGTATTGTTCTTCCGGCCATGGCCGTCCCAGGGTGGTTGCCCGTCTGCGCCCCACAGCCACACACTCCATGAGCAGGTGCTGCGGAGTCTCCCCTGCCGAGTCACAAAAGCGACAAGGGTCGCCCGACGAGATCCCTAGTTTGTGTAGGTGACCCCTCAGCCTGCAGTGCAGAAAGCCTGTAATAATCCTCAGTTTATTCCTGGGAAGGTCTATCAGAAGCCTGTATCTCTTCCGGCTATACCCCCCAAGAAGGCTCTTTGACTGTCTTAGGCCGGCGATATTGTGCCTGTGTTGGTTCCTCAGCCTATTTGTCTCTTTCCTAAGCTCCTCTCTTATGGCACCAGGTCCCACCGCTAGAAACGGTTCAGGTCCCACGGGGGTTGAGGCCGCCGCTTCCCTGGCAAGCAGGTCGGCTGCTTCGTTGCCATCCACCCCCATGTGTCCCGGTACCCATAGGAGTAGGATCCGGTTTTTCTCAGCCAGGGCGTTCAGTCTCTCTATGCACTGAAGAACTAGTGCTGATTTTACTTCATAAGAGGAGAGAGCCCTGAGCGCCGCCTGACTATCGCTTGAAATTAAGATTTTCTCGTTGTTGTAAGCTCTACTCAGATTTATCTCTGCGCATAAGCTAAGGCAAATACCTCCGCTTGGAAGATGCTTGGGTAGGCCCCCAGTGGAGCCGAGACATTTGATCTGGGACCATGGACGCCCGCACCAATACCTTCCGGAGTCTTTGAGCCATCCGTATACCACCTCAGAGTACTTTCCCGGATGTGATGATCGATCCAGGATTGAGGTCCTCCAGGTGGCCTTGCTGTGTAATTCTACCTCAAACTTCCTGTTGAAGGTTATTTCTTTGAATAAGTCATCACGGGGGAAGCACGCCAGCGGGAGCTGAGAGGCTAGCGTCTCCCCAGCCTTTAATGACAGTTGGCGTTCATTAGTAGCAAAATAAAGCCTCTATTTTCAAAATTAAGTCTATAAATTGTCACTTGGTGAAGAGCAGGTCACAAAAAATTATAATTCAAACAAAATATAAAAACGTGAAAGCGAGTAAAAGCAATAATCTCTAGCTCATTTTGAGACTTGAAATGACTAAATAACTTGTTTTTAATCAATGCATTTATTTTTTTAATACTATGTAGAAATTTGTTATTTATTTTATATACTTAATTATTTTTAATGATGATAGACCGTAAATGACCTCCATGCTTAGCCACGCATATGCGACACCTAATTAGAAAATTATTCATTACGGCCTGAATGGCTAAAGTCGGGATTACCTCAAATATAGATTTCTTGGTTTTGTTTTGTACACCTCTTGCTTGACATAACCCCATAAAAAAGTCTGGTCAGTTGACCTTGAGGCCAGTGGAAAGTGGAGTTTCTGGATATTATTTTCTGCCCATTGACAGTTACTGTTACACCGTTTTCTTCAAAGAATTATGGCGCGACAATGCATTGATGAAACTGCGCACCACACAGTGACCCGTTCTTGGTGAAGTTCTGTCTAATGGATCCATATACGGCAATTTTGGTTGTATACATTGCCGTTTAGATAAAAATGGGCTTCATCAGACATAAACAGACAATTTATCAAGTTATTGTCTTCTTCGGCCATTTCAATCATTTTTGGCAAAATTCCAGGCGAATAGGATTTAACTGGCTTGTTATTTGAACTTCGTACGGAAACAGGGTTAAGTCATCCCGAATTATCCGTTGTAATGACCGTCTGATAACTCCAAGTTGCGTCGATAAGTTTCGAGTCGAAACTCTTGAATTTGCCTTAATTGACGATGCAACAGCCGCGATTGTGTCTTGAACACGAACATACGGATCTCAATGGTACGGTATTCTTGCGATGCTTCCAGATTCGGCAAACATGTTTACCAACCTCATAATGGTCCATCTAATCGGGGGAGTTCTGCCAAAATCCCGTCTGAATTCCCTTTGGACGGAAATGACGGACTGCTGCACTATCCAAATCCTCTTTTCGGTATACCAAGCATTCATATAAAAAAAATTTAAATAATAACCTGTCACACAGAAAAAAGTTATTAAATTAACTCCTGTTGGTATCTGCCGACCAGATTATCCTTCTTTGACTTTGCCCCAAGTATTGTTGGCTAGCGATTTGTGGATGTTGTTGAGGTTAAGAATATTTTTCAACGATTACGGTTGTATGCTATCAAAGATAACACTCAGAATCCTTGGATGGTGAACCTTCCAAAACGGGGCACCGTCACCGTGGATGTTGAGTTCCAGCTGTTATACATTGTTTTCGAGAACATAGCGGGGGTAAGCTATAAGTTCCGTCAGATAACTTATATTTCCGGTATGTAATTTTGTATTTACATATTTATATTACAAATAGAGAGACCTGCTATTATACTACTAAAGGCATATTTTTGGAGGAATTTTTCGGTGATATTTTTAAACATTCTATTATTTTAAAGAATTGAAGAGAAAGAAAAATAGTGCAGCTCTTTTTGGTCTACTTGTGTGTTTCGTTGAAAGAAAGTTTTGTATATTCGATAAAAATATCCCAAAATATTCGGCGATAACAATTCGCTGCTTTTTCTGGCAGTCTTAAGTATGCTTTAAAATGGAGTATTCCCATTTCTATACATTTGTTAAACTTTTTAAATCAAAGAGTTCTTTTCGCAGATCGTTCTAAAGCACTGCGTAAAGTAAAACTACTTTCAATTTGGTCAAAATTTATTTTATCTCATACCTTCAAAGCCAAACAAAGTATTTTCGTACAGCTCGAGACATAGAAAAACCTCCGATGCAAATCTGTTTTATGCTTACCATTAATCAATATTTTCAAGATATAAAAAAATCCCAAACACTCTCCTTTGCGTACATCGCTGACATTTAGGGAGTTATTTGTTTGGAAAGGGTTTGTTCTATTATTCCAATGCAAGCAAATAAGTAGGCAAGTTTGTTAGGTATCCAGTAAACGGTAACTAAGTGGATATTTCATTAATGTTCCTTATTACATTTGCTCACGTATTTAACATCCTTTGTTAGTTTATAATGAAATAGCCAGTATAATAATGGATACGAGTAAGTATACGAAGCGTTTAGCGGATGACCTTCAATTATGTCAAACAAAGCGCTTACTTCCCCATTTATTGTTGAACTTGTAACTGCGAAAAAAGGCATTTAGACTATACTATTATAACATTATCATAATGTGCATATAATAAGCAACCATAAAAGTCATACAATTTGTAATTCGCCAATGAGGCAAGCATTGGAAATATTACTTATTTATCTCATCGGAAACCAAACGTAACTTCAGTATACTCTTAAAAGTTGAACTGGACGCTACAATAAAACGGAAAAATGATTCCGTTTCCGCGAGTCGTCACACTTGTGGCCCTTTTGGTTTGTGTAACAGCTGCGCATCAAGAGGATGCCCCCAACGAATCATTTTTCAAATTATTGTTAGAACTCAAGCACAGGCAATCATATCACAGCATACTTCTTGAAAATTGCGCATCAAGCGCTATTGTGAAAGAGATTTGGGTCAAACTGGAAATACCCACACTGACAGTACTAACCTCAACTCAACATGAACAAGAATTAAAAATGATTTTCAATCGTCTTATGCTCGTCATCGTCTGCTTTGAGGACGACATTACTACGCTGGATGTACTTACTGCTCTTGCGGAACAATTGCAGCACATGCGTGAAACACACATTATACTCATGCTTGGAAGTAGCACAGCAGTTGAGATTCGTCATCGGCAGATGGTAGAAAAGCTTTTTCGTCATTGTCAGACTCTGCATATGCTAAATGTCATTGCTGTGCTGGGTGATTTTGAAAGTAGTCAGCTGGTATTGACGTTCGATGCATTTCCCCAATTTCAGCTTAAAGCAAATAAGTTCGATCCGAGCATGACTTATTTCGCCGACAAAACTCGCCAACTCTTCGGCCATCCGATCTACACATTGCCCGATCAGAATGAACCTAGATCGTTGCTATTTCGAGAAAGAAGCGGTGAATTGAAAATGTCCGGCTATGTTGGGCAATTGGTATTAACTTTTAGACAATACATCAATGCCACTCTCTGCTTCCCGTTTAACGTGAAAATCGGAGAAACTAAATATCTCGTAAATCAATTGAACTTTACGCGATCGGGTGCTATTGATTTTGCAACAAGTTTGGCGTCGTACAAATTCTTCGGCACTATACACGAATATACTACGGCAGTGGATTTCACACAATGGATGATGATGTTGCCGGTGGAGCGCGATATTACAGTGAACGAGATGTTCTTATATATTTTTCGTTCAGCAACCGTTATCAATATCATAATTATGAGTGCGCTAGTTAGATTTTTATTGAATTTATTTCAGTATTTTCAATTTTTACCTCGCCGTTCTCCATACCCATTTTGGTCCTTGGTAATTTTACGTGATCAAAGTTTTCGTGGTATTTTGGGTCAACCATTTCCCATTGCACCATACAACAGTTGGCGCATAAGTTTCATTTATTCAGCAATCTTTGTCATCGGACTCATAAACAGCTGTCTCTTTTCCATCTATCTGAAAACTTTTCTCACTCAACCGCCTAGAAAACCACGCATAAGCAGTTTAGAGGGCCTGGCAAATTCAGACCTGCGTGTTCTAATTAATGAGCAGGAGATCGAAGTATTTAAAAGAATACACGGCGACAATGCTTGGGAGCGTTACAAAAGTGGATTCGAAGTGATTTCGTCTTTTCAAGAATTTATCTCACGTCGTTTGTCTTTCGATACATCACGCGGTTACACCTTAACCTCGCCATTGTGGCCCATTATCGAAGTTAGGCAATCATCTTACCGCCGAAAACTATTTCGTCTCACAACTGACATTATTTTGGATGACCTGCTGTTCTTTGGCATTCCAATTCAGGAAAATTCGATCTACAAACCTCTCCTTGATTGGTTTATTATGGCTGTGAGGGAAGCAGGTCTGATTCAGCATTGGCATCTATTAACCTTTTACGATATGGTTTCTAACGGTTCCATAGAGCTGGTTGACGTCAGCTTTCCGGGACAAAGTAAAATATTGACACTAACCGATTTCTATTGGATAGGTTGTAAGTTGGGCACAGTTTACAGCTTGTGTATTTTGTCATTTGTATTGGAACTACTAATATTTGAATTTAGAAAGAAAAAAAGTCAAGAATTTCAAAAATGCAGGTGTTAGATCAAATAACTCAATACTTATTGTGTGTTAAAATCTAGTCAGTACTTGCAGACTCTGGGCAGGAATACATCGTTACACTAATAAATATTTCAAATTTATGTATACAAACGTTTATGAAGCTAATAACGCTTTTAATTAATTTTTATAAATAAGTGATCAATAAAGCAAAAGCAGTTTTATTAAGAATTATGATACTTATAAAAGCCTTTTTTCCAGTTGTTAAACATTAATGTACTCGTATTTTATACTTTCTGCAGTACACGCCTGTCTGTCCTGTACAACTTTTATGTCCACTGTTGTCCAATGAGTCGGATGATCGGAAAATTATGTTTTAGCTATTTAACTTGTGTACAGATGTGTGTGTGGGTGTATTTCCCTGCAAAAAATTGTGGGACTAATTTCCAAAGAGAGTATTCCGGCGTTAGTCTCTATTGGGTAGAATTGGGCAACAAGACTCAAACGAGTATAATTGTAGATTAGTCCTGTATTCATTGCTTTCGGGTATAATAAACCATCCACTGGTATATGTACGCACTTAGGCAACAAATTTTAATCGCGTCGTTGGCATGTAAAGAGAGCGTTAAATTTTTGTTTTTATAAATAGACTGGTCCTCATTAGACCCATTCGGGTATAAAAGGAGAAAATTAGTCTCTTCATAGGACATACTCGAACAAAAGGGAGAACAGTTAATTCTACATAAAGAGATCAAAAGTTGTATTAGTCACATGTACCCTTGCGACTATTTCCGGACTCATCCTAGACAAATCGCTTTTTTCCGGTTTGGTATAATTTGTGTTTGTGAAATGTATATGCGTAAAAAGTATATATGTATGTGTATGTTTGTTTTGAAACGTTGCCAACAACTAATTAAACCAATCGGTTTTGACTAATTTGATGTCCTTTAGAGGAGTTTTGTGGGATTTGGGCTTGATTCGTTTCTCCTTAATGAGCAATTCAAAAGCATTTCGCCCACGCGTTGATCCTTTCTCGATTTAGTATAAAAGTAATTAATCCGCAACTTCAAGTTTTAAATCAATAAGTCATAAATTCTTCTCATCAGGGCAATTTTTAGTTATTATTTTGTAAAATTATAATAACCATGCATTAATACAAGTCATTCTTTCAACTTTTTAAAGTAATTTTATGACGCTCCAGAAGATCTACTCAACTCATATGCTCATTATAATCCTTAACAATTCGCAGACATGATTTTTAATTTTTCTTTCAACTGTACAAGCAGAGAACTTATAAGAAGGCACAAATGTTAATGTTAACCTATTTTAGTACATTCGAGTTCTAAAAGATTTAAGATTAAGGGATTCACCACTTCGGAATGAAGTTATCTCAATAAGTACGAGAGCACAACAAATCCACCAATCGAAATCAACATCGATTAAATAGTTGTGTGAGAATTTGTGAAAGAATTAGCGCAACTTTGTAAATCGTGTCAAAATATTATTTATCTATTTCTTTTATTTACTTTGGCACCTCTAATAATTATTTTCAGGATTTGTTTAGCCAAGCCGGCTAAAAAAGTTAGCTAAGTAAGTTATACTATGGCTGCTTTCGTAAACGCAATATGCAATGCATTTTCAAAACAGATGCCTATGCCATACCAGGCATTTATGTATTGCAATCCTGCTTTGCAAAAATATCCAATATATACATTGACGTTTATGAATGCCCCTGTGCATTTCCCCATAGTCATAGTCAAGACAAAGTCGGCTCTAAAGTAAGAAGCAGCTTTTCGACATAATTTTCTACGGAAAATATGTCAAAAAAGCTACATCTATCTTTATATTCGACTTTATCTTGACTATGGCTATGGGCCATTGTCTTTACATTTTTTACGCTCATGCGTCCACGTTTTATCACTGCAAATAAAAATAACGTGAAATAACAATTAAATTCTAATAAAAATATATATTTGGTAGTTGGTTTGTTTAAGGAAGATGAAATAAACACAACAGCCAACTCGGCTAGCGTAGCACAATAGGTAGCGTATTGGCTCTGCAACTCCGAGCTCCCGGGTTCAAAGCCTGAGAGAAGTGGTTATGAAAAATTAAATTAAAAATTAATTTAATTTAATAATCAAAAAGAAGTCTGATGAGGAAATGTGGTGATTTCCGAAATAGTACTATAACTTCAACCATTTAAAACTGTTGTTGTTTTTTCAAAAAAAGTCTTCCATAAACTGGCCTTGAGCTCAATTAAAATTGTAAAAAATATTAACATTTACTAGGCTAACAGAAATATGAACAAACATTTGTATACAAGGATGAGCACACCTTAAAAATGCATTATAATATAAAGTAAAATACTTATACATAATTTGCAAAAATAAAAAAAAAACACAAACAACAACCACACAAACAAGTTAAATAGCGGCATATCAGTTGCTCTTGTTTGTAGTTGGTTTGTTTAAGGAAGATGAAATAAACACAACAGCCAACTCGGCTAGCGTAGCACAATAGGTAGCGTATTGCCTCTGCAACTCCGAGCTCCCGGGTTCAAAGCCTGAGAGAAGTGGTTATGAAAAATTAAATTAAAAATTAATTTAATTTAATAATCAAAAAGAAGTCTGATGAGGAAATGTGGTGATTTCCGAAATAGTACTATAACTTCAACCATTTAAAACTGTTGTTGTTTTTTCACAAAAAGTCTTCCATAAACTGGCCTTGAGCTCAATTAAAATTGTAAAAAATTATAAAATATTAAAATATATATTTTAATATAAATTACTTACTTCATCGGCGAACCATACATTTTAATGTTTGTCGTTTGTTTTGACTTCAATGCATGTAAAACAAAAGTCATGCGCATGAAATAAGTTTGTTATTCATTTATGAATTCAATACTTTGTTTAAATTATTGCAGTGTAGTATGCAATGCATGTATGAATGCTTCGCATATTGCGTTTACGAAAGCAGCCTATGTTTCCACGGCACATGATTCGCTCTCCCATTCGTAATTTGCTCTCTCATTCGTAATTGGCAGCCCAATGACGAACCGAATCATCTCATTTGTAGTTGAATCACCATGTAATTAAATGCTTTAATGGTTCCAAACGTAGAGTTTGTGAAGAACATAGTTATGTGAAAGAGGTTGTTGGGCAAGCCTAGACTAAATGAAGACGCAAAAGCAAGGAACTTGTAAGAAATGGGAAGGCGCAAATGTTAAACAACATTTTTTCAGGTACTAAATTGAAAATACAAGATAAAATGATTCACCATAGAAATAAATGGACTCATCACTTCACTTGAACTGAACTTATTTTGCGGGGCAAGTTTATTTGCACATTTCCTTAAACATTTTCGTGTTGCTATAAGCGAATAATTTAACTTATAAAAACATAAATATGCAATTGTGTATACATACCGTTTATGCAAATTTTAAAAAGTACCAAATACCTAAAAAGCTAAATACAAAAAAAAAATAGAGTACACTCGATGTGGGAATCGAACTGCAAAAATGCAAACGGATAAATCTTAATTTTTATGTTTTCACAGTATACTCGTATAAATGCTTCTGGTAGTTGAGCACGGGCAAAAAAGTGCAAACATTTGCGGCCTTTGTCTAATACACCGACACCTTAGCATATATAAGTAAAGTTCGGACAAACAAGTATCTATGTATGTAGGTACTTGAGTTACAAAAAAGTCATAACAGGACACCTGTTCTTTCATTGTTTTCTGTTTTTTGCGCCGGCAAAAGAACAAAAATCGAAAGTGTTAAACATGTCTGTTTGCGTCTTCATTTTATGCCAGTGAATATAATATTCAGAATATGGGTTTATTTTACTGATTAAATTCATATTTTAAGTGAACAAATGAACGTAAATATGGTTTTGCTTCAATTTGCATAGGAAAGTACATATGTATGTACATATGTATGTACGTATTATGTAGGCACTTCCTATGGTATGCATATAAAACATATTTTTCTACTTAAATGCTCCACATACCTCATCTACGTATGTATATAACTATGTACGAGTACATGCATAGTTATACAAATGTAAGTAGGTACATACATATGTAATCAAATAAATGTGAATACAACGTCCGTTCCAACATTCCCCAAAATGTAAAGCTCTCTATCAGCTGCTCAGAACCTCGTCCGTCCCGACAGCTCATAAAAAATATGAGTGTCCGACTGTAAAACAACAACTTTATAGACTTGGGATGCAGCCATTAATAAAAGCCAACTAGTGCACTAGTGCAGTAGTCGTCAAACTAGTGCTTCCGGGTCTTCATCCTTAGACGAAGCATACTAGCGAGGCTGCTCGGAACCTCGTCCGTTCCGACGGTCTCGTAATGCTCTTAATGAAGTCGGTAAGTCCGTAAGTCGAATCGCTCGCAGTGTCTATGCTACAAAGTAGAAAAATATGGAAGACAGCCTGTGAAATAATAGCAGAAGCAATGAAGAGGTTGAGAACTCTCAACAGACAACTGCGTAGCAGCGAAGACTAACCGCCTTCCCCCCATGATGTAATACTTGACGGCAGTCTTGTGGGGAGGGGAATTCGACGAAAACAGGTTTATCCTGGTTTCAAAGGGCCACTTGAGGGTAGTGTGCTACCACCAAGCAAAAAGTAAATTTTGCGAGTTGAACAAGAGTGCGTGGAATCGTTTCACTTGTGTTTCTTCCCCTTTTTTACTCATACTTTTTCTTCTTCCATTGTATAAAGTCAAAGATGCAAGAATAAAAATCAATAAACCACCGAAAAATTTATTTTCATGCACACAATTCGGTGACGGCTGGAATCGAATTCGTGCAAAGACGAAAAATAACCGCAGAAGGCGCAAATGTTACTGTTAAATTATTTTAGTACATTTGACTTCTGAAAGATTTCAGATTAAGGGATTCACCACTTCGACTTAGGCTTACTAAACTTACGTCCATGTTGAATTCTTATATATTGCCTATTTCTATCGTCTGCAGCTGGTACACGCCAAATTCACTTTGCCACTATTTCGCATAACTCAATCCTTTGAATGATCCACTACACTTTAATATTTATGAGCGATCTCAAACATTATGCCACTTTAAGTGCGTACAAATTCCATTCATACCACACACATTCTCTACAATGTTCATTGATTTATGAAGCCATGCAGACCTTTAGTACATACTACATATGTACATATATAACATGGTTAAGATTTTTTATTATCATATTTATTTAAATAATAGATATGTGTTCTTTGTAAGCCACGAAGACTTTGTTGATATATTTTACAAGTTAATACCGGCAAAATTTGCAATTTCGTCAAGCAACTAGTCAAGTTTCGATTATGACGGCAACAGTCAACTATAAGCTGCGTTCAGATTGATAGAAGCGATGTAGTCAACAGTGATTATTTTTCGCATTTGCACGAGTTCGATTCCAACTGCCTCCGGTGGCGTTGAGGCGAAAGCTGATTTTTTCGCTTTGGTGATCAATATGTCAAACTGCTTCGTTCTGATTGGCTGCTAATATACAAGATTGATGTAGATTGCGCCCACAGCTAGCAAAATTAACTTACGATCTGGGCATGTAAGTCACACCATCAATAATGTATTCTGATTTTGATTGGATAATGGCTTTATAAGTTCGAATAATATAATAAAATCGCGCTGCACTTCACAAAAAGATTAAATAAACCTTCATAATAATAGAACACCAAATATTCCCTTCACTCGTGTTGTAATTAAAGAAACTTTGATGATGTGACGTCATCAGACAACCAATATCGTAAAGCAAAAAGTAACGGTCCTGCGCAAGGCGCAATCTCTTATACATCAATCTTGGCTAATGTTGTGTGTCGCTTGACTCCAGCCGCGCGCTTTTGTTCAACGCAAATTTACTTTTTGCTTGACGTTGGACAAGTCAAGTTCGAAGGGAAAGGGGTTGATGCGCTTTGTAGTCCATCTTGAACTCACGGACAGATTTTCGGATTTTATAACATTTGTGTGAACAATGCAAGCGTGGGAAGGGAAAGAGGCTTAAGCACTTTGCTGCCAATGTTCATGTCGCCATCTGCTGTAAAATTGAAGATTTTATAATTTTTGTCATCTGCGCGAACAAATATTTGATAGCAATTCAGGACGTTTAACAAATTGAAAGTCGACTAAGTATATCAGATTTTGCGAATAAGATTTTTTTTTATAAAAATAACTTTTGTAAGATAAGTCGTATTTCTCCAGTGACCGGACACTTTTTCTAGTAAGCGGACATCAACGATCCAGTGAGCGGACACATGTCTTTATTTTATAAAACATAATGGTATTTAAGAATAACAATAATTTTTATTGAAAATACTTTACACAATTTAATAAAATATAAAAGAATCCAAAAGTAAAACATGGTATACTTATAACATACTTTAAAAATAGAGTTTTAAATAACACAAGTATTTTGAGATCAAATAAAATAACATAATCCCGACGCATCAGTTCGGGTTTCGTGAAAAGCATGGAACCATTGAGCAAGTTAACCGCATCACCCCGGAAGTACGCACTGCATTCGAACATCGAGAATACTGTAGTGCTGTATTTCTTGATATTTCTCAAGCCTTCGACAGAGTTTGGCTAGTCGGCCTTATGTACAAAATCTCGACTTTGCTACCACAAAATACCCACAAGCTACTTGAGTCCTATCTCCATAAAAGAGTGTTTACAGTGAGATGTAAGGCCAATTTTTCCAACGATCATGTAATTGAAGCCGGTGTTCCACAAGGAAGTGTTCTTGGGCCAACACTTTACGTTCTGTACACGGCTGATATACCAACAAACAGTCGAACATTTATTTCAACATTTGCTGACGACACCGCCATCACTAGTCGCTCTAAATGCCCAAATCAAGCCACCTTGCAACTAGAAAACCATCTGGTTACTCTAGAAAAATGGCTCGCAAACTGGCGCATCCGAGTCAACGAGCAAAAGTGTAAACATATAACATTTACCTTAAACAAGAAAAGCAGTCCCGCATTGACCTTAAATAACACAATCATTCCTCAAGTAAATGAAGTTACATACCTTGGCGTCCACCTTGACAGGCGCCTCACCTGGCGTAGACACATCGAAGCTAAAAAAACCCAACTGAAAATAAAAGCCAGTAATCTGCATTGGCTAATAAATGCCCGTTCTCCCCTTTTCCTGGAATACAAAGTTCTGCTATAGAACTCAGTCTTAAAACCAATTTGGAAATATGGTTCCAAGCTTTGGGGAAACGCCTGCAGGAGCAACGTAAGCAGCCGTACCCGTCAAAATAGTTAATTTATAACTTATGTGTTTAGGCTAATATTTGTAAAACTTATTGTTATTCTTTTTAGAAAATAGAGATCCAATAAATAATAAAAAGTTAAGAAAAAAAAAAAAAAAAAAAAATACGTAAGTATTCAAACATAACAATCATTTGTACTATAAATAAATAAAGGTAGATTAAAGAAAAAACAAATCACATTTAAGTAAAATTTTTTTGGAGCCTTTGGAGCTGGGCAAAATATACATACTTACATTTAGGGAGCAAAAATTGCAAGTGAACGCGGAGGCGCTCCGTAAGCTCCGAATACGAAAGGTTTTTCAATATCCTACATTGGAGATGATACCATGAGGAGCAAACGTCGCAACCAATATATTTAAGATTATCGTCCTCTACATCACTTGTTAGCTCCTCTAAGCACACTAGGCATATACTATCTTTCTTCTTAGATAACTTCAATTTAGTTCTTTTGGCTAAACGCTATTTTTTCCTTTCCTTAATAGCGTTTGCTTTTGAAATTTGGATGCAAGTTCAGTTACAACATCGCAAGCAATTTTGTACCGAGTTTTTTGAGGGTTTGAGTTAGATTTATTTTGTTCAAACAATTGATTGACGTTTGTTTTAACACATTTTGTATAGTTCACATTGAAGTTGGTGAGAACGAAATTGGGACAAAATGGAAAGAAAACGCTCGCAACTACTCAAGAGTCAACCGTAAAGAGGTAAAATGTATAAACAA
This sequence comes from Philophylla caesio, assembly GCA_963971545.1. Taxonomy (NCBI): domain Eukaryota; kingdom Metazoa; phylum Arthropoda; class Insecta; order Diptera; family Tephritidae; genus Philophylla; species Philophylla caesio. Next base: position 74,800,432 of record OZ020606.1, read on the forward strand.
CCCCCATTATTTTTGTGTTCCCAATATTTTCAATATTTTTCTAGAATAAACTTAACCTCCATCGACAACCCTTTATGGGGTCCCCATACAATAATAACTGAATAACTGAAAATTTACCAAAATAAAGAATAATCAAAGTACAGCAAGTCTAAACGCCGTGAATATTTATCGGATTGTAAACCCAAAATATTTTGTACCTAAAACAACCGTTTCTATCCCGTTGGTAATAAGCACAAGTTGTAGTTGGAGGAAGCAGAATTTTGTGTAGTGCATTGCGATGGCAAAATACTGTAAGACATTACAGAAAATAATAAGATTGATCGCTTTTCAGTTATAGCCACGAACGGAGACATCAAACAAATACTATTCATTCCAAAACTAGATTGTGGAAAAGGCATAAACGTTGCAGCGGCGGTTCATCAACTACTGGTAGAATGGAACATTTCCAAACAAGTTCAAGCCATATCTTTTGACACGGCATGTTCAAACACCGGGCGCTGCAGTTTTACATGAAAGGATATTGTAGAGAGAATTGATGTATCTGCCGTGTAAACATCACAGCTATGGATTGGTACTAAGAGCAATGTTCGAAGATAAAGTTGGCAAAACTTCTGCGCCAGATGTGTCTCTGTTTCGGCGTTTCCAGCAAATATGGAAAAAACCAATCAAAGAGAATTTGCAACTGGAATGATCGATGAGATTGCAAAATCCAGTTTAATAACTGCGTCAGATGAAAACATTTCATTTTGCATGGCCCAACTACAGAAAAGACCCCACCGCAACGACTATAAAGAACTGTTGGAGTTGGTTGTTCTATTCCTTGGAGGTGATTTGGCCGAATGCAAGTTTAAAAAACTCATACCCATTCACCACGCACGATGGATGTCCAAGGCAATATATTCTTTAAAAATATTTATGTTCAGAAGCCAATTTAAAATGACGAAATCGGAGTTTATTGTTTTTTTATACATAAAAGTCTGCTATGGATGTACGGAATCTGTCAAAGCGCCGAATCAGGATTTTAACATTTTGAAAGAAATTCACTCAAACGCAGACTTGGATAAGAAATTGTAGAAAACAAGTTATAAAGCGGAAAATATTGATACGATTTGTGCTGTGCGGATGATAGAGAAGACCTTAAAGAAAGTGAAAGAAGAATCGAAAGAAGGAACTGGAGAAGAAGATAATGATGGCGATTGTCCAGATAGCTCTGGTGAAGGCGTTACCCGTAGCAAGAAAAAATTCAACTTGCCGCATTTATTTATAAGATTCCCACGTGGCCGCTGAGCGAGGATTACCCCCGAGCATCGAAAATGGCCAGGAAAATTCATGTTGTAAATGATACCGCCGAAAGAGGCGTGAAAATTTTGGAGGATTTTAATAAAATATTGTGCAGCAAGAAGGAGAAGCAGTATTTGTCGCTAAATATCGCAAAAAATATCCGAGTTTTGAAAAAGGGAGTTTGATGTAAATCATTAGTTATTATTTTATTCATTAATATCATCAATAAACACATTATCATTCATTGTAATAATTGTTTACTTTTGCGATTTGTTTAAGTTTTCGTAAAAATTTAGTTATTATTGTATGGGGACCCCATGAAGGCTTGTCGATGGAGGCTAAGTTTATTCTAAAAAAATATTGGGAACACAAAAATAATGGGGGTTGTTCATGCATTTTACCTTCGAGCGTTTTTCATTCCCTTTTACCCCAATTGCGTTCTCACAAACTTCAATGCGCGGCAATTCTCTACCGATCGGGCAAACATTTTTCTCAAATATTTTTTTACCCTAACCTCACACAAAACTGGGCTCCGATTTTGGAAAATCGAAATTTAAAAACTAAGGACCACCTTAATACATACGAGTATATGAATATTTATTTAGATAATTGTATTTTCATATGCAAAATCAAATTATAATGACGACGCACACATAAATCCTCAAAGATTGATCCCGGGATTTTTGAAATCTGAAAGTAAAATCCCGGGACAATCCCAGGATCCCCAATTTTAGGATTATTAAGAGCACGATTCTGGTTCTTGATAAATCATCATTTGTTTACACATATTCAAAATTGAAAATTTTTCAAGTTAATACTTAAAACTAAAACGGTGTTTTCTTTGCTTAATTATTTATATAAAAAATGTGATTGACAAATTATAAACTTTTGAATATTTGTATATGTTTGATAATCTAAGAAGGACACAGAATCGGACAGTAAATCTATATATATAAAACAGGATGTGTGTATATATGTAACGCTGGCTGGGCCGCTTTTGATGAAATTTTCAGGGAATATTCAGAATATTCAGGCGGGTGACACTGTGAAGTCTGATTTTTGATTTTCGGTCTGCGGGCGGAGGGGCAGGGCAAAATCCAATTTTCATATTGCACCACCAATCTATATAGAAAAAATGTTTATGTAAGTCCTTAGGCGTCAAAGGTACCAAACCGATTTTAATAAATTGTTTACAGTTATAGCATATAATCACTGGGCGTGTCATTGAGCAATTTATTTATTTACAGACCGATTTGATTGAAATTCACAACATTTATCAGGCTCCTATACATAAATACTTTGTGTGAAAATAATGTCGATAGGTGACGCTGGAGTCGAGATATTTATAAAATCCGTATTTACAGACCGATTTGATTGAAGTCCTCAACCTTTATTAGGGTCCTAAACATAAATACTTTGTGTGAAAATAAAATACCCCACGTATGTTACCGCATCACTTGGTTGATTTTTTTTTTGTTGTGGTAAAAGATGAAAAAAGAAAAGGTTTGTATGATAAAAAAGTGGAACAACGCCTAACGATTTTAAAGAAATTTTAATGTGGAAGATACACCACACAAAGTGGGTCAAATTGACATGCGACAATCTGTTATTTGTTTTGTTTCATCTTCTGGAGGTTTTCGCGTTCGAGAAATCTGTATCTGAGTTTTATTTTTTCTTAAAACGGCCACTAGGATGCGCTTTGGTGCGAAAAATCCATATATTTAGGGTTTTCCGACTTTATTGTATTCTATCTGTTGTTTATACAGAATGTATAAGAGGGGACAACAACACAAAACATACTTTAAAGGCGCAGCGAAGCGCGCCGGGTATTTGCTAGAATAATATAAAAATTATCACCTATTCTATTTTGAGCGAGGCAGAATTATTACATTTTTTGATTAAAATGCAAACTTAAAGAAATGAAAGCATTGAGTGAGTGGTCCTCCTTTTGGAACTTTATTTCTAATTATAAACCCAATGGCTCTACCAAAATTTAGCTTTGTCGGAATTTTTGTAATTTGATCACTATTTAATGTCTAAATTAACTGGACTATTTTGAGAAAAACTACTGGAAGCCGTCTTCTCTAAAATGGACGCAGATCCGAACGCACCCATGCCAGCATTTGACAGAGCGGGGTGGCTCAGTGGCGTCAAAATGACAAAATGCAAAGATGACCCCTCGCTAGAAGGGATAAAGGAGGCCGTGCCAACGCTTCGAGACCTGAGGTAGGGGGCATTTCTTGAAATAATATAGAGAAGCCTAATTCCAACAATACCCAAAACGAAGGTATTAATACCTCAGGTGGTAAAGCCGGGAAATTCGCTCCGAGGCTACAATGGCAAAATCCAAACGTGCCGACGGATGACTGGAGGGCATTGCACATGGCCAAAAAGGGCCGCCGCGGGTGGTGGACAACAGTACATCTTTTTGATCAACAAACCGGTCACAAACGTGAGGTGGAGAAGAGTGAGCTGGATCCAAAATCTAACCCCGAGAAGGAGTCTGAGCTAAATGCTTAGGATCTTGCAAAAAAAATCTCCACATAAGTAAGGTTGCCTCAGCCGAGCACCTTCTCAATTTATAGCGGAAGTCGGCTACGGTGTTGATTTACTCCAGGAACCTTAGATATCCTCGGGAAACAAGGTTTCTGGACTTAAGTCACAGAACTACGAAACATACATCCCGAGCGCAGTTAACAAGAACGGCGATACTGGTTAAAAGAAGAAGAAGAAGGTTGGCGGAAATGGCTGACAAAGGGAAGCGAGCGCTAGTTATAGGCTCCCACGCAAATACACACCATTCTGTGTTGGGGAGCACGGATGTTAACACAAGAGATGAGTCCTTACTGAAATGTATTCTTCTTAGTAGTCCAGAGGAGCGAAGTGGCCAGGCAAAAGAATGCTGCCTAAGCAGCTATCCACGGCAAAATTAATATGCAACAGTAATGGAAAAGGAAAGAAAGCTACGAAGAATCACTAGAAGATCTAGTCAGCCCGCATTTTACAGGCTGTACAGACGAGGACCGTAATGATAACGTCAACTACATTCCGTCTAATATCCTCACAACAACCGAAGTAGAATGGGCAATAAATAGCTTTGACTCATTCAAGTCAAGAAATAGACATACTCTTTCCAGCCATACACCAGAGAGCCACTCACGTAGTGGTCCCGTGGCTGTAAGCGATATTTGGAGGATGGCTAAGGTTGAATTATGTGTCTGTTCTGTGGAGAGTAGCAAGGGTTGTGTTTATACCCAAAGCAGGTAAAATAACCCTCTATAATCTAAGAAGCACAGGCCTATTAGTTTGTTTTCGTTTATCCTAAAAACGCTTGAGAAGATTTTGGACGCATATGTTAGAGACAATATAACGTCGGGATATCTATGCAAGGCGCAATACGTTTACACGAGAGGCAGATCGAAAGAGAGTGCACTCCATTCACTTGTACTAAACGTAGAGAGAGCCCTGGAGTACAAGGAAAATGCACTGGGAGTTTTCTTAGATATAAGTGGAGATTTTAAAAACGTTTCAAGAGCGGCTATTTTAAGCAGCCTAGAAAAGGCACCCCAACTAGTTGCATATGCGGATGACATTGGAATAATAGTTTCAGAAAGGTTCCTAGATACCGTAAATAAATAATATAATGAACGAAACTCTTGAACTAATTCAACAATGAGCTACTCAAGCAGGCCTGGGACTGAATGCGGAAAAAACGGACATGATACTCTTCACGAGGAGTTACAAAATTCCCACCTGGAGGCTGACGAAGCTGAACGTCAGGAAACTAAATCCTAAAGACCACGCCAAATATCATAGAGTGATTTTGGACAATTAGTTGCTGTGGAAGCGCAATGTTGAGAAGAAGGCGGAAAAGGCCAGTCATGCGCTGTACGCATGCAAAAAGATGCTAGATGATTCTTGGGGTCTGTCTCCCACTCAAATCTTATTCTACGAAACGCTGGTATGGTGGACCGAAACTAGAAAAACCACTTATCTCAAACCATGGAAAGTATTTAGCGCCTCCCCTTACTATGTATAACGGGTGCACTGAAAACTACTCCAATGGCCGCGCTAGAAAATATACTCAGCATGTCGCCAATCAACCTTGCCGAGGAAGGCCTCACTGCTAAATGTGCGGGAAGGCTGTTGGGGGCAGGCGAGTTTACACAAAAAACCTTCGGACATAACTCAGTAGCCAAAAGAGGCGGGGTCGGTTCAGACGACATTGCCCCGCGACTCAACTGGAAAAAGATATTCTGGACCAGTATCGAGAAAGACGGGTGGCGTAAATGCATGAAGCCTTCCCGGAAGACCTTCAACATATTTACGGATGGCTCTGAAATGAAAGACGGTGTAGGAGCAAGGATATACTGCGTGGAACTAGGCATCCGACTGCCATATCACTGCAGTATATTTCGAGCAGGAGTTTTTGCTGTGAGGAAAGCCTCAGAGCTAGAATTCACCAAGACGGACAGCAACTCCAATATCAATATATATGTCGATAGCCAAACACTAAATTACATCCAGGAATGTCCTAAGGAGCAGGGAAGCCATAGATAGGGTAGCAGCAAACAAGCGGCTGCATATCTATTGATTACCTGGTCATAGGGGCATAGTGGGAAACGAAATGGTGGACGAGATTGCCAAAAGCCCGATTAACTTAGGACTCGAACAAGAAAATTACATACAGAAACCTATACAAACTCTATGCAATGAAATAGACGAGGAGACGAAAAGACGAGCAATAAGTAGGTAATGTATTCCTTAACTTCCTGAAAAATTTGCAAGAGTCATGAGCAAGCCAAACAATGGCTCAATAGGTACTATCGCTGTCATGAAGAGACTGCAGTACCATTATAGGTATTCTGACAGGATATTGTCTTTTAGCGACACACGCGGTCAAAATGGTGATTACGATTGTTGACGAATGGAGGAAGTGCAGGAAGGTATGATCAAGGGAAACCTTAGAATACCTCTCAAGCCTATGCCCATCAGTAACAAGAGCGCGCCTTAACTGTTTAGGAGTTCCGTAGTTTAATCAGCTTGAAGATGCCGCAGCAATGGGTCTTCAATCTTTACTCAAGTTCGGCAAAGGCGTTGGCATCCTGAATGATGTCTACTACCAATCCATTAAGAATAGCTCCCTCTTGTATCGCTAGCGACCAATCGGTATATGTGTGGCGCTTAGTCGACGTCGACGACAGCAAAATTGTGTATTCTTTCTCAAAGAACGAGATAGCCAACAACATTTTCCAATTATCTAAAAAATATTTATTTGATAGCTTCATTTTGAGATAAAATATATTTCTAAAAAACGTTTACTAGAAAGGGCATTTCTTCAATTAAATTTCCAACCACATTTATATAATGGTTCTAGCAGTTATTCCTCTGAATGTGTTCTTCAGCCTGTTCAGCATAATTTTCTAATGCCCAAATCGGAAGGAGATCTCACACTTGAAGAATTCGAAAAATATTCCAGAAAAGAGGTAGTGCTACGATAGGCGACACAGTGATGATGGTCTCTATGAAAATATTTCTCCTTGTGACCATGAGCCTTTCGCCATTGCAGCGCGAGCGTATCAAAATAATGCAATGAAACTGGAAATAAAAATTAAAAATTTTGAACAAGATTACCAAATTTTGAAAGATATGTATGTAGAATTAGAGAAGAGATCCGTTATAGCATCGAAGAATGCAAGTTCAGATGCACTTATTTTCGGCAGTATGTTAGTTAGCACAGTTAATACGTTGACAGATGAGGAGAAAGATTTAGCCCAAAATCTGAACTATATGTATATCGACAAAGCGCTTATAATTTTTTGAGGGATAGCCCCATACAAATCACTTTTGCGTGGGAGACCCATTAGGTATATTTCACTTGGTTTAGAACCCCGAGTAGTTGATAATTTGCATAAAATAGTTTCTGAAATATCTAAGAAGGAGCGGATTTGCGATTTAGATAAAAAATCCTTTTTTTTATAATATAAGTATTGATGTAATTGACGGCTTTGTTGATATTGGTGAGGGTAGCAAATTAATGTTGACGAGAAAATATGCCCCAAACTTACTTCCGACCACCTAGATCCCAACAATTTTGAAAAATTTGCGATTTACGGGTGACGCAGATATTCATCAATCCTGTAGCTGCTGGCATCGATATTGCATTGAATCAAAATATATTGGGATCCGACCCCTTTGTACTAAAATGTGTAAAGCCCACAAAACTGTTCATAAAGCGGATGGACGACTTGTTTGACGAACTTAATTTCAAGGGATTAAGTATAAAAGGAAGGACCACATGGAGTTTATGGCAAAAATTTAACTATCAAACTAAAAACTAGGCGTTTTTTGGGTTTCGTAAGACATATTTAAAAAATTGCGAAGATGCTAAATTTATATTGCCGGGAAAATTAAATTAGGATGCGCTGGAAAACTTTTTTTTTTCCAAAATCTGGGCAAATTTGGGTATAAATACCCACCCAGGGCGCATGACATTCAATTCATAGTTGCCAAGTTGATATCAATGAAAATTTTGCATCACAGATTTCGAAATAAAGGCTCAAACTGTGAAGATGATGATGATATCAACTTAGATTGGAATCAAGCTGAAGATGAGCGTTCCTGTGAAAATTTGGAGCCTTCGGAATAATTGGCTGTAGAAGATATTCAAATTCCAGATGAGCAATTCGCTGAAGACGAAGGCAAAACTGTAGAGGTCCACGTACAACGCTACTATACGGGCTATTCCATGTACTGAAAACTACGGACGAAGGTGAGATTCGAAAGTCGTAAAAATGCGACGATAAAGACACAAGGGAACTGATAGAACCTTTCGAAGTCCTTATTTGCCCAGACCTGGGGTTAGTAAACCCTGATGACAAAGTTTCTGATGTGTGCCTAATGCAAATGAATTGGTACAATCAACTATTTAAGCGATATGCGCATACAGTGGGAGTTTAAGGATTAATTGTAAATGCGATTGGCCAAAAAGCCGATGCTAAGAGCAACGTTAGCAACTTTTAAGCTCCTTGATAATAGTCTTGCTTTTCAAAAATTTTAGTATTCCGGTGCAGAAGAGTGTGATTTTAGTAACAGTGGGGATAAGAGATTTTTATTTGATGATTTGGAAGATTTTGAAATAGAAAATAATTAAGAAGTAAGCGAAAATAGTGTTGAAAAGTCCCTAAGGTTTAACGCATGGGCGATAGGCCAAAATATTCCCCAAAATAATAGTTTAAATAGCTTGCTTAAAACGTTAAAGGACATGGGTGTTGAAAGTATACCTTTATCGGCTAGAGCTCTTTTAGGTACAAGCAGGGAAAAGGTAGCAATTAAAAAGGTATACAATTTTATTTAGAAAGTAAAGAATACAATTTTTTGAAAATTTTCAGTTAATATCGATGTTGGAATAGATGGATTAAAATTATTTAAGAGTTCGAATAAGAGTCTCTGGATTTAACGATTTTTTTTAGGAACTTTTGCGAAGTAGCTTTTTTAAAACATCATTTATAATGACATCAAAATAGGAAGTAGGGAATTATTAAAACCATTTAACGTTAGGCTTTTCACATGCGATTCTCCAGCTAGAGCTTTTATAACTGGAGTTAAATCGCATACGGAAACAATTCTTGTTCAAAGTGTATTGTTGAGGGTCAATATATGCAGAAGAGGGTTAATTAAAAAAAATTTCTTCGGGAAATGAGAACCGACTTGTCTTTTAAAAGTAGATTATACATAAGTTATCATAATTTAGAATTTAGGCAAAAGAAAAATTTGCCAGAATCTGGAAATTTTTGAACACAGTTCTTCATGAAGTCAATGCATTTAGTAGACTTAGGTATGACAAAAAAGTTATTCCAATTACTTTTAAAAAGAGGGAATTTTACGAAATAGAACAATTTCGTACCGTCTAAATATTGCAGATTAGGTAGAGACCTATGTAGATCAAATAAGTAATTGGAAATCAATTGAATTCCGCTGTAATTATCAACAATAAACTGACACATCACGTACACGACCAACCAATTAGTTACAGGTTACATCAGTTTCAGTTAAAACTTTCAAAAAACCCTTACTCTTATCTGCACTCTATAGTCCACCTAAACACATATTAAAGTGCAATAATTACCTATCTCTTCTGGAACGGTTGGAAGGCCGCTTTATACCCGCAAACCACCTTGTCGTTTCAGAAGGTTTCGATTTGAGCTCCGATCATTCACCTGTTCTCTTATTAATTAACGTAGAACCGGTTCTATGCCTTAAATCACCAACTCTAGTGAATACTTCCAGCATGAACTAATGAGATCATCAACACCGTGTTCTAAGATCGTAACTGTGGCAGTTTTAAATTTTACCACTAAAATTCAAAATACAGCTTGGATTAGCACACCTTAAAAACCGATTGTCCAAAACAGGAAAAATTACCCTGGCTACATCGTGGAGTTGGTAACTAAAAAACGAAAACTTCGACGACGATGGCAACAATCCAGATTCCCAGCAGACAAACTGAAGCTGAATAATATTACCGGGCAACTACGGAAAGCAATAAAGCTATTTAATGACGATGAGTTCAACAGATTCCTGATAGGTCTCTCAGCGAACAGCAGTACTGACTATTCACTGTGAAAAGCAGCTAAAAATCTTGCACGGCCGGTAAAGCATAGCCCTCCGATTAAAATTAACGACAATACTTGGGCAAAAACAAATACTCAAAAAGCCAATCTCTTTGCTGAACATTTAAGTAGAACGTTCTGTCCCAATGAAGGATCTAACGATATTTATGCTAACGACACTTGTGAAACAAACGACGCTCATGCCAACCCCATTACTCCCGAAGAAGTCGCCTACCAAATTAGTAAGATGAAAGTGAAGAAATCGGCGTGGCTTGATCTCGTAACTTCTAAAGATTTGCAACATCTGCCGCTAAATTGCATTGTATACTTGTCAGATCTCTTCAACTTGCGCTTTGAGCTCAGTTACGTTCCCATATACAGGAAGATGGCCGAAGTACTAACGATTCTTAAATCTGGTAAACCCCCTAATAACGTGGCCTCATATAGACCCATTTCGTTACTTCCGATGCTGTCTAAATTACTCGAACAATTCTTACCTGTGCGCATGCTGCCAATCATAGAAAGAAAAGAAAAGTCTGATCCCTATTCATCAGTTTGGATTTCGTAAAAGTTATTCGACAATTGATCAAGTCCACGAAGTTGTTCAAGCAGTAGAATCCTCAATGGAAGCTAAAAAGGTGTGTTCTTCAGTTTTTCTGGACGTGTCCCAAGGTTTCGACAAAGTATGGCACGTCGGATTGCTTAAAAAACTAAATAAGCCTATTGTGAAATTTTAGCATCGTATCTGAGCGACAGATACTTTAGAGTGAAAGAAGAAAACTCTTTCTCCAATCTATGCAAAATAAATGCTGGGGTTCCCCAGGGTATTATTCTAGGCCCTCTGCAGTACTTGCTGTATTCGTATGATCTACCTGTTCACGGTGAACATGTGACGACAACGTTTGCCGATGATACCGCCCTACTGGCTGTAGGCAACAACGTGGAGGATGCTACATCCAATCTGCAAGTCGCTGTTAACGCAGTTGTATCATGGGCCAACAAATGCCGGATTAAACTCAACAACGCCAAGTCGCAGCATTTAAACTTCACTCTAAAGAATGGCATCACGCTGGACGCTAAACTGCACTGGAAACCACATGTTAAGAAGAAACGAGAAGAGCTTGACTTTAAGTTATCCAAAATGCACTACCTTATTAGCAGAAACTCCAAACTGTCAATACATAACAAACTACTGCTGTATAGACAAGTGCTAAAACCCGTCGCGCCTTACGGAATCCAACTCTGGGGGTGTGCCAGTTCAAACTGCGTCAACATTATTCAACGCTTCCAGAACAAAGTGCTCAGAAGTGTCGTAAATGCTCCATTTTACATTAGGAACTCCGATCTCTATCGTGATCTCTGCATGCCAACTGTCACTATGGTGGCAAAGGAAACAGCTAGAGCTCACAAACAGCGATTAAGATCTTACGTCAATGTTGCGGCTTCCAGTCTCCTTCAAGAGAACTTACTGGATCGGCGGCTAAAGCGAAAAACTGATGTCGACCTAGTGGTAGCTAGTAGCAGCATCTGCCTTTTTTTACTAAACTGCATTTTGCTTTATACGATTTTTATATTATTTAAATTTAAATTACTTGTTAATATGCTACTATTTGTCATATTAGTTGTAATAAGAAACGCCTCTGTTAATTGCAGCAAGTTCTCAAGTACACAGGTATATTTGTTTTGAAAGACTGCATCCCAGAAGACCTGTACTATCATTTTATTTTATTGCATGCCGGGATTATATTTCTCCCTTGTGAGAAATCTCATAATATATGTAGAAAGAAATATCGCAAAGGAATTTGTTGACTTATTCAGGGGTATTTATTGCGAACACTTAATTAGTTATAAAGTTCATGGATTATTTCACCTTTGTGATTGCGTTAAGCAATTTGGCGCTTTAGACAATTTCTCAGCGTTTAAATTTGAAAATTATATGCAGCTTTTAAAAAATATTATTAAAAAGCCTAATACCATTTTGCAGCAAATATATTTAAGAACTACTGAAAGAATATATACATATTATTCCCGATTCTAGCAAATTTTCAAAAAGAGATAGTTTTTACCATAATAATAAGGGGCCCATTAAAATTGTTGGATCAGTACTGTCAGGCAGATTAGGATGACCGTTTGGCGAGTCTTGTATTTGAATGTTAAAACGCAACTGACTTACATAAAAAGCAAAATATATTTCATAGTGATGTACATTAACATTGATGCATAAGAATGTTAGAACAAAATATTAAGAGTGTTCGCGGTGCTGATAATTGTTAGGAATTGTTAAAAAAATATCTCGATTTTTATCAAATCGCGTTCACGGTGACCAAAAAATTTGCAAGGAAGGGGAAATTGAGAGCGCGAAATGACATTTCATTTTGAGGGGAAGTTGCAAATTCTTGCCGAACAAATTTTGCCAGCACAAATTTGCAAGCAAGAAAACAGGTGATCAAAAGCAGCTGATTGCAAAATGGATAAATACGAATGTTTTGTTTAAGAATTTTAAAGAAAAAAATTAAAAAATATGAGTGTTAAACATACAAGATACAGGTAAATGTTCGTTCGGTTAAGTTTCGGTAGTGAAATGTTTCAGGAAAACGCTAATGCAATGTTTTCCATTATGCATATTTGGATGCGGACAAGAATTCAATCAGCTGTTCCTTAAACTTGCAAGTTTCTGTTAATTTTGCGTTCGCGTAAAAATTTGCCAACATCTTTCTTTGCGAGAGAATACTCCAAAATTCTGAGAAATTGCGTTGCTGGATAATAATTGCTGGACTTTTACACGAATAGACTTAATGTTATAGAGAGTAAATAACAGAGTAAGAATATGAAACTTAAATTTAAGAGAGAACCTTTTTAACGATGTTGGGCCCCTTGTACTGCGGTTGAAGCTCTCGAGATTCACCAGAGCTGGGAGGGGGAGCCGATAGCAAGACTAAGTCACCCTCTGCATACAATTCTGGTTAAGCTTGTTTAGAGTCGAACTTCTCTTTTTTTAATTAGCTCGAAAAACTTCTATGTTGCGTACAGCTTAACTGCGTCGACCATTCATGACGCACTGTGCGTCGTCGTGGTACATGGTGGCTAATACCTTATTACCGTTTATGTCCCGAAGAGGAAAATCGTAAATTAGGTCGAGAGCGGCATACTTTGTCGTTGCATTTACTTTTGTATTGAGCGACCACTGTAACGAGCGTTGATGGACATCTCAATCTCTTGGGTCACCAGTGAACGGCTTCAAATATGTCAACACCGCCTGGTTAACTCGCTCGGCCAACCCGTTAGATCTAGGCGTTCGCACCGCGGCCTTGATGTGCTGACTGTTATTGGCATTACAAAACGATGAAAAAGCTGTGGACGTAGAAGCAGTTCCACGATCCGTATCTATTTTTTGCGGCAACCCAAAGTACATCGTAAGCTGAGTTAATGCGTCGATCACTGGCTTCGCCTTTGTTGATTTTGTGGGAACGACTACTGCATACCTCGTAAGAGCATCCATGACGTACTCATATCTGCGTCGGCTTTTCACAAATGGGCTTAGGTGGTCCATATGCAACACTTCGAATGGAAATTTCGGAACGTTTAAATCAAACCACTCACATTGTCTTTGCACTGGGTGGCGAGGGTAGCAGCAATCAATACACGATTTGATATAACCTTTAACAAAACTTCTCATGTGAGGGAACCAAAAGTGTTTCAGAGTTCGGTTCACTGTACCATCCAGGCGTGGATGCCCGCAATCATCATGGTATAACTTCACTATTCGCCTACCTCATTCCCTTTGGAAGGACAAGTTGTGGTACATGATGTAGCCGCTCGATGCACAATATTTTAATCGTATTCGAGAAGTTTGGTTTGCTTAGCTTAGCACTTGATATTGCTTGGCAATCGGTGACAATGGTGAAATGTTTACCCAGCAAAAACGACCGGAATCGATGACATGCCTCCACAACAGCCATCACTTCAAGCTCGTTTGCGTGATAATTTCTTTCAGTTCCTGCATTTGCCTTACTGAAGTAAGCTACAGGCTTCAAACTATTGTTGCCATCGCGTTGTAAAAGAATCGCTGCACGCCCTATACTCGAAGCATCTGTGTGCAACTCGTGCTCTTTTTCTACGTCATAAATCGCAAAAACTGGAGAACTCGAAATTTGCAAAATTAATTTTCGAAACACATCTTTACATGGTGAACTCGTTCTGCCTGACCAATGCTATGGATTGACCGCTAGAGAAGTAGAAAACGCCAAAAAACGATTGAAGGAGGCCATAAAATCGCTCGTGACAGTAGCATTTTACAACTTTCGCCATACGTAGATAAGGAAGGCGTTCTCCGCGTGCAGGGACGCATTGACGCGGCTAGCTGTCTTCCAATCAGCGCGCGCCGCCGCATATTTTTACCGTCTGAGCACGCCTTTACAAAACTTCCGGTGCTGCAATATCACAGCCTCATGTTCCATCAGAACTTGGAGGCTACAATTCTGATTAATATTCGCCAAAAATATTGCGTGCTACGTCTAAGAAGCCTTTTGCGCAGCGTAATAGCAAGTTGCGATGTATGCCGCTTAAAACGAATTAAACCAGTAGCCCCATTAATGGGACCGCTCCCTAAGGATATGATCACTCCCTTCGTGCCTTGACTATTTTGGGCCTGTAACTATCACCGTTCGAAGAAGCACTGAAAAGAGATGGGTAGCGCTCTTTACTTGCTTGACAGTGCCGGCTGTTCACCTGGAGCTAGCCCATGACTTAAGCACAGATGCATGTACTGTCGCTATACGCAATTTTGTAAATTGCCAATAAGTATTCGATCTGACAATAGCAAAAAGTAGCTTCTGGACGGTTGTGTAGATTTAGTAACAAAAATGGCCGACCATTAACTCTAATGGAAGATAGCGGGTTTCGCCAAATAATTGACCCTATATGCGATGCAGTTGGTGTGAAAATTAACCGGCAAAATATACGGAATCTCATTTCGGAAAGAGCTGCCAAAATACGCTCTAATTTGATTGTGTGTATGGAAAATAATTATTTATTATGATAATTATAATAAGGGGAATAAAAAGTATGCGTTTATAAATATTTGAATTAAAGCAAACTTTATTTGTTTGCATAATTTATTGTTTTCATGATTTACGTTGTTTAAAAATCTCACTTGCCGAAATGCATTTTGCTTCAAAAGCAATTGCGGCTTAAAAAGCAATAACTGTTTCACTAATATGACAAGCACAATGAAAGGAGAACTAACCGTAAAATACTGCTGTAATTTAAATATTTATAAATATATATGTATATGTTTTCCCCTGTTTCTCCACATGAGCTTTCGATATAAAACTAACATTTTGAATTAAATATTGCAATACAGGCTACTCTCAATCAAAGTGGATTGCGTTTCTAGGCTCGATCGATCAATAATTGGTATTAATGTGCAGTTTTGTGAAAACGGCGTTGTTGAAGTTCGAACTCTAGCGATGAGGGAAATACATGTTAAGCACAGCAGTTTCAATTTAAGCAAAATTATTATTGATCTTCTTGCAACATTTGACGTAAGTCTAAGTCAAATTTATACTATTACAATCGATAACGCTGCAAACATGGTATCTGTTGGAAATATGTTGAACAAACGCATTCTTGACAGTAATGCTTATGAAATTATTGTCATTGATCAAGACACCATCGGAAATGAAGAGGATGATGACGAAAATGAAGATGGAAGTGCTGCAAATAATGAAACTGAACTTGAAATTAATTTGAATACAACTGAGAGTAGAACAATTATCAGATGTGCACGGCATATATTGAACCTCGCCGTTACTGATTTCTGAAAGAAATTGATATAATAAGATCCATTGCTCGAAAAATTGTAAAAAAATTAGAACACCAACCTTATTAAATTTGCTGCGTTTGGAAAAGTTGCATAAGCCTATCCTCGATTGTGTTACTCGCTGGGGTTCGACGTACAATATGTTTAAACGATTGATGGAAATTAAATCTTTTTGCAAAAGAAGCGCGTCGGATATTAAAGAGTTGTACATGTGTGAAAGCGATTGGTTGCAAATGGAAAAAGTTTGTGACATTCTTCAACAGGCATATGAAATGGCCATCAAACTCCAAAAAAAAAATGTATTGCTAAGCGATTTGTTTTTTGGCTGGTATTCGTGCAAATCAAAAATTGACAAAAAATCGGGCACAGTCAGTCTTAAATTTTCTATAATATTGGAAAAGCGTGGAGAACTTATACTGTACAACGAATGTATACTAGCTGCTATCTACTTGGATTCACGGTATCAGATACTGCTCTCTGAAGAACAAAAAACCATTGCAAAAAAACATTTGATACAGGTCTGGACAATGAATTCAATAGTTCAAAATATACAAAGTGTGGAAGACTCTCCCCAATCCAAAATAAGTAGCGATGATGAGCTAGAAGATTTATTGACGCAATTGGACAAAAATAAAAATTCACCCCAAGATAAGTCGTTGACCGATATTATTAACTCTTTCAATAATGTCAAACGACAATCACCACATACAAACGTTTTGGACTTTTGGAAAAAATATCCAGTGAGCCACCTAAAGGTATTGACACTAATTGTGTTTGCCATTCCTGCTACACAAGTATCGGTGGAAAGAGCTTTTTCCACTTTAAAATTTTTACTATCCGATTTAAGAGCAAATATTGACGCAGACGCTGGAGTATATTCTTCTTATAATCCTCAATTAAGCGCTATGTATTGAATTGTTGGTAATTTCTATTTTCTATGGATTGGTTTGGATTTTTGGTTAATATATGTATGTATGTACACAACTCAAAACATATGTATGCTAAATTAAGAAATCTTAATTAAAAAATATAAAATGGATTTTTTTTAAATGATTTAATTATTGTATATATATATACATATATATATAATTTAATTTAAAATATATTTCATGAAAAAATCTGTTTTAAATTTTAATAAATCTTTTGTAATATTCTATTATGTTGTTTTGCACGCGCAACTTGCGTATCATAAAAAATGCGTTCTTGATATTGAAAATTTACGTGACATTGCGAGCGGAATTAGGAAACCTATCGATATTCAACATGATACACAAAAAGAAAAGTCGAAAAACAATGATATGAAAAGTTTAAAACCTATTTTCAAAGCAATCATATTGTGTGGCAGCAGGGAAAGGCACTTCGTGGGCACTGGGACGACGGACGACTAATCACAGAATCAAAATCAACACAGAAGGAATCAAGCGACTCAACATCTAATGAAGGAAATTTCTGAGCGACATTACGATACCGTGCTGAAGTAGATGAAAATTTGAATTAAAATTTGACCTCTTCTGCTCAAAACGCAATGTATACTAGCAACACAATACAGAATGAAATTATTGACATTTGCCATAATTTGACAACAAGACGCATCGTGAAGAACGTTAATGAATCTCACGGATTTTCCATATTAGCAGATGGTACAACTGACAATGCTGGGATAGATCAGTTTGTAATTTGCGTTCGGTACTTTGATAAATCGTCAAATCTTAGAGAAAATTTTCTAGCATTTGTCCCCGTGACAGAAGTCACTGGTGAAGGATTAGCAAGAACGATAATTGATTAGATACCTTCTGAAAATTTGTGTCGACTGTTCTTTTTGGTATGGAGAAGGATATGATGCAGCTCCAGCAATAAGTGGTGAATTTCCGGCATATGTCAAATCGAGTTTTCCATTAGTAATATACGTAAACTGCGCATCTCATAGCTTGAACCTAGCAATCAATTCAGCTTGCGATGTTATTGGCATTAGATACAACTTATTTCGCTGGCCCAAAAGATTGGAAGTATTAAAAATTGACAAAATGGAAAATGAAAGTCGGAAGCAGAGGCTTAAATCTGTATGCCCGACAAGATGGGCTGAAAGCCGTATCAACATACATATATTGAATTACATCCGCTTGTAGTTGCTGCTTTAGAGGAAATAATAACATGGAAAGATGCAGAAACTTCATTCACAGCGTCCCAGCTTTTGACTGCATATTTCAAAGCCACAATAGATACAAGCAAGTATTAATTAAAAATAAAAAGAACAATAAACCACCTTACAATAATTAATATTAAATATACTAATAATAACATTTAAAATTTGTATTAAAAATAATAATTTAAATTTCAATTTTTATTAATTCTCTTGATCTCTGTATTGAATAAGTATTATAAATACATGTATAGTTTATTTCTAACAATTAATTTAATTTATTGCTTTTTTTTTTATATATATATATCCGGGCGTCATACGGATGCGCCCCTCTCGTCGGTCTGGCGGGTATGGAGGGATAAAACCGTTGGGATTATTATTATTATTGATGGTAACTTTCCTATAATAATACAGTGTAATCTGGTTCGAGTGAACCAATTAATGCAAGGCCAGTTCACAGAACCCAGATTGTTCACTATATCAAGATTGATTTGTTTGTTCTTTAAATTCATATTAATTAATTTTATTTAATTAAAAATAAGTTATTAAGAGTGAAAAATGTGTGTTATAACAGTCTGTTTTTTGCATTCAGTGAGCGATTTTTGTACTGCCTAATTTTATGTTGTCCATGTGCATTTGGGCACGCAAGAAATGTAACTCTGGATTTTTCTACTTTGCTGCCCGGAGCTGTTTTTTCTGTACCGGATACATACGTTTTTTCGGGTAGCATCTTCCAAAATAGTACAGTACCATCCGCGTTGTAAATTTGGTTTCACAAAGTTGTTGCTCACGAATCGTGGTATGTTACTAAGCTTCTGTTTAAATGATTATACAGCCGTGCCGGATCCGCAGACAAATTCTCATTTGCGCTGGCGCACAAACCAATTATACAACGCCTTTTCCATTCGCCTTTTTTCAGAGTTTTTCTCTTCAGCCCGAATCATCGTACAGGTCTACAATCAGCTGTTTCCCGGAAATAGCTCACAGTTGAGATCACCTGATTTTCAGAGCACGGTTGTACTTAAAACTACTAAGTACTGACAGAGTTGCATAAAATATAAGTTAAATTTCTGAAAATAGTAGTTAAAATTTGTACTGACTTCCGAGGTAAAAAGCAAGATGCCTTAGACATTTAAAAGTGAACAATAATTAACTCTTCAGTCTTATTATTTTTTTCGAAGAATTTTAATTAAAAATTTATTAAACTCATATGTAAATGGAATGATGTGCGAAATGTAATTTATAATAAATAAGTTATATGTTAATACATTATTCTTCCAACTCTTCCTTGTTTTCTGCTTCACTGGGCAATTTGAAGGCATACTTTTTTATTTGCAATGTGCCGTCAAGTAAGAAGGTTCGTGTCTTTCGCGACACTTCCTTCTGTCATTTTTATTAATCCAAGGCCGTTTTTTGATAGAGAAGACGCTAACAAATACGACGTTGCCATAATGAAAGCTCGCTTACTGATCGATTTGGGAGAAAAGTCATATCTCAAGTTGGTGAGAATTGAAAGCTGAGACCATTTTTATTAAGTGCAATTTAATATCAGATATATAGATGGCTGTGGAGTCTCTATTAAAAATATATCCCAATTAAATAGTGTCAGAAAGTTTTAATTTACTTTAAGTAAAATCTTAATTTTTGGACTACGAGTTCAAGTCAGCTGCTACAAGTTAATATATTATTGAATGCTATTTTAAATTAATTTATTAGGACTGATGTTAAATCTGATCGCTTTCAGAATCATATCTAATACATATGAATTAATATTGCACAGTTTTGGTCCGTAATCCTTTCTTGATACGTACATACATATGTATATGTACATAGTATAAATCAAATTATGTATAATTTCAGCGCACTCTCGCATAACAACTATTCGAATCAATTTTGATTTTAAAAGCAATCAGATTTTGCAAAGCCCTGACTAACTAGATAATTAGTAATAATATTGTAAATTATTGTATGTGCATACATATGCATACATATATATTTCAAACTTTTGAAAAATTAAATTTTCCGAATACCATTTATTATTTTTTCATAATATGTGTCAAATTAAGTAATAGAAATAAATTTGCACAAATCCCTTTAAATACAACCGTGAACTTAACATTTGTTGCTTGTCATTTGGTTTTGATCTCACTATTCGTTCAATTTAAAAACCAAAATTTTTCTAATTTTGTTTCTGAAATTGTGCAGAAAACGCGACCGCGTGTACAATTTCACGTAA
This sequence comes from Philophylla caesio, assembly GCA_963971545.1. NCBI lineage: Eukaryota > Metazoa > Arthropoda > Insecta > Diptera > Tephritidae > Philophylla > Philophylla caesio. The sequence goes on from OZ020606.1 coordinate 74,820,522, forward strand.
TTTCGTTATCATTTGAATAAATTACTTTCCGCAAGCAGTATGATAACCCTATGGTAAAGAAGTCGTTTGCTGTGCCTTGGTCCCACGATATTTGACTAGACTGCACTCTTGGTGCTTCTTTAGCAACGTTCTCCAAATGGGCCTTTAAATTTAGTTGGGAGGCAATCATCACCCCCAAATATTTGATAGCGGGCTTGGTCATGATGATGTCTGTCCCCACGTGAATATTCAGAGACTTCACGGCCTTTTGCTGCTTAAGAAACCCCTTAAGTCTTGTGATCGGCCAGTGTCAAGTGCATTGATTTCAGCCAAATTTTGATCTTTATTGCGGTTTCGGGATTTTCTAAAACTGAATTGTTCTGATACATATAATCCTTTCAAGAATTTTCCCAATAATGCATGAACATTTATAACTGGTTAAGGGTAGTTTTGTGTAAATATACATACATATAAAAATAATACGAATATTACATATCATATACATATGTAAATACATATGTATAGGGTAGAGCGAGGAGGATTTGACATAAATATAAACTTTTATAATTTTCCGCAAAAACTTAGCATATTGCTAAAAACTTTATAGCGGTTACCCTACCTTAAATATTTGACTTGAAAATCGTCCATAATATACATGTGATCACTAAATGGTTTTCTTGATACAGAGTGAAACATGGGAAATGGGGAAAGTGTTAAATCATCCTACTTATAAGGAGGTTTTGACAGAGTCGTAGGAGGATTTAACAACATGCAGTAGGATTTGACATATATATAATTTTCATAGAAACTACAAAAATGTATGTAATTTTTATTGAAAAAATTTATTTCATGTGTGATTTAAATTAATTTTTTTACATAAATATAAGTAAGTATTCAAAAAAAAATAAAACAAAAAGTTTCAACTACAATTTTATCGAACGTCGTGATCTGAAAAATTTACTTTAAATTGTATCTTTCCTTTGTGTGTAGAGGTCCCTGGCAATTGTACAGGATCTGGAAGTTTGGCTACCAAATCGGTTGGCAGTGCTAGCTTGACGTCTTCTACTATAGGCTCGTAAAAATTTCATGTATCGTTTTGTCTTCTAAAATACTTGATTGTGCAACTGACTGTGTCTCGCAACAGCTACTACCAATCCAACGTAATAGAAATTATTTTCATTTCCAAATTTAATGAGGACATAGTCACCGCAAACGGCATCCACGTTATCATTTAATTTTATTTTGTCCAATTCTTCGCTGTTTGAGTCATCGCTTTCTTGCCAAGTCAACGAAGTATCCGAGTCTCTTATGCTAAAACTGTCGCTTTCATTACTGGAAGAATCAAGAAGTACACGTTTCACGACCTTTGCTCTTTTAATCTTAAATTGTTCTTGTCTTTTGGCCTTTTGCAATGAGAGATCAACTAATCGGTTCTTTTCTGGAGTTTCAGTATAGATTCTTGATTTTCCGGTTGGACGACCTTTGTGATTTTTTTTGTTTTTTAATTTTGGAAGCGGTCGAATATCCTCTGGTGTGCTATGATGGGTTTTATTCACTGAGGTGGTTGGTACATTTGGAGTTGAAGGAATAGTAGTGGAAATATCTTCAGTTAGAGAATCCAAGGAGCAGCTCAGTCCATCGTTGTATTCCTTGTTTCCTTCAAATTCTTCTACTTGGCAAAAATCGTTTTCATCAAATATATTGGAGTTAAAAGGGAAAATTCCTGTAGACGAAAATCCCATTGTAATGTTCTCTGGGGAAAATGCTCTGAGAAACGGGCAGATGAAAGCGCGGGTATATCATATATTGTAATTCCTTGTTTTTTTTTCTGAATTATTGACTAAGTAGTTATGAAATGAGGCCTTGCATTGTTTCTTAAATGGCCCAAATACTGCCACATCTAAGGGTTGTAATCGATGAGACGTGTGTGGTGGGAAAGAAAGCATAACAATGCCATTATCTCGGCAGTATGAAATAGCTTCAAGCGAGCAGTGTGATGCATGATTATCCAGCAGAAGAAGAATAAGATTTTCTTTGGAGCATTTCGTAAAATTTTTCAAATGTTTTAAAACTTCCAAAAAAAATTCTGCATTGCATTGCTCCTTTCATGAATAAAGGGTTTGACCATTTTCGAGGACATACATATACTGGAGGCACGTGATTGCCTGCTGCATTGACAATTGCTACCATTGTTACTAAAGTTCCTCTCTCTCCTGAAGCAGTTTGTGATCTGTAAATTTGATTAAATTTGAAAGCCCGGACAACTATTTAAAAAAATATGTTAACTTACTTTAACAGAGTCCATTACTGTTGTAATGCCGGTTTCGTCGAGATTGTACATGTCTTCAGGCTTAAATGCTTGCTTTAAAAGGAGGCTTTCAAGTTTACCGAAGAAGTCTGAGACGACAGTTTTGGTGAATGCTCGAAGGCGAGCTAAGCTTATATTTTCCGGTTTCCGTAGGCTAATAGTTGGATTTCGTCCCATAAAACCAGATAACCAAACTTTACCCGCAACTTGCTCCTTATCCCAAGAAGAAGGGTATTTTATATTGTTCTTTTTTGCATAGTCGTAAACAAACCGCTTTGCCATATCAAAAGTTAGACCATGATGCAAATTTGAAATTTTTAAAATATTCCGCCAGCTCTTCTTCTGCAAACTTGGATAGGACTTGCCCTACATAATACTTAGTGCTAGCCTTGCCTTTCAACTCGTTTGCCACCCGGTTTTCAGAGAGAAGCTTGAGCCGATAAATTATTGTCGTTCTGTTCACATTGTATTTTCGGGCAGCACTTGTTGGCGTTTAAATTTTATTTTTTATGTCGAGTAGCGCTTGTTCAAGACCTTCTTCATTAAGAACCTTGTCAGGGTGTTTTCTCTTGTATATATTAGGCATATTTTTCTATAGATTATAACAATAAAAGCGTAATAACCAAAGAGTTTTAATAACACCAACATTAAGAAGAAGATACTAGGAGGATTTGACGATTTGATAAATGCTCCTAGTTGGTAAATGTCAATTCCTCCTTTTATCAATATTACACTTTTATTTTCAAACTTACCAACAATGCCAAATATTATTACACAACTGATGTTATAACAAACTTTATAATAAAATAAATAGTTGAAATCGCGAAGGTTTAAAGATGTAACGTGCCACTACCACACTTCACCCAAAAAAACTAATTAGGCGTAATTAGCATGAAAATACCACAAAAACTAAAAGCACGTGCAGCAACAAGCAGAGTAGGGAAGCAACTGGCATATTCATATATAATGCTCAACAGTGAGCAGGCATAAAATTTGGCTCATCATGCTCTTTGTAAATGTTAAGGTTGACATTATATTTGAAAATGACAAATCCTCCTCGCTCTACCCTATATATCTGTAAACAGGTATGTACGATTGTCCAAGAAATACTGGACAGGTGCAGTTGCAAACAAGCTTCCTGCCTTAGAATACTTTCCGTTGTATTTAACCATATAAACAATCATAAACATACATACATACATATGTATATACATGCTGTAAAAAAACAATATGCATACATACATATGTACATAAGTATACAAATTGCTTTATAACATGTACAGTATGCAAAATTCGTATTATTACACCTTCTCATAAGAACAACCATCATTAATTTTTTTCAAATGTATATTAAAAAAATCCGTTAAAATCAATTTATTTCGCTGTAAAATCAATAATAGTAAAGTTGAATAACAAAAACGAACAAAACAATGCATTGTACTTAACAAAATAACAAAACAGGCAATTTAACTTAATTTATTAGAGGCAAAATTCGTACTATTACACATATGTACATATATTTGTAGATTATTTGTTAAAAATAAGCAAAAGTTTTCAATTGTTTTTATTTTATGACATATCCTGGTTTCAAGATAAATATCTAAATTTAAAAAAATGTATGAATGAACATGAGATAACACGGCAACACCGCACAGGAAATGCCTTCGGAATTTCTTCACATAACCCTGGTTATTTCTTTCATTCTACATAATGTCGTCCGTACAGGCGAGCCATTATAATTTTACTGTCAAACCAGAGAACTTGTAAGAAATAATTGATATTAGTGGGATCATAATAAATAATAATTCCATGAAACTTCAAAATATCTGCCCTTTACTTTTTCATAACTAAATTCTATTTTTAGACTGTGGTTGGTAACTTTTGGTGGTGGATGTTGTGTTTTCGTTCGTACTGTGGTATCTTCATGTCGAAGTGGTGAATCCCTTAATCTGAAATCTTTCAGAAGTCAAATGTACTAAAATAATTTAACAGTAACATTTGCGCCTTCTCATTTCTGGTAATGCGGCAAAACCACAAATTTTTGTAAACATACATATTTGTGCAACATATGTATGTAAATTTGATCAGATATATGCAAGTTTACAGAAATTTAATGAAATTCTTCTGCTAAGTCTCTGTGCAATTACATTCTCGATTCCCTAGCGCGCGCGTTTCAGAAATTTATTTTTCAATTCACATATCGTATACGAAATGCACCTTCTCATTATTATACGTTCTCTGTTTATACTGCGCAGTTTTTAAATAAGCTAACTTCAATCGGGATTTGCCTACAGAGTGCGTAGCCAGGACTCCACAGATGCATCTACGCAGCAAACGCAAGTCACACCGCAACTGCAGCAGCAGCAGCAAACACAGCTGACTGGGTAATCGGCGGCGCAGCACAATTCACAGCAAACACGCTTACTGAGTGCCATGCAAAGAATGCAAGCAAATGCTGAGAAGCTAACGCAAATAAACAATGCCACCATTGTGGCATTGGAGCCCACACAAGGCCAATGCCGTTGGGTTACCTAAGAAACGACCACCTGTGCCTCCGAAAGTACCTGCAGCAGCAGCAGCAGCAGCGCGCATTGGAAGCGCGGAAACTTTTATTAACACGACCACCACAACGACGGGTATACGCCGCAGCGGAAGTCCCGCTAAACTGAAACTTGATATCAAAGCCGCCACGCCAACGGCATCCAATGCTACCGACTGCAGCAGCACGGACTGCACAACCGATAATCATAGCCCTACTGGTAGTCATAGTTTAGCAAGTAAGAAACGCAATGTTAACTGGCACTCGCCGATACATAACTACGCTGTGGTGAGCAGCGAAGTTATTGCGGCGAGTACACAAGAGAAGCAACAGCAGACCTCGCCGCAATCACTGTCATCACCTTCGGGCTTGCCTCAGCATCGGCTTCGGCGGCGACCACCACCACAACTAGCGAAACGAATTCACCGAATATGGCGCGCGGTGCGACATCCAGAGCGCGTAGTAGCGTGGGGTCGGCCGATGATGCGGGTGGCGGTAGTTCTACCAAATCCAGCGCCAACGGTTCACCCAACAGTAAGTCTGTGCGCATTGATACGTGCATACAAGAATTCTACGACGATCTCATAAGACGCACCGATCGACTTGTGTGCGCTCAGCAGGGAGGCGCAACTGTTGCCGCTGAGGCAGGTGCTGCGGTTGAGCACAGTAGCGATTGCACAGCGGCGGCGAAGCCATCGCAAAGTGCCCGCAGGCGTCATATGTATGAGGATGACGGCTTTGAGAGTTTGAATGGCAAAAGTTCGAGTGGCGAGGAAATGAATATGGCGCTGCCGCCCGCTTATGTAGTAATACCCGAGTTGGCAGAAGAGAGTAAACTGCGCTTACGCTTGAATGCAAATGGCAGGGTGGGGCGCTTGGAGGACACAAGCAGCTATGAAGGAGAGGTAAGCTGCGATTATAGTAAGCTCTAAGTTGTTAGTGGTTATAAAAATGTTATCGTTCCACAGCTCACAAAAACAAGTTCATATTATCGTCTCAAAGCGATGAATGATAAAGCTCGCCCCCTATCTGCATGCGATGTATATCAGACGTCTAGAAAACTGAATGCTGCCACTGGCGCTGATATGAGCAGTGGCGATACGGATGAGGAAGATGACGATGGCGAGACCATATCGAGCCCCGCCTCGCTAGGAAATGTTTCTAATTACACGGAGTGCACTACCTCAGCAACGGAGTGGCTTGGCGTGACAACAAACAGTAAGTGAATGCACGAGTATATGAAGCATCTTTGTTTTCTGTTGGGACAAATTTTGCTTTGGTCGTTGAGATTATATATACGTGAAAACTCCGAAGCAAACAGGCTGAGGAAGATTCTTTGAAAAGTGCCCCAACTATAAATTCTATCCAAAAACCAAACGGAAAATGGACATCTACAACCGACGAAATGCTGGAGTTACTAATGACCACCCACATTCCTGGGTGCTCTGATGACTACAACATCTGGACAGGTCTCCAAACCATCTCACTCTTAGGGAATACCACAGGGGATATAGTGAGGTACGACAAGGTAGAATGGGCAGTAATGTCCTTCAAACCTTACAAATCTCCAGGACCAGAAGGAATTTTTCCCAAACAATTGCAAACAGCGAAGGACCTTAATTAAAACTGCTCTTCTTGACATCGTCTCAACGATCGAGAAAGAAGTACACGCTGGGGACCTTTCTAGATATCGAGGGCCCTTCAACAATGTCTATCCCAAAGCTGTTATCAAATCACTCCGTATGGTGGGGGTACAGCAGGGGCTGGTGGACTTTGTGGGGCTCCTACTCAGGAAAAGATCAATCAGATCCGGAACCTTACTATAAACGACGGGCAAACATCTTCAAGTTATTAGTGATTTACTGCTAAACGCTCTAAATATCGTACTCGCTGGTCTGTGGAATGTGGACTTAACGTTAACCCTACCAAGACCGAAATAATGCTCTTTACGAGGAAATCTAAAATTCCTGACTTCAAACTACCTTCTGTAAACGGAATGTTACTAAGTCTTTCCACCCAGGGTAAATATCTCGGAATTATACCAGATAAAAAACTCGACTAGAGGAGGAACATTGAAAACCCCTCCAAGAAAGCCATTGTTGCTATATATTCCTGTAAGACGGCCGTTAGGAAGAAATGATGAATAAAGCCACGCATTGTACACTGGATGTACACAGCTGTGATAAGACCCATCCTCTTCTACGGGATCGTCGTATGGTGGCCGGCATTGAGCAGGACTCTTATCAGAGCCAAGCTAGAACGGGTACAGAGGGCAGCCTCTATGCTCACCACGGAAGTACTGCCCTCTACACCCACCAAATCTGTGGAGATAATGTTAAATCTTCCACCGGTGGATCACTACGGTAAATTTCTGGCGGCCTGCAGTGCTGCTAGGCTAAATGCGATCCTTCCGTGGAGAAATCTTAACTACGGGCACGCAAAGGTCCTGGAAACTTTGTATGACAACTCGAGGAAGTTGGATTACACTCTACACCCTCCTTTTTCTGGAAATAGGTTCTCCACAAAAATCCCAGAGAGGAGCGAATGGATAGGTGTCGTTGACCTGGACCCAGGATCGACGGCTTATACACCGACGGTTCCAACTTAAACGAAAGAGTAGGCAGCGGGATTCACTCAAGTGAACTGAATCTAAACCTCAGTCTTCGTTTACCGGACCACTGTAGTGTTTTTCAGGCCGAACTATACGCAATAATGGAAGCAGTTCGTGGTCTTACAACGTGCACCTATTAAGAACGAGACATCACCATTTATTTTGACAGCCAGGCTGTTATAAGATCTCTAAACTCCTACGGCACAACCTCCAAGGTAGCCATTGAATGCAGAGCGGCTCTAAACCAGCTGGCAGATATGTGCTCCGTATGTGTTGTATGGGTCCCTGGCCATAAGGACATTCCTGGCACCTGCCTGTCTGATGAACTAGCAAGGAATGGGACGAAACTAACATTGATAAACTCTGCTCAAGAGGTGGGTTTACCCCTAGCATCCTTTAAACACAGATTAAGATCTGAGCTTATGGGTAAGGTAAATTTAAGGTGGGCATGGGAGCCCACCTGCCACATTACGATACAAATCTGGCCAGAAGTTGATGGGAAGCGCTCTAAAGCTCTCTGTATGCTTGGCCGCTCCTCTCTCAGATTTGTAATTGGGGTGATAACCGGGCACTGCCTTATGGGCACGCATGGGAAGAGACTAGGTTACCCAACAAATGATTTTTACCGCAATTGCCGAAACGATGAGGAGGTGGAGAGTATTGAGCACTATCTGTGCCACTGCCCCGGCTTGGCCAAGACGTGCAGTAAATTTTTCAAAAGGTACTTTCTGGACTGTCTAGCTGACTTGAACTCGACAGGCATCTCTGACTTTTTACTCTACATTAAGCGCACAGGATGGTTCAATTTTTGAAAAAAGGGGGGGAGGGAATGCATGGCTTACGCCAATGGTATCAAAATGGGCTTCTTACAGCCTAAGTGTGCCACCGTGCTCTTGTGCGGTGGCAGTCACTCCAACCTAGCCTAACCTAATATAAAAAAAATGCTTTATCTGCGTTAATTTATTATCTTGAACTGCCTACAGGTGAGGAATGCAGCTACAGCTCGGAGTTGGAGAATTCCGATAATTACAAAAATAATCATTATTCTGACGAGGATGGCTACGATGCGGACTTTATGCCGAACACAATTTTGAATTCGCACGGCGCCTCCGATCGCAGTAAGTGTAACAATTTTTTTCCTACACATTTGTCTTTATTTTATTTTACTTACTTTATAATTGCTAGTCAGCTGCACTGTTTGGGAGCAGCGTGAGATTAAAAAGGCACAAATGTCGGTGCTAAAAATCTCATCATGCATAATTGAGCGCGTTGAGTCTATGCCGGAGACAAATGATTACATATACATTGGCTTGGTCTTCTCATTTCTACTTTCATTGATACCGTCTTTTTGTAGATTGTGCGAGGTATAATTGCGCGCCGTTAAAATGTGCGCCTTCCAAATTTGATGTTACCTTACCTTTCCAGGTGACGATCGATAGCGGCAGCACCAACGAGATCAATTACCTCGAAGTGCCCATGCTGTTGTGGCAAAAGGCTTCCTTCTCCGCTTGGATAATATTTGGTTTTGCCTTTGGGCATAACAAATGGGAGCGCACGGTGTTGCTGATAAGTTTCCTGCAACGTCTCTGCCTAACCACAATTGTTTTCATTGTGTTCGCTGTAGCAGAGCGTACTTTTAAGCAAAGGTAAACAAAAGCGCCGCGTATATGACAAATAAACTTCTAAGGTATAATAAATATTGTTTTACAGATTTCTATATGCGAAGCTTTTCTCACACCTAACTTCATCCCGCCGCGCACGCAAATCCAATTTGCCACACTTTCGTTTGAATAAAGTGCGTAATATCAAGACTTGGTTGAGTGTGCGGTCGTACCTTAAGGTATTGTTATTAATTAAGTTAATGAAAATTTAGTTAGCCGATGTGGTTAATCGTTTTCCCCACTTTCTTTACAGAAACGTGGTCCACAACGTTCGGTTGATGTCATCGTGTCAGCTGCGTTCATAGTCACCTTACTTTTGCTCGCCTTTTTAAGCGTGGAATGGCTAAAGGATTCAGTACATTTGCACACGCACCTGAATCTAGAGGCCCTAATGTGGTCCACCACAATTGGCATATTTCTGGTGCGCTTTATGACTCTGGGCAATAAAATACATCACAAGTATCGCAGCGTTTCCGTGTTGATTACTGAGCAAATAAATCTTTATTTGCAGGTAAGTAAAAAGCAGTATTTACTTAGTGCTAATAAACAATTTCTATTTTCCACCGTTTGTGCAGATCAAACAGAAGCCGAAGAAAAAGGATGAACTTATGGTATCTAATAGCGTTCTCAAGTTGGCGGCGGATTTACTCAAGGAATTAGAATCGCCTTTCAAAATATCTGGGCTTAGCGCAAACCCATATCTTTTTACCACCGTGAAGGTTGTCATACTATCTGCGCTCTCGGGCGTTTTAAGCGAAATGCTAGGCTTCAAATTGAAGTTGCATAAAATTAAAATTAAGTAAGCTATGAAAGAAACTGATCATGTTAGAACAATATAATCCAAATGCCCAACGTGTTTGAAATATACGGATTTACTTAGTAGTATTGCATCGTTAAGTAGTAAAGAAGTACTAAATTCCAAAATATGTGTAATAAATACACACACACACACGTAATTGGAAATTATTTTAACTAGCTTTATTTCTGCTATGATTATTAAAAAGCAATATTTTTGTTATTCAATTAACAATGTTGTTAGCTGTAGGCAAATCTTGTTTTTATAAAAAATGAAAAAAACAAGCAACTTTAAATAAAGTAATAAAATAGAAAATGCCACAAACCCGAAACCGGCTTGTCTATCAAAACAAGTTCTACAAGGGATGTCGGAAAATCGATCAGAAATACATACATACATATATGTATATTATGGTAATCTGTTTGTACGTGTGTGGTATCAAAATAATAAATTAATGTTAACTTTGCAATATAAGAATATTGGAATGCAAAAAATGCACATATTTGGAACAATTTTGATTGAGTTGGTAAAAAACAACAAAAACCTAAAATCAGCTGCAATCAGCTGAGGTAGAAGTATTAGCTATATTTGGTCTGTCCGCGGCAGTTGTGAGTAGTTGGTCATCAACCAAACCGGCTATCGATGCCCTGTGCAAGCTGTAACTGGATATAAGAACCATATCCGCGTAATGGGTGACGCGTTTGCTCACACTCGACCAAGAGGTATCATCAGAACAATTCAGTCAGTACCAGGACCTCCAAAAAGCGCAGGATAGTCGCCGGGGTTAGGGATTGTACGTATTGATCTCCTGGCCATGGCCGACCCAAGGTCGTTCCCCGTCTGCTCGCCACATCCTCACATTGGAGTCTCTCCTGCCGAGTTACAGAAGCGACATAGGTAGCCCGACTAACTTGTGCAGGTAACCTTTTAGTCTGCAGTGACCCGTCAGAAAACCTGTAATAATTCATAGTTTCTCCCTAGGAAGGTCCATAAGAAGCTTGAGCCTTTTTAGGTTGTACCCCCCAAGGAGACTCTTGGACTGTCTGAGACGGTCGACATTAAACCAGTGTAGGTTTCTCCGCCTTTTGTCTCCCAGCTAAGTTCTTCTCTTACCGCGCCTGGTCCTACAGTCAGAAACGGCTCCGGTCCAATAGGGATATAGGCCGCCGCTTTCCTGGTTAGCAGGTCAGCTGCCTCGTTGCCTTCCACCCCCATGTGACCCGGTGCCCAAAGGAGTATAATGTGGTTTCTCTCCGCCAGTGCGTCCAATCTATCTATACACTCAAGAACCAACGAAGACTTTACTTCGAGCTATGACCACACTCGACAATTATAGGCAATTATCCATCAATTGGGTTACGAACTGTTACCCCATCCATCATATTCTCCAGATTTAGCCCCAAGCGACTATTTCCAAACCTGAAGAAATGGCTGCGTGGTAAGAGGGTGGGTCAAATGAAGAGGTCTTCACAGAAACAAATGCTTCTTTTGAGACTGTTGAGAAAAGCTATTATTTGGAAGGAATACAAAAATTGGAAAATTGTTGGACTAAGTGTAAAGATTTAGAAGACGATTATTTTGAGAAGTTTACGATTTTTTGCCAAAAAAAATATATTTTATTCAAAAAGTCACTGACTTACATAAACTCCCTCGTAAAATGCAATTTTACAAACACATTTACCGATTTCTTGGAATCATTGCCACCTTGCCAGTCACGGTAGCTTTGAGTGAACGTTCCTTTTCTATTTTGCAGAGATTAAAGACGTTTCTGCGTAACTAGACTGGAGACTAAATGGATTAGCGCTGCTAAATATGCATCGTGATATTGAAGTTACTAGTGATGAAATATTAGATATTTTGGCAAACAAAAAGAGGAGAACCGATCAAGCACTTTAAATCTTCGAAGTTCTATGAATCTACAGATTCAAATGATATAATCATAGCCTATCGCTTGTTTTATAAAACTACCTTCAACATTTTACCCAGTACATATTATTATATCCATAAACATGGATAATAATCAAAGATATCTAAACATGTATAATATCCCCTTTCAAAAAATATTTCCTGGATCCGTGCCTGGACCCTAGGGAGGACCACAGTTAGCTGTACTGACATTGTTATGCATAGCTTAATTTTCTTTTGCAAATCTTCTGCCAATATCACATAAAGTTCTAATAATTTCATTCAATTCACTTATTTCCGTATAATAGTAAACACAATACCGTTAATAGTACTTTTGTTAAATTATTTAATATTTAATTAATGGAACTTCCGCTTTTTACTTGGGCTTGATGTGGCCAACTACATTCATTTACCTTCAGTTGGCAACGCATGACATTCGAAATATAGAGCAGAGAACTTATATTTGACAGAGAATCCTTACTTGCGGTCTTCATCTGCTTTCAACGCTCGCTTACTTCTGAAAGCAAGCGACATGTCGCACGTGAAGACCGCAAAAAGTTGAAAGTATGCTTCGTCTAGCAAACCGATCGGTAAGCGAGCGCTCGCTTGCTTTCAACTGTCATTTTTGTAGTTTGACATCCATTTTCGCATTTCGTAGCATCTTTCATTGTGGCAACATCCTTTATCATAGGCTCTTCGAGCACAAAAAAACCTTTTAATAAGATATATTGATAAAATCGAGTGTCGCGTTACTGATCTTTGTAAATTAATTATACCGACAATATGAGTGGGTTTGGAGTTTAAATAGCACACAGGGCACGAACCTTTTTGCTCTACGACATGTTGCAAATGAAAAAGTATGCTTTCAAAATGCCCAGTGAACAAATCTCTCTCTCGCTTGCGACGACAAGAAGCAGAAAGCAACCTAGCATCGAAAGCAGGGTGAAGACCGCCCGTTATCCCAGCCCATTCCGACATACATACTCCTCCGAAACTCACCACTATATTTCTAAGAATGTTCACCACGATTCGACAGCGATAGAGCGAAAAAACTAACAGTGCCAAGTGCGAGAATTTAAAAAGCGAGAGTTTTAATATATTTTCGTTAAGTTATCGGTCGACCTGGAGATTTATTTAAATTTTGGTAAAATTCATTCATTTAAATTTATAAAAATAATTTATGAAGCAATATTTTTCAAATTTGGTACAATGCATAGCAATTAGTACTTTGTACACATGTAAATCTGGCCATATGAGCAATTTATTTACTTTTTAACATTCAATTTGGTTGATATACTAAATTCAGTAATTTTAAATAATTACAGGTTTCTTATGTATTACATAAGTATATATTCAACAAACATACATATGTACCTATCTGAATGAATGAAAATATGTATACATACATACATATGTACATATGTATATGTATTATATATTTACTTATTTTATGTACTTATGTACGTACATACATAGAAAGGCTCTTATCATATTCTGATTCATACAAAATCTGTAAAAAGCCAACAATATGCCTAATAGAAATTATGAACAAATACATATTTATTTGTTGATTTTACTAGTTACTTGTTATCACATGTAATATAATTAGAATTCTTTCAAAAACTAAATTTAATACATATCACTAATGTTTAAAATATGTATTTGATCAAACAAATGAAGCCTAAAATTCATCTTATTTGGAAGCAATAATAAATACGCATTCATATAATAAATACAAACGTACATTTGTTCATGTGCCCGCAAACCACCCTTGAGCACTAAATGTTTGCTTCTGCTCGGATTTCCGAGGGCAATAAACCACCATTATAAATTAGAGTTGGGTGCAAATACTTTTCGTTTCGCAGTAGGTACAAGGAAAAATAAAAAATATACGATTTAACTCTCAGAGACGTTTAACTGGGAGAAAATCAATAATAAATAGCTGCTTAATACTTATTAAGGTGGGATATAGTGTGATACATTTTTTAAATAAATTAAAAGTGAAAATTAATAATGAATTTCTGTAACTACTTTTCATAAAGTAGTAGATTTCCTACTCCGACTACAAATTGCAGTAAATGGTTTGCAAATTCAGTGATGACCAACACTGTTGTTCAAATGCGACGAAATTCGGCTACATATTTACATATGTATACATATGTATGAGCTCATACAAATGTACACAGCGCGTATTGAGGTGATGAAGATGTGCTGAGTATTTATCTTGGCAAGGCCGATTTTGCGAAATAATACCGAATGCATTTATATATTTATAATAGTATTTTACAATATAATAGTTCGTAATGATTAAATATTCATAAATTAGATATGAACTTGGTAAAAGAATATCGTATTTGCTGAGGAATGTCCAATATACATATGTATGTACATATTTTTATTTATTTTTCACGAACACATTTGCCGGACTGGGCCAGAAATAGGCAACGCCCCTGTACTTGCAAAGCTGAAGACGAAAATGTTCAAATTTATAAATTTTTGCAAGATCGGGAAAAATGTGCTTCGCTGGCGATTTTAAGTTGTGCTGCAATTTATGAATAAAATGAAATTACGCTCGCGCAATTTATGAATGAAATGGTTTAAGATTTATGACGCCGGTGTAACTGTTGATTTAGTAGTTGCTGCGGGAAGTGAGGACAGAAGTGTGCGTACGTCGATATGTAAATATATATAAATATAAGTATGTGCGTATATTTGTATGTACAAATACGTCATTTGTCCTTGAACTTACATATATTTTGGCATGTGATGTATGTATGTAGGTCAAGGTTGATTTACATATGTATATGATTTTGTAAGTACCGAGTGCTTTTAATTTTATATAAGCATTTATATATCTAAAGTATTTATGTATATAAATAGGTACATATACTATATGTACATATGTATGTACATATGAACAAAGTTAGTTGTGCATTTTGTATATGTATGCATAGATAAGTATATACATAGGTACATATGTACATACATATGTATGTACATACATATAATGGGTAAAATATTGATTTTTATTATGTTAAATGGGGGTTTATATCGATGCACTCGATATGTACATATGTATGTACATACATACTATGTATACACATGATGATGCAGTAATTTTCAAAAAATTTGCGAATAACTATGTATGTATGTATATAATAGCGTAAAAAATATGTGTTATCAAATGCAAATCACCGCCGGCTTTTTAACATTTGCTTTTGCGCACCACAATTTCTTATCATATCATATGTACATATGTACATACATATGTACTATATACGAGTACGTACACACAAATAACACAAAAGAGGACTCTTCATTAATTAATAAAACAAATGTTATTATTATTTGGCAAATACAATTCGGCTTTTCACTTTATTTATCCAATATCCAACGAAATTCATAAATTTCCTAATCCGTCATGCCGTCAGCAAAACAACAGGTGGATTATGCTCACATTTGCGCATAACTTAAACCCATATTCAAAAAAGGGGCGGCTTCAGTCATTTATTTCACAAATGCGCATAGTATGTATGTAAGTAAGAATATACATTTTATCAAAACATATGCATTATAATTATTATGCTTTTTATTAAATTGTCAAAATCAACCCAAAATAAGTATATTTTTCTTACATATATGAGAAAATACAAGCTGTTAAATTTCTTTCGACCTCACTCAGCTCTGTTAACTTGCCACTCTCGCTACTTCCCCTGTTAGCCCTGGCGTGGTGGGACTCTGCAAGACATTTTGTTGGATTTTGACAATTCACAATTCAAGAATGTCATTAAAAGCAAAGAACGTAAATCTATAAGAATCGACAACACGCTGAAATTTGGCGAGTGAATCCGTGCCGTCCATCTCCAGGAGTTTACCACACGTCTTCACATCTTCTTTCGTCAAAGTTCACCAGGACGGCCGAAAATTCGCTGTGGATTTGCTTTTCGCCGCACCAAATTAAGAAGGAAGAAAGAAGATGAACTGAATGAAATTCATGGCCATTTTGAGATTTTTCTTTGGAATGAGCAAAAACTTCATATTTTATTAATTTTCCATTACACTTGCCTTAGAAGTTAAATATATTTGTACAATCGCAAATATTACAGATACGTATGAATATATTGATGTATGTATGTACATACATATGTACGTTGACATTTTCCAAAAAGTGCGTTTCTGTTTTGCCGACGGCATTTCGCATGGACATTAATATGAAAAAAGGTTTTTACTTAAATATGCTTTAAAATGAATTCATATCTTTTGCTTACTTTACATTTGGGTAAAAATTTTAATTTGAGGGCATAAATATCACATATGGAATAATATGTACATATGTAAATAATGTTAGTAAGATATGTATATACATACATATGTATATGTATACACGTCGACGCCAAAAACTCTAAAATACTACAACCATTCATAAATGCGGTTGTCTTTTCATTCATAAATGCAAACCCAACTCCTCTCCCTTTGCACACAATCGCCATCCACATGCTAATTTCAGACTTTCGCGACCAAGAATTTTAACAAATTTATGAAATTTCTGTCTTCCGTGCTCGCACCAAAAAGGAGGATCGCTCTTGATTTTTTGGCCCAGTCCGGC
This sequence comes from Philophylla caesio, assembly GCA_963971545.1. Lineage (NCBI taxonomy): Eukaryota > Metazoa > Arthropoda > Insecta > Diptera > Tephritidae > Philophylla > Philophylla caesio. The sequence goes on from OZ020606.1 coordinate 74,836,927, forward strand.
ATTAATGAAGTTGTGAACACATTTACTTAAAATATATCAGATATGCTACCCCCGGCAAGATTTTTAATTTCTAAAATCATATCTAATATGAATATTCATGTGTATCTATTGCTAAACACAGTTTTGTTAAGTTTTATGAAAATAAATATTAAAATTCATTACGATTTCCCAAATAGGGCGTTAATTAAATCACGGCCTGTCCTCACCTCCATGCGCACTGCGTTCATATGTAAGCGTACATATATATATGTAAATATGTCGCCGAATTTTGTCGCATTTGCACACCAGTGTTTATCATCACTTCTATTGCACTCATTTCACTGCGCTTTGCCGCTGTGGTAGGAATTCTACTACTTAAAAAACGTAGTCACAAAAGTTAATACAAATTTTAATTCTCAGTGTACTATACAAACGTATTAACCTCTTATCTAGCTTAGCGTTTACTTAAAACATTAATTTATAGTGATTTTTTCGCAGATCTATATCTCAAAGCTCTTTTTAGTACCTTTTTATACTCCTGCTATTTTTCATCAAATATGCTACCAAATTAAAATAGTTTTCTCTGAACCCCATGGTATGGCGAAGACTTTTTGAGCTCGGCACGATTGAAAACGCGCAGAAGTAGACGTATTGAAATATTTATGCAAAAGTTAGCATATTTATTCATTTGCTAAATTTTTAGAAAACATTTATGTGCATACATATACATACATACACTTAGATAGATTATACTGATGACAACAAAACATATATACAGAAATAAATAAATGCATAGGTTTCAAGACAACTGAATGCAATTTATATATTAAATGTACACTAGTTTTGTTAATTACACTTGTTACACTTACACTTATTAGGCACCGACTTTCATGAACTCTGCAACACAAATTTATCACTAACCCACTACTCATGCAACATCATTTTAACACTAAATCACTCCCGAATATTCAATATATGTTAAGATATTATTAAAACACTATTAGAACTACGCGAGCATACCATAATATCATAGTTTAATATAATTTTAACAACATTTTACACAATTTTTCATGTATTGAAGTTTTAGTAGACACTTGGATTTCGGCCACACACATTCTCTGGCGTTTTACGCTTTAATACCGCACTATTTTCACTCACAACCGCTTTATGTTAACACCACAATTAATATAATACATTTATTATGCACATTTTTAACAATATTAAGGAATTTAATTGAATTTTTAATAAAAACAAGCAGCACTTCAAATTTCACTCTTGTCTTTATTTGTTTTGATCGCAAACTAGCCGGCGAAAATATTTTCTTTTACTCTTTCGTGCGGACAGCGTATCAAAGCAGGTGGTGAACTCCTGGAGATGGACGGCACCATACGGTCTAAGAAATCTCTGAAATTTTTCATTTCAGCGTGTTGTCGCTTCTTATAGATTTACGTTCTTTGTTAAAAGTAACAAAAAGTAGCTATTTATTTCGCACAATAAACAGGGGAAGTTCAAAAGTAGCTCTGCCAATAGCACAGACTCAACCCGAGTAACTAAAACAATAGATGTCGCTTTAAACAAGCGATTGCTAGATATTAAATTACTGCTTATATGAATGTATATTTATTGCGGTAATTAATTTTATTCATACATAAATATAGTTACCATTATCCAAGATGCCAACTTTTCTTTTAATGGTAGGTAATATAAAAATTATTTTGTTCTAGTGCAACTGACGTGTCTCACCTAATGGGTAGCACTGTTCATGAGTCAGCGAACATTTTGCGCAGTGATGAATTTTTGTGTATGCACATAGTTTTAAAAAGTACTAAACTTGATGTTGCAAAGATGATGTTGTATAATTTCCAACACAAACTATAACCACAGATTACATAAGTTTTGGTTTGTCCAATTAAAATGCGTACACTCGGAATAGTTTAGTTTGTAAGATTAGAGTAATTTTGAATTAAACAGATTTTTCGAAAACATATGAAAAAAAGATACTCGTTATTGCAACTCTTGATCTGCTCGTGTTTCGCTACTGCGCTGCCAAAACGTCGACTCCCGTCAACGAACCTTCGCACACTCAGGAAAAAGAATCGTTTGCGTTCGCTGTCTACCGCTTTCGTTGCAAAGTGAAAAGTTTTCCTCCGTGTTTTAAGTAATTTTGCTAAAAAAATATAGTTAATAAAGTTTCCTGTATATTTAGTTCAATAAGCATAAAGTGTTACAATAATAATGGCCGATTCTAAAGGGTGAGTGAAAAAGTTATATTTCCCTTCAGTTCTAAAATGCCGACTGAGTATTTTGTAAAATGAGGTGCTGCAGCAGAGACTGTGGCGACCGAGACTATGCAGTTAGCTTCAATTTCGCGTTGTCATTGCCCATGAACCAAATTTTCAATTTATGAATTTCTCATCAGAGAAGCATAAAATAGCTGAAAATTTAGTATAATTATGCAGGCGATTCGATAATAAACTGTATTCCATTTAATGGGCACTTTAGAAAAGTAACCTATAAAGTGCAATTTTGCCTTATACCTGCAGCGACTACTCGGTTGGCTTTTATACGCCATTTGATCTGCCAGCAATTATCAATTCATAGCAGTTCGACTACCGTCCACTGTGCGCTGCACGAAAGTCAAAATGGCTTAGCAAATCCACCCTGTTATTTAAATTTAAAAATGTTTTGAGAAATCTATCAAAATCATTAATTTAGCCTTCAAACCATTTGGCTAAAACTTGAAAGCGTCAATTTAATAGCAACTTCTTATTGCTTTTAAACAAAGAAATTTGTTTGTAACAGACCAAAGGCTTAGCTGTTAAAAATACAAAGACGTTAAGATAACTAATCCTTAAAAATGGCTAGTGGTAGTGGTAGTGAAAATTCTGGAGGTGGTGGTAATCGTGGACGGCGTCATGTGCCATTAAATTGGGGTACCGATCCGGATGATGATGTTTGTGATGACGATTTAATGGACGCTGATCAAGACTTATCAAATTATGTGCACAAATATCGACATGATCAGGAGCAGAGTTTAAAAAAAACGCAAGGTTCACTTTATTTACCAACGCCAAATTCGACAGATTCTAATGAAAACGATGGTAAAAGCGGTGGGCCTTCTAGTGAAAAGCCTACAGCTATTGGTCCGAAAGTCTCGAATGAAAAGCGGTGTGACAACTTATAAAATATACATATGTATATCAAATTCTTTGTGTACTCGAATAATATTATTTTTCTTTATTGCCATTTCAGTGATGATTTAGCTACCGCAATCCTGAAGCGAAAGGACCGCCCAAACCGTTTAATTGTGGAAGAGGCTGTGAACGATGATAATTCGGTGGTATCCTTGTCACAGGTAAAACTTCCTCAATATGTTATGTATACATATTTTCCTACCACGTCATGAACATACATACATCTTATATACGAAAGTCTCTCTTTACTCATGCTTAGTCACTATTTACATAAAAATATTTAAACTCGAAGCAACATATCATTAGCAGCCTGAACACTAATAAATATCTCACATGTGTGTTCATTATTTTAATCTCAGCATATAAAAAAAATCATAGAAGGCCACTAAAACACTCATTTTATTTGATATTCACCATAAATATTTTCGCCCCTATTGTGCAGGAAAAAATGGATGAATTGCAATTGTTTCGTGGCGACACCGTTATTTTGAAGGGTAAACGCCGCAAGGAAACCGTTTGCATTGTGCTCTCAGATGAAAATTGTTCTAACGAGAAGATACGTATGAATCGCGTTGTACGTAACAATCTGTGTGTGCACTTATCCGACGTGGTGTCCATTCAATCATGTCCAGATGTTAAGTATGGAAAGCGAGTACGCATTTTGCCTATCGATGATACTGCAGAAGGTGTGACCGGAAATCTCTTCGAAATCTATTTGAAGCCATACTTCTTGGAAGCATACCGACCGATTCACATGGGCGATAATTTCATTGTGCGCGCTGCCATGCGTCCTATAGAGTTCAAAGTCGTACTCACCGACCCAGAACCCTACTGTATTGTAGCACCGGAAACGGTGATCTTTTGTGATGGCGATCCGATTAAACGAGAGGTGAGTTTGTTTCGGTCTATTTCTTATTTTTTTTTTGATAATTTCGAATAAACTACTTCGAAATTCTGCAGGAGGAAGAGGAATCGCTCAATGCTGTCGGCTATGACGATATTGGCGGTTGTCGCAAGCAGCTAGCTCAAATTAAGGAAATGGTGGAGCTGCCCCTACGTCATCCCTCGCTTTTCAAGGCAATTGGTGTGAAGCCACCACGCGGTATACTCATGTACGGTCCACCGGGCACGGGTAAAACTTTGATTGCACGTGCAGTCGCTAATGAGACTGGTGCGTTCTTTTTCCTTATTAACGGCCCCGAAATTATGTCTAAACTTGCTGGTGAGTCGGAGTCAAATTTGCGCAAAGCTTTCGAAGAAGCTGAAAAGAACTCGCCAGCTATTATATTTATTGATGAAATTGACGCTATTGCACCTAAACGTGACAAGACACATGGTGAAGTAGAGCGTCGTATTGTGTCCCAATTGCTAACACTTATGGATGGCATGAAGAAGAGTTCACATTTGATTGTTATGGCTGCGACCAATAGGCCAAATTCGATTGACCCTGCACTCCGTCGCTTTGGACGTTTCGATCGTGAAATCGATATTGGCATTCCCGATGCTACTGGCCGTCTGGAAGTTTTGCGCATACACACCAAAAACATGAAATTGCATGATGATGTTGATTTGGAGCAAATCGCTGCGGAAACTCACGGACACGTCGGTGCTGATTTGGCGTCGCTTTGTTCAGAAGCTGCTTTACAACAAATTCGTGAGAAGATGGATCTTATCGATTTGGAAGATGACAAAATCGATGCCGAAGTGTTGGCCTCCTTGGCTGTTACAATGGAGAACTTCCGTTATGCTATGACCAAGTCAAGCCCATCGGCATTGCGTGAAACTGTGGTGGAGGTGCCCAACACGACTTGGACGGATATTGGTGGTTTGGAGAGCGTCAAAAAGGAGTTGCAAGAACTGGTGCAATATCCAGTTGAGCATCCCGATAAATTCTTGAAATTCGGCATGCAGCCAAGTCGTGGTGTACTTTTCTACGGCCCACCTGGGTGTGGTGAGTTATAAAAAATGAAGTGGTTAGTTTTTGTGGTGCCTTTATAATTGATTATTGTCGCAGGTAAAACTCTACTTGCTAAGGCTATCGCTAACGAGTGTCAGGCCAATTTCATTTCGGTTAAAGGACCAGAGCTGCTTACTATGTGGTTTGGTGAATCTGAGGCAAATGTTCGCGACATTTTTGACAAGGCACGTTCAGCTGCACCTTGCGTGTTATTCTTTGACGAGCTGGACTCAATTGCTAAGGCACGTGGTGGCAATGTAGGCGATGCTGGCGGTGCTGCTGACCGTGTTATTAACCAAATTCTTACCGAAATGGACGGCATGGGTGCTAAGAAGAACGTTTTCATCATTGGTGCAACCAATCGTCCCGACATTATTGATCCAGCTATTTTACGTCCTGGTCGTTTGGATCAACTTATCTATATTCCACTTCCCGACGACAAGTCGCGTGAAGCTATTCTTAAGGCAAACTTACGCAAATCACCATTGGCTAAGGATGTCGATTTAACCTACATTGCCAAGGTGACGCAAGGCTTCTCAGGTGCTGATTTGACTGAAATTTGTCAGCGCGCCTGTAAGCTGGCTATTCGGCAAGCGATCGAAGCCGAGGTGCGACGCGAAAAAGAACGTACAGAGAAGGAAACCATGGAGGTGAGAATTGAAAATCGAATGTAAATTGTTTTTTTTTTTTTAATATGACTTGAAAAATGTGCGTTCTTTAGATGGATGAAGATGATCCGGTACCCGAGATCACCCGGGCACACTTTGAAGAGGCGATGAAATTTGCACGACGCTCAGTGTCCGACAACGATATTCGGAAATACGAAATGTTCGCACAGACTCTACAACAATCTCGCGGCTTCGGACAAAACTTTAGGTAAGTTTGCAGCTAATTTATTTGAATTTTTAATTACAATTAATTATTCAAAATATTTGTAGATTCCCGGGTGCTAGTAGCACTTCACAAGGTTCTGGACCGAATGTTCCAGCGAATCCGCCAGGCGATAACGGCGACGACGATCTTTACAGTTAGATTTTTAGTTCTATAATCAATGAATATTAAAAAACACACATTTTGTCAAACTGAAGTATGCTTAAACAAGATAAACAACAATTTCTTATTTGAATAAAACAAAAACTACAAAAAAAAAACAAAAAATGAAAGACAACCTACATACATATATAAGATGTTATCTGACGAATCAGCTGCTTATAGCTTTTACAAAGATGAAAACACATATTAGAAATCGATTTAGAAATGGTTTTTGAAACCACAGTAAACTGCGAATGAAAATGCGAACTCGTTGCATTAAGAAATCACTTTAGCAAGCATCTTAAACACTTACATACATACATACAAAACATATACAATATACATATAGTAAATCGAGCGTACGCGTATAATAAATAATTTTAATAACACATGAAGCCTACAATAAAGTTTTTAAAAATATATAAATAAAATAATTAAACTTGGTGGACATATACAAGTTCGCTAGTATTTTGATTGGACAAACGCTCAACATTGTGGGATGTAACGTGTACTAATTATGAAGTTTCCAACACTTTATTTTTTAATTTTATGTTTGCTGCGATGTTATGCGATCACGTTCCTTTTGTTTTTGCTGTGAGTACGAATGGCTTGAGCCGCAGACTTCCAAAACGTCATGTTATCCCTCCTGTTGTTATAGTTGGTCTTGATTGTTCTGCGCTCCAGCGTAGATTGATAATTGATTTGATGTTAGTTTCGTTGGACGTTGATGAAACGCGACTATCTGCTATAGTGAGCGCGGTGAACGGTATGTACATTGTTGCAGATTTATGTATGCTCATTAAATTGTTTCTAATTTCGATTTATTTTTAAGTTAAATATTGTGATTGAATTAGTCCCACTGTAAATTAATTTTCTAAACTGAAATATGTGTGTATGTATGTGGGATTGGGTCTAGACGAAAGACGTCAACACCGACGTTAGTCCTTAAGTGTAGGAAACCCAAACTGATCGAACTGAACGAACGCTGACCTAATTACGGCTGACCAGGCTGTCGAGGGTGACCCCCAGGATCTTCGGGTGGTTAACCGTCGGAATGGGGGTCCCCTCGATGTGTATGTCGAGGGTGAGCCCGACCTCCTTCGTCCAAGATGTAAATAGGGTCGCCGTGGACTTCGCAGGAGACAGCGCCAAATTCCGTCCTGTAAAGTAGTGAGCAAGTTCTGGGAGGTAGCTGTTCACCTTAGAACACAGGCCATCAATTCCATTGCCGGTAGCCATTATCGTACAGTCGTCGGCATACGAGACCAGTGTGACTCCCTCTGGCGGGGAGGGGAGTCGCTAGATGTAGAAATTAAATAGTAAGGGAGATAGGACGCCACCCTGTGGTACCCCCTTCTTTATTCTTCTCGGTGAGGCCTCCACGTCCTTCAACAAGGTGGAGTGGCTGACTGTGTCGAAGGCCTTCAACAAGTCCAGAGCCACGAGGACGGTTCTCTCTGGAATGATCAGGGTGGTAAGAGACAAATTGAGGACCTTAGTAAGGTATGCTACTCCCGCAGTGCACAATTTTTTCAGCATCAACATGCTTAATCCGTCTGGGCCAATGGATTTGGAGGCTTTCGCCTTCCCGATGGCTTCCTTCACCTCAGTGCTAGAGAGGACAATTGGTGCGCTGGATTTTTGCTTGCGCAGCCTTCTGGTTACTGACCGTTTCGATTTGTCGGCCGAAGGATGTATTATGAATTGTCGGCTAAAATAGCTCGCGCATCGCTTCGGGTCCGACGAAGCGTGGTCTCCAAAGGAGATTTCTGTTCGGTCGTCACGCCTCGTCGGATTGGACAGGGATCTCACAGTCGACCATAGTTTGCCCACTCCGGCACCGAGGTTACAGGACTTCAAGTGCTCCCTCCACTTGTTTCGCTTGTGTTCGTTAACCAGGCGTTGGATCTCCCCGTTTAGTTGCCTAAAACGGGGATTACCGGGGTCCGCCTGCCGAAGGTGGTCGCGTTTATCCGCCAAAGTGACCGCCTCACCCGGGAAGACATGACGGATATCGGGGATCCTACCTGCCGGAATGAAACGGGCTGCAGCGGACTTCCCCACCCTGCGGAACTCGCGCTCGCCATCGCGAACGTCGGTAGGAGCTGGAAGAGCAATGAAGGCGTCTTCAGTGAAGTCCTCGAACCGCTCCCAGTCAGCGCACCCGTGTCAGGGTGATATCCAGCGGGGCAGCAGGAGACAGGAGGTATGTAAATATTAAATATTTCGAGCTCGACATCGCCTGACCGGATAGCAATCCCTTGACATTCTAGGGTGCTGTCCCTTGGGTCTGACCTGGCACACACAGCAGATTGTGGGGGCAACTAGTAGTTGCTGGTTGTCGCCACGTGTACAGGAGCGAGGGGGTTGGGGAGGTTCGGTGTTGCTGTGAGCTCTGGGGAGCCGTGGAGGCAGGGGGGTGCGTGGAACCACGAGCAACACTGGCTCACATATGTTGTGGACCACTGCCTGGTGTTCTTAAGGCCTGAGCAGACCTTAAGATGGCACCATCCGTTGCACGAATCGCCTCTCACCGAAGTTGAATTCGGATGGAGCCTTCTCTGGCAGAAGCAGCAGAAATAGGTTTCTGGGCTAGGGTTAGGCTCGACGCCCGCCCTGGCCAGAAGTATGAGTAGAAAACCTGCTGCAAGGTATTGCAGCCAAGAGGAGATAAGATTGGGGGTGTCCGGCAGCCTAAGTGGGGTAGAACCGACTATCGCATATATATCGGCACAGGCGCATCAACGCAAGCCGACACGGCGTTAGCAGTGACGAGAACAGAGCTGGTCAGCGCAGCTGCAGCGCAAGTACAGTAGCGGCGAGTTTGAAAAGCAGTAAAATTGCGAAGGTATCTTTGCGGAAGGCAGAGGAGTTCGACCGAGGTGAATGGCGTATTGCAGAATTTAGCTGCGTTGCGGAATTGCAAGTTGAAGTTGTGTCCAAACTTCCAAATTGGTGTGCATTCGGAGTTGTGTGTCGAACCTGCATTTGGTGTTGCGGTCGTTGTTGTTGCCAGGTTGTGACTGAACGAGCATTGAGTTGAAGTTGTTAAGGTGAAAGCAGTTGCAGCGAGTTGGAAGTTCGAACCGGAGGTCAAACAAGGCTATGGTTATAGAGAAGAAGAAGAAGAATACACTGGAACACAGCTAAGTCAAATGAATTCGTAGTATCGTTAGTTGGATAAATATTTGTGTTTTATTATACTTAACATTAAGTCAATTAAGTAATTGTTTGGTATGTTAGCGTCATACAAGTTTTAAAACCATTTAATTAATTTTTGCGACTACGCACACACAAGGGAGAAACAGTAAAACAAAAACATGCTAATTGCAAATAAAATATATATCTATGTACATACATACATATGTAAAACCAAAACAAAAACAAAAGAAGATATCTTATGTAAAATTAATACTGTGAAAGGAAATTGGTCTAAATACGTGCGATATATGTATGTACGTACAAGCTGTTTATTTGTCAATTTTGCATTTTAAATTTTTAAGTCATTTGCTATACGAAGTACTAAAGCTTTGTGTATACATACATATATAATTGGCTAACCAAATATTTTGCGAATTGTAATACGGTTTTACCAGCGGAATATTATCTTGTTGAAATTAAAACAATCTTGTCAAATATTTTATTTGGACACATTTTATATTGTTATTGTTTTAACGTACTTTGTTTGTGAGCGGAAAGGGTCGACAATGGAACGTTGTAATATCTTAGAATTGAACGTAGCAGGACTGAAACAGAAGTTGACAGAGTTAGGGTTAGCTGTTACCGGACGTAAAGTCACGCTACAGGACCGACTTCTTGAGCACTTCGGTCTGAATGCTGACAGTGAAGATGACGACGTTAGTGGTGATAACGATGTAGCTTCGATTTATGATAACGCTGGTTCGTCTCCACTAAGAGAAATACAAAGTAGCTTTCAAGAGCGTACTTCTTTTACCTTGCGCGACATTGAGGATTCGTTGACGTCGTTTAGTGGGTCGGCTCAGCCCCAAGTTGGGGAATGGCTGGAAGATTTCCAACAAAATGCCACCGCAGTTAATTGGAACAGACTCCAGAAATTTATTTACGCGAAACAGCTGCTGAAAGGGGCAGCCAAAATTTTTATACGCAGCCAGCGCAACGTCGTCGACTGGGATTCTTTGAGACAAGCTCTGATATCGGAGCTTGGAACCAAGGTATCGTCGTTTGAAGTGCACCGTATGCTACGGCATCGCGGTAAGCGCAGCAATGAGGACCTTAAAGAATATCTCTACACTTTGATGGAAATCGGAAAACCGATAAAGCTGGATGACATGAGTCCGATCGAATATTTCATCGAAAGTATCCCCGAATCCAAGCAAAACAAAATTAATTTCTACCAAGCAAAATCCGTAGCGGACCTCAAAGAACAAATAAGCGTTTACGAGAAGATTAGGTCTAGTCGCCAACAAGCGACCGTTTCCAATTCAATCTAGCAGTATGTCGGAAGCAGGGCTTCTGTAAATCCGGCTTCCAGTAGGAAGGAGGTAAAAAGGGGTTTAAAGTGCGGCAACTCTACTCATCTGGCCAAGGACTGTCGTGGGTCGTTTAAGTTAAGCTTCCAGCGGCGATAAAAATGGAAAGTCACAATGCGAATACTTTAGGTAATGAAACGCGACGCAAGTTTAGCGAAGTGGGTAAATGTATATTTATTGACGTAAGACGTAGCTATACAACGTTTACTGCTTTAGTCGATACGGGATGTGACCTGTGCTTAATGCGGTATGACATCTTGCTCATGCTGCACAGCGATATTGAGTTGGTCGGCGGATTTGTCACACCTCAGCTACGAGGAAGCAAATGACGTAATGGAACTGGCCAAGTGTTATGCGCCTAGAGATACACAAAAAACGTTAGTCCAAATGAAAATTTTATTTGTCGACGAAACACCAATTTACGCATGACCAAAACGTATGTCGCATGCAGACAAGTGTCCGTGGAGGAACAGGTGGCAGCATGGATGAAAGATGGAATCATACAGCGCAGCACGTCAGCGTTCGCATCGCCTATTGTATTAGTTGCGAATAAGGATGGCAGCAAACGGCTCTGCTGCGATTACAGACAGTTGAACGAGAAAATAGTAAGGGACAATTTCCCAATGCCATTGATCGATCGATGTTATCGAAAGGCTTCACGCGCAAATGTTTTTACCACACTCGATCTCACCAATGGATTCTTCCATGTGCCAGTTGAATCACAAGGAGGAACCATCAAGCCATCGGAGGCTAAGACGAGGGCCGTTGAAAACTTCCCAATACCGGCAGATCGTAAGGCGGTACAGCGCTTCTTGGGTCTAACGTCGTACTTCAGGCGATTTATAGAAGGGTACTCAGTGGTCGCTAAACCACTTTTAGATCTTCTACGCCATGACATGAAGTTTGTTATTGTAGTGTATTTGCTTAGGCGGTAGTTGAACGACTAACTCGTTAGAACTGAGTTCTCTCGCTATTTCCTGTTTTGGCATATATGTATATACCAGATAACAGTGCTGTCTCGTACTCGGCGTATTTACTGGCCGTATGCATGTATAAGAGTCAGAGTGTTGCTTATTGATTTGCATCTAGACATTTACTACACATAGCCCCCCTTAGTCGTTCAACCTCTTCCTTCTTTTATTCAATATTCCATTACAACAAGAAACTCATCTTACGAACTAACAATGTACTTAATACAATACTTAATAGCTATTTGAATTATTAATCCATACATATCTCAATGTTTTTTTTTTTTTTTTTTTTTTTTTTAATTTTTTTTTTTTTTCGTCTTCTATTTCATTTTCTACATTTGTTATTTCCCTGTTCACACTCGTATTTGCATTTTTATTGCTATTTTCTAATTCTATTGAGGGTTCTTCTAGTTGCTGATTATCCAACGCGATTTCGTTACATTTCATCATTTGGTTCGCATGTCTTTTTCAGAGCTTATTTGTATATGTTTCGATTAAAAATGTTTATTTGCCTAATACCTTTTTTATTAAACCTTTTGACCAGGAAATTTTCCCTGGGATTGAATAATCTCTGACCATTACCATGTTATTTACTTCAAAATAATTTGTTTTGCTACCCTTATAATAGTGTTTCTGTCTTTTTTGATTTTTTGCAACAATTTCTCGCATATTATCTTCGTTTTGGATTTCCACATTTCTCTTAGGATTAATTAGGTTTAACCCTCACTAAAACGGTGTTAAATTGCGTAATGCTAACTTGAGGCAGATTTTTCTTCAGAGCATTTTTAATAGTTTTAACAGTGTTTTCGGATTGACCATTGGTGGCGGGATGCCCGACAGGACTAGTAATATGCCGTATAGCGTTGCGTTCAAGAAAACTTTTAAATTCACACTAGGTGAATGACGAACCGTTATCGGAAACAACTATCCGTGGTAGTCTAAAACGTGCAAACAGGTCTCTTAAAATGTTGATCGTCACGCTATTTGTGATATTTTTGCCCATATCCAAATGGGTAGAATTTGCTATAACTGTTCACTACCACTAAGCCCCAGCGATTTAAGAAAGGTCCAAAGAAGTCGATGTGTATGCGAGACCATGGTTCCTTAGGCCATTCCCAACTAATCAGTTGTTGTTTCGGTGGACACGAACGAGGCATTAAACAGGGTTCGCGTCCTTTAACAAATTTTTCTAAATCTTTACTTTGATTAGGCCACCAACAACATTCCCGAGCCATAGCTTTCATTTGAATAATGCCCATGTGTGAAGCATGTAAAACGCTTTTCACTTCAGCGTGTAGTGCTTTTGGAATGATTATCCTATGCCCCCATACCAGAGGGTCGAACTGTGCTAAACAGGTGCCCTCTTTCAATCCTAATTTTAACCCGTCTACCGCTTTGTCGCATTCTTTTGACCACATAAACTTTTTGTCTTTTTTTAGCAACTCATACAGTGGTGCACAGAGATTTGCTACTTGTGGGATGCATTTTCTATAAAAATTCAACACACCTAAAAATGATTGCAACTCTTTAATATTTGTGGGGTACGGCATGTTTTCGAATTCCCTTACTTTATCCGGGTTGGTATGCAAGCCGGGTTTGTTAATAATGTGCCCCAGATAATTTATCTGTTGGAAAAAAAATTCACACTTATCGTGGGAGAGCCTGAACCCTGCGATTTCGAGCGTTTGTAATACCTTCCTTAATCTTTCGATGTGCAGTTTCCTACTCGGAGCTGTAATTAGTATGTCATCTAGAAAAACGACTACTCCCTCCACTCCCATTAATAAACCTTCCATTATTTTTTGGAAAATGGCAAGTGCTGATGCTAACCCAAAAATTAAACGATTATATTTGAATAGCCCTTTTGTAGTCGAAATTGTTGTAAGTGCTTTCGAAGATTCGTCCAGCTCAATTTGCTAATACGCCATTGTTAAGTCTAGCTTTGTAAATTCCTGACCACCGTGTAATTTGGAAAAAAATATCCTCGATTCGAGGTAAGGGATATTTTTCCACCATCAAATGCTGATTTAACGTGACCTTAAAATCTCCACAAATTCTCACATCTCCGTTCTTCTTAATAATTGGCACAATTGGCGTGCCCCACTCGGAAAAGTCGACGGGCTCAAGAACTTCCATTCGCACTAGTTTGTCTAACTCACTCTTTACTTTCTCCCTTAACGCTAAAGGCACCGGCCTCGGTTTAAAAAAATATGGGAGTAGTCCCTTCTTTAAGTTGCAGCTTATCTTTACTTTTTTGGAAACACCCCAAACTGCCATCAAACAACGAATTAAATTTGTTTAGCACTGTTAACTTATCCGTTCTATTTGGAGCGAAGTCCGCATAGTGAATGTCCGTAAGGTTTAATTTAAAACAACGCAAAAAGTTCCTCCCAAGTAGCGGTGGACCACCATTTTTTATAACCATAGTTGAAATAATCTTGCACTGTGCTTTGTATTCTATGGACACATTACAAAGTCCCACTGGAGTAATTGCCGCACCATCATAGGTTCTCAAAATTATGTATGTTGGCTCCAGTCTACAATTTGCAAAATACTCTTGATATGTATGTGTCTAATCATATTACACTATACTCCGAGCCTGTATCTAATTGCATTAACAACGGTCTATTATTTATACACACTTCTAATTGGAGAGGCCCTTCGCCATTGCATTTATTACATCTTACTTACTTAATTGGCGCAACAACCGCCTAAGCGATTTTGGCCGAGGTCAACAAAGCACGCCAGCTGTCCCTATCTTTTGCTAACTGGCGCCAATTGGAAATCCCAAGTATAGCCAAGTCTTTTTCCACTTGGTCTTTCCAACGCAGAAGAGGTCTTCCTTTTCCTCTGCTACCACCCGCGGGTACCGCGTCAAAAACCTTCAGGGCTGGAGCTATTTCATCCATTCGAACGACGTGACCTAGCCATCGAAGCCGCTGATTCTTAATCCGCTGCACTATATCTACGTCATTGTAAAGCTCGTACAGCTCATCGTTCCATCGTACACGGTATTCGCCGTCGCAAAGACGCAAGGTCCATAAATCTTTCGAAGAATCTTTCTCTCGAACACCCCAAGAGCTCTCTCATCTGATGTTGTCATCGTCCATGATTCTGCGCCATACAATAGGACGGGCATGATGAGAGACTTATAGAGTATGGTTTTTGTCCGTCGAGAGAGGACTTTACTGTGCAATTGCCTACTCAGTCCGAAGTAGCACTTGTTGGCAAGAGAGATTCTCCGTTGGATTTCAAGGCTGACGCTGTTATTGGTGTTAATGCTGGTTCCTAAGTAAACGAAGTTCTCAACTTTTTCAAAGTTATAACTGTCAACAGTGATTTGTGATCCCAGTCGTGAATGTGCCGACTGTCTATTTGATGACAGGAGATACTTCGTCTTGCCCTCGTTCACCTCCAGACCCATTCGCTTCGCTTCTCTATCCAGTTTGGAGAAGGCAGAACTAACTGCGCGGTTGTTAAGGCCGATGATGTCAATGTCATCGGCGTACGCCAGCAATTGCACACTCTTATAAAAGATGGTGCCTGACCGATTAAGTTCTGCGGCTCGAATTATCTTCTCCAGCATCAGGTTAAAGAAATCGCACGACAAAGAGTCACCTTGTCTGAAACCTCGTTTGGTATCAAACGGCTCGGAGAGGTCCTTCCCGATTCTGACGGAGCTGGTGGTGTTGCTCAACGTCATTTTACACAGCCGTATAAGTTTTGCCGGGATACCAAATTCAGACATTGCGGCATATAGGAAACTTCTTGTCGTGCTGTCGAAGGCGGCTTTGAAGTCGACAAAAAGATGGTGTGTGTCGATTCTTTTTTCTCGGGTCTTTTCCAAGATCTGGCGTATTGTGAATATCTGGTCGTTGGTAGATTTGCCAGGTCTAAAGCCACACTGATAAGGTCCAATCAGTTCATTGACGGTGGGCTTAAGTCTTTCACACAATACACTCGACAGAACCTTATATGCGATGTTAAGAAGACTAATCCCGCGATAGTTGGCGCAAACTGCAGGATCACCCTTTTTGTGGATTGGGCAGAGCACACTTAAGTTCCAATCAGTAGGCATGCGTTCTTCCGACCATATTCTAGAGATGAGCTCGTGCATGCACTTAACCAGCTCCTCTCCGCCGTACTTAAATAACTCAGCTGGTAACCCATCGGCCCCGGGGGCTTTGTTGTTCTTCAGCCGTGCTATCGCTTTCCGAATTTCGTCACAGTCGGGTGATGGTACATCGCGTCCATCATCATTGATTGGGGATTCGGGTTCAACATCTCCAGGGTTGCAGTTGCTTCCATTAAGCAGTGTGGAGAAGTGCTCCCTCCATAATTTAAGTATGCTGTGGACATCAGTCACCAGGTCGCCGTTTTCATTCTTACAGGAATTCGCCCCGGTCTTAAAACCTTCTGTAAGCCGTCGAATTTTTTGAAAAAATTTTCGGGCGCTTTTCCTGTCGGCCAGCATCTCAAGCTCTTCGCACTCACGCATTTCGGCCTCTCTCTTTTTCTCACGAAAAATGCGTCTTGCTTCCTTCTTCAGCTCACGATAACGCTCCCGCACAGCTCGCGTTGCGCCCGATCGCAGTGTGGCCCTGTAGGCAGCGTCTTTACGTTCCGTAGCGGCGCGACATTCCTCGTCATACCAGTTGTTCTTTCGGGCTCGCTGAAATCCGATGGATTCTTCAGCGGCGGTATTTAGACAACGAGAAATATGGTTCCACTGCTCGGAAATATCGTTCTGTTGGTTATTGCTCTCAGAGAGCAGGAGTGCAAGTCGAGTGGCGAAGTGGGTAGCTGTCTGCTGCGATTGCAGCTTTCCGACGTCGAGCTTTCCTTGTGTCCATTTGCGCGCGCTTTTTGCTGCACAGAGGCGCGTGCGGATCTTAGCTGCCACAAGAAAATGATCCGAGTCGATGTTGGCTCCTCGGTTCGTGCGCACATTTAGGACACTGGAAGCATGCCTTCCGTCTATCACAACGTGGTCGATTTGGTTTCGTGTTTTACCATCTGGTGACAGCCACGTAGCCTGGTGGATCTTCTTATGCTGGAACCTGGTACTACAGACTACCATGTTTCGGGCCCCGGCGAAGTCGATCAGTCTCAATCCGTTATCGGACGTTTCGTCGTGGAGACTGAATTTTCCGACTGTGGAACCAAAGATGCCCTCCTTGCCCACCTTGGCATTGAAGTCGCCAAGCACGATTTTTATATCGTGGTGGGGGCACCGCTCATACGTGCGGCCAAGGATATCGTAGAAGCGATCTTTAGTCCCATCGTCCTTCTCTTCCGTCGGGGCGTGGGCGCAAATTAGGGAGATGTTGAAGAATCTCGCCTTGATGCGGATTGTGGCGAGACGCTCGTCCACCGGAGTGAACGACAGTACTTTACGGCGCAGTCTCTCTCCCACCACAAATCCGACACCAAATTTGCGCTCCTTTACATGGCAGCTGTAGTAGATGTCGCAAGGGCCTATCACTTGTTTCCCTTGCCCCGTCCATCGCATCTCTTGGATGGCGGTGATGTCAGCCTTTGCTCTGCTGAGGACATCAACCAGCCGGGCAGAGGCACCTTCCCAATTAAGGGTTCGGACATTCCAGGTGCATGCCCTCAAATCATTGTCCTTTAAACGTTTGCTGTGGTCGTCATCAAAAAAGGGGGGTCTCATCAGAGGCTTTGTTGTTCTATTCATTGGAAGTTGTTTTTTACGTGGCGGGTTCCAAGCGCTGCGCACAACCCATTGCTGGGGGTGAAAATTTTAAGTTCGTTTATATAGCGAGCCGCTTGCTCCAAGACAGACGCCCGCTTGCAGCCGCACCTCCTGGTGGACAGACGCTGCGGACTTTAGTGGACCCTTAAACCGAATATGTCGGAGTGGCTCCGCTAAAGCTCCCTCTCTATTAGCCGTGACCCATGGCTCCACACGGGTTGGTTACCGTATCTCGCACATGGGTTGCTCACGTTGCCCAGGGTGCACGAACGTGGACGTTAGAGTAGGGATTGAGTACAGCCGTGCAACTGTAACCGCATACCCAGAAGCACCACTGCACCCCCTTACACCCCACATAATTTTTAAATATACAATTTCTGCTTTCATGATTTGTGAACCCATATACCGTACATTGTTGCTCATGTTGTTTTTGCTGCTGTTGCTGCTCTCGCTGTCTGCCTTGCTGTAATTCATTGTTCTTGCCTCGAATGTATAACAAAGAGTCGTACGTTTCTTCTTTTATTTCAGCGGTACCGTTTTGATGACAATTGTATTCCGCTACACTAGCAATTTCAATGACCTTGTTGATGGTCGTTGTAGTTACTTTTTCCAAAAATATTTTATCGCGTGCCGGGCCTTTCCCCAGGCCTATTACAAACTTGACCCTTACTGCAGTTTCCAAAAACTCGCCAAACTCACAATGCAGTGCCAACGACCGCACGCGCGCACTCCAATCATTAATAGACTCCGCTGGCTGTTTGACTGCGTTGTAAAACTTAAAACGCACCGCAAATCCCGATGCCGCCGGTTTAAAATGCCTTTGCATAACTTCAACGCATTTACTAAAGCTTGTGCTCGGGTCTTAAATTTTTAGTGGATTTAACAAATTGTGTAATATCACGGACGACTGCTGTGTTAATGCAGTGAGCAAAATAGCCTTCTTCTTTGGCTCATTATTAATCTCGTTCGCGATGAAAAATTGATCCATTTGGGTGTTGAATACACTCCAAACACCATCGGTTTGGTCAAACTAAGGCATCGTTCCAAAAATTTGCGCCATTTTGACATCCAATTTGTCCTCGTCGCCACTGTAGTGTATTTGCTTAGGCGGTAGTTGAACGACTAATTCGTTAGAACTGAGTTCTCTAACTATTTCCTGTATTGGCATACACATACCAGATAACAGTGCTGTCTCTTAGTCGGCGTATTTACTGGCCGTATGCATGTATAAGAGTCAGAGTGTTGCTTATTGATTTGCATCTAGACATTTACTACAGTTATAAAAGAGGAACAGGTTCTGGCATTTGAGCAGTTGAAGACGGCTTTGGGTATTGCGGTTGTATAATCCTAAAGCAAGGACGGAGGTGCACACGGATGCTTCAAAGTATGGATATGGCGCGGTTCTTCTGCAAAGGGATGTTGATGATCAACAGTTCCATCCGATACAATACATGAGCCGGAAAACAACAGAAACTGAGGAAAAATACCATTACTACGAGCTGGAAGTCTTGGCCATTGTTGGAGCTCTCAAGAAATGGCGTGTATATCTGCTGGGGATAAAGTTTAGGATCATCACGGACTGCAACGCATTCACGATGACGATGCGAAAACGAGACACTCCATTAAGGGTTTCTCGTTGGGCGCTCTTCCTGCAAGATTTTGACTACGAAATTAAACACCGGAGCGGTAGCAAGATGAGGCATGTTGACGCCTTAAGCCGTGTTTCCTGTCTTATGCTGAAAGATTCGTTGCAGCACCACCTACAACAAGCGCAGATGACGGACCCTTGGATCAGTGCTGTTATTAAGGTACTTAAGGAAGGTGACTACGAGAATTTTTATATGAAGCACCAGGTATTGCATAAAGATCCCATTAAGGAACTGACTGTCGTACCTGCGTCGATAGAGAAAGAGATTATCCGAGTCGCTCATAACCAGAATCATTTCTCGTCAAAAGGAACACAAGAGGCTGTCGAGAAGACCTTCTATATTCCACAGTTGTCTGCAAAAGCAATAAAAGTGGTGAAGAGCTGTGTCGAATGCATTGTCGCAGAGAGCAAGGCAGGAGAGACGGAAGGATATTTGACGCCAATAAGCAAAGAGGATAGGCCACTAGGAACATACCATGTTGACCACTGAGGGCCAATGGAACTAACGTCGAAAAGATATAGCTACATCTTCGTTGTGATGGATGCCTTTTCTAAATTCGCGTGGCTCTACGCTTCAAAAACCACGTCAGCAGATGGTGTTATCAATCAGCTAAAATGGCAGGCGGCTACGTTCGGAAATCCAAAGCGTATCATATCGGATTGTGGTGCGGCGTTTACATCCAACTCATTCAAAGAATACTGCGTGGAAGAAGGTATACATCATCTTTTAAAAGCCACGGGCGTCCCTAGAGGCAATGGGCAAGCGGAGCGTATCCACAAAGTTATCGTACCGATGCTGGCAAAAATGTCTGGCGCAAATCCCAGTGAATGATATAAGCACCTCGAGCGAGTCCAACAAGCTATCAATAGTACGCCACCGCGAAGTACAAAGAAAATTGTCGATCCTTTGATAGGAATCGAAGGAAAGCGGTCAGATACCAGGTTTACGAGCTAGTAGCCATTAAGCGAACGCAATACGGTGCTGGGCTTAAGCTGAGGCCAAAGTTCTTTTGTCCTTATAAGGTCACCAAAGTTCTCGCCCATGATAGATACGAAGTACGAAAGGTAGGAGACCATGAAGGTCCACGAAATACGAATACAATCGCCGAACACATGAAAAGGTGGGAGGCTGCAGTCGAATTACCAGGCGCGTCGTCATTTGAGGCGAATGATCAGCCAGGAGGGCCGAATGTGGGATTGGGTCTTGACGACAGACGGCAACACCGACGTTAGTCCTTAAGTGTAGGCAACCCAAACTGATCGAACTGAATGAACGCTGACCTAATTATGGCTGACCTAACCGAACAATAAATTATTCAGTTGTCGACCGTCGCCGCGTGCACTTTTGTGCCCGTCTGCTAAACACATATACTTACCTTTTAAGAATATTAAATAATGTGATAGAATCAAACTTTGTAAAATAAGCTGAACTAATAAACAAATTAAAATCTACTATACACTCGGTATCCTACATAAATACGCGTAAGTAATATCCGCTATATCACGCTATGTATTTTTCGAAACAAATAACAAAAAAAGAAGTACATATGTATGTACATAGGTTGTTCATTTTAATGCTTGTTGGAAAACGTAATCTCTCTTGCATATGGACATGCGTATATACATACATATGTCGGAGTATGCAATTATTTGATGACTGTGTGAATTCCCTTAGTGTCTGTATGAATTCGCCTTATTCAAAGTGTTATTCTACCCTTTTCGTTTTTGTAGTATGTTCGTTGCTGTTCACTGATATTGCACAGTCATTTCAATGTTACCGAAAGAATACACTACGTACTCACGAAAAGAACACTGAAAGAGTGAGATGGAACTAGGCTATGGCTGAACGTAGTCCTGAGTGTTGCTGAGTGTGAGCGAAAGGGAAATGCCTGTCCATGATGTAGTTCGTAAGTTTTACCGACGGTGAAAAGAGGATCTGCAATAAGCAAGGCAGTCGAAGTTGGTCCGTGAACAGCAGCACACTCCGGAATTCGTTGTCTGCGCCAAGTCTAGTGGAATCCATTAATATGGAAAATTTTAATAACTCGTTATCAGAAGCGGGACCTGTACCAACTCCTACATTTTCGGAAGATCAGTGGCGTTTAATACTTGATATGCAAAACAGAAATTTAATAGAACTTGCAAAAACTATGCAGGCACAACAAGCGAACAATGCAGTCACGTTGCCGAAATTTAACCCCGATGCCATGGGTGTCGACGCGTCGCAATGGTGTATGACCGCTGATATAATTTTATCGGAGCAGCCTCTTGAGGGAAGTGGCCTTATAATGGCATTGAGCAATTGCATGGAGGGCAATGCTTCGCAGTGGCTAACACAGATTTCCTATCCTGGCATTAAATGGGAACAGTTTAAAGAATTGTTCATACAAAGATACGAAAGCGAAGAGACGCCAGCCGCCATGTTTTTAAATTTGTTGAATAGCCGACCGACTGTCGGCGAATGCCATGCAGTGTATGCGAGTCGTTTGGTGACGTCGTTAACAACAAAATGGCGCAATATGAGCGTTGAGGAGATCGCTGTGTCTGGTGTGCTTGCGCATATGGCAAACTTTGACAGTCGCTTACAACGAATTATTTTTACAACGAATGTGAAAACTAGAAGCAAGCTACAGTTGGAGTTAAAGGCGTTTACCTTTGATAAAAAACGCAGTGCTGAATTTGCGGAGGGTGCTGGATCTATCAGTAAAAAAGCTAAGATGTCCGCGTTGGTTTGTCATTTTTGCAAAAAGCCTGGACATAAAATGGCGGATTGCAGATCCAAAATGCGACATGGTGGGGAGAAGAAGCAGCAGAAAGAAAAGCCGAACGTGTCATGTTTTCGGTGTGGACAGCCTGGACATTTTGCTAATCAATGTTCAAGTACAGCGAACGCGGTTAAACATGGAGTGGTTCAACAAAAGAGTATAAACCAGTGTTTTGCGGCAGAGCCAAAGGGAAGTATGACGCAACGAGGTGAGGTTTATCCAATTTACTTTGATTCGGGTGCGGAGTGCTCATTAATCAGAGAGAGTGTTGGCCATAAGCTGTCTGGCAAGCGTATAAATAATGTAGTTATATTAAGGGGTATTGGGGATGCGGGAATATACAGTACATTGCAAATATTAAGTAGTGTGGCTATTAATGAAAATGTTATGGAAATATTATTCCATGTAGTGCAAGATAAGCATTTGAAAAATGATATTGTAATTGGACGTGAAATTCTTAATCAAGGTTTTAATGTGAAATTGTCTTTCGATAAATTTGAAATTATAAAATCAAAATTTGTAAATATTTGTACAATGTCTGAGCCATCAGGTAGCTTGAGAGGTATTGATACCGAATTAAGTGGTAATGAAAAAGACAAACTAATTAAATTACTTGAACAATACTCTACCAAATTTATTAATGGGACCCCTTGCACTAAAGTTAGTACGGGTGAGATGAAAATTCGATTAATAGACCCTAGAAAAACGGTGCAACGGCGTCCATATAGGCTAAGTCCTGATGAGAAAGCAATAGTTCGGTCTAAGTTAAATGAATTAATGAAATGTAACATCATTCGACCTAGTTGCTCTCCCTATGCCAGCCCTATGCTACTTGTTAAAAAAAAAAAAATGGTTCGGATCGACTCTGTGTTGATTATAGGGAACTTAACTCAAACACAATTTCTGACAAATACCCGTTGCCTCTTATCAGTGATCAAATTGCCAGACTTTGTGGTGCAAATTATTTTACTTGTTTAGACATGGCTAGTGGTTACCATCAAATTCCAATCCATCCGGATTCGGTTGAATATACTGCGTTTGTAACGCCTGAAGGGCAATATGAATTTCTGACAATGCCTTTTGGGCTTAAAAACGCACCGTCAGTTTTTCAGCGCGCAGTTAGGAATGCACTAGGGACTCTCGCTCACTCATACGTAATCGTTTACATGGACGATATTATGGTGGTGTCACCGACAAAAGAGTTAGGTCTTGAAAGGTTGCAAATTGTTTTGGACATTCTAACTAAAGCTGGATTCTCTTTCAATATTACCAAATGTAGTTTTCTAAAAACTGTTGTTCAGTATTTGGGATATGAAATACGATCGGGGGAATTGAGACCAAATCCAGGTAAAATACTTGCCTTAAGCTCTTTGCCACCGCCACAATCCGTTACCGGTGTGAGACAATTCATTGGTTTGGCTTCATATTTCCGCAAATTTGTGCCTGGGTTCTCGCAGATAATGAAACCACTATATATCCTTACCTCTCAGAAGAGCAACTTTACGTGGAATGCAGAACTGGAACTAGTGCGAAAGAAAATTATTTCCATTCTAACAAACGAGCCAGTTCTTGCAATTTTTGACCCACAATATCCTATAGAATTACATACAGATGCGAGTTCCTGTGGTTATGGTGCTATGCTTATGCATAGGATTAACAATAGTCATCATGTAGTTGAATATTTTAGCAAAACAACTTCCTCTGCTGAATCTAGGTACCATTCTTACGAACTAGAAACGTTGGCGGTGGTTGAGTCTATTAAGCATTTTCGTCATTATCTGGTTGGTCGTAATTTTGTGGTATATACTGACTGTAATTCTTTGAAGTCATCGCGCACTAAAATGGATCTGACCCCTAGAGTACACCGTTGGTGGGCGTATTTGCAGTCATTTAATTTTGATATTCAGTATCGAGAAGGTAAGCGTATGGCTCACGTTGACTTTCTGTCAAGAAACCCCATTCAAGCAGACTCTGAATTGATGGTTTGTAAAATTCCTGAAAAGCGAGTTAATTTAGCAGAAATCTCATGCGATTGGCTTCTCGCCGAACAGCGATTAGATTCGGACATAGTTGATATTGTTAACAAATTTAATTCTAATGAACTTGCCGAAGATTTGGTAAAAACGTACGAGTTGAGAAAGGGCATATTGTTTCGCAAATTTCAAAGAAATAATAGGACACGTTGCTTACCTGTCGTGCCGCGTGCATTCAAATGGTCAGTAATAAATCAAGTGCATGAATCAATTATGCATTTAGGATGGAAAAAAAACGCTTGATAAAGTCTATGAGTATTATTGGTTTGAAAAAATGAACAAGTATGTACGAAAGTTTGTTGACAACTGTATAACGTGCAAAACTGTTAAAAGCTCTTCGGGAAAAGTTCAGGCAGAGCTTCATCCAATTCCTAAAATAAATGTGCCTTGGCATACAGTACACGTTGACATAACTGGAAAATTGAGCGGTAAAAGTGATCTCAAAGAGTACGTGATTGTTCAAGTCGACTCCTTTACGAAATTTGTTTATTTGTTCCATACTCTAAAGTTAGATACCGAGAGTTGTGTGAAAGCTATGCAATCATCTATCTACTTGTTTGGTGTACCTACCCGTATTATAGCTGACCAGGGTAGATGTTTCACAAGTTCTAGATTTTCGGAATTTTGTTCATCAAAAAAAATAAAGCTTCATTTAATTGCTACCGGCGCAAGCCGCGCAAACGGTCAAGTTGAGCGCGTAATGAGCACATTAAAGAATTTGTTGTCTGTAGTTGAATCGAGCCATCGATCTTGGCAAGATGCTCTTGGTGAGGTACAGCTCGCCTTGAATTGTACAGTTAATCGCGCAACTGAAGCAAGCCCTCTAGAACTGCTAATCGGCAAAGAGGCTCGCCCTCTCGGTTTGATACCACCATGCGAAACTGAGATTGAAGTTGATGTAAAAAACGTTAGAAATAGAGCGTGTGAGAGTATGAAAAATATGGCTACGTATGATAAATCAAGATTTGATAAAAATAAAGAAACTGTTGTAAGGCATAAGGTTGGGGATTATGTGTTGTTGAAAAATGAGGAGCGTCATCAAACCAAATTAGATGCAAAGTTCAGAGGTCCGTTTTTAGTGGCTGAGGCTCTAGATGGGGACCGCTACATGCTTAAGTCATTGCAAAATAAACGAATGTATAAGTATAGTCATGATGATATTAGGAAAATGCCAGACGGACACATTCCGAGTGAACTAGATATTACAAATCAAGGGTTGAATCCACCTAAAAGTCCAGGCGGGACTAACTGAGATCCGTCCAATAAAGACGATGAGTTGTCTGTTCCGGTGGAACAATGAGTTATCCGTCTAAGTGAGACGATGTGTAAGCCGTCCAGGTGGGACGATGAGTAATCCGTCAGATTTGATGAAGATAAAGACGTGGAGTGTCACTGGGTTAAGATTGTGGGAATTGAGTTTGAGTTATTGTTGCCTTTATAAAAAAAAAAAAAAAACAAAAAAAAAAAAATTTACAACTTTGGAATTATTATAATGAAATGAATAATAGTGAGAAAAGTTGGTATGAGATATGAGAATAAAATAAGTAAGAGAACATGTTAATGTTAAAGAATGTACAATGAATGAAAATAGATTGTGATTACGCAATCACAATCAAAACAAAGTGACATTGTAATAATAAAGAACAAATTGTTACGTTGGAATTTATTTGTTGTAAACTACACGAGGACGTGTAAACGTCAGGATGACCGTGTCGGAGTATGCAATTATTTGATGACTGTGTGAATTCCCTTAGTGTCTGTATGAATTCGCCTTATTCAAAGTGTTATTCTACCCTTTTCGTTTTTGTAGTATGTTCGTTGCTGTTCACTGATATTGCACAGTCATTTCAATGTTACCGAAAGAATACACTACGTACTCACGAAAAGAACACTGAAAGAGTGAGATGGAACTAGGCTATGGCTGAACGTAGTCCTGAGTGTTGCTGAGTGTGAGCGAAAGGGAAATGCCTGTCCATGATGTAGTTCGTAAGTTTTACCGACGGTGAAAAGAGGATCTGCAATAAGCAAGGCAGTCGAAGTTGGTCCGTGAACAGCAGCACACTCCGGAATTCGTTGTCTGCGCCAAGTCTAGTGGAATCCATTAATATGGAAAATTTTAATAACTCGTCACATTCATATGTACATACGTATCCACTTGTAACTGTATCGAAAATTAATATTAAAGCGGAGCTTATTGAAATTAGGAGCTGTGTGTTCGCTTAGCATTTCTAGCAGTCAGTTGAAATAAAATCTAAGGCTAAACGTTTCGCCAAGTTTTCTTGTGGTGCCGAAACCCGGGACATAGAATTGATTTGAACGTTTCATTGGAAGCTCTAAATAAAGTAAAGATTTACGAAATTTCGACAGCTAAGCGAATACAATCGCACTCAGTTAAATTGTAAATATTTTGTTTGAGATAATCGGAGCTGTACCACTGTGTTGTACAGAGCAGGTCTCCAGCCTCAATCTTGCCTTAGTAAAGCTAAACCAACAAAAATTTGCACAAAATTAGCTCCAGCGATTAACAAGCTACGGCGGTCGGAGGGATAGAAGTAAATGCAAAGCTGCTGGAGTTGAAGTCATTGAGAGCGTCAACAAAAGGTACATAATATTACGCGAATCAAAAACCTACTCGCAAAAAAGTGGAGGAATTGGAATGCAGGCTCTGGATATTGGAGTCATACTTCAAACAGGTCTTAGCAGTGCAAGCGAACATCGATACAATCAGTCCAAAGTCTGATAGATTAGCGAACGCAACATTGGCAGGCGAAATAGAGGAACTGTTTGTAATTACCAAGTTGAGCGCAATGACATTGATAGGAAAGCGAAGGTCATCAGTCGCTGACATGACATTGGCATACAGCAACTCTCTTTCTGCGCCTACGCCACGTCTGAGGCGTGAGATTAAGCTGCCACGATTTGATGGTAAATACGCAGAGTTCCCAAAATTTATAGCGATGTTTACAAAGATGGTTCACCAAGACGAAACTATACAAAGGTACTGCAAAAATAGATTCCGAGTCTCAAGCTAAATGGGAAGTGGCTCTTGATTACACAAAAATGGCATCGTGAGCAGAGTGTTCAGCAATATTGACCAAAAGGTGTCAGACGTTAGAAGCTCGTGAAGCAAAGGGCGATCGCAGCGATACCAAGCAGCAGGTGGGCAAGCCAAAGTCTTCATTGTGGAAGTGGAAGAGGTCGACATCATTGGCTGTGGAACAGGTGAGCTGTGCTATTTGCCGCAAATGCGATCACGATGTGCTAAAGTGTAATAAATTCGCGCAAATGAATCCGTATGAGCGCTTAACTGCTACGCAAGGCGCAAGGCTTTGCATTCTATGTTTAAAAAAGGGCCATTTGTTTAAACAATGCAGCGCTGCGAAGTGTAGAATCGGTAGTCATCCTCATCATCATGCTTTGCTGCATCGACAGCAGCTTAAAATACTGTGCTGTGCGCGAGCAGCAAATCACAAGTCGTAAAAGAAGTGTTTCTGGAAACTGCCGTAATAATACTGAAGGATGTACATATATGGTAGTGCCAACCAGCGCGCGCATTGCTAGACTCTGCGTCGCAAGTTCACCTGATGTGTGAAAAGGTGTTTTTAGAATTGCAGTCTGTGGCTCAAATCAAACGGAAGCTGGTTTACCACGATTACAAAAAACGGTATTTGGCTGGGTGGTAGCCGGCGCGACAGGTGGAAGTGAAAATAAAGAGCACTTACATACCCACACTTTGGCAGTAGATGTTCGGCCCAGCGAAAACACCGATTTTGATCTAAATATTTTAGTTGAGCGTTTCTGGGAGATGGAAGAAGTAAATCTTAAAGTAGAGCACTTCACTGAAGATGAATATGAGTGTGAGGGTACTTTTCAAGAAAATGTGTGCCGCGATAGTTTTGGCAAGTTCATTATAACGATTCCGTTTAAGAAAAAACCTTACCGAACTAGGCGATTCCTTTCGTACAGCTGATCGGCGTTTTTTGGCGTTTTGAGTAAGGAACCTCACACCAAAAAAGCTTAGAATTCATCGAAGAGTACATTGAAATGGGGCATATGGCTTAGGCGGCTGCGTCGGATGTAGGTAAGCTGAAATACTTTTCGCCACACCAGTATGTGTTACGACCCGATACAACGAGTAAGAAGCTGCGAGTTGTCTTTGACGGCAGCGCTAAGACAATCCCAGGTCTATCGCTTAATTATGCCATGATGAAAAGGCCAGTCGTGCAGGACGATTTGCTATCAATCGTACTACGCTTTCGGTGCTATAAGTTTGCACTAACTGCCGACGTGACCAAGATATATCGGCAGGCCTGGGTCACCGCAGAAGATACTGACTTCCAAGCGATACTGTGGCGACCGTGGCCCGAGGAGAATATCGCATCATATAAGTTGCTGACAATAACATATGGCAACGCGCTGTTTAAAAAAGATAGGCGAAGACAACGCATCAAAATTTCCATTAGGTGCAAAGAAATTATATCTGATTTTTAAATGGACGATTTCATAAGCGGTGCCGATACAAAAGAAGACCTGTTGCAAACATATACGGAATTATCCGACTTATGAATTCAGCGCATTTTCCACTATGCAAATGGCATTCCAATAAGGTTAAATTTCTAAAACAAGTGCTAAAAGAGGATCAGTAAAAGGCCATTAGAATGAACGACGCTAACATCATAAAAACCCTTGGCCTTGTTTTTTTTTTTTTAGATATGTGTGGGCAGAATTGCCGCGAGCGAAATCTATCACCAAAGGTGTTGTGCTAGCTGAAAAGTCTACACTATTCGATCCACTGGGACTGGCAAACCCAATCATCGTAAAAGCAAAACTTTTCATGCAGGCGCTGTGGATAAAAAGGTGGCTTGGGACGAGTCGTTGCAGATGTCTTTTCACAAATATTGGGTTAAATTTCGCAGCAGACTTGACGTGCGCAATATTAAAGTGCCGCGCTATATATTTAGCGCGAATAAATATGCACGCCTTGACGTGCATGGATTTGCAGACTTTAAAGACTAAATCGCTGCCGCGGTTAGAGCTGATGGCCGCGCATTTGTTATCGCTGTTGATGATGAAGACACTGAAGAATTTTGCGGTGACGCACGAAACGATATATTTGTGGAGTGATTCAGAGGTAGCCTTAAATTGGTTAAGTGCTCATCTATCGGCGTGGACCACTTTCGTAGCCAATAGAGTGTCATCTATTCAAGAAGAAACTAAGCAAGCGATCTGGCGTCATGTTTCTTTGGGACAGAATCCAGCAGATAATATATCAAGAGGTGCGTATGCTAATGAATTATCGAACTCAGTTTGACAGGCCCAACGTTCCTAATGAAACCTTGCGTGGAATGGCCACCTAACAAAAGACGTGGCGAAGATGTACAGGTTAACGACGAGAGGCGAAAAATTACTACGTTGCTGGTAGTCGAAAATGACTTAAATACCTTTTTGCATTGGTTGGAAGGACGAAGCGACTTCAGGCAAACCCAAAGAATCGTCTCTTATTGTCTTTGTGGGGGACGTGGCATAAAGGGAAAACAAGGTGATCCTCCTCCACTGACAGCGGCGATATTAGATGAAGCAACGATTCGTATCGCATATTGCTTACAACAGCACTTCTTCGCGGCAGAATACCGTGAACTAAAAAAGAACAAGCTTCAAGCAAAGTGATAAGCCTCAGCGTTTTCATCGAGACCTCTTAAGGGGTGGAAATTATGCGAGTTGGAGGTCGATTACGAGATTCCGACTTACCATATGATGTTAAATGTCCAATACTTCTGCCTGGCGTTAGCAGCTTCGTGCAAAGTCTTGTACGGATTGTGCACATCGAAAATAAGCATGTGGGAACTAAAGCGCTAATGGCAATAATACGACAGCGCTTCTGGATTGTACATGCGAGACGAGTTGTACGATCCGTGACGACGCGGTGTGTCCATTGCTTTCGATGCCGGCCGATTCTTGCGCAGCAGGTAATGGGCGACCTGCCAGCAGAGCGATTACTTGTCACAAAACCATTCACAACGGCAGTTGTTGATTTTTGTTGCTAAATTGCAACAACATACAAGCAAAGAGGATTGCGTGTTACGAAGAGTTACATTGCAGGTATCATTTGCTTCGCAACAAAGGGGGTGCATATGGAGGTGGTTCCAGACCTAACTTCAAAGGCGTTCATCGCAGCACTGAAACGATTTGTGGCGCGCCGTGGCTTAATCACAAATCTATTTTGTGATAATCGAACAAATTTTGTAGGAGCTCGGCGTGAGCTTATGGATTTATGTAAGGGGTAATAACAAAGTATTGCTGTTCCAATAAAATTACTTTTCAACATATACCGCTCCGTTCACATCACTTTGGAGGCTTATGGGAGGCGGCGTTCAAATTGCAAAATACCACTTGGCTCGGATTCTAGGGAGTATAGTTTAATTTCAGAAGATTATTTACCACCAAAACAATGGCTTATGGGTCGTGTTGTGAAGGCAATACCTAATCGTTCTGCAACAGTAAGAGTGGTTGACGTAAAAACAAAAAATGGTTGCCTCCGACGCGCTATACATAAAATAGCGATAGTTCCAAAAGCTGACTAAAGTTGGTTTGATGTCTCCATGAGCACATCAAGGGCGCCGGCATGTTGCGGATTTATGTATGCGCATTAAATTGTTTCTAATTTCTATTTATTTTTAAGTTAAAAATTGTGATTGAATTAGTTCCACTGTAAATGAATTTTCTAAACTGAAATATGTAAGTTAAAGGATCATAGATCCTTACACTAAAAAAAATAGAAGGGCCAACTCGCCCTAAGAGTAATTGAAAGATATTTGTACGTTATAAAGGTCACTTTATTAGCACTATACACTTAAATTAGGTCTTAACACTACTAGTACCCCTAGGTAACTAACTCCTCAACTGTAGCAGCGTCGAGCACCAGCCCTCGGCATGGCATTTCACCATGCTCTAGAATGCTTGTGTAAGCATATCCGGCGGTAACGACCGTGGCCTTGATTTCCCACAGGTGGAGCGTTAGCTATGCTAAGGCACAGTTACAGCATATGATGAAATAGGACTCTGCTGACACAGCGCACGTGTCGTGGCTGACTGTGGGAACTGTCTGGACTGGGCACTAGCGAACGTGTTAACTTGTATGTATGTATATGCGTAAATAATATCCGCTTTATCACGCTATGTATTTTTTGAAACAAATAACCGAAAGCGATTTCCCCAACTTCGTGCCCGTGTCATCCCTTTTAATTGCAAACCGCGGACAGACAAAAAAAAAACAGTGTTCGGCGTCTTCAACCACCTGATTTGCACAGAAGGTGTAGTAAGGGTCACCATCATGTTTAAACTTATATAAATAGGACTTAAAGCAACTGTGCCCTGTCAATATTTGGCTAATTAACACTGCCTCAGTTTTCTGTTCGGCTAACTGAAGGGCATTTTCTTTAAGCCATGTCTGAATTCGTGCAGTCATGAGGTTTGCCTCTCGCTTCTTGAAAGCATTTTTAACGTCAAGTGTCATGACCAAGTAATATTTCTTATATCCGCCTTTCCATCTTACTCCACTTATCGCTTCTTCTGCCAGCTTCTTTACAAGCCTAGCCGCGTCCACTGTTGACCGCTTTTTTCTAAAGCCGAACTGCGTTTCTGTGAGGTTTCCACCTGCTTCAATTTCTGAGATCAGCCTATCGCTAAGGATTCGTTCGAACAGTTTTCAGTTTCTTCTGCCGTAACTGGAGGCGTTTCATACTCTGTAGGGAGAAATTTGTCCCGTTCAAATGGTCCTGGAAAAGTGCGCTTACTATTTTTAGCACAGCTCCAGATATTCTTTTCTACTATCGACTGCTCCAGGAGCTCTTGTGCAGCCTTGCAATGATTTAAGTTTAATTGCAGACATTTCATTGTGCTCGTGCTTTTTTAACCGCCTCTAAATAAAAAGGACATTCTCTGCCAGGGGTTCTGTGCTTCACTTTTGGCGCATTTCTTCTTGAACATATTGCGCATTTTAATTCTTTTTTGCACTCAGCAGCTTTGTGGTTCGGTTCCCCACAATTGAAACATGTGTTTTTAACATCGACCGAACTTTTGCAATTTCTTGAGAGGTGGACAAACTCCAGGCATTTGAAGCATTTTATTGGCTGTGTTTTCGCGCGTATACGGGCAATTACCCATCCGATTCGCACTTTACCAGCTGCTAGCAGTTTGTTTGCTACTGGAACGGGGACCAATAGATTGGCTGTTTTAGTTTCGCAGTAGGCACCTCTCAGTGACTTCACGCAAGTTTCGGCAAACTGTATCCCGTCAAACCCTTGCTCCAAGGTGGTACTTTTCTACTTGTTAGTTCGTCCAAGTCTTTTATCTCAATCGCCGTTTCGGCTGTTAGCGTTTGCACCGAGACCTTTTCACTTAGCGCGGATTTGACTGCACTTTGCAGCTCGTTAGTGTGCGTATCGGTGGGTTTTGCTAATTGAAGTATTAGGTCCTCGCTAGCCGTCTTTCGGACTTTCGTTATCAAACAACCAACATGCTTAAGCTGTGAGTCGCTTTTAACTGTCTTTAGCACGTCTGCATACGATCCACCGCAATTACTTTTAATAATCAGTGCATCCGGGCGTAATGCTTTTTTAGGTTTTCTTTTAGACTGTACTGTCTTCCACTGTGGTTCTTCAGCCGTTTTTGTTGATTTTCTCTCTTCCACTGCTTTACTATGCTGCATTTCACATTCTCTCCTTACTCTGTGCTGCGGCTTTCTCGAGGAAGCTTTTGGAGTAGTCTGCGAGGCTACACTTATAGCTTTTCGACGGGTATCGTCCTTAACTTTTTCGTACAGTATCGACAGCGGAGATTAAATCTCGCATCTGCTGGTTTACTTACCTTCTCTTACCATCGTCTATCATGTCGTGAAGCTCACATATTTTTGCTTGGCCCATTCGGTGCCTTGCAGATCTGCGGCGGTTGTTCGGGTACCGGCGAACAATGCAGCGACTTCGACATATGTACATAAGAAAATCAATGTTAAAGCGGAGCTTATTGAAATTAGGAGCAGTGTGTTCGCTTAGTATTCTTAGCAGTGAATTGAAATAAAATCTAAGACTAAATTTTTTTTAAGGTCATCGGCAAGGTTTGTTACGGAGGGGGAGGCGGTGGGTCTACAGCTACGTCACGTGACGATTAAAGGCCCCGTCACATAGAAATCTTTTATCCGTCACAGGGATGCTTTTGACTGACATCAAAGTTAACTCTGTGATTTTTGATAGAAGTCGCCACATTGGCAACGCAAGCGTTACTGCAAAATTTCTTTGTGACGGGGCCATGATTCTATATTAAGAAAAATAAAAACACATATGTAAGTATTTTGTTGTTGCTTTCGGTACAGCGAATGTCAAAACCAACCAACAAACAAATGGGTTCCCGAAAAATCGTGAGCAAGTCGCGATCGAGGTCACCATGGAAGTGAAATATCTGGGTCTCATCCCTGATTCTAAGCTTCTGTGGAAGGCTAATGTCGATGCAGCAGTCTCCAGGGATAGGAGAGCATTGATGATGTGCAGGCGGCTCGCAGGAAAATCTTGGCGATGCAGCCCTAATCCTGCGGTGGATGTACACCATGCTAGTGAGGCCAATGGTCACCTACGGGGAAGTGGCTTGTGAAACCAGGGTCCCCCTTTATATAGTCAGACAGTCTCTTGCCAGGCTGCAGCGCTTGGCGTGCGTGTGCATTACTGCACATCATCATAGACCAGGTGGCTAAGCGAACCATAATGAACTTCTCTAAGGAGCGTTTTGGCAGGGGAAAGATGATGTCCTCCAAAACAAGGGACATACTTGAACCTCACCTTCCTCTGGTAGGCTGACAAGCCACTAGGCTGGCCTTTCTATGGCAAGCTGTATTGCCTTTTAACTTTCCCGAAGGATGTTCTAAAATTAATTCTGTACTTGTGCTCGCCTTTGTCAGAGTAGTTTTAGATGCCGCAACCAGTGTTGTTTATAACAACAGATTAGTACCCTGAACAAGACGTCTTGGTTTGCTTTGGACACAGTTTGACTCATTGTCATCGTTAATGTTTCGTTTGATTCGGGCACAAACACAGTCTTGAATCACTCAACAATAAGCGAGTTTAAGGGTTGAACCGCAATACAATGCGCTCTACTCGAATCAAGAGAGAGGCAACACTAACAGCAATAAAAACTGTTTAAATAACACCGAATCATTCGGATGTTTCGCTCCTTCCGCTTTGCGTTTGGTTCTTTCTATGATGTGAAAACAAAAAAATAACATAAAAAAAAAAATTTGTAAATGTTGTATGCGTATGTATGTATAAGGCAAGTTAGTTTAAAATCTCGAACAGAAAATATTCAACAGCAAAAAGAAAAATGTACCGTAAAATGTAAGCGAATTTCTGTAAATATTTCACATATCTAAGCATAGAAGTTTAGATCAGTACATTAGGGTGGGAGAGGTGAAGTTTAGTTAAAAATATTACAGATAAATTAGAGCGAGTGAATACAGAAAACAGGTATATGTACATACTTCAAAAGTGTCTCAATAAAAAACAAAAAACAAAATTTAGTTTAGTATTCAGAAATTACCGTTCCTCTATGTTGTGTAAAAGTTTGATAATTAACAAATTATGTATACCGGTATTTTAGAAGGTAGTAATAATTCATTATTGTAGAACAGTTTTAATTCCGTTTTATGCTTATAATAAGTCTATAAGCATTTCGTAGAAAAAACTCACTACCTGCTATTGTTTTTAACGAATTTGTTCACCTAAAACGGGATTCACTTAACTGACTTGTTACTAACGTTGCTTTAAAACAACAAATCATGGAACAAAATTTCGGTGTAAATAGGAATAACTACGTTATATTTTCTGCCTTCAGTTCGATGAACTATTCAGCCCTCTCGCTGAGTACGATTTTCGTAGGTTCTACGAAAAAAGCCATCACTGAGTACGAATGGCTACGTCGTAGATTCGAAATTCGTAGATTTGCTTCGGTGAGTTTTTTCGTAGCGCAATTTCGTAGATTTTTCGATGAATTTATTACGACGTGTTTTAGTTGTCGGACAAAATTTTAAAAATCATATTCTGAAGGAATAGCCACATTATTTCAATAATGTATTATAGTACAGAAACATAGTGAGATTGTGAGTTTTAAATTTGATGAAAATGCAATTCGCTCGGTTGCTAGATTAAACCAAATCCTAAAAGAATAAGGTGGACATCTTTTGGAAAACATAATTTTACACCCGGAAACCTGGATTTTGCATATACATGTACGTCCATTTTCGCATTTCGTTTTTCTTTGTTACGCATTTCCAGCTTTGCCCATAAAGGGCATAGCCGTGACGGCTGGTAACCACCTTCCGCCAAAATCTTAGCACCGAAGCCAGTTTATGGATCTTATTCATTGACGACGGTTTCGGAGCACTTCAGATGCCATCTTTTAGAACCCCACCCACATTCACAAATGCTGATTTGTTTAATCTAATATTTTTAACAAATCTGTAATTTAAAACTAGTAAAAATATATATTTTTGTCAACAACCGCTGCATTTTAACTGTTGTTAAATTTTGCCGCCTTTCTTAATTGAGAAATATTATTTGGGCACTCCCAAGGATATTCATTTTTTTTAATAAATCCAGAATAGGGCTATAAAATTAAATTATTCTGCTAAAATTTGTGTGATTACTTTGTGCAGCTGATGTCGAAATCTCTAAATTTGGCATTTAAGTTTGGCAGCACTTTTTTCGAGTTCACACGGAATCAGCGATAACAAATTTTTCGTATTCGTAGCGGAGGGTTACGTTCGTAACTTTAAGTTTAAAATAAGTCATTAAATTTTTCTTTTAAGATTTCCGAGCCTGATAGTTAGCCGTGTAAAGTGGTACGGACTTCCAGTTTCTTTTCAAATATTTTAATGTATTCGGGAAGTCATGGCAAGGTGGGCGTTCGTTGCAACCCAAGCGCTGTCAATACTTTTTAAGCAATCGGGTGTAACCGATTTCCTTTCTGATACCTGTCTTCTCAGCACGTAAAATAAAGTAATTTTTCTGTGGTAGTACGCTGAAACCGAAAAGTATGAGTAAGAACTCTACGTGCACCAGCTTCCTACTTTTTGCATACACTGTGTTTTACAGAGTTAAAACTGTTAGTGAAGATATTCACTTTAGAATACTTATGTATTAGTAATGGCGATGTTGATAGCTTCATCAATTGCATTGATTTCTCCAAAGGTTGATGCGGCTTCGACGTCAATTTTAAAAAGGTGTTCCGAGTTATTTGAATGATTGAAAATACCACACCCTATGTCTTCATCAGAGATTGAAGCATCTGTTTAAAGGATGTGATATTTGTTATTTGTGTAATAAGTCAGAATAATGTGCCTTTATATGTTCAGTTGATACATTGGTTGGAGGTAGTGAAATGACTGTTAACCGCATCAAGACGGTCAAATATATGGGCAAATTGTCTGTACACTGTGGAATAACTGAAATTTGCATCTATGTTTGCAAAGCGATTAGTGTTTTTTGGTTAGTACGTAACTAATACTTCCTTGCGCGACATCTTTTTGACCACCCTGATGCGGTTAACATTCATCTTCTTCTCCCACATTGGGCAAAGAGATTTGTCTTTGGCAATATGACCTCTTTTGTTTGCATAAAATGCACGAGTTGTTATCACAGTTTACCTCACACTCATTCCACCACGTTTAATACATCTATCCTTTGCTTTGCAGGACATCATTGTATGTCCAAGATGTCCACATTTGTTGAAAAAGTCAACATTTAATTTGGTATAATTGTAGAAAATGGATTTTGGTATTTCGTTTTCAGAAAAACCAGTGGTGGTTGGAATAAATTCGTTGCTTGTTTGGCCTTTGCGTGTAAAGCGCCTTACCGACATAATTGGAATATTGGATTTTGATACCTTTAGGATGTCGCTTTATTTGAAGCATAAAGGTCCACCTCTTACCACCAAAGTTACTATGTACAGTGTCCTGATTAAAGCAAGTATATGAAAAATGTCCTTTGGTCGTAAGTCTGATATTTGTCTATAAAGCATGAGCCCTGTTGTAATTTTTTCGTTTTTATTTCATTCCTTTCTGATGTGTCCACCAGAACAAAGATTTCCCCACTGAAACTTTCTCGCACTTTTTTCATTTGCTTTATCATTTTCGTTCGTTTGTAGCGGAACGGTTAACTGCGTTTTTTTGTCCCGCTTACTTCACACTCCATGTCGCTGATGGGTAAATGTTGATTTTTAACACTTTTATTTGGTTCAGTAATTTTTATGATCCCCTCACCCATGAAGAGTTCATAAAATCCTGTTTTGTCTTCATTGCTAATGATTTTTGGCTTTTTACTGGTGATACCGTCATTTACTTCAACATCAGCCGTTGACGCCACCGATCATTTCGTCGGCGACGCCATTTTGGTCATGCTTTTTCTATTCGCTGCTTTTCATTTTTCTATCTGGCAGAATGCAGAAATTTTCCGGTTTGCGTAGCAGTTAACACAATTAACGTTTAGAAAAATCTAGCCAAACACTCACCTGCAGGTTACCCAATTTCAAGTTTCGTTGTTTAACGCGACGTGGCGAAAATTTTGTTAAAATATTATTAAACACACGAGTTGCCACTAAATAAAGAATTTTTGCACTGTATTATAAAAAACTATACTTTGTAGGATGCAAAAGTAACTGTGAGATAGTGTAACAGAACACTTTGGAGTTGAAGAAATCACGGCCGACCCACCTTCACCCGCTGCTAAAATCCAAATGTCGCTGAACACTTTAAAGCCAAATTAAAATAAATTGCGATTTTATTTCGGCTTGTCTGATCTGAGTCTTGAGGTGCGAATAAAACTAAGTTATTCCACTTTTTCAGCCCAACCTTTCGCTAATACTTTTTAGCATCTTCAGGGGCAATTGTTTATTTAATATCTTTCACATATATGAAAACATACAACATTAACAATATAAAAACAACATGATTGGTGAGTGGAAAAACATAACTGTCAAATTTGATAAAACTATTTATATCCATACCATATTTAATAGTAGCTTTGTCAGTACTAATATTAAAAATAAAAGATTATAAATTATAAGCATGAAATGTATACCGCGGCAATGTTGTCTGTATATTTCTTTTTGTTTATCGCCTTATCCCTTTTTTGCATAATTCTAAGGCTCTCTAGTGTGTATCTTGTCGGTTCTCTATATTCTCTGTCAATAATTTTCGTGTTGGCGAAATCAGCTGTATGCCCGCTTGTTATTATATGTTGTGACAATGCTGTGCTAGTTTTTTGTCGTCTAATGTCAGCTTCATGTTCGTCTAGTCGAACACCTAAAGGTCGTTTTGTAGTTCCAATGTAAACTTTACCGCATTTGTCATTTTATTTTCCTTCGCAAGTTATCTCATATATAACGCTGTTTTGTTGGTGGGTATCGATAGGGCTTTTTGTTCTTGTAAATATTGTCGACAAAGTGCAGTTGGATTTGTAGGCAAGTGTTATATTTGGTGCTTTTGTTATGTTGTGATCAAAGTTCTCTGTTAGGCTAGGAATATATGTTACGCTGAAGAATTTGTTTTGGTTTCATTCGTTATTTGTGTACTTGTTGTTGTTTTAAGCTGTTTGTTATTTTTCAATATTTGTTGTGATATGAGTTCTCGTATTAATTGGTTTGGGTAATTATTGTTGCTTAGGATCTGTGTTATTTTCTTTATGTTAGTGGCGTGGAATTGTTTGTGGCTTATGGTCAATATTTTGTCAATTAGGTTTTTTGCTGTGTTGATTTTGTATTTGGTTGGTTGCGATGAAAGAAAGTTTATCAGGCGTCCAGAAGCGGTTGGTTTAGAGTACCAGTCAAGAAGAATATTATTTTTGTCCCTGTGGATGCAGACATCAAGAAAAGGTAGTTTCGAATTTGCTTCCATTTCCATCGCGAATTGTAGTTTGTTGTGGTATTTGTTTAACATATCAAGAATAGTATCCGCGTCTTTTTGTTTGATTATTGCGAATATGTCATCAACATACTTAGTTATAAATTTAATATCTATCTTAAAAAGTTTGTACAGCTCGGAGATGGTATAACCCAGTAGGTCGTCCATAACGATGTCAGCGATTGTAGGGGAAATTGGATTACCCATAGGCATTCCAAAAGTACCACAGACAGAATTTGGAGTCCATGGATTATCCACACTTCTGGCTCGAACACCAAAGTAGAGCTCATAGGCAGCTAACAAGTTTTTGTTTATATTTTTTGCTAACTTTTTTTTGAGTACATAGGAACCACAAACGAAACAAAACTTATCACGTGAGTGCTTACACATTTTGGTTTTTTCATTCTTGGAACACATATTTTACGCGAAATTAAGACAACTAACAAATGACAAAGTAAATTAGTGTTAGTTTCGGGTTCAGCGACCTCTAATTAGCCTAAAAATTACTGTTTTATCGAGGTACATTCACCAAAGTCAAAATCTGTAAACTATATGTACTTTATATGTACGCCCAAAAACCGAAGCGGAAAGAGGCACTGCTATGCGTAGTTAAGCGTATAAACAGGCTTAAAAACGGTGGCGGTGAAATCAGCGGGCAATCGGCGAATTGCATTCCAGTATTTAGAACTTACCAAAGTGTTTTCAGATCTCCTTCCTTACACGAAACCCAGCAACGGGGCTACTCGGAACCTCGTCTGTTCCGACGGGCCTCTTTAGTACTGCTGCAGTTTACACTAATTCAAACCAGTGGCGAATGAGGATTCCATTATATGCTGATATCTAAAATGCCAGTAAGTTAGAGTATTAATGAAGACTATGCTAAGAAAAAAAAAACAAAAGAAAGTAAGACCTCTTTCCTTTTTCTTTAAGCACCCTAACAATAGGCAAACAACACAACGGTGGGCGGTGACGAAAGTACTTTAATAGGGCGGGTTTTTTTCACAGCCCGCATACTAACGGCATCAGGACAGTAACAAACGTGGAGACTTGTGCTCAAACCCAGTCCCGACGAAACACTAGACGGTAGTACCGGGAGTGAAACGGTATACGACGGGAGGAGGTTTAGTGCTGATTAAATTTCCATACTGGCTTTCGATACTTACACCTCGTAAAAAAACAGGCCAATACGTTGATTTTAATTCCACAGAAATATATTTCACGTTCACACACGATCGTGATTTTTTTCCCCCATTCTCCTCGTTTTTGGAGCCACGACTGCTTATAAAAAACTAGCGCCTAGTCCAAATTTTCCTGGGCTCGGCCAGAAAACTAGGAATTCTTTGGCAGTTCACTTGATTATAAAAGGGGCTGCATGCACGAACTCGTTTCTAGAATATGGTCGGAAGAGCGCAAGCCTGCTGATTGGCATTTATGGGTACTCTACCCAATCCAAAAGAAGGTTGATCCTGAAGTTTGCGCCAACTATCGCAGGATTATAATAATAATTTGTCGATTACACTATATAGCTCAATGTATGGCCGAACTTCTCCTACCATTTGTGGTGTGTGTCTTTATATTCTATCCCAAATGAAGGGACCCACAGTTTTGTGCCGAACCCGAGCGGCAGATGTACTTTATGAGAAGCTTTTTCATGACAGAAATACCCTCGAAGGTTTGCCATTGCCTGTCGAGGGGTGACCGCTATAAGAAAAAAACTTTTCAATGATTAAGATTTTACTTGCTCTGGTTGAGATTCGAACTTCGAACTCATCGGCATATCGAGTTATAGCACGCACTGCTACCCACACGACCACAACTATCGCGGGATTAGTCTTCTTAATATCGAGGTTCTGGTTGTGGAAGACTAAAGCCCACCGTCAATGAACTGCTCAAACTTTATCAGTGTGGCATAAGACCTGTAAGTCTACCATAAACTAGATATTCACAGTGCGCCAGATTTAAGAAAAGACCCGAGAAAAAATAATCAAAGATGTTTTAACAAAGCTTCAATTACCATTCCGTACCCAACTCGCAATGATTTTCGTCGCGCTACAGCCCGTCATAGAGTTCCACCGGTAGGAGATTTCAAATTATTTAACTTGAACTAGTCGCAATGTTTATTTGAATAAGGACAAGGCGAATTCCTTCATTCCAAATCGAATTCGATGCTCTGATCACTGATCAGTTCCTATTCTTCTTGATTTTCATTCTGTTACTTTTTAAAACGAATGACTGCTCAAGTTATTTCTAAGTAGGCGGTGGACTCGTTGCGCATAGCAGTAAACCTAATCAAGCCGATCTTTTTCATATAAAACCAATTTTTTACTTTTATTTTTAAAATTTTATTAAATTTCACGGTCATTAATTACTCATTGAATGAATTACATCTTACACTTGACTATTCTATCATTACTTATAATTAAAGTTACAGAGATTTTTTTTAAACATTAACATAACGTTAACACATCTGTTTGCAATGTATGTGTGTTGTCGGGTTTTATTTATAATAGCGAACTTGTTAACAAAGCAATTTTTTCATTTGCTTCGACCGAATTTGGGTTATCTTCATTTCTGTGCTTCTTATTCTGACAAATTTAAAACAAGTTTGATGATAACTTAAATTATTAAACTATAATTTAGTAGCGTTATTTTTGTATTATTTAAAGCTTAACTTAAGTAGTAGAGAAAACAACAATTTTTTTCTCATATGAAAATTGAGGATATTCATTCAAGAACCTTTGTTCCACTCGACCGCATATTCATCGTTTAATAGCCATATTTGTTTAATT
Organism: Philophylla caesio; assembly: GCA_963971545.1. Classification (NCBI taxonomy): domain Eukaryota; kingdom Metazoa; phylum Arthropoda; class Insecta; order Diptera; family Tephritidae; genus Philophylla; species Philophylla caesio. The sequence goes on from OZ020606.1 coordinate 74,878,460, forward strand.
TATTATTATTTTTTAATATTTTGTGTTTCACATTTTTCCTATTTTATGCTTTAATTATTTTGTGTTCAATTCAACACATTCGGATCATATTTGTTTTTTTTTTATATAAAATCAGTGTTTGCAAATCTTTACAATTCAATAAAGCTTAATATTATTTCCTTTATTTAAAGTCCTTTTTTCGTTTTATCCACTTTCTAAGCTTAAAGTTGCTTAAGTAACTAAGTTTACTATGAACTTTCCAATGGTGCCATAATTTCAGAACTTCATTTGTGCCGAAACGTTGACTATAAATTGCAAGGCATTATAAATGCTGCAAAATGCTTTTGCAAGTGGATGAATTACTCATATCATCGTATATGAAGTGTCATCCGTAACAATGCCTTTGGCATGAAAGTGTGCATTCGAATTTAGCCTCGAGCTGAGTAAGCATTCGTTAGTCTCAAAGAAAAGTCTTTAAAATAAGTTTATCAAAAATAAAAATAAAATAAAAACCGCTGGGCTACGTTATTTTAAATTGATTATTCTAAGAAATAAATTTTATTTATGATTTTCATAGCTCAACTGTGAGATGAAGTGAGGTGTGAAGAAATGAGATCAAAGAAAGAAGTCTGATGAGGAAATGTGGTGATTTCCGAAATTTTACTTTAACTCTAAACGGTGAGTATTGTTGAAGTTTCCTTATAACTTTTTCCATAAATAAATAATTAAAATGAATAGTTATATGGCCAAACAATAACGAATATATTCATATTATGAGATTTGCATCCGTGTCGAAATTTTCGTTGAGTATCGAATTTTCCGTCAAACATAACTTTGCTGTCGATGCCGCAGCGTACCGAATAGCAAATGAAAAATCTTTCATAAAGGTTATAGCAAATTCCTCAATTCCGGAATAGCTGGAATAAGTTTAGGCCTGTTAAGTTAAGATGTGGTGGGTTTAGGGCACTATAGACCTTCCACATTGCATTTTATTATCATGACATAACATTAAATAACGTAACATATGTAATATGTGCCTAGGAGTGGTGAGTTTAGGTTTGACACAACTTCCGTCGTATTTGCCATATCAATTTTTCAATTAACTACCACCGCTAAAGGAGTTTCACTTCAAAATCAAAATCGAGAACCGAAAGGAAACTAATAATCTCAAATGTTTCGACTTGAGCAGACTAATGCCCGAATTCTGTAACTCAGTCTCATCACGAGTCACAAAATGATCTAGAGATTATTGCTTTTCCTAATCACAATTTTGATACTTTATTTTGAGATTAGACGATTTATTTTGAAACTTATGAATGCCAATTGTGACTTTTGTCTCTGCTAACTGGTCTAAAAATGAGACTATTCACTTTAAAAGAGATTACACACGGCTAATTGAATACTGGCACAGGGCTTAAGGATTGATACTGTTAAGTAAAAAGCTGGAAACTTTGAATGCCATTCTATACCGAAGGTGACATCAAACTGATATCTGCGCTCAGAAAATATTAACAAACTAAACGGAAGTAATCGTTAAGTATGTTTTTGAGTTGATCAATGTAAGTAATGCGTTCTTTTTTATTGCTCTGGTTTGGCTCAGTCTATAAAAATAGGGCGAAGCATTTTTTATTTCCCACTAAAGATATCAACAAAAATCACTTCTTGGAAACCAAAAAGTAATAAAGATGATAATAATTTACCAGACACTCTTTGAACATGACGAACAAGTTCTTTTCCTCAAAATTAGTAGAGTTAAGAGACAATATAAGAGGAAGGTTTATAGGAAAATGTCCAGCATTTTCATTAACTAAATCTTTCATTTCTAATTCATTTTATGATATTTCGTGGCCGATTTTGTTCGCAACTAATGGTAACACACATAATCTTTCTAATTTTCCATTTTGATTCCATTTATGTATGTATGTATGTGTATACATACTACTTTGTAATTAGTATTTTTATTAAATTTACATTTAAATTTTTATAAAGCTGCTTAAATATTAAGTTACTATCTTCGCTACCAAACTTGACATCAATTACATTAAAGTGATATATTCTTGATTGTACGAGTATATGTATGTATGTAAATATTTACAAATTTCATACAAACAAATTTACGACGAGCTGTTCAAAAGATTGGTAAACGATTGTCAAATCAAATCTTTTGCCGAAAAAACAACAATATTTATATTATGTTCGAATTATTACTGTGGGAACAGAAAACAGAACACGTAGTGGACGAACATACAAAAATGTGCAACTCTGCAACCCGTATCGAAAAGACAAAGACGCTATGACGGTTAATAAATAAAATTACAAACGACAGTTGATCGAAGGACAGCAAACCGAACGGCTAAACGCGCAACACCAAATTAGTCTTATAATTAAACTTAAATTAATGAATTTCATGTAAAAATCAAAACTTAATAAACATTTTAATTTAATAAACCTACATTACTATGCTTTGTTCAGACAATGAAAATGGATTTTCTACATTGCGTTTTTTGCAATGCTCTTTTAAATAATTAAGTAGGCAATTGTGAAAGATTCCTTAGAGAGTTTGCTACTAATAAGGCTTCATACTTTCTTCTCTTATTTTGGAAGTTGGAACTTTATTTTTAAATAAAGTATATCATCCGTATTCTTCATCAAATAAAAAATTATGTATTATCATTTTAATGCACACACATACATATTTTCTTTCAATTTAAACGCTTTAATTAATAATTCGCTTTTGTTATACTAAAATATCAGTAATTGTATTTAAAATTACACAACATATATTAATTTTTGCATCCATTCTGTTACAATTATGTTTTACTCGTATTTATGTACTAGTATTTTAGTTTTTCTTAATCCTATATATGTACATATGTATTAAGTAAGTAGAGTTTAGGTTTAATAAGCTCATGTTAGCGAGGGTTTGTGATTGCGTTAGCGCGAGAGGTGGAGGTTGATCTAAGATAAGTTACAATCGTACATACATATGTACGTATGTGTATGTATAAGTATATGTAAATATGTATGTATGTATGTATGTTTAGTATGAATTAAAGGAATATTTGTGAATCTAAATTCTTACTATTTTTACAAAAAAATTTTGAAATGTTTTCGAGCATGCAATTTTGTAGTCTCTCTGTCTTGTTGTACAATAATGTGTAAGTATTAATATTATTAAACATTGCCATTAAAATTTTATAATCACCCTTATCGTGAGTTTCGTTTTCGCCCGAAACAATTCTCTTTTCACTGTTCGCTTATCATAAATTTTCCGCTTTCGAACATTGTTTCCCCTTATCGGCAACACTGGATATAGTCGGCGGATTCATTGGATTTGTTCACTATTTTTTTTTGATAAAACTATATGCGGCTTTAAAATGAAAGTAATTAAATGTAAATTTTTGTACATACAGTGGAACTTCCTTATAGTGAACTTCCCTACAATGAAGCTCTCCCTATAATGAAGTCATTTTGAAGACACAGCTTTTTGGTTCTACTTTCGGTGCATTTTTGTCTCTTTATAATGAATTTCTATATAGTGAAGTTTTCTATATAATGAACAAATTTTACTGCTTGAAAATCAAGCTTCATACGTTTTTGTCTCCGTATAGTGAATATTTTCAAATATGTTTTCGGTTACACTCAATTATTTGTAACTTCGTATTCTCAGAAATAATCGAAATGTAGAAATGTAATACGGGGAATCCCAAAATGAAAATACATACATACATACATATGTACATTGTAGTAGGAGTTCAGTTGTGTTAAGAAATTGAAGTAAAAATGACGCATCGAAGCAGCATTAGGACAAGTTTCTTCTTCCATTAAGGGGTTTCAGTGCAAGTTGAACTCTGTTTGTCGTTTAAACTAAGTTTAAACTCAGTATGCAGTTTTTCAGTCAACTTTAAACGGAGTTTAAACTGAGTTTAAACGGCCGATTGCGCACAGTTAAACTTAGTTTAACTTATCAGCTGCGTGCTGCGTGACGTACCGATTAATGTTTTTAACTGTCTAAATGATTTGGAAGCTTTTGTTGAAAATGAAAAATGGAAGAATGTAATTCAAACCAAACTTACTGATTATTTTAAATAAAATTACAAAAGAAAAAAATGAATTTCTATATAATGAAGTCTCCATATAGTGAAGCGATTTTCAGGTCCCCTGCGAATTCACTATAAGGAAGTTCCACTGTATAACAAAACAATTAAGAAAGTTCAAAGAGAGATACTTTTTGTCAAAGAAAAAAAGGAAAATGTAGCTGAGTTATGTTATGTCAAAGAAAAAAGAAACAATTTATAACTTAAATGCGCGCAGAAATACATTTTTATCCAAAATAGACTTGGACTGGCCAAAAAAAGGTATGTCTTCCAGCGTAGACCGTTTTGCCCACTGCGGGACTAATATGGACTCCTTACTTTTAACAACTTCTGACAGAATTTGACTAATAGGCGATTGCGCCAGCCCAATTTCAAAACTATTACCTACACCGATAGTATGCACCTTCAGCGAAAAATGGCAGCCACGCACTAAGCTCTCCAACTAGCGGAATATCAAATTGCTGGTGGTTTTGAAGAGGTTAGCAGATCTAATAAATACTTGAATTATTCCTTATTTACTGTAACACATTTTAGAGTTGTAATTTTCATGTTCGAATTTTCGAAGTGAAATTTATTTCATGTCAAACTCGCAGTAGACGTGTTCAATCCGGGCGAATGAAAAAATGTCGGTTGAATTTTTTTTCGGGCGAAACTCACGATAAAGGTGAATTTTTCGCCGCATTTCATTCCAAATAACGGTGCTCGAGTTTTTTTTCTATATGGAAGCAATTGATGAAGAGCGTCAGTAAAGGAATAATCAAAAATCAGCGCTGATTTGTAGTTACTGAAAACTTGCACTTTATTAAATAATTAAAATTAAAGGTCCGAAAAGTTTTTGAAAAAAATGTTTGTTGAGGCTTGACTTGGATTTGTATGGTTTTTGTCAGAAATTATCTGTATTAACGTTCAAAAATAAAACAAAAGCAAACTAAATGGTCAACATGTGGGTGCCATATAATTCTGATATGCACTGTGAATGAAAGCTAACTTTTTTAAATTACCAAATCAACAAAAAATAATCAAACAATAATATGGAGCTGTTTTCAAAGTAATCTTCGGAGGAGGCTTAGCGCTCCATAAAGCTCCGTCGTTGGGTTAATATGTATTACAAATTTCAACGAAGCAATGTAAACCTAAGAAATGGGTAACATTTTGAAAGCATTAATCACATAAGAATAAACTTAAGTAAACACTTTTCTATCAAATTTAACAATTTATTAATTAGTCACAGCAATGGAATACTCGAAAGATTTTGTTTTGTATTTTGATGGATGAAAAATGGGACGAAAAATATTTAAAATGTTTTTATTATTATTTGGTTTTATAAACAACTATTTATGGGTTATTTTATCATTCTAAAATTGCATCAGACAAAACAAATCGCACTTCATTCAAACCACTTATGTTTATTTATTAATTGCAATTGACCGGAACTGTTCATTAATTAAATGTAATTTTGCCTCATTTTGGTAAATTCAATATTGTATTTTCTCAAAGCTAAATTTCTGGTCAAATAACTACGTGTTTTTTTTTGTTAAAATCATGTCGTTGTTAATCTCTTTTATTTTTAATTTTTAATCAGCGAATCGAAATCCTTAATTAACTTTTACTTAGTGGCCCAAAATAACCAAATAATTTTTTTGTTTGAAATGAAATTACATATGTATATTTTTTTGAATTCTTCTGAGGAGTTAGAAAGGAGTCGATTCTTGTGTGATGTGTGCTGAAAGATTTGTTACTTATAACTATTTCCAGTTATTTGTTAATGAGCGCAATTAAAGGAATCAATTCGACAGAGCTCTAAATTCCTCTGCTAAAAACTGCAATAAGGTTAAAAATTGTTAGCATATGTATTGAAAAAAATATAAAGTGTTAATAGTTTCAATTTACCGTAGTTCCTATCTACCTATGTATTTTATTTTGTCTCACGTACTCGTACATACATAAAAGTACACAAAATTTTTTTTTGTTACATTTAAATTTTGATTATTTTTACATTAATAATTTTGCGTTCTTGCATATGTTTTTTCATTTAGCATTTGTTTTTCTTAAAAAGTTATTTTCATTTTATTTATATTTATATTTCTCATTTCGATTGTGCAATGTAGAAGAACAACGTTTTTTCTTAACTTTAACGAGAGCGAGACAAATGATTTTATGTATGCAATTTGTGCGCCAAAAATTGTTCGGAAGTCGAAAGGAAGCCATACAAAAACTGAAGAAAATAGGAAAAAACTATTCGCGAAATAGCGGAAAAAGGAAAAGAGAGGAGGAAAGCGTAAAACATCAATGCAAATTGACCATTTGGTGGTCAAAGAGTCAAAAAAGTATCTCTTTTTGTCCTACAACGATATCAAGGAACTATTAAATGCGCTCCAGTTACTAGCCGGACTATTCGCAACATACTTACTTCAAGAAGCAGAGTTCAACGTCGGAAAAGTGTCAGAAATTGGAGTTCGCGCAGAGGCACATGTTTCGGGTAAGCTGGAAAAACGTTCTCTGATCTGATGAGATCAAAGTAAATTTATTCGGTTCCGATGTTAGAATGCTCGTTCAATGCCCCGTATGCTGAGTTTAACCCCTTATATTCCGGTAAGACCATTAAACATGCCGGCGATTCAATAATGTTATGGGGCTGCTTTTCGGCGAGTGGAGTAGGACAAAAAGTCTTTAGCTGCTTAAATAGAGGAGTTATAAAGCAAAATATAATATCTCAAAAATCGGCTCCCACATACGTTATAGTCATCTGATCTGGCCGATACAAGTTATTAATATATTTGCGTTCAAACACGGATGGACAGACAGACAGACATGGCTAAGTCTACTCAGTTCATCACACTATTCATTTATGTTTTATTTTTTGATGGGTCTTATTTTATAACATCTGGTTTTTACAAACATCGGACCAAACTTATTATACCATTTCTGTGAAAGGTATAAAAATCAAATTTTCTCCCCTTATTAATACGCATATGTATTTTAATAATTGTTGGCCGTCTTTACTTTTAAAAAATTCAAGAAATTTCTCGCAATTCATTTTAAAATTTATTTTTATTTTTAGTTCACTTTCAATTGATTTTTACGCCACGCTGCAAACATTAAATTAAAAGTTCCCTCAACAGCTGCGTTGGAATGTGAGATTGTGAAAAATAACGTTACAAATTTTTTTCAAAGTGGGAAAAAAGCCACTATTCAAAAATTTGACCTATTCATTTTTAAAACTTCAACTATTATTTTCGTTTGTAAACAATTTTCTAAAGGCTACATATTCATCAAATAGCAAATCTTTACACATATGTAGACATAAGTATGTCTCAAATTAAAAAAACCCTTAATTTTAATTCAAAAATTTCCGAAAAATAAGGACATTTGCATACTCATTTGGGTATTGAAATTTTCAGTACATCGAGTGAAAATTCAGTTCTGTCCTTTCCAAATCAGTACGACTGGTAACCTTAGCCCCGGTCTACCTCAATATCATTAATCGTGTAATGTTGGCCTATGCAGAGGATCACATCCCGCTTATATAGGACTATATGCACGACAACGAACCGAAATTAAGTTCCTCGTTTGGATTGGCCCTCCCAGTCACAGGACCTCAACCCCATAAAACATCTGTAAGCGCATACAGGGCAGCTTGCGAGAAGCTGTAGCAACAAAACCAAATGACCTGGAATCATCCGCTTACCGTCACATTTAGCAATGACCACTGAGTATTGGAACCAAACAATGGACAATATCTTCGTAGAGAAGGGAGGCCAGAACTGTGAATCCATATCATATTTATTCACCGGCAAGCTAAGCTTAAACATATTAGGGTAATTCTTAAAATCGTAAAAAACGTTGCACAGAATGCGCAGTAAAATCGGATTTTATTATAGGAAATCTTCGCAACCACTGCAATCCGGGAAACGCGCAAGGGTTTGAAAGACATGAGCTTACTTACTTAATTCAAAGACCGTCCGATTTTCTTCTCAAATTTCCAACCATTTTTCCATATATCGAAGCGTCATGTCATCTTGGCCAATATTTCAACCTGAGCGTGGTTGATGATAGCTTCCACTTCCGAGCCACTCAGCAACAGCGGCCGCACGCTTAGTACTTACGTTTAAGATAATTTCCCTCAGAAGAGGCGACAGAATTTTTGGATCTGGTTTATACTCGTAGGTACATTTGTCGTTCGTTAATTTAAGGCAACGATCACCAAACATTCTTCTGGAACTGGATGCACATTTTTGTGCAAGAAATATCGGATTTATTTGAACATTCTTCGTGGTAAATCTATGTAGGCCCAAAAGTATTTATACCAAGTCAAATTTTATTGGGAAGTATGATTGGGAGATCTCTAATGATTATTTTTATTTTTCATAACATTTTTTAGTGGAAATTTCAGAGATAATTCATATGTTTTTTTGCCGGAATCTTAACATCGTTTTCAACTAGTTTATATACCATTTATTATTTTTGAAAAGAAGAATCGATTTTCTCGAAAAATGCTCTTTACTGTGCAGTTTGCACACAAATATTACTCAACAGGTATTTTCCAATTTTAAACCACACTGCGCCATACTCGTATGCTATAAAACGCATCGAAAATCGATTTATTGAAGGAAGAATTTTGTGAGCCTGACATATTTAAAATTGAGTAGTCGAATGACCACTAAAATATTGTAATTCAACCTCAAACGTTTATATTCTCTTGTTTTACATTACCCTATCGTTTGAAATATTATAAAAAAAAAAAATTGGACCTCCGCTAACGTATTTAAACCAAACTTTTATCGCTATGTTTGAATATAGCCAATATATATATGTATGTATGTATGTACATACATATATGCACATAAACATTTAAATAAAAGTCAAAAATTAGGGAAACAATTATTTTTGTATTTGAAAATAAATTTCATTCACACTTTTTTTTAATTTTAAAACTTAAAAACACATAAATAAATTAACCAATACATACATAATTTGTTTATGTTTTCCATTGAAACGCATGCATTTTTCCAATGGCATTTTTATTTATATTTTTATTTTGGTTTTATAATTCTGTTCTTGATTTGCTTGCTTGTATTTTGCTTAACGTAAATTGTTTTTTTTTTGTTTTGTATTTTTTGGTTTTAGATGCTTAGGTTTGCTTGTGAATGATATGCGCATATGAGCCAAGTATTTAAATATGTATATGCACGCATTTTATTTTAAGAATAAAGTGTTACAAATGGCTTAAGTTCTTAAATATGTATGTATTATATTTTTTTGTATATATATTTTACGCATCTATGTTGTTGTTTTAAATTTATTTCCATTGCTTATAAATTATTATACAAGATCTTAATATTTTTTAAAGTGTCTATAAATCAAGCATAACGCTTTACACAGCTTCATTTAACTTGTCATAACTATTTATATGTGTTTTTTTGTGTTTCAAAAACATATATGTATGTACATATGTATGTAATAATTAAAAAAAAAATTAAGTATGCAAATAGTAGTGTTTGTTTTTAATAACGTCTTACCATAAGCGGTATTTCAACTAAAAGCAAATGCCAACTACATACTCGTATATAAATATGTCACTGTTGTTTGCATAGCTGCGTTTAAAATAATAATGGTGATTTTTATAGTAACACATTTTTGACAATTAATTATTCTTTTATTCAATTTCAATTATTTTTAAATTAAACTGCAGTTAAGTCTTTAACAAAAAAACAAAAAAAAAACATTTGAAACCTTTGCACAGTCTTTACATACAATAATTATTCAAAATTTAAAACACCTTACTTTTGCATCAGTGTATTAAAGAGTTTGTTTGAGTATACAGTTACATACATATATTTAATTTTGGCGCTTACACTATATAGCTCAGTGTTTGGCCGAGCTTCTCCTACCATTTGTGGTGTGCGTCTTAACATTCTATCACAAAATGGAGGGACCCACAGTTTTGTGCCGACTCCGAACGGCAGATGTATTTAATGAGAAACTTTTTCATGGCAGAAATACTCTCGGAGGTTTGGCATTGCCTGCCGAGGGGTGACCGCTGTTAGAAAAAAACTGTTTCTATTATTAAGATTTTGCTTGCCCTGACTGAGATTCGAACCTCGAGGTTCACCAGCATATCAAGTTATAGCACGCACCGCTACCAACTCGACCACAGCGGCCACCAGACAGTTACATACAACGTCCAAAAAATTCTTACACAACATCTTTTGAGTTTGCCGTAGATTTTTGACAATTGTATTTATTGACGAGGTTGCATAGAAATAAAAAAATTTAGCTTGCGAATGGGTAACTCGGTCGGCGGAAAAATTCTCAAAAATCAACGACGTACAAGGATTTCAGCAAACTGTCATTGGTAGTTTGTTAGACTTAAATTGTGTAGGCTACAAAACTGCGTACTCGAAAATTTCTTAAAAATTAAAAAATTACTAATTTTAAAAATATGGTGAAAATTGTTCGTGAAGACGGCACAAAGTTTGAAACAGGGACTTGTGCATGTACATACATATGTACGAGTATATAGTTTCTATAGGATAATTATATGAATTGTCATCTAAAAATAATCAAAATTGAATAAAGTAATAATTAGTAGTCAAGGTTTAAGTATAAAAATCAATACCATTACTTAAAACGCCTTTCTTTGTATGTATGTATGTATATAGTATAATTAATTGTTGGCTTGTTGCGTTGTCTAAAAATTATTTTTTATGCTTCTTTGTTCATTTCAAATGAACTTCATTTACTACTTCATTTTCTTTTTTTACGCAAGTAATTGTGTGTTTCTTTGTTAATTTTTTTTTTGGGCTTTGCATATTTTTTTTAATTGTCGCAAATAAGTTTATAAAAAAAATTATTTTCTTTTAAATTATTTAGCAACTTTTGTGTTCTCTTTATAACAATCACTTAATGGCCTGCATCGCTGTTACTCTCAGTTACGCTAATAAATATTAAATTTTTCTTTTTCAACATTTCTATTTTCACGAATTATTTGCCTCAACAGCTCACTGTACTGATTTCGTGTTTTTATTTTCTTTTTATTACTTAGCCTTTTTTTTAAGCCTTTATATATGTATGTATGTATGTGGTATGAATGTGTAAGTGTGGGTGTATGTATTAGCATCGCCTCTTCTCGGAACCTTAGCTCCACAGTTAGGCACTCATTTTGTCTAGATTAAGAATACAAAAAATAATAATAATTACGTTTAATGAGCAAAGAGTGGAGGAAACTTCTGAGCGCCCGCCTTACTCCTACATCGCGCTGTTAAAACAAAATCACCAAAGAACTTTACGCTAAATATGTATGTGTGCGTCAATGTATGTGCGTATGGGGGCGCTTGTGTCCGTGTGTGTGTGGTGTAAACTTATTCACAGCATTGGTCGCAGTTACTTTTATGGCAATTATGTGGGTGCATATGTATGTGTATGTATGTGTATGTATGTATGTATGTGCCCATCTTTTTAACTTTGTGCTTAAAATTCAATAATCATACAACATTCGCTTGCGCACATACATATGTATGTATGTACACATTTACATACACGCATTTGTATGTTGGTATGTATGTATGTATGCATGTGTGTATGTATGTTAAAGTAGGTGTACATTTTTACTAAATAACTATTTTGCTGTATTCTGTTTGCACAACATCTGCAGTGTTGTTACAATTATTGTTGTTCTTGTTCTAGCTGTAGTTGCACACCTCTGCTCGTGTGACTAGCTGCTTGCATTTTGGATTTTCTGTTTTTGTTTTCTTGTTTTTATGTTTTATTATCCTTTGACTTTTAATGCAAATGACAACTTTGTATTTGTTTAGTGCTGTTGGTTGGTTTATCTGCTAGATTTTGTGTTGTCCGTTTCGTCTGTCCTTGCCGCTTCCTTTACTCTTACTGAAAGCATTTGCTGCAGTTTTCAAATTTCAGTTGAATTTTGCTAAAACTATTATTTTGTTTACACTTTTATTTTAAATCTATTTGAATGTATTTATGTTTGTTTTTGCTTGTGTGCATATTCCTTGATGCATTTGTTTTGTTTTTTTTTTTTGTGTGGTTTTTTGTATATCCTTTGTGCATGCAATTTTGTGTATGTGTATGCGTTTTAAAGTCGGACTTTTTATCGCGTATCGCTGATGTTGTTTTTAGTGCCAAAGATTTTAATCAGCTGCGTCTCGTAGTCATCAATGTTGCGCTTCATAATCTCCATACAGGGACCCAGTAAACGTTCGAATGCGTGCACTTCCAAAACTATATAGACGAGAGTAAAGGCAGAAAATTGAGAAAAAAAAAATTATTTGCAATATTAATTACTAAATACTTAAGACATTTTATTAAAACTCTTCGCATGCACGAATTAGATACAAGCCTTAAAGATAAATTTGCATGCCTCATTAGAAAGAATTGTAAGGAAAATACAAAATACGAAAAAAATATTAGTAAGAATAACTATATACAGAAACATGTACATATGTATGTACGAAGGTAAATTTGAATTCACACATACATATGTATGTATGTGTGAACATATGCCCAGAGGTAATACATGCTTCTACTATATATGACATTTTGTACAATTGTGCATACAGTGGCGGCGACTTAATTAAGGACACGACGTTTTTATAAGTTAAATGGTAAATTGTAGTAAAAAACTGGTAACTTGAAAAGGCCCTAATACTTCTGAGAAGAATGTTTGAAATTTATTGAATTTTCGATTTAGTTTTATGTATATAAATATTGAAAATTGATTATATGGGTTTTGTGTAGGGTTCGCAGTCATTCACTCGCTAACGTGAACATGAACGTCTAAACATTTTCCGTGTCGTTTACGTATGCGAACGAGAATAAGAAAACAAATCGAGTTCGCTCGCGTTGGCGTATGTCGTCCCGTTTCTGCCTTAACCTCGTATCTAAACTTGTCATACGAATGTAAGTTTTGTCTAAGATAAAAAACAAATCAGCGAACAATCATAATCACTTCGTTATTGTGAAATATGGTTCAAGGTCTCCCATTCGATTAGAGCTTGTTTTAATAAAAGCTGTTGCGCATTTTCTACCATATTAGTACAAAATATTTAAATAAATGATTGGAATTTTGTGACCGCCATTGTACAACATAAACAAATACCTATTTTAATGTTTGAAGGATTGGCGGATGTTTCGGCTTTGATTTTCTAAATACTCGTAAATAATAAACTCACAGGGAAGTGACGTCAGATGCATTCATTTTTTTTTTTTTTCAAAAGAAAAAAAAATAATAATAATGACAATAAAATTAAACAAAATACGCTATATTAATAATAATATTATATTGTTGAACTATTTTCCAATAAGATAAATAGAACATAAAAAAAAAGATTCACCCCTGAAGACGCAAAAATGGTTAGCTTAATGACTGACAGTTAAAGTTCTACTTGCTTAAATAAAATATCATCACTCATCAGCAAAACAATATAATGATTTTATTATGTTTACTTTTATTAATTTTCTAATGTAAAAATAAGCAAATAAATCTTGAACATTATACACCGTGCGATAAAATTAATACTGTTTGCACCCATATTAAAATCAAAGCATTTTCGGAAAGTAGTTATAAATTTGATAGATATTTATGATACTCGTATTTTAAATGGAACTGTCCTTTGAGTCCCGATTACAAAATCGAAATCAGTTTCTTAAAATTCAAAATAGTGGGTTGTCAGCTAGTTTTAATTTGTTTTGTTTTTTTTTAAGGCGTAAATATAATATACACATGACAACAAAAAGTTCCAACACCTTTTCAAATCATATTTTATGTAGTTAGTACCGTAATCTAGATATTATCAAAAATAATATAATTATATAATAATTGATCATAAAATAATTGCTGAAAATTATAAATGCAAGTTTGAATTAGTGTTGGTAAGCGAAGAATACAAAAATTTTCCAAATTCCCTGTTAAACAAATTTGCAATCAATAATTCAGCTTAGTCATAGTTATTAAGTATTTTCCGTGAGCCTTTCTATTTGTTTATACCGTCAGTGTGTGAATTGTGAAAATATTTAAGTTGTTAACATGTTTTGTGTTTTCTAAGTACTATTCAATAGTGTTTAGCTAGTGAAAACTTTGCTTTTTTAAAATGTTAATCAGTTTTGATTGTGTTGGTGTGCTGAAATTTTAAGAGTAGTGTTAACCTCAGACCACATTCTTGAGCAAACATGCGCGATCAACAATTAGGATTTTGAAAGTTTCATTACTTTGTGCCTTACCGATGGAGCTTTTAATTGATTTTGCCTCCAATGGGATGATAATGAAGATGATGACGAAAGTTTTGGCAGGTAAGGACACCTAAAACCTAGGGGATATCTTACAAACTAACAACTAAATAAGATAATCTAAGTTTTAAACTGTGAAGCTGAAACTTGTGCCAAAAGAATTTAATTAATTAATTAAATTAATAAAGCTGTGTGCTTTATTTTAATTTGTAAATAATTCGTTAATATGTTATTTGATATTTTGTTTGTAAGAATTGTTTAAACATTTCTTTCGACTTTTTTGTGGGGCGAGTGAATATGTTTTTCCATTTACTATGTTGCTACGCTTAGGATTAAAATTTCTAAGCGATATGAGACTGAAATTTTTAAAATCGATTGTTGTACAAAGATATGTTTTGAAACCAGAGTACCTGGACCCCAGTATTCTCTCGATTTACAAAAAGTATTTAATTATTTGGCCGTTGTTTTTGTATAAATCGAGAAACATTTTGTTTTGTAAATTCATTAAAATTTCGTATCGATATTTTAGGTATCGTTTATTTTTTCCGATGGTAATGGGTACTCGATCGGTACTTTAGCTTCGATGTCGTGCCCGAGACTGAGATAGTAATATTCCAATTACAGACCATAAAAAATATTTTCGTAGATTTCAAATTTTATATATACATACATTTTTTGGAAATCCAGTACAAGTATATTAATACACTTTCGAAATAAGCTTCCGGATAAACATTCCTTTCAATGTATTAGCCTATAAGACATATGCATTCTAAGAAACGAGTTGTGGAAACATCTGACTGACTTAATGACCCAACAGTACATAGACTTATAGATGAGTTTATTTTAATTTCGATAACGTATTAATTTTAGTTGAATCACGGAATTCAGAATATAGCTTTTGTAGAAAAACTCCCTTTACGAGGAATTGGGGAGAGGAGAGGAGTTGCGACATTTGCAGCGCTTATTCAAACAAATGGTCGCCGATATTTTGGATTTGAAAATGAAAGAACATCAAGTGGTTCTTATTATTTAAAAGAGTACCACCTGTTACTGAAGCCCGTCCAGAAATTCATACTGACTTTACTTAATTGCAGTATCTGCAATCGAGCTATTTGCATCGAACATCGTGCACGTTGCTGAATACCGTGCGACAACAAAAACTAATTAAATCTTAATTAGTGATTTATTGCATGTTTTTACGTTTGTTTTTTGGTTTCAAACCACTTAATGCACATCAATATTGGTAGGAGTTATGTTTTTTAATTGGAAAATACTAATATTTACGAAAGGTTAGTTTTTAAGTAGCTCCTGTTGATAATTAGTATTCTAGAGTTAAAAAAAGGCCAATAAATATATAAAAAATTACGCCGATTTCAAAATAGACGAGCTTTTACCTCCTCTACCTGAATTTTCTAAAATTTATTTAAAGCTTTGGTTATTTCCAACTCCGATGCCTTTCAGAATGTTTATGAAGTACTTAGAATCACAGCTGTTTTGTCTGTTACGATCTCCGCGAATGAAAAACTTTTTCTATTTTGCTCCGCCTAAAATTTTATTTGAGATCTATTATGAAAGAATATCGTCTCAATGGGCTAGCTTTTTTTAATATTCCTCGCAATCTGGACCTTGGTGGCAAATTACATTATTGAAACCAGAATAATTTAGTAAATAACGCATCATCACATCAAGTGAATACTCTAAATAAAGCAATAATATTCTTGGTTGTAACAAACCCCTCCAAACATAAATCCTACGGCCGGACCTGGTAATGTGTGAGTCGAATTTATATTCCGAAGAGAGTTATGCTTTCGTTTTTAAAGAGTACAGCATGTAATGTCAAGAACGTTCCCGTAAAAGAGCCGAACAGGAAACAAATAAATGAGAAGAGTTTGACCGATAACAAATTGTTTCACGATTGTTTCCGAGTAAAACAAAAAGAGAACAAATCACTCTCTAGAACGTTCTTGAAAAGATGAAAATGAGCACAGAACTCTCAAGTACTTTATCAAGAAGAACATAATGAGAACTAAACTTTTGGCGAACGTTTTTATTCTTACGTCTTAGAGGACAAAACTCTTGTGAACGTTTTCAAGGAGGATCATATGAAAAAGGTAACTGCTGCATGCTTTCTGTTCGCGAATAGTTGGTAAAATATTTATTCCCGTTTCGTTCGCTGTCAAAACATTACTGCGAATTTTGTTCCCATTTTGTTCTTTGCAAAAAATTTTCTGAGCTATTTGTTCATTTAAAAATTTTTTTTTTATTTGTTGAAAACGTTATCGTTAAAAGTTTTGCTCTCATTTTGGAAAAACTCACGGTTTGAAGTTTTAAGCGTTTTTGAGAACAAAGCTACGAGAACGAAATTAATATTCGTTCGTACATTTTGTTAATAATTCTTGATTTAAAGAAGTAAATAAAAAATATTTAATTAAATAGATTTAACCGAAATGAATGCTTAGTTTAAATACATAATCTATATTAGAATTTTTTATTATAAGAATAAATCACGACTCGGTGTTGGCAATGCTTGATATTCTTAGAGAAATACAAAGCACAACACACATTGCCAGCACCCAGACAACAATATTAAAAATGACTAACATAAAAAAAACTATATAATGGAACGCAAATTAATGAAATGTATTCTCGCGAGCCAGATTTGATAGTTGCTCTTCATAGATTTCAGCATTGCGCTTGAGTACATCCGTTAGGAAGCCAAGAATTCGCTCAAAAGCACTCTTGTCCAAATCTTGTATGCATTGGCATTTTAATATGTTGTTAGCGATTCATTGATTAATTGATTGTGTGATTAATTGAACGATCGATTGATTGATTGAATGCATATATAGCGTATTGAATAAAATTTTAATGAAAAAAAAACAGTATTTCAAGTTAAGTGTTGAACAATGACAAAAAATAAACTACAATTTGAATCTCTTTACAATTTAACTTCTTGCAATATTTTCAAATTATCAAAGTAAATACGTAAATCATCGTCCAAATAACGGTAACCACTAATACCACTCTCCAACAAATTGGTACATTTACCTAATAAACGCACAAAACAATCGGTATTCAAGACTATGCTGCGACAAAACATATACACAAAAATAAAATATTAAAAAATAAAGTAAAGGGCACAAGCAATGAATAAAAAAATAAGTGAACAATTAAGGATAGATATTATAAATACGAATTTAAAAAGTTAAGAAAATACAAATAATTTTTGTATAAAAAGTATGGTAAGCGGTTTTACAATGTTTACGAGCAAATTAAAGTAAGAGTTAAACAAATTATATATGAATTACATTAAAATATTGAAGCAATAATATGTATGCATGTACATACATATATATGTAGTTATGCAAATAATATTTAAGAGTGGAAAAATTAGGAAAGAAAAAATAAACGAAACGAAAATTAATCAAAGTTAAAAAAGTACAAAACAGCGCTAGAGCTTGGCTAATGCATGAGAAATATAAACTATCATTCTATTATGTAATCTATTGCATAAAGGATTATGTAAACTTAATAAGTTTAAAAAGTTAAAGCAAACCCATTGAGAAATATAAATTTTCACATTATTTTATTTTGTTATTTTTTTATGAACAAACTATGTCATTTTCACAGATGTGAATGTGTAAAAATAGCTACACTGTTTTAACAGCAGCACTAAATTAACAACGGTAATCAAATCATTTTACAAAAAAAAAGAAGAAATATGATAATAAATACTATTTAAATTTTTATGTTAAAAAAATGAATTCATTGATTTTCAATTAAAGTGAAAAACAAATTGAAATCGTTCACAACTGTAAGTGGCTTTAAGAGCATTATTGCAAAAATATCCCTCTCTCTCTCAATCAAACTTAGAAAATTTCTCTCAATGGGCGCGCTAAGAAATTAAGAAAAATCTAACCATTTAGAACGTACTACTGCTTTAATTTAGTTAAACTTACATGCAACTTTAACATCTCCATCGGCATAAACGGAAGCAGCGCGTGGTCGGTGTGTAACTAAAGCCAACTCTCCGAAATATTGACCTTTACCAAGTCGCGAGATTTCAATCTCTTTGCCATCTTGGTCCATTTTCACCACAACATTGCCATCTTCTATGAAGTACATACCATCAGCGGCATCACCTACATACAGATATATGCGAAAATAAATAATTGTATAGTTATTTTTTTAACTCTCAGCTTAATCTAAAGTATTTATTCACCTTGTTTGATGATTCTATCAGAGCTGGAAAAGTGTTTGGAAACAAGAGCATCAGCCAAGTTCATGCGCTCATAGGACTAAGATAAATAGAAAAATATGCATTAATATTTTTAAGTTGAAATAGTTGTGTTTGAAATTTAAATAACAGAAAGTTCTAATCGATAGCAATGATTTCGGTTAATAAAAATGTTAGATTTTGACACCTGGCTTTCGAATGAAAATCAGCACGTCACAAAATGTTCAGAGCGTAGCTTTTACCAACATCAAGAAATGTGCATAAGCTTACACTGAACTTACAGCTGCACGAAATTGCCAAATGTAAAAAGCTTGAATGTCAAATGGTCAAAATTCAAAGCTGTAATTCTTAGGTAATGTATGAAGGAGCTTATAAAGTGGACTCATGAAGATCGGTGGCACAATGATGACTCCTCCAAAAAAACGAAGTTTGTACTTAATTAGGCGGACAGGGTGGTGGCGAAATTCCTTCTTGAACATAGAAATATTGAACAATGATCTATGGCAGGTTTAATTAGGGTACACGATCCATGGGGACACCACGATTCGCAGTGCCCATAACGATCGAAGGTTGGGGATAGCCTTCTCTTTGCAGCTGGTCAGCGTTTATCAGACTGATATAACGTACATATATTTGGATGAGTTGTATTCAGAATGGATATCCATCGACTAAGTACTTAGTTACTCAAATATATCAAAGATCTTGAGAGTTTGCTTATGATTTGTTACTTCTATGTATCCCTCTTTTTGTATTGCTTGTTGAAATAATTTAAGTCTACTACAAATTCAGTCCGCTAGTCACGGGAAATTTGTTGATATTCGCAAGTCGATCTGCGTTCTTTCGCAAATATATGTACATATATAAAATTCCTAGAAGCCTGTCCGCTAGCAAGGGGCGCTCGATTTAAGCTAACAAAGTAAATTAATTTTGGTTGATTATTAACATAAATTTTTCGGGTATCCCATAAGTAGGAAGCCATCAGGAAATAATCATTTGTCTTACATTATGGCTTTCGGTTTTATTACTTAAAAAAAAAAATTAAGAATCTATTTTGCAATTAGTTATTCATTAAAAGTTTAAAGTTCAAGAGGAACTTACTCTACCTACATATATTTCCGCAGTGCAAGTTTATAAAACAAATTTTTATGCATTTTTTAAAAATAAAATGTTGGCCCAGCATCTGTGGCAAAAATATACGTTTTTTTTGTAGAGCGTCCTTGGCCGGAACGATTCGTTCGCAATTTTGCACCTAGAACAAAAAATCAAAAATAATCTGAAAACACATTCAAAAACGAAGTCAACATCGTATTTTTTGCTAAATATTGAGTTTTAAAAAAATGGCGTCGATTTCGATGGAAAAGTGCGGTGTTTGACGTAAAATTCGTTGCAAAAACATACATAAATTTGGTAAATTTTAATTTACTGAAAAAATCCTACGATGTTCACTAGAAAATATAATCAGCAAGCTGCTTGAAAAATTTCAAGTCAATGCGTTGTAGGCGTAAGTGTTCAGGCCAGCTCAAAAAACATGGTTTTGAGTAAAACGCGTACGAGAGGAACGGTGATGTGACATCACTCTGAAAATTGAGTAGGATTACCCCTTAACAAATCCAATGACTAAGAGCATGATTTTCTATAGCCTCTAATCGTGTAAGCGCATGGGAAACCCGATAATAACATGGATCTTCTTATTAAACCCCTTCCCCATGAATCGGAGCTGTCTAAAATTAAATTTAAAAAAATTCTGATGAAGAGATGTGTAACTTCTACCACTAAAACTGTTCTTGTTTTTTCCAAATAATATCTTTCATAAACTGGCCTTGTACTTAGTAAAATTTTCAATTATTTTTAACTCACCTTTAACGCTTTCAACATTGGAACGCTATCCAATAGTATTTCGTACATTTTTCGCTTTTTAAAAGCAGATTTTAAGAGAATGCGACGGAACGTTTGACGATCCATAGCCCAGAGCAGACCCTCTGTGACAGCCTGTATGGAAGCGGCTCTGAAAAATTTAAATTAAAATACATAATTTTCAAGCGTTTTAAAATTGATAGCTTTAATATTAATTGTTATGCTCAAAGTGAAATATGCTTAAAAGAACATTCTTTGTTATCTTAAACACATCCATCGACCTACAATTATTTATTAAATTCGAGATTTTACTAAAAAACGGTCAAATGAAATGGCGAATAAGGGAATCGCTTTACAGCTATTTTTCAGATAGCGAGAAAAACAGGAATCAATTGTCTAGAACATCTGCAAAATTCGATACTCTTTAAACCTACACGATGCTCGCAATCGAAATCCGTAAATTTATCAAATTAATACCATTTAATACAAACAAATTTATAATAAATAGTATTCAATTATTAATCCACAAACATCGTTAAGTTATGGAAATTTTGCTATATTTGAGCTGTTCACAAATGATGCTAGTTTTGGACAAAACTGTATTTTTTTTATATTTTGTTATCCCAATAGTAGCTTAGGATCAATAATACCATAAATTTCGGCCACTTTTCAATCAAAAGGACCATTTTCAGCTTCAACTGTTAGTGTTGCTCTTATGTAAACGTTTACATTTTACTTGAATTGAGACTTCAACGCACTTTTATAAAAACGAGATGTTTGTGAATACTTGTACACACATATGTATGTATGTACATTAGGGTGACAATTAAATGTATGGAGTATTTTTTTTTTCTTTATTGTTTTGGTCTCAGTGTTTTTTTGTGTGTAGTTTTATTTAAAAAAATTCTAGTAAAATTTCAAGGTCGTAGGAAGAGGATTAGGGGGCGCGTCGGCCCCCCAAAATTACACAAAATACGTTTTTTCACGCAAATTCTTACTTTGACTGCTTGTAACTTTCTCTGTGTTTTTTTTTTAAACATTACTGGCGAAAGATGTTCATTAATATGTCTACAATAACATCTGTCAATAACATTTTTGTCTAATGTTAATATTTAATGAAAAAAACTTAAATATAGGAGAAAAAGTACCCCTCAATGTCGATTTATTATACTTAAATAAAACTACTTATGTATATGATTTCTCTTTTTATTAATATTGTTTAAAGCACTTGAGACAATGTCTTTTTATTACAGTCCGGAAACCGATGGCGGTAATCGCTAAAAATTTTTAAAACAAATTGTTTTTGGCGTTCATTTTTGGTAAATAGTTTATTATACTCTTCCATCAATTTAACCCCCCTTTCGGCAGTGTCATTTGTAACATTTAATTTTTTCATCAGTTCAGCCGCTTTACAATAAGATTGGTCCTGCTCCCATTTGTCGCTCGCTTTGTGTTTTGCTCTTGTTCAAAATCATTTTCCAAAGCCGCCACCATTTTTTGTTTTGAAAAAAAAGGGATACGTTGCTGTCAAAAAATGCAAGACCAACCGCCTCAGGGCTTAAATACCACAAGTGGTTCCTGAACTTTTTAAGAGCAACATAAGATAAAGCAGCATCAATTTTTTTGAAGTTTTCAAGTTTTTGTAAAAATAAAAAATCTTGATATGGCGCTTTAATGGCCAAAGGAGCAGAAAACCACGCTTCGACATAGACTTCAGCAATAAAAACACAAATTTGACGAAGCCCATTTAATTCAGTTGCTGAAAGCTGGAACTCGTTACGGAATAAAAATATTTTTAGACAGTAAATCGCTTTTGCCATCCACCTTGCATGGTGAACAGCTCCTGGCGATCGAAACATTAGGCTGTTTGGATGTGTCTTTTCTGGTTTTTGACCCAGGAAGAGCAAAGTGAGTTCCAAGAATTCTTTATAGTCTTCCCTGGGTTGTTTTTCTTCCAAGATATTATTTACTGCACCGATAATGCGAACAGCAGACTCTTTCATGTACGTCTTGACAGTTGGATCGTTGATGCCATACTCATAGTTTTTAGCATCAATCTTAACCCAAGCATTTTTAAATTTCTCAAACATTTTAACGTTTGGACTTCCATAACAGCTTATTTTTTCTTCGAAAACGCATCTTAAAACAATCTCGTATATATGATGACGGCATGGTAACCATAAAAGTTGTCTTTGTAAATTATTTTCAATTAACGTACAGGTACCATTGAAACGCCCAGTATTGACCGCTGTTGTATCAAACACTAAAGCTTTGATGTGATTTTGCAGACCATATTCATAAATAGCATCGCATACAGCGGATGCCTGTTCTTTTCCAGTACCGGAATCAAGTGCAGGTATTTTAAGAAGCTGTTCAACTTTACCGCTCGATATTATTATAGGCAACCTATCAACTTTATCATTTCCCGTCAGCGCCGGCAAAAGTTTACCATCCCAATGAAGGCAGATAGCGTCGAGCTCATTTAATTTTAATTTATTTTTTAATGCTGAAATTCTTTCTTCACGGATTTGTTCCCTTTCCTGGTGTACAGACGTTCGGTTTAAAATATAATCTTCAACATTATTACCCAGAGCTTCAACGACTGCGCTTATTAGATGAACCGCATGTCTGTCACTGATTTTACAGACATCGAGTGCGGCCGCCAGTTTTGGTGTTAGTATTTTATTTGTTCCCCTACATTTTTTGGCTGGAGGTTGACTACAACGTGGGTCACATTCCATATCTGGAAAACTGTTATCATTCTCTGAAGATTCAGATGACAGCAACTCTGCAGTTTCATCTAATAAAAACGACTTAATTTAAAGAAAATAAAAAATAAACAATAACATACAACGAACCAATTAATGCAATTTCACGATTATTCCGCTCCACTTGTTGTAATAAATTGTTGTTGCGTTCTTCAAGTCGGCACTCTCGGCGTACTTCTTCGTAATCGATACCATACATAAAGCCTGGGCGCCCCGTTTTTCGTTGACTTATCAAGAAATCAATATCTTCTTGATTCGACATTATTTTTAATGCACTTGCATGCGCCACGTCAAAAAGCATATCCAATTTTTCTTTCCGCGTGTTTACTTTGCTCTTATGGAAATTAGAAGTCTTCTTTGAATCTTTTTGAAAGCTTTGCCATTCTTTATACAATTTCTCTACATTTGTAATGCAGTGTTGTTTATCCTTGACCGGAATGCGGGCTTTTTCCCAGAACACGAATAGTTCTTTTACAACTAAATCTGAACTTTCCCGTAAATTTTCTTTTACTACACGTAAATTGAAAAACAAAACTTTCAACACTGATATTGGAGGGTAGTTTACTTCCCGTTAATGAGTTGGTACAATAACCAATTAAATATATGCGTTCACGTAAATTTCTAGCATACATTTTCGACTTTTCACATTCAAATATTCACTTCGAATGATTTTTTTGCAAATTTAATGCTATTAAAAACTGTTTGCGGCTGCTGCATATAACTGTAAAATAAGAATCTATTTTCCGAGAAACATTGGTGCTGATTTTTTGTCGGTAGCTTACGCAAGCATTGAGAATAATATTGTTGAGGTTGTAACGGGAATATTCTCGGTCACAATTGTCAATATTATAGATCGCTTCAGCATACAGGCAAAAAAAATTTGAAGCAAACTTTTAAAGACAATTCTTACACTTGAAAACAAAAGTAAACAAAAAAAGTCTGAAGTTCGGACTAGCGAGGTCTTACTGTATATAATTGTTGAAGCTACTCTTACGTAAATCATAAGGAATTTTCTATATGAATCTTTAATTAAATAAATCTGAACAAAATCCAAAATTTGAATCATATAAGTAATTTTATTTAAGTATAATAAATCGACATTGAGGGGTACTTTTTCTCCTATATTTAAGTTTTTTTCATTAAATATTAACATTAGACAAAAATGTTATTGACAGATGTTATTGTAGACATATTAATGAACATCTTTCGCCAGTAATGTTTAAAAAAAAAACACAGAGAAAGTTACAAGCAGTCAAAGTAAGAATTTGCGTGAAAAAACGTATTTTGTGTAACTTTGGGGGGCCGACGCGCCCCCTAATCCTCTTCCTACGACCTTGAAATTTTACTAGAATTTTTTTTAAATAAAACTACACACAAAAAAATACTGAGACCAAAGAAAATATCACTTTCGAAATTAACTGTCACCCTAATGTACATATGTATGTATGTATGTAAAGCTAACTATTTAAAATACTAACACACATACTACGTTCATATGTATGTACGCCCAACATATTATTTTTATTGAAGTGGACGATGGTTTAAAAAAGATAATTAAAGGTATTTCTTTCATATACAAAGCTTTTTGGTTCAATAATCACACATGAACATTGTAAAACAATTACAACAAATATGATAATATTTTAATTACTTCCTTTCATCTACGTTAACATTTAAAATGAATTTCGAGCGAACGCGCGTTCTCCTACTCGCGATACTTGTCGCGGCAATGCAAATTTTCAGTAAAGTTTTAACGAAGTGATCTTTGATTTAAAAAAATTTAAAAACAAAAATTCAGTATGTCAAAAATTAAGTCGGAAGGCATCAAGGCACATCAAATAGGTAGCCGCAGCAAACTTTTTTTTTTAACTTTTTTCATATTTTATTTTAATTTGAATTGTCAAATTTTGAATTTCGTTGTGAATAATTCAAGGTAGTTATAAAATAAATATATATAAGTACTAGAAGACCCGGCGAACTTTGTGCCGCCCAAAATTTATTAAAAGTAAATCAAACACTTATTGATATGAAACTGCCACCTAAATTTCGTACGCGTTTTCGTATCTCCTTACATTTTTTTTATACTTACATATGTCAGATTTTTCAAGTTAAAAATGCTGCAGTTTTGTTGAATATAAAAGCACTATTTCGTCGTCCCAATTAAGATGTATAGTTTTCTGTATATCTCCCCATTTTTCATCATGCAAGTAGAATATAAGTACGTACAACATGAATTTTATCAAAATCGGTTTAGAAATGCGAATATTATAAATAACTCGACTCCAGCGCCACCTATAGCAGAGGTCTTTTTCTTCCCCTTACCAACACATTTATAGAATATAACTGAAATCGGACAATAAATACGATTTTTTGTTATAACGCGACAACAACGCCGCCTATCGGCGTTCTCTCTTCTCAACATTTTTCTTGGGCAAAAACAAACACAACTTAAAAAAGTCTACTTATGGTGATTCGGACAATCCATTATCGAGTTATGGGCGTTTAGCAACTTACTTTCATATGTTGTATATGGAGATAAGCAATAAATATAGCTCGCATACAACCGATCGTTCAGATAGAACGATTTTGGAGTGTAACTGTAATTGTGAATGGATAGTCCGTCGACCAATATTTTCTCCTCGTCCACGAAGACGTGGCATTGTTTTAGTTACGTAACTTTTATGTGAATGTAATACACTTAATATTCACTGAAAATGCGACACCAAAAATATCCAAAGACACGGTACAAAAAAGTTTAAATGTGAAAATAACAAAACGCACTTAATGTAATACACTCAAATTGGAATACCTACGTGTGGCCCTAGTTGTGGCTTGATTCAAGTTTGTGTTGTTTTCAATGACACCACACTTGTTGTCCTCGAAATAAAACAAACCTCTTTTGCTTAATTTAAACTTTACTTTTGTTTCATAAAATGACGCGCGACTCAACGAATTAAAAAAGAAAAGCAGATTGAGAACGAATTTGTGAGATGTCAAAAAATAAAAGCAAACAAATAAGCTCGATGACCAAAAAAAATTTATTCAGTGACATACACACGTACAGTAGAATTATATACCTAAAGAAGATTTGTATGGGAGGTACCACGCGTCTTTATCAAATCTTGCCTATATTTGCAGCATAACTTAAAATATCTTCACTCAACCGAAATACTAAATTCTGTTTAAATACCATTAGCAGCAGCAGAAATATTGGATTCTTAACTTGTGGTTTGTATGGGAGGTACCAAGCCCCATTGTCCAATTGGACCGAATTGTAAATCTAAACCACCCGGGGCGCCACCCAAACGCATACAAAAAAATTCATGCAAATCGGTCCAGCCGTTTAGGAGGAGTTCAGTCACAACACACGTACAGTATAATTATATATATAAAGATTCTTTATTTCACCAGGTACAAACGAAATGAATGGACTAAGGTTTAATTGTTTCGCAATAATCAAAAGCGGTTAGAGTGGACAAGCATCCACAAATTGGACTTCTGAGCAATGTTGCAATATCATATGATCTGACGAAAGTAAGTTTAATTTGCATTGCGTTGACCACCTACCGTACGTGCGGCGTTTTGCTGGAGAAAGATATCACAAAAATAGAGTGATAAAAACAGCTAAGCACCCTCACAGCGCCAAATTATCTGGGGTGGTTTTACTTACTACGCACGTGGCCCACTGGTGTATATCGATGGCATAATAAACACAGAAAAATATAGAAAACTCATAACGAATACCATCATGCCTTTTGCAGAGGAGCAATATGGGTATTCCTCTCACGTCATCTTCCAAGACGGCTCGGCCCTATGCTACCGTGCAAAATCGGATAGTTATGCTCTGAAATTAGCGACTATTAATCTCAAGAATTAATTACCAAAAATAATAAAATATTTTTTATAATTCACCACCTGAAGGGTGTACCGACGCCATATTATATATCTCCGAATGGAAGATATATTTTATAAGAAGCTGTTTTCATTTTTTTAAATGAGTGGGTGCTATCACCGCTAACCACTCGACCACAACGAAATATTGCTCCGAACTTCACACGGCGGCAGTCCTACGTACGATGAAATTGGTGTGCGTTTTAATTCAGCTTAAAACTTTATACTGACTACGTTTTGTTCCGATTATTAAATGTTTAAAATACTTATACGTAGATAATTGTTAATGCTTAAATAGTCATTCCACTCACCTTGGTACATTGTAGAGTAGCGCCAATTCACCGAATATTCCACTATTGTCATAAGTAGAGATATGATCGCCATTACAAATTACTTTGTAAACTCCGCTGTTTATATTTTTGCGCGCACATAGAAATAGAAGAAAAATAGTGTAATATTACGATTAATCAAAATGAATTTTATGGAATTTAGAATATGCCAACGTTGGCCTGAGTGGATATTCTAGGAAGCATATTTAGGTCAAGTGAAAATTCGAATAAATTACTTTTAACAAAGAAAGCCAGAGAGTTAACAATATCAACCAATAAATATTTTAGAAGACACGAAATGAGTCGACAATCTTCCACTGTTGGCTAACTTATGAGAATATCCCTTAGCTGAGATTGTCTTCAATAATTTTAATTTTCATTACAGACATAATTAGCTATCTATGCGGCTTGCTGCTTCTGGCTGAGAGGTGGTGTTTTCAGCAAAGCCTCTCTTCTCATAAATAGCGCTCCCAGACTATTTCGTATGCCTCTCGCAGAGGGAGCCGCTACACAAGAGATAATTTCAAGCAATCCCTCTAATACGTAACAAATTCATCAGAACACATCGTCGTATCATGGCGTCAGATCGCAGGACATTCAGACATCACATCACATCAACCTATATCATATCACGGCATAGAGAAGGATGTTAAAGGGTTAAGAGAGCAGAAGGTTGCTTTAAAAGAATCTGTCAGCTGTTGTTCCATCTCTCTATCTATTTATCTAACAAAAGTATCATTGTCAATATAAACACGCCGAAACGAATTTAAATATATTCGAATTTGTTTTGGTTTGGGTTTTTTCAACGTTCCAGAGAGATTTGTTACGAAAATACAACTTCTTATACTATGTTCTGACTGCGTCGTTAACTCGAGTTTATGAGCAATTTTGGAGTTTAACGTCAAACACTTCTGATAAACTCGGAGTTTACCATACAAAAATTTTTTGTCTAACTCGCTTTAAACACCACTTTTTTTTGGTGTTTATGGACGTGCAACCCTTATTTGAACAAATATTAGGCCGCACTGTTGACAAATTTTGGCATTATTGTTTAAAAGTTTTGCTGCACTGTTTACTGGTTTGACAGTTGATAATTTCAAATACGAGGGCGGTTTGATAGGTCATCGACTTTTGGAATTTCCCGCACAGAAACTTTAATTTCATCATTGCTGCTTTTAACCGCCATCTTATAATAAACTACTAAGTATGCTGATAAAGCAATATTTTTGCGTAAAAAAAACCATCACCTAAATCAAGCAAAGGCTTGATAAATACTATAAGGACCTTGCACAAACAATTTCAATAGTTTAAAATTGAATTACTAAGTTCCGTTGTTGTCGAGGCATCACAAGTGGCACCGAAAGTTCAGGTCGCCCAAAAGTGGTCGTTACACCAGAAATCGTCGTTAGAATCCATGGAATGATATTGAAAGACCGGAGAACGAAAGTGTGTGAGGTGGCTAAGGTTGTAGGTAACCAACTGAGCGGGAACCTCACAACTAAAACGAATATTTGTATGTATATAAAAAAGCTATCCGCCCGATGAGTGCCGCGATTGCTTACACTCGACCATAAGCGTAACCGGTTGATCTCGTCAAAACCATGGACTACGAATTGCTGCCCCATCCAGCATATTCTCCAGATTTAGCCCAATGCGACTATTTCCTATTTCTAAACTTGAAGATATGGCTGGGTGGTAAGTGGTTTGGGTCAAATGAAGAGAATATCACAAAAACAAACGCTTATTTTAAAAGCCTTGAGAAAAGCTATAATAAAGGAATAAAAAATGGTGTATAGAGTTGAAAGGAGAATATGTTATGGTATATAACGCTTTTTTGCCGAAAAAATATGTTTTATTCAAAAGTCAATGATTTATCAAACCGCCTTCGTTAATAATTTGTAAACAAAAGGAATCAAATTTCACAAACAAAAATTTCAAATAATGATGCAAAACCAACGTCACCACAAATCGCCGTCTACTATGGAGTTGCCTTCGCATTCAACATTGCTCAGTGTTCCATGCCATCGCAAGCATTATCCAATTATATGCACTTTTTTTTTTAAACATTTGTAAATAAAGGTACAAATGTATTTTCATAAGCAAAACAAAATTTGTATTTGAAAGTAAATAAACAAATGTCAATTAAACTCAAAGTTTCTTAAACACCTCAATGAGAACGCTTGACAGTTGTTCATAAACTCAAAACCACAAACTCGAGTTTACTGCGCAGTCAGAACATAGTATTAGTTTCTTAAAGCGAATTCGTGTACCAAAACTCAAATAAAATCCTGTACTTTCAACACTCAGAGTATTCAACAGACACATTCATTGATTTATTTGCCGGGAATTACAAAAAAAAAACCAACCATATTTGCAATTAAATAAAGAAAACGTCAACATCACATCAAATTTATACGAGTATTGATTGATTCGACTGCTGAAAGCCATTCAGCGTTTTCCACAAAAATGTTGCCGTAACCACGTTAATAACATATGCAATGGGAATGAATGTATAACATAGACCTTCATATATATTTACTTATGTATGTACGAGTATGTACATGTTCATGCATTTCTAAATATACACTTGCTAAATATTTTGTAAGGTTATGTGCAAGCCTTTATATGTACATATGTATGTACATAGATAAATTAAATGCATAAGGTGATTAAAAACGGAAATTCGATTGGGATACTCACGATTCAATAACATAGAAATTATCACCATCATCACCCTGGCGTATGATGAACTCCTCTGGCTGCACTCGCTTCTCGAACATGGCGTCTAATACTTGATTCATCTGCAAATGAAATGAAACAGTTCAATGAACATTTCAATATGGTTCATATATGTATGTACATATGGATGTGTGTGAATTTCAAATAAAATGTGAGCTGCACTAATATTTATGTATATATACATACATATATGTATGTATGTATGTACTCGTACATAACTATGTATGTAAGTATGTATATGTAGATGTGTTTTTTTTTTGCAGGAAAGAGTAAACATCAGTCGGCAATGCAAGAGATTATCAAGTTGTAGTGCGAAACGATGTACAAAATATTTTGGCGGTAAGCAAAACCAAACAAAAAAACATTAAAAGTGAAATGAAAAATTAAAAGAATAACTAGAATTTATGGATTTTGCTCGGTAGTGTGAATATTACAATCATTTTGTGTTGTGTGGAAAAAGTAGCAGCATATATGGCACTTGCATATTCAACGATGCATACTATACTCGTATGTATGTAACATATGCATGTATTTATACCTATGTATTTACATACATGCATATTTGTATATTGCAGCACAGACTTTTAGTTTCAGGCGGCCATAAGGCAAAAACGTTTTATGAAGTTTTGAAACAGCGAAATATCTCGCAAGCCCCGCAAATTATTTATTAAGGTGTTTTTACACACAATTCGTTATAAGGCCTTGGCAAATCGATATCCACAAATAAAATTAGGTTGAAATCGGACTTCAGATACATCCACTACAAACATACATATGTATGTATGTATGTTTGAAAGAGATTTTGTTTATGTTTAATCGACAAAACAAAAACACTAAGTTCAAAGGCAGCTTGCAGCCACTTGAGGCTTGCACTTTATTATCTTAAAATGAGTGCGCTGTAAAGCTGCATACCGAATAATTTTATTATCTTTAACTAACAACAAATAACGACTTGGTCGATATACAACTCTTTATTTACCACATATTTGCAAAACTATGTATTTAATTGGTCCTCCAAACTTTTAAACTGTTTCGAAAATGTCACAGTTATAATTATCTGAAATCGTGTGTATTTACGTATGTGTGTGTGTATGTTTTTCAATCAAGCGCTTCTCTCGCTATCATTCTCTCAGTCGCTTACCGGGAAACCAAAGTTTTTGGGCTCCGGTTGCAAAGCTGAAACTTAAAAAAATTTACG
This sequence comes from Philophylla caesio, assembly GCA_963971545.1. Taxonomy (NCBI): domain Eukaryota; kingdom Metazoa; phylum Arthropoda; class Insecta; order Diptera; family Tephritidae; genus Philophylla; species Philophylla caesio. The sequence continues at coordinate 74,909,797 of OZ020606.1, forward strand.
GATTGGTGCTGGCCCCACGAGTTGAACGTGCGGCTTAATTTGACTCAACACGGGAAAACTTGCCAGGTCCGAACAAAAGCCTGTAAGACAGATTTATAGCTCTTTCTCGAATCTATGGGTGGTGGTGCATGGCCGTTCTTAGTTTATGGAGTGATTCGTGTGGTTAATTCCGATAACGAACGAGACTCAAATATATTAAATAGATGCTTTCGGGATTATGCCTAAATGCTTTCTAAATTTAGTAAAATTAATAAACATAAATAATTGCTAAAACACAAACAACAACCACACAAGCATGTTTAAATAGCAGCAGATCAGTTGCTCCTGTTTGTAGTTGGTTTGTTTAAGGAAGATGGAACAAACACAACAGTCCACTCGGCAAGCGAAGCACAGCATGTAGCGTGTTGGTTCTGCAACTCCGAGCTCCTGGGTTCAAAGCCTGGGAGAAGTGGTTATGCAGAAAAAATATAACTAATTTAATAAAAAGAAGTCTGATGAGGAAATGTGGTGATCTCCGAAATAGTACCATAACTTCTACTATTTAAACACTGTTGTTGTTTTTTCCAAATAAATATCTTCCATAAACTGGTCTCGGGTCAAATACCCGTCTTCAAAATGTTATGTCTATTACTAAGTCTAGCGGAAAATATATCAATTAGGCTAATTTAGTACATGAATAACAAAATTGTTTTCAATTAACGATTCAAAATAGTTTCTATATTAAATTTAAAATTAAAAAAATTATTTAAAAATAATTTATTCAAGAAAAAATTAAATATTCTTCAAATAAATTTAAATTTTTTGCAAACAAATAAATAATATGCGAACTTTATTTATGTTCACGCATATTTTGCAAATTATTCGGTTCTCGCAGGTACATTTTCCACACACACACACATTTGTTGCATTTTAAACAGGTTTTCGTAGTTTTGATTTCTTTGCAAAAACCTATTTGGCTTTGGTTGGAAAGAGCTGTTCATCGATAGGTACATGTTCCCCAGGCTATCCTCAATGTATTTGAATGAAATGTTCAAATTGTTTGTCTGATATGCGCCACGTGCATATTGAATAAATGCAATTATTTTTGCAAGAGTAATATTCCATTAAGCTCCCAATACTCGATAGGCCTCTTCTTCTGTACATTTTCTTATGTGATCTATTTGTCAATAATCAAAGAAAATGGAGTTCTTAAGGGCCGTACACATACAACTTTCCTCGCTTTACTTGAAGGTTTGCTACATAGATCGCTTTGACAGTTTCTGCGTTAGTTTTTTGTTTTTAATTGTTATTTGTGCCTATTCCCAGTATTTTGTTTAATAAAAGAAAAAGAAGTGAGTTTTACTGATATAATTAAGCGGTAGTATGCTACTTATGTATGTTTGATAGTCGCGAGTGTAATAAACCATATTAAGGATGAGAATATTTCGACAAAATAAATAAAAACCGATCCAGGGGAGTTTAAATACCAGGTGAGGGTGGTTACCAAAGAGATGTTTAATTTGCTATTTATTCATATTTCTCTTCTTTTATCGTTTTAATTATACACGCCAAAACTATGAAATACTAGTAAATTTTCTGAATCGTGTGTATATGCACGCAAAACTAAAATGGAAATGTAAACAGTTAGTTGTTAAAGTGTACTAAAGTTGAGAGTTCGCCATGATTTTGCTTCGTTTTGCTTTGCTTGACTTTTCTCGCCTTGTATTTAGCAGCAATCATATAACATCTGTACTTTAACTTATCTGTCAAAGCGAAACTCTGAAGCAAATCAAAGCGAAAGTCTTATGTGTACGGCCCTTTACTTTGCAATTCATTATATGTCGTTTGACATATGCCGTGGGGCCTACAACCTTCATAAAAATATTATAAATTGGAGCTCGTCCAGCTGTTGAGTCCTGTTCAATTTCAGTACACATCAGTCTTCCACATTATTTTCACATTCTGAACTTGATAGCGATCTTTTTCTTTTCTGTCCTCTTCGCATGTTAAAAAATATTCTCGTCTTCACTTTCTTTACCTGAGGACTTTCATTCGTCTGTAGTGCCTAATGAATCATTATATTGTTTTTTGTTATCCCCTTCACTTTCAGATAGTTCCTCCTCACTGAATTCCGAACATCAATGATTTTAAATAACTTGAATGTTTTGACATGTTTTGGGTAAGAATTCTTTATTTACAAAATAGCTCGATAACTTGAAATTTTACTGTAACTCTCTCAAATAGGCCTTTCAGCCTTAAAACATCAATACCATTTTTGTGACAAAGGTTAATCAAAAAGAAACGAATTTTATTCTGAATTAACAACGGAGAAAAATGAAAAAAGTTTTAAAATTCTTGACACCAACCCTCCTTGAACAACCAAAAAATCTAAATTTCTTCATATTTTGATAAACGAGTATTTAGAGACATCGCGAATGAAGCATCCCTTAGGAAAATTTTTAATTCATTCAAAATCAGGTGCCATAATAATTAAAAATAAATTTTTGTGCCCTAAAAATGTATTGTATATCAAATATCAGCGCAACAACCCAATGACAATAAACAAAATGAAAAAAAAGAAAAAAATTTTACTCTGAAAAACTCCTTCGGTTAGATAAGTAGTTAATAGGGGCCAAGGAATGTCGCCTCTTTCGCCTCACTGCTAGGACGCAAATGATGCAAATGTGTGTATGAATGCACATATATGCAGTGAGTGTGTATGTATTTACATAATACAATACTTGCACATTTCATATAAAAAAATGCACAATAGAGCCACTTCATGTAAGAAACCGTTTAAAAGAAGTTAAATTAAAAATTTGTAATTTTGCCGGAATGATATTTGAATGATGCATTTATGAATGTAATATTTAAATTATATAACTAAAATAAACAGTGACTTTAAAGTTCAAACCATATTTTATGCAAATTTTGTAATACCGATACCGACAAAGATGTTAAGTGTTAAACATACACGATAGTAACTGTCATTTAAATGCAACGAATGCTCGAGTTACAAAGTGTATTAGAGAAATTCACACGAAAATAAAAATATTTGAGACCGCTTGTCAAAAGCAACTAAATATTGATGCAGTTATAATTGTTATTTCGAAGGACACCACATTTCATCAATCAAACTTTTTTCGAATTCATTTATTGACATACCCATACACTGGATTTTATTATTGCTTTTTCTGGACCTCATACTCATAAATACATACAGATGTGCATACATATTTATTGTCAACAATTTTTATTTATTAAACGTGAGGTCTGGTTTTTGTCGGAACTCAATTTTTGCAGCAGGAAAAGTGAAAAATAATTACTACAGCGCATTCTGCTATTGGAACTGAGGAGCTTACTTTTCCACTATAAAAGCACTTTCAATCGCTGGATTCATCATTTTCATTTTTATTATATTTTGTTTTCATTGTTTTGTTATTTTCAATGATAAGTTCTTTAGTTCCTGTGTGCAAAACGATTTTGAAAACGCAAAAAAGGAATGTTTGTATTTGCATTCCTGTTTACAGTGGCATTCTCCGCTTAGCAAACATGAATATTTATGAAAATAGTTACGAGCACACACATGAGCATAAGTATCTAAGTACGTATATGTGCAAATATATGTATGTATGTATAGGGTGTTTTTTTTTGACACGTGGTGTTTAAGAAGAAATAAAACGCATATAATTTAATGCTATGGCTAAGAATTTACCTTTATTATAACGATAAGGGTTTGCCATTATGTTTTAAAAATTATTTCGGGCAAGTTACCGCCGCGGCTGGCTCTAATAAATTCCAGCCGAGAGGCCCAATAACGCAGAGAATATTCTCCTTTAAGACGTCTTGAAATGGCAAACCAAACTGAGTATAAATCAAGTAACAGCTTTCAAGAAGACCAACTCCGAAAAACGTATTGCCTCATTAAAACGACACGTCTAAACAAAACACCCGCTATGTAGCGTATTTAATGTAAAGTTTATCTAAAGCAAACAATTTTGTAATAATTCCATTGCTGTTTGTGAAAATTTTCTCGTTAAATGCCAGCACACTAGACTTTAGAAAAGCTTTATTTTAAATAGCAGTACATTGCTCATTGTGTTTAAGTTAAGCACCAACAAATGCCAGTGGATTGCCGTACAAACAATGTTAGTTAAAAGGGTTTTATTGTTTTAAGCCAGTGGGGAAATGAAAAAGTCTTGTACGAACCTTACAGCTGAGACCTGCATCATATTTTGATCTTCCTATTCCTATGAACTTCCTATCCCTATGAACTTTGGCCGATTGCTGTATATTTTGCGTAACTTCTTCATTATGACTGCTTAGAAGTATGTCTGATATCAAATTTATATTTTAAAGTTCTACTTCCATAACGCGGGCACGTTTTCTTAAAGTCAGTGAAATTTGGCAAGAAAGTGGTAACGTACTGCCAGTGAAGAGAAATTTACTTACTTACTTACCTATATCAGTACATACATATGTATGTATGTTTGAATGTGAAAAAGATTTTTAATATTTTGTAAAAAAGAATATTTGTAGTACGAGTCATAATACAAGTCCTGTCGTTTTGTAAATAGAAAGTCGCAACTTCATAATGCAAGCCTCAGGCAAATCGGATTCATGTACATAGAAACCAATTGGATCATATCGTTGCCACCGCAGTAAAAGTTGGTAACAACTTTAAGAAACATTTTACAGTCGAAACTAAAAGTAGTTTAGTTTGGGATGTGGTCGCACCCTTACTATTAATAGTTGTGCAAGGTTATTGTTAATTAGTTCTAAGATGATTTATATCGATTACTTTAGATTATAACTAGTTTTATTGTAAAAAAGCTAAAAGAAAATAAACGTGTACGTGTCAGAAGTGGTCTGACGTAAGCAAAAACCAATATGACATTCAGCTTAAATTATCGTATGCCGGAAGCATTGGATTGCATGGATTTGGCAAAACAATGGCCAAGGTGGAAGCAAAAATTTTTCATTTATCTCATTGTGAGTAGTAAGTAGAGTGAAGCCGAGAAAAGTAAAATTGCTATGTTCTTATGGCTCATAGGCTAAAGAGGCATCAAAATTTTTAATTCACTATATCGAAACGATGAAAGTTGCAAAAGACAGTCGTTCAGCGAGTTTGAGAAAACTTCGTACACAATTGCAGTTATGTGAATTTATATGTGCAAATTGCCAATCGTCATATGCAGATCGAATGTTAAAATATTGCATTATAATTGGAATTCAGGACAAAAAGTTGCAACTTAAGCTCCTTGATGGAAAGGAAGATTCATTGTCGAAGATAATTGATACGTGCTAGATTTTCGAGGCGGCTTCAGCAAATAAGCAGTTGTTTGATCAAAAACACGTGGAAATACAATCGGTTGTTAACGAATCATCAAAATATAAGCAAAATCAAGTATCTGTTGATGCAGTGAAACGCAGCTGCTGGAATTGCGTACAAAACTGGAACCCAAACCTTCGTTGCTTTTGCCCAGCACTTAAATTAAATGTAAAACTTGCGAAAAAAACTTGAATTCAAAATTGATAACGGCTCCGATGCAAACTGTCTACCAATTAATTTCGTTAAAAAAATCCAAGCAAACATTTATAACCATAATTGCTGCGAGGTTATTGACTACAGTTCAAATCCAATAAAAGTGTTTGGTCAAGTGGAGTTGAGTTGTTTTGATGAGAAACAGCAAAATCATTTTTCTGTATTTTTGGTTATTGACGATGCTTTTGAGCCTATCTTGGGCTAGGAATCAAGTTTAGCTATTGGTTTGATCAAACGTATAAATTCATTGAATAACTCTTTCCCCTCTAATGTAGATAATTTCATTGCAAATAACAAAGATTTTTTCCTGGCGAGTTCTGAATAGTTTTAAAAGATAATTCTGTACCGTCGCTTCAATATAAAAAGACAATACCATTGTCGTTGCATGAAAAACTTAAAAGTAAATTGCTTTAAATATGTGATAGTAGTACAATAAGTCGCGTAGATTATCCAACAGAATGGGTAAATAATTTGCACTTAGTCGAGAAACCGGCTGGTGACTTGCGTATCTGTCTAGATCCTAAACCACTGAATGCCTGTATCAAGCGAGAGCACTTTCACATTCCAACTATGGAAAGGATTATGAGCAGATTTTCTGAAAAGCGTGTCTTTAATGTGTTAGATTTGTGCCACCGATTTAGGCATTTGACCTTGGATAAAACTAGTTCAGATGAAACTACTTTTATGACACCTTTCGGTAGATACAGATGGAATCGCGTTCCCTTTGGTTTGAATAACGCACTCGAAATGTTCCAAAGAAAAATAGTGCAGATATTTGGTGACATTCCTGACGTTGAAGTGTACTTTGACGATATAGCCATTGCAGGACAAACTTTTGAAATACATGATAGAGCGTTAGCAGTAGTAGTTGATCGAGCTCGTAAAAATAACATTAAATTTATTAGTAAGAAAATTTAACATAGGACGAATCGAATCAAATTTATGGGTCATATTATAGCTGATGTTGCTGTGCAATCAAGTGAAAAATACATAGACGCAATTAAACAAATTTCAAAGCCTGAAAATAAAAGCAATGATCTTAGGTTACTAGGTCTCTTCAAGTATTTGGAACGGTTTATTCCAAATTTGTCATAGAAAACTGCAGCGTTGCGTGAACTGACGAAAAATAACGTTGAGTGGTCATGGAATGATGCTTATGAAAACGAAAGAGACAATCTACTAGCTTGTATATCTAGTACATCTGTACTAAACCACTTGAGACGTTGGTCAATAGGAAAATTGACGATGTCATCCCCAGATTACAGCGTATGTTTCTGCAACTACTGAAATACCCTCAACTCAAAATTCACTATACGCCGGGCAAGCAGATGCTCGTCGCGGACAGTTTATCGCGAGCGCCTTTGAGTGACACAGCAGATTTCGATCCCAGCCTATCTGTTATGATACATTCAGTTACAAGACGTTGTTGTATCTCAGAGAGCAATTACAATTCACTTGTTCAAGCATTGAATGCTGATGAAAAATACAAACGCATTATTATACATATATGTATGTCTCAACGACATGGCCCCCGTATCATCAACTGGATGATTTTTCTCAATTGTTTCATAAAAACAAAGATGAGTTACACTTCGAAAATAATTTACTGTTTAAAAATCATTGCCTTGTTATTCCCGCTAGTTTGCAACCCAAACTATGCAATTGGGTTCATGCGCCCCACTTTGGTATTGAAAAAGCTCTACCTTGTGCTCGTGAGAGATTTTTCTGGCCATGGATGTCAAATTACTTAACTAATATTGTGAAAATTTGTTCCGTTTGTGAAAAATTTACACGCACTTATCAAAGGGAGCCACTAAAACAGGATGCAACTCCCGAATATCCATTTCAGAGAATTTCAATTGATGTTTTTCAATATGCAGGCCATGATTGATTTCCTGGCATTGATTGACGTCTATTCTGGTTTCTTGATATCAAAACGATTGAAGCAGAAAAAGGCAAAAGAGATTATAATTGTTTTAGAGTCAATCTTTTGTCACTATAGGTATCCAGGAAAAATAAGAAGTGACAATATTCTTTTCAACTCGAACGAATTCGAAGAGTATGCTACGAACACAAACACTATTCTGACGTTCTCAAGTCCGAGGTATGCTCAAAGCAATGGTCTGGCTGAAATGAATCAATTCAATACCGACTTCTCGAATATAACTCCACTCCCATTGCGGGAATGTAACTCTCACCATCTGAATTGTTTTTTGGCAGATTAATTAGAAGTCGTTTGCCAATAACTGAGAGTCATTTACATCGCAGGAATTATACTGAAAATGAGATACGAAATAAACTTGAACATAAAAAAGCAAAGCAAAAAATGTATTACGAACGCGAAACAAAATTGTTGTCAATCTTGAATGTTGGAGATAAAGTCATGTTTAAGAAAAACGGAAAGCAATGGAGTTATGGAAATGTTGTTCGTAATATAAACGACCGATCATATATAATTATGGATAATTCCGAAAACTATTTTAGAAGAAATAGAAGATTCATTGTTTAAAGTAATAATAATGTCTTCGACGCTAGTGAAGTATTAATTGAAAGTAGGCAGAATTATCGGTCGCAAGGCAATGATATTATTAATAGTTGTGCAAGGTGTGGATACACCTTTATTGTTTATTAGTTCTAGGATGATTGATATCGATTACTTTAGATAATAACTAGTTTTGTTGTAAAAAAGCTAAAAGAAAATAAACGTGTACGGCTACCCCCACAAGTTTTAATTCTTTATTTTACAGTACACGCCCATGGTATTGCCATAAAGTATCGGTAGTCGAGTAAGTAATTAAAATAATTTGATAGCCAGTGGAGAATTCACACTCATATTCATCGATAATTCATTTAAATATCAATTGCAAAACAAATAAAAAATACATTTTGTGGCACATTACCTATAAATAAAAGTTTTTTAAGGTGAACTGCCGATGCAACTACTACCAAAAATGCCCAAGCTTGCTATGAGGCATGCATTCCACACTATTTCAATTGAGCAAAAACTATTTTTGATCGAATTTTGGATATGTTGCAGAGGAGCTCCTAAAATGTAAACGCAATATAGAGCACAAAAAAATTTTTTTTTTTCAAAAGTTATGCAACTTTAACAATGTGAGGTGACAAGGGATGACGGAAAATCGTTCCAACAAATATCAACAATTCACCCTGTCGGACAAGAAAAAGAAGAAAACAATATGTGAGGTGTCACTGCGTAATCCATTGTTTATCACCTCGTAGCTCGCAAAATATTAGTTTTATTAAAAAAAATATTAAAGACTTTTTATAAACAAAGAATCAGGGAATGATAAGATTTTTTTTAAATCAAACTTTTTTATAACTGTTAAAAAAAAGTTATCAATTTGCTGAAAATTCATGTTTGCACGATTTTAGAAATATATGTGATATAACGTATATTAAAGAATCAGCTTGTCTCCTTATATGGCTGAGCACATGCATGTATATATTGAGCAAGCCACTTGTACATATACATATAAATACATACATAAATACATAAATTTAAAAAAAAAACTATGACTCTTTGTCTATAAAAAGTGCTTAATAATATTTTTGCATTAAAGAAAATGCAACTCTGGGGTATATTTTGTGATTTGTTGTGGTCCATCACCCTTCAAAATAGATATATCAAATTTGACGAGTTTGACAATTCTAAATGTAAAAAAAGGTAAGCGTTTCTGCATTTTGCTTGAAAAATACATTTGTTTTTAACGCAAACATTGCAAGACGGATCCTTAGAAAGCATTTCTCCTGGACTCACGAGGTATGTCTTTAAGAGTGCAAAAAATGGTACGGAACGCACTTAACTGTTTGCAGAAAGCAGCATGCCCAAGCTCTGTTTCAATTGGATATTAAAACAAGATCCGACCTTTCCCCGTCTTTTATAATGTGAGTATGTACATATATGTATGTGTATATAACTAAAGTATGTTTCCTAAATCACGTTAACGCAAAATTTGTATAAATTAGAAATTATAAATATACAAAATGTAAACGATTGTGTAAACCCAATGTTATTATTTTTTTTATTAGTATTAGAGTTTATTATCGGAGCGCTGCCACTTTAATTATGTAAAATCAAAATAAGTCAATACAATATATAAATAAACGGCCTTTAGCAGCGAGCGTTCATTACTACACACGTAATTCTATAATGGCTCCGAATTTAATATGGTTGCTCAAAAATTAATAATGGCAAACAAATGAAATGTAATCTTTGTGGCATAAAAGTCCGTTTAAAAAAAATTCTCTTAGCAAAGAAAACCAATCACACAAAAAAGGCAGCGACACTAACATTAATTCAGATAATAAATTTAAAAATTAAATTTAAAATAGTTTACTTAAGTTTTTTTTAATTCAAAGTTAACCTTTTCTTCTTATTTAAACTTAATCTAATTTATTTTTAAGCTTTAATGGCTAAGGAACTACATCTTTCACAAAATGTGGTTTTCTTAACCTTTTTCATTTTATTATTTATGTAATTTCAAAGTTTAAAGCAAAACCGCGTGCTATTAAGTGAAAAATACACTTTTTTTTTTAATTATTACCAATAATTTTATGTTTATTACTTAATAGAGATGGTATTCATTTTTTTTTTTAATTATCAAAATGTAAATTTTAGTCATAAATTCGACTATCAGATAATCACCTCTGTGAAACCTGAAAGTCGATTCCGAAATTAAGAATCGATCTTGAGCTCGATTAATGAAACGAATTATACAAAAATACGGGTTTGTTAATTAGTTTTGATCAAATGGTATAGACTTTCAGGACAATTCTGGCCTACACATTAAGTCAATTGAAAGATAGAAGAAACAATTAAATAAAAGACTTGTGTCATTATAGTAACATCTCAAATATGTAAAAATCTCGTCATTCTGAACATTACGGCATACATTTTGATAGGTCTCCTTCTGCTAGTTACAAACAGCCGCCCAAAATTTATATATTTTGAAAGAAACAAATAAAAAAATTACATGCTTTGTTCACATACAAATGTGTATGCACATATACACATACATACATACATACTAAAAGTAAAAGAATATACATATGTACATATATATCTTATTAGAAATCGGTTACTGAACTCACCTGCTCATCGTCCAGCGAACGGAATAGCAATACATTCCTCACCGATTCGGTTAGACGTGCGCGCTGCTCATCTGATTTTGGATATACCTTGCGTTCGGCCTCGTCGTCATCGGCATCATTTTCTGGATCATAGGCTTCAGCGAAGACGGATTTGCGGCGCGAGGTAAAGCGCCGTACTGGCTCTGAAATGTGCAAATAAAACAAACAAACAAAAAAAATTAATATTTGCATAGTAAAATAATCATATTTTCACTAATATTTTTATAATTATTTTCAGTTGCATGAAAAATCACGACTTTCGTATTCATACATAATACGTACATATGTATATAACCTTGTGCCTGTGGGCAGTTAAAGTCAGTAATGAAATTTCCAAACGCATTGCGCATACGTCACGTTGTACCCGTTGAACTAAAAAAAAGCCCATATACAACAATAAATATGCAAAATAAGCAAATTACATCAAAAACTCAATTATATTAAGTGATTTGCACTTTTTAAATGAAAAAATGTGTCGGTCTTCATGAGCAATTTACGGCAACATAAATCATTTTTGCCTGGAGTTCTTAGACTCAGACAGCAGACGCCAATGGTTGAAATAAAGAATAAGGCGACAATATATGTTTGTATGTATGTATGTAGTGTAAAATTTTTTAATTAAAAATGCCAGGCAAATGCTAATGCGACACGCACATAGATGAATTGACATGCATGCACATACATACATCCATACATACATACATACATACATATGTATGTAGTTATCTACGAGCATTGTGGATAAAAAGTGCTTATAAGATGAAAGGAAACGTTTTACACGTCTCACAGCGCATGGGAATAAATGAGAGGTAAACAATTTGCGTGCTTAATTAGTGTGCGTATTAAACGCAAATCTGAAGAGATTTCAGAATTTTCATTTCATAATAAATTTCAACATATACATATGTCCGTATGCTCGGAGAGCATTAATTTAGGAACAGCTCAAATGTAAATAATTTTTCATAACCGAAAAGATTTGGAAAAATATACATATTTAATAAAATTGCTTATAAAAATTTTTAATTAAAAAGTACTTTTTATGTATTATTTGCTGTACCTGAGTCGAATTGAGGACAAAGTTTTATGTTTAAGGGTTGAATACAGAACTCAAGAAAAATAACAAAAAATAATTTTCATTAATTATGTTTCTTGAAAAGTACTATGCTGTTGCTGAAAAATTTCTTGACGAAATAAATATATGAGCATTTTTTTTTTGAGAGTTTTAGACTGATTTAAGAAATTTTTATAGAAGAAAATTACTTTTTCATTACTTGAGTGTTTATTTTATATGAATTTTTCGATTTTTTTGAGAGCAAAAGCTACTGGTAACACATTTCATAATTTCCTTTCTTTCGTTAAATATCGAATATTTAAAAACGTTTCCGCCCTTTCTATTTATTACACTGAGGAAAAAAAGGAAAAAAGTTGTATACGCCTTTAAAGTGGCATTACTTTTTTGTCAGTCAGTCAGTATATTTTTCGTACGCTATATAGCTCGGTGTTTGGCCGAGCTTCTCCTACAATTTGTGGTGTGAGTCTTTATATTCTACCACAAATGGAGGGACCTACAGTTTTTGTGCCGACTCCGAACGGCAGATGTATTTAATGAGAAGCTTTTTCATGGCAGAAATACCCTCGGAGGTTTGCCATTGCCTGTAGAGGGGTGACCGCTTGCCCTGCCTGAGGTTCGAACCTCGAACTAATCGGCATATCGAGTTATAGCACGCACCGCTACCCCCTCTACCACAGCGGCGACTATTTTTCGAATAGCTTGATGTTTTACTGCAGCGCATGCAGTTGTTCACAATAAAATAGGGGTAATTTTCAAAATGATGTTTCTTCAATTGTAAACGCAGAATAAAATAGTTTACTCAAGTTATTATGAAGTGGGCAATGCAACCCTGCTCTTCATAGACTAACCCCCGAATTCAGTAAGCAGTCTCAGTCTCTAAAGAGACAAAAGTCACAATTTTAGACCAGTTCACATTCATTAATTTCAAAATAAGGCCTCTGTCTCAAAATAAAGTCTCTAAATTGTGACCTGTTGATGAGCAGGTCGCAAAAAATTTCAAGAATAACAAAAGAAAAAAACTGGAAAGCTAGGAAAAGCAATAATCTCTAACTCATTTTGAGAATTGAGATGATAACAAGTTAGTGAATTCGGGCATAAGTGAAATATGTAAAGCAACCCTGTAAATGAAATAAATAAATGTCAAGGAAGATGGCGGGTCTCTTCCGGTTTTACAAATCACGGCGAACACATAAACTTTTAAAGGGTTAAATCACAGCAGTAATTTATTAAATAATTAATTTTTAAAGAATCTTTAATCGAAACCGTATAACAAAAAAGGTTAAGGGCTTATACGAAATTCGCAAAAATTAAAAAAAAAAAATCTTGAAAATTGTCGTCAAAATTTCAAACTTTTTATTCAGGACTTTTAGGAAAATTCTCGATATGCAGTAGGGTGATTGAGTCGACTTTTTCAAACTGGTTTTCTCCGGTTTTATCATAAATTTTCAACGGTTTTTTTTGAAATCTTGATTTTTCGAATATCGAATAAATCGAGTTTTTTAATCTCCAAAACCGGGTTTTTACTAAGTTGTAAAGATATAACCTTTGAGAAATAATAGAAATACGGCAGCACTTCGATTAATTTTACATCCATTATATCTTTATTAAAATGGCAACCCAAAATTTCCTATTAATTAGATAAGACCATTAGAGTATATATTCGAAATCCAAATGATTTGCAGAAAAACAAAGGTATTTTAGAAGATTTTATACATTTAGACAAATAACATACGAGGTTGGGAAACCGTGGTAAATTGTATAACTTTGAGTTAGATAGTAGGACTTATTGTCAGTAAGGTGTTATGCAATTTTTCACGGTTTTCCGTCCTTTTAAGAGCATCAAGTTTTAAAAAACTAAAGAAAAAATAGATTCGACTTAAAAACACTTATGCTGTAATTCAGTAATTTAATATAATCTTAAATTTTGAAATTTGAGACTATGTATGAGTTGAAATTATTGCATTTCCTCGTTTTTACGTTTTTGTGTTTGGCTTAATTTTTTGTGATACTCGTACCTTATTTTGACACTACAGGCTTGGGAATGCTTTCGGAATTTTGGCATTGAACTACATTTGATTGCATTAAGTTACACGTATATTAATGTAGCTTTTTTCTTAATTGGAACAAGAACCGGTTTACGCCCCGTTTTTCTTGTTTTAAAAATTAGAAACCGGGTTTTTTCAAATAGCCAATTTTCAAATAATTCGAAAGTTGGTTATAAAAAAATGCGAAATATCGAACATCCTAGTATACAGTTTTGTAGCCGATTCAATTTCATTAAAACAAAGAGAGTTCCAGTTGGCTAAAAAGTACCGTTGATTTATTAGATTGCTTTTTGTCAAGGGTGTCTTTAAAATCTAATTTTATATGGAAGAAAACGTTCAACACCTTTGATAAAAAAAAATCTACCATACGTTTGATACTTGTAGCAATATATTTACGCGTGTATATGTATGTACATATGTAATGAAACGCATTTGTGAAATTTGTGGTAAAAATTTTCAAACACTATGTTTTCTAGCTGCATGTATACACAAACATATACATATATATATATGCATGTACATACCATTTTATGAAGGCCAGCAACTGGATTAGCTCAAAATTTAGATTAGCATATTTGCAAATATTTACAGCAAACAAACAGATATTTAACAAAAATTTAATAATGAGAAATTGCGAATGAAAACCACTTATTCTATTGAAAAATAATTTTATGTTTGTAGGTACCCTGCATTCAAAAAATATCAATTGCTAAAACTAACTAACTTTTAAATAACTACTTTGCCATACGCCATTTTTATCAATCGCATACAAACTAATTACTAGTAAGCTGAAAAATCATGCAAAACAATCCAAGAACTTTATAAAATAAAGATATGGCAAGATAGTTGGCAATGACATAGATCAATTATCAATCGATTGCAAACATAAAACTAAAAGGAACAATTTTTGTATTTTGCAGATATATCAAATTTATTTCTAGGTGCTCCTGCACCTGCAATATTTGTAAATTTAAATTTATAATGTAATGAAAAAATGGTCATTTGTTTGATGTGCCTTGAATTGACTATAAAAATCAGTATTCAAAAAATTCAAATTTTGAAAAATTTTAGAAATCAGATTAAGCAAAATAAATAGTCAAAACTTGAGAAAATGATGCATTGCTATTGTTTTTTTTGTTTTTTGTTTTGAGGGAGCAGGTGTTCGTTTGCATTGAAAATAAGATCGCTAAAGTAAAAAGCTACTTTTTTTTTGTGATTAATTTTAACTTTCCCGTTCACTTCTTTATACGCCTATGAGTGATAATTTTCTATGTCAGGGCTTTTTCGCACTCAACAGAATTTGCGTGAAATTTTTTATGTGCACTTAATTGCATAAAAGAGTGCCGGCAAACTTTTCAGTACATTCGTTCTGCAACGCTTTTGCAAAACTTGGTGAATCGCCATTACATAAATTTATATATTTTTTTTTAAATAACTCTCAATTAAATGCGCTATTGTGCATAGGCGTAAAAAATAGCTATTGCATTTGTTTCAATTCAGTCATGCAACACCTTAAATGCTTAAAAAATAAATAGAACTAATTAGTAAGTAAAATTGAATAAGCTACTCATTACTTGAGTACAATACATATCAAAAAGTAGTTCTTAACAAGCTGCCTAATGAGCTTAAAATAAATGTAGCAATGTGTGTAGGAAAATAAGTATTTATTATTTTTGGCCTCGAGCAAGTTTTAACTAATTGTTCTTTTAAAAAACTTTGGAATTCGTTACAAAGTTACAAACAAAAAAAATTGACGAAATGATCAACCGTAGAATTTATTACGTGAATTTACAAATTTCCAGAGTAACGTTTGTTAAACAAAATTGGAGAATCTGTAGCTTCCGCGTTGCAAATCGCGAAAAAGCTCCTAATTCAAAGCTAAAGACTAAGCAGAAAGATATGGTTGTATGTTTGATGGTTAAAATTTTAAAGAGTTATATAAGTCATGACTCAGAAAGAGAGAGAGCAAATATGACCAAATCTAATTTGGGTGGAATGAAAGATGAATGTCTCAAAAAAAGGGCGAAATGTCTAGTCATCGTACTGCCACTCACATCTCACTGCTCATACTAACAAGGTAACTGGAATTTTATGCCAGTCGAAAGCTGCACGGTAAAGCTTAAGGAACATCCACCAAAACCATGAATGATATAGAAGAAGATTGCGTAGCGAAAGAGAATAAAAATGGATGATCGACCGCAGAACAGGTTTGCCACTTTGGTAATCGTTAACCAAAAATGAAATTTTTTTTTATATTAGAACGGATGTGGTAAATTTTTTTTCTATTTGGAAATTATTTCAAAGAGTTGTCTTTTAAGTTTTAAATACGAAGTCACTACTAAAAAAAATTTAAAATTTTTAACCTTCTTACAATTGCAAAAGAAATTTGCTTATTAACATATGGCTCATTAACTAAAAGACTGTAATAACCCAAAAAACCAACAACCGAGAGAAACTGCCGGGAAGTTTTGAATTTGCATATACTCCTTTAGTAAAATGAAATGTTTTTTATTTTATTGAGCATTTTTGCATACTCAAATCGATTATTGTATTTAATGAGTTATGGTAACCCTTTTTTCTGTGTTGGTTTCAACTCAGTTTAAAATAAATTTAGTTATACTCAGTTCAACTTCATTTTTTATTTATTTATTTCATTTCAGTCTACCGATGCATCTTACAGACTATATAAAGAATATATAAAGGATAATCAATTAAATATAGCGAACAATTGTTGCTTAAAGTTATATAAATTAAGACTAAAATCTAGGTTAGTATAATTATTGCAGAGCCGAATGCATCTTACCATTGGTTCATTAAAGGCATAGTTTGTTTTATGGACTTTGTCTTCGAATAAACGTACCCGTCTCAAATCGTGGTGATTGGTATGAAAGTTTATCAATTTTAGTAATTCATTACAATTTATGCTTGAGTGTGTTAAATTGTACACGAATAATAATGAAAAATAGATACGTCTGTCTTCAAGGCTTTGCAGACCGAGCAATTTGCGTCTGCCTAAATAATTGGGGAGCCCATTAGGCCAGCGCAGTTTATATAATGCATTCTTGGTAAACACTTTTTGGACTCTTTCGATTTTGTTTACATGGGACTGATAGTATGGGTTCCAGATCAGTGAACAATAATCTAGGCGGCTTCGAATTAAAGAGACGTAGAGTGCCTTTAGTGTCAAGGGATTCGAAAAATCTTCGGTATTGCGACGAAGGAATCCGATCATGAAAAACGCCTTCGCAACAATATAGTCTACATGGTTAGAAAACGTTAGTCCTGAATCGAAAATTACGCCCAAGTCCCTAATTTCTTCCTTGCCAGTGAGCTTAAGATCATTCAAGTGGTAATCAAAGGCTATAGAGTTAAGCTTTTTCTTGTATGAAACAACGCAGCATTTTTGAATATTTAAATAAAGGTGGTTTAGTGTACACCATTCCTGAAACCTTCTAAGATCCTGTTGAAGATTAAGGCAGTCGCTTATATATTGGATTTTCATAAATAACTTGACATCATCAGCAAACATTAAACATATTGCAGATTGGAATATGTTTGGTAAATCATTTATAAATATTAAAAAGAGAAGAGGACCACAGTGAGTACCTTGCGGTATTCCAGACCAGGCTTTAATCATTGTTTCTGATTTGAACGATGCCATTTTTACAAACCATTTCCTATTCTTTAAGAAGCTAGAAAAGAATTTTTTGTTGCAACCAAAACAAAGAAGTCAGCAAACAGCAACTCTTCAATATCGGCCGATTAAATACTGAGCTTACACTCAGCTTAAACGACAAATAGAGTTAAACTTGCACTGAAAACCTGGCCCTTAGTAAATTAGCGACATGTACATCATATGTGGTTGCACCTTAATAAAGATAAATATTGCAAAAAAAACATTTGAAGGTTTTGACGAGTTAAACGACTTTTGGTAATATTTTTCTGGGTTATGTAAATTTTTTTAGAGTTTTGAGAGGCCGATAAGTAATTGAAACCCTTTGCTACTATACCCCCACTATAATTTCTTTGCTTGTAGAAGGCCATAGGGCTCTTCCAATTGCTGAGCGCTGAGCTGACTTGTTTCCTACCTTAGCGCTTTCTTTATGATGCTTGATCCTTTTGGAAATAAGGACTCAGGTCCTATGGAGTTCGAGGTGGCCGCCATCTTGGCTAGGTAGTCGGCCACCTCATTTCCCTTAGTGTCTGCGAGACGTGGCACCCATGGAAGTGTGGTAATGGCACACGTCAAAAGGTAGCAGGACTTATTCAAGATCAATGTCTAAACTCAACTACTAAAACTTAGTAAAGAAGATATAAGAACTCTCACTAAGTACTTATTGCAGGTTAAGGTTTCATCTTCACAAAATGGGACTCTCTGAGAAAACAGACTGCAGGTTTTGTGTGCCGAAGAAGCAAACCACTTAGCATTTATAGTGAGACTGCCTGTATGTAAATGTTTGGAATAATAAACAAACACTTTTTGTAAAAAATTTTTATATTAAAATTCTCTTCATTGTCTATAAAGTTTTGTATACTCGTAATTTAGCAAGAAAACTATCAACCGCAATCCATAAATAATGATCGGAGGTTTTAACAGATCTGACTCGGCGTCCATTGGTGAATAACGAAAACAAGGACTCCCATGAAGACAATGGAAACATCAAAAACAGTAGGAAGTGTTTTCACATGCTTTGAGTAACTGTAGAGAGGCAACTGACAAAGTTATTTCTTTTTTGACAATCCAACCCGAAAAACATTTCTAGAGCCACAAAAGAAGAGTAAAGATTTATATTGGAAATAAAAAAAATAGGCCTTCAAAATCTGTTCTACACAACAACAGCCATAGACAATCTTTAAAAGGATATTATGACTAGTTTAAAATCGATAAGTAAACCTCTTTTTCTTCAGTTTTTTTGTTGGAGCAGCGCTTTTAAGTAGACTCCTTACAAAATTAATTATTTGGCTACCTCTTTTTTAAAGCCACTTAAGTGAATTGGTTGACACAGAATATTGCAACCCATTCTCATTTGGATGTTACAAATTTCATCATACAAATAAATACTTGCTACAAATACACGCAACAAAGTGCGAGTATTTCTCGGTTATGCTCATAATTTTGCATTGTCTTGCCTTGGCGGCGATGACAGCAATAAATCCATGCGCAGAACAAAATGCAATTATTTTGCGCATCTCAATTAAAAATGCACCTTGGCATTTAATTGGCGTAATCATGTTGCAGTTTACGATGTTTGAATGTATGCATGTGGTGGAAGGATATATTTAAGTAGCAAAAGAATGTGTGGCAGTTGGCATTGTTTAAGTGGTTCATGGGGATGTGAGCCAAATCAATATCAAGTGATACTTATTTTTAATCAGGCATGTTCTGAAAATCGTAATATTTAAATTCGGTACAATTTGCAAAGTACTTTTGAAGATGCTGCATTTAAAAATTCACTCTAAAGATATTAAAATGATTTATACTACACACTTATACATCTTTTACAGTTTTAAGAAAAAATACTTAGTTTCTTCATAAGAAGTAATAAACAAATGTAACAAATCGTCCGGAATTTAAATCGCACGATTTTCAGATCATACCTGATAAGTTTCTTTTTTCAAAATTATTAACCTTGCACATACTTGTTTGTGTAATTTTGTGCTCACTGAAGAAACACCCTACAAATCAATTTTGCATACAGGCAAGCCGTTAAAACCCCTAAAAAAATATTCTCCTAAATGATTAATTTGTTTTAATTTTCACATGTTCGCGAAAAAGACACCAAATGCGAAAACAGTTGAAATTTCTTAGCTGCCCAAAAATAATATTAAAAGGAGGCGATGAAAAAAGCGGGAGTAAAAATTAGCTTGGAGAACATAATTTGCATCTCGTTTCAAGTATCATACATACATATATGCTTCCGAGAAAATATTCTTCCGAAACTTTCACTCCTCGAAGGGCCGTTTGCACCATCTTGCGACTACTTCCATGAATTTTCAAATATACTCACATTTACATTACAAGTAAGTACACTGAATATACGGAAGAGTCAATACCCAGAATGTAACTTTGCTATGCCTTAGGATATGCAGACATTTTTGACTTAACTTATTTTTGTCTTTTTCTCGTTTTTCTTTTACAATTTTAATTAATTTTTCCAGCTTATTTCGCTACTTTAATTTCGCCTCTTTGTTTTGTAAACATCTTAGCTGGCATAGTAGGGACCATAAAAAGAACTTGAAAAACAAACAGGTACAACGTTACGAAAATCTAGACACCATCTTTCAGGAAATAATCACCAAAACTGTCTATTGAGGCGTATTGAAGGTCTATTTCGGGACTAATACTTTCCTTTTTTAGCACCATTCCGGGCCAGTTTTGGACTATTTTGAGAGTATTTCAGGACTAGTCCGGTAAAATTTCGGGATTATTTCGGGACCACTTCGGGACTAGTTCAAGAACATATTGGGACCGTTTCCGGACCTATTCACAACTATTTCAGGAATATTACGGGACAAGTTTTTGAAAGTTTGCGAATAGTTCAGGGCTATTTCGGGACTAGCATTTGTTTATTGATTTTTACTTTTAAAAAATCTTTTCACTGCTCATGATAATAATGTTAAAAAAAATAACTCTCACTATGTACATTGAGTATAGGTATACAATCACATGATCTTAATGATAATTGTTGTTAAAGTTGTTGTTTGTATTTTGTGCACGCTTACCAATAAGCAAATTGGCTGTAGATACTTGAGATGCCATTTTAAAAAGAAGGCTGACGACGCTGGTGCAAGAGGGGTCGTACAGGTTACGATGACAAATACGAGCGCCGCAACGCCGAGCAAATGAGAACGCTGCAGCGACGCTTGAGGCAGCCCAGATCGCTGCCGCTGCCGCTACCTCGATGCCTTGATACCGAGTAGTTATGACAACGAATAATTCGAGCGAATGCACCGACGCTGCGGTGTAGGTGTGCAGTTGCTAATGCAACGCTCAACGCGCAACGTGCAGCGGTGGTTCGAAGAAGATGCGGCAACGCACTTTTCAAGCCCACACACGCGTAAATGAAAGTATGTATGAATTTTGTATGTATGTCTGCTTGCTAATATGCACACGCGCAAACTTGAGAGGCTTAATTAAATTTGTTGCGAATGCTTCACAGATTGGCAGCGTATGTGGGTTGATTGTTGTTATTGTTGTTTTGTGTGATACATTTGTTGGTTTTATAGTTCTTTTGCACTTAATTGCGTTAGTTGGTTGTTGTTTTCACTTGTTTGTATGTAATACTTCCTACATTTTTTTGTAATTTTATTTTTAATTTGTTACCCTTGCAACCGAGTACATATTTATTAATAGAGTCGAAACTCACGTTGTTATTATTGTTGTTTTTTTTTTCATATAACACAAATTATGCTATTTATTGTAGTTGTATGCTTTTATCTAAATATATACATATGTACATACATACATATCCATGTAGCTGTGGTGTAGGTGCCATTGTTGTTGTTTGCTGTGATTATTAACGCACGCGCACATTTAGGCTCTGCACAAACCCCTTCTACATTGACTACAAGATGTTCTGTGTAAGGCAATTAAGGACCAAGAGAGTTAACGAATTTAAAACGAACACTTGTTGCTCCATGGAATAATGTCGGAGAGAAGTTTCGAGAAACTGCCATTATTAAGCGGAATTATTTGTATTAATTTATTTGGGTTTTAATATATGTAAACAAGGAAAACCAAGGGTGTCTTTGGCTATGCTGAAGGCTTTATATTTTTTTGTGAATGGAGGAATTGTATAGGAGTTGGATGTTATGTTATACTTCACTGATCTTTCATTGCTCCTAATAACTGATATTTGTGCACAATTTCAAGCCTTTAGCTGATTAAATGAGAGAGTTATGGTGCAAAATACGTTAAAGTCATCCGATCTGGCCGACTCCGATTATTAATACATTAAAAAAATTGCACCTGACGGTCACATTTAATCGAAATAGCTTTAAAATTGATGGACAAGTTTGCCTTCAAACAGACAGACAGACAGACAGACAGACGGACATGGCTAAATCTACGCAGCTCATTATACTGATTATTAAGGTATACTTTTTGATGGGTCTATCCATCTGGTACTAACAAACATCGGATCATACCTAATATACCATTTCCATAAAAGGTATAAATATATATGTAGGTACAAAAAATTAACAAGTTATTTTTTCATAATTTCTTTTAATTCATATTTTGGTAGATAAAAATTCGAAAGCAGTTTTTTATGGGCCATTTTTCGACATTAATTTTTCACATTTTCTCTGTATTAAAAGCCGTAGTGCGGAAAAAACGAGTAAATTTTTTACAATACACCAAGCTAGGCTCTTTAATTTCTTTTTATTTGTATTTAAAATAAAAGTTGCTTTAAATTTGCAGAGTTGAGTAACGTTCTGAAAATGTTGGCCAGCTCAAATGAAGTTTGCCAATTGTGATTTCTTTGTTACTCAAATTCTCCAAAAAAAAATGTAGTTTGGCATTCCGGAGGAGTTTTACTGATGGGTTTTTAAGATGTCAATACAAAAAAAAACGGCCGATTATTAAGCTTATTCGCAACTTCAAGGAAGAGTGTTGACTGTTGAGTTAAAACTTGTTCATTCATTCATATTTTGCGAAAAAAGCGTGCAAAAAAAAATCCGCTTTTAAATATCAACGTTTCCACCTGAAACCCGAATTTGTGGAAATGAACAAATTTATTACATAAATAAATAAAAAAAGAAGAAAATGGGGGATTTTAGAAACCGCCGCGTTAGAAAGAACCGCTTTAAAATGAGATCGACTGTAAATGTATTTTTCAAAGCTTTGAGAAATTCTTAGTTCTCAAGTTGATATCCAACATTATTCTTAAAGCACTGCTCTAACTTTGGAATGAAAGATGTGATGAACTTAAGAAAAACAAGTTTCTTTTAAATTACAAAAAATGATATAGTCGTTTCGAATATTAACTCAAAATGTAAAAAAAAAAACGTAATAAGGAAGACATCTTAAAAAAAAATAAATATCTTAATAAAATTAAACATGATATCTATTATGTTTGGCCCAAGGCGAATTTAGTAAGATGGCAGCTCATTGATTTTTGTGGTACAGCAAATGTCAAAATCATTTGTTTGTTGGTTGCTTTTGACATTCGCTATACCGAAAGCAACAACAAAATACAAGTACTTTTTTTTCTTAGATATTTGCTGCCACCTTTTTGAATTCGCCTTGGTTTGAAACCAGTAAAGGAGTTCAAATTGAGAACCATCTTTTTCTTAAGTAAGTTTTTCGTAAGCGAATTCGAGGTTTTAAATAAATTACTCCTTCTTCTGGCCAAATGCCTTAGACAGAGCAACGTATTAAAATAAATGTGTTACCAATCTACTTAGAGCTATTCCTTGCAGGCAGATAATAAGCAGATTTAACACTCACACGCACGCATTTGAACAGGACATGGCGAGGAAGAGATGGTAAACTGCAACAAAAAAAGTTGCAAAGCAAATTTCCACTCAAAACGACTAAAAATAGCATCAGCAGTTCCGCATTTGCAGCTTTTCAGGACCAGACTGCAGGACACACGCATCGCCTGCAGCGGAAACCAAAACAGGCAGGAAAACAAAACAAAATATCCAAAAAAAAAAGGAGAATTAAATCCGAACACGATGTATACAAGCGACCACAAGCATGCTGGGAAAAGGAAATTTTATAAAAATAAACGAGAAAAACATAATTTTTTTCTTTTGCATTTAAATGCGTTATGATGTGAAAGCTACAATGCGCGTGTACACCTGACTTAACAAAAATAAAAAAATAAAACCAGCAACAAAAATATGCTGCCATAGAAATGAGAGTAATGTTTTTCCAAATCCTTTGAGCGCATGTACATTTGTATGTGTGTGTGTGTGTGCACACGGCTGGCGGAGGCGAGTGCAGCGAAGATGCGCAAAATGCATAAAGAAAACTTCGCATAATCCTTTTGCATTTTACAGACACGTTTCAGTAAACAAAGATGCGCGTTTGAGCAATAAACGAGGTGGCAAACTGCCAATAAGAAAGTGAGGAGCGTCAAGGATTTAGGATTAGCAGCTGAAAAGGCGTTAAATAAGCTGAAGATATACATATAAAACAGAAAGGATACGCAAACATAACAGAATAACAGCAACGGATGAGTAATACTCGTAAGTAGTGCGTGAACAATAAAGACAATAAAATAAAAAGTAGTTTTAAGAGAAAAGCAGAGTTTTTTATTGCCAATCGCAATGCGCTGAGACGAATTGAAAGGTCAATAATACTTGTTAATTGTTTTTTTTTTCCATATACGGACATTGGGAAAAATTTCACCACCTAACTCTTTACAACTTACTTTATATGTACGCTTTCGAGAACTCCACTAAAAAACTAACTAGGCGAATGAGATAATGCACAAATGTACAAATTTCTTGCATAGTTCTGGGCACGTGTTTTGCCTAATATAGCCAATAGGTTAATTCGTTTAAACGAATGACGGACAGCAAGATCAGTGGATGTTGATTATAGTAGTGTTGTTTGTAACCAGATTTGAGTTTTAAGATGAACTGCGAAATTTACAAAGATCACGAAAGGAGTCAAGTTCATGTTTGGAATGACTTTAAAATCACCTGACATACAGGGTGTTTCAAAGCCATTTTACAGCCATAGATTTTAATAAAGAAAACAGTTCATTTTGTAAAGAAAATCATAAAAACCAAAATTCAAGACTTTGTGAAATACTTAAAACAAAATTAAAAGCTTTTCATGAGAATTTCAAACTTTAAAAAATATACAAAAACTAAACAACACTTAAAAAAATCCAAATGTCTTACTTGAAAAAAGTTAAAATTTTTAAGTACGCAGTTGCCAATTTTTGTCTTTTAAATAGCAAGCCTCTAGTGACTAAAGACATCCGTCCAAAATTAAGATTTTTTTCGCCAAATTTGTATAAAATCGTCAAAATTAATTTTTTTAATGAAGGGTAATTTTTCGCACCTTAAACTAAAATTTAATGGGAAACAAAACTTCATACTCGAAAAAATTATATAATTTTTTTTTTTAATTTTGATAAATTTTTTTTGAATTATTTTACATTTTGTGTTCATATTGAAATTTGGATTTATACAAAAAAAAGCAGCCAACTTATTTTGGTAAAATTTTGTATACATTAATTATTGGCTTTGTTGGTTATCGGTTTAAGTTATAATTGAAATAACGAGTTGGAAAAACTTAATCTTTTTTGAGTTAAAATATTTCTTTCTCAATAGTATGTTGAAATGTTTTTCCCTCCCCGCCAGTATCAGAAACACATTTTGATCTAAAATTCGAGTTAAGAGCTTTTACCGCGGCGTCGACCATGGATTTATGTACAGTATGTCAAGTTATTGATTGCAAAATTAAAAATTGCAATAAAGTTCGAGTTCAACAATGAAAAATATAAGGAAGCACATATGTTTTAATTTTTTTTATTTTTTTATTTAATTTTTCAGCTTATTTTCTTATATTGTGAAAGAAAGAGCGAAAAATACACAATACAAAAAAGACAATTTCCATTGTGTCAATTAATTGTTTGGAAATTTTGAGTAGGCGGTATAACGTAAGCAAAATAAAATTGTTATTGTTAATACCTTATGTGAGCTTGAGACTTTTTTGGGAAGGAATCAATACATTTTTTAAGATCATATTGCTCGGGTATATTCACCCATTCCTTTTTTTGTAATTTTTATTTTTTGGTGATAGTTTTTCAACTATTCTTTTCAAGTATGCCCACAAATTTTATAATGGGTTATTGTCTGGACCTTGCGAAGGTGCGTCTATTACTTTGTTGCAGTTATAAAGCAGCCAAGTCATACATACATTCAGTTTTTGTGGATTTTGGGGGTCTTCAAAGCCACATTTTTTTTAGTGACCTCGTTTGGCTAAATATCCAAATAAAATTCTTTTATCATAATGACGGACAATTTTCTAAAGTTGACCCTGGGTAATATACATATTTTTATTTTGGAGGCCTGTGAGCGGTTTTCTCAAAAATTTGTTGGGCCCATCGTGGTGATACAGCATTATTTTAGTTTAATCGCAAAAGAACTCGTTGCTCGAGAAATCAATTAGCTAAGAAATTTGGGAAATAGCATTTGATATCCGTTTGCAAACATTCTGTGAAGCCAGCAGTGGCTTCCTGCGCGTAATTCTGAAGGAATATTTGTGCATTTTGAGTACTTGTCGAATTAGTTCATACGATACATCTACTCCGTAGACGTTTTTTTAAAATTTTGGCAAATTTTCTGGTGCTAATTTGAGCATTGTTTTCCATTGAATGTATGATCCTACTTTCATCTCTTCTTGCCAACTTCTTTAGTCAGTCTCCAGATCTTTTTAGCGCGGCTCATAATATTGTAGATGGTTCTTAGCTCTATTGAAAAAAATTCTGCATGTTATTTTGTTGATTTTCATTTGTAATAATTAAAATAAACCTACTGAACGACGTTGTCATCAATGCTCATTCTCGGTATGTTACAAAGTCAACTCCAGCTATACTGCGTTGGTCAATAACTAAGAATACGACTGTTTCTAACTCGCTTCTTCACTGCAAAGTGTCCCCGCAAATCAATTTTCCCAGAATTTGAAATCGATAGTTTAATTTTACTTACGTTACATCGACTATTCAGAATTTGCAAAAAATTAGTTGACACTATGGAAATTGTCTTTTTTGTTTTAGAATTTAATTGAAAAATTTAAAAAGCGAAATTAAAGAAAAATAAGTGCTCAAAGGCCGTCAAACTGAAGAACAATTCTTAATTCCGTAACCTTTCGTGCATTCTGTTGTATACGTGGCTTAAGAAAGCAAAAATGTTCAGGGGTTTGTTAAACATTCTCTCACTTATCCCGAATTAAAATTATTAGCGAAAATTAAGCAAAGAAAATTAAATGAGCAGCACAAAAAAAAGTTAAAAAAAAAGAGTGGAAGGTCTTTATTTGCTTGAATGTGAGGTGCAGAAAATTGTTGAAATGTTAAAAAATAAAATTAAGTTTCTTAGGGTCAAGTATACAGTTACTAGCAAAATGCACATCATTCTGAAGACTTGAAAATTCTACAGTTTTTAACGCTATTTCTTCGTATGCTCAGTTTAGCTAGGGACTGTATGCTTTTATGTTGGCGAAAGAGCATTCAACTGAAGTGGTTGAAGGATTGGTTGTGCATTTAATTACTGCTTAAACACTGAAAAAGTATATACATACATATGTGTGTATTTTTTTTTCAGCGCCGTTGTGGTAGCACACTACCCTCAAGTGGCCCTTTAAAACCAGGATAAAACTGTTTTCGTCGAATTCCTCTCACCACGGGGCTGCCGTCAAGCATTACATCATGGGGGGGGGAGGGGTAAGGCGGTTAGTCGCCGCTGCTACGCTGTTGTCTGGTGAGAGTTCTCAACCTCTTCATTGCTTCTGCTATTACATCACAGATAGTTTTCCTAATTTTGATTTGAATCCATAGTTGCTGTATCTATTTATCTTGCTGCAGACTTCATTAAGAGCATTTAGTATGGCTGAGTATTTATTCGCCGCTACTTTGAATAAGTGCGACCGTCGGAACGGACGAGGTTTCGAGCAGCCTCGCTGATAGGCTTCGTCTAGGGATGAAGACCCGGAAGCACTAGTTTGTTGATTACTGCACTAATGCTTTTATTATTGTCTGGATGCCAAGTCTATAAAGTTGTTTGTATTTCAATCGGACACTTATATTTTTAATAGGCTGTCGGAACGGACGAGGTTCCGAGCAGCACCCTCCCTATCTATCTGGGGGCTGTCGGAATGGATGAGATTCCAAGCAGTCTGATAGAGAGCTTCACATTTTGGGGAATGTCGGAACGGACGGGGTTCCGAGCATCGCCTTCGCTGTCGGAATGGATGAGATTTGCGAGCAACCAGTTTTGAGCACGTGGTTTGTGGTAGCTTAATGGTTCGCTCGCCGCTGTCTTTCCAGGCGTCTAAGTTGTTTTAAAATTGAAGCAATTACATCGCTGGTTGATGTCCATTCACTAAGACCTTTCATCATGTGACTGATGATGGATTCCGGTGCAAGCACCCCACCAATTGTAGTCCTCAGTACATTCATTTGGCGACTAAAACGGGGGCACACAAAAAATACATGGTAGACGACATCGTCTATTTACGTCGCCATGGCATATATCGCAGTATGGGTCGTTGTCGTGTTTGTACTTAAACCGTTATGTGTGTATGTGTGAGTGTGTATGTACATGTGTGTCTACAAATGTACCCAGCCATCATTTTGAAAATAATTGGACGAGGGATTTCAATAACAATAAATTCACCACTCTTGGTAGAATATCTTTTGACGGTCTCTTCTTTAAATCTACCACGAACAATATAACTAAAAAATACTTTGTTTTTTGTTTTGTTTGATAATTAAGACAATGCATTCAACACTTTTATGGAAGAGTTTTAGATGATTTTTGATTAGTTTTATTTTGTTAAAAACACATTTTGAAAATGTTGTTGTAAGTAAAATGAACTTTCATCGCATACTTGACGCAACCCAAGGCAGTAAGAAGCATATTACGCTTCTGTTATCGCACAGAAAGTTCGACCGACTTGACGATGAAGCAGTGTTCAAATACAAACAATTTTTTAAATACTACTATATTATGTTGTGATATGTAATTGTTCTAATTAATGTAAGTGCAACAAAATTGCTTGTTGTTTGTTATTATTGTAGTTTGTTAATGTTTATTATATTTGTATTAAATAGACTCCCTGAGGAAGACGCGAATATGCGTCGAAACGCGTAGGAGAAAAAGTTAAACGTTTGTTTAATTTAAAATAACCGGCCGTAAAGCTCCATTTAAGCATTGATTTAAACTTAAAACTTGGCCCATGAAAATATTATTACTTTAGATTTGTCTTCATTTTAGAAAAATGTCAGTTGGCAATTAAAATTGTTTTACATTTGCTTTGGCATTCGATATTAGTGAGACTTAATAAAGGGTGTTTTTTTAGACATATAATTTTTAAGAAGAAATAAAACGCATATAATTTAATGCAATGGCCAAGAATTTAGCTTTATTATAAAGATAAGAGTTTGCCATTATGTTTTAAAAATGAGTTCGGGCAAGTTAGCCCCGCGGCTGGCTGTAATAAATTCCAGCCTAGAGGCCAATTTTCGACCAGCAATTGGGGCCGTATGTCAAGGCGTCTTGAAATGGCAAACCAAACTGACTATGAACCAAGTAACAGCTGTCAAAAAGACCAACTCCGAAAAAAGCATTGCCTCATTGAAAACCATACGTCTAAAAAACACCCTTTATATGGCAGGTTTAATTTCCGTGTTTCCAAAAAAATTGACAGCCGTCCACATTTTTGTTTGAAATAAAACTTGCAATCAGCATGCATATTTAAATATTTGTATATCTTTTATTTTTAGAAAAAAAAAGTTTATTTGACAGCTGTCAACTCTCAAGGTTTTAATTTAAAATAAAATTCGTAATCAGGTTTTCTAAAAGCTTACTCAGTGGCATTTAGAAATTAAAATATTCTTCCTCTTTATAAAAACTGATTCAGTTGCATTAAAAAAAAAGATTTTCTTAGTTTCGAAAAATTATCAGTTCATTTGACAGCTGCCAACTCTCTTCAAAGTTTTAATTTCACACAAATTTCGTTACTATTATATCTAAACATTTTTTTTTAGCGTTATTTGAAAAAAAAGACTTTTTGCTTATTTGTAGAAAATTTTAGTTCATTTGACAACTGTTAAATTTGACAAAAAAGTCATGATCAGCGTTTTTAAAAGCACTTGAAGAAGGGCTTTTTTTTCGATAAACTCTCCAAATTACAATTTGACTTAAAGTTGTGATCTGCATATCTGAATACATGTTTAGATTTATTTTTAAAAGAGTTTTTCAGGCCGATAGGCCCTGTTGCTAGTTGCCACAATCGTGTAATGTAATTATTTATAATTTTCTTTCATTAAAAATATAAATAAATAAAAATTACAATTCATTTGACTGCTGTCAGCTGTCAACGTTTAGTTTTGACACAAAATTCGAGACTGGTATGCTTTGAAACTTGATCAGTGACATTTTAAAAGGATTTTCTCTGTTATACAGGATTTGACACTTGTTTTGACAGTTTTCAACTTTCCAACCATAAATACTTAAGCCTAAACATTTGTATTAAAATCATAAGAGTCTTTCTAGTAAAACATGGCTTCTTCGACTACTGTGCGACTACTGTGCGACGACACAGCTAAAAAACAATTAAACAATATACCCAATAAACATAAAGAACAACATTAAACTACGTAGATCAGGGTGTGTATGAATGACACACAAGCGATTTGAAATGCGAAAACAAGTGATAAATTACATATAAAAAAAGGTGTTTCCTTTTAAAAATACCGAATGACTAAAAATATTGCTCACAATTTAGGGGCGGAACCAAATGCTTGTGTGACGGTTTCATAGTTAGGTACCCTTTGTTTATACTTGTCACCATTTCCATTTCTGGGTTAATTAAACGCAATTTACATTTAATCAATTTAATGACATTACGTCGGCAACTTCAAATGGCAAAAGTGCGAATTCATAGGAGGGCAGCAAAACAAAACAAACATATGTGCATATGCACAGTTGTGTTCAATTTAATAAAAGTGATGCATTTTGACATTTATTGGCGATTTACAACAATAAAATTGTATACAAAACTTGAAATTTCATCCAAATTTATAATTTTTTTCTCAGGAACTTTCAAATACTTTCAAGTATGCAGTTTTGTAGCGCATTCACTAAATTGTATGTTGTTATATAAAAATTACGTTTTTTCAAACGCTTTATGAAAGCAGGGCAGCAGAAATCCATGATAAGTTTAAAGTAAAAAAAATATTTTAATTTTTGTTATTTCAATTAAAATTTTAAGAATAACAAAATTTAAACCCAAGGTTTAAATGGCGTTAATTAGAGAACTTACTGCACTTTAATTGCAAAGCAATTTTAGGCAAATTAAAGCTAAATAATTTGACAAAATGTGCCAACATGAACCAAGACCATTAAATTGAACACAGGTTTGCGTACGCGCGAAAACCCAAACATGCCAACAGCAATGACACCCACGATAACGGCGAGTTTGCGACACCTTCGCAAAAAAAAAAACAGGAAATTCCAAATTCAACAAATCGACTTAACACATACGTTTTGTCTACACTTTTTATAGTCGCCAGCATTGGACGCCTTAAAATATGCAAACCATTTGAATTTATTTACTTTTTATTTTCTGTTAAACTCAGTCTCAACCTCAATATTCAATGCTGCTTATCATTCGCAAAGCGTGCACTAACAACTCGTCAATTTGACTGGCGTTTTATGCAAATTGCGAACAATAATCCGCAGTGACGCATTGGGCTTTGCAAATGTTTCGATAATTAAGCGACAAAAGCCGCGAGAACAATACGCTCCACAATTAATTAACGACACGTCCTTCGCTTATACCGTTATCAGAAGCACATCAACAGCACTTAGAGTTCTGCGGGTTTAACGTTGCGAATTCGAATTTCAAAAGTGTTTCGAAAGCTGCTAAACTGTCAGCGACACTGGACGTCGAACGACTGCAGGCGGCTTTGGTCGTCATTGTGATTGGTGTGCGAGCGTGTACTTTTGTATATACATATAAGTATGCACATACATATATACATACATATGTATATGGTATGTATGCATGTATTGATTGTTTATGTACGTACGCTTAGGTATACATATATATGTACATACATAAAAGAATACATGCATACGTACATACATATGTATGTATATGTATGTATGAACATGTGTAGTTGTGTTGTGCTAAGCCCGCAGCCATTGAAGTAGAAATGAAAAGTGCAGAGAGGAAGCCAAAAGGCGTTGGTTGAGGTAAGAGGCGCTTAATCAAACGCTGTACAATAGCGTTGTGGCGGATTAAGACCACAAAATCCAACAAGTTGGAGAGCCATTCATGCCAATAGGCCATAGAGGCAAAATGCTTCACTCATACATATGTATGTATGTACATATGTATGTATGTATGTATGTAAGTAGCAACGCATGTGAGAAAGGGTGATATGTTTTGCAGTGCAAAGTGGTTAGCAAATTGAAAGGATCAACTAAATACACTACACTGAAACTGTCATGTCTTAAAGACACCATACCTAAACTTACCACACGCGAACTCACCACATTTAAACACACTGCGCTAAAACTCGGTACTTAAATTCACGTAAGTCCACTTTTTCTGCTTTAACCCAAATTTAATTCACCATACCTAACTATTCCACACTTCAGCTAAATTTACTTCGCCTAATCTTAATCTCACCACTAAGGTAAGGAAACCTTAACTTAAACTGTGATTTTATCAAGTTTGAATTATGATAGCCCGTCGCAATGATATGTTATCGCCTTTTGTATTATTCATGTTAAGTTTCACCGATTGTAACAAACAGTTTAGCATTAAAACAAATGATAAAAATGAATAAGAAGTGAAAAAAGAGAAGTTTCATTAGCGAATGACGCGACCCCGATTCTGGTAAAGAGGAGAAAAGGAAGATCCATTTATAACCTTGTTGAAGTTGATACGCTTTATAAATTAAAACATTTGGACGCAACACCACACAAAAAGGGGAATATACCTTTTGTATTGGAAAGGCCAAATTGTCGATTGCCATCAATTGGTTCAAGAAAGCAAATTTTTAATGAAATATTGTGATAATAACTCACGGCAGCCGTGACAATCTGACTTAAGCTGACAATTAACATTTGGAATATTACTGCTTTGGGTGTAGTTGGTCAGGAAGATATCCCATTTTATAACAAGGTTAGGTTAGGTTGGACAGCAGTCCCTAGGGTGATTGACTTCGGTTGAGTGCTCTTTGCGATACCGCTTCGTACTCTATTACCGTTGCAACTCCAAAGCCTGCGAACACGCCTAATGATTAGCCATGGAGTGCCTTAACTCTCCGTCTAGCCCGTGAAGGTCGGCGGCAGAAGAAGTCGAATGAAACGTTGTTACAGTAACTTTGTCTTTGCAGAATTAAGTGAGTACCGATTAACTAAAACAAAAACACAAACTTCGAGTATCACACTGACTTTCGACTTACCCTGTATCTCAAGATAACATACAAATTGATGAATATGGAGAACAATGAACATAATATTCATACGAGTACATACATACATACATACGTCCCAGGTGGGGTGGGGCAAAAACGGTGATGCAATTAGTGACAAAGCGCCTGTGTTAAGCTATAACCGGCGCATAGATTGCGCAGCCCTAATTTCGGTTGCTTCAAGTGAATATTTAGTTATTGAATGAGTGAAATTTGCAGGCGGGCAAGAGAGCGATGAAGAGATACATATGTATGAATGTTTATAACAGCGCACTCGAATGAATCGCATTAAAATGTTGTTAATAGCCAACAAGAGAACGTTACATTCCACACACACACACACACACACACACACACACACACACACACACACACACACACGAGGCCTAACCTAACAGTCAACTCAAATGGGATGGAGTAAAGTTGATATCAAGCAAAAAAAGAAACAGGAAAATAGTAAATAGAAACAGAGAGAAGCTGATACGAGCCTCGTTGAATGCCAACGGAGGAAAAGGCCGAGAGGATGTGCTTATGAGGATGCTGAGCGATGAACGATATTTCTGTACTTTCACACTAATGATTTTATGTAGCAAGGCTTTGATGTCGCATGATTGACTGGCAGCAGCGATCAATAATAGCAGATGGCAAAGCACACACCTACATTTATATCTGTATGTATGTGTTAGCAACAATAAACAGGTGTGTGTTAATACATGCACACACGAGTACATACATACTTACATAGTTTGGGTATTAATATTGTACTTTAATGTCATTCTAAATGCTAAAAGGATATTGCCTGCTCAAAGCTGCCAGAGAAATATGTAACAACCCGGTGGGAAGTATGGGATGCATACAATTTTTTTTCCATAGCCAAAAGATGCACAAAAACTATAGAAAGAACGGATCAAATCAAAAGTATGCAAAGAAGGAATGTGTGTATTTTCCATATTCATTTTCTGACGGCGGTGGATTGACGTTTACTCTATAACTGTAAAGTATCTTTTAGTTTATTAAATGGAATGCAAAGGGTAATGAAAATATAGATAATTGAAGCGACACATTACTTTCGTATGACTTCACGGTATAGCATCGCTATTCGTGCGTAGTACATAGGGGCTATCCATTATCTACATAATATTTACATTCCCAAACATTCCTTTTTCCAACTGGGTGCCTAAAACTAAAATGCATTTGTTTTTGTAGCTTTCTTAGTCTACCTTGTGCAAAGCACTTGAAGGTTGTTTGATACTATATATTTTAAACCGCACAGCTTCTAAGCAGGATTTCTATAACATAACCCAGCCAACCTTTAATGGATTGTGTTTTTTTTAAGTGGACACGGAAAGCCAAAGATTCCATTGAAATTGTTTTTAAGTATCGTCACATGACGGATATGTTCTCAAAATCTGCCATACTTTTCTGAAAGGAAAAAAAAAACTCCACCGCTTTTGAAAGTTGAATAAGTATGGAGAGAAAGAAGTTTCTTGTGCTAACGGTAAAGGGATTATTGAGTACTGAAGGCATACTATTCAATTTGCTTCCAAAGCTAGTTACAAGCCACACATCATGGCCCATTCTCTGCCCATATCTGTGCATCACTATTGTCATCTATTTGTTATTGCACTGAACTTAAGATCTTCGAAATAACCCTGACTGATCAAAAGATCTCATTTTTATTTTTGATGGATGAGCCCGCCTAATAATACACAATTAAAAAAAATAATAAGTTGTACAACAACAACAACTGCACAGTACATAAGTAGATATAGTTGTAAAATAAAAATAAGAAATAACAATAGCTCACCCGGCGTAAAGCTTAGCTCAGCGCGATTAGGTGCTGGTTTAGTGTTACGTGGTTGCATGAGTTCGAGCCCCTCGGAAGTCTTGAAGGAAGAAGTCTGTTGATGAGATGTGCTTATAACTGAAATAGTTTCATCAAAATTTCCCACTTTTTAATCGAGAATATAGAAACTTGTGAAAATTTTTGAGAACACAGTTTTGCATGATGCAATAATGCAAGGTGTGTTGTACGTTGGCAACTTCTCGCCATTTCGGACTCCTTCAGAAACAGTATTCATCCTATGCTAAATATCTTAATAGGCTTCGTAAAAGATCTTAAAATAGGTGTTAAAAATTAAGCTTTTCATACGAAATAAAAATGAGGCAAATGTTCGAATTTGTTGACAATTGTTTTTCTGATTACGAGATTTTGGAAAATTTGAAGAAATGTAGATGCTTTGGAATATTTAGTGAGTTATATTATACGCAAAATTGGGCCTGTCTGAATATATTAGGCCCTACATATGGATAGATGAAGTGTCAAGACAAGCACTTATTAAACCCTTAAGTGATCTCCTGTCGACCAGAATAAATCTTGAGGTAATATTTAATAAAATGAATGGTACCTTAATTCAAACGTTGGCAAAGAGTGTAGCCTCAACACAAACACCGAATGCACTTTCGTATAAATAAAGTGTGGTTGCGACATTTCTACGTCATAACATACAGGATAAGAGTGAGAAGCAAGAATAGAATGACAGTATTAAAACGAAATTGAAAACCAACTTGTGCACACACGCGTGAAAACCGAAAGCATTTGTTTACTTTGTATTCCATATATGTATTTAGGTAAATTTAATAAAATATTACTCTTAAATATGTAATAATACTCAATACACATTAAAATGTGCTCCGGCGATTAAACATGCAACTATATACATACATACATATGTATATGTAAACTAGAACGGATAAAACTAAGTTATGTCGGCAATTTGGCTGTTGTCTCTCTTGCAAAGAGCTTTGTAATTACTGAAATATATTAAATTTTTACTTTTGCTGATAATAATTGCTTCATTTATATTTTTAATGGCATGATGTGAATAAGTTCTGCATCCCGTCTGTCTGCTTGACTCTCCGATCGGATGCGTAAGACAATTATCGCTGGGGTCACAGTTTCTACGGAAACATACACATGGGCTTCAAGTGTAATAAGATAAAATTAACAATTTAAGTGCACGGTAGCGTTTGTGTTGGAGTTTCACGTTATTTCTAATGCATTGCGTGCCGGTAAAAAAAAAAACGGACAGTGCAGGTTTGGCCAGAAAAGGTGTTTTTCACTTCATAGTAAAATGTATCCTTAGTGGATCATAATTTTTTCGGTGCATTACTCAGCATGCATTTTGCTACTTTATATTGTTGCAATTAGCCACTGTACACTTCATTTTTTAAATCACTTTATATCATTTAAACTCACTTAATTTGAAGTTTTGCACGCGAATGTGAAATTCTGTTCGTTTTCCCTTTTGACTCGATATTCTCGTATGCTATGACGTCACACAGCTGTCAAGCCGAAACAAAAGAGATAACGGTACGAAAGTGTCGCAATCTTCTAATTTATCATTCTTGGGTCGCAATTATGGATAACAATCATATGCATTATCAGCTGTTGATTATCCGCAATTATTGATAACAATGATTGTACAATATTTCCACTATTTTTACAATATTATAACACTTGTTTTAGCATATTCATACATAGAAATTATAATTTTAAGTAAATAAGTAAAACATATATAAACATGGGAGAACGGGAATATAATTATATACATAATGTATACAATACAAAAATATTTATATATATATAGAACTTATGCTACAGACCCTATTTTCTTCTAATTTTTCTTTTGCTTCCAAAATACAACATTTGTCATCTACAAACAGAACCTTTAATAATTCGATAATGACAGCTTCAAAATTATTTAAAAAAATCGATGAATTTTCAGATTTTTTCGCCTTGTTTGTTGCGTGTTTTGAAAATATTCACGTTTAAATGAAAATGGCTATATAAAAACTAAATCAGGGTTTATTCGGTACATCGTTTAAAATTGCAAGTTCTAATAGATATCCATTAAATATTTACACATGTTTCAGAAGAAGTAAATAACTCTACACTATCGAAGCAAAACTTTCTAATATTAATAAAAGTAAAAAATTAATTAATTAATTAATTATAAATAAACAATGTAAAATATGTAAAATTTACAAAAATAGCTCAATTAAAAAAGCGGTGCCGGCTTTCAATATATTTCAATATTCTAGTAATCGAAATCCATTTTAATTCCTCCTACACCTTTTTTTTGAAAAATTGTGGGCAATGAAGTTTAAGGTTTCGCGAAAATATCTCACAATTTTATTGAGCTCGAGGCCAGTTTATGGAAGATTTTTATTTGGAAAAAACAACAACAGTTTTTCAATGGTAAAAGTTATACTCGTAGTACTATTTCGGAAATCAACACATTTTCTCATCAGACTTCTTTACATGCTGTGCTGCGCTTGCGAAAATGTTAAAAAGAGAATTACAATTTTTTGATACAATAAAAAGTACATTTTTGAAACATTTTTCGCTATTTTCCTGCTTTAAGAAATAATAAACTGTTATATTTTATTCAATATTTATTTTCTTTTGGTTTATATATAGTTTATAGCTTTTGAGCTAATAATCAAGAACCAAATGGTTATCATTTTATAAAAATACATACATTGGTATATAAAAAAATAAAAAGCGACCAAATTTATGATTTTATTTGAACATTTTTGCCGTATGTTAAATCATAAATCTTCTTTGTGGCTTGTCAGTGAAAATCATCTTATCTGTTCCGATATTAATATAATGAAAGCAAATTATTATAGCAACGAAGACAAACAAAGCGAACAATAAACAAAAGAGACTCCTATCGTAGCATTTGAAATCAGTGGTTGCTCTTAGGTTTCAAATCGCAACACCACCTGGCATCGCCTTCCCCCACAAAAATCAACAGCTGAGGGTGAACAAGTAATTAATAGTTTTTTAATGAGTCAAGCCGTTCGCACAATCAGCTCCGTTAGAGGAGCTGAGTTGGCCACACTACGCTGACAGCTGCTGTCGCAAAGTACATAAATTACTAACAACAATAACAGAGTGCCGTTACAGCGGGCAAATTAATCGCCGCACAAATTGTGGCAAGGCAAAGTGAAGTGGCTAAAGCCGCCAAGGGGTAAAGCGGGTCAAAAGTTTGTGTGAAGCGCTTTTGACCAAGTTCGATCGAGCGTGAAGACAGCAGTAGCAGCGGCCGTATTTGTGGCTATAAGTGCAGAAAAATTGTATGCATAAAGGATACTAAAAATATGCAGAAAAAAAGTAATAATATCCACATAAACAAAATCAACTTGACACATAATGAGGCATGTCTTCATTGAACGAGTGGCATAATAAATGCCACTTGACCCGGTAAACACACTTTTTCAATGTGCCCATAAACGCAAACTAAACAAAAAATTGAGGAATGATAAATGGCAAAAAATGTTAAAGGTTGGAGTGGACGGAAGTTTTGTTTGCACAAGTAGTGTAGCGTTTGAATGATAGTGTTTAGAAAATATGCATACCTACTGGGGATGAAAATTTTTGTAATTTTTTTGATACCGGGAATTTCGAGATCTGAAAACAAACTCCCGGGAGGATCGTCCCGAAATTTTAGAAGTTTTAATTCGTAAATATTTATTTGTCAAAGAATGTAGCACGTCGTAAACGTCGTAACAAAAAACACAATTTGTTGTATTTCATGTTTGTATGTATTTATTGGTATATTCTATCAACAACAAAAAATAAAGTAATTTATAATTCAGGTACAAATATACATATTTCTGCTGTACCAAATATGTATATTTGTATATTCAGTCAAATTATATTTAATGAATGTTTGAAATCAATATTAAATATTAATGTGGATTTAAGAACTTTATTAAAGTTTATTTAACATGGTTGTTTATTTAATAGAGTACTTAAAGTTTATTATTAAGTAGTGTTTTTCAAACCATAGTACCTTAAAAATTAATTATTTATTTAAGATAATAAAGACAAAATACGTCTGCGGGTCGTAATGGTTCGGTCGAATGTTTATCGGCGACAGTTTTGAGTGTTGCAAGGTTGCAATAGGAAGTAGGGTTAAAGGTCAGCATTAAATAAGGTCCGTCATAGTCGGTAAGCGGTTGTACGTCACCGTAAATACTACCACATTAATATATGACACAGTACTTTAGGTAAGAAAAAGCAACACATCCAGTAAAAATTAAATATGTACATCAACAATTCCATTTCGAGCGAGTCAGATTTATTCTTCTTTTGAAAAAAAACGCGATTTTAGAAAAGTTAAAGCATTAAGTGTGTCATCCTCCAACCTGTAACTTAATTCGTTGCACATTTCTAATAGCAGTAAAATTAGAAGATGATAATATATATTACTTAGATTAATTAACAAGTTTATACTTATGAAAAATTTGTCGCTCGTTGCTTGTGTTTATTACATAAATTACTACTCAAGGGCTTGTGTATACATAGATGTAACCCGTTACACATTTTAATTAAGTTTAACGCAATATCCAATTCAACAAAGTCTAAATATTTTACATGCAAACATTATCACAATTTACCATATATTGGTCGGAGTCAATATATTCGCAGTGAACCACAACTAAGTGTACGTACATATGTATGTATGTACGAGGTGTGTTCAAAAAGTAAGGTGACTTTCGCGGGCGACGTACATTCGATTATAGAATTTTTTGTTGTTGGTGCGTAGGTACACATGACTCTAACATATGTTGAAAGTTAAAAGTACATAGTATTCTTAATTTGTTTTTGACAGATAAAAAGTTTGGACGTGTTTTGTTGTGCTTAGTGATTTTCTATTATTATAAATAACAGAGCAAAGAATTTGCATCAAATTTTGTGTGAAAAATGGAATCAAATGCTCTAAGATACTTGAAATGTTCATAGAGGCGGACGGTTAGTACGTTAAAATGTTCACGCGTGGTACAAACTCTTCCAAGATGGCCGAAAAGATGCCGACGACAAACCTCGCTCTGGACGACACTGCACATCAACAACAGAAGATATTGTCGAAGCTGTGAAGGAAATTGTTTTTGAAAATCGTCGAATTACCATAAT
The DNA here is from genome assembly GCA_963971545.1 of Philophylla caesio. Taxonomy (NCBI): domain Eukaryota; kingdom Metazoa; phylum Arthropoda; class Insecta; order Diptera; family Tephritidae; genus Philophylla; species Philophylla caesio. The sequence goes on from OZ020606.1 coordinate 74,949,749, forward strand.
AGAAGTTGCTGAGGATGTTGAGAATGTTTTGGGCATGAGACGTGTGTCAGCGAAGTTGTTTGTTTCGAAACTTCTGAATTTTGATCAGAAGAATCGTCGTATGAGCATCGCTCAGGAGCTCTTGAATGACGTCAGTGATGATCCTGATTTTCTCAAAAGAGTCATAGCTTGTGACGAATCATGGGTATACGTTTAAGAAGTCGAAACCTAAGCTCAAACGTTCCAATGGAGATATACAGGAAAGGCAAAACCGAAAAAATCACTGAATCGCTAGAGGAGCTTAAGGCTCTATGAAAAAGTATGAGGTGTATTACCTTGAAGAGGATAAAATAAATATTTATAAATAAATATATATTTTTTTTTCATAAAAATATAAAATCACCTACTAATTGAGCCCACCGTATGTACATAAACAAACGTAGATGCACGAGTGTATGAGCATGTTAATAACCCAGTTGGAAATTGTGTTGCATAATCATATACGCGGCAATATATTGACCTTAGGCGTTACACCTACAAGAACCTGTGCTTTTTTTAGATCGATGTCCTATAATAGTTATGTGTCGCTATCTATAGAGCGGCAGCGAATCATTAATCCACTTAGCAACGGATATTTTATAAAAAAAACACTTCTCGCTTGTGCTTACAATTTTATTATTAAAAAAATCGTTCAATCGGTTTCTTCAATCATTTGATACTGGAGAACTGTAATGTATTAAAAATATTCCCGCTGGGTGTACGTCCAAAACCCAAAACGAAAGCCATGTAAATTCATATTGTTCTAGAGTTCAGAGTCAAGTCGACGATTGGAAATTTTGCACACGCACAAAGCTTTTATAAATTATGCATGATGTGGAAGTGCTCATGTATGGATGTCTGAGCCCAGTGGGATCATGACCAGTATTGCCATAAATGTCATGCAGACTGAGGTTCTCTTTCGTCGATTTTGTACGAGTGTTCGTGCTCATTTAGAAGAGGATAATGCACGAGTAAATCCACATTAAAGATATTAATGCCGATCAACGTTACGGTTTGGTATCCCCATTAGCCTGTAGATTACCCGATTACTTCACTTGAGGAGATATCTCACTTAGTGAGTTGTAAAATTTGTTCTCTTATACCAATATGTACTTTGTCGCTCATCCACTTACCTTCTTCTTGTGATATGATACTACTCTCTGGCGATTCTGGGCGATAAAAATTCGCTGCAGCCTGACGATTCGACTGCAATTTGTTGAAATACTGTACAGCATAATCCACCACATCGCCGGGCTGTTCCAGCAGGTATGCTATCGAGAACTCCAACAGTACCTCTCTCAACGCTTCGGGCACCTGAATTCGCTGCTTCGACTCGGTCGACATATTTTCCACTTTACACCTAAAAACCCAAAGAAAGAATTAGAAAATTTAAGTAAGAAAAATGTGTAAGTTGTTTATGGAAATGTATAAGCTGGAAAGTAATGCAACATTTTTGCTACACATGTAAATATGTATATCCCTTTATACTCCGTTTCATATAAGAATAGCATATATTGAGAATTTTTCATAAATTAATTTCTGCAGTTGTACTTCTTTTGATGTCAGTTTTCAACTAGCTTTTGATGAGTGCGGTTGAGTTATACATTCTGTTAATGATAACAAAAATTTTGTGCAAAGGTGCCGTTATCGACAACAACAAAGTGTGTGAAGTAAAGGTCTTTGTACCTATTTACTTGAAGTATTGCTACTTAAATAGCTAAGAACTATTAAAAACAAAAATAAAATTTAAAAAAATAATAATTAAATAAAAAGAATAGAAAAAAATAAAATAAAATAAGTGCTGAAACAATAACTTTAAAGCTCAAAATGAGCACTGCCGGTTGGCAGGTTGACAGTTCGACTGCTGTCAAGAGAAAGCTTTTGCTCTCACCTAATAAAACTAAATCAAACGAAAACGCGGGTCGAAAATGATGAATATGAAAATCAATTTAGTGTTCTACGCGATGAAACTGTTGAAGAGAATCAAATCTCGGAACAACCATCAGTTGAAGACTATTATTCCAACAGCTGATTTCGCTTACAAAACTCTCATAGACGGACAAATTAGAGTTATTACAACAACTATTGATTCTTACAGAAAAATCATAGATTACATAAATCAATCTAATATAATGTTCCATTCGTACCAACTAAAACAACAAAGAGCCTATAGGGTAATAATAAAAAATCTGCATCATACAACGTCTGTCAGTGATATTTATTAAAAATGAACTGACAAAGCATGGTCATAATGTACGAAACATCACAGACTTAAGAAGCAGAGTAACAAAATAATCACTGCCAATCTTTTATGTGGATCTAGAACCCGATGAAAACAATAAATAAACCATTTACGAACTCAAGTATCTAAATAATGCAGTCATCAAAGTTGAGGCGCCAAGAAAGTTTAACGACATTGTACAATGCCATCGTAAATGTGGACTTGACCACCCGAGCAAGGACTGTAATAAAGCAAAGGAGGCACTACCCCGTTGTATCCATTGCTTACAAAGCCATACTGCCAACTACAAGGGATGCCAGATCTACCGTTAATTAGTTAATAAGAAAAACCATATTATATAAAATAAAAGAATTTACCTTTCTTTAGTTTATATACACATTTTCCACCTAATAATAACGACGATAGCAACAATAATAATTACACTAATAATAATAATAATGCTAGAATGTCATATGCACAAACTGTAAAAGTAAATTCAGAAAATAATAACCAAAACTCCCTCTTAGAGAAAATTTAAGCTATGCTTAACAAGCAAGTTGAGCTGACTAACACTTTAATTAACATGATGTCCATGATATTAAATAAGCTATGCAAGTGAATTTAAATATCGCTGTATGGAATGCCAATGGCCTTTCTAATCATATCTTAGAAGTTGAACAATTTCTCAAAAACTCTAATATTGACATACTCTTGACCTCTGAAACCCATTTTACGTCCAGATCGTTCTTTAAAATAACAGGTTATGATGTCATCTGTGCAAATCATCCCGACGATAAAGCTCATGCGGGAGCAGCTATACTTATAAAATCAAACATAAAGTATTTTGGAATTGATGTTGTTGTTAAAAAATTCTTACAGGCTGCTAACATTAAAGTCAAGTTTGGTGACGGCGAGGTGGGCATCTCTGCTATATATTTTTCTCCACGATTTCCATTTAAGTGTCAGGATTTTACTATATTTTTTGAATCTCTAGGTCCAAGGTTCAAAGTAGGTGGCGACTTTAACGCCAAACACCCTTGGTGGGGCTCCAGATTGTCAAATCCAAAAGGCAAGGAACTTTACAAGTGCATATGCGATAAAAAATTTAATACGATAACTACTGGTAACTCAACGTATTGGCCAACTGATAACAACAAGATACCAGATCTGCTTGACTTTTTTGTAGTTAACGGTATTCCTAGTAACTGCTTTGAAATTTCCGATTTAAATGGTCTTAGTTCTGACCACTCGCCCTTAATTTTACATTACAAATGTTTTCTGCACACTCATATTAAAAGAAGTAGTATCATATCTAAATCAACAGATCTTAGTCTTTTTCAAAGTTGGTTAGATAACAACATAAACTTAAACATCTGCCTCAAAACTTACGAAGAGCTTGATGAATCTGTTAAAAACCTTAACAAAGTTATCCACGAGGCAGCTTTCATATCTACACCTGAAAATACGAAATAACCAATACAAAACCAAAATAACGTCCGAATTTCAATAGAAATTAAGAAACTTATCCAAACAATAATAAAAAATGTGGTGTCGTTTGACTTATCTAAAGCTGTAGCATTTGCAAAGCATTTAAGGAATATTTTCCAACCTTTCGCGCTCTGTTCGGATGAGGATATCAATAAAACAAACGAATTTATCACGAGTCCTTGTCAAATGGATTTGCCCATTAAAGCCTTTACTACAAAACGAAATTGTAGGCCAAACTATGCAACTAAATAATACCAAATCACCTGGCTATAACAAAATTAGCTCAATAATACTAAAATCCTTAACAAAAAAGGCATTTAAATATATTACACTAGGCTTCAACGCAGTACTACGTTTGCAGTACTTCCCCCTTCAATGGAAATGTGCCGAAGTCGTAATGATACCAAAGCCAAACAAACCTGATTTTGATATGAAATCTTATAGGCCAATTAGCCTGCTGGTAACACTCTCCAAAGTATTTGAAAAAATACTTCTACGACGACTGTTAACAGTGCTTGAGAAACATTCCATCATCCCAGAACATCAGTCTGGCTTTCGGCAAAATCATGGAACACCAGAACAGTGCCACCGGATTGTAATAACCATAAGAAACACTCTCGAATCAAAGCAGTACTGCTCTGCTGTGTTCCTTGATGTTCAACAGGCCTTTGACCGTGTGTGGCACATAGGCTTACTCTACAAGTTAAACAAACTTTTACCAGCTCCTTTCTATTTATTGCTAAGGCCCTACATACATGAAAGGCATTTCTATGTAAAAGTCAGGGATGAACAATCAAACATCTATAAAATTGATGCAGGAATTCCACAAGGAAGTGTATTGGGCCCAGTCTTATACACAATCTACACTAGTGACATGCCAGTTACAAATAACGTACGAACCGCTACATAGGCTGTACTGGCATGCAGCCCTTTGGCAATTGATGCCTCAAAAATGGTTCAAAAAAAATTAATTAAATTGACAACTGGCTTAAAAGGTGGAATAAAGTTGTAAATACAACAAAATCAGTTCACATTACCTTCACTTTATAAAAAGGCGAATGCCCAAGCATCTTCATTAATAGCTCACAAATACCCACTCAATACAGCGTAAAGTTTACACTTGGATAGAAGACTTACCTGGAAAACCCATATACTAAAAGCAAAAAGAAAGCAGCTCAATTATAAGCTCAGAAAAAAGTTTGGGTACTAGAACCAAAATTCGAATTACGAACAGAAAATAAGCTACTGCTATACAAGGACGTACTAAAACCAATATGGACATATGGTATTCAACTATGGGGCACGTCAAGTAAATCAAACGTTGAAATACTAGAAAGATACCAAAGTATTGTTTTAAAAAAATATTAATTGTCTCTAACAAAACCATAATGAACGATCTGAGAGTATCAAGGGTCAAAGAGGAAATTAAAAGGTTCAGTATGAGTTACCTAGAAAGGCTAAGCAATCACAGCAATCCAGTTGCCATAGCACTGCTGGATGACAGTGATGAGATCTCACGTTTAAAGCGTTTTCATGTTCTCGATCTGCCATTCATATAAAATAAATGTTATTTTTAGTTTAGATTAAGATTGTATATATGTATATAATTGTATATAGTTGTTGTTCTCGTTGGGGAACTTCAACTCAAGTGATATCTAGATACTCACCTCATTTGCTTATTGTCCTTAGACAGATTGTAAATATAGAAAAAAAAAAAAAATAAATACTCATACATTCGTACGCTATGACCTAGAAATGTGGCAATCTTCTAATTTATCATTCTTGGGTACAATAATACTATAGGTGCGAGAAGATTGGGCTAGGTTTAGTTTTCGGTAGAGATAGAATGGTTGGGGATTTGTAATAAACTTAAATAAAAATCTGATGTTGCGAAACGTCAGATAGCTCTCCAGGCTGGAACCAAAGAACTTTTTGATAAGCTCTGAGATGTGGTGATATTTTCTTTTACCATAGATAAATCTGGCAGTATTTTTTAGAGAGAGACTTAATTTCTTCTTATATTTACAATTCAGAATACCATAAACCAATTCGGAATACGAAATGTTGGGGACAATAAGTGACTGTACTAGTTTCAATTTTATGTTTGTTACTAAGCAATAACACGTTTGCCATTAAATCCTTAAAATATGTACATATATCTAGGAAACACTAAAAAGGATGGGACCTAGGATCGAGCCTTGAGGAAGTGACTTTTCTACGACAAGAAAATACGTCTCCACATTGGACTTGTTGGTATCTATTTGAGAGATAGTTGTTCATTAATTTGAGCGAAGTAGTGTTGAAACCTAAGTAATGTCGCAGTTTAAAAAGAAGAATGTCATGTCTTATCGTACTCTTATTAAAAGCTTTAGCAAAATCCAAGAGCACTAAGAAAGGAGCTTATCATCGAAAGCAGGACGGATGTCCTCCATGATTTTTAACGAGGCCGTATTGCAACTGTGATTGGATCGAAAGCCAGACTGGAATTCGATTAAGAGACTGTGCTTATTAAGGTGATAAATTATTTGAGTTGAAATGAATTTTTCAAAAACTTTTGCTAAAGCTGGTAGAATAATTATAGGTCTGAAGTCTTTTGGAGAGTCAGCGGAGTTTTTTTTAGGGGCCGGAATAATGTTGGCAATTAGGTTATGGCAAATTAAAAATATGGTTAAGAGTGGATAGAACATAGGGGAGAATTAGTTTAAGGAAACGTATACTAATCCATCAACGCCGATAGAATTCACCGGCCGGCTTGTAATTTAGGTTTGGATTATTAGTAACGGTGTATGGATTTCCCAACGTCGTACCGCTAATGAAAAAACTGGTAATTTTTTTAGCATCAATCTTACAAGATTTCGCAACCTCATTGCGGGCTCCTAATATTTTTAGATTTCTCCACAACTCACTGGTTGACAAGTCAGTGTTAAGCTTTATTTGTAAGTAATGCTTTTTATTATAAAGTACTGCCTTTGTTAATTTATTTCGCAGATTTTTATAGCTATTCCAATGCTCAGTTGTAGAATTTCGTTTCCAGTACTTAAAAGCCCTAGATCTATTTTTAATAAGGTTTAGTACATAGTTAGTTAACCAAGGCTTTTTGTAATGAACTATTTGAATATATAATGGAGAAATAAGTTGGTGAAAAATGAGTCAATATGTGGTGACGTCATAACATAAAACGGTGTACACATAGAGACATTTTTATAAATATCAATCAGTTGCCCACACTATCATCACTTGAATTAAGTTGCTTATTTATGCTATGCAAGTCAGAACTTACGCATTGCGCTCACTCAAATGAGCATTCATATGAAAGAGTGTGTATGTTTGAAAGTATGTTGCTCAATTAGAGCGCGTTCATCCGCTACTTATGAACAAGGCGAACGCGCTAATACCGCCAGTTACTTAATATCTTTACATAAATAGCTCGGCGGGTGTTCGGACACACTTCCCATTTGTGACGCAATTGAAAATATGTGTACCCACTACGCACGAAGAAACAATTCTTCCAAACTTTGAGAAATTGTGAAGTTATGCAATTTATATCCAACTAAAATAAGCATTATAGATCAAATGATTGCATTCAAGGTTTCATTTCAAATTGAGCAGCTAAGGACTTATTCAATTTCTTGTTTGATGTCAAATTGAAATTTAGGATTTTTTAATGAGGAAAACTATGCTAATGCTTAATTCTTCCATTAAACAATTGGATATTGGCAAACAGCTTGGGATCTCCATTTGAAGGCAATTAAATGTATAACAAAAACGTTTGCTGGGTATATTTATATACATATGTATGTATGTGCGTTGGCATTCGCCGGGCAAGTATAGATAAGTGCCAAAAGCCATCATCAGCCACTGACCATAAACACGATTTGTTATTCTTCAATCAATTTATTTGTGTATGCGTCAAGTAGCGGAAGCGCCTCAAGTAACTGAAAGCATTCATTCAATTCTATATCTTTTTTCCAACGCACATGTGTATGTGCATACTCGTACGCATGCATGCATGTACATATGTATGTATGTTGGTACGTACCTTCAAGTACAGTTGAACAAGCGGTTAAGCATTAATGCGACAGAACGTGCTCAAGAACAATTTATTTGCTTTTAAGTGAATACCATTGACTATCGTTGACTGACTTGGATTGGTGAGCAAAAAGCGTAAATGGCTTTTAAAGGCGAAAAAATATTTCAAAGTATATATACCAAATATTTTTACAAAATTGTATTAAAATAATTACAAATAATATCGATTTAGACAATTTTAATAGTTTAATTTAATTAGTCTTACAATTTTTAATTCGAAAAAGCTAAGGTGCATTTTTCTTTGTTCATTTGCCGACATAAAAAAATACTTAGTGTTAAATTCAAAAAAATTGCGAAGGAAAAAGAACGTAACTACGAGAGACAGCTGACCAAAATCATTTGTATGGTGAATAAAATTTATTCGCCACCAAAAATTATTTTAATTGATGAACGAAATCTTTCCGCTGGTACACAAAACCGGCGGAAGATGAGCTCAAAATTAAATCACAAGCAAGTATTTATTTGAAATTGCAAACAGCTAAATTGAAATCGAAAGTTCGTCTGATGGTTTTATTTGCATCGTCAACGCCTGTCGACGGCGGCAGTTCATCCCATAAGTGGACGTATTTCTTTTCGTTGTGTTCCTTACAAATTAACTATTTTCATATCTTGTCAGAACTTTTTATAGTTTGATGATTAGCAAGTGAAATATTTTCAACCTTATTTCGTTTAGAGCTGAAAAATATATCGCATTAAAAAATCCACAAACCTGGTATTAACTACTCCATTTAAACTGAAAAAGCGAAAAATTTACAATGAGGAAGAATAAAAGTATTTTACTAAGTTCGAAATCTGTGGTACCCGGTAAAACAAAAAAAAAATGTGTCGTTATAAATATTAAAATAATTATAGGCTTTCGTTTTTGGCTAGCGTATATTGAACTTTTTGTGTGTACATATTTGTTTTTGAAAATATCTGCAAGAAGTTAGCTCAGCATACACTGCCGAAATTTAAACTGCATCTAGTTTTGTTAGTATAAATATGTAAGGAAAAGAAATAAGTTCTGTAAAATGTATGCGAATTTCAGCAAAATATTTCAGGTCACATAACTAGGCGTAGGTTTAGATCAGTACACTCTGATTGGCTAAATGAAGTTAAATTCAAAATATTACAGATAAATTAGAGCGAGTGAATACAGAAAACAGGCATATATCTCGCTTATTTATTTCGAAAGTGTCTTAATAAAAAAAAACTTATAAATTGTGTTAAGCGTGCCGAACTGGCCGTTCTTCTATGTTATGTATGTAAGGTTCGGTTGAAGTAGCTGCCAGCGTTCACACCGGCACACCTAGGACATTGTTTAGGCCCATTGTGGTACCACATGGATCAAAGATCCCCTTACTCGTACCAGTCTCTCCGCATACCTTCCGATTAGTACGTGACCTGTTATAAGCCCTAAAACCAAGGACATGTTGGCTGTGCTCAGTAAGCGCAGACCCTGCGACCTTTTGACGTTCCACTTTCGCCACAGTAGTTTAGAAGGATCCCTTAGAAGGATCTTGCAGGTCGCGAGCCGAGGTGAGCCTAAACCCTTTCAGCGTGACGAAGGCAGCATGGATGTTCCCTCTCTTGCAAGCTCGTCCGCCGTTTCGTTACTTGGTATGTTACTGCGCTCTGGCACCCATACGAGTGAGATAGTAAGTCTATAATCATTTTGTAGAAAAAACTCACTACCAGCTATTGTTTTTAACAAATTTGTTCACCTAAAACGGGATTCACTTAAGGATATTCGCAAAAAATTTTTTATGATCACGATGGCTGGAAAACAATAACAATAAGCGTTTTATAACAATTAACTAACAATTATTATTCTTTGAAAATAATGCTGATGGAAAATGCAAAACAACAAATCTTCATAACATTTTACTTATTTAGAATAGGTAGAAAGAGTAATTGCCACAAAATCAGAGAGTAATCATCAATAGTAATGAAACCATGTTTATTTGATGTTCAGGCTCCCAATTTTTTTTTTACATACATATGTATATTATATTTTTTTCGTTTGTTAAATGATAGTTTCAATAAATGAATTTAAAAAATTTACTTCTTCAGTACTTTCAAATAAAAAAGTTGTATCTGCTGAACACTTCAAACCCAAATTAAAATCAATTGCCTTTCGAATCAACTGCTATTCGGATCAATTGCCGGCGGAATGTGTTGCCTCTCGTGTCTATCTCTTCTTACTACAGTGCAATTAGCGATATTTTCCCTCTCTGATTGCATGCTATTCTGTTAAAACACTGCGTTAGTGTTGTGCTGATCATGTCGCTGAGTTTCAACAGGGTGGCTTGAAACTCAATATGTGTGATTCGTTGAAAGAGTCTTTTTTTTTTTTATATAAAAACTTTTATTTTTAAGTTGCTACATGCTCAGATTGGTGGTTGATGTATTTTTCCAAAATACAAGTACATCTCTCCGTAATTTTTCTGCGACTTTATTAGAGAATATGAAACGATGAACGATTGCATCAGCCTTTTCGAATTCGAAGAACCTACTTAAATTTTTTGTTTTATGATTTAATCAATAATTCTTTCTGCAAACCGAAAATCCCTCATCTACGTGTGCATTTGAGAACAGTATGAATAAAAAATGAAATGTATTAAACCAACAATACTACAGTTTTGCACATTTAAATTGTCACCAAATTTAAAGGAACTTAGTTTGCTTTGTCTAGCTTGTTGCAACTTTCTTCCATATTCAAATAAATGTTGCTTATTCGTTATTTGGAAGCAAATGCAAGCAAATTACTGCAACTAAATATTTAACGATTTAAATTAAATTATTGAGTAAATGCTGCAACCAGCTTATCCACAATCAAATTATTCACTTAAACAAAACAACAACAAATTTATGAATTACAGATGTCATTGCTGAAGTATGAAGAAGATAGTATTTAGTAGTTAACTAGAGTGAAACCTTCCGCCCACTGAATAAAAGCTAATTCCCAGAGGTATGTTTTGTATGCACTTATGTATTTATGTAAATACTCGTACATGCATATACATATATGTACATACATTTACCCACATTTCAATTTCAAGTGTTTTTAACTCCCAAATCTAAACAATGCCGCTCTAGTCTTCAACTAGCTGATTGTGTACTCTCTAACCTCTTTGTCCCTGTGGATGTAGCTTAGGACACTTGAGCGTATGACTAACCGTTATCGAATGTATATATATGTACTTACATGTGTGTATTAGAGTGGCCCTTTACAAAGTAATTAGAGATTTTTTTAGCGCTCACCCTCTCGATGAGAGGAAAAAAAGTAAAAAAAAAAATGCAAGTAAAAACTTCCGCTCTTTATCTGATATTTCAAAAGCCTCCAAATATTGGAAAACAGCACAATATAAAAATTTTTTAAATAAACTAAATGGCTGAATAATACAGAATTATCAGGTGCTGATCGTGAGCTTGATTTGTGGAGAGTAACGCAGTGTTGAAAAAGACCGCTCGGCGCTAGCATTTGTGACACAAATTGTTCAAAAAATTCCAAGGTTTCCAATGCACTAGCTGGTAATGCAGATTTCTCCTGAGCAATCTGGGTTGCCTTGCGTTTCCAATGCAGTTGCTAATTGGTAATTTCTCCCTTGAATCTAAGACACAGAAGTTTCTTTGAGTTCTTTAAAAGTATGCCAAATTTAAGTATCACACAGTCGACTAGATCTGTAATTTCGTTCGATATCATGTTATTCACATTCGGAAGGATTTTGGAAATTATCGCCGTTCCAGGGTTAAAACGTTACAAAAGAAAAATATACATTTAGATGCAGTACGATGCAGATAATACAAATGGATGTAGTTCCAAATACAAATAGATATAACAATTTTTATGGTAAAATTTACCTTTATTCTGGTTTTTGTGTATATAATTTTTAATAACAAATTTTATTCTCAATTGTATTTTTCCTCCAAAAATTACTCATGAATTCACCAGTGGGCGGTGAATCTTTTTCTCAACCTCATTCCCCCCGTAGATCCACTCCTAAAATTATGATGCAAGATTGAAGCGATTATATTTTTGACTTCACTCCCATTACATCCCTTCTTACATCCCTTCTTACAATTGCCTAGAACAACAAAAAAAAAAAACCGTAGGCCTATTAAAATTTCAGTATGTTTTGTATAGGAACTTTGAGTACTTACAAACAAAAGTGTTTGGATTCATTTTTTGAATTCATCTCGTGGTGAACGCTTAAACTTTTTTTAAGAGCCACTCTAATGTTCACAAAAATGTATTGTTTGCCATCACAATTTTGTTTGCATTATGACGCAGAGCGTGTCTCACTTACTACTGTCGGTAACTTGACTTCTCAATCAGATGAATGTCAATTCAAGTTACTTTAAGTCAGGTTTTCAACAATACATTCAATTGGTGATTTATAAATCTAGTAGAAAAGTTTGTCCAGCTGGTTTATAAAAGAAAATTATGAAATGCGGTTCGCACGTTGACAAATATACGCAATTTAATTTCCTCTCAAATTCTGTTTAAAGTTGAAAACAAGGTGGCTTCATTTTGAAGGTGGTATATTCCATATACAGCAATAGTCAAATGTTATTACACATTACTAAAATTTTTTGTGTTTTGATAAGACTGCTTCGATTGTTGTTGTTTTCAATATAAAGCAAATTTGTTGTTGTTGGATACAATGGAGTGTGTAAAAGAAACGAAAAAAAATTCAAAGAAAATAACGGAATATTTCTTTCATTTTTCATTTCATTTTTTTGATGAATATTGGCGTCAGAAGTTATTACACACATTTTATTCGTGTAAATATCATTCGTTTTTAGCTATCTTGTGTGTTAAGTAGGCGCATTTTACATGATTCTTAGAGAGGATTGCGCAAAATATTAATATTGTTAATTTAATCCGCGAAAATGTCAAAAGGAAGCATTTAAATATTGAAACACGATCCGAGATTGTGACCAAATTTAAAATGGGAACTTCGGCTTCGGATCTTCTGAAAATTTATGTAATTTCGCGGAAAACTGTGTACAATTTAGTAAAAAAGAAGGACACTTGTGGGAATTTAGAAGATAAAAAGAAAAGTGGACGAAAACCCGTTATAGGCACGAAAACCCGTTATAGGGAAAAAACAAGATTAATGAGAGTCCTTATGGTCCCACAAATCCCACAATAAGCCCTATTCGCATTGCAAAAAATTCGGAGGAAGTAATTGGGAAGAAAGTTAGTGAAGCTACTTTACGTCGGAAGATGAAGAGCATGAAAATCAAGACCTTTGTAGTTCGCATAGTTATCGACATAACTCGGAACAACGAAGCCAAATGCCTTGCCTTTGCTCGAGAGCATATTAATAAGTCCATAAAGTTCTGGTACAACGTTCTGTGGACTGACGAGTCTTCTTTTCAGTCAGTTCAGGGTCTTTTGGAAGAAAGTATATGCATCTACCGGCAATTCTCAAAATCAAAGCACGGCAGCATCTAAAAAGATTTGGTGGAGGATCTGTAATGATTTGGGGATGCATACCACTCTATGGATTGGGAGAGCTCGTACTAATTGAAGGAACTTTGAATCAATGTGGGTATATCGGTGTGTGCAAATAGCCTATTTCCAAGTACCGACTGGATTCTGCAACAGGATAATGCTCCTTGCCATAAAGGATGGTTGGTAACGAAGTTTTTAAATGAGGTAGATCAAGCTTTTCTTGCATGGCCCCCTCAAAGCACGGAACTTAACATCATTAAAAATGTTTGGGGTTGCATGAAACAACAACAAACAATTGATAAAAATCGAAAACTAAATGACACTATTGAAGAAATTAAAAATATTTGGGCTAAACTACCTCTTTCTTTTATTCACACCTTGATTGAGTCTATCTTGGCCAGGTTGCAAGCAGTAATTGATGCCAAAGGAGGAGTAATAAAATATTGACTCATTAAAATTCAAAAAAAAAATTAAAAATGTATACATAATTCTAAATATAAACCATATAATATGACATTGTGTAATTGTGTAAATGTGTGTAATAACTTCTGACGCCAATATGCATCAAACAAATGTGTTGTTTTTGTTATTTTCTTTGAATTTTTGTTCGTTTCTTCTACACACTCCATTTCATCCAACAACAACAAATTTGCTTTATATTGAAAACAACAACAACAACAATCGAAGCAGTCTTACCACTATGGCTGTATAAGTAAAAATTACAGTATTTTGTTTTTGCTTTTTGTGGTGAAAATTTCAGAGAAACAGAAAGAGAGAACCAAAGCGAAAACAACAATAAACAAACGAAATTTCATTTTTGAATCAGCAAAATGACAATGTACGGTGAAAATTATTTTAACATATAAAATAATAATTTTAATTAATTTTAAACTATAAAAGAGCAACGCTTGAGCCCAGATGTTGAGCAGCGGTTGATTTAATTCGGCGGCTGTTTTGGGTAATTATAATTTGTCTTAGCGTTGTGAGCACGGACAAGGCACGCGTTAGCGTGGACGACGTGGGCTTGGCCGACGTTTCTCGGTACTACGGGAACAAAAGTTTAAAAATATTACAAAATTAGTTGCAATGTTATTTTCCAATAATTAATAGATACTGATTAGCTGATTTTTAAAATTTTAAGACTAAAACAATAACAAATATTAGATACTGATAAGTTTATTGTTACATCTTCAGTGATTGCACGCTTACTAATTTTACAGACTTATCTTCAACAACTTTTTATAGCCCATAATTCTGGCCGCTGTGGTCGAGTGGGTGCGGTGCGGTGGATCTTGTCACAAGATAGACCCAAGGAAAATCGTATTTATTATAAACAGTTGAGTATTTTTTTCTTTTCTTTGTTTTTATTTCTTCTGCAACTCACCATATCCGCAGGCGAGAAGTAATCTCCGCAAACAACACCCTTGGTCCGTAATTGCAGCTGGCACGACCTCGACCACAATAAGCGACTAAAACTTTCGCTTGGGACCTGCAAAAACGATCCAGTTCCACGTTTCAGAACTTTGCCACCTGAAGCACACTTTCCCATCACTATTTTTGTATCACTTTTTATGATTTCTTTTGCAAAGTTCACGCGCAAATGGCACAAGTTTTATATTTTATAATCATTCATAAATGGCACAAGTTCGGTATTTTAGATTCAAACGAAACAGAAATTAAAAAAAGAAAAGAAAACAAAAATTTTTGACATTTTTGATTGAAATATACCACCTTCTATGAATTCGCCTCGTTTGAAAATAAAATTTCTTAATTACACATTTTCGTTGCTTGGTAATGATTGTATCAAACCCGCTGACGGTGGTTTTTTCTGTAAAATTTTTCATATTCGTTCCTAGATCGAGAAGTTTCAGAAAAATATCCAGAAGCAGAAAATTTCAAAGCGTGATTTTCCAAGGCAAACGTTTTGAGAAAAATAACGAAGGCAATGTTCTTATTTCCGATAATTTGTAAGCTTAAAACATTCCATATTTATGAGCACTGCTGGTAATAAGGTAGAACCATCTCAGCATCAGGCCAGGTCTAGCCTACAGGCAGTAGCGAGTCTCAAGGCGAATTCATTCAAGGTGGTGGCATCCATGCAAAAACACATTTTAATTTGATTTCGTTTTGCTTTCTTTTTACAGTTTATCAAAATCAGTGTTAGCGAATTGAAGAAAAAAATCAAATGAACGAGAATAAGTTGGTTTAACGTGTTAAACTTTTTACAAAGTCGAAATTGTATATAAGCAGACGCTCAAACACACAAAATAATAAACAAAAATTCACATTTCAAACACTTTTGAAATTATATTTTGCCACTTTTTATAGGAAACGTGAGTAGGCAAAATTTAAACAAGCTTGGGAGTTTTGACAATCACGACAAAAGAGTAATGAAAAAAATCAAATTCGCCTTAACTGATGAACAAGGCGAATTGATGTAAGGTGGTAGCGATTCTAAAAATGCAACCCTTTGGTGGGTTGTTGTCAAACTTTATCTCCTTTGTATTGAACTTTCGAGAAATAATTTTTAAACTATTAGGGTCACCGCAAAAAGTTATAGTGAACCATATGTGAAATTTCCTGTAGTTAAAGGGAAAAATTGATTATTCGCAACTAAACAGTTGATCTTTAGAAGCAACCACCAATCAGCTGATTGATTAACACCACCTCGCCTTGCTGATGAATCACAATTTGAATTACATCACCCAGAGAACAAAATGAAAACAGAAGTTTTAAAAATTTCATGTTGTGAACAAGGAGGAATAAGCAAAGCGAATTCATTTGAATACAAACTCATGCAGCACTGTGACACAAATTTCGTTCCCATTTTTGTACTCTGCGAAAAGTGCGATGAAAATTTGTTTCCGTTTCGTTCCCTGTCAGCACTATTCTGAGAATTACATTACAAATTTCTAAAGGGTCTAATAACCATTTCGTTGACATTGATTTCTGTATTTTGTTCTCTCTTTGCAAAGATTCCACCAAGGCTTTGTTCTTACATACATATATCATTCAAGTTGAGAATGTTTTCAGAATTTTCCGCCTCTCTTAGGTGTTGTTAGAACACGGACGGAAAACTTTTGATTTTCGTTCAGAACCTAAGGCATCGGTTTAGCGTTAGGCCGCCGGCTGTAGTAAGGCGACCAATTTTCTGATTGGCGGAGACTAGTACTGGTTGCAATAGGAACAACCTCAGGCTTAACCCAGGATGACTCCAAAAGCACATTTGCACGAAGGTGGGACGATTTGCCTTCTATGCAAGAATTCTCATCCAGCTAACCTTACATTTGATAAATTTTAGCTATTAAGTGCTACTATATTTATTTGCATATGTGTGTATATGTATACATATATGTTTGTATGTATGTGCATATACTTATACGCATCTATAAATATTTATTGTCAAAGGCAGTTATGTCCAGATGTAAGTTTGATTATATACATACATATTTATGCATCTCTTCGCACAGCTGCTATCTAACTATCGCGTCCGACTGTCAGGGACACAAGAGTAGCTGTCATTGGAAATGCAGTTGCGAGTGCTTTAGGAGTAACTTGAAATATAACAACAACAAAAAACACCACAAAAAAACAAAAATAAGAGACAGCGTTATAAAAGCACTTTAAGTTATTGTGATTCGATTGTTATTGACATTGCGTTGTCGAACGTGTCAAACTATTTTACGTGCACACGGGACACGATTTGACTGTGTGAGTGCGTGCATTGTATTGCAAAAACAACAATAAAAGCGATATTCGCATACCAATTTGAATGGAGGTTTGTGCACCTTTATATACATACATATGTACATATGTATATACCAACGTCTAAAGCTGAGATCACACGATTGGTCAAATGTACCGATTTTTGACAAAATTTTTCTGTACAAATTTGTACAAAATAAATTTTGTGTACCGATACAATTTTCAGTGTTCACACGATTGGCGTACTTGAGCCAGAATTTTTCTGTACTGATTTGTACACTTCAATAATATGACAGATATTTGTGCAACCCTGTCACATGGTTAGGCTTGTCATCTTAAATAAAGTAGATAGCTGATAAGCTTTGAATACATAATTACATATATTTGAACGTAATTTTATAATTTTTAAATATAATGATTTTTTCATCAAGAAAAAAGAAAATAGTGGCAATTATGTGTATTTGTGTACACCTAATTAATAAAAAGAAACAAATAAAAGAAAAACGAACATTGAAGAAGCGAAGTGTTTGGGTGCTGGATTGGCTTCAGAGGAGAAGTACTGACGGCGCGTATGCAAAAACTCTGCGCGAGTTTCGTGAAGTTAACAATCAAAAATATTAGTTTAAAAATTATCTTCGCATGAACGAAGCCACTTTTAATTATATTCTTGAATTAGTCTCTCCAAACATAAAAAAGTGACACCAATATGCTTCCTTGCCTCTGGAGACAGCTTCAAAAGTTTATCTGTTGACTTTCGCATTGCGCCGAATACCATATCTATATTTGTGCCGGAGGTTTGCGATGCAATTTACAAAGCTTTGAAAAATGAATATTTAGAGGTAGCTATACATAATCACATAAAAAATATAAATTGATATCACATTACACATTTGCAAGGTTCCAAACAACGAACAGATGTGGATTCACATTGCCCAAAAATTTAGTGATAAATGGAATTTTCCCCATTGTATAGGCGCAGTTGACGGGAAACACATTGTGATGAAGGCTCCGCCGCGGTCTGGAAGTACCTTTTATAATTATAAAGGTACTAATAGTATTGGACTTATGGCCATTGCGGATGCGGACTACCGATTTATATATATTGATGTCGGATGCAATGGCAGAGTTTCGGACGGCGGCGTTTTTGGAAAGTCCACATTTCAGAATATTTTAATTCGATTATTAATTATTAATTGACAGCTCTGTATGAAACAAACTAAATACATAATAATAAAAATAAAAAAAACATAATTTTGGCTTTATTTGAATTGATTGGTCACTGTGATTGGTCCTGCAGTGGCAGATAAAATTATCGGTACATTTGTCCATTTTTTGTATTTACTTGATTTGTACAACAGTTCACATGATTGGTACAACAGAGCCGTATTTTATCGGTCTATCTGCATAAAAATTATGTTAATTTGCCTTATGCCAAATATTTTCTGGCTGTCACACGATCTGTACATATAAATGACAAAAAATGGGTACATTTGACCAATCGTGTGATTTCAGCTTAAAAGCGTTCCATAAACAACAACAATACGTACATACATATATATTTGCATTTGTATGCAATTGCCATAAATGTTTTAGTTTCAGTTGTTCAAAATTTCGCAATTTCGTAGAGTTTTATGGCAAAGCATTAATTTTGGTATGCATTTTGTGGTAATATTTATTTTCAGTTAATATGCTCTTTGCAATAATCTGAAAATATCATAATTCAGACTGCTTACTGAATATTGTATTTTCATATAAAAATACCTAAGCATACCTTACCTGTAGGCTAAGCACGCATTTCAGCACCAGAAACACACCCATTTTTACCGTTATGTACACAAAATCTACTTACAACATATTGGTAAATATTCAAAGAAATTTATTTTGATACAACCTTCACTATTTATGTTGACAAATAATATTGCCCGTCTAGAGGCTGCTTTAGATTCGTAGTCACGAATATTTAAAACATTTTACAATGAACTTATTATTTTTATAGAATACTACATATGTATGTGTATCGCAAAAGGTTGATCAATTGAATTTTCTTTTATGTTAATTAAGTAGAGAAATGACAGTTTTCCGGAAGTAAACCTTTAGCTTAGCGTTGTCGATAGGTTATAGATAAAATTAAGCCTTTGTGCTAAGCATCCGAAAGTACCTTAAACTACTAGTATACATATATAAATATATTTTAAAATTGTTGCCGTAAAATCCACTGAGAAATATACAAAGATGGACCCTGGGTACCAGGAAGTTCGCTAGGTGTCGCTGGGGTCGACCTATTTACGAAAACTTTATTTATTAACCGATTTTGTTTATACTCAGAATATGTATTAGTTGTATTATGAGAAAAAAGTTATTGAAACATTTTATCGAATGCAAGAATGAAAATACTTTTATTTACTTATGTACATATTTTTTTATTAGCTTTACTATTTTTAACCAAGTGAATATACAAGCTAACTGTTTTGCCTGTTAGAACTCGAAAAATTTCAACTATATTGTAATCCGCTAGAGTATCGCATAAGTCGAGATATTCAGAAAATCTGTACGTATGTATTTGTGATAAAGTTTGTGAAGTTAACTGGCGATGCTGTGTGAAACACTTTAACGAAAAATGGATCCGCTAGATCGCACTAGAGTAGAGTTATTTAGAAAATCCGTATTTGTGCCCCGATTATGTGAAAAAGTATACAGTAATTTAGTGGGAAAATATTTAAAAAATCAACGATATATTTTAGCTGAAACGCGCTCAGTTTTTACAAATTCTGATTAAATAGTTTTTGCATTTTGAAAAATGTTTGCGAATTCGGTATGAAGTTGAAAACTTTATCATGAAAAAATTATGAGTATTGTAGAGAAATTCAGTAGAAACAAACTTCTGTGATCCATTCTATGTGATTGGGAAAACTTAGAAATAGTTAAGAGCCTGACGAACATGAGAATAGGAGTTGCTTCACACATAAGGTGTACTTACAAATACATATGTATGTATGTATGTGCATATATGTATGTTTACTTTACAAGACAGCAGAGTATGAATATACATATGTAAGTGCTCATATTATCATTTTTAATAATTTTAAAAGTGCTTAATAACGTACGCATTTTTGTTTAGGGCATGGAAAAAAACTGAGGAGTTTCCCCTTGTAGGTGTGATTTTATATCTCTTTACTACTTACGGCAATTTCATATAGGTGAAGAATCATTTTTATGCTTATAATGTAATTAGTGCTGGTAACCAAATTGCTCATTGTTGTCATCACAAACTCATCAGCACTAATAATCAAACTACTGACTTTTGTTATCACAAAGTACTCTACTAATAAACAAACTCCTCATTTTCATCATCATTTTTGTAATCAACAAATAATCATATAATTTTTTATTAGAATTAACTATTAACTATGTATTAAATAAAAACTATATAAACCGTCAAATAAAAACAATAATCTGAACTATTAATAAAAAAATAATAATCAAATCGGTAAAGGAATATGGATGTTCGAGCATCAATCACTGCTGCAACACTGAAAATAAAAGTCGTCGTTAACACTAAAGAAGATGGGAAGGCCGGGTTTTTCATGATCAAGTCGGCTTTTAATTATACTTACGCAAACTAGATAATTCAATTCATTATTGGTTAGGAATAAACGACGGCTTTTCTTTGCAGTATTGACGCTGGAACATCCCCAATGTTCATCCAAAAAAAAAATTTTCATGCATAAGCATAATAAAAAATTTCAAATAATTTTTTGAAATAAAATTTTTGCTGAAATGCTTATTATTCATAGCCTACTTTGATAAAAATTTGTTTCATATTTTTCTATCTTTCTCCTTCTATCACATAAGATTCTTATTGGAGGACGGCATATGGAAATTTTTCGACAGTTCGAAAACAAAATTTGTATATGTGTGGGTGAAATGGGTAAAAGTTGTGAATGTTTGTGTAAATTTTTTGAATTTCAGGAGAAACTGCTTAGACTTGGCTTGCAGAGTTATATTATTCTGTTATATGAACATATTGTTTGTATTTTCATTTAAAGAATCTAATATTTTTTTTAATAATTTTACTTCCCATTTATTAAGCAGAAAAAGTTTGGCAAAATATGCAAATTTTTTGTGGAAGCCTTAAATTAATAAACCTATTTTTACATTTGAACATGAGGTATGTATGCATTTGAATGAACACACCTACACACAAGCGTAGGTACATGCATATATGTACATATGTACATATATAAATGAGAATAAGAAGAAAAAATCGCACTTTGAAAATAATTTTGCTGAAAAGTATGGCGCCAAAGTGCTACTTGCAAAAATTCTCTTTTCTTCTTTTTGTTGTTTGAAATAGAGTGAATTGCGCTAATTAATGCGATAAACGTTTTTTCGCCTTAATTCAATTAATAAAATACTAACAATTTGCATGCATCGCTGTTCTTTTATTATTTATTTGATAATTGTGGCTATTTGTAAATCTCGAATAGGGTTGCTGATCCCGATATTGCGTTGCTTTTCAAATATCGAAAATATAAATATTTGTAGAGTTGCGAGGAAAGCGTAAACCACACTTTGATATAATGCACAACAGCTGCAGAGAAGATGAAGAGATGATGACGATGTGTGTGCTTTGCTGTAAAGTTTGGCTTAAGGCGAATTTAACAAGGTGGTGTTGAGGAGCCAGCTGGTTTCTTCGCTTTGCTGGACTGAATGCCAAAGGGCTTCGTTCTGATTGGCTGGCGATTCATATCACCTACAGAAATTTGACATTCATTTTAGTCCAGCAAAGCAAAAACAAAATACATTGACGCCTTTTACTTATATACGCTCACCACCTCCTTGATAAATTCGCCTTGGTTTAGCTTCTTTAATAGCTATACCTTAGCTTAGAAGACTCTACAATAGCACCGTAAACGAAATGAGCAAATCAGGGCAGGGTGTCAACTCTCCTCCCACTTTGCCATTTAGTTTATACCGTTTGAAGTGTAAACATTTTCGGCCCACTGCTCCCTATTGGGATTTTTATAACGAAATTCATATCCGGATACAATGTTTCCACGCAACGTTCTCTATTTCCCGGTTAAAAGCTAGGCTTGTTGCACAAAATTGTTGGTACCTCATTTTGTGGTAGAATATACTTACATATGCCCGAATTCAGTAACTTTGTGTCATCTCAAGTCTCAAAATGAGCTACAGATTGTTGCTTTTCCTCGCTTTCACGTGCTGTTCTTTTGTTTTTATTTAAATTTTTTGTGACCTGCTCATCACCTGGTCACAATTTTGAGACTTTATTTTGAGATTAGACGCTTTATTTTGAGTCTAATGGATGCCAACTGGTCTAAAATTGTGACTTTTGTCTCTATTAGAGACTGAGACTGCTTACTGAATTCGGGGGTTATATAAGAATTGAATGGGATACAAAACTGCTTACTTAAAAGAAAATCTCGTAAGGTTCTTGTTTGTATTTTATTTAAAAATTATTAAAATTTTTTTAGATCGAAAATAAATGGTCAAAATATGGGTATCGTATAGATATGGTAAGCAGTATGCAAACCATATTTTGCTAATTTGGCGCGCTGTTAGCATCTGTTCAGAAAATAGGCGCCAAAAGGCTACTTCATTATAATTTAATTTTTTTTGCAAAAATTTCACCGTAATCGAAACATATGTTCACACCTCACTACCCGTCTAATAGAAAACTTTGAAATTACAAATAACATTAAACCTAACAACATATGCGTAGCCCGCTGTCAACACCTTAAATTTTTTGTTTTCAAAAATATGCGCCAACAAACCAAAAAAAAAAACAACCTTTTGTGGCTATCAGATGACAATGCAAATTGCTGCTTACAATTTGTTTTTAATTTTTAAATATTCCTTTTCTATGTTAATTTTTTGTTGTTGTTGTTTTTCTGAAGTGAAACAGTAGCCTGACGGCGCGACGGCGGCTGTCTGGATTTGAGACGCAGCACTGCCACCACTGAGCTCCACTTGCAAGCATCGAGGTCGCTTGAGTAGCCGTAAAAGTATTTCGTTTGCTTCATTACAGAATCGAAATATGAGTATTTAATTTAATATTTTTTTTTTCTATTACGTTCAGTGCTTCATTTTAGAGTTACATTTCACGCTGGCTCTTTGTGTGTCTTAATGTGTCATGTAGATGCCGATACAACGAAAGATAACCAAATTTTGGTCTGTCATGAAATTTAAGTAGCACATATTTTGTGTTGCATGTTAAATATTAGAATATACGAATTTAGAAAAGCTGAAAGTGTCTAAGTTAAAATTCTTCCAAGAAGACTTTGATTATGTTTTTGATTATACAATGTGCACTTTTAAGATACTGAATAATTGACTTGTCGTGGAATTCGCGAAAAAAAGTTATGCTATCATTTGTTATATCAAATAACAAAATATTTGCTTGTTTACAAACTTGCCTACTTGGAGTTTTTTTTGGGTCTTTTTTCCAATGAAACTATGCAGCATTTACACGCGCCTCTGCCTGCCAAATATTTGCATTTAAAAAGTTTAATATCAGATTCGTCCATAGCTAACATAAGTCTGATAATTTGAATAAGCGTTAAGACTATTATTTAATACCTCCGGCGTATTTGATTGTTTAATTAGCTGATAACTTTTATGGCAACGAAAAGGTGATCTTCTTTTTGTACCTTTTGTACCATACATATGTATGTACATACATATAAATACATTCCATTTTTTATGAAAAATATTTTCCATTAATATATGTAATAAAATTGAGAAAATTTAAGAAATAACGTTATATACATATATGTATATGTAGGATCGGTTGACAAGTCGACACGGACTAGACGTAACTACTAATTACCGCACACGTAAAACTTATGACTAATCTACGATCTAAAAGGTGCAACACTTAAATGAAAGGGAATATAACCGATTGAGAAACTGGAATAGAATGAGGGAATAGTAATGTGAAGATAAGAAAAAGGTGCAAAAAAAGACTGAGAGTTCAGTTGAAAAGTAGCAGCGACTGCAGTAGTGCGCGGTGTGACGGATTTATTTCTTTTAAGCGAAATATCTTAAAGTATATTAAACTTAATTTCTGTAATAAATTTGTACAAACTAAAACTAAGAATTTCGATCAACAAATGTTAAATGAGATCAGAAATCAAGCGGAGTTGAACGTACAGCGACTTTTTATTTCCTACCTCCCAGCAAACATTTAAGTTAGAGAACGAGTCGAACTCGAGTATATTTCTCTAAGGTATAATGTTAGAAAACTATAAGGAAAACTGTCTAATGTTGTGTTCTAATGTTGATTTTTGATTGATTTGGAGGTATTATTGGCATTCGTTAATTTAAAAAAAAAAATTTATTTTTTTAAATTAATATAGTTTTTTTATATTGCCTCGTTTTCCATTGTAATAACACTAATATGGTAGTGTGTAAAATATTTTAAAACAAAATTCTTCATAATAAATTATAGAGAATTATTTAAAATTAAAAAATCCAATTCAGAAACATAAATATTTATATTAAAAAATATAAGTGAGAGCACGTTAGGTTCTTGTAAGTTAAATTTTAAGGTTTTTATTTTCTTGGAGTTTTTTCAAGTAGCATTCTTTAGCATGCTGGAAGAAGACGATAGATGTGCGCTGAAAATCCCCATACGCCACGCGAGGGAATTTAGACGAAAATCTACCTGAAACCAAATAATGTTGTGTTTGATCGTTCATTCGGTCAATTTATGTCGCAAATTTGAATTTTCACCACCAGAAATTAGCTGATACACTGCACTCCGTTTTGGATTCGCTGCCGCTCGAATCACATTCAATATTGTCACTTCGCATTTCTCTAAGATCGGCCTCATCTGCTTCAATTGCATCGTTGGATTCATTCCTTCATTTCTTAAGTTACGCCAATTACAATCTGTTTGCTTTCCCTCTTTAACTTTTTGGCGTAGAATACGTCTTACCTTACGGTATGGGCACCCATGTCAGGTTTTTATTGTTGTAATCTCTATTTCTTCAATTATAAGGAAGCGGCACGGTAACTTTTTTTAAAAATTTTTTTGTAGTCAAATGAAGATGTTAGCTTTCGTTTGACATACATTTCATGTTGGTTGATATCTTCCTAATATTTAAATTTCTCAAATGAAAATTGTATAAACACATGCACACAAATATGTGTGTGGTGTTTGGTTGAGTGTTTGCTGTTGGGCGATTTAAATGTACTCGTGCAGCCCTTTCTTTGTATTGCATAATTTTAGGCAGGCAAGTTAAAGTAGAGTAAAGGCAGAGAAAGCGCTGCCAACTACTGCTTATTGGTGGTGATTTTAACACAGAAATCACTTCAAATACTAGATTGGCGAAATTTATGAGCGATACGTTTAATTTGGATTATATTCGAAATGATGCTCCCACAACTATTGATAACACAACCATTGACTTAGTTTTTGCGAGAAATTTAAATGTTAATTTAAAAACATATTTATCCTATTTTTCCCATCATAAGCCTATATTCTCAAAAGTAACTTTCAAATAATCAAATAGGTTTGGGTCTGTTATTTATCATTTATCTTTACTATTGATAACTACCATTGACTTCGTTTTTGCGAGAAATTTAATTGATAATTTAAAAACATTTTTATCCTATTTTCCTATCATAAGCTTATGTATATCATCAAAAGTAACTATCAAATAAATAAATTCATTTGCTTGTATTATTTATCATTATAAATTATCATTATACATATGTTTTCTGTCTTATCGGATGGCGTATTCTACGTTAAACTTAATGGCCGTGTCTCTGACACAGCCTCCTTCTTTTTTTTATATATTTCAAAATTATGTTTACCGTATCTGTGTAATAACTATGTACAACGCTATTTCTTAACATTTTTTTTCAACTTTCTTTAAACTCGTATTATTTTTGTTTGACACTAGGAGTGATCAACTCAGCAGACACCTCTTATATTCGATAACTGTCATTTATATCGATAGTGCATTTAGAGTGTTTCTCTATAATCAGATTTCTTATGTAGCTCTCTAAGCTCGATTTCGATTCGAGAAACATGAGAGACCTATATTAGGATTCTAATGTTAAATTCAGATTTTCTCTAACCAAAAAAAAAATCAATAACTTAGAGATAAACTTTTTGAATTTTCTTTAGGAAATAATTTATTAGAAATTCTTATAGCATTTAAAATGCATCAATTTAACTTTTTTATAAATCGTTAATATTTGGTGAATTTTAACTCAGATTCAAAAAAAAAATAGTATGAAGCTCTATAGTCCATTAAAGTGTAGCATAAATTTAAAACCATTCTATGACACTATCCAGATAACGCTGAAATAATTTTTTATAAAGCAAATCTTGTAAAAATACTCACATACAACAAACTAAACAAAAACTAATTTCTTTACAAACAAATGCAATTCATTAAAACTTAGTGTCTAACAAAAAATTACTGAAATAAAAGATTTATGGAGTATTAATAAAAAAAAAACACATTTTTTTGTTTTAAACTAACAAAAAGTTATCGCAATAATTTAAATTTAAAAAAATAACCTTGAAGTTGATTTGTGAAGCCACTTTTTGCTCTTACAATAAAGCTAAATTTATAATAAACATATTCGATTAATATTTATTTGAAATTATAATTTAATCGAATTTATTAAAGCAAATACTGCAGAGGTTATCAAATCGATTTGGTACCTCGCGCGCCATCCAACCAGCCAAGCTATGAATGATGTTAAGCGAGCGGTAAACAAAAATTTTACGATTATTAGCATTATAAAAATATTTCAGATGCAATTTTTATTCGAAAATTTTAGCAGAAAAATAGAAAAGTAAATGGCCAACAAAGCACTTAACGAGCTTTCAAGGAAAATGTTTGTACATGATTACCGTCTATAAAATATTTACTACTTGCGTATTAATATCAAGAAATGTGTATCTATGTGTGTGTATGTGTGTGTATGTATTTACGTGGAAACACCTGTGCGTATACGTAACATAATTACAATTTCATTGCAAGTTCAATTTAACTTTTCGCAAAAGCATTCGGCAAGCCAGCGAAATGGCTTGCAGCTGTGCCATTGTTTAAATAAACTTAAAATACTATCACAGCAACAATGCCATTAACAATGCGATAGTACATATGTATATACATACATACGTTGTACTTAGTTATAATTATTACCACCGAAAGCAGTAGTCGACTACGCACCGAAGTAAACTAAGTAAGTACTTATGTACTACTGATTGCGCAAGTACTTTCGGCCACTGCGAACATTCCAAGTAGGCTTATTGCAAATTTTGGTAAGTTTCAGTAACTGGCATGACATTTAGTTTTGTAGTAAGTAAAAGCACAAAAAGCAACCGCCACCAACTCTAAACGCCGCTAAACCACTTCACAGCTTTTGAAAATGGTTTATACTCGTAGCAAGTGAAATTGTAAAATTATTGAGAGGAATTAGTGAAAAAGAAGTTTAACTAAATGTTCGCGATTGACTTTTTACTTTTTAAAGAGCTAAAAGGTGTAAATGTGTAAATTAGTCTCTTTACAGCAAAATGTGCGCGCATTTGGACACAAGGACACAATCTCGACGTCGGAAGCTGCAATCGCAACAGACTGCTACCCACTTCGCCATCCGAGTTGCACTCCTACCCTCTAAAAGCAATAATCAATAGAACGATATTTCCGAGTAGTGGAACCATATTTCTTGCTGTCTACGGAATCCATCGGATTTCAGCTGGCCCGCAAAAACAACTGGTTGGACGAGGAATATTGTGCCGTCGCGGAACATAAAGACGCTGCCTAGAGGGTCACACTGCGGTCGGGCGCAACGCGAAGGCAGTAAGAAGAAATTTTCGTAAGAAATAGAGAGGCCAAAATGCGTGAGTGCGAAGTGCTTGAGGGGCTGGCTGACAGAAAAGCACCCGAAAATGCTTTCCGAAAGTACGACGGCTTACTTAAGGTTTCAAGACCGAAGAGAATTCCTGCAGGAATAACGACGACGACGTGGTTACTGATGTCCACAGCAAATTTAAATTAGGGAAGGAACTCTTCTCCACACTGCCTAATGGTGGAAGGTGCAACCACTTTGAAGGTGATGAAGAACCCGAACCGCCTATAATGATGGAGAAGAGCTAGTCCTATTGTACGGTGAAGAAGCATAGACGATGACGACATCAGATGAGAGGCTTTTTAGAATATTCGGGAGAAAGATTCTCCAAATGATTTTTGGAACTTTACGACTTTGCGACGGCGATTACCTCATGCTCTGGCCCTAAGGGTTTTCGATGCGGTACCCGCTGGTGATGGTATAGGAACAGAAATACCTTTTCTTCGTTGGCAAGACAAAGTGGAAACAGACTTGGCTAAACTTGGAATTTCCAATTGGCGTCAGTTAGCAAGAGATAGGAAAACATGGCCAAAATCGCTTAGTCTGTTAAATGGCCAATTAAGTAAGTAAGTTAACAAAAGCTGTAAATTTAAATAATTAGGTAAATATATAGCTTATCTGAAAAACTTGATGGAGAAATTAAAAAAAGAAAATTTGTACAAATTTGTTAACATGAGGAAGAGATACTACGAGTGAGGCTGAGTATCTCTTGACTTTTTCTCTTGAAATCGGTTGCAGAATCGGAAACCATCATGGCTGAGACATTTAAAACTATTCGAAAATATGATCTAGCCAGGAGAGCAGCTTAGATTTTTTTGTGGGATGCTAAGAAGGACCAATGTCGTGCTAATAGTTTATTAACAATTCAGACTTTTAAGTGAGTATCGAGCAAGGCAATCGTGGGATAGAGTCAGAATCCGTCACCATGGTATTGTTTGTTCTTTTGAATAGAAAAATAATAATGCGTCTAACGAAAAGATTTATTCTTCTTCCGTTTTTGAAGTCTTAAAAAAAACCCATAACAATCCCAATTTAGGCGCAAGCCGACTAATTTCAACTTTACCATAAATGCCCATGGAAACTGTAGAGCAGCGATAAATCCTTATCCCGCTTAAAAAAAAGTGAAATTATTCACTTATTTCATTTAAACTACAGAGATATATTTTTACAAACTTTCCACATCTTAACGATGTTATAGCTTTTGGTTATACCAGGCATTTCAGCTTTTCAGGCCTCCAGCACTTTACTCTGCTATTTACTCGTACATATCTCGAGCGCTGAAAATGCGCTGAATACCTTAATTAATATAATATCTACTAAGAGAAAAGTTTCGGAAAGCCGCTTGAGAGTTAAAGAGGCGATTAATTTTTCAACATCCATAAGAATTTCTGCATGCATTTTCAATAAATATATTAAAGCAGCGTTGGTTATGTCGATTTAAAAATATACCCAATTTCGTATTTATAACACCGCCAAATACGCACATTTTCCATTAATTTATTAAATTTCTATTTATTTGCAATTAAACGCGGTCTACTCAGACAGTACAATAATCACAGTTGAGTTCAAATTTGTTTATTCGATTCTATTTTTCGAAAAAAAAATCAGCTTTAAAATACCTGAGTTTCAACCCGAATTTGGGGAAGTAAACAAATTTATTACATACATATGTACATGTTTGCAATGCTTTGATACACAATAAAAAGACACTGTTTTACAGGATTTAAACAAAAAGTCAAATTATATTATATTATTTGTTTTAAATGAACTAAAGGCCAATTTTTATTGGAAAATTTATAGAGAAAAAAAAAACACAACAACACCCAAAGCGGTAGAAATTATAGTACCCTTTCGGAGATCACCACATCTCCTCATCAGACTTCTTTCTTCACGGCTTCCGCATGAGTCGAACCCGCGCCACCATGCAATGCTTAACTAAGCCAGCATCTAAACGGGATCAGCTAAGCTTACGCTGTGTGAGCTGTTGTTATTTTCTCATTTTCCTTTTCAACTCGCTACAATCAACAAATAATAAAATAAATAAACAGGTCAAAAAACAAATTAAATTATATTAAACAACGAATAAATCCATATTACAGTTCTTAAAATTATCTGTCAATAAACGCTGAGGTTTCTAGTTCTGTATGTCATTACAATCTCGACGAAATTTTGTTCAGGGTGTTGTTCTTTTAAATGATTTTCAACGTCATCAGCTTCGTCTAATGATTCTCGAAGTAATCTCGACGAAAGTGGTACGGTTGAAGAGCTGTCAACATCTTCTTTTCAATATGTACAGTGAATGTCACTCAAAAGCGTGCAGGCACATTTTACTTAGACTTTTTGGAAAAACAAAAAACTGCAATAGATCTTTATATAAAAAGCCGTTTTTTAACATTTAATAAAAGAAATGCCATGCCATTCTTTTTTCAGTGCTTAAGTCGGAAAATGTTGGAAATTTGTTTCGTTCTAAGTTTTCTGTCTAAATGTCTAAATGACATTAAAATCTGGCGACTGAGCAGGTGTTTGCAGTACTTTAGGGCAATTATAATGGGTCGACATGCGGACATTATATGCAGTATGCTTAGGATCATTGTCTGCAAACAGTTTAAATGTCCTTAAGTATACTTAAATACTTCCACTGAACCATGCAGCCATCTATAAACGCCAAATTTCCCATTCCATGGGGCGACATGCACCCCCATACCATTACTGGTGCTCCTCAGTGTTTCATTGTCGGTCGGTTAATTTTGGGATTCATTTCTGTATTGGTTTTCTCCAAATATTTACCTTACCATCAGAAGTAAATATATTAAATTTTGATTCATCAGTGAAAATTACACCGTTTTAGTGGTTTATTACGCACTACCCTTCCATGCTAATTATTTTTTCGAAGAAGTCTTCTAATCGTTGAATCACTCACTTCCTTATTTAAATAAATTTTAATTTTTGAAACGATATTAAGCGCAGAAATGGCTGGGTTTTCTTTCATTTTTTTCAATATCCATCGCTTATCACTAGCAGTTAACTTCTTATTTGGGGAAACTTTAGTTTTATTCGCTACTCGCTTGTCTATTTTACATCTCGCAATGATGTATTGGACCGTACTTCGACTCCGATTCAAAATTTTGGCGATTTCAACACAAGATATGCCTTCTTTATACTGGTTGATTGCAATTTCACGCACTTCGATGGATGTTTGCATAATTTTTGCGAAAAATTCGAAAAACACACAATGAGAGCATAAACATTTAAATAATTCTATGGTAATACTCTAAACAAGTACAAATCAGATCACTGCACCAATTTTTATGAAGCGAAATTTCTTGAGATTATCCGAATTCAAACAAAGAAGCTGCTGTACGATTTTTAGTGACTCCTACTTAAGCGTGCTGTATGCAATGCTGTCAATTTTACACAAAAAAAGAAAATATTTAAGGAACGATTTGTTATCGTATTTTAAAATCATCATTTCGGCGTAACATAAAAGTTGCTAATAATTTTCGTAATTGTCCGTTTTTTACGGATTTTTCAGCTACCTGTGGAAAAATACGATTTTTATACGAAATTTGCTATTTGTTCGTTTTTTCACCTTTTTCCCTCAAAAACAAAATGATAAAAATAAAATATTCTGAAAGAACTATCGTTTTATTAAATTTTTATCGACTATCGAAATTGTATAAGTATATAACTCTTCGATATATATATTAGTAAGTCGATGGACAAATGTGTAAACATCAAATTTTTGTCTTCAATGAGTAATGTCTATTCTCTGGAGATTTTTGTATGCTGTTTTTAATAATTCTTTGTAATATATGCTTATATGAGTTCGCGAATCTCTGCATATACATAGAAGTAATTTTTATACCCGAGCGTACTTGTACACAAGGATGCGAACCCGGTTGTTTGTAACAGCAAAAAAATAATCGAGATAGATATAGGCATATATATACTAAAATGATCAGAATGAAAAGAGGAATCGATTTAGCCCTAACTGTCGGTCCATCCGTCTGTCCGTCGGTCCGTGGTTACAATAACTTCAGTAAAAATTGAGACATCTCAATGATATATTGCTTTTTGGACAGGTTAGGTTGGTATTGAAAATGGTCAAGATCGGTCAATAACCACGCCCACTTCCCATATAACGGAAATTTTGAAAAATGGGCGTTGCCACGCTTACTTATACAAAAATTTCTTTATCTCAATAATGGTGTAAGGTATCGTCACAAAATTTGGTGAACAAATTTTCCTCTATACCGCTGTTATCATCGTTAAAAAAATTTTGAAAAACACTTCGTTTTCCAGTATTTATTGGAAGAAATTGAGAAACTTTACTCAATACCAGCTGCGATTTGAAACAAAGAAACGGGGTTTTTATGAAACTATGGGCACCGCCCATACAAAAATTCATCGCGAGGGTATATAAAAATCGCTTTAGCCCGAATTTAGCTTTTCTTACAAACTATAGTATAAATATAATTTTGTTACGGTATAAAAACAATTGTATTACATTAAAACAAGTATACACTCTTAAAAGAAGTTTTTAGTAATACAATTTTCGCGTGTATACCATTTTCATATCTTGTTGAATGAAATTGCGTACGGGTGTGAGCATGACGGAGATACTCGATCCTCTCTAGATAATAAAATAAATCCATTCTTTCAAATCTTCAAAAAATTAATATATTTCATTTGACGTAATACGACATTTAAAATTCATTAAAAAAGTGTGGGAAACGCATTAACAATAAAACAAAAGGACAAAATCAGAATAAATCGCGAACCGCGTTAAAAAAAGTTGAAAACGAGTAAAAAAGAGACACGGGTTTTTGAAGAAAACAAAAAATTCGCGTTAAAAAGAACTGCGTTGCAATGAGATCGACTGTTCATAGAATTCTCTCACCCTGTTTATAAAATTCTAAACCCAAGTTTAAACTTCATACAAAATAATTAACTATTTTTTAATTTTTTTTTTTGTATTTTGTAATATTTTTCAAAAATTTTCAGAAGTTTCGCGAGTATGCAGTATTGTAGCTCATTCAATTTTAGTATCATATAGTGCAGATTTCACATGATAATTTTTTACTGAAGCTCTTTCGAAATTACCGAGCATCAGTAAAAAATTGTCAAAATTCGACTGTAATACTTAGATAATTGCAACAGTCCCTTAGTTATTTAAGAATTAAATTATAGCCCATTTAATTATAAAAAATTCAAAAATTATACATCACTAAACTTCAAAAATTTCCATAACCACGGCATTTGTAACATGTAAAATTTTCTGCCGAATCCAAATATGATAGTCGCATACTATAAAAGTAGAACGGTTTTCGAGATAATCTAAAATTTCATTTTTTTTAACTTAAAAAAAAAATAAGGTTACTAAATTTTTGATATATACGCCTTTAGCCAATCAATTTTTTAATCCTGTTATATCTACCGGATTAAAAGTAGCAGAAGACCAAAGTTTAATTTTGATGCAAATTTTTATTATTTTTCACTTTTTATGTGCTTTAAAAACGCATTTTATAGTGTTTTAAACTACATTTTTTATAGGTTTTGTTAGACATTTATCTGTACTTAAATTGAAAAATAATAAAAATTTAATGAATAAACGGCAAGTTGTCATTCATATTGGATGGCGTTTTAAATACGAACTCGGGTTTATTGCGAATATCTTGCCATTGTATGCATTCTGGAAAGATTAAAGCCAACAATAAATTTAAAAATGATTTATTTAATTTGAAGTAATTTCCCAAACAAGTTATGTGGGTCCAACTAACTCCGCGAAATACTAAAATTACATTCAAGCTATTGAAGCACTTATGTAGTTACACACATACACACTAGGCATGTCAATCCCGGCCATTTTTAACTCCCGAAGATCCCGGGATTAGACTATTCAAAGCCCGGGATGGCAGAAAACAGTGAATTTAATAGTCATTTATTTTAAAAATTTCGTTTCATCAAAAATCAGAGAGTTCGCAACCCGTGTTATTTTTCGTATTTCTATAGTCCACTTTTTAAAATTATAGTAGAACGTAGGGATGTACTGTGCATTTCGTTTGTTGTATGTGGTATTTAGGCAATTAATCAGCAATAAGCCGCTTATAATAAATATGAGAGGTCGGTTTCTTAAAAAAACGTATAAGCACAATTAAAATTAACTTTAATTAAAATTTTTTCAAACAAAAATTTACCTCAAACGATTTAAAACAGAAAGAGCCGATTGTATCACGATAACCAATACCACAAATAACACAGCCTGTGAACTCCCTTGAATTCGTTTTACACTTGCCATTATAAATTATATACATATATATAATTTTGGAGCGTACACTATATAGCTCAGTGTTTGGCCGAGCTTCTCCTACCATTTGTGGTGTGCGTCTTTATATTATACCATAAATGGTGGGACCTACAGTTTTGTGCCGACTCCGAACGGCAGATGTATTTAATGAGAAGCTTTTTCATGGCAGAAATACCCTCGGAGGTTTGCCATTGCCTGCCGAGGGGTGACCGCTATTAGAAACAACTTTTTCTATTATAAAGATTTTGCTTGCCCTGACTGAGATTCGAACCTCGAACTCAGCGGCATATCAAGTTATAGCACGCGCCGCTACCAACTCGACCACAGCGGCCACGGCCAGCTATAAATTAGCTGGAGAATATTCTCCTCGAGCGGAAAATGAGTCATTGCTATGAAAGCGATTTACTTTAACTTGATAAGACAGAAAGTCTGAAAGATAAATTGCATCAAGATTTAGCAAGCAGCTCGCAATTGTCCATTAATCGAAAGGCATATAATTTATCAGAAGGCTTGATAGTTTTTGTAGTTAGGCGATAAAGGATATGTCCTATAGAGAGCATGTATCTTTATGTCGACAATCCAACCAACAAATGTTGAGGAGCAACAGTGCTTCTCCACCGCATATTTTAAATGCAACAAATTTAGGTCCAGGTTGGAGGATAACACACTTAAGGCTTTTATTTCTTTAATATTGCTCAAAATGGAATGGGTGATGTATTTAATTTTTACTTGATGTATTTCTTTTTTTACTAAATGGTTGATAACACGGCTCTACAAAAAAGTTTTCGTTCTTCGTCCTAAAGTTTATTTTATGATTTTCTGGTTAAGGAGAACGTTTTCATCGGGACATTTTGAGCTTCGAACAACGTTATCAAGGCCAATACAATAAAAACATGATAAATACAAAAGCAAACTTTTTTAAGCTATATATTTTTTTTCCGTCTAATTACGAACTAAAGAATTGAAATTTAATACTTTTGAGACTAGGTAAAATTTCGTGTTGACCCGCGTAATCTTATTCTTCTATATATGTATATAAAACAGGATGTGTGTATGTATGCGCCGATTTTGATAAAATGTTCAGGGAATCTTCAGAATATTCAGACGGGTAACACTGTGAAGTCTGATTTTTGATTTCGGGCTGCCGGAGGAGGGGCGTGGCAAAATCCAATTTTCATATTGCACCACCAATGCCATATACATATGTATATATTTTTATTGTTTTTCCTTTTTTTAATTTAATTTTATTTTTTTTAAAGCCGTTATCATGTTTTTTAAAACGAGATATCAAACTCTTAAATCGGTTATGTATGTAGTTCCGAAGATATTTACAAAAAACCTATGTTAATAATTCTGGAATTGCGTGATTTCGTCAGTTGGATTGGTAAGCCCGAATACTGCCATTTTGCTGCCTTTGTTGACGTATTTGCAAATATATTTTATCGACTTTACCGAATTACAGTACGCAACATTGATGTGGGCATCAAACATTTTTGAAAGAAGCGGTGTGTAGGGCACGATCATACACACACCAAAAAATTATGATGTAAACAGGCTCAATGAGCAAATTCAATTGAAACTGCCCGGGAAATACAAATCGATCGACACAGTAATGGATGAAGAACAAGCCGTCAATTAAATTATCCCACTGAATTTTTGAATTCATTGGAACCACCCGGAATGCCACCGCATATACTAACATTAAAGGTTGGAACACCGGTAATTCTTATTTGCAACTTCAACTCACCGAAGTTATGCAACGGAACCAGATTGACCATCAAAAACTATTCACCAAATTTTATCGAGGCAACAATTATCGGTGGCAGATTCAAAGGCGAAGACGTACTAATTCCACAAATGCCGATGATTTCCAACGATTTACCATTCCAATTAGTAATAATAAAACACTAATGTTTGCTTAGGGCCAGCAACGCGGACCGGGTCAGCTAGTATTTAAATATATAATATTGGTCTCAACTAGTGATTAAAAATTATTTTACTTCATGTAGATGCATTTGATTTTGTATCAAATATGTACATACATACACAAGGCGAATTCATATAAGGTGGTGGTAATCAATCAGCTGGTTGCTTGTTCTTCTCGAAGAATTTTGTTTACATATTTTGATATTTTGAAGTTCGTGATTTTAAAACTTGTGACATTTTGTAAAAAATAAAGACATTTCAAAATATAAAAAATTGGAAAGTGCGCGGTGTGTCTCAAAAAAATAGAAAGTGGGAAAGGACCTTTTTTCAAGGTTCCGATAAGCGGCTGATGTGGTTGAGATCCTGCCGTACGCAGCTTGGAGCGAAACGCAGGCGCTAGTGAAGCTGCCTATCAACACCAATGTTGCAAAGACATAGTAGAATTCAACTTACCAAAATAAATTTTCTTTCATCTGACAACAAAAAAACAATAACCTTCATTCTTCAATTCTCTTCGATTATGACATTCTTAATTTGACAAATTTTGATGAATTCGCTTTGCCACCACCTTTAATCAATTCGCCTTGTACATACATATATTTGTACTTGAAGTATAAATTATTTTGTATGTGTGTCAAATTTTACGTTTATTTCTTTTTAGTTATGGAAAATAGCAATAAATGAATTCATGTATGCATTTATTGGTATTTTCCATAACAACAAGTCGTTCTCTTTGTTATATTAATATATATACGATTACAAACGTGTTACATTTTGCCAGTAAAAAAATAGCAATACGATGACCTATGCTTCCTTAGGAAAAAAAGTTAAAATATCTTTGAGTTTTAATAACATTTTATTGGTCTAATATACTTACTATAACTTAAAGCAATAGTAAAAACATAAATATTTGAATTTTATTCAATGATTCACAACATGTTTATAAAATTCAATGGAAACTTTCAGAATGAGGCGGTAAAAAAATAGCACGAAGATAATATGTATTATGCTCTTAAAAACTAAAATAAAACAAAAATACCAGAAAATTTATTAAAAATTATTAATTAGTAATCAAAAATTAAGTTATGGATTCCAATTAATATTTAGTAGCATATCCTTTATTAGACACTACGGCGACACAACGCCTTGGCATTGAGTCAACAAGGTCATGGCATCTTTTTAGTAGTATTTTGCTCTAGGAATATTTTACTACCGTCTAAAGCGCTGCATTGCATTTTTATTGCCTTCTTGCTCGTATGCTAGCGGTCATTGTCCTCCTGGAAGACCCACAATAATGGCATTTTCTCTTCGACGTAAGGCAACGTAATATCCAGTCAAATTTTGATATATACGTTCTGATCCGTGACTTCTTGTATCCAATGTATAGGTCACATGCCATTGTAGGAAAATCAATCCCACACCATTATACTAGACCCTCCATGTTTAATGGTTTTTGTTGTGGATCGAGGATTGTACTCAGTATTTGAGGGTATCCTAACTTGAGATTGATTTTGCTTCGTCTGTCCATAAAATATGCGCCCATATCTCTACCGGCCAGTCCAAATGATCTTTTGCAAACTTAATACGTTTGCCTATATGTCTACGAGTCAAAAGGGGTAACTTTCTGGGAGAGTGCGACTTTAAATTATTTTTCCTAAGCCGACTGCGAATTGCCTGTACACATGCGGTGATATTAAGTTCCTTTTTTAGTACAGTTGCCAGTTTAAACGGGTCCTTCTTGACCTCCCGTACACGTCGTTTCACGAGTAACGATGACATTGCGCGCTTTCGTCCACGAGTTTCGGCCTTTGGAACAAATTTTATTATTATTACTGATAATTTTATTAGAACAGCCAACTGCAAGTTCTCCTTCTGCATAAGTTTTGCCCTGAGAAATTAGATTCCTTAAAATTTCTCGCTTGAGTTCGTGCCACGCACACTAAATGCAATAGAAGAAGCAAGTAAAGCGTGACCGAAAATTAATTTTTTTAAAAGTGAAAGAAAGTTTTTCGCAGTAGTGCTATTTTTTACCGGCGCTGTATGTGTGTCAAATATTACGTTTATTTCTTTTTAGTTATTGAAAATTCCAATAAATACATACAAGAATTACAACAAATCGTTCTCTTTGTTATATTAATGTTATTTTGTATACTTCTATAATACATCGATTACAAACGTGTTAAATTTTTTGATAAATTAAAAGTTACGAATCTAAACTTCGTGAAAATCGGGTTGACGGATTGTCCCGGAATTTTG
Organism: Philophylla caesio; assembly: GCA_963971545.1. Lineage (NCBI taxonomy): Eukaryota > Metazoa > Arthropoda > Insecta > Diptera > Tephritidae > Philophylla > Philophylla caesio. The sequence goes on from OZ020606.1 coordinate 74,988,098, forward strand.
TTTTCAGATCTCGAAAATTCCGGGATCAATAAAATGCCCAAAATTGGCATCCCTAATACACACATTCAAGCATACATAAATACCGAATAAATTCACAATTTGCTTTCATTGGACTAAACGTTTTACTGGACTATTTAGTTAACCGCCGCCGTAACAAGTTTGCGGACAAAGTCATCATCAATGCCAAAAGCGTCAACAACAGTAACGAGACGGAGTGCGGCAATTAGAAAACAGCAAAAGACAACAAAGTAAATAACAAAAACCAATTTCGAATCACCTGCAACTGAAATGAGCGTGAGGAGCGGCGAGCGGCGAGCGGCGGTGGTCGTAACCGCGCTTTATCATTGCATATTAATGAATTTAATTGAAAAAGTTTTTCCGATTCACATGATTTTAGTAAAAGCGAGCAACCATACATATAAATATGTATGTATGTATGTATGTATGTATGTACATATTAAGCCAGTGGAGGCAACCCAGCAGCAACTTGCGTACGAATACTTGGATACAGCTTAACACTTGCAGCCATCTGGACACCCGCCGATTAGCATTTACGAAGGAGCTGCGTGCAAGCGAGTAGATTGTTTAATGTATTTAATTTGTAGGTTAGTTTTTATGTACATACATATGTATGTATGTACACGTGTAAGCTATCTTTCGTTGTGATGTGCTCTCGCAGTGGAGTATCTCCAATCGAAGCATCGTTTCCACTTAGGCTGTTGGCTTAACGGAGGCCAGAGAGGTTGAAAATTACAGTGTAGTCTGACTGGAGTGAACCCCCGATGCTACAAACAACCCGTTAGAGTGAACATCAAAATTTTTACATTAACTACTCTATAGAGTGAACCATTCTGAGTCTCTGTAGAGTGAACACAATTTAATACAAATTTCTTCTAAATTCAAAACTCTAACGACAAATTCAATAACAAAAGGAAAGGAAATAGCAAATCAGGTGTATACTGAAGTGTGTTTGACATCTTTTTTTTGTAGGTCACATTCTCGTGGTTGTGCTTGATGTGCGCTATTGTAGCAAAAATCGAAAGAGGTGTTAATGTTACCGCTTTGGCAAAGCAATATGACGTTGCAAAGAACAAAAAAACAATTTTAAAAGTCATTGCCAACCAGAAATTCGGGCTGAAGAGAAAAACACTAAAAAAAGGCGAATATCCGCGAATGGAAAAGACCTTGTATAATTGGTTTGTACGCCAGCGCAAATGAGAAATTGTCTGCGGATCCGGCCCGGCTGTATAATCATTTAAACAGAAGCTTAGTAACATTCCACGATTCGTGAGCTACAACTTTGTGAAACCAAATTTATAACGCAGATGGTACTGTACTATTTTGGAAGATGCTACCCGAAAAAACGTACATATGTATCCGGTACAGAAAAAACAGCTCCAGGCAGAAAAGTAGAAAAATCCAGAGTTACATTTCTTGCGTGCCCAAATGCAACTGGACAACATAAAATTAGGCATTACAAAAATCGCTCACTGAATGCCAAAAACAGACGGTTATAACACATTTTTTTCACTCTTAATAACTTATTTTTAATTAAATAAAATAAATTAATTTTTTGTTGTTTTTTCGGCCTTATTGGTTTTAATAATTGACAATTTTATTGAGCTCGAGGCCAGTTTATGGAAGATTTTATTGGAAAAATAACAACAGTTTTTAAAATGGTAGAAGTTATAGTACTATTTCGGAAATCACCACATTTCCTCATCAGACTTCTTTTTGATTATGAAATTAAATTAATTTTTAATTTAATTCTTCATAACCATTTCTCCAAGGCTATGAACCAAGGAGCTCGGAGTTGCAAAGCCAACACGCTAAATGCTGTGCTACGCTAGCCGAGTGGACTGCGTCGTTTTTCCATCTTCCTTAAACAAACCAACTACAAACAAGAGCAACTGATATGCTGCTATTTAAACTTGTTTGTGTGGTTGTTGTTTGTGTGTTTGCAATTCTGTGTGCGAATTTCATTGGTTTTTACCAATGGCTTGTAATTCTTAGAATGCATTTCAGGTGTGCTCATCCTTGCATATATGAATTTTTTGTTGTTTTTTCGGCCTTATTGGTTTTAATAATTGACAATTTTATTGAGCTCGAGGCCAGTTTATGCAACTCCGAGCTCCTTGGTTCATAGCCTTGGAGAAATGGTTATGAAGAATTAAATTAAAAATTAATTTAATTTCATAATCAAAAAGAAGTCTGATGAGGAAATGTGGTGATTTCCGAAATAGTACTATAACTTCTACCATTTTAAAAACTGTTGTTATTTTTCCAATAAAATCTTCCATAAACTGGCCTCGAGCTCAATAAAATTGTCAATTATTAAAATAAATTAATATAAATTTAAAAAACAAAAAAATCAATCTTGATATAGTGAACAATCTGGGTTCTGTGAACTGGCCTTGCATTAATTGGTTCACTCGAACCAGATTACACTGTAATTTCAAAGTAATGTGCAATTGGCTAGCTAGCAACGCAGAGGAGAGGAGAGAGAGAGAGAAGATAAGTAAAAGAGTGGTATGGCAGTGAGAAGATAGGAAATGCAAATTAATATTTTTGCTTGAGTGCAACTTTTTAAAGTATCCAATGTTGTTGAGTTGAAAGTGAAAAGTTTTAAAACTGTAAGTTGAAACGTTTGCGGATATTTGATTTGCATAATCACAAGCACACGCGCGCACATACACATACATACATACATATGTATATTAACTCGTATTAATTAAATTATATTCATGTTTTATTGCAAAGACAAAACTTGGTCGAATAAGAAAGAACAGCAAAATAAAAACTTAGCTATAAAAATAAAAAAGAGCAATTAAGTGAGAAGTTGGCGTAAATAGATTTTAGATTGCTAAGCGGTGACAATAAAGTGCAATTAAATTAAATAATTAATTTAAATAACTTTATCTGCAACATTTAAAATTAAAAAAAAAAACATCTTACATTTGTTTGAAGTTTTTACTTATTTAAGACAAAGTTTGTTGTAAATACACCTCATGATTCAATTATAAAAGGTTAGGGAAATAATGACATTCGAATTTTGACACCCCCTTATAAAGGGTTGTTTTATGAACTATGGAAAATGGGTTAGATTTTGTTATACTTTCTTAAAAACTAAATAATAAGTAGTAAAATGTTAGTGATTTTTTTAATAAAAAATTTCGAAGACATTTCATTTAAATTAAGAAATACCATAGCTACGCTTACAAAATTTAAATAAATACGTATTTCTTGGTAGATATTTTTTTTCAAATTTTAAATAGCGAATAAATTTTCAATCTATTTATCCCATGAACTAAACGATTTTATGGTATAAAGCAAATATAAGTTATTTATTCGGTTTATTCCTTTTATTTATTGACCATCGGTATCAGGGTTATTCATAATATTGTAATGAACCCCTGGACGTTGAAAGGACCAAACATTTTATTACGATAAATAGTAAATGACTTTATGGAGTTAATGGAGTTGTAAGAAAACCCCAATAATTCAAGATTTTAGAAAGATAATCTTAATATATTGAAAGAAAAATAAATCAAACTTTATTACTCAAGAATTTAGTTCTTACAAATTCTTGTTTTTGGATGATTATTATGTCACATTATTTTTAATTTATTTAAACCCTTGATTCAATCATACAAGGTTGGATAATTAGGCAGTTGTCTCACTCTTGCATGCTGCCTTAAGGTATCCTGTGTTGCTCTCTTTTAATTAAAGAAAAAATATGTTATCAAACACGTAGAAATTAGTACTTTTCTTGTGAAATGGCCTTGTAGGCAAAACTGTTGCCTTTTTGTAGTTTTTAAATTATTTCAGCATGCCTTACATTAAATAATCGAATTGACGGCATTCTCGTATGTTTTCCAGTAAGTAGCCTTGCTTATCTAGAAGCGAACAAAAATTTAAATTTTTTTTCTTTGCATGTATGAAATTGAATCATGATTTAAACCCTAGAATTTAAAAAATTTTCAACTCTGTTACATCGAATTTAATTCTTATGAGAGGGTGTACTAATACGAAGTTCGCATACTGTACCTAAGTTATAAAGCAATTTGTATATGTACATATGTATGTATGCATATTGTTTTTTTTACAGCTCCTATCTATGTATGTATGTACGCACATATGTTTACGATTGTTTATTTGGTTGAATACACCGGACAGTATTCTAAATCAGGAAGCTTGCTTGCCACTGCACCTGTCCAGTATTTGTTGGACAATCGTGCATACATACTTGTTTACACACATATGTACGTACATATGTACATATGTATATGATATAACTTTGCTAAAGAACCATGAAGAGTGCAGTCTAGCTTAAATCGCATAATGCCAAATATTGGGGGGCCAAGGCAGAGCGAACGACTTCTTTACCAAAGGGTTGCTTGCAGAAATTAATTAAATAATTAATGTAAATTTAACGAATAGTGAGATCAACACAAAATGACAAGCAACCAATTTTAAGTTCACGGTTGTGTTTAAAGGGATTAGTGAAAACTTATTCATATTACAAAATTAGTAAATGCTATTCGGAAAATTACATTTTACAAAAGTTTAAAATATATATGTATGCATACACAGGTCAATAAGTAAGATAACACAGCTGAGATCACCTGATTTCCAGAGTTGATTTTTAGAGCACGGTTGTATTTAAAACTACTAAGTACTGACAGAGTTGCATAAATTATAAGTTAATTTTCTTAAAATAGTAGTTAGAATTTGTACTGACTTCCGAAGCAAAGAGCAAGATGCATTAGACATTTAAAACTAAAAAATAATGAACTCTTCAGTGTTTGCTCTGCCTTGGTCCCCCAATATTTGGCATTATGCGATTTAAGCTAGACTGCACTCTTTATGGTTCTTTAGCAAAGTTATTCAAATAGGGCTTTAAATTTAGTTGGAAGGCACTCATCACCCCCAAATATTTGATAGCGAGCTTGGTCGTGATGATGTCTGTCGCTACGTGAATATTCAGAGACTTCACGGCCTTTTGCTGCTTATCAAAACCCCTTCAGTCTTGTGATCGGCCAGCGTTAAGTGCGTTGATTAGAGCCAAATTTTGATCTTTATTGCGGCTTCGGGAATTTCTAAAACCGAATTGTTCTAATACATAAAATCCTTTCAAACATTTTCCCAAGGATGCATGAACATTCAGAACTGGTTAAGGGTAGTTTTGTGCAAATATACATATAAATATAATACTAATTTTACATATCATATACATCTGTACATATGTACGTAGAGGACAGTTTTATCCGTGGACGTTGATACACATATTTTATATTTTTCGCGGAGAATTACTTTTTAATAATTATAAAATCTATTTATTTTGCTATGCCGTATATTTTATATTGAATACTTAAAATATACCTTGTAAATAGAATTCTTCCGCGCGTTCATTAATTATATCCCTCATACATAGGCACATACATATGAACATACAGAGATAGGAGCTGTAAAAAAAACAATATGCATGCATAAAGTTGAATAACAAAAACGAACAAAACAATGCATTGTTCCTTACAAAATAAGCAAATTAACTCCATTTATTAGAGGCAAAATTCGTACTATTACAAATACATATATTTGTAGATTATTTGTGAAGAAAAAGCAAAAGTTTTCAATTGTTATTATTTTATGACATATCCTTGTTTTAAATAGCAGATAATCTTTGCGGTTAAATTTTACTCCATTCTAGTTCTAATATCCAACGCTGTGTATTTTGGATCGTTATCCTTGCTTTTGAATTAGAAAATTATTTTTCTATTAAAGTCACACCGCGAACAGTTATTTATTTATTTTAAAACAGCAATTAAAAAAAGCAACTAATACGAATTTTTCCTCTAGTAAATTAAGTTAATTTGCTTATTTTGTTATTTTGTTAAGTACAATGCATTATTTTCTACGTTTTAGATATTGAACCTTACTATTATTGATTTTCCTGCGAAATAAATTTATTTCACGGATTGTTTTAAAATACATTTGAAAAAGTTATTGATGCTTGTTCCTATGAGAAGGTGCACTAATACGAGTTTTGCATACTGTAGATAAAAGTTCAAAAAAAAATTTCACGAAAAACGTCAAAATTGATTGTGAATAATCAAACCGATAGATTTCAAAGCAGGGTTGGCATGGCAATACATGTAGGTTTGCATGGAAATCCATGTAGGGAATCAGACTTTTAGTAGGCAATGATCAATTTACGTTCTTAATATTTTGATAATTTTCACTCCAAAAACATAAAATGTATATTTTGCTATATAGTTGAGTATTGCTTAACACGTTTTCAGTAATAATTATTCAATAAAATACATTTTATCCGCAAGATAAATATCTAAATTTAAAAAAATGTATGAATGAACATGCTTCGGAATTTCTTCACATAACCCTGGTTCTTTATTCCATTGTAATGTCGTTCGTACAGGTCAGCCATAAAAATTACACTGTAAAACCGCTGGAATCCATTAAAAATATACTGTCAAAACTAAAACAGACAGGGCGCTAATTAGAGGGGGATGGGACGAGATATCTTACTTGTAGAGTTGTACAATGTGATTGGCTCTCTAGCTTAAGAAGGACATCGATATACCAAGTGCATCGAATTATGATCCAGCTCCATATGATGCAGCGGCTCCTCTGTCTAGATAACATCATGCGAATGGGCGAAAGCGCTCCAGGCCTGAAAGTTAATGCCTCTTCAACGATGCAAAGCTACCATTTGGTCATAACTTAATCGTTGAGTATACATACTTCGCACAACTTTCGCATAACGTTTGAGACAAAAAAATGTAACACCAATTCACAAGATATTCATTCCTTTCATGCGCAAAATGCACAAAATATTTTTTCACTAAAAAGCACAAATCAAATGTAAACAAATATTTTTGTTTTTATCAAATGAAAACAAAGTTTGACAATTAAGATAAATGAAAAAAATCAAATTTAAACTTTACCGAGGTTACCTTTAAACTCTGCCTTGCTTAAATCCCATTTAACATGTATTTTTAAATCCGAATAAGGAAGTGCAATATTGAAGTTTTTGAATTCGTAAACGTTTTGAGACATAAAAGAAAATTGTGTGTTAAATAAGTATTTACATAAAATTTAAAACCAACGACACCGGCTGTATAGAATAAAACCTAATAAATAAAACTTCATTTACACTCCAGAAGAAACTCCTTACAATAACTTAAAAAATTATTTTATACTCATTTTGTAAACTCTTCCTCTACATTTCTTTCCATTTTTAAAAATGTTTCGTACTTTCAACGAAAATACAAATGGTCGTCCTTATACGAGTATATTTCGTATTTGTATTTCCGCTACACTTATTTGGTTTTTTGAAGAAAATAAAACTAATAATAGGTACGTTCGTTTACAATCTCCAACAGAAAATATCCAACAGCAAAATTCAGTGGAATTGTCTTCTCTTCTCTCACAAAAGAAAAATATCCAAAACAGTACGCGAACGCAAAATTTGCAGAAACTTGCAAATTCAACGAACAGCTGATTGAATTCTTGTCCGCTTCCAAATATGCAAAATGGAAAACATTGCATTAGTGTTTTCTTGCAACATTCTACTAAGGAAACTTAACCAAACTAACATTTACTTGCTACTAGCATGTTTAACACTCATATTTTATAATTTTCAACTTTAAAATTCTTAAACAATAATTTCGTAATTATGCGAATTGCAATCATATTTTTTTGATCAGCTGTTTTGCTGTTGGCAAATTTCTGCTGGCAAAAATTTTTCCAGCAGAAACCAACAGCTTCCCCTCAAATTGAAATGGCACTTTGCTCTCTCAATTTCCCCTACTTTGTTAGTTTTTGGCGTACGCGAACGCTAAAAGCTGATAGTTTTCGAAAACTTTCAATAATTATCCGTACCCGAACTTACCTAATATAAGAATTCACATCTTAACATTAAGAAAGTTGTGAATAACCCTAAAAATCTTTTCACAAAACTCTGTAAAAGCATTGCTATTGGTGCCACTGCAATTGAAATGTCACTTTAGAAAAACGCTGGCAAATCAAAATTCAACAGACCTCAAAGTTTGATTAAGTTGTGCTAGTTTCTGGGTAATCGCACACAGGTGAAATGCATTAAACAGATTTTATTTGACACTTCAAAAGTTATGCGAAGTATCCGCTTTAAACTTTCAAAGTAAATTATAGCAAAAAAGATAAAGCAAGGTGAGCAAATTCTATTTCACATTTCGATCAAAAATATTGCAGTATCATACTTGTTGCACCAGAACCAGTTTGAGATTCGAACTTGAGAGTTATGCTTACCTCTCAAGCAGTCGACGCGATAGCTTTTCGGAAAACATAATTTGATCATTTAAATTTTTAGCGAGAGATATCGCGATTCGCAAGAAGGAGCAGGAGCAAGTTTGATCGATGTTGACGAAATTGTACTATTTACTATTTACTACTATGTCAACGCAAACGTCAAGCTGTTAAGTTGTGTTTTGTTGTGATATTTTTTTCTTTTTAAAATTTGTTTACTTATTTAATATAATTAAATAATTTAGTGATAAAATATTTGGAGATTCATCTGTGCGCACTTAAAGCTAAGTATAACATCTGTTAAGCATATTTGCATTGATTTTATTGCAATTTAATTTAGTTTTTCAATTGCCGAGTCATTAGTTGCTTTGCATTGTTATTGTTTCTTATTTACATTGTTATTGCTTCTTATTTGCTTTAGACTTTGTATTTGTATTGCGCGCATTTTCTTTTCTCTTCCTTGATTGTCATTCCTGAAACAGCTGTTTGCGTTTAGTTTTTTACGTGTCAAATACTGTGCATCTAAAACTGTTCGTTACATTAATAGCTCTCAAACCATTAAAAAACTTGCATTACCTTTCAAACTGCTTTCTCCTTTATTTTATTAATACAATACGAGTATTTGTTTTTTTTTTGATATTAGTTTTTACTTAGTTGTGTTAAATTATGTCTTGCATTTTTGACAACTGCAAAATTAAAAAAACCGATAATGAGCACCGCTCTGTTGCATGCTGGTTGTGCGATGGGATTGCTCATATAAAATGTGCCGGACTGTTTGGTAGAGTCCTGGACTTAATAGAAGAAGGAAAAGGTATTCGTTGGTCTTGTTTGAAATGCAGATCAACTGAGGTTGAACTTTTCCGATTTTTTAGAGAAACCAGAAATGGATTTTTCGAAATGGGCAAAGACTTTCGGGCACTTAATGAAAAATTTAAACTTTATGAAAACGTGTTTAAATCATTTAAGTGCCTAGATAATCAAACTTTGCAACCTGTAAGAGAGACCAAACGCAAACGTACCCACAGCCCGCCCAAGGAAAGTATTGTCGCTCCTCTTATAGTACCTCAAAAGAATGTAGTGCCCAAACCCTAACAAATTGAGCTAATTAATCTTCTGTCCCCTGTCCCTCCGCCTCAGGGTACGTCTTCATCAACTTCGTCAAGGGCTATCTGCACTCGAGCTTCTTCCTCTAATAAAAGCAATGCAGATCAGGCTAACTTACAGGTATCTTCACCTGATGTGGGTTCATCTCCACCTCATTTGCTTCCACCTTCCCAATCTGCTTCTATTGTTTCAAAAACTGTAGCACCTTTAGATGAGACTAACTGCTCTGCAAAGAAGCTGGTTGTGGTTCCTTTGAGAAAGTCCATTTTTGTTTCAAGATTTGCTAGGGACACTTCTTCTGATGATATAGAGTTTTACATTTCATCGAAAATTAAGACTTGTAACTTAGCAATCCGAAAATTTAACTTTAAATATGAACGTAACGTATCATCTTTTAAAATTGATGTGGCACCTGAAGTTTTTGATTCTTTGCTTAACAATTCTTTTTGGCCTACCGGGGCATTTGTTCGCGAGTTTGAATATAAGCCACATAAAAATAAAAATAATATAAATAACTTAGCTTCAATTCCTAATCGTGACACTGAGCCAAAAAACTAATATTAAATTCTACTTTAAGTATTTTATATCAAAACGTTAGAGGTTTAAATACTAAATTAAACGATTTATACTTAAAAGGCTTAGACTGTAACTATAACATAATTTGCTTTACTGAAACCTGGCTTAAACCACATATTTTTAATTCAGAGATCCTTCCTAATCATTATCAAATTTATAGAAATGACCGTAAGGACAGAATCGGTGGGGGTGTTCTTTTTGCAGTTCATTCTTCTATACCATCCGAAGATGTTAATATCCCCCTCATCGAGTCAATCGAATTTAAAGCAATACGAGTTATGGTTGGAAATGGTTTCTTTTATTTAGCTGTTTGCTACATCCCTCCTAATTCTGACTTATCGGTATATTCTCAACATATTGCGTTACTTACATCCTTAAGTTCAATGATTACTGCACATGACTCGATCATTGTACTTGGTGACTTCAATATGCCAGGCATGTCATGGACTTTCATGGACGACTTTATCGTTCCAATTTCATCAAGGGATAGATACAATGTGTTCTTAGAAGATATGGCTGAGCTCTGTCTAAATCAGATTAATTTAACTCCAAACCATTTTGGAAACATTCTAGACCTTGTTTTTGTTGATGATATATCTAAATCATCTATGAAGAGGTGCGAACCCTTGGTTATTCCAGAGGACTCTTATCACCCTGCGATTGAGTTAAATTACGAGGTTATAGGGGATTTTGGAAATAATGTCGATAAATCAAGTAGCTCAAACGCTCGTTTTATTTTCGCGAAAGCCAATTTCAAGAAATTAGATCGAGAATTGTCAAAATTATTTTGGCCGACGTATAAAGATGATGTTGAACGTTGTGTCCAGCATTTTAATAATACTATATATAGTTTATTTCAAAAGTTTGTACCTAAACGGGTTTGCGTACAAAAGGAGCAATCACAACCTTGGTTTACAAAAGAACTAAGAAATTTAAAAAATAAAAAGTCGCGATCTTTTAAACTGTACAAAATAACTGGTTTGCACACTAACTATGTTAAATACTCAGTTCTCCGACACGCTTACTTTGAATTAAATAAAAAATGCTACAGATCTTATTTGTGCAAAGTTAAAAGGAATTTAATAACAAACCCTGCATCATTTTATGATTTCGTTAACTCAAAACGCAGAGTGACTGGTTTTCCGTCTGCCATGAAATATCAAAATACCGTGTCTTGTGACTCCCAATCAATTTCCAACATGTTTGCCAAATTCTTCAGGTCAAATTACTCCATTACTTTGCCTCTGAGCAAACCTTATCCATATAAACTTTGTCCCTTAACCTCTGCTTTTATTCCGCAAATATCTTCTGAGGAAGTATTTTATTGTTTGAGTAACTTAAAAGAATCTTTTAAGGCTGGCCCCGATTTGATCCCGACGTGGTTCCTCAAAAACTGTGCTAAACATATTTATGAGCCCTTAACTAATTTATTTAATCTTTCTCTTAGGCTTGGGGTTTTCCCTTCAGCTTGGAAAGAATCATTCATTTTACCCCTTCATAAGACCGGGAGTAGGTCCTCTATAGAAAATTATCGCGGTATAGCTAAGATTTCTGCTATTCCTAAACTATTTGAGGCAATCGTTGTTGACCATTTAACGCATTCATTATCCTCTACAATTTCTAGCACTCAACACGGGTTCTCTAAGGGTAAATCTACCGTTACAAACTTGCTCGAGTTCACAACTCATGTTTCAAATGGATTCAGGGAATTTATGCACACTGATGTTATATACACCGATTTTAGTAAAGCATTCGACAGAGTAAGTCACGCTTCACTGATTCATAAACTCGATCTCCTTGGTTTTCAACCTAATCTCCTTCATTGGATATCTTCTTACCTCATGGACAGAACACAACGAGTTCTTTTTAAAAATAGTTCCTCAAACATTATTCATGTATCTTCAGGGGTCCCGCAAGGAAGTCACCTTGGTCCGATTCTGTTTTTACTTTTTATAAATGACATACCTTCTGTAATTAACTATTCAAAAATTTTATTGTATGCTGATGATGTAAAACTTTTTAGATCGTATCATTCTGTTGAGGAAAGGTCCTTACTACAGGCGGATTTAAATAGCATGACTAACTGGTGTGAAGTAAATAACATGCCGCTAAACCTTAAAAAATGTAAGGTAATGTGCTTTTCTCGAAGGGCACTTCAACCGGCTTCTTATGACATATGTAACCATAACCTCGAACAAGTGTTTAACTTTGTTGATCTTGGAATTACAATGGATCCGAAACTTAATTTTAATCTTCACATTAATGTTACAGTTAACAAAGCCAAGGGTGTTTTTGCATTTGTAAAACGATGGTCAAAAGAATTCAATGACCCATACATTACGAAGGCTCTATTCACAACGTTAGTGAGGCCAATACTGGAATATGGATCTGTTGTTTGGCACCCGCGCTATCAAGTTCATTCCGACCGAATAGAGTCAATTCAAAAACAATTTCTGCTTTTTGCTTTAAGAAATTTTCGTTGGGATTCTCAGTACAACCTGCCCCCATATATAAGTCGTTTAAAACTCATTAATCTTCCTACACTTGCTAGTCGTAGAGAAATGCTAGGCGTAGTATTTGTAGTGAAGTTACTGACAGGCTTGATCTATAGCCCATCTCTTCTTGGTGAAATAAAACTAAACGTTCCCTCCCGAATTTCAAGACATTTCCGGCCTCTTTTTCTGAAGCCATGTAAAAGTAATTTTGAGTTAAATGAGCCACTCCGTAGTTTGTGCCAGGATTTTAACACTCATTCCGGTTCTTTTGATACTTCAGACTCACTTTTTTACGTAAAGAAAACTATACTCAATGCTCTCAATAATTGATACAAACATACTTATATATTACTACTCGATCAGCTGATGAGCATTTGTTCTGTAGCTGAACAGTTTTAGATCTCGACACTTAACAAACTTCTGCCTTTCATGACTCGGCGCAGCATATGTATATGAAAAAAAAAAATTTTTTTTTTTTTATATATCCGTGCGTCATACGGATGCGCCCCTCGCGTCGGTCGGGCGGGTATGGAGGGAAAAAAAAACGTTGGGATTATTATTATTATTATTATTACTTTTAAACTAGAAATTCGTTTCACTTATTCGGGATTACTCTGCAGTTAGAATTCGGGATATCATTTTTTTAAATGATAATTGTAAATTTTTGTACAGATTTTTAAAAGTTTTATACATACGTGAGCCTAAATAATTTGTGCTAGAGAATTATTTATATTTTAATAAAAAAAATATACAAAATAGAGTCAAGTAAAAGCTTATTGTAAAAATTTTTAATAGTTGCCTATTATTTTAATCGCAAGATTATCTACAACTGCGTTAAATCATATTGGACTGGAAGATTAAAAAATCCGACATTGTCAAAACTGTAAACTATTATTTGAGGCAACCTCAAATGTAGAAAATTATATTAATTTTCCGAAAAATTTCATATGCAAAAGTTCGGTTCCGAAAATTCGCAAGATTCAGATAATAGTATTGTAAAATGTCGAACACTCAAAACACGAATTTACCTACATATTTCTACGCTATTCTGTTGCTGCGCTATAGTCTAGAACAGTAATTTGAGTAAGAGATTGATATGTTGTATTAAAACTTAGCTTATTACCTTCTCGTTTTTTGTGGTTTGTGGTTGGTGACAACCCTCCAACTGAACACTCTCCGCAGGTGCCAACTGGTAATGGGTGCTACAAAGATATCCTGTGAGTTGTCAGGATGTTGCACAGTGCCGTGTGCTTATGCTCCTCAATAGCTCTGATACAGGGAAATGGGTTTTAATCGTGGTCTGTATGTGAGGACTAGGGAGTCCCTAACAACCCCCACCCCTCTAATCCAGGATAGCCCGCGTCTATTGGACTAGTTTGCAGTTGGGGGTAACCGACTGTGGCATATCGGGCACCTCATCGATACATGCCTGCCCCGATGAGTAACTATAGGCTTATCGTGTTAATGGGGGCTATGCTACGACGGACATACGGACCCCCACACTCGTGGGAACCACATGGACTTGAATATAAAAAAACAGTAACAAAACCGAAGAAATTAGCGGGCTCTCTTACCGCATCTCAACTGGGAAACCAGGCCGTGATCAATATCGGACATAATGGCTACCAGGATAAGGACAAGTCAAGAACTAAACTGACGGGGCTTAAAGGTACCAAGGGCGAAGGGAAAATCGGTAATACCCCTGCCATCGAAGAGTACCGGAGGGGAGGCCAAGGGGACTGAAAACCTTACGAACGAACGAAGACATGCGACGAAGACGGAAACATCCATACGGAAGGAAAGTCGGTGGCGTGTGGCTTCTTTGGTTGCCTCGGTAACTAAAGAAAATACACCGCAGCCTTCGACGAGTACTGGACTGACATCCAGACAAGCTTAGAATTCAGGGAAGTACGGCAGGGCTGAGTGGCGCTGGTGCGAAATGGTACCTATGCTACCTCAAAGAAGGTTTATCGCCTCAGGAGGCTAAACTTAAAGCGATGGACCGAAATAAAATTCCTGAAGTTATGAAAGGGGTTGCGGCGAAGATTAGTCCTCGGGAAAGCAACCCGTCAAAGAAAGCAAAGTTCGAGTGACCAGTAAGCCTGGTGTTAGGTATGCTAGCGCAGCCAGGGGCTACAGACTGGCTGTTCTGGCGAAAGAATTCTCAGAGTTTACACTCACTCGTGAGGTGCTGGGAACAATACAGGATGCCATCAGCGAGAAATTGGGAAGGGTTGGAAAATCAAACTCAAATTTGACAAAATCCACTGTCGATCAGGTCATTCTGGTAGATTGCTTAAGTTTGGCTTTCATGTAAGCATCTGTCAAAGCCATCTACATATTTAATAAGTTGATTTCATATATTTTAGAGAAAAATTATATTCCTGTTGAAGTTCTGAAGCCAAGCTTTTATTAAAAAACTCGAGCTTCGCTGAAAGCCTTGTCACCGAGACCGAGTGAGAGAACACTATGTTGCTACTCCAGGACCTTCTGTGCAAGGAAGACCACACAAAGCGTTTGAGTAATGTTGGACTTGGTATCAACAACGGATATTATCAGTCATGCTATTTTGCCTATCGGCCGATAGCTCGGTGAAGAGGCTCAGGAAGCCAAATAAAAGGATTTTAAGTTTGTCCGAGGGCACAGAACAAGAAAAGATTCTGCACGTCATTCCAATGCAAATTTATTGAACTATCTTCTTCTATCTTCAGACCTAATGATCTCTCAAGTTTCCCTTAAAAAAAATCACTACAAAAACAGGCTAAAACTTGATCTATAAATTTACTAAAATGTCCAAATATTTGCAATTAAAGTACAGGTCCCAAAGCGGATTCCAGTTCAAAAAGTGAATAATAAGATAACAAATATTGGCATAATCGTAATTCAGATAGTGTTTCTCATATTTTATAAATAGTGAAATTCATTCATGTTTATATCTTTAGTTTTATTCAATTAAACATGTATTTACTTCTATGGTTATACACTACACTTCATTAACATAATTATTCAAACTATTTGCTTTTGTTATTTAACTTTTTTTAATTCATTGTGCGCTGCTTAGTTTTTATTTATTGAAATTTTGAAGTGTCTATCGTAAAAATTTTTTTAATTTTATTTGTTGCCACGCTTTCACGAAATAAAAAATTGCGAATAAAAATATTAATCTCAATTTAACGCAAATTAATATTTCACATACCAAATTCTGAGAAATTTACACAAATTTATTTCTAACCACGTTGTATCGCCTACAAAATATTATTTGTATTTGTATTTATATTTATTTGTAAAATAGTCTATGAATACATAATTTATTCTTACAGACTAACAATGAGTGGTAGAAAGTTATTCAAAAATAGAATATAGCGTATTCAAAAAGTCGTTTTTGCAGACTGAGAAATCTATATCTCTACTGCTTGCTATGCGATTAAGATCAATTAAAGCTCTTGTGATGGGAGCATTAAATGCATATACAGTTTTTATGGAACCAACATAAAATGTTTCAAAGTGACGTAAATTTCGTAATGGTGTATTAAAGCGAATGCGTTCAAGAAGGGAAGCACAATCTACACCCGCATTGATGATATCGAACACGAAAGATAATGAGAGTATCACTCTTCTACTCTCTAGCGATTTTAGATTTATTAGCATACATCTAGCGTGATATGGGGGAATCGGGTCGCTAAAATGTATTCTTCGTAAGGCATATCGAATAAACACCTTTTGAATTTTTTCTATGCGATTAATGTAGCAAGCATGATAGGGCCTCCAAACAAAACAGGCGTACTCAAGTCTAGATCTAACAAGGGCTGTAAAAAGTAACTTTAAAGTGTAAGGATCTGAGAATTCTGAACTATTTCGTCGCACGAAAGCCAGCATTGCGTACAACTTTGAAACTATAAAATTAATGTGATTGACGAAAGTAAATTTGCTATCGAAAATTACTCCTAAGTCCTTAATCTCGTGGACTGATTTAAGATAGATGTTTGAAATACTATACGACGTTTGTAAGACAGTATTACGCTTACTAAAAGTAACGTGATAGCACTTTTCGATATTCAGTGATAAGCGATTTGTCTCACACCAGGTGTGAAGATTATTAAGCTCCGCTTGAAGCATCTGTGAATCCTCCGGTTTTTTTATTGTAGAGAAGATTTTTAAGTCGTCAGCATATAGGAGAAATTTTGCGAAGGAGAAGCAATTACTTATATCATTAATGAATAAAATAAAAAATAGAGGTCCCAATACACTTCCTTGGGGCACCCCGGAGGAAGCAAAAAAGGGATGCGATAACGTATTGTCCACGTTAACGACACACTGGCGATTATTTAGACATGATTTTATCCATTTCAGAAAGGTGGAGTGAAAACCAATAGCTGCAAGTTTATTGACTAAAATTGAGTGAGACACTCTGTCGAAAGCTTTAGAAAAATCGGTATAAACAACATCAGTCTGAAGACCATCTTGGAACCCAGATATGCAATAATCTGAAAAGACGGCTAGGTTAGACACAGTCGAACGATTTGGAATAAACCCATGCTGATTTTGGCAAATAATGCTTTTAACTGCAAAATATAATTTATTATAGACAATACATTCGAACAATTTCGAAATAGAAGAGAGCTTAGAAATGAGCCTATAATTCTTTACATCGTTTTTGTTACCACTTTTGAAGATAGGGGTGATATAAGCAATTTTCCAGTCGTCAAGAAATACGCCTGAGGATAGCGATCTACTAAAGATTATACTTAAAGGATAAATGAGAGAATCGCAGCTTTTTATTAAGATTGAGGAAAGCCCGTCAACATCAATTTGATTTGAAGGTTTAAGCCGTGCAATGCCGTTAATAATATCAAGTGCAGTCAAGGGTAGGGATCCGAAGTTTAAAGACGATTCTAAGGTGCTAGAAAAGTTCTCGCTAGGGTCAATACCTGAAGTAAAATTGGAATGGAAGAAATCAGCAAAGAGATTTGCAGCCTCAGTTGGTGAAGTTGCCGACTTCTCATTCAAAAATAAGTGCGAAGGAACACTAGAGCATGTTTTCATTGAATTGATAAATCTCCAGAAAGCTTTGGGATTCGATTTTATGTTGGCTTCATAATTAAGAACGTAATTTCTGTATAAAAATTTATCAATGCAATTATAGTTCTTGGCATAGTTTTTATACTGAAGAAAAAAAGAATAATTATTCGACTTTTTGAATTTCCGATAAAATTTATTTCTTAGATTTTTAAGTTTTCGTAATTTTATAGTATGCCAAGGCAGTTTGTATACTTTCTTGCGAATAGTTGGTATATTATTATGGCACAATTCAGACACTTTAGATTTAAAGATATGAAAGCATGAAGACACGCTACGGTTAGAAAACAAACTATCAAATTGTTGTCTTTTCACTTTTTAGGCTAAGAAACGTATAAAAATTTATATTCAAAACTAAGGGAACGTGATGCATATCAGGTTCCTTTAAAGGAAATATACACTCTGATAATTGATAGTTAATGTTATTGCTAAGAAAGATTAAGTCCAAAAACCTCTGGAGCTTGTTTGGAAAGTGATTAATTTGACTTATACCAATGCTTAAGAAATTATCAATTAAATACATCTCACTACTCTTGTTTACGTTACTAGGAACAAGATTAGAGGTATTTGTAATATTAGACCATAATACATTATTTAAATTATAGTCACCTAAAACAAGAAGGTGATTATCTGGTTTACTTAGAGATAAAACATTATCTACATGTGCTTTATATAGCTCATCTGAGCTATACGGCGGAATATATGAAGCGAAGATGTAGAGCAATTCTCGAGAGCTTTGAACACACACACAAAGTTGGTCAAGCAACGAATTATTATTGCTCAGTTCGTAGAATGATGCCTTATATTTTCGCTGGATCGCAATTAGGACACCACCACCTCTAACACATCCAGTTTTGGCGGCATCTCGGTCTTTACGGAATACTTCAAAAAGATTTGGGTCAAAGAATTCATGACTATAGAAGTTGTCATTTAGCCAAGTTTCTATGACAACAAAGATATCGTAATCCAGTTGCGAGCTCATAAGACGTATTGCTTTAGATTTTGTCCTTGGGCCTGAGACATTTTGGAAGTATATTCTAATGTGCTTGTGGTCTGCATTATCAAACGTTAGGTTTTTGTCTGCGAATCGCTGTTTTTTGGAAAAAACTTAAATTGACGAACACCAACATTCACAGGCCATAAGTCAGGATTCAGAAGTTTTTCGTTATGCAAATTAGACACGCCCAATTTGAAGTTAATTTTCTTAAAATTGTCTAAAGATACATCTTTTTTAATTAAAGGTGAGCATAAGAGAAATTGACGATCAATGTGTGCATGTTTAGCTACATAATCAATAATGTTATCAGCTGTTACGTTAGGTGCAAACGAAGAAAGATGTAGCCATTTCATTCGAATAGGTACGTTGAGCTCCGTGTTAGCACTCGCGCCAACAGTCACACGATAAATTACCGTAATCATTCTAAATTATTAGCAAATTTTCTAACGACAAAAATGCATAGCGTTCTAAATATATGTACATATGTATGTATGTTTGTATGTATGTACGTATGTGTTTTCATATGCATGTATGTATGTTATTTTGTGTGTGCGAGTGGGCATATTTTCGAAAAGTCAAATGCCGCATTGCCGCACAAAGGTAAAATGAACAGCAAAAAGCAATAAAAAACAACAAAATTGTAGTTTTGTGCTGTGAAGGCAATAAATAGACATATAATTGCAAAAACACAGCCAACACAGACGGATAAATAAACAGTCTGACATGAATGCGGGCAAACGAGAATTGGACAGGTGGGCGGGGTAAGAACCGTTGACAGTCAGATAAACAATAGAATTGATGCATGCAGTCAGTCGGCAGCAATTGCAATTGGCAACTAGCGTCTATCGACAACTTAAAATAGCAACAACTGCGAATAATGGGTCAAGGTGGATTACTTAGAAATAGAATCTCACACACAGCCGGTTGAGCTAGGCTAATCGTCTGGTTTGGCTCGCGCGCAACACAGGTTGACCGACCGAATGACGAATCAGCCATCGGTATCGAATTGACAATTTGAGTGCGTCGCATGCGTGTACGAATTGTAAATTTTGCAATTCATGGTTATTGTCATACGAGAGAAACACATAACTGATTTGTTAAATTGCGAAATCTATTTTCATTCCACAGATTTTTTTCAAGTTAAAGTTAGCCCTAGCAAGACCAAAATGGCACTGATTACGTGCAAATACAAGACACCGTCAGCTTTCAGTTTCCCTCACTCATTCCGATTAAATAGAAGTAATAAACTTTGTTGCAAAATTAAGTAAAAGACCAACCAAATTATGGCTCAAGCGGCTAACGGGTAAATATTTTGAAGAAAGTTTCTTCTATGAAACTTGCGTATTGGCAGCTCCAGTAGTGCGCAAAAAATTTGAATAACATAACTGTACAAATAATTGGAAAGAAAATGTGAAAACACGTATTTCAAATTGTAAGACCGTTCAATTTTCGGCTTATTCCATTTGATTTAAGAAACATTTAATATTTCGGTTTTAATAATTAATTTGCATGCCTTTACTTTTTATTATTTCAAAAATCCTCTTACTCTTACTTAATAGTAAGTTTTTTTTTAGTAAATTAGAGTCCAACTATTCCCATTCATTGATTACGACAGCTTTAAGTTCCTCCACATCATTAATTTGGCGATTTTTAGCATAAATTTGGCGCACAAGGATTCCCCAGATATTTTCAATTGGATTGACATCTGGAAAGCATGCCGGCCACTCGAGTAAGTTAATTAAATTCGCGGCCATTCAATCTTTTGTTTGTCTACTTATGTACATATATTCAAAAATTGCCGCATTATCCTGTTGAAATATCTAATTTTTTTCATTGTTGGAAGTCAAAAAGGGGTCAAGACTGCTTTGGATAATCGCTATGTAGTCATTCAGTCAAGTCTGTTTATTCTGCTGGTACAAAAGTGCAGCTCAGCAGTTTTCGTGGAGAAAATCGCTCCTCGCACCATAATACTAACTCCGCCGAAAAATCGTTTCGAGAAATACAGGGGTTGTTTTCAAATAGTTATCATGCCAGTATCCATTAAAACCATCCCGGCCATTAAGGTTAAATTTCTTTTCATCCGAGAAGATTACCTCGATGTAATTTTTCGTGGAAAGTTTTGTATTTTTAATGAAATAATAAGTATATCACCCATTCAGTTGAGATGTTGCGCTCGGCAAAATCCATCCGGGCAGTCTTGTGGCGAGGTAACAGACGGGGTACGTCATTTATTTTACCCCGTTTTATGGCCACATTGCGTTTTAAAGTCCTCTATATGGTTTGGCGAAACACTTTAACGTTGGCAATGCTATAAAGTGTGGAGCAACTCTGCATAGAAGTGCTCGCCGCTCGACATATTTTCCTTTTTTTACGTCCAGCGTTTTAATAGTGCCGTAGATGTCTTATCATTTTGCAATTCGTATTTTACACATTTTCTTTCCATTTCTTTCTGAAGTTATGTTATAAAAATAGTTTACGCAATCTAGAGTTGCCAATATACAAGTTTTATAGAAGAAACTTTTTTTTTTAATATTTATGCGTTAGCCCCAAGAGCCAAACTTTAATCGGTCTTATAATTGCAACAGAGCTATTCTGCAGAAGTCATGTGATCTCACCGCCCAATTAATGGGCTTGATGGCCCATCAAGCAATGTCCTACTATTTATACTCGTCATGTTTTGTTATGCCGAAATGAAACAAAGTAAAATAATACCCATATTCCATTCAGTCTTCAGTCGAGATGAAAGTACCTACATATCTTACTTGGAATTTTTATTGTTCAGCTGTGCTATTTTGTTAACTTAGAAAAGTTAAGAAAACTATTGCATGTCTACGTAAACATACAAAAATACATACATACTTGTTTAATATGTTTAGCTGGCCTGTCTACATTTATCAAACGTATTTAAGTTAAAATTTCATATTCAAAAATTGAGAATGTAATAAGTTGATGCATTTAACTGCAAACCTCGTACCGCTGGTCACGGCAAACGCTACAAAAAATCATATAAACTCAATTTATTTTTATGACCAGTTGTACGTTTTTTTTTGCGGCAACTAAATAGTAAACTTTTTTTTTTTTTTTTTTTCATTTTGCTAATTGCCAAAAGTGCAAAAATACAGTCAATTTAAAGCAAGTTGCGAACAATTTTGCCATAGTCAAAATATAAAATTTAACTAGACTGTCATATGTACATGATATGGAGAAAATTGCGAAACAAGTTTGAAATTGCGAAATGGCAAAATGGCAAAAAAAAGTTCAAACTTTAAAGTTAATAAATGAACATAAATGACAAACAGTTTTGTTGCAAAGAATGGATCTTCCATTTTTTCAGGCGTGTTTTTGAAATATTTTATATGTATATACTTATGTACATATATACAAATATATTTCCGTACAAGTCGCGTCAATTTCAACGCCCACCTAATCACATTTTTGGTAAAAGCAAAGCGTGTGAACAAAAGGCTCTTCTCCTTTTTTCGCTGGTTTTGCATTTTAAGAAATAAAATTTTAGTGCCAATTCAATGCTGGCAGTCTGAAATTATTTTACGAAGTATCATGGAAAGCTTGTAATGCACAGGTATGCCAAATAACGCAAATTTCAGGATATGTGCAAATTGTTTATTGCCCCTGTGTCAGCATTTTACATTCTTCAAGTGCGGCAAACGTGACAAACATGGCGAGAAGCACATTGCCGCTGTATTGCGAAAAAATTATCCAGCCAAGGGGGAAAATTCAAATGTTTTCCTGATGGAATGTGAACTCTATTTTATAGCGCCATAAAGTGACGCGTACCATTTTTGTTGCCCGTTGACTTTGACTTGACTATTCGTCTGCAATTATGCCCAATTGTCAACTTAGCGTTCAGTCTGCGAATGAGAGTGCACATCGATGATTTATTTTTTTCTATATTCTTGCTTTTTCGGGCTCACTTTGTTGTCCACTTCACTTGTTACCTCCTTGTAAGCTACGCTCTCAGAAAAGTTTAGGATAATCATTTTCTAGTGAAGAGCGGAATTAAAAGAAGAGGAGGCAAAATTTTGCATGTTTGATAGTCAGTTCATTGAAATCAATGAAGGACTCAAAGGGTTTGTATGAAGGATACTGATTGTAGGGAGCTGTTTCGCTCGCTAGCCTTATATGCGATATAATTGTGCAACCAAACTGCATGTGGTCAATAATACTTCAGCTTCTTCCTTCCTGATGATCCGTCTTCGAGGGTATCGTTTCACCACCAGACAACTCTCGGTGTAGTAGCTGAGATTTGTTCCGAGGAGCTTGACGTCGTTTGATCTCTGCTGTTGAAAAACCCAGCCAGAATTTTCCAAGCTGAGGCCATTTGTGAAGTCTTGCGGATACTTAAGGGTACGACTAATCGGAAGAACAAAGTAATTATATTCTCAAAGCCAGGCAGCACTCTTGTCTTTAGCATGGAAATAACACCACGTCGAAGCTTTCGATGGAATTGCTCGGTCAATATGAATCTCTCTAATCTGAGTTTCTTGGCCATAGGAACATTGAAGGGAATGAGAGAGTAAACGAATTGGCTAAGAGAGAAAAAGGTTTGGATGCGTCCACCTTTACATTCTGCACGTTAGGACGCATACTCTGGCCAGACTATGGTTTATTAAAAAAAATAGATCTCTTGAAGATACCGAGAGCTGAGGTATTTAAGATTGTGGCAACTTTTATGGGGAATTAAGCGCAAGGTGAGCATGCTTATAGAATACGGCCAAACCATTAAACAAATATAGTTTTGCTAGTAAACTAATTAATTTATTCTAAAAAGTCTTAAAATTGTATAAGGCGGGAATCGTAACTCAGAACAAACTTGGTTCTTAGCGGCGCAACTGGTTATTGACTGGGATTTGCATTGAGGCTCCTTTTGTGTGATCCTGCTGTGACTCCACATAGATTTAAAGAGCCAATCACACCGATGGAATGTTATCGTTAGCTTTTGTTAATTTATACAATCTGGGAAACGATTTTCTTACTTACCCAGAAGATGCTGGAAATGATTCAGTGTCTGAACTGCGTAGCACATTCGATATGTGTTTTCTTTCTTGATTGACCAAATGTTCACTAGACTCAGACATTGCAATATACAATTTTGGAACTTGTGGCGCTATTTAATTTAACTCTGCAAACACTCAATTAGTCTATCTTGCGTTGATTTTAATGAGTTTATTTAGCTCGCAGAACGATACTCTTCTTGATTTTTTTTCAATATGAATTGTTTGAAATTATTTTGTTGTATTTAAATCGAATTAAATAAATTTTTATTTTCCTATCTTGACAGAATCCAAAATGTTAAAGTGAGTTATTTTCCATTTTCGTATAACTACGAGTTTGCATACAAATTCACCAGCAAACCTTGCTCACAAATCGCCCTGCAACCTTGCTACAATGCTCGCTTTGAGGACCTGCAAAATAATGACTGACTGTGATCGAGCGCGTTGCGGTGCGTGCTATTTCTCGGTATGCCGATGGGTTCAAAGTTCGAAACTCAGCCACGGCAAATAAAATCTAAATCATAGAAAAGTTTTTTCTAATAACGGTCAACCCTCGGCAGACAATAGCAAACGTCTGAGGGTATTTCTGCCAAAATTGTAGGTCCCTCCATTTGTGGTAGAATATAAAGATACACAACACAAATGGTAGGAGAAACTCGGCCAAACACTGAGCTATATAGTTTAAGCGCTTTATTTGAAATTTTTTATTTGGATATATTTATGAATGAAGCATGCATTACATTTATTAAAAATAAATTGTTAAAACTACTTTGTAAGAAATCAAAAAAAAAAATTGAAGTATTTTTTCTCGCTGCAGTAAAATAATTGCGTTTTGACATAACACGATTTGCAGTACCATTAACGATATTTGAAAGTGTAAGAGCATAGCATTTAATATTTATGTACCTGAGATAATTTTAAGGACGTACTGACACCGAGCCGACAATTAATACATAAAGCCAAAATATATTGTACCTGGAATGAGAAATAATTGAAAACCCAAGTTAGTAACGAACTGAGAGTACGCAATCAAATAATTGGATTAAACTAAGTATAAAGCTGTTATATTTTTATATTTGTAAGCATATATTATTATTATATCTCACTTTGACATGCCATATGAATTTACTGTTGTCACATCTACTAAATGGATGAACATTTGACTTTATTCTATTAACTTTCGAGATTTAATTGTGTTTAATTAATATCGATAGCTGAAGCCTCAAATCTTGTCAGACCCTTTTTTTTTGGTTGGAATCAGGCACGAAACAACGCGTGCAGAAAACAGCACTCAGACTACATGCCGTCGATTGTACTGTTTTCATGTTCCTTTTAATCTGTTTTAAATCTTCAGGATTTACGAATAAACCTTAGCAGATTTTGAGGTGTCGAAGAGCTCACGAAACTCTTTGCTTCGAGAGAGCGCTGCCAAAATCCGCATTTTTTATAACATTTTCCTATAATGCCCTATGTAAGAAATGTGGTTTGGGAGTATTCATTTTATTTTTATGGGGATTTTGCAATTTCCACACCACTGTTGAAGTATGTAAATAGAATAAATGCAAATGCTATGAATATATCATTTACTTTTTTACCAAAAAATCACAAACTATTGAAATCAACATGAAAACAACATAAAATCACAGAAATTCATATATACATACATATGTTATATGTTCAATTAGCTATCCCATAGTCAAAAATATGAACTTGAAACAAGATGCGTATTTTTATATAAATATTTATGTATATTGCGGTAATTTAAAATGCAATAAATGTCCAGTTCTCTTTGAAAAAATATTTTCATGACATGTTTTTTGTTAATAAAAAACCATATTTTTAAGTAAAGCTAAAATCTAAATACTTTTTATTTCTAAACTATGAAATTGATCTCTTTACTCAGAGATTTAAACACAACCTTTCGTAAAATAATAACATTAACTCTATTTTTAATCCAAATAATATTGCACACATTTGATAGCTTTTTTCACGCATTTCCATCTGGTAGCCCATCTTTTTGTGTATCAGCTGTTCGTGGTCCCCTGATTCTGTATTGTTGCCAGCTCAAACCGTGAGTTCAGGGGACCAATTCAGGAGCACCGAAAGAGAGTTTCGTATCATATTATCTATGCCTCAACACGTCGCGACCAAATGCCTCATACCTAGTTCTTGCAAAGGCGGGGCAGAAGAACAGAAAGTGTTCCGCCGTCTCTTCCTCTTCATAACAGGATGGGCATATGGAGTTGTCATGTACGCCTATCATTGTCAGGTGTCTATGCCACTTGAAATGACCGGTCAACAGTCCAACAAGTTGCCTGTTGTCTCGCCTGTTAAGTGGGAGCAAGTGTTTTCATAGTCCTTCTGAGATTAAAGGTTACAAAAGTTTTGCCCATCTGCAACCTTTCGAAGCCTCCCAGTCATTGCTGAGCGAAATATTCACCCAGTTTTTGAGGGTGGCATCGATGGCCGAAGGTAGGAGTGCTATAGCTGGTTGCGGGCCGAGGAACACCTGATCCGAGCCAATTCTGGCCGAATGGTCAGATGTCTCATTACCAGGTACTTCCGAGTGACCAGTCACCCAGAGTAAAGCAAGTTCATTATGTTTAGCAACATAGTTTAGTTGAGACTAGCATTGCTGAACTAATTGGAAGTAGTTAGAGGGCTGGCCAATGCCTTAAGTGCAGCTTGTCTGTCACTGCAGACACGTATACTTACTTCCTGTATCCTGGGCGTGAAAAGTGTTGGCTTAGAGCACACATTCAAGATGCCCAGCCCACTTAACAGTATATACTCGAAAAGCCGATCTCCCATCGCGGTGCATTTGGTGCTGTCCTAGATTTTATTCTGGGCATTAGAATCGCAACAGAGGATCAATGCGATGTCTCGGCTTTCGCAATACTCCATAAGACTGGCCGCCTTCCCCGGAGGTGGCGGCAGCAGAAAGTCGTATGCAAAGTACGCGGATGTATTAATAAAATGTTTCCACGCATTTTTGCCCTTGAAGCTCAGCCTCGCTGCCACCAATTCCTGAGAGTAGAACTGTACAAGCTTACAGCAAAGTGAGAATACACTATAAGACAAACCCTCGGTCTGACCGAGCTTTCGTCATATAAGATGTTGGCACCACGTAAGTCACTTAGTCCACAGGGTTTCTGTTTGCAAACCCATGGCTCCTGAATAGCTATTATGTGGGGTCAGACCGTTAATCACAATTAAATCCATCTCGTAATAGATTAACTATCTAAAGTCATTATATGATTTGCCAGACGATTGCACATAATTAAAGGCTAAGATTTAGGCGACTCCAAAGCTAGGGGTGAACGCAGTAAGGGGTTTTGGGGGCTCAAACCCACCCCAGAAATTTCTCCGATAAATTTTTTGAAATGACATTTAGAAAGTTTTATATTAAATATTAGATAAAGTTTTCCATAACTCAATTTAGTTAGATGTTTTGTTGTTTAGTGATGTAAACTTATCATTTGACGAACAATACAAATACATATGTATATAACATAATAATAGAGTAGCTTTCACATCACATGATTAAATAGTATCTTCTACCGCTTGGACTAATTTGTTATGGATCTAAAAGTTTGTGAGCACGTTGCTGGCCCTAAAACTCAGATATTAACACTCAATGTGAGCTGCACACAGTGCAAAACAACTTAACAGTAACATTGTAATGCATGCTGCTTATATCAACCAATATGTGGATTAATAGTTCTGGTGACGGAGTGTGTTATTTAATCCTTTACTGACTCTATTACCTTCGAGTAACATTTCTGTGTTTTTACATGTAATGCGTTTTCATATATTCTGCAAAAGGAAAAGGAAAAAAGGAAAAAAAAATCACCATAAAAACCAGAATAATTTTTTCTATCTTGGTAAAGGCGTGATAACCACCAAACACCAGAAAAGTTATTTGAGTTATGGTGAAAATTTTCACAGTCGATCATAGGTTTTCATCGCGGTTTCAAGAAAAATTATACGATTTATATTTTTTGGTGGAACCATGTTTGAAATAGACAATCAAACCCGGTAGTTTGTACCATAATTGCAATAATTTTTTCCGTGTTTTCTAGTTATCTCGCTTTCGCAGAGATTGTAATAATTTAACTCGTTTTTAAATAATTTTTAGATTTGTTCATTTCCGTGTGTATTGCTTTAATATTTATTTATTTCTTCACTAAGCTACAATTGTTGGAAACTATAGAGTGTTCGTCGTGGAAACAAAATTCAAAAATTCAAAAATTTTATATACATACATACATACAAATATACTGTAGCGATATTTACCGCAAGTCAGTAGATAGCGCGCGAGAAGCGTTGTAAATAGGGTCGGTGAAAATTTCTGGGTGAAATTTATGTTGTACACAAGTATTTCCGAGAATGTAGTTTTTTCGGCTGCTAAAACTGCACACATCATTGCAAAATAAGTACTTGGAACCCTGAATGCATCGTTGACAACAAACCAGATTGTAACCAAACTTTGTATTGTGTTTGGATGAAGATAAATTTGCTTTAAATTAAAGCCCTTTCGTAGAAAACTTCTGAATGTTCTTACAGGTTTCATCTGCTGACGACATTTAAAATTTTTCTCACCGAAACTTGAGCGACAACGAGAAATATAAACTCCTTGTGAATCCATAGACTCCAGGAGCTACTTATAAATTTTCGCCTTCAACGAAACGTTACCTAAAATGTCAACTATCGTGGTTACATTTATATACCTGGTTAGCATATTCGGCTAGTGGAGATGGAGCTTACTGTCGATTCTGCTTATCATTCGCACACACAAACTTTGGAAAAGGAAGTTATAACAGCGCATGCAAGCTAATTAAGTATCCATTTAAAGACTGGCAGAAAGCTTTGGAAAAATTCAGTGAGAATCAGAAAAAAATCATTATTTAGAAGCTCTCTAAGATGCGCAGAATTTAAAATTGATCTTTGAAATTTGTTTTTTGCTTCCAGTGAACACTCCTTTTCAATGCTCAGAAGACTAAAAACATACTTGCTTAGTCGGAATGGATAGCAAAGATTAAATGAGTCGGCTCTTCTTAATATCCATAAAGATATAGAAGTTAGTGAAGATAAAATATAGAATATAATGTCGAAGCAACCAAGACGAATTGATATTACTTTGTAGATGCCATTCTGCAGTTTTCAAGTTATTGATTAAATAGTTTTTTTTATTATATATATTTATTTTTTGTGTGAATATTTATTTGAATTTATTGCGAAAAATACCAAGGACCAAAATAAAGGGGCTTTGGCGGTTGAACACATAAGAAATCGAATTGCTATTATAACCTTATGGATGTATTTCTTTAAGAAACCCCCGAAGACAAAGCTACTCGTTTTAAGTTTCGAATCGACTTTATCATGGCTGTAACGGCGAGGCATTATTTTTAATCGACTCTCACCCAGTACGACGCCAATATTATCGATACAAGGTGCATTCATTCACATTTAGTGTAAACGTGACCTTGCAATTATTCGAAGAAACACAATAGTTTCAATCTTTGTGCTGTTATAATAATTCTTAAATATAAATACACAAGGATTAAGTCATCAAACTAATATTTAATGTGTCAGAAATCGCTAAAAGAATTAATAATTTGTTGTTTATTATCTCTGCACGTTTGGTAAATACAAATACGTAACTGGTAATAAACGAGACAAGAATGTGTGTAGCTCATTATTTTGATTTATTAATTTTTTGGTATCGGCACCTTTGGATATTTAACTGTATTATTAATTTCAGCTCAAATTGGTTCATTAAAGTTGTCGCTTCGAATGCCAAATAAGGTAAATGATAAATGGAGTCGAGTGGAGTTTGTGGATGTGGTTTTGTTAATGTATTTGACCAATTGAAAAAATGCTAATGCTTAGCTGTACTTACATAACTACTTTGGCTAGTGGTGGCTATTTTTGTTTTCAGTTTACTCAATAATTATTATTTTTTTTCATAAAAAACTAGCTCATTCAGAAACAGCATATAAATGAGCAAATATAACTCTGTCCAAAATATTTTAAATTACTAAAATTTCAAACTAAAAAAAATATTTGTTTGTGTATGCCATTCGTTAGCCCAATCGGTCATTCAGTTTAGGTGTGGGATTTAAGAACTTACGATACCCATTGGTTTTTTGAGATTTTTTTTTTTAACTGCATTGTTGTGCGTTTCTCGAGACTACTTTTGCATGTGAGAATCTATACGATTGATCATATGAAACAAAAACTTATCTATTTAACATTAGTTAAAATAAATAAAAACGATTGGAATTTTAGGAAAACAAGCACATTAAAATTCAGTACACATAAAGTTTAAATTGCTTTCTATGCAATATACTTTCCGCTGCTAGATTATTTTTTCTGGGGGGAAGAATGGACAGAGGTCTTTTCTCGCAATTTAATATTTGACTGTTATTAATTTTTTAATATTTATTTAAAAAAAAACATTAAACAGTTTTAAAATTAGTTGAACCAAATCGCCTCGATAAGTATTTTATCGTGTGCCGATTTTAACTATATAATATCTTCGGTTTGAATATGTATTCACTATACATACGCAAAATCTTAGTAAAAGATGTATTCAAAAGCAGAATAAAAAAAATGAAATATATCTTTTGTTTTTCCTTAGTGTATATTCCCGAAATATTTCATTTTATATATTTGTTGGATCGATTTTCCGTCATCTATTGTCAAGTTTGGTTTGAAGACAAACCAGGAGAACGAAAATTGATACTGAAGATCGCACTCGGCATTGTGTCGGTTTGTCTCCAAAATAAACTTGACAAGGGATGACGAAATATCGGTCCAACAAATATCAACATTCCACCCTGTCGGACAAGAGAAAAAAGAAAATAATAAATTTCATTTTAGGGTAAGGTGCAGTATGTTATCGATATTTTGGGTATCGCGTATCTTTTATTGCGGAGATACATATTGGGTACACGATTCCCTTTGAGATATAATCTACACGAGTACTTTTGGTTCACGACAACACTACAAATAAATAAATTTTCATTTAAATCCTTTTATAACTTCCCTTGTAAAAGAGTAAAGCATATCAAGAGAATGTTGGCCTTACCAACAATGCAATTTCAGATTAAAATGACAGCCAAGAAGCTTAGCCTGTCTGAGTTACCCCATCAGTAAATAATCCTTTCTAGGATGGTTTGCTGCAAATATATTTCGGGACCGTAAAGATGATTACCAAATGTTTACCGTCCTGCTTGTCGACAGTTTTCACCAGCAATCACTAACGAGGTCATCAAACTGAGCTGCAGGAAAAATAAGTTCGTTTTCTTTATATTTTGGAAGAGTGGAATGTTCGATGAATGGCTTTGTAAAATTGAAGCGTTTAATTCGCTAGAAATCGATTCTTATTTGGGGTCAAGGCAATGGAAGTTATATAGCTTAATGATATAGTAATTGATAATAAATCTTTTAAATACATTTTTCTCATGTGCGCGATACAACCCCAATCGTGAGTTTTATTATTCTTCAGGATTTCGAATCTTATAAAAATTACATCCCTCTTTGGAAGCGTTTGAAGGATTTCTGCCCGCTGGCTATTTTTTTTTTTTTTTGTTTTTAATACCATGTAGCATTGGTTTTTTTAAATTAAACCTAAACTAAAATAATTTTA
The DNA here is from genome assembly GCA_963971545.1 of Philophylla caesio. NCBI lineage: Eukaryota > Metazoa > Arthropoda > Insecta > Diptera > Tephritidae > Philophylla > Philophylla caesio. Next base: position 75,019,316 of record OZ020606.1, read on the forward strand.
AATTATTCTCAATTTTAAAGACGAATATCTTAAAAATTTAGAGCAATATGGAATCGCTATTGTTGCCTTGCAATACAACAACAAAATCGCGCTTCCCGAAATATACAAAAAAAAAAAACTAAATCATCTCACAAAAGGAAAAACATCACGTACAACGTTTACAAACGATTAATTCTAAATACTATAAATATGTATGGATGTGTAACTAAAATGTAACAACCAAACACGTACACATCGCCTGCAAATACACATCTCAAAAAACATGAACGCATGAATGCAAGTAAATTCAAGTTTGATGTCCAAATAACGAACGACAAAACGAAGCAATCAAATAAATATAAAAAATGTCAAAAGCAAGTAAACTGACTGTCAAGTGGGTGAGTGATCGAGCAAGCAAATATTATATGTACATATGTTTCTGTATTCATGATAGGATTGGCACGAAAGGGACCGACTAACATTTCAGAACTATTTAATAACTAACATATACATACGTTAGGGTGGTCTAAACAAAAAAGAGTAAATTAGGAAAAACTAAAGCTAGCATTTTAAAGCTCTCACCACTTACATACTTACAGTCTCAGTCTCTAATAGAGACAAAAGTCAAAATTTTAGACTAGTTGACATTCATTAGTTTCAAAAGAAAGCCTCTAGCCTCAAAATAAAATCTCTAAATAGCGACCTGGTGATGAGCAGGTAACAAAAAATTAAAATAAAAACTAAAGCAAAAAACGTGTAAGCGAGAAAAAGTAATTATCTCCAGTTCAATTTAAAACTTGAGATGATACCAAGTTACAGAAATATATTGAAAATTTAAATTTTTTTTTAAATCAATTAGAACATGCTCAAAGCTTCCCTATGTAACTTATAACAATATAAAAAAATATAATAAAATACTTTTTAATCAATAATTATATTGCTTGTTGAGCCTTTTTTTTTAATATTCGCTATTAAATATTAACTATTTTATTTAATATTAAACATTATTTGCTTGTTTAGTTCATTGGAGAATCAAAAAACTGATATTATACAAAAATTGTTAAACAAATAATAATATAATAATTTTGGCGCGTACACTATATAGCTCAGTGTTTGGCCGAGCTTATTTATATTATACCACAAATGGAGGGACATACAGTTTTTGTGCCGACTCCGTACGGCAGATGTATTTAATGAGAAGCTTTTTCATGGCAGGAATACCCTCGGAGGTTTGCCATTGCCTGCCGAGGGGTAACCGCTATTAGAAAAAACTTGTCTATGATTAAGATTTTGCTTGCCCTGACTGAGATTCGAACCTCGAACTCACCGGCATATCGAGTTATAGCACGCACCGCTACCAACTCGACCACAGCGGCCACAAAGGTCAAACAAATACCTGGTTATTATTTTCGAAAATTCTGGTGAAGCGTAACAGTTTGCTGAATGCAAAATATTGATTTTGAGCATTTCTATACCATTTCTACGAAACTTTGTATATTTTCCAACTACAATTTTTAGAATTCAATACAAATTAATAGGTGCATAATATTTGATATGGAACAATAAAAATTACACTTTTGGACCACCCCAATATATGAAAATACATATTTGTGCAACGACCCCCTTTAGAGAAATGAAAATATGTACATCCATATGTTAGAATGTATCTACTTCAAATAATGAATAAACGCTTAGCGATTCATAATTCTAAATATGAATATCTAGTAAGTTATCAACCGTCTTGCTTTGAAATCTGTACTTGTTGAAATAAGAGTGATTTATAGTGTATTTATTTAACCCAAAGTTTACAATCAGCACGGATTTCTTTATTCTTTGAGAAGATCTGGTTAAGGGTCGGGATCCCAAAAAAAGTCCCGAAGTGATCAATAAGGTATTAGAACAAAAACCTAAAATGGTTAATTTAATTTAAATTTGCCCAATTAAAACAAAAAATAAAAAAAATATTGTTCATATGATTGAAGAAATTATAGGACAACCACATTTGAGCAGCTTATTTTTCTTTGAATAATTTTAATTATTCAATTAAAATAACATTCAATCTCTAACAAAAACCATACAAATCCATTTTTTTTAAATTTATACAAAATGTATGTACAATAATTAACCACAATTGTTTGGAGTCTGCAGGTTTATAGTTGATTGCAATTTTAAAGTGCTTACAAATTAATTTTTTTACGGACACCCTTCGCAATTCCATCCCTTTAAAAAGTTATTGCAGGTGTGAATTGTATGAAGAAAATTGCCAATAAAAAAATTAAAATTGAATTAGATGAAAACTGAATACTCATATTTTAATTCAATTTTTGTTTGTTTTAATTCGAAATTTTAATGAAATTTCGTTTAATTATTGTTCATTTTGTAAAAAATGTAAAAAACGAGTAATAATTTTAATTAGTAAGAAATGTGTCTAATGGAAAACTTAGAGAAGGTGAAAAGAGATGGCTAAACGCGTAGGATGATAAACGAAAACTTAACGTTTGCTTTTAATATAAACCGGCGGCAAAGTCCCAATAATAAAAAATTGCGGAAATTATTTTGTATAAACACTATTATATTTTCAACAAAAAAAACATTATGTGCTTTAAAGATTTCGTGAACACTAAACAAAAAAAAAACATTTTTCTTTTTGTGAATCCCTCTTATACGCATATGGTATACATACATACATACATGTTTAAGCTGAAAATTTCACATCTCGTCACGGATGGTGAGGTTGGCTTACGATCTTAGCCAAACAAAAAAACAAATTTTTCGTTCGCTTTAGCGGTTGGTGGTCGATCACATCACATCACTTTCCTTATCAAATATCAAAATATAATCAAGAACGTATCAAATTTCAAAACAAATAAAGGGCAAGGCAAAGCCTTGAAAATGCGAAAGCACAGCAGGAAGTGAGACAACCGAAATTTTGTTCGTTGCATATGACATCGAGAGCAAAAATAAAAACAAGTTTTCTTTAATTTTCGCATGACTACATAGCTGACCGGCGAAATGTTTGACGGTACAACGCGCAAGGTTATAACGCCAGACAATCTACGTACAATAAATACATTTGTTTGTATATGTGTTTCCCCCAAAATTTGAGTATTATGCGAATTGCGACAAAGTTTTGGTGCAAATAAGGTTATCCGGTGGAATTTGTAAGGTCACTTACTTACCAACCTAAATATAAATGCGAGTATGTAACGTATGTACGATTATAGACAATGTTATAACTTATTTGAAGGTTGGTAGTTTTTTTCTAACATGTTTTTATTATTTCACGTAAGGGTGAATACGGTGATTTTCGTTCACTTTTCACTGTTTCGAAAATTGTTTCCCCTTATCGGCGGATTCATTGAATTTGTTCGCTATTTTTTTAGAGGCAAAAAATTTGCGCGGATTAAAAATGAAAGTAATTAAATTAAAAATTTTGTACATATAAAATTGCCCATTCTAGGAACAAAACAATTAATGAAGTTCAAAGAGTGATACTTTTAGGTAGAATACAGTAGACGCCGGACATTGCAAGAGGATTTGTCAAAGAAGGAGAGGAAAATGTAGCTGAGTTATGAAAAAAGCTAGGAAAAGCTAAGGATATAGCGGAAAAGTTTGGGGCCTGCAATGAAAAGTGAGTTCAAAGAAGAAGAGGAAAACAATTTATAACTTAAATGTGCGCAGAAATAAATTTTTATCCAAAATAGACTTGGACTGGCCAAAAGAGGTTTGTCTTCCAGCGTAGACCGTTTTGCCCACTGCGGGAATAATATGGACTCCTTACTTTTAACAACTTCTGACAGAATCTGACTAATAGGCGATTGCGCCTGCCGAATTATAAAACTGTTACCTTCAGCGAAAAATCGCAGGCACGAACTAAGCTTTCCAACTAGTGGAATATCAAATTGTAGCTATGCTGGTGGTATTGAAGAGATCAGCAGATCGAATAAATACTTGAACGATTCCTTATTGACTGTAATATTTTAAAAATCTGGGAAATTGATAAATTGCGATAAATTACTATTGAATTTGGATTATTTTATTATTTTACATTAAAAGTATACACATTTAGGAGTTGTAATTTCCATGTTCGAATTTTCGAAGCGAAGGCGTATTCAATCCGGGCGAATGAGAAAAATTCGCGTTAATTTTTTTTTCGGGAGAAATTCCTTATAGGGGGTATTATTTGTGCAAAATTATTATTTAACCAGTTATATATTTTTTTTTTGTGTATTTGTCTTCATTAAAAGAAATGTCTTGCAATCGAATACAGTAAAAATAATTTAGAACAATTTTGAATAAACAAGTAGCTCTAAGTTATAAATAAAGAATCTAGATCGCCGCTATTTGCTTGCCAACCTAATATAAAATAATTACGAAGCAAAAATTAATAATTACCATCAAATTTAGTACAGAGCAGCACTATTATTTATGCAAGCCGCATTGATTTATTAATTATTTTTAATTAATAGCTATTTTTTTATATATAAGTTTTGTTTTTCAGGTTAAATTTTAACGACGATCCAAGCTACAGAATTGCTCCCCTTTTAGGAAAATAGGCCAAGGTTTTATGGACGACTCTAATATTACTTTTATTTTTCTGCTATACTCAAATTATGTATGTATGCATGTATGTACGAGTATGTTTTTATGTTTGCATAGGTATATTTTTTTTATCTACTCTTTATTCACACAATATAGAGGCATACATACATACATCGTGCCAACCTTTCGTCACACGCCCTATTTCTGAAAAACGTTGATGCATATTATATGCCTTTTTTGTATTTATTAAAATACATACTCGTATTAGGGTGTTTAATTTTTACAAAAAATCAAGATTCTCGCTTACGCCCTGAGTAATGAATGAACAGGAGACATTTATGAAATGCCAGCAAAATTGGATAATATTGAATAAAGTAGACATAAAATGTAATTTGTAATGTAATGTATTTTTCATTTGAAACATCATTAATTCTCTAACGAACTCCATTAAAAACAATTTTTAAATTTTAAAAACATATTTAAAAATTTCATAAAAATTTATTTTGACAATTTTTTTACTTACGCTCTTTCGCAGTTCCTTCCATTATTGTATGGATAAAACTACCAGTAAAAAAATATTGTCAAAAATCAGTGAGCCAAAAAACTGCATACTCAAAAAAATTGTTCGAGTTTGATGAGATTTTATTAAATCTTTGTACATTTTGTAAATAGTTAAAAAATGGGTGTTTATGGGTTTTCTTAGAGAATGAACCTTCCATTACTTGAAAAATAATTTTAATTAATTAGTTGAAAAACATCGTGCCCAAATATCTCAAGATGTGGTTGTGCTAAAATTTGCGAATCAAAGCGAACCGCTCTTGGTGAGACATTTACGTTGAAAATCTCCCTGATTAGATATTGTACTGCTGAGGATATGTGGATGGATTTGGAATCCGAATTTTCAGTTCAAATAGCTATTATGAAGACAGTCTCAATTACAACAATTTTCCATTTCTGTTCATATATCTTTAGCATCAGACGTTAGGGAGGTCTTTAAACATTTCCATATTATTTTCTGGCTTGCCAACATTAAGAGTTGTGACTTTTCCATGCGAGTCATAAAATTTGTGACTTCTTTAATTAATTTGTTCTAACTTTCAATAAATCACTGGATTTTGTTGAAATTGTATTAACAATTTAAACCTCTTATATGAAAGATTTTATTGAAAATAATTTTTCTTAAAAAAATTACAATATACACTTCTTCTTTCATTGGCTCGATAACCGCCTATGCGATTTTAGCCGAGCTAAGCGTCTCTATTTGGTTATAAAGCTCGTACAGCTCATCGTTCCACCTTCTACGGTATTCTCCATCGCCCATAAATCTTTCGGATAATCTTTGTCTCGAACACTCCTAGAGCCTTCTCATCAGATATCTTCGTTGTCCATGCTTCTGCGCCATACATTATGACGGGCATAATGAGAGACGTATAGAGCGTGATTTTTGTGCGTCAAAAGAGGACTTTACTGCTCAGTTGCCTCACCAGTCCGAAAAAGCACTTGTTGGCAAGAGTGGTCCTACCTTGGATTTCGAGGCAAACATTTTTATTGATGTTAATGCTGGTTCCTAAGTAAACGAAGCCTTTTACTTTTTCAAAGTTATAACTGTCAACAGTGATGTTTGATCCCTAGTCGTGAATGTGCCGACTGTCTATTTGATGACAGGAGATACTTCGTGTAACCATCGTTCACCTCCAGACCCATTCGCTTTGCTTCTGGTGGAGCTGGTGGTTTTGCTCAACGTCATTTTACATAGCCGTGTTTTGCGGGGATACCAAATTCAGACATTGCGGCATAAAGGCAACTTGTTTTTGAGCTGTCGAAAGCGGCTTTGAAGTCGACAAAAAGGTGGTGCGTGTCGATTCTTCTTTCTTGGAACTTTTTCAAGATCTGGTGCACTGTGAATATCTGGTCGATAGCAGATTTACCAGATCTAAAGCCACACTAATAAGGTCCAATCAGTTCATTGACGGTGGGCTTTAGATTCTCACACAATACGCTCGACAGAACTTTATATGCGATGTTAAGAAGGCTGATACTGCGATTGTTGGCGCAAATTGCAGTATCACCCTTCTTGTGGATTGGGCAAAGTACACTTAGATTCCAATCAGATCACTTAGATTCCAATCAGCTCCGGGCGCTTTGTTGTTCTTTAGCCGTGCTATTGCTATACGGATTTCGTCGCAGTCTTGTAACGGAACATGAATTCCGTCGTCATTGATTGGGGTTTCGGGATCATCATCTTCTCCAAGGTGGTCTCTGCCACTATCACAAAGTAGTGTGGAGAAGTGATCCCTCCATAAACTAAGTATATACTGAACGTCCGCCACCAGGTCGGAGTTGTCATTCTTACAGGAATTCTCCCCGGTTTTAAAACCTTCTGTTAGCCGCCGTACTTTCAGAAAGAATTTCTAGGCGCCTTTCCTGTCGGCCAGCATTCCAAGCTCTTCGCACTCACGCATTTCTGCCTTTATCTTCTTCTCTCGTGAAATGCGTCTCGCTTCCCGATCGCAACGTGTCCCTGTAGGCAGTATCTTTCCCTTTCATGGCAACGCGCCATTCCTAGTCGTGCCAGTCGTTTTTCCGGGCTCGCTGAAAACAAATAGATTGTTCAGCGGCGGTACGTTAAGAGCAAGAGATGTGGTTCCATTGCTCTGAAATATCGCTAGTGCTCTCAGAGAGCAAGAGTGCGAGTTGAGTAGCGAAGTGCGTGGCTGTCTGTTGTGATTGAAGCTTTCCGACGTTGAGCTTTCCTTGTGTCCTTTCCGCATACTTTCTGACGCACAGAGGCGCGTGCGTATCTTGGCTGCGACAAGATAATGGTCCGAGTCGATGTTGGCCCCTCGGATTGTGCGCACATCTAGGACACTGGAAGCGTGCCTTCCGTCTATCACAATATGGTCGATTTGGTTTCTGGAGACAGCCACGTAGCCTGATGTATGTTCCTTTGCTGGAACCTGGTACTACAGACTACCATGTTTCAGGCCCCGGCGAAGTCGATCAGTCTCAATCCGTTATCAGACGTTTCGTCGTGGAGACTAAATTTTCCGACTGTAGAACCAAAGATGCCCACCTTAGCATTAAAATCGCCTAGCACGATTTTTATATCGTGTTGGGGGAAGCGTTCGAAGATACACATATTGAGAATATAAGTAGGACTTGTAACGCTGCATGGACTGTAAGCAATGATAAAATAAAAAATATTGATACTGTTGAACTGGATCTTGATAATGATAATGATGATGAGAATGATGATGATAATGATCAAGATTATGATAATGATAATGATAAGGAGAATGATAATGAAAATTATTATGATAGCCATAATGAGAATTAGAATGATAATTATAATGATAATAATAATGATAATGATCATGATTGTGATAATGACAATGAAAATTATTATGATAATCAGAATAAGAATGAGAATGATAATTATGATTAGAATGATTATGGTATTTATTTTGTTAATGATTAATTTTATTTATTTATTTAGTATATGAACAAAATTACAAAGTAATTAAAAATTAAGATTTAAAAACGTAGATAGCCAAATTTAAAATACGAGAAAATAAATTTTTTGGAATTGAAAAATCAAGTTGGATGGAACTCGAGAGTGAATTAAATTCAATTAGTGCTCGAACAAGGGGAGCATTTCGCGAATATTCTGTTTCACATTTAACTCCATAGAAAGGTAAAGAAGTACGAAGATTACGTCGAGGGATGTTGAAATTAATTCCTTACAAAAGAAAGGAGCAGTCAATGTCCTCATTGATGATATTATGAACAAAAGAAAGTGAGAGTAGCGATTTTATAAAAGTACCGTTTTTAATCATGAAGCACCTTAACGTTTATACGTACATATGCATATACACAAGTACATACACACATAGATGCATACATACTTATGTACATAAACATACATATGTATGTAGTTATCTCCATTATTATTATCAACCTCGTCTAGAATAACTACCTAATCTCCCCTAATTTTCGGCGATATATCATTTGGTATGTATGTCTGTACATAACGTACAATAGTTTATACCATATTTGATTAATGCAGCGACAAATGAAAGCGCATTCAACCGACCAACACCTTGAGCAGGGCAGCCAGTTCAAAAATGCTCTAACTCTTGATAAACATTTATGTATGTTCTTTTTTTTTTTTACTAAATTTAACTTTTTATGATTACACAAGGAGGCAGATAACTGCAGCTACACACATACAACATACATACGTTGTTTATTTGAAAATTTTCCAACGGATAATAAAAAAAGTATGTCTATGTATTATATGTACGCATTGAGTTTATTACTTTTGGATCATTTTACGGTCACTCGCTATGAATTTCGTTTCTTTAATGTTTGACTCATTTAGGTCATACAAAATTCTGATGGCGTTTATTTTTTATTTTTTTTTTGTTGTGCCTTTCTACTTCGATTTTTGAGATGGCACCAGTTGGCTCTAGCGCCGCAGTACCACCTTTTTATAAAGAGAAGTAGGATCTATGTATACTTATGTATTAATGTATTTACTAAAAAACATAAACCACCCGAAATTCCAAATCAAGGCGTGGACGCAAGAACCATAAATACGCAATGAAGAGTGCACACGAGTGTCCTTGAGGACACGCAAATGTTAGATTAAATATATACATACGTACGTATTAAGGATGTAAATTTTGAGCATTTTGTTGATCCCGGATTTTCGGGATCTGAAAATAAAATCCCGGTACAATCCCGGGATCCCAAATTTCACGAAGCTCGATTCGTAATTTTTAATTTGTCAAAAAATTAAACGCATCTGTAATCGTTGTATTATTCAAGTATACAAAACGACATTAATACGAGTATAACAAAGAAGAACGATTTGTTGTAATTCATGTACATATGTATTGGTTGGTCTTTTTAAGAACAAAAAATAGATAAACGTAAAATTTGACACACATTCAAAATAATTTATACTTCAAGTACAAATGTACATATTTGGTACAGAATCAAATGCAGCTACATATGTACATTAAGTAAAATAATTTTTAATCAATGTTTGAGACCAATATTAAATATTAATACATTAAGGCTTGAATATAGTTCTCAAGAAAAATCACACGAAATATTTTTCATTATTTCTGTTGCTTGGAAAAGTACCTTGCCGTTGCTGAAAATTTTCTTGAGCGCTTTAGACGGATTTAAGAAATATTTCTAGAAAAAAATTTCTTTTTCATTTCTTGTGTGTCATTTTATATGAATTTGTCGATTTTCTTGAGAGCTGTGTCCTAAGCTTAAATAAATAAATATTTGTTATTTTTCTGTTGGCCTAGTAAATGTTAATAATTTACAATTTTATTGAGCTCAAGGCCAGTTTATGGAAGATTTTTATGAAAAAACAACAACAGTTTTTAATGGTAGAAGTTATAGTACTATTTCGGAAATCACCACATTTCCTCATCAGACTTATTTTTATTAAATTAATTAAATTGTATTCTTCATAACCACTTCTGCCATGATTTGAACCCTAGAGCTCGGAGTTGCAGAGCCAACACGCTACATGTTGTGCTACGCTAGCCGACATAACAGTCCACTTATGTTTATTCCAGTTTCCTTAAATAAAACTACAAACAAGAGCAACTGATCTGCCGCTATTTAAACTCGTTTGTGTGGTTGTTGTTGGTGTTTTTGCAAATTTTGTTTTATTTAGTTATTATTAGAATGCATTTTAAGACGTGCTCATCCTTGCATATAAATATTTGTTATTTTTCTGTTGGCCTAATAAATGTTAATAATTAACAAAAAAAGCCTTGAGCTCAATAAAATTGTCAATTATGTTCAATATCTTTAAAAAATATTTAGTTTGTTTCTTAAGTCATTACACATTATCTTTCATTTGTATGTACATTCTTATATGTAACCATGAAGATAATTTATTTTATTTTTTGACTAAAACTAACTCGAAAATGTACTAAAATATAATAACACCCATTTCAAATTCAAATTTCGTATACTAATTTATACATAAAATGCCAAATAAGGGAAAAAATTACATATTTTCAGTATATAATATAATGTGCACAAACATTGATATTGAACATAAATTATAAACTTACACCTAAAACTGAACGCTCAATTTGAGTGGCTACATCAATTTTCAACGCCACTAACTGACCTTTGAGCAATCGTTTTATTTCTTCGATAATAGACTGTTGCCGAACACGAATGTAGTCCATAATGTTATGAAACGAAATTCTCGAAACCCTTTGGAGTCTAAATGAAGAAATGGCTATCTTGTGTTCCTATTTTTAGAATTGAAGAAATAAAGTCATCTTTGTCAACTTCGTATGAAATCTTAATTTTTTTGGTTTGGATCACTTTACAACATTCTTGGTTACTTTTTACCGCATTTTTTAAACTTTCACTATGTTTTTTTTCAAGTGCCGTCTTAAGTTGGTTATATGCTTGCCTGATAAATAGGTACCGCCCACGTTGCACACAGACTTATTTTTTACAGCATCGATCTTGTAGAAACTTCCAGCCTCGTAGTCACAATTTCTGCCCAATATAATATGTAGTTACTAACAAGCTAAAAAATGTATTTGCATTTTCACTACTTGTCACTTCAAATATATCATTTGGGTGATCTAAAATTATACGTTTACTAAGAGCTTACAATAATAACAAGCACTAAAGCAAAAACATTATACCAGTAACATAATAGCAAATGTAGTTTTTTTTTCTGTTACCACTTCTGTTAACACTAATTTTTTTCTCACTCCGATAAGTATCCCAAACCAACAGTAACAGAAATTATATGAAAAATAACGTTTCTCACTGAGCAAAAGCACTCACCTACAAAAAATAAAACACTTGTTCTGTCTTGTGCGTTATTTTTTCTCTCAAATATTAAAAGTTATTTTGGAACATTTTCAAAGTGGAGAGGATTATTTTCGAACTCTGGTTGTGAAAAAGACCAACTCCGAAAAAAGTATTGCCTCAATGAAAACCATGATGCAATAATGAAAGGTGTCGTAAGTTGGCAACTTCTCGCTCAAAATCGGCCATCTTGAACGCCCTTAGAAACTGTGTTGTTCCTTTGCCGAATTTGGGTGCCAGTTTTGAAAAAAAAATGTTGAATTGTAGCAGAAAATTTAGTTTTTCATGAAGCACTTATAATACGTACGAGTATTATTGATTGTTTTGTTATTTTGGAATATTTTGCAACAATTTTATTGGCATTTTCAATACAATATTTTATTGGCAAGAAAAAAATATTTTAAATTTTTGATAAAGTATCAAAAATAGTTAATATTTCTCTATGGGCTCTGAAGATATTCTCTATATCGTTTGCCAATCTGCTTAAACTTAAGTGTTTGACGCTGCTCCATAAAATCATCGTCACAGAAGAACAGCAATTTCTCAAAAGCCGCCTTCAACCGTCTCGATCACATAAGCTTCTACATTTAAATTACAACTCTTATGATATCTTAACGTAAATTTTTTGCTTTCTCGGTTCGCCTTTGGAACAACCTACCTGCTAAATTCTGGGCAGGTTTACATCGCACTTCAAGAGCACATTAATTAAACTATACACCAAGTGAATATAAAACATATTATCGTTTACCTTTGTCAGATGTTTTTAATATGGCAATCTTTGTGAATTGTTCATTTTTATCCCCTTCCCTAATTTTAAATCTCTAAACTCACACCTCTTATTTCTAATTTTTACTTATTTTTAAGTTTCAATGTTGTAGGATTTAAAAGTAATAGTAATCTTATGGTTAAAGCTTATGGTTTAAATATTGTTTGATTCTGTAATCATTTGAATTTTATGTTTAATATGACCTATGGATGTTGTATTGCAATAATAATAAAGGCTAAAGGAACACCATCGACCTGTATATTTATGATTTTTCATTAATAAGTTAGTATTTAAAAAAAAAAAACCCGCCTTCAGTGCTTTTATGCTCATAAGCATTGAGGTTTACTTTCAGTTTCTTCATGAACCAACGATTGGAACTAAACCTACATAATTAATGTGGAAACCCCCGTGAGGTACTACTTTTCATAATCATTAACGAATAGATTTGTCTCTTTTAATTTGGCATCCTAAAACACTAAAAAGTCGTACTATGTGCAGGTTTCACCAGCAATTTAAATACAAATTATTATTTTTTGTCAGTTTTCATAAAAAATTCTTAATATTCAAATCATTGTATTTAAATTTTATTTAAATATCTTCTCTAACTTTTTCTTAAGAACGGCTTTCTTTTATTCCCGTTTTTCTAATACCTCCTAAATACAACATTGAGCTAAGGGCGTTCAAACCGACGCTGTCACAACGTACAACACCTAAAAAAAAAACACCCGTTATGTATAGAAAATTGAAGTGAATATTACCTTTAATAGCAATGATTGGTAAAGATGATGAAGGCGGGCGCTGTCCAATGTCTTTCAACGATTGACAACTCAAAACCGATCATCAGTTTTAAGAACCCGATATTTCTATCCCTCTCACCGGTGTAGCTTTGCAGCGAACAGCTGTGCATAGGAAACCAACAGGGATTCCCATTGATGGGTTTTGGCTTCAACATTGCCGTCAGCCTTGCAATACTAAAGAATTGCAAAAGCTAAAATAGGGCTATATAAATACAAATTGAACATCTTATATAAATAGGATTTGGCAAGAATACTTAAATCTAAGGCATTAGATTGAAATATTGTAATTCAGCTAGTATTAAATAAAGTAGGTTTCATTATTTGTCATAATTACGAGTATTACCCAGGAAGGGGTCATGGCGCCTTAAAGGGCACATGGGTCAGAAAGGACCGAAACAAAAATTAAAGTTTGGGCAGTTGAATACCCTGCAAGCGAGCTGGTTTCGCTATTCATAAATTTATGGTACACCTCTCCACCGAAGATCAAGGCAAGGGCAAGTGTGGAATCCTGGATCGGCCAGCAGCGATTGATGTTTTTCTCCACAATTTGAGCACTTTCCATTGGCCCCACATTTTTCGTAACGTGTGATTGGGCTTGACAACGCGAACAATAACGATGCAATAGCACCAAGTGAAGGCATAACCGGAGCGGATGCGACCGATTGCAGATTCTGCACTTTTATCTGGTTTCTTTATCTATACCTTTCGAAGATAGCTCGGTTGGTGGTGTTGTAGCAGAGGCTCTCGGTGATGAGGGCGCAGATTCCGAGACTGGTAACAATTCCATGATTTAATGCTAGAGAATAAACAGGTTGGAGCGTTATTTTAGGAGGACTACTAACTTAACAATGGGACGCGTTATCAATCCCTTTTGTGTGCGAATATCGGCAACACGAACTCTCCTATCCCGATCAGTACGTTGTAAACTTGTTGTTTTTGTTTATCATGTTAAACTTTCCTATTTCAATAGAACTCTGAAAGGTACATATGTTTAGTGTGTTATTTGTGTGTTTTATTCGATCGGCGCTTTCTGTTTTAAGTCATTTGAGTCATTTTTGTTTGGAAAAATGTAAATTAAATGGATATGTGCGAATATATATTAAAAAAAAACCGACCACACATACATACATATTTATTATAAGCGGCTTATAGCTTATTAATTCCCTGAATACCAAATGCAATAATAAACGAAATTCCACAGTACATCCATACGTTATACTATTATTTTCATAGCAGACTATAGAAATGCGACAAATAACACGGATTGCGAACTCTCTAAAGTCTTTTATGAATGATAGAAAATTTAAAAAATAAATGGCTATTAAATTCATTGTTTCCGGGATTTGAATAGACTTAACTCGGGATATTCGGGAGTTAAAAAGGCCGGGCTCCGGGATCACGGGTTTGACATGCCTAGTATGTACCAAAATTTATTTGAATGCATATATATATGTATGTATGTATGCATATGCATGTATGTATGTATGTAGAAAAATATTTGGATTATTATACAAATACGTTTCGTCGCCTGGGTAAATTATTGTCGTATATTACTTTTTATGATTTTTGGGAATACGCAATTGAAGTTTAGGAGTATATTACTCAAAAACACAACGGTAAATTTTTCTTAAAATTTCAGGGATTATAAATCGTTTCATTAACAAATTAAATTTATAAGGTTTGCATATATTTTGTTGATATTATGGGAGTTATTTTGAGTTTTCCTCAGCATGATTTTGTCGTATATCACAGCTTCAAAATGCATGCGCAAAGTCCGTACATATACGACAAAATGCCATTGAATGTTAGAATAGTCAGAAACACAAGTAGTAATATTTTTAATATTTTGTATAAGAATTCGCGTTTTATTTCCACACGAACACATATGTACATACATAAAGTAAAATAAAGCAATAAAATTAACATAAAAAATACATATTTGCATTACATGCTTAACATAAAACTAAAGGAACATAAGTTGCAATATCAAATTCAGTCTGATGGGTCACATAAAAATATAATATTTAAAATACTAGCCGGTATTATATGTTTAATATGGAACGATAAAAGTTTTTGTCCTCTTCTTTTTCTAAGAAAGGAAGGCAACTTTGTAGGTATTTTTTTTTATTGCTGTCAAGTGTTTTTTTGGGAACAACTCGAAGACGGTTTTCCCAAATCGTTGTAGAAAACCGCCCTTTACTTTTCCTTAAATCGAGAATGGTACATTCGAGTTCATTAAATGATAATTTTGTTCAAACCTTAAAGTAGTCATTGTTGGAATATATGTATAATAGACTTGCACTTGAAATATTGTACTTGTTTGAAAATCAAACTTTCTGCTTTTACTGAAAAACATTTAAAATCAATATCGTTCATTTGCAGAAGTTGTAATTAAACACAATTTGTTGGGAATTTTAACGTTTCGCAAAACTTTTCAATTGTGCTATGAACACTATCAAGCTGCTGTATAGAATAATGTCCAGGCTCGCTGAACTTTTGCACAATTTCTCCGAAGTTGCAAGACTTCAGTAGTATTGGGAGTAATTGGCGAAACAATTGTGTAGGCTGATTCGTAGAACGTTTTCAGAGTCAATTTGGAATTAGGGTCATAATTGGGATCATTTACTTCGTCGTCTGGTGAAAAATCGCTATAACTTTCATATTCCAATATTTCATTACGCATTCTATATTATATGTAAGTATGATTATTAAATGTTTTCTAATATTACAGCTATAAAACTTACGAATAAATTTGCTCCGATACGCTCGGCGCAGAAGAACCGTCCGATCGGGACGACATTACGATTGATACTGAAATTACTACAATCAATGCATATCACCATAACACATACGACAGAATTCTATTAAGCGGCAATACAATTTTGTCGTATGTGTCAAGCAAGCTTGCACATGCGACAATATTTTAATGACAATAAAAATTGGTTAATTTGTATGGGAAAATTGTCGTATGTGGAAAACTGTCTTCACATACAACAAAAAACGAAAAAATGGCTACTTACAGTGGATATACGACAAAATCATGCTGACTATCTCGGAGATTAAGCGAGATATCGGTAAACTGATTACACCAATTGAAAGATCTTGTTTTGAAATATATAACTGCATCGATAACTCAAAATCGTGAAAATGGCGCTTACGACAATATTTTTCCCAGGCGACGATTTGTAAAGCACAACTTGAAACAAAAAATATTTGTATTAGTACGCTTTATTGTACGTACATACATACATACATATGTTGACCGTGTGCATATAAACATTACATGTACATATGTATATATTTATATACTTATATATGGTTGTTTCAAGTCTTATTTGCATAGGTTTAAACACGAAGATGACCCTTACTGCACCTTCTGTGCAAATCAAATAGTTGAAGACGCCGAACATTGTTTTTTCGTCTGTCCGCGGTTTGCAACCGAGAGAAATGACTTGGTCATGAGGGTGGGAAAACCACTCACTGTCGAAAACCTAATAGATATTATGCTTGAGTCAAAAGCAAATTGGTCCGTCATTAGCAATATGGCGAACAAAATTCTTACTAAACTGCGTCACGCGGAACAACTCCGCAGAAATTCATAGAAAGACAATAGGCCGCTCCCCCTCCGCGAGGTAATACCTAACGGTAGTTCCACGGAGCCAGGGAAACGGAGCAGGGGTGGGTTGTATATGTATGATAGTATGTATGTATGTAAATGTTTTAGGTTATGAAAAATCAACACGAACGAAATGAAAAATCAACACGTAAGGGAGAAAAGTGACCGCAAAAGGGTTCAATCACAATTTTTTTAATGTTGAAGTCAATGTAGAGAAACTCTTTGGAATCAAAGCTTTTTTTTTTGGAAAATTTGAAACACAATAGGTACAGGATTTAAGATTAGCTTTGTTCATTCTTATTTAATTTCCGAATAAGCTTTTTATATGCATTTTAAATTCGCGGCAAAGAAGTTTGTTAGTTGTTTAATCGTTGCCGAATTGAATTTTAAATTACATACCGATATTAGCGGCTCGTTAATTATTTGTACTTGATATTTAAGTACAATTATACGACACCAACACGTTGCATACTCAAAAACGAAATTCTCAGAAATTACTCGAAACAATTTAGTATTTTTAATCAAAGTTTGTTGATATTTTTGTTTGGTTTTCTGCAATGTTTGAAACTGGAATTTCTTTGGGCTTTGCTAGTAGAAAATTCTACGTATTTTAATTGAAAAATAATAAAAGTTTTTCAAAGCCAAAATAAATGCACAATATGTGGGTGTCGTATAATAATGATATGTATTAAATATTTGCTGGTAAAAAGAAAATGTTCCTTGATACAAATATGTAACCTATGAATTTCATGAATACATCAATAAATGAATTAAATTTGAAGAACTTCCCACGCGCTTATACCCCTAGATACTAGGTACCAATATAGGGTGAATGCATCAGTCCCGGAACATTTTAGCGCGGCGAAATGTTTGATTTGTTGTTGTTTATTTATTTATTTATTGTTTACAGTCTTAAAATATACAATTTTACAAAGTTATAATATATTTTCCAGTAAAGCATAAGTACATGTTAGATATATTTTTAAAAATCATGCATACATACATATATAAAATTGCTTAAAAATAATGCCGTAGTTAGATAGATAGAGAGGGCTAGTTTCCAGTCTACCATTCTGTGCCACGGGCGCATTTCTGTTAGTTGGTTTCTGATGCTTTCCGACAACTCGTATTCGTCAGTGTCGAATTGAATTTTTATTGCACAAACAATTAATATTAATATTAATTAATCATGTTCATCAATATTGTGTCGATATATTAAAATTTGTATTACTAATTGTTGTATAATAATATATTACTATTATTAAGTTAGTGCGGCGAGTAATAAACAATAATCGAATGGATTGCAAAAAACAAATGTCAGTTCTAGTGATGGTAGAAACGAGTTCCGACACTGACTAATTCCTTTAGAACTCGACTCATTGGTGGAATTCATATTATCAATTGCATTTTTTGGTTATGTATGCCAAAAGTGTATCGGTTCTTATCTTGATACATATTTGGTCAATAAAAATAAAAAGAACTCTGATAACAAGTCGCTTATTAGTAACAAAATCACATTGTTCCATGTTCGGTACTTACTTTTGCGAACGTAATCCGAACACTTCACGATGTTAATATTTATTTCGCACTTATAACCACAACAAGGGAAACAGCTGTTAGGCAAAATGTTTGTTCGATTCCGGCACTGTCGTCGATTCCGGAAGTGATGCATTCACCCTATGCACATACTCGTACAATTCATGTTTTTTTTTGCATGTGTGCGAATGAACGTCCACTTTTGCTTCTGTGGTAATCATTTTTTCTGCTGGGTGGCATATGTATTCATACGATCTTCAGCTCTGCCAAGGCGAGTTGGAATAAATGAACGAATGAGCGAACAAGCAATTGAACGGATGCAGATACTCGGAAAATTGTATGAAATGAATGCGCACCACTGCTTCAGTTGCCAATTAAAATGTGATTTTTCACCACAAAAGATCATAGAATTACCTGTAAACCGGGAGTAAAACGAGGCTAATTTAAAATAAATACATATATACATACATATGTATGTATCATGATTCAATAATAAAAGGTTCTGTTATGAAGCAGCTTACTCATGAAGAATGTTGCATATTCTTCAGTTTTAACTTGTAATAGTAGCTTATTGTAAACTTATTTATACTAAAAAGATTTTGGCATTACTGACTCATTTGTCTAATTTATATTTTTATTATCCATTGACATTTGATTTTGGAATTGCGTGAGTTGGGTTAAGTTTTGCAAAAAATCATTGTTATTTCATAATATTTATTATAACAATTTTTCAGTGTAATTAACCACAACACAAATGTATGTTTGTAGAAAGTGAACCCTTATGTGAAATACTCGTATTAACATTTTGATTTGTTTACATCAATGATCAAACCATTTATGTATATATTTTCCCAGTCCGCAAAGCGGGATATACATACATATGTATGTACATAATTCTTTATATATGTATATTTCCTTTGCCAATCGTTTTGAGCTTTTTTCCTGCAGCAGATATGTATGTAACATAGCACTCTATTGCACACACACGCAAGTAAAATTAAATTTTCGAAACTTCCCCAAGACGATGTAAAATCTAGTTTTTGTCGATTAAGAGCAAATAAAAAATGGTTTTATCCTTACAGTTTTCACTATAACCATGTTGTTTTATTTTTATTTTCACTTTAAAAAACTGTACAGACTTGATCTACATTCAACAAATTGGTCGGAATCGGAATATATAAATCCTTTCTCCTCGATCTGTTTCTACAGTTTCGACAGTTCTGTAAGGATCAGAGTTTATTCTTTTCTTTTCGGGGAATCATAGACAATACGTTAAAACAAAAAAGTATGCTCGCCAATGCCATTCACTCGACCCCGACCGAATTTGTCAAAATTGAAATGCAGAACCGACCTGTTAAATCTGCAAAAAAATAGGAACATACATATGTATGTACTTATGTAGGTAATGCAATAATTATAATTTTTATACTAACACTTTAAAACTGTATAAGTTTGTATATAAAATCAAAATCGTGGTTATTGGTGAGAGAACCAGCTCTGAATTTTTGATACCACATCGGTAAATATGAGCGATGGAGAACTGGAATGATGTTTTAACACACACCATACACAACGGTTTTTTTTTTTTAATTAAATTTTTATTATTTGCCAATTTAAATAGAGTTAATTCTCTATCCGTTTTATTCGTATAAAATAGTGGAGTAAAATCCCGCGGTTACCCGCAGTTACAAGATAATTAACATACAAATCAAATAATTAGTTAAAAACCATCATTTTTAACACGTATTATACTTAGTACTTTTATACTAACTTTTCGCAAAAAGGGATCACATTTTCTCCCTTTTCTGCGTACTTCCAAAATACAACTATAGATTAAGGAGTTTCAGAATGTAGCTGTCAGTAAGTACAAAACCTTATACATAAGTATAACTGAATCGTGCATATGTATGATGTACATTTGTATGTTTGTATTTAAATTCCCACGCTATATGCAGATGTGCGCTATGTAAATATTAACAAAGAGCAACTTCAACTTAATGTAATCGAAGAGTGTGTATTTCAACAGCTGGCAATACGACAGTGGCAGCGCAGAGACTCCGAGTGAGGGCGTTTCTTGGTAATCAAAATTTGGCCAACGTGCGGAAGCAAACAAGAAACGAGAAATTCCAAACAGTTGTTTGTTTACTTTTTTTACTTAATATTTGTTTGTTAATCTACTTTTAAGTGTTAAGTGGATAACTTTCGTGCAAAGGTATATGAACAGCTCAAAAAAAAATTCTTTTGTAGGAAGAATGATTATAAAAAAGGCATTTTTTAACTCGTACAGGACTCATTTATGATTCATACATTTAACAATGTATACCCTGAAGCTGTTATCAACACACTCAATAGGGTGGGGGTACAGCAGGGACTCGTGCAGTTTGTGGTGCTCTTCACGAGGAAATATAAAATTCCCACCTTCAAACTACCAAATGTAAATGGGGTAGCATTAGCTCTTGCAATCGTGGTCAAATATCTAGGAGACACTCTAGATAAAAAACTTGACTGGAATCATAATATTGTAGACCGTGGAGAGATATTGGATCCTGACATGCAAATGTCCTAGAAACTCTGAAGGATAACCTAAGGAAATTGGATTATACCATTCCTCTTCTATGTTTTGAAAATAAGTTTACCACAATAATTTTTTAACATCCTACAAACACAGGCTAAGGGTTGAGCTTATGAAAAAGGTAAGCTTCAGGTGGGCCTCGAACACCATCTGTCATACCACCAGACAAATCTGGCCAGTAGATGATGTGAAGCCCTCTAAAGCTCGAACTACGCTTGACCGCTCCTCTCATAGATTAGTGGTTGGAGTGATAACCGGGCACTGCCTTATGGGCACCCATGGAAAGAGACTGGGTTACCCCACAAATGATTTCTGTCGCAGCTGCCGAAACGAGGAAGAGGTTCAGAATATTGAATATTGAACACTACCTCTGCCACTGCCCCGGCCTGGCCAAAACGAGCAATCAATTCTTCAATAATTACTTCGTGGACTGTTTGGACGAACTGAACTCGGCAAGCATCCCTAACTTTCTACTATACATTAAACGGATAGGATGGCTCAATTTCAAAGAGTGGGAATGAAATAACGTTGTGGTGTCACAACCGGTATTCAGCCTAAATGTGCCACCGTGCATGGTGGCAGCCACTCTAACCTAACCTAAACTAACCTATGTTCATATATGAATGCGAACAACATACTTCGCATAACTTTTGAGAGTTTCGCAAAACCTTACGTACTTAATTCTGATTATGCTTCGCACTTCCAAACTTACCAGCCGTCAAACAATAATGAAATGTCACTTAGAAAAACGCTAGCAATCAAAATTCAACAGACTGCAAATTTGTATTAAGTTGTGCTAACTTCTGGGTAATCGGATAGAGGTGAAATGTGTTGAACAGATTTTATTTGTCACTTCAAAAGTTATGCGAAAGTTGTGCGAAGTAGGTATAATCAGCGCTTTAGCTTCTTATATGAACGCGCGATGTTTGATTCTCTTACACATACGCGAACGCCAACGAACTGGTTTTGTTTTCTTGTTCTCATTCTCTACCGAGAACGTCTAAAATTTACTGTGACGGAACACATAAGTATGTATGTATGTTGTAGTAAGTGAAATAAATTAATCCTTTTCCCAGCAAGAACGCTCTCGTTTAAATACGTTATGATATACGAGATAGCTCTACCAGAGATTTCTATGAGATTTTTATGTTGAAAAATATTTACTAAATATAGCAAGGGTGGTCAGATATACATACATATGTGCTAACGGTTAAAATATTAATAAGAAGTTGAAATTTATTCACAAAAAGGAGAAAATGGAACGTCCTGAATACAAAAATATACATAAAAAAGTTGAAATTTGGAAAACATTATCTGAGGCACTAAACGAAGGTTGTAAGTCTGTGAAAGTGTTGTCACAGAAAAATTACCAACAAAGTGTGTGCAATAAAAGAAAACTTGCGATATGGATTTATCATTTATTGAAAAAATTTACAAATATTTCTCGTGTTTCATAAGCAATGTTTATTACCCGCCGGGAATCAACTTGTAGATTGCTGAAAGAAAATATGGCTTCAATGCAAAAGCTTCATCGCCAACCAAGACGAATGGAGTTGGTTCAGTTTCTCCAGACAGAGGTTTACTAACTAACTCATACCCATGTGGGATTTCCCATATCCTGCTATGCCCACGCATTAAAACTTGTAATCAGCTGAAAGCACCACCGAACATTTTTTGAGGTAGCAGAGGTATTGTGCAGCAGTATTTTTTTGGGATCTTAATGGTGACACGTTTCCTATCGATGCTGCCAAAGTAATTTGGGTTCCCAGTCTTGGTAAAAATGCTCTGCCCCTACTCTGAAACTGTGCCCATTCCTCTCTTTAGACATGTGGTTTTTAAGAAAAATTAAATTTAATTAGTTTGCCAAGAATTCAGCTTTATTCTAAAGATAAGGGTTTGCCATTATGTTTTTATAATGATTTCGGGCAAGTGACCACCGCGGCTGGCTCGAATAAATTCCAGCCGAGAGGCTCAATTTTCAACCACTTTTTGCAGCAATTGGGGCCGTATATCAGCAATAAATCGCCGAATATTCTCTTCCAAGGCGTCTTGAAATGGCAAACCAAACAGAGTATAAATCAAGTAACAGCAGACCAACTCCGAAAAAAGTATTGAAAACCACACGCCTAAAAAAAAAACCCTTTTATAACCAAGTAAAAAAAATGTTGTCTTCGGCTATGCCGAAAGCATCATAACTTTCATGCATGAAAGAATTTTGTGGGTGCCATCTATGTATAATATTTGAAATTTGACGGCCCAATCATTTTCATGAAAGGTATAAAAATACTTAAGCGAGCCTTAAATCCGAAAAATATTATGTATGAGTGTCACCAAAAAGGCACATAACACGAACTTGGTCCATTAAATGTTAAATATCTTCCAAACCATGCATTTCTAAAGAAAATGTATTATAATAGACTTTAATTTCAACAAAATTACCTTTCATTTGTAAATAAATTTATTGTAATAGGTGGAATCAGTCGTAAGTTAAACTCGAAAAATAACGCTTTTCCGCGAAAAATGGCCATTTTATCAAACTTCAAGGCTCTTTCGGCACGGGAAGGCAAAGTTCGATTAAGCTGAAACTTTTACAATTGTATTTTTACACTAAATGGCACATTCCTAGAAGAAAATTCACCTCTATTCACTAAAACCACCCTAATGTATATATATAAAAAGACCGTTTGTGAAATGTATGTAGCTTATAGACGCATAACCTACTGAACCGATCGGGCCCAAATTCACAGGTTATGTTTTCAATGACCTCGAATGAGCACAGCATAAAATAATTCGATAGGTGGCGCTGGAGTCGAGATATTTCTAAAATCGCTAATTACAGTCCGATTTGATTCAAATTCAAAGCATACATATATTAGGCGCACCGTTATTACAGTCCTATTTGATTTCAATTCAACACATATGTTAGGAGCATATGTACAAATACTTGGTACTACAATTTACCCCATAGATGGCGCTGGACTCGAGTTATTTCTAAAAACCGTATTTACGGATCCATTTATTTCAAATTCAAAACGTGTATTGTGGTCATATTGTAATACGTTCTACTTCCAAAAATTAAGTTCTCCTTTTTTTAAATAAAAACGACGTTTAGTTTGTTTCCTAACACGCTTCCAACGACATATACTTTGTTAAAAACTAAATTTACAAAGCTGGCCAGGTTTCGCCAGCGGGATATACTTTTTTAATATCGTTGATATTGGCAAAATACAGCATTGGCTTTAGCATCTCGAGGTATTGCAGCAACGCTATTAGATGGTGGTAGAACGGCGCATTCAGCGATTTAACTACCATAATAGAAAATAATACCTTTGACCAAGACTTGCAGCGTAAGAGAAGTTATAATCAAAGAGATTTGGAAACACACCTCGAAGCCAACTTACCACTATTGCAATTGGAGCAGATAGCTGTGTATAATATGGTATTGGAAACAATTACAAATCAAACTGGTGGATTGTATTTCATTGATGCAGTCGGCGGAACAGGAAAGACTTTTTTAATATCGTTGATATTGGCAAAGGTTCGGTCTGAACAAAATATTGCATTGGATTTAGCATCTTGAGATATTGCAGCAACGCTATTAGATGGTGGTAGAACGACGCATTCAGCGCTTTAACTACCACTGAACTTAAATTTTTCTCACATATGCACTTGGAATATCAGAAAAAATTCAGCAATGGGAAAAGTGTTGCAAACGTGTAAGATCATTGTATGGGATGAGTGTACAATGGCTCACAAAAAGTGTCTGAAGCTCTTGATCGAACAATTTATTCGATTTATTTATTTACGCTCCGGATAAGAAAACAAAGAACATTGTTTATTCCAGAGCTTTGTTTTAAGTTATAGTTATGTTTTCATTAAAACAAACATAATCAATCGAAATAACAAATTTTTTATTTGCAGGGTGTAGCGAAGCGCCCCGGATCAGCTATGTAGTTTGTTATATTTATTCGATATTAGTGATTTTGACTGCTATAATAGTCCCAATAATCATTAATATTTGTGCAAAATTTCAAGTCTTTAACTATTTAAATGAAGGGGTTATGGTGATAAATGCAATATCTGAACAATCGGTTGTATGGTAGCTACATATATGTTTTATTTAGACTTTATGACTATTATAAATAAGTATATTCAAGGTAAACTGCAATAACACTGCCAATCACCATCAATATAAAATTTATATGATCGCCTATTGTAACAACTTGTATTAAAAAATCGACAAACGAAAATAAATTCGCCTAAATGCAACATTAAATGTCAATATTACACACTATGGAGTTTCTAAATTATTAGGTTAGGTAAGGTAAGGCGCATACGCACGCAAACGCCTCCTATGGAGTTCCACCTTTATATACCGCACTATACCACACCGCGACTGTTTGAGAGTCTTAGCGGATATCGCTACCGCATATCGTACGGGATTATACCGCTCTGTAGGACCTAACATACATATTTACCTGGTTCTGTTTTCTTTTTAAATTATCAAAAATTTACATATGTATATTCAAAAGTTAATAATTTATCAAAATCACTTAGTATATTTATAATTAAACAAAGCAAATGTGTTTTATTGTTTTTTTTTATTTGATATTTGATAATTTGTCAAGAACACAGAATCGGAGAGTTGGGGTATCCACAAGGTGTCCTAAAGCGGCGTAGTTTCGTAAACTCAAAAAGTTTCAAAAATTCAAAGTTCTGTTATTTCAATTTTGATTCTCTATGTAATACAACAATAACGATAAAATTCAATTGTGAGGTTATGAAAAATTGTATGGTTTTTCAATTTAACGATACCTTACAACACCTTTTGAATCCGCTATTAATACAAGAATAAAAATACAAGAAATTCCTCGCAATTATTTTAAAATCTTACTTTTATTTGTAGTTCACTTTTAATTGATTTTTCTCTTTACTGCAAGGATTAATCTAAAACATCTCTCGACGGCTTTGTTGGAATGTGGGATTGAGAAAATAATTGAGCACAAATTTCCTTAAAATAAGGACATTTTTAAAAGCAACTATATAACAATAAGTGGCATTCCATGCTATTTCAATGAAAAGTCGATTTTTTTATATTTTCGTATAAACTAAGTATGTTGTAGAAAAACTCATTAGACATGACAGAACGCACGGAAATTAAAATTTTTCTTTGTTTTAAGTTATGCAACTTTAAAAATTTAAGGTGTATCGGCGTAGGGCATTGTTTATCACTTAATAGCTCGCAAAATATTACTTTTTTCAAAAAAAATATTAAGTAACAACGACTTTAAAAATTATAAAAAAATATATGTGATAGAACGTACTTATATCAAAGAATAAACTGACTAATTGTTAAAGGTAGTCTCCTTATAAGACCTGAATTATTAATTTTTTCATGAAGCATTGTCTGATAAAAACAAGTGTGTCGCTGAACACTTTTTTATTATTCGCTGACTCTTTGTCTATAAAAAAGTATTTAAAAAAATGTGTCTCTGACTCTTTGTCTATAAAAAAGTATTCAATATTTTTTTTGAGAAAACTAATATTTTGCGAGCTATAAAACTAATATGTTGGCTTTATTTTGCGTTTACAGGCATTTTAAGATCTCCTCTGCAATATGTCCAAAATTCCCGCAAAAGTAGTTTTTGACCAACTGAAATAGTGTGGAATGCCTCTTAACATTTTATTCTTGAATCATGTACGACGCCTTCATATTGACAAATGTAGACTAACTATTTTATCCTCATGTAAATCGCAAAAAAAATTGATTTTTCTTTTTCCAGCTTAATCTGTTCTAAAACTATCTGTTAACATCCCCTTAAAATTGCAGCCCTGAATTCCACGTATTTTAGGAGATATTGCCAGTAATGTGCGCACGTGTCGAACTTCGGTGCACAATTTGCAAAATGGTGCTTCCAGCGCTAATTGGGCCCTTGACACTAAAGGACTAGGCAACGCTTCAACGGGAAAACTATTTGACCTATCGTCCTGATTTAACTTGCATTTTAAAGAGTATTAAAAACTTTTCTATATGAACCACAGTTTCGTCAACTTTAATTATTTTTCATAATGTAAACAAAAAAATATACAAACATTTTTAGTTAAAATTTAATTTCCAGATTCAAAACGAAAAAAAAATTAAGGTTTATATAGAGTGAAATAGTATAAAAATTAACGAGATAAAAATTGTTTCTGTTTCAGTTGCGAATAACGGCCGCTATGTTGTACAGAATTGGACCAATTCACTGTTGATTTACCCTCATTTTTAATTTTTCGAGTTTCTTTTTGGAATATTGCTTAAAAGTTGTCTGAAATATATCTTCCGATTAAACAATTTATATAATTTTCTTGTCATCAAAAAATCCATAAAAATCATCTTATTTAGCATCACATGAGAGTACCACCTAAATTTAATATTTACCTAAGATTAATAAAATACATTTCGTTTTTTAACAAAAACCTAATGCGGTCGTGTTCCCGATTATTTTTTGGTAACCATTATATTATCTCTTTCCATTGTTTAAACGAAGCCACCACCTACACTGTCTGCCCTTTCCCCACCTTGCGTTATTTGTTGAGGAAACTAAATCATTTTTTCAAGAATATTAAACTATTAAACCTTCTTAAAATAGTTGATAGTTATTTATTGCACAAAATTTGAGCTTGTGTAGCCTTTCCATATTGCACTTGATATTATTGGATTTCGGTTTATCTCATTTTATTTATTTTATTTTTATACCCGAGCGTACTTGGTGTACAAAAATTATAACTTTGTTCGCATAACGGTTGTTTGTAACAGCAAAAAATAATCGAGATAGATATAGACATATATATACTAAAATAATCAGAATGAAAAGAGGAATCGAATTAGCCCTGACTGTCTGTCCGTCCGTCCGTCCGTCCGTTCGTCCGTTTCTCTGTCCGCGGTTACAATAACTTGCAAAAACTCCGTTTTTTCGGTATACATACATTAAAGCATATTGAGTGAAATTAGGTATTTTTTTGATCTAAGAAATTCTGTATCTCAATAACAGTATTAGTTATAGTCACAAAATTTTGTGAATATATTTTCCGCGGCCACCTCCCATATAACGAAAGGTTTGGAAAATGCTAAAACTTAATTTTTTCGGTATGTATTAAAACCAATTGAGTGAAATTCGGTATTTGGAGCGATTTTGAACTAAGAAATTAGGTATTTATGTAATTTTGAAAAAGGGGCGTTGCCCCGCCCACTTAAGAAAAAATTTCTGTATCTCAATAACAGTGTAAGGTATCGTCACAAAATTTGGTGGACATATTTTCCTCAATATGGCTGTTATCATCGTTAAAAATTTTTGAAATCGGACCATAACCTCGCTTACCTTCCATATAACGGAAAATTTAAAAATGCAAAAATTTCGTTTTTCTTTATGTATTGGAACATATTAATTAAAATTTTATATTAAGAGAGATAGTTAATTAAGAAACTTGATTTTTTGAAATTTTAAAAATTTATAGAAAAACGTATGTACATAGGTATCTCAATAACGATGTAAGCTATCGTCACAAAATTTGGTGACGGTGAACATATTGTCCTTGATATCACTAGCATCACCGTCAAAAACTTTTGAAATCGGACCTTGAGCATATTTATAAATCGGTTTCGCCCGAATTTAGCTTTTCTTACTTGTTCTCTTTCATTTTAATATTATTTTAAATTATTTTAAAATATTTGCTTTTTTTTAACATTATATAATTATTTTATTTTAAATTATCTAATTTCATAACATTAGTGATAAGTGTATTTGCTTGACATAATACATATGTGCATAAATTGTTAGCTCTTAATCAATGGAATGCCACACAAACGTCTCGGCGCCGCCAAAAATGCAATTTCTCTTTTCATCTTTCTTTACTCATAATAATGGTGTAATACAGTTAAATCGGCTCTGAAGAACTGACGAAGGTAGCAAAATGTAGTAAATAAAAAAAAAGGATTTTCCATATTTGACAGCAATTTTATCAGGCACTTACATAGTTGAGATGAAAGGAAAAAAATTAAATATCGTTTACCGACATCAAACGAAATGCTTAAGATTAATAAGAGAGGAGAATGTAAATGAGAGAGGAGATTGATTAAAATTCGTAACGATGAAATAAAATTATTAAAAAAAGATTTTAAATTGATTAAAAGATAGCTAATTCTTGTAAAAGAATAGTTGAAACTGTTAGCAATCAGTTATGAAAAAATTTTCACACATTTATAATGTTATGTTGGTCAAACATCTGCCTTCAAAATTAGGATTCAGCTTATCTCAAAAGGTAGCTTATCAATATGAAAATATGATTGGTAATGATCGGATACTGTTTTCACTCAATGAACCCACAGGCGGAGGTTCATATTTCACACTTAACTCATAATTCCTGACAGTTTTTAGCCAGTTATAACTGGAGAGGTCTTCCAAATCTGGAGTCGAAAACTAGCGAGTTGGAATTACTCTGAATTTGCTAAATGAAGTCACTCGAAGGACTGACTTCATAGGCGTGGACATCTGGGAGGGCTTCAGTGCGGGCGAAAGCGGATAAAAGTACGTGACGTCGGTCCCCTCTGCAGCAACGTTAAAGATAAATAAGGAAAATCCGTTACCAAACCTGGTGACACCACAAAGCCTACTCCCTCAATGCTTCTAGTGCTGAGAGATCAGCTGCCGTATACATACATATGTATGTAGCTACAGTATGGAGCAAAGTTCGATCTTTTTGATAAGGGAAATCTCATCTTCATACAGCGTCTCTTGCCTGGGTTTCCTTAAAAATGACAGGTTCAATAAGAAAAAATTTAATGAGTGTACATTTTACTTCGTTTAATTGTACTTATATTATTAGACTTGGTATTAGAATTTAATGACGTGCCTAGAAAAAAAACCAATAGAAAAGAACAGTTTAGATGCCAAAATGTTTCTATGTACATATACAAATATTTTCTACCACTCATGAAAGGGATGACTAATTTTTTTCTCCGACATACTCATTAGAATGATTCAGCATACAGCTAACGAATTTCAAAATGCTGCTATCGCTTCATATCCTTGAATATTATACCAGGGGCGGATCGTGAGCTTGATTTTGGGGGAGTAACCCTGTATCAAAAAATATTCGGGTCTAGATATGATATTTATCATATTTTATTTTAGTTCAAACACCTTTTACAGATATTTTATACTTTTTAAAATCATCTTTCAAGTTATAAGATAAAATTTTTCGAAATTTATTTTTGGTATATCTTATTGCATGGATGACAGAACCTCACCATCTTGTAAAAAATATACTCTTATTAATTAACTATGAAAAATAGCTGACTACTGAAACACGAATTACCAAACAATTCGGTGTGCTTCAAGGTTTGCAAACCGTTCGACGATATCTTCTGGTTTCACAGCAATATTATGATGGATATGGAGTAATGCTAGACCGACCAGTCTTTTCTGTTGCATGGTCGTTCCGAGCCACGATTTCAGACAACGCAGTGTTGAAAAAGACCGCTCGGCGCTAGCATTTGTGACACAAATTGTTCAAAAAATTCTTAGTAAAGTGTGAATGGTTGCACGAACATCTTTGTCACAAGTTTCCAAAGTTTCCAATGCACTAGCTGGTAATGCAGATTTCTCCTGAGCAATCTGGGTTGCCTTGCGTTTCCAATGCAGTTGCTAATTGGTAATTTCTCCCTTGAGTCTAAGATACAGGAGTTTCTTTGAGTTGTTTAAAAGATTCTTTAAAAGTATCAAATAGTCGACTAGATCTGTAATTTCGTTCGACATCATGCTATTCACATTCTGAAGGATTTTGGAAATTTTCGGTGTTCCAGGGTAAAAACGTAACAATAGAAAATGATACAGATAGATGCAGTACGATGCAGATAATACAAATGGATGTAGTTCGAAATACAAATAGATTTAACATTTTTTATGGTAAAATTTACCTTAATTCTGGTTTTTGTGTATAGAATTTTTAGTAACCAATTTCATTCTCAATTGTATTTTTGCTCCAAAACTTACTCATGAAATATTCAAAACAGTTTGCAACTTTATCTGGACCAGTGACCGGTGAATCGTTTTCTTTTCAAAGCCAAGGGATTCATTTGGTACCATAAGCCATTGAATGTCATTTGAGTTTTAATAGTAAGTAATTGCACGCCTTTTTTGGGGGAAATTCATTATTTCCAAAAATTATGTTTGATAATATAACGCGGATCATTTTTAAAGGCACGTATTTTTGTCAAGTAAGTACCTACAAGTGGTTTTTTAGCACGCACTATTCCTGTAATCAGTTAGCCATTAGATATACTACCAATCTAAATAATATTCATTGAAAAACTTCATTATTTAATATTATCATTATACTCACATTAATCAGAAATGTACATCTAGCTCAAAATGTTTCCAAAACTAGTATTGTCTGAAAATAATGAATATCTTTTTATACATTTTTCCACGTGTGAAGTACAAATCCTCAAACTCGGATTTTCCAACTTCATTGAGGTTGACCTATATGTATGTATGTAGGGCTGAAAGGGAAAATATCTTGGTATTTGTTTGCAGGATCGCTCATTTGACAAATGAAAGTTCCATTATTGTCCGCTTTTACTGCACTTTATTGTTTAGTTAGGTACGAGGCCTCAAAAGCGATTTTTAAATGCTTTCAAAGAAATAAACATTTGAGCCATTTCTCAAATTTACAACTACCTGGTCAACGTCAAATATGGGTTGTTTCTCCAAAAATATATAAAGGATTTATGAACTAATGGAATACAATTTAAAGACCTTCCGGTAAATTTTCGGTATCTTGATGGTATTTTACTGGTACCTTTTTAAAAAAAATGAACATGTAATATGGTACAATTTCGGCACACTTGCAATATTTGTCCGGTACTTTTCAGGTTAATTTTGACTAATTTGCCAGTTCTTTCCCGTTTTATTTTCGCCACTTTTTCGGAACATTTTTGGTACACTTTAGATACATTTACGGTATTTTTACGATATTTTTTAGGTACACTTTGACTACTTTGACGCCACTTTTCGAGTTTAGCTCCGAAAAAGTTCAGAAGCTGTCCCGAGCTGATCTCGATATATTCGTGAATAAGTCTCGAAATAGTCCCGAATTGACTTCTATTCTCTTATAATATTTACATCTCTGGTTAAATCAAATTTTTTTTTATAGTGTTTGTAGTATATTCTGGATAGTATTCAAACTTTTGTGTTATAAATCAACTTTATATATTAATAAATTCAAGCGATATTAAAATTTTCCAAGTTAATCATTTTTGGAAAGTCAGATGGAGAACTTATTTACACAGACAATAATGTACACATTCACAAATATGTATCTACATAGGTACAGTGTTCCTTAAAATTTACCCCATTTTAATTATTGTCATTGTTCAAATATTTTAATTTTTTTTTTTTAATTTTTTATGAAAATATATTTAAGCTTTTTATTTAGAGCCTAAAGAAAACGTCTGAACTTCGGTTTGATAGTCGAATTTATTCAGAAATAGAAGTTGCTTCTTTAATGTGGCACAAACTATTCATTCAAATTTGAATTTTTTTCTTCATTTAAGGGCAATTCTCCTTGAATCTAATTTATTTTACACAATGAGAGTCTTGCCCATTTTCTTAAACATACATAAAATATTTTGGTAAGATCAATAAATTGCGAAGTTGGAGCCACTTGAAATAAAAAAATTTAGTGAACTATAAAACTGAATCCTCAGATTTTCTTAGATCCCACTTAAAAATTTCAAACTTAATAAAAATTCGTTTAATTTTATACGGTTCAAGTACCCTAAACTATTATAAATATTGGGTAAAGTTCGAAACTTTAAATTATGCAAGTTTTGTTGAATTATGAACTAATATATTTTGTAAGAAATTGACGTAAAAACTTGTCCATGAATAACATTTCTTCTATGACAAAAAAATCAGAATGTGGTAAATTGTCTGAGTCACAGTGTGTATGTATGTATGTATGTTCACATGCGGCTACATATGTAGTATAAATACATAAACATATGTATATACGAGTACGCAAGTGTGCACAAGTCATTTAGACGTTTCCGCCCATTTTTATGACCATAAATGTGCACAATGTGAAATGGCGCGATGCTCAACGCCTGCGGCTGGCGGTGCGTCCTTGTGGATTATTTATGCGCTGCTTAGTGCAAGGTCATGGGGATAGTATGGGACACTTGCCATGGAAAGACTGTTGCCAAGGCGAAAGTGTATCGTCGTCAGCACCAACTAGATATAAGTGCGTGTGTTTATGAGTATAAGGAAGAATTAGAAAGAACTCAAAAGGAAGTTGTTTAATAACGATGAAATCGGAGTTCAATAGAGGTGAAGCGAAATTAGAGAAGAGAGGGGTCTAGGTTGCATCAATGATTGGATGTAAAACTGTGATTTAAGGTTGCATACATACAGAAACTCGATGACAATAAAGAAACCCACTTCCACTAAAAAAAAAGCCGTTGAATGAGATGAACACTTGACTTGCACATTAAAGTCCTGTTTTTTTTATGCACATATCCAAGTAAGTATTAGAAAGAATTTTACAAAATCTGCATGAAGTAGAGTTTACTTAATTGTTATTTTGTTAATTATAATTCATAATTGGTTTAATATAATCAAAAAATAAGTGCACATAACGTTTTAATGAATCTGAAACAATTTAATGTTAACACGTTTAAATGCAAACAAATGTCTGTACGATTCTTACTATGTACATAAATATAAGAATGAAAAGGATATACTAAATGTTTTTGCTGCTCCAATTTTTTTCAACTTGATAAACAGTTCTATTCTAAACAAAGAAAAATGCACATTTTGTTGAGCTCACTATAAATTGTCTGCAATGAGAAGAAAACAACTGTAGGGAACTACTGTCTCATTGAAGGCACAAACTGAGGTTATTTAGAATATTTTATATAATTAACAAGTACGGAAAGCTTAAATCGCGCAAAATGGAATTGTATACACCCTCGCGATGTATTTCATAAAAACCCAGTTTCTTTATTGAAAATCTCTCCAAATATCAAATTACTCAAAAAAACGAAATTTTTTAATTTTTCAAAATTTCCGTTATATGGGAGGTAGGCGTGGATATGGACCGATCTGCACCATTTTTAATACCAACCTATCCTGGACCAATTTTCATTAAATTTTACTCAAGTTATCGTGTTCACGGACAGACGGACGATAGGACAGACGGACAGAAAGTCAGAGCAAAATAGATTACTCTTTTCATTCTAATCATTTTGGTATATATGTATATGTCCATCTCTATCTCGATTTTTTTTTTGCTGTTACAAACAACCGTTTTGCGGACAAGTACGCTCGGGTATATTTAAGAATGGGCAAGATAGTCGGCATAAAATATTATTATAAGTATGCACATCTCAAGGAAAGTATTTATAAAATATTTGCCTACATAAAAGAAATTTGCAAGATGATGTGAGTATTTCATGTGATGTGTAGCCATTCTGTCAACAGTTTAAAGACATGGATTAAAACTAGTTTTTTAAGGGATGTCAATTTCGAAAATTGAAAAAGTTCACCAAAGCGCTGGGTGATTTAGAATTTTGAACGGCTAGTTCCGAAAATTATTTTAGAGTTTTTAGATTTGTTTAGCTATAACGAAACAACGATTAGAAGTTATAAAAAGTGTATTCTGTACCTCTTTTATATTAATAATCACTAATTAACTTTCGTATGTAAATTATCTGAAAATGTATAGCAAAAAAACTTACGTTTCGAGTGTTGTAGTTTAAGTTACTTATTTCCGTACATACCTGAAAGGGGAGAGAAAATATTAATGTTATAATAAATTTAAACTATTGGAAAAATTATAACCTTTCTATATTGTATTTCTTTAATGATACTTTATATATTGTTTTTTTTTTCTAAATATTTAAAATAATAATAAAAGTTCAACATATTGGCACTTATCTTATCATTTAAATTTGATCTTACATAAACAAAGCAAAAGCTTTTGTACAAGGCTTTCCTCATCAAGACCCGGTTAAGTCAAAAAAGGCAGTGACACAATTTTTTTTTATCTGCGGTTTATATTTATGTAGACTTGCGTCAAAAAAGTAATCAGGTTCTCATGAGAACTTTTCATAAACAATTTCGGTCAACATAATCCTATTCTGCAAAAATGGTAAGTCTGTTACTGCAACGCACTTCTTTCCTTATCGTGAAACGACTTTCAAATTGGACCAAAGTCTAATATTCATTCATTAGGGAATTCCTTCAGGTATGCCAAGGATTTAATGAATCTTTCAAATGGCAATCGTGCATATTTCGAGAACACTATTTTAGTTAAGTTGTGATCTATTGTTTAAAGAACGTTTTGGAAAATACGTTTGTTATGCGTTTTTGAAGACTGTTTGTGTGTTGCCATGTCGTTTTTTGGCCACTCGAAGCGTTTTTACTGTCTTTCAATTTAGTTTCTTGTGCTTTATGGAAGTTTCTTTGCAGGAATTTGGTATAGCTCATAACCATATTTGGTGCTCGTTACAAAGTCGATCGCATTTTTCCACTGATGGACCAAGTATGCCTTCCTTGTCTATCTAAGCGCTAAAGTCGACCGTCATCTTTGGTCTCAAAATCATACTTCTCCGTCTGGGCGCGTACAAAATTAAACAATTCGATAACTGAAAGCAGTCTCGAAGTATCCGTTCAACTACAAATCTTTTACCAAATGTGATGTCAGACGTAATTTTATGGAGGAACTTTAGCTGTTAGATAGAGATCGTACTTCTTGGAAAAAGAAAAGATCGTTTCACTTGGCGTACATGTTTGGACAACGGGCACAATGGAAGGATCAAGTGCCATAGAAACTATCTTAACTTCGCAATGGAAAGAGGCAACTGGTTTTTTTTTGTGATTTCATCTCAAACCCATAATCGTTTGAAGAAGAATGCATTCACGCAACTTGTCTAAGTGACGTGATACAAATTTTGGAAGGATTAATATACTTCAGTTAAGAATTTCCCGAGCACAAAAGTCGATTGAGTAAAAACACGATGAGAAGAGAGTTGGACAGGTGTCTATCAAAAGGATTCGCAATGGTTAATACGTCAATAAGGCAAGGGCATTCCTATCAAGCTAGTGCCAGTACATAAATTTGAAAGATTTTTTCATGAGTTACTTGAGCTTAGTCATTGAAATTTTTAGTGTAGCAATTTTATATGTTTTTCGCAAAAATATGTTTGTATGTAAATATATACACAATTTTACGCTGTTCGTTATTTGTCACGTACACGCCAAACAATAACTCCCAACAGCAATGTCCCGATGACATTAAATTCAAGTTAAATTTACCCATTGGAATACAAGCGATGTGACAGCGTTCCTAAAAGGCCAGCATAAGCAAATATCAGCTGGAGCAAAGCAGATAAAGTGATGCAAATCGTACATATGTATGTATGTATGTACACAAATGTATGTACGAGTATGTATCTCGTACGAGAAGGCGTGTATTTAAGCGCTGGAACGAGAAGAGTATAAAACAAAGTTTGTGAATCCTTTCGATTGACAGCGAATCATTGTAAAAAAAAAACAACGAATGAATTCTTAGTGGCGGGTTGAAGGGATTGGAGCAAGTTCAAATGTGTATGCATATACATTTTTTACAAGGCTAAGGATTACACTGCGTATGAATGTATTTACAAAAGTATTAACACTCGCCTCTCCAGAGTGATGGACATTTGATTAATGTTATATTTTCAGAGCACGCCTTTATCATTGTTCACTAAGTCCACAGGGGGCATTAGTTTAATTGTTTATAAACGAACAGTCTAGGCTATGTGAGCCGATAGAATAAAATCAAATAAAATCGATATTTGAAATATCGCTATTTTGTATTTTTGAAAATTTCGAGATCTTTGTAGCGCCCTGTGAAAAGTAGTAGGCAACAGTTTTTCCACGTTCGTCTGATGGTTAGTAATATTATGTTTTCACATTTAGATCGCGCACTAGCTGTCGCTCAGTTTTGTTGTTGTCCTTGTAAGTTCTGGGCGAAAGCTTCGCACACATTTTTAGCCGCCTGTCACTTTTTACTTTATTTTGTTCGCCAAGTGTAAATAGTTTTTTGTGCAAATCGGTTATGTAAGAGAAACGCAAAATCATTTGTTGTTGACTAGTTCACGATAAGTTAAGAACCATTTCGAAACTAAAACCTGCCTGAGTGCTTGCGTAACTCCCGGCCTGCCACAATTCCATTCCAAACCTTTTCACCGGCATTTTCACTTCATAGAATAACAAAAGCTACTGTCTGCATAAATTTCAAACAAAGTACACAAACAAACTCCTCACAGCGGTATTAAAGCAAATTTGACTTTGTCACGCAATTTAAGAAAACAAAAAAAAAGTAAGGATGGCTTGCAGTGGAATAACTACCAAGAGAAAAAAACTAACGCAGGTGGGGTATGACAGAAAGGGCGATGGAAAAGCTGCGCGTTGTAAACACCCACAGCTATACTCGCCCTTATAAAAATATTTTTTTATATCATATATTTCTACGAAATCGACTTCAAAGAAAAAGCGAAAGGTTCATTGTAACGATGAGGGGAAAATAGTAAAATTCGATATTCACAACACATTATTAGACACTTTGAGGGAGGATGGTCGTTTTTGTTGTACATCCAAGATTAAACATGCTTTTCAGTTATTTATTATTTATTTATATACATATATGTATGTATATATTCAACTGCTAAGAATAATTTTGGTTGCTTTGAAAGTTTTGGCTTTTTATATTTTTTTTTATACTGAACGCATAGTACAATGCAAACTGTTTAGCGAATTCTGTACAGAATGATAGAGAAGAAGATTGCATTTTCCTAAAATGTGTGACGTAGCCATAGTGAGTGAGCGAAATAGGGGTAAAGAAGAGTAAAAGTGAAAGAGCGACCGCAGAACAGCATTGCCACTTTGGCAATTCTTTACCAAAATTGATTTTTTTTCGATTTGGAAATTAAAATTTTCTTTTAAGTTACTACTAAGCAATTTTTGAACTTTTAACCTTCTTATAATTGCCCAGGAAATTTGCTTATTAACATACAGCTCATTAACTAAAAGACTGTCATAACTCATAAAACCAACAACCGAAAAAAACTGCTGGGAACTTTTGACGAGATAAACGAATTTGGGTATTGCTTTTTTGGGGTTTGGTAATTTTTTTTATAGAGTTTTTGTATTAAATTAATATTTTTGTAGCAACGCTGTCATTATTCTGACGTCACTCAACTGTCAAATTAGAAGAATTTTAAGTAACGGTTCCATGGAAGGCGCAATCTTCTTTTTTATTATTTTTTGGGAGCAATCACCACCACTTTGGTCCAACAGTCAAAAACCTCAGAAGCTGATCGACTTCAGCTCGGCACGAAACATGATTCAGATTTCAGCAACTTGGTAATCTCGATGATATCTAGATGTCAACTGATCAAGGAACGGATCACGTTGTGAATGACAGATATATGCCTTAAGGCTTCTGGTCGCCCTTCTATCCGAGTTGCAAGCGTACAATGAAACTACTACATGAAGAAACTGCAATCATAACGTCCAACAGAGGACTTTCAAATCCTACTCTTGGGTTTGTCGAAACCACTCCTGGAACACCATCTACCAAGCTCTTCATATCGCTGTGGGAGAAATGGTTGATTACTAGGAAGCTAGACGAAAAAGTCGATATAAAAGAGAAGCAAAGTGAAAAAATAAAGGCATAAAGACTTTCGCAAAATTGAATTGTTGGGGGCAGAAATAAAGTCAAAGCAAATGAGCCCCAAAAGAAGGCAGGTTCCAGCCAAGTTGAGGATGAAAATCTGGAAACATATGTGAGGTGAGAACCGCAGTTAGAAGGATGATCATGCTGTTGACCACATACACCACATTAAAGGTCTCTTAGTATCGCATATCAAGTCCTATCAACGACACTGTGTGAAAGACTTTAACATGTAAATGAACCTGCTGATCGGACCTTAGATATTCAAATCAATACACACAACCTTTTCGTTGACTTTAAAGCTGCTTTAGATACCATGATCTGGATCACAATTTTTGTTCTGTTGAAAATGGTAAAGACCCCTCCGAGTCGTTCGAGACCAAGCGAGGTTTTAAACAAATCGACTCATTATAGAGCAACTTCTTGAGTTTGCTTGAGTCGACGACGTTGGTGCTAACATTGCATAATATTCCAAACTAGAGAAGAGAGAAAAACAGAAATAAAACACCTTCTGACAACAATCAAAAACTACTCGCGTATTGGAACCCACGTCACTGCACACACAAAACGATGAATACTCCTTAATGTGTTGTAAAAATTTACGCGTGCAAAATTATATTTTATGGACAAATATTTTCTTACATTGATACTTCTATATAAATGTATATGTATTTCTGTAAACGTAAATACGAACACGTTCGCAAAGCAAAGGCGCCTTTACACAAAGGTCAATGAAAGCGTGAAAAGAAATCCTTACAAACTAAATGTAAATGTAAGATTAAACATAAAATAATAAAAAATTATATTCCCCCAAAAGTACCCCCATTGTAGAAAAAATGAAAAAAAAAACTTTAAGACAACACAAAAAAGTTATTAAAGTAAACTCGATGGCTTTTGTTATCAAAATTTCCAAATCCATATTCCCACTTGTCAGAATGGGCCATCGCTTGGGGTCAACATACACAAATTTCGATTTTTACAACTTTCAACTAAGCTCTGGTCTTCTTTTTTTTAATCGCATTCATGTATGTACATAACTCTGCGATAAAAGGCAATGCTTGTAATGAAAATCAAAACGCAAGGAGTGAAAAACACAAAAGCAGAGTTCAAAGTGCGAAAGTGCTTCGCTTCGCAGAGTGTATTTTTTTGTGAACTGGCGTTTATTTATTATGCGCGAGTGTGAAAAGTAACCCGGCGTTAAAACATGGAGAAGTCATGCAATAGTGTGATTAAGCCCTTTTGTGTTTTTGTTTTTGGCTCAAATGCTGAAAATAACCCCATATTCAGAAGAAATCAATGAAGAGTTGTTCTTAGATGAGCGTAGGCTGATGCAATTTTTGCGTCACTCTTCGTTTGTTAAACTAAGTTTGAGTGTTTAATATGAAATTCCGCAAACAAATGCCCACTCCAGAGCGTCTCTCAAGGACATTGTTTAACTTCTACATCTCGAAGGTCATCTCGCTTGCCGACGATTGCACGATATTGGCTATGAACAGAACTCCAGAACTCCAAAAACTTGCTCGTTTCTTCAATGGACGGAACTAAACTCCTTCGCGTGAAAAAATTATCGCGACCATATTTACCACATCTATGGTACCACCATTCTGACGGTTATTCACCGGAAGTTACTGGGGGTCTCCTTCGACAGCATGGTCTCCTCTCAAGTTGGACACCGGCAGCACTACAAGGCGATTGGAAACCTGGTCGCACAGGCACATCAGAGGGCAATTACTGCAACTAACGGACGAGTTGCAGAAGTATATTTGACAACCAGAAGTTGCCAAAATAGGAAGTCCATCTCCAGCTTTCTGGACTCTCGACATGCCGCCTAAGGAGTCCAACCTCCACTTATAACAATAGAAGAGCTCCAGCTGACTCATGAGTCGAGTGTTACTCTTTCTCAATTAAAATCTGGATATTATACTATTGTCTATCCAAAATCAACTTTGACTCCATACAACACTTGCCAGGCATGCGGAGAGTGCTTGCACAACACCAAACAAAGCCCACTCAACTAACACCCATCTCAATATTGTTTAATTCTTTTGAAACTGCTCGTTTCCTGAACCTCCCAATAGTTGAGTTTGAAGATAACTACTGTAAGTGTTGTCATCCTTTACGGGATCCAGCTGGGTTCTCTCAACATTTCCCACTTATCGGGACTTAGAGACTATTCTATCGCACTGCGTGAATCGAAATCAAGGCTGCTAGTTGTGACTGAGAAGCCTGAAGCAGCTGCACAGACGCCTGCGATCAGCTATCGGCCAAAAAGACTTTGTAATTTTATATGACGGTGTATCCGCCTAGCGTCTTTTGAGCCAATTAGAGAGTTCCGTGGTGCACTGCCGGGCTAACTCTCATCGGCATTGCAGTTTCTTAGCATGTCGATATGCCACGGAGCCCAAATCAATTAAGTACTGAAAAATTCCGAGAGAGGTAAGGCATTTACAGACCAATAAATATTTAATTGTAAAACGTCCATGAAATGTGAAACACAAACTTTTGAAGGGCCGTTATCGGTTCTTCAGATTTCTGCAACTTCGTATCAACTAGGAAAAAGTTAACTGGGCCATTTCAAGCAGGACGGAACTCCTTAACGAAAGTGATCCATACAAATTAAGTAATTGTTAAGAAAATAAAATTCTCGTCGGAGACATTTCGATTTACTACCAGGTTTGGTAAGATTATGAGTTCGTTGAATACCCGATATGTGGAATTGTCCAACACCTTTCTGGCAAAGTATTTAAAAAAAAAATACACCAAACAAAGTAGCAAGTTCACACTCAGTTCACACTCAGTTCACACACTTCACGAAAGCAAACGGGTTAAAATAAAAATACAAATTGATTGTAAAAGTATTTCGTGACCTCACAAGTATATCTATATAAAAGCTAACACATGAATACATATGTATGTATGTATGTATGGCTGTGTGTACCACTCCCAGGCGCTATTGCCGACAATTTTTCACTCCTTTCACTCCATCATTACAATATCATAGCAACAATTTGCAACAGCCGCCTTTTGTGTGTTGAATTCAATTATAGAAAATAATCTGTAAGATTTTTATCACTTTTGCGCCGTTCTGCTTTTGTTGTTGGTCCGGCTTTATGCTCCCCATGGAGTACGCCGCTTTGCACTTTAACTTTTTTGAGTACACACATCCTTGCGCTATTTTGCCAATTAAACCCGCTTTTCACCTCTCAACCTTTTATTCGATTTATTTGCAATGCTTTGGTGTTACTACTCGTAGTCTGCGCTGATTTTTACAATATGTTTTGCATTACATTAAAGGATTTGCCTTGGCATTTATGTTTTTTTACAGAATTTATGCTGAATTCACAACGGGATTTTATGAATATATAAAACTTTAACTTTATTTGGGTTCGAAGCAAATGTGCTGTATTAAAGCTTCTTATGCTTTAAACAAAATTTCGCTCTCAAATGATTTCTGCACTGAAAGCGTCTTTAGAACAGTTAGAGAACTTATCAAGAAGAAGTTAGATTTTCAGCCTCACAAAAGTTTAACTAGATGAGTAATGGGAATATTTCTGTTGATTTATTCTCGATGTCTTCAAAATACCTGTGCTGCAACATGAAGGATCTCACACAGTTATAAATAAAGCGTTTTTTTTTTATAGCGTGAAGCAAATCGACTCAAGCTCACCTATTTAAGAGTACTCGCCCACTGGTAGCCAAAGAAGTGCTCACATCTCTTCCTGCACGAAGAAACATCCGTAAGCTCGTCGATGAGGACGAAGCAAAGTACCTCATCGCTTTTCGGTATGCACGTTATTGTTGGCAGATACAACATTGAAGTAGAAAAGAATTTTGTGTACCTAGGGTCTAGCATGAGCATGTTAGTTAGTCTGTCTTCACTTCGCAATGTAGAGAGGTAATTGGTGAATATGATTTTTGGGTAGAAGTGTTCTTGGCACAACTCGACAGGCGGTTGTGGAGCTACCAAAGAAGAATAAGGAGAAGTTACTTAAACTCCGATTTGAAACAAACGCTACATATATATCTAAATGCTTGAGTCGAACATACGCCTTCACTTAGTCGCAAAGAGATTTCTAATATGCATACTTTGTTAAAAAATTCTAAATTGTTAAAAATAAACTCATATCAACGGCAAATTTATGCACCTACGTAGTTTCGTTTTTACTTACACAAATAGCCATTTCGCCAACACGCAA
Organism: Philophylla caesio; assembly: GCA_963971545.1. NCBI lineage: Eukaryota > Metazoa > Arthropoda > Insecta > Diptera > Tephritidae > Philophylla > Philophylla caesio. The sequence continues at coordinate 75,061,950 of OZ020606.1, forward strand.
GTAAACAACCTTTTTCATCTGATTACTAAGTATTCGCCGCCTGAATTACATTTGCATTTGCTTTTTAAAATGTAAGCAAATATTTATTTTTTTTTTTTATTTTCAGGCTCGTATAATTTGAAATATGCGCACTCATTTCCATACAACATTTCTTCGCCATTTGCGTGAGTTATGCGCGTACATGCGAAAATGTTTATGTGCACATACTTATACATACAGACATATGTAAATTTATTTTTGGCTAATAATATAAACAATGAAATACAATTTTGAACAATGACCCATATTTCATTGTAACGCGTACGCCGTGAACTTAAACATTTCGAAACAATAAAGGAGCAAAGTTGGAGCTGAGATGAGTTGAGTTAAGGTGAGGGCGTAAGTAGTAAAAATAACAGCATTTTTATGTATGCATTTTTTATCTATTTAAAAATGGTTGAGTAAAACAAATGTAACGGGGGTTAAGTCATAACTTTTGGCCTCACCTAGTCAATAGTGGCTTACTTACATATACATACATCGCTCTCATTTTTAAATAGTATCGTTCATAAGGAATTATAGAAATTGTATAGGCGAATTCGAACCGAATGCAGTGACAACGAAATCTGATGGTACTAAGCTAGTGTCTTTTCAATGAATTTTGACTAAGATAATTTTGGTGTAAGGTTGTCATAGCATTTCCGTGAGTACGATGGTACACTCTACGCTATCTGATTTTAAAAGTATTAAAGACATTCTAAAGCGTCGTCTGGCATTCTATTGATTTATCTTGGATTAGTTTATCATAGAGTTCGGAATTGAAAGAAAAATGTAAAAATGGATAACAGGACGAAAAACGACACTGAAACGAATAACTCTGGAAGATGTTAGATAACTCAAGTGATGAGCTGGGAATGCTGAAGCTAAGTAATTTTATTCACTGAAACCCCATGCGGCAGAATGGAAAAACACTCTTGTAGAAAAGTACGCTCTCTGAACTTAGAGCTTTGAACAGAAGCTTTTAGAAAGCATGAGGAGTAAGGTATAATGTAAAGTTAAAGTTATAGGTAGGAAAGGAAGTAGTTTAATACAATGGACTATTTTTGTAAAGGCATGGATACAAACATGACTCCCTTGATAAAGATGACAAATTCGAATGCTCTTGGCCAACTGAACGATTGCGCTATCAAATTCCATGCAGTAAAATGCCTTTTACCTGTCAATGATAGGAATTTCTCTATTTTCTTAGACCTGTTTTCCCTTTTTCGACAATTGCCTGTTTACAAGTCCTAAAGAACGGTCTGGTTAATATGCACAGGCTATATATTTACAATCTCACATGTACTCGGTTAAATTGGTTCAAAATTCCATGTTTTAAATATGCCATAATTTCAAATATTTTCACAGTAGATTCCTTGATTTACGTTCTTCCACTTCTTTGCTAGCTTCCTCTCTTTTTTGGCAAGTTACGGCGGTTATTTATATCACCAGAAGACAACTCCATCTGCGATCGGTCTTCCTATTGTGTTCGTGGAAGTAGGCGCCATCCTACCAGCTCTTCGCCGCCAGCTTTGAACGGCTCTGCTAATATATCGCTGGCTCTTGCCGATTTGTGGTTTTTCAAGCCCCGTTTCTGCTGTTCGATGCTCGACTTGACCGAATGAAATGACGTGAGTTTGATCCTCTTCGTTCAACATCCCATCCAGAACTTTCACTAAAAATCTTTGAAAAGTGTTCCGCCATATTTCAAGCGTACTCTGGACATCTGTTTGAGATTTCTATACCCATCTTTGTAAGAATCAGCCACGGTCTTGAGGCCACTTAGTTTTTTTAGAGAATTTTCGAAGCGCTTTCTTTCCTCCGAACATCTCCTCATTAAAAAATTGTTAAATTAAAAATTATTATTTTAAGATCCTTGATGAGAAAAATATTTTGTGACTGGAAAAATACTGATTTCCATTACCATTTTTGTTCAAGCTTTGAGCGATCTCTAAAATATTTTTTTAGAAAAAGTATAAAATAATCTTTAGGGAATAAGAGCACTAAAATTCCGATTTTCTTTTTTTTGTACGACCCTAATGTCCAAACACATTCATTTATGCATATACATACATCACATTTATGGCAACTTTTTTCTTTTTCAAATGGATTTCCTCATTTTCTTCATATTTTTTTTGAAGCTAATTAATGTCTATGCGCACGAAATTAATTGAATTTAAAATTTGTTCCATTTAAAGACCCGTACTTGGAAATAACTATCTATAAGTAGAACTTAATTACTTAAAAATACCAATGGATAAAATTGCCAATTAATGCTCTCAACAAGCAAAATATTAATAGTGGCCGCTGTGGTCGAGTTGGTAGCGGTGCGTGCTATAACTTGATATGCCGGTGAGTTAGAGGTTCGAATCTCAGTCAGGGCAAGTTAAATCTTAATAATAGAAAAAGATTTTTCTAATAGCGGTCACCCATCGGCAGGCAATGGCAAACGTCCGAGGGTATTTCTGCCATGAAAAAGCTGCTCATTAAATACATCTGTCGTTCGGAGTCGGTAGGTCCCTCCATTTTGTGATATAATATAAAGACGCACACCACAAATGGTAGGAGAAGCTCGGCCAAACACTGAGCTATATAGTGTAAGCGCCAAAATTATATTATAATGCTCTCAACGCATTTCGCTACCTATTCTACCTACAACAAATAATCGAATTACGAGTACAATTAATTTGCAGCTACTTTAGAATTAATTGCGCGTTGTTGTGCAATCATTAGTCTTTAGCCAATTAATACGGCTACAATTTGAGCTTCAAAAGCAATAGCCCACAGTTTACTGAAAAAACTGTATTTAAAATTAAAAAAAAAAATTTTTTTAATTCAGAGCGAATACTGACTTTCATTTACAAACACAAGCATGCATACGTGGATGAAATACATTCATACGTGTGGATGTAGGTCTGTTGCCATTAACCGATATTTTTTTTTGTTTTTTTTTCTGTTGATATCTTGGCAATTAAATTGCTTGCGTTGGCGCGATGGCACAGCTTGGCAATAAAAAAGGCAACAACTAATTTTCGGTCACTAGCATCTTGCGTCGCGGTGCGCCAAGTTGCTACAAACCCGCCTACAACAAAACTTGCAGGCTTTTTTCTGGGGTCAACGCAACGAAGAAAATTCTGTGATAATTCCAGCGCCAAGTGTACGAAATATTTGAGCTTAACACATAACCAGACATCTCATTTCAGCTGTGCCAAAATTGACAAATTAATTGCATCGAAATTGTCTAAGTTCGCAGCGTCTGAAAGTCAAAAGCGTCAATGCCTTACACGGCGTATACGCAACCAACCACAAAGCTTTTTCGCGCTCCTCCCTTTCGGTCTCATTTTGATTCTTCAAAAAATTACCTTTCTATCATTTGATGCTCTGTTTACTACTTCAGCACGCGCACTGCTTGCTCGAATTCGCGGCGTGGCTATTTTTATTGTTGCTTATTTTCAATTTTCCATTACGGCCTCAACGAATATTATTTTGTTGTTACCTTTCTGTTGTTTTTCGGATTTTATTAGTTTTCCGTTTCAAATATTTTATTACCAAAGTTCTACATTTCATTAATATTATTATTACTCGCCGAATGAGTGTTTTTGCTTTTGTCGACACGCTTGCTAACGATCGACACGCTTACTAACGATGTACAAATACTTGGCTGTGTGTGACAAAACCAATTTACGAATGGACTTTTGGAGGCTATGGCTAATTTTTTTACATGTAAATTGCAAAAAATTGATTTTTAAGGAATTCGATTTAACCTCTCAACTCTGTCTGCCTCCATGAAGAATAAAGATTTTAGAATTCTCGGATTAAAACTCTGAAAAGATTGAAAACTACTCAAAAGATAATTTAAGAAATCTATTTACCTTCGGATTTGCTTCGCATAGCTCTAAGATGAAGTAAGATGGGGTGAGTTTATTCAAGCTTAGGTGAAGGAAGGTGAGGCGTTGAGAAGTGGGATCGGGTGAACTAAATAAATGTGCGAGGAGGTTTGGTCATTTAATGTAGAGCATAAAGATTTGACGAGTAATGAGTTTGCATTTAGCGAGGTTATTTAAAATAAGTTTTGGTGTGGTGAGTTGAGGTGCAATGTTTTTGAGTGTGGTGATTTAATATATGGTAAGTTTATATGTGGTGAGTTTAGTTAAGGTGTGGTGAAATTAGGATAGTAAGTTTAGGTATGCAGAATGTGTGTATGATGGGTTAAGGTGTGAGAAGAAATGGAGGGTTTAATTCAGGTACGGTTATTTCAGGCGAGGTAAAAATAAGCGCTTGTTGTCATCCCAAATGACTTCTGTCTACACCAGCACCATAGGAACCTTTCCCCCTCCTCCTAACATGATATAGCTTAACACATCACAACATTACATAATATATGACAACATAAGGTAACATAGCATAACTTATCGTAATATAATCAGTGTATTCGGGATCTGTTGTATTTGCCATTGGTTTCTGTGGTTTTTATAGAAAATGTAGTAAAAATGCAACAATTAAATATATGTACGTTCCATTTCAAATACAACAGTGCAAGCAAATACAATAGTTTGACCCTGGTGTAAATGTGGTTTTTCTTTTGTATATTTCTCACAGCTGATCGCAACAAAAAAGATGACCTGTTGAACGTGTAAGTTTTCATGTACATATGTACAAATACGTTAGTCGAATAAATAGATAATTAATTATGTGTATCCACAATATGGACAATCACACCCTCCAAAGTGCTTAGTCTTATAAATAGCCTAAAGATGGAGTGACAACTTAAAGGGTTAGCACAATAGATCTTTTTTAGGTCGCAGCGCTACTATGCCCTGTATGAATATCCGATGCCTATGGCAAAAAGTGAAAAAAAAATTAGAAGCACACGTATTTCGAATTTTCCATCAATTATTACAGACACAGCCACCATCAGTCAACCTTGTGATATCGCCAATGCCTTCGCCACATTTTGGAGCTCTATTGGATCGGACCAATCGTTTCAATCCAACATTGTTGAAGAAAAAAGAAAAATAAAGGCTACTTCTAGTGTCGATCTGGAAACAATAGATCCAATAACATTGTTCGAAATGGACACGGTTCTCAATGGCAAAGGAGGAATATCTACACCGAGCAAAGATAAAATTACATATACAATGTTACGACATATGCCGAATGTAATTAAAACTAGACTATGAAGACTATACAATAATATCGTGCGTACAGGTACCTTCCCCCATGAGTGGAAGCACGCGATCCTCGTGCCTATCCCCAAGCCAGATAAAGCGCCAAACAGGATCGAAGGATATCGTCCTATCTCCCTTATTACGGTATTATCTAAAGTAATTGAGAAAATACTTGCGAACAGAATTTGGAATATCGGAAAAGAAAGGATTCTCCCGGAGCAGCACGCATTTATTCCAGAACACGGTGTTCATACCCTTTGCCACAGCCTAGAATCAAAAATCAAAGAACGCTTGGAACGGAGAAAGCATTGTTGGTCCCCTCCGAAGACCTAGAAAAAGCATTTGATCGTGTCGTCCTAACTTATGTCATTTCGGAATTGCGACTATGAAACACTCCCAAAACTTTATTAAAACTGATTGTATCTTTTCTTAGTAACCGCAGTATTGCAGTTCGTATTGATGGTTACTTTTCCAAAACGTATCAATTAGATAATGGGATCCCCCAGATTTCGCCATTATCAGTCATCCTCTACGCGGCTTATGCCAACTCACTAATTCGTGTGCTAAAACAAGTGGAAGGCATTGACCTGATTGCACAATATGCAGATAACATATTTGTAGTATCCTCGGGGCAACCCAACGAAGTCGAGGAATCATTAAGTAGAGCAGACGGACAAATAGTTACATGGGTCAAAAATATAGGTGCGATCATTCCTGCAAGCAAAGCTAAAATTTTACACGTTTGTCGTAAGCAAGAATGTGACTCACGATACCTTAGACTGCGAGGAGTTAGTGTGTTAATAAAAAACGAAATGAGAATTCTGGGTATTTTATTCACGAAGTCGCTCCTATGGAATGAGCATATAAAAGAAGTAATCTCAAAATTAAATAAAGTTTATCGTTTACTTCAGCAATTCGATTTTCACAACTATCAGTAATAAAATCAATTTTTTTTCGTTTTTTCGCGGCATATTACCCACTTTTGTTGTTTTGATTGTGGCACTTGCATACATGTATGCACACGTAAATCAGCTATTCGGTAAATTTTACAATGCTACGAAGACAGAAATTACAACAAGGGGTGCTCGCGGTTTACTTGTGTAAAACCGTATTCGTTGTAAAAATAGTAAATATTGCTACGAATACAATAGATCCCGAACACCCCTAATATATCGCAGCAGAAGTTTTGATGTGATGAGTTTATGTTTGGTGAGTAGACGGAAAACTCATTGCAGTACCCAAATCTTATCTCTCTAACCATTATATTCGGCACGAATTCCGTCGAACCACGTCGGTAGCATTATTTATTTTTCATTTGCTCTGTTAGTTTTTCATTATGCTACCGCGTACATACAGTTAAACCACAATTTATTAATTTTAGTATCAAGAAAATAGTTTTTACATAGTACATTTTATTTATTTATTTTTCAAGATCATACTTACCTGGAATTTTCGCTCATTCTTCATTAATATACACTATCAGTTCATTTTGGTTCTTCGGATTTCTCTTTCCACCTTTTTTTTAATAAACCCACAAGTTCCCTATTGGGTTGAGATCTGGACTCTGAGGAGGTGCATCTATTACTCTATCGCAGTTATAAAGGAGCCAAGTTATTACGATAAGCGGATTACGTTTTGTGTCGTTACCTTGATAAAATTAAAATTTGTTTCCTTCGAACGTACATTAATACACACTACTTAATAAGTGGGACCGCAAAATATTTAGGTATTGGTTAGCATCCATATGACCCTCAAAATAAACAAGACCTTAAACGCCTTTGCTAGAAATGCATTACCATGCCATCGCGGAAATTTACCCAAACTGAACAGTTGGTATACTATTTTTTTGGTTTAAGGCTGTTAAGGGTTGACGCCTCACTCTACTAGTAAAGCATAATTTTCGTTTCGTCCCAAAAAATAACATCTTCCCAAAACGCATCGCTATGTGAAATATCACTTATGGCGAGCAACAGGCGCTTTTCTATATTTACTTGTGACAATAGCGGTTTTTAAGCGAAACTCGCGAGGAATACTTGTTTTTTTAAAAGTACTTGGCGAACCGTTTCCTGTGATAGCTCTAGTTGATATTTGGAGATTATTATAAACTTTTTTGATTATTCGGCGCTCATTTCGGGCAGATCGATTTTTAGGCTTCCCTGGTGAATTGTGAAAGTCCAACCTTCCGTCCTTCTCCGCACGATTAATTATGTTATAAAGAGTTTGTCTGCTCAGGGAAAATATGAGATATGAGATATCTGCAACATTTTTCCGCTTATAAAAATTGTAATGAACCAGCTAAATTATGTTACTGGTCACTCTTTTGCGCGGCATTTCAAAATATAAAAATATTTTCTAAATTTACAACGTAACGTTTGGCTTAATCGCGATGACGTGGCGCTGTCAACGGTACTTTTTGTATTAATTCAAATTACTTGGAATCGAGAAATTTGTGCATTTCCAAATTAAACGCAGTTTGCAAAAACACTATTTTGACACTGATCTAAGTGGTTTCTTTCAAGGCGAATTCATTTAAGGTGTTTTTGCTTTTTTGTTGCGATTGTCATAATCAGCTGGCTGTTTCCAAAGTAAGTAGACAAAAAAAAACTTAAACAAAAAAGACGGTTTTGACAATCACGACAATAAAACTATAAAAACAAGCAAGAAAGCCAAATTCGGTCGAAACCTATTTTTATATACCCTCGCGATGTATTTTTGTATGGGCGGTGCCCATAATTTCATAAAAACACCGTTTCTTTGTTTCAAATCGCTGCTTGTATTAAACTTTACTCAATTTGTTCCAATAAATACAGAACACCGAAGTTTTTTGCATTTTTCAAAATTTCCGATATATGGGAGGTGGGCGAGGTCCGAGTTCATAAATTTTTAACGATGATAACACCAAATATTGAGAAAAATTTGTTTACCAAATTTTGTAACGATTACTTGCACCGTTATTGAGATACCTACAGACGTTTTTTTTATAAGTTGGCCTGGCAACGCTCATTTTTGAAAATTTCATAAATACCTAATTTCTGAGTTCAAAATTGCTCCAAATACCAAATTTCACTCAATTTGTTTTAATAGATACCGAAAAACCGGCAATAGACCGTTATATGGGAGGTGGGCTTGGTTATTGACTGATCATAACCATTTTCAATACCAACCTAGCCTGTCCAAAGAGCAATCTATGTACCAAATTTCATAGAGATATCTCAATTTTTACTCAAGTTATTGTAACCACGGAGAGACGGACGAACGAACGGACGGACAGACGGACGGACGGATAGACAGTCAGGGCTAAATCGATTCCTCTTTTTATTCTGATCATTTTAGTATATACATATATGTCTATATCTATCTCGATTATTTTTTTGCTGTTACAAACAACCGTTATGCGAACAAAGTTAGAATAATATAAAATTAAATTCGCCGCTGAATTGACTCCACCTTGAATGGTTTCTTTTGTTTTTTGTTACTGTTTTCATATTTTCCATACAAAATTTTCGGCAGTGGTTTTCTTATATGACTGCTTATGCCTTACATATGTGATGAGTAAAAAAATAAAATGTTTTTCACTACTTAACTTCATTTTATTTACAATGGAAGATTCAAAACGAATATTTTTGGGCTTGTAGAAACATTTTCTTGGCAAACTGTATGTACATACATATGTACGTACATAAACACATGCAAATTGATTAAAATTACCATTTGAATTTCACCCCCTAAGTAGCCTTGTTGAAAATAGTAATGCAATAGCCAATTTAACTGACTGACCCAAACTGGCATTAAAAGGTCATCGACGAGGGCGGTTTATCTATATATGTTCGGTATGCAATTCTTGGTTATATGTTTCTCTATTTTTGCGAAGGTATGGTAAGAAAAGCGGACAATTATTGATGCCTGTTCGTATTATTCAACAACTTAAAGCTTAAAGTTTGGTTTGAAAACTTTCTTTCAGCTTGTGTATCTGCTTTTCAGGTGGCGAGTCAGAGTGTAATATAGCACGATTGGTACAAAAGGATTAGTTATTCAAAGGTTTAACTGGTTCGTGTGCCTTTCTTAGCTAACACCATTCAAAGCCGGTTTAAACGGGATAATATCTTAGGCAGAGCCAAGGCACATTAAACAGGTAGCAGCATTAAATAAAATGCAACCCTGGGGTATATTTTGTGATTTGTTGTGATCCATCATCCTTCAAAATAGATATATAATTTTAAATGTAAACAAAATGTACGCGTTTTTACATTTTTCATGAAAAATTCATTTGTTTTTAACGCAAACAGTGCAAGACGCATCATACTACAACGGATCCTTAGGAAACATTGCTCTTTGTAACAAAATTATGGAAAGACTCAGTGGTATGCCTTTAAAAATGCAAAAAATGGTCGGAACGCACACAACGATATGCAGAAAGCGGTATGCCGAAGCAACATAAGTATGTTCTCGATATTAAAAACAAGATCCGAACTTTCCCCGTATTTTATAACACAATGTCCCTTTTCTGCGTATGTACATACACACGTACATTCTTTTGTATGTTTCCAAATCAAGGTTACGCAAAATTTATATATACTTATAAATTGGAAATTATAATTATACAAAATGTAAACAAAGATTGTTTTGAAAACAAAAGTTTTTTTTTGGTTTTTGAAAAAAAAAATTTGTTTTGTAAACAAAGTTTGACTTGTTATGGACCACAATTAAGAAAAAACTCCAATCAGCTGCTAACATTATATTACCTGTTTATTTTACCATTGGCAGAGCCCATTTGGTTTTGATTTTTTTTTTGTCTTTACAAAACTCAAAGTTGAACTGATTAGTTCCCTCAATTTTTGATCAAAAATCAATGTCACTACATCAAATTGAAAAGTCAAATTATAAAAACTAAGCAAACATTTAAAACGTGTAGTCCAGGAAATTCAGAAGCAAGTCATTTAAGCAAAGTGTTTTATTTCCAACATTTAACAAAGTGTTTAAAAGAAATGTTATTGCCAAAACTACTTGTACATATAAATGGCTTTATTGAATTAGAGAGAAGAGTTTTTCCCTAAAAGGAAATAGAATTCTAAAAAAGTTATATACATTTGGAAATAAAGCATTTAATAAATAAAAAAGCAAAAAATTAAAAGCGAACTCTACCCTGCGTTTTGGTGAGGAAACCCAATTCAATCTGGCTGAGTTTTCACTCACGAATTGGTTCAGCGTTTTTAGAAAAAAAAATCCACATTTCATTAATTTAGTTCTTCACATTTCACAATTCACAAATATCATTTTCACATAACGCTTTCTCATTTAAAAATTACCATTTCTCATTTACAATTATTTTTTTTTATTTTCAAGTGACGATTTCTTATTTAAATACAACTGGAAATGTTGCAGTTTCATAAGGTAGATAACTTTTCTCGACCTGGCAAAAATGTATTGCTACAATAAAAACAAATTCACTTTGACCATTTTTTTTCTATTTGATTGTGAAATTTTATATATTTCTGTTACAAGTAATATACTCAAGTTCACAAGTTTCACTACATACATATATCTATTATGTTAGAGCTTCTAGAATACAAGATATAGTTTTTTCATGTTTTATTACCGATGTGTTACTGTGGTAGACAGCAAATGGAATACGTTTGCATATATAACCTGCATAATTTTTCTTATACGTGATACAAGTTGAAACTTTCGTGCGTCTGTCTGTATGTACTGCAATTGCCTTCACACGCCAACTCAAATGCCAAATTCACATTCTACATATTCCCAGCTCAGGCGCTCTTCATCGTTCTACTCTTGCTGCTATCAGACACAATGCGAACGTAATTTGTGATCTAATTTGCCCTAATGGACGCCAAACTGCACAAACATAAAAAACCAGTAGCAAATGGTATAGGCTTTCCAATGAAGAGGTAATTTGCAGCTCCAGTATACGAGACCTTCCAACACCGTTGATATTTTGTACGTGCGAAACAGTAAGCCAACACACTCCCCCATGTTAAGCATTGAAATTTTCAAAAATATATCATTGGCCAAAGTAAACGAAAATAATATAAAAATGAAGAAATATATATACATACATACTATGTAAAAAAAAATAGTAAAAAAATTTTTTTTAAAAAAACTAAAACATAATTCATCTTTAAAAAAAAATAATTGCTATCAAATATAAGTTTAATTAATAATTCTTGTAAACAGAGTTAAGTACTCTTAAAACAAAACATATTTAAAAAAAAATTAACAAATTCTATAATAAATTCTTATAAATAACCATATTTACATATCTTAAAATATGCGACAGAAAAAAATTTCAATATTAAATAATATAAAATTTGTTTGGGTATAAATAAGAAAACTTACCAAACAAAGCCTCATTAAATTTTTCAAAGTATCTGAATGCCGTTTTTATGTTTTTTTTTTAAGTTTCCTCACTTCAAAAACCTTTCTGTCTGTGTTTTTCACGCGTCTATGCTTAAAAAAAAACCAAACCAAGAAACCAATTTTAAATCGCCGGTCAATCACAATGCCTCAATTTTCAGAAAGATACTAAAATTTTGCAAGAGTGTATGTTATTGCTACAACTCAATAACAATTATTGGCGCCGGTGGTTAACGACATCAGTCGCGGCTGTCGTGAATGCCCGTTATAAATTTTCTGAATTACCACTTTATATAACAAAACTCATCGATTCACAAATTTGCTATTGGGATACAAAACATACACACATATACGACTACATGTATGGACACACACTCAAACATAAAATGTATATCGTAGTTGTGCGCTTCTTATATGGCAGCTTAGCAAATGTGCCGCAACATTTACTCGCCTGCTATCTATGAAACTTGTATGCCTTTGATTGTACACGATTTGCTGTTCGTTCGCTTATTTGGCTATTCATTTGGTTTGCTTGCGAGCTACCGTTATGATTGGTTGCTTGCTTACATTCCGCTACAAAGTTAGTGCACCAGGGCGTATGAGTTATTATCATTTCACTGTCATCTATGCATTTGGCTAGAGCGAATGCATTACGTTGTTATTGGCGAGTGTATGCCGTTTATAGAACAAACATTTATAGTTAATATCGTACTAAAATATCAAGAGCGTTGGGGTTGCAGTCAATGGCAGTGTGATCGTGGGTTAGTTAGGTTGTCGTAGATAGCCTGTGACCTGACAAGGGTTTGACAAATTAGATGTACTTAAGTTGTCATGGCATTTACTCGAACGTATGCGCAGAGGAAGGAGCATTTAAGTTCATACATGTACATATATATAGAAGAGTATATTTTTATGTTGCCAAATGTTGTACTCACTTCCTGATTTATATTAACTCGAACCTTTTTTTTGGTTGGTTTCAATTCTAATAAAAAAATTTGTATGGCTTGCATGAACACGAAACACTTTATAACTAATGGTTGCACTCGGTCGAGAAATGGAACAATTTAATGCATAAGCACATTTTTCTAATATACATAAGTACATAAACATAAAAAATATTAAAATTAAAAAAACAGTTTTTTTTTCTGCGAACGTATCAAGGAAAAGTGTTGGTTTCCGGGTCAATTTAAAAATATGCAAACCTCTTCGAATTTTGTAAGTGTTCTCAAATAAAACTATAGAGCCCTACAACCAAGGCAGTTCGTAATTTAAAAATAATATCAGGCGAATTATTTCGAACGTGGCGGATTTTTCCTAACAGAAATATTCTTTAAATAAATAACATGTAATAGAAGCAATAGAAGTACAACATTTTTAAAAGTTTGCTTTTTAATTTTTCTTTTATCTAATTTCTAAATATTTTTAAATAAAATACAATTCATTCTTAACCATTAGACATAGTGAAAATTCTATACGTACCAGGTGATAGAACTCAAAGGTTAATTTCACAGAAACACAATAAATTTATTACTGAATTTTGGAACGATTTTCCGTCATCCCTTGTCAAATTTGGTTTTAAGACAAACCGGTTTCGGCGTTTTGCCATCTTCAGTGTCGTTTTTCGTTCTGACTAGTTTTATATTTGATCTCAGTATTTATAGTCGTTTCATTGTCAAATGTCTTTAGTTTAGTGAGGTACGACCTCGCGCACTAAGTTTGCTTCAGTCCGTCAGGTAGTTGGTCGTAGAGAACTGCCGCTGTTTGCCTGTTCTTCGGTGTAATGATTTGCGTGTGCCGCCAGGTATTATTTTATGTCGGACCACATAGAACACTTAAAACAAGAACTAACAAAGAGACTTAATAAAATTAAATGCCTTTCAAATTTTCACAGCAACACAAACATAAATACCATCATTAACATTTTAAAATCAATACTCTTGTCGAAAATAGGAAATAGGACTAGCAATATACGGTCGGACTACCAAAGCCAACATAAACAAGTTACCATGCTGCAGCAAGATACTGTATTGGCGCTTTCACCTCCACACCAACTATTAACCTATTAACAGAAGCCGGTCTACCCACCTTTAACGATAGATTCCAAGAAGCAACAACTAGACTTTATTTTTAAAAGCACCGGCGGCCATTCAAAACATAATAAACACTGCAGCAGGCTGCGGAATCACACTCCAACAAAATCTAAAATACACGCCCAAAAACCCTCCGTGGTACTTTAAGAAACAAAGCGTAAGAGATGCTCTCGCAAATAAAACTAAGGAAAACAATACATCTCAAAAGACTAGATGAATTTCGCACGATATTTACCGCGGAATCCGAAGCAATTCTATCCGCCCTTAGGATCTTAAAAGCAAAAAAAGGCAAACACATTATCTGCACTGTCTCACTAGCAACAATTCGTGCGACACTTCATCAAAATAACACAATAATGGAAGTACGAGATATACTTACACAATTTCAACACAAATTGAAGCTAATGTGGGTACCCAGTCACATAGGAATAAAAGGCAATGAAGACGCCGACGTCGCAGCAAAGTTCGCTTTACAAGCCCCAATCCAGCAACAACAAGCTATATCTTAAACCGACATAAGCAATTTTTTCAAGAAATACTTCTCTAGTTTACAATTAGAAGTTCGGCAGCACTACCAACACCACTACAAACAGTTCAACATTACCGGCAAACCAACTTTCTTTCCTAAAGACTGTAATCAGCTATATGGAAAGAAGTTCACGCGTTTAAGGCTTGGACACAGTCCTCTAACACATCAACACCTAATGGAAAAATCAGATACACCTCCCTGCAGACTTTGCAACGGAGAAATAATGTCTATCCAACACATCACTAACGACTGCCACATCATTAAAGAAGTACAAGAAAGCCTTAACCTATGTACCACCTATAGCAGAGCTACTAAAATACTTCACCAAGCAAAACGTGAACAATGTAATGAACATTTTGAGACTTTGCAATATTTTCTACTACTTATGAAAAGAAACGAAGAAAAAAAAAACAAATAAATAAATAATAATAATAATTTTAATTCAATTTACTATTCTGTAGTGAAATTAAATTAAACTAAAAACGGTCGATGGCCCCTAGCCGCCAGTACCTTAGCTTTAAGATTATTTTATAATTTATTTATAAAATAAACTGATAATAATAATAATAATAATAATTAAATATTTACATAAAAATTAAAAAAAATTAATTTAAGTAAGATGTCTTTTTTATGCAAATTACTACGAGCAGTAAAATAGTAGTATATAACAGAAAAATATAAATTCGTGTTACTAAAATTTAGCACAGGTATTTAGTTTTTGGTAGAATTACCACTAATGTTGTCCCTCATAGAGTCTACGAAGCGTTGACATCTTTCCCACGCGGCTTTTTTAAGGTCGGTTCAAAGGTTTTCTATACTTGCCACTCGATGACTTCAATTCCGTTGTCCCGAAACCACAATTTGGCCAGCATACCTGTATGCTTCGGGTCGTTATTCTGCTATAGAACCCATTTTAGTGTCATGATAGTTCTTTCCCATGCTTCAACGTCTGCGCAGTGTTCTTTGGATGAATTCCATATTAGGTCGGCATCTCACGATCTGTCGAGAACCGTTACAAACGTACAGAACAATTTTTGACTCATTCGTCCACAAAATGTTCCCCCAGTGTGAATATGCCAATCTAGGTGTTCTCGGGGACGTCTCCTTACTGTATGTATACTACATGGTCACTTTAGATAATCCAATCTTTCGACAGCTGACATTGTAGTATAAGTCTTCGAATATTTTATTTCTGCTTACCACCCCATTTTTCATTTATTTATTTTTGTTAGGTTACGGTATTTCGAATCCTGTTGGCTGAACAACCAACTATTTTTCCACTTCTTTGTATGATTCCCCATTTTTATTAGGATTTTAATAAAATCGCGTTTTTTATGAGTGTGGTGTACACTTCGCCCCACTAAAATATCAAATATTTTTACTTGAAGTTTAATTTTGTAACATTTTTGTTCCGCGCTACTATTTCACTGCTCGCCTAAAATACCGTTCACCACAGAGCCTTTCTCTAAAAAATTTAAACCAAAGCTGTTGAATGGTTAAAAATATTCATGAAATTAAATCATACACTAGAGACGATGATTAAAAAGAAATTCAATACCAATATCGCGTAATATGTGAAATTAGGGGCACAAAGCATATCGCAAGTGCTCACTAATCAAGATGCTTCAATGTTACTGAAGCTATAGCGATTAGGGTTTTTAAAAATAAAGTCTTGTTTCAAATCACAGTAATACATTTTTCTTCATTTTTCGTTTTACTTCTAAAAGAAGCGATTCTAAAACAAATGCCTCATTTTTCCTTAGCACATGCATACATATTTCTTGTCATCAGTCATTTCGATGAATGACCGTGCACAACTGGACTGTGAATAAGCCAAAATGTCTAGTACACACATACATACATTCCATGTTTGTACTCGTATTTGTAGATTTGTATGCGCATGTAAAAATAGCTTTATAAATAAATAGCCTAACTAAGTAATACAAAAAATGAAAACGACAATCAAAGCAAGCAATGAAAATAGATCTCACTTACTGACTGCTGACCGACCGACCACACACACACACACACACGCAAGCCAAATAGTTACTCGCACGCTTGGACTCAAGTGGAGTCATAAGTTTTGGTCGAAGATATCCTTGGAACTTTGCATACTAAGTATGTTACGTAACTCCTACTCGTTTGTGTACATATGTATGTATGTATATTGGCAAGTATTGCAGACATTTTGTAGTAATATTTTTATTACACTCATGAATAAGCTCGTACTCGTATGTTGGTGTTTTTATGTACATACATATGTACATATGTGTCAGCATAGTGTTACATAGGTATACGCCACCAACGGATATCCGTTCCACTTTCGCAATAACACACATACTTGTTTAGTATTTATGGCAACTATACTCGTATGTATGTGTGTATATACATACATATATTACGGTGTCTAATACTCCGCTCAGAAATATCGGCAATATTTCTCTATGCGAATCAATAATATTTAAAGACTTTCTCTAACATTTTTTTGTTGGTTCACAGCAAATTTTCTTAATGCTAAACTATCTTATAGTTTATTTAATAATTATAAGCTCAAAATATTTATTTAAATTTGTATTATAAACTAAACGCAAAGTCCATGTAAAATTCATTTAAATCAGTCATTTTGTAAGCGATTTTCTTTCTTAGAATACCATTTATTCACCAATTTTCTATTTCGGGGTGACAAATTAAATTACATTCAAATAATTTTGAAGGCGAATAAACTTTCATTAATCATTCGATTAATTTTGAATTCGAAAATTAATTCAAAATAGTTTCGGTAATGAAATAAAATGTATTCTTGTAATTCTGTTACTCAAAAATTATTCCCAAACATACATTTTCATTCGTAATCCAATAATTTTGATTGGCAAATACATTTCAATCCACAATTCCTTTATTTTGATTAATAAATGGATTTTTATTAATCATGAATTTTTCTATATTTCAATTATTTAGGGATGGTAGTTCAATTATATAGGGATGGTTATTTATTAGTGTAAGTTTGTGTATTCGTGTGAGTGTTGAAAGTAGTTTTTGTTGCATATATGTAGTATGTGTATGTACTCGTATGTGGATATGTGATATTGTTTTCCATTTCCATGGCATATGTATGTACATCGGATACTCGTATTGACGTAGTTTTTAAACTCTTTATAGAGTCATTAGCCAAGTGCCAGTTGAATTGTATTGCTCAATAAAAACATACATACATACACACATGCATACATACATACATTCGTTCATAGTAGGCATGTGCATATACGAATTATTACCGACTACAAACAATTTCCATATCTTTCATTTCACTATTACGCTCGCATTGTGCTGTTCCTGTGAGTTGGCAGCAAAGGCAGCTTGCAACTTTGTTGTACTTGTAGATTGCCACAATGCATTTTGCACACAGCTGCAGCTGACGATGGAAGATGGCAGGCAGTGAGTGCTTGCTTTGCATTTCGTTTTTACTTGCTTTTCCTTTCATCTCTTCAACTACACACTTACTTACTTACTCACACACTTTTAGAAGCTTCGTTTGTTTTCTCGCCAATTTTTAAGCTAAACAAAGTTTATGAAAGCAATTAATTGCGGTGTAAGTGTATTGCAACGGAAGTGAACACAAACAATCGAACAAGGTAGGCCGGCAAGCGGCTTTAGGTCACAGGTATAATTTTTGTAAATGTGTTCGCATGGCTGAATATTGAAGAATTTGCATCATACGTATGTATGTATGTATGTTCATATGTATGTATGTATATACATTTAAATATTTATAACCTTTTGACTTTTCGATTTTTCGACATTTGACGCGTTATGTCATGGCAAAAGTTTGCTCAAAATAACCTTGAATGTAACAAGGTGAATTGCATTATTTGAAATTAAAGTCAATAACTACAAGTAAAGTACTGTTACGTTATCTTATCTTATGTTATTTAAAGTTATGTTATGTTATGTAATGTTATCCCAAGTTATATTATGTTAAGTTATGTTAAAAGTTATGCCATGTATTCAAATATTACATTATGAGATATTTTCACAGTGAATTGTTAAAACTTGGTTGATTATTAATTAATGTAACCAACAGCTTTTAGTTAACTAAAGCAATGTGCAGGTACAAACCACAACATAACATGAATAAATAAGCACAATTCAAGTACCTGAGTGGTACCTGATATAAACAAAGTAACACACCGACCCACCCACAACTGACCTGACCAACACGAGCATAGACAAAGAATTCCACCGGAACGTAACTATAAATTCAAAAGAAAAAATGAAATTAACCAGAACGTGAAAGAACACCGAAGATTAAAAAGATTAAAAGCAAACTTGACAAGGGATGACGAAAACTCGTTCCAAAACCAATCACTTCACACCCTGTCGGAAGCAACAACAACAAAATATCAGAATATCATAAATTTATTTTATTTTTATAAATCATTGAAGTTTACTCTCTTCGTAATCTCAGTCGCTGTCACTTTACACAAAATTTTATATATTCAATTTTTTCTGCTTATTTTTCTTTTTATAAAAGTAAAGAGTTTGACATTCAAAAAGCTGTTTGTTAACTAATCGTCGACAAGCGCCCGGGAGGAGAATTAACAAATGGTTGACAATTCAATGTTAAATGAAACCCACTTAGTTATCGCCAACCAATTGTTAACTATTCACTGTGAAAATGGCTTTAAACTGAGATAGTAACATTAAATAATTGGGAGAATGAGACGGAAATGATGGCGAAGAGAATGGGCTACGCGATGCTGGTTGGAGATGACAAAAATTCGTTCTTCATGTCACCTTTAAAGAACTCACCGCACTTAAGCCCTCAACACCTAAATTCACTCCACTACTTCTCCTACGTCAACTCTTTTCATATCACTGTATGTACATCACTTCACCTTCCTTCATCTTTACTCACTTCACCCTCCGCTTTCATTAATTTGTGAAAGCTCTCCTCCACTCACTTCACTAAACAACTACATACATTAGCTTGTAAAATTAGGCATTGTAATGCTTTAAAATAAAATGTATGAACTTGTTTTTTTATATTTTATGTCTTGTCAGCAAAAAGTTTATTTTTCGGGTTTTATTAGTCTTTTTGCATGATTTGTAGAGAAACGAAATGATATTAGTAACTATCGACAGCGATGTAAATGAATGTGCTAAGTGTTTATTTGATGAAAGTTAACAATTCGGACGTTCAGCGTTTGGCCGAGCTTCTACTTTCATTTGTGGTGTTCCTATTTATGTGGTACCACGAAAAGAGGAGCCCACAGTTTTATGCCGACTCCGAACGGCCGATATATCTCATGAGAAGAATTTTTTATGGGGTGACTGCTATTAGAAAAAAACTTTTTGTATGATTAAGATTTTAATTGTCCTAGCAAGTGGTAGCACGCACTTCACCACAGTGCTTGGTATAGGACTTACCGATTTATATTTCCAATAAGTCTGTGACGACGAGTCTACTATGATTTAAAGAAAAACTGTGGTATCTCTCTATGAACCCAAAATTCACGAAGTTGGTACCTTAAGCCGGTAATGATAATACAAATTATAGAAAATAGTATAGAAAATATAACGCATATGTATACGATTATTTATCCCCATAAAAATAATTAACAAAAGGCAGTAGCTAATATTAAAGTCGACTTAATTTCGATCCCACAAATCTTTGGATCTGTAATTTCAAATTGAGTTTATTTTCACAAATTTACTACAACAAAGTCATGCACAAGTACTTATCGCTTTTAGATATCAGTTAAACCATTGCCAAGAAGCTATTATGTCCTGAATTCGATATGAAATATAATGCAATAATAAAGCAGAAACGAAAAGAAATATGAAAACTTTTTCATAAGCTCAAAGATAAATGTACAAACGTATCTACGAGATAGGAAATACACAACACATTTGCATGCACGTAATGAAGTTAAGGCTTGTAGCAAGGATAAATGCACCAATGCATATGTATGTACACGTGTCCATACATTTATACAATGCTGACTAGTTGCACGCTTCCTTGCGACCATAAACATTTGTATGTACTAGGGTGTTAGACTCGGTTTTTCCAAACCGGTTTTCCCCGGTTTTTTCATAAAATATTTGTACGGTTTTTTTTTTGTTCTTGATTTTTCGAATATCGAATAAATCGGTTTTTTATATATAGACTTTGATAGAAATATGGCAACCCATCGACTTATTAAACCTTGAAAGAGTTGCTAAATGTGAAATGAAGCAATTTGATATAATCTTAAGTTTAAAAATTTGAGACTAGGTATGAGTTGCAGATTATTGCCTCTCCTCGATTTTACGTTTTTATTTTTTATGTTTGTCTTCACTTTTATGAACTGCTGGATTACCTAGTCATAATTGAGAGACTTTATTATTAGGCTAGAGGCTTTATTTTGAGACCAATTAATGCCATCTGCTTTAAAATTGTTACTTTTGTGTATTAGAGACTTACTTAACTCAGACATTAAACTACATTTAATTTTTCAAAGATTGCACTCATAGGAACAATAGCATTAAGTAACATATTGATGTAGCTTGTTTTTTTTACTTGGAACCAGAACCGGTTTACTCGGTGTTTTGTTGATTTAAAAATTAAGAACCGGTTTTTTTCAAATTGCCATTTTCCGAATAAATTGAAAACCGGTTTTACAAAAAAGTCGAATAATCGAACACCCTAGTATGTACATATATATTTGTACGAGGCACGATGCGCTATGGCAGCACATTCTTGTTGTTGCCAATATGCCTTGTAGTTTTCATGGCGGAAATGCGCACCAGATGCTGCAATTCGAGCAACAACAATAACACTATGCAGCAAACACGATTGGGCAACAGAATAAAAATAAATAAATGCACGATGGATGCATGAATTTCATCATTTTATAATTTCTACTTTAAAAATGTTTACCTTTTCCATTTTGCGCACAGCACTCGTTCACTCTCTTACACCCTCGAATTCCTGCCACGGTGCACAGTGCATCGAATGTGAACAAAAATGGAAAAATCGAATAGCATTGAAAAGTTAAAATCAAATTAGTAAAGTAATTTGGCCAGACAAGTTCAAAAATTATTCAGAACCACTTCGCGAATAGTTCGGAACTTAATCAGGCCAATTTTGTTTATTTTATTTATTTATTAGTAGCAAAACAATAATACAATTATTAATTCTACTTAAAAGCTATAGCTAGCAAGGCTTTCAGCTGGTTTATAGGTAGTAATTTAAAAGTTTAAATAAATCATATTAGAAAAAAGTAGACGATCATATTTTATTAAAAATTGCAATTTTCTTCAAATATTTGTTGACTTTTTGGATATTGGCGGTGGAGGGTGACTTTAGTAAGTTCAAGGGGTTGGAGACTTTAAAAATGCTATTCCGATGTGAAGCTAAGGTTGTATTATAATGATCTGGAATACGTATTGAAATGGTCCGCAAGTGATTCTATATCAGTACGAAAATTATTAAAGACTAGTACGGCATTGGTTTCGAAATGATCCCAAACAATTGCTGTTATATTTCGATATAATTCTGAAATGGTTAGCGATAATGATAGAATAAATTGTTGAAAGGATGTTTTTAGTTTTTCTTCGATCAGTTGATCGTGACGTCACTGGAGCAAAATTAGCAGTCATGTTTAAAAATAATTTGAAGTACGAAATTTTGTTGGCTGGAATGCCAAAAGATTTCAAAAGCAGAACAGATTCTATCAAAAACAATTTATTAATGTTTTTTTGTAAACGCGTTGATTATTTAAAAGAGAACGAAAACAACAATGAAGATGGCACAACGCCGAATGTCACAAAACCAAATTTGACAAGGGATGACGGAAAATCGTTCCAACATACATTTAAAAAAGCCTTAGAAAGCTCACATAAAATTTTCGAAAACAAAAATATGGACTTTATGACTCATTAGCTTTTATGGTTACATTCATTAGATTACATACTTATGTATATCTCAAAAGAAGCAAAGTAAGTTTAAAAATATATTGTTGAAGTTGGAAAACAGAAAATTAGTTTGGAACAATTTAAAACAGTTGAAAGTTCACCTCTGTTCTGAAACTCGAAAAACTAACCGATTTTCCCTATTTTGGGAAATTCGCGCTGTTTTCCGAAGAATAATTTATCCGATACGAAATCATCGATTACGTTTAATTATCTTGGTAGAAAATTTCAAGCAAACTCCAAACTCTCCTTCTATTTAATAATAATAATAATCCCAACGGTTGTATCCCACCATACCCGCCCGACCGACGCGAGGGGCGTATCCGCATGACGCACAGATATAAAAAAAAACAAGTAAGAAAGGCTAAATTCGTGCGAAACCGATTTTTATATACCCTCGCGATTTATTTTTGTATGGTCGGTGCCCATAATTTCATGAAAACGCCGTTTTCTTTGTTTCAAATCGCTGTTAGTATTAAACTTCACTCAATTTCTTCCAATAAATACTGAAAACGAATTTTTTTTTCATTTTTAAAAATTTCCGTTATATGTATGTATAGAAGTGCCCAACTTATAGTCCGATTTCAAAAGTTTTTGACGGTGATGCTAGTGATATCAAGGACAACATGTTCCCCAAATGTGACAATACCTTCCATCGTTGTTGAGATACTAACAGACGCTTTTTTATAAGAGAGCGTGGTAACGCCCATTTTTCAAAATTTCATAAAAATCAAGTTTCTTTATTAACTATCTCTCTAAATAATAAATTAATATGTTCAGATAAAGAAAAAACAAAATTTTTGCATTTTTCAAAATTTCCGTTATATGGGAGGTGGGCGAGGTTATGGTCCGATTTCAAAAATGTTCTACGATAATAATAACGATGTCAAGGAAAATATGCCCACCAAATTTTGTGACGTTACCTTACACTGTTATTGAGATACGGAAACTTTTTAATAAGAGGGCGTGGCAACGCCCATTTTTCAAAATTTCATAAATGCCTAATTTCTGAGTTCAAAATTGCTCCAAATACCAAATTTCACTCAATTTGCTGTAATAGATACTGAGAAAACGGAGTTTTTGCATTTTTCAAAAACTTCCGTTATATGGTAGGTGGGCGTGGTTATTGACCGATCTTGACCATTTTCAATACCGACTTACCCTGTCCAAAGGGCAATCTATATACCAAATTTCATTGAGATATCTCAATTTTTACTCAAGTTATTGTAACCACGGAGAGACGGACGGACGGAGAGACAGTCAGGGCTAAATCGATTCTTTTTCTGATCATTTTAGTATATATATGTCTATATCTATCTCGATTATTTCTTGCCGTTATAAACAACCGTTATGCGAACAAAGTTATAATACCCTTGTGTACAAGTACGCTCGGGTATAAAAATGCATATATGCAGCGCCGAGTCATGAAAGGCAGAAGTTTGTTAAGTGTCGGAGTGGCTTGTTTAATTCAAAATTACTTTTACATGGCTTCTGAAAAAGAGGCCGGAAATGTTTTGAAACTCGGGAAGGGACATTTATTTTTATTTCGCAAAGAAGAGATGGGCCAGAAATCAAGCCTGTTAGTAAATTGACTAAAAATACTACGCCTAGCATTTCTCTGCGACTAGCAATTGTCGAAAGATTAATGAGTTTTAAACGACTTATATATGGCGGCAGGTTGTACTGAGAATCCCAACGAAAATTTCTTAAAGCAAAAAGCAGAAATTATTTTTGAATTGACTCTATTCGGTCGGAATGAACTTGATAGCGCGGGTTCCAAACCACAGATCCATATTCCATTATTGGCCTCACTAACGTTGTGAAAAGTGCCTTCGTAATGTAAAGGTCATTGAATTCTTTTTGACCATCGTTTTACAAACGCAAAAACACCTTTGGCTTTATTAACTGTAACATTTATGTGAAGATTAAAATTAAATTTCGGGTGCATTGTAATTCCAAGATCAACAAAGTTAAACACTTACTTATGTCATAAGAAGCTGGTTGAACCGCCCTGCTAGAAAAGCACATTACTTTACATTTTTTAAGGTTTAGTGGCATGTAATTTACTTCACACAAGTTAGCCATGCTATTTAAATCCGCTTGTAGTAAAGACCTATCCTCAACAGAATGATACGATCTAAAAAGCTTTACATCATCAGCATACAATAAAATTTTTGAATAATTTATTACAGAATATTTTATTAAAAAGTACTCATTGTTTTCTGTCATTGAGGTAAGAATATATACAACGAAGAATATTCGGTTGATTTGTATCGATTTTTTATATGAAGTCCGTGTACTGTGCGGTAGTATACTTTCTTGCCGCTCAGTTGTCCTGTCGGCAGACGCTTTATTTTCACTGTCATTGTGCGAATGAGTCAAGTTAGTCGGGTGTTACATTTCCACAACCTCCAACCACATTGAGTTAACAAACAACCAAAGCAATCAACTACTCGGACCGCCTGCTACCAAGATTTGCCACCGTGAAAGTCCTTTGCCAAGAAAATTTGTGAGAAAAATCGAGTGAAGAGTGCAGCAGAGAAGAGTGTGCAAAATAAAAAGAAAAAAAGTGTGCGGCTGTTGCAAGCTATGTGTTTACCGGTTGCTACTTTTTCTCGGCTGCTGCATCATTTTGTACCGTAAAATAGTGTAATCGAATTTCTTTGCCAGGCTTAAATATTAGTGAAGAAAGCTTGTAGCACAGCAACTACCAATATATGTATGTACATATGTGCATATGTACATTTGTATGTTTGCATGGACTTATGGTTTAATTTTGTAGCATATTCATATTCACATGTGTGTATGTAGATACTGCGGTAGTAGTAACCGTAACCATATTTGCACGTACTCTTCCATTGAACGTAGTAACGACCCAGAGCACTCTCGAATTCAGTGTAGTGGCGTATTTGGCAAAAAGGATACACGGAAATAAAATTATGGACAACATTTTGTGGCACATATTTGCGTTCAAATTGGTTATACTCGTATGCATGTGCTGTGCTCTAAAAGTATGACTTGATGAAACTAAGGAGATATTAGCCCCAAATATTGGAAAGTAAGTTTTTCCTCCCTCGATTGAATGGAGTGGCAATGTGGCTATACAATTAATTTGTTGCTAGGCCTCTCGTGAGTGAAGATGTAAAACTTTTTCTGACAGCTACTTATGGCCCCATCCGAATGGAAGCCTGTCACCGGAACTCAAAAAAACTGATTATCTTCAAAAGTTTGGTTTACATTTTAATCCTGAAATTTGCATAACTCCATTACAAACAAATTTTAACAAGAGAGAATGCCATCTGATGGACGATTTTCCTCGGAAGGTGGTGCTCCACTTATGCTTCATAATCGTGTCACGTACTTTGTTGGTACCTGGTCAGGAATTCCTCTTGAGTAGATTGATTGCTTTTTACTGACACCGAGGAAGAAATGGTAAGAACTGAGATCCATAATCAAACCAATCATATTTCAGGCGGTTGTTGTCTGATAGAATTCACCGTAGCACGGAACCTCACACAAAACCAAAAAGCTCGAAAACTTCAACTTCGTTCCTAAGCAAACGCTGTTGGATATCTCTTCAACCCCTCGAACGAAAATTGGTGTCTGCTTCAAAGCTTTGATAAACTTCTTAACGAAAGGAATAAAGTTCGACAGAAGTGTTGGAGTAAGATCAGCACATTCACGACTGGGATCAAATATCACTGTTGATGTTTCCTTTGCAACCAGTATTAACATCAATAATAATGTCGACCTCTAAATGCAACGGACGATCTCTCTTCTACTACGGAATGAGTAGGCAAATGGGGAGTAAGGTCCTCTCATGGCGAACAAAAACCATACTTTATAAATCTCTCATAAAGCCCGTCCTATTGTAAGGTTCAGAAGCATGGACTGAGAAGGCATCAGATGAGAGGGCTCTTGGTGTGTTCGAGAGAAAGATTATTCGAAAGATGTATGGGCCTTTACGTTTTTGCCATAGCGAATACCGCAGACAATGGGGCAATGAGCTGTACGAGTTTTATAACGACGTAGATATAGTGCAGCGTATTAAGATCCAGTGGCTTCGCTGGTGCTAGCATATAAAAAGGGAGGTCTCATCGGCGTTGGAA
The DNA here is from genome assembly GCA_963971545.1 of Philophylla caesio. Lineage (NCBI taxonomy): Eukaryota > Metazoa > Arthropoda > Insecta > Diptera > Tephritidae > Philophylla > Philophylla caesio. Next base: position 75,088,189 of record OZ020606.1, read on the forward strand.
AGACCAAGCGCTAAAGGACTTGGTATTTCCAATTGGCGTCAGTAAGCGAAAGATAGAAAAAACTGGTTTGCTATGCGGAGCTAAGTAACTACGTAGTTGGAGTAAGGTCTATTTTACCAACGGCTCTCCATAAGTTATTCATTTTGGCACTCATATTACTAAGCATAATTTATTTCAAAGATGTAGTTGGTTGACTTGGCATTTAATTTGAGATTTGGTTTTTTTGTTAATCAAACACAATATTTTGTTTTTGTCGATATATTTCGATTTCACTACGGCAATCGTCTTCAGGCCAAACTTATTTAATACATCAGCCCCTTTTGACTTGGAGCCAGCAAAAATAAAACAAATTAAGGTCGCCAAAATCATTATTATCCTTATTTGAGAAAGTTTGTTATGTTCTGCTAGCTTGCTATCGAAGGCCTAGAGTTCTGAATAGTACGGTCGATATCGGTCAAGAAATTCCTAGTTACTATTCAATTGCTTCTGATTATTTCCTTACCAGGCTGGTATGAGTGCAAGACCACAATGACCTAGCAAGAAACTTCATCCATCAGGCAATGTCCGATACACACTAATATGTTTAGACTCTCAAAACTTAATAGTATGATGAGGTAAAAATATCGAATAATTTGCTTCTCACATGTTCAAGTTGAATCTTTAGGCCTATTGGTTCTGGAATTTACCATATTGCTTTTAAGGTGACTCTCCTTAATCTGGTTTAGGAAATAATAAATAAGGATGATACTCACTTTGGGCTTAGAAATAGCTTTTAGCAAAGTCATATTCGACATGAAAGATTCTAATCTAAGTAGTCAATTTAATTCGAAGTTTAAAAAATACCAGAGTGTCCAGATGCTGAGGCACGTAGCGCTCGACTGCCACAGAGAAGTCGCGGGGAGCTGGTTTCCGATCAACAGCCCATCTAATGAACAGACACCATTGCTCTGAAAATTTACACGATTTGAGTAAAAGAAACTTGAAGCAGGAGAAGTTTATTTTACTCAAACGCTCCCTCAAAAGTACTTGTGATCGTATATGGGGCAGTTTACATCGATTTCCTCTTCGTAAACCCACTAATTGAAATCATTCTTTACATTGAAAGTTATTGTTAGCTTTTTCCCTCACTGAGATTTCTTGTTAGCTCACATTGCTAATTGAAAATCTAACAATATCAAGTATTTATATAACTTAAGCACAAACGTCAAATCAAAGTGAATCTAATTAGATGATTTCTACAATTTTTCACTCACCAACCGGTTACCAAACGAGCGATACTAAACTATTAATTAAAGAGTTATAATGTAAGAGAACAAACTCGATGTACTGAAGCCGCACTTTGAGACTCTTGCAAATCTACATATGTATTTACTTTAGCCTACTCATGTGCGTATGTATGTAAGTATAAATGTAAAGGGTGTTTTTTTTCACGTGTGGATTTCAATGAGGCAATACTTTTTTCGTAGTTAGTCTTTTTGAAAGCTATTACTTGATTTATACTCAGTTTGGTTTGCCATTTCAGGACGCTTTGGAAGAGAATATTCCTCTCGTTATTGATGATATACGGCCTCAATTGCTACAAAAAGTAGTCGAAAATTTATACCCCTCGGACCGAAATCATTTTTAAAACATAATAGCAAATCCTTATATTTATAATAAAGCAAAATTCTTTGGCATAGCATTAAATTTGATGCGTTTTATTTCTTCTTAAAAAACACATGTCTAAAAAAACACCCTTTATATACAGCACGAATGCGTTTGTTTGTAGAAATTCGTATCAGCAATAAGTTAAATGCAAATGCGAACAACGCAAACTGCGGTCAAATGGCTGGGTAAGTGAGTGCTTGTTGAAAACGAATGACTGCTGAACGTTTATATGTATACGTGTACACATGTAAATACATACATATGTACGTGTATTATATACGTGTATGTATGTATATGTAAGTATCTTCAAGTTTCCTTACATACAAAACTATTTGAATGGCTGTCAACAGAGAAGAAAGCTCTCTCTCTCTGTTCCGCTTTCAGTAAAGTCTAGTTGCCAACTGTCAGGAAGTGTAAACATTATAAATGGATGGGCGAGCAGTGATTATGCATTTACATAAATATGTATATACGAGTATATCTACGTACTTTCATATGAATGCATTCAAAAAGTAGCAAGACAGTCAAGTACTTACGTGACTGTGGTAAAAAGCGCGCGTTGGTGTAATGCAATTTAATCAAAAAATTTTGTTAGTGATGATGGCACAACTGTTGTTGCCATCATTGTAGTTTGATTATAGTTGTTGTTTTTGTTGTTTTCACAGTCACTATTAAATTTGTTGATGAAATGGATTTCTTTGATTTCATGCAGCAGATATTTTTCTATACAAATAAGTAGCATGGAAAATTAGCAAGGCCTGAAATGTCGCATGTCTGTGTGGCAGTTGGTTGGAGCTTATCAAGGAAGCAGTTGTTGCAGTCTGTGAATTAACAAAAACTACAAAGTAAAGTGATAAGCGCATTACTCTGTCTCATACATGAATGCTTTGACGTTTTGTTTAAAAATAAACCATATGAATGTTGCATGCGTTAAAGCTGAATGAATTCGTTTTAGCAAATGTGTGGAAAAATGTTGCTAACTAAAAATTACAGTTGTTATAATTGCAGGCAATTTTCGCATTACGTTGAGAAAAGCAATCGATTCAAATTAAAGGGGGTCCCAAAAAGAGACTTTGTCTTGAGTTTTTTTTTTGTACAAAAAAACGATTGTTCTATGTCTCGATCGACAGCTAGTGCTGCCCATTCAATTGAAGTCACAAGAATCCCGATCTCATGTACCCGAAACGAATTTAAATCAAAGTAACTTAAATTGGCGACCACATTTTCTATTGATAAGTGATTTATATAAAGCGCTTTTTGGTTTCATTGCATTTTTTCAACTTTTTATATAGTACATAAGTACATAATTTAAAGGTAAGTGGAGTTATTTTTTTTCCTTCGCCTTCTATCGCATTAGGAATGACAAACCCGTATTCTCGGTGCTTTTCGGGGCCCATAACTCTCGAGGTTAACTTTTATGAAGCTCAGAATGACGGAAAATTTTAAGTAAAAATATGTTGATTTTTTATTTCCAGTTTATAACATTTTCGGGACTGTTTCGGAACAAGTTCGTGAAAATACTCTCGGGATCAGTTTGGGACTAGTTTACAATTATTTCAGATTCATTTCCAAACTAGAGTGAATAGTCCCGAAATAGCTATGAACATGTCCTGAGTTATACCGATCTTGTCCCGAATATTGACGATTTCGCTTCAAAAAGGTTCCGTACTAATTCTATAAAAGTCATGAACAAGTCTCGAAATGGCTTTAAGCAATTTTTAATTGTAATGAAATGGCTTTCATTATGTTAGAATAAAAATAAAAGTCTTTGGAGACTTAAGGGGTTCTCCTCATCTGATGCTAACATAATGTGATTTTTCAGGATTTTTTTGTGATGACAAGGAAATTATATAAATTGTTTATTCGAAAGATATATTTGAGACAACTTTTAAGCAATATTCCAAAAAAAACTCGAAGAAGTTACAAAATGGCAGTGGAATCAAAAAAATCAATTCTGTACAACATAGCGGCCGTAATTCCCAACTGAAACAGGAATAATTTGTATCTCGTTAATTTTTATATGAACCTCAATAAACCGTTGAAAAACCGTAAATAATTTTTTTTTCTCATTTTGAATCTGGAAATTAAATATAAAATATATATTTTTTTTGTTTACATTATGAAAAATAATTAAAGTTGCATGAAAATGTGGTTCATATATAATACTCTACAAAATGCAAGTTTAATCAGGTCGATAGGTCAAACACACAACTTGCAAAAATTGTTATTTTAAGAAAAAACGTTTTAAAGTTTTGGTACATTTTACACCGAAGTTCGACACGTGGCAATATCTCCTAAAATACGTAGAATTCAGGGCGGTCATTTTAAGGGGATGTTAACAGATAGTTTTGGAACATGAGGAGACCCCTTGAAAATATTTATCTCGCTGGTAATTAATATGAAAAAACTTTTATAATGTAATATACATACAGTAAGTATGTATATTGATTATTAATTAAATTTGTAGAGAAAAAAAATTTATTTAAATTTGTATGACACGCATACTCAATGCCAAAAGTCAATGACAAATATTGGCTACGTCAAATTCTATTTTACCAAAATTTAATGGACTTTACTCTTAAAAAAAAACTGGGATTTTAGACAATCAGAGTATAGTATTTTAGCCCCAGCAATATTCTAGTCAAAGAGTTTCCTAGGCCCAAGGTAAATAACGCTTAAGGAATGATCAGGCAAAATATATTTTTTTGAAAGAAGTGCAGCTATTGCACTTACTAAAACTCTTGTTACAAAAAAAAAAAACCTATACCACCCGGTTATAAACATATATAGAAAATCAATAACCGTTTCCCATATTTTTAGATTTCAAAATTTTCTATTTCAGCCGAGCTTCTCCTACCATTTGTGGTGTGCGTCTTTGTATTCTTCCACAAATGGAGGGACTTGCAATTTTGTGCCGACTCCGAACTGCAGATGTATTTTATGAGAAGCTTTTAAATGGCTGGTTTGCCATTGCCTGCCGAAGGGTGACGTTTTCTATGATTAAGGTTTTACTTGCCCTTGCTGAGGTTAGAACCTCCAAACCAGCGTCATATCGAGTAAAAGCACGCACCGCTAACCACTCGACCACAGGGGCCACTTTGCGACTATTTGAACTTGTTTTCGAGTATTTATTGCAAAATTATGAAAAGTAAATTTAAAAACATCAAATTGCCAAGAACTCTAAAAATTAGGTGAATTTATAAATTTAACCGCATTAAATATACTCTTTAACAAATTGTTAGGTCTTAGTGATAAATTACTTTTAAAATTATACCTGTATGATTTCATTTCATTTTCATGTATTTTTGATTATTTGAATTGATGTATTTATAATTAATTTTAATGTTATGCTAAAAAAGAAGAAGATTCTTGTTGTACTAATGATTCTTGCTTAATAAATAATAATAACAATAATAATTGGTTGTGCCTTTACATTCACTAATATGTAAAAATTAATATTATCTTAACCATCACCCTAAGCTAAAATAAATAAAACAAATTTGAAATTTCTTTGCTATGGTCTGCAGTTTTTATCTTATTTATTTATTTTGCCTTTTGTTTTTTTTTTTTTCGAGAAAATCAATCGAAATATGCTTTTGTTCAATCAACACAAGTGGCCGACACGTGTACAAGGCATAAGAAAACAAAACGAAAACAAAAATCGAGCCACAAAATGTGTGCTTTTGACAGCTGAGAAGAGCCCAACAACCCACTCACCTGCTAACCTTTGGGATAACCGCACAATCAATCGCCTAAGCAACCTGTTTGCTACCCTTCAAACCGAACATTTTGAGGGAAGCAAAGATGAAAGTAAAAATGTACAGCTTTTCAATGAGCTTTCATTTATTTGCTTTCTTACAATGTCGCGGTAATAATAAAAAGAAATGCCTATATACAAAAAAAAAATAAAATTGAATGACTATAAATTTATTTTTATTATTATCACAAAAAAGGTTTTGAAAACACTCAATCTAAATGTGAAGAGTTTCCAAAAAGCGGTGGCTTAAAGAGCTTCCACCTAATTTAAAAGGAAATTTGTATGCAGGTGTGTAAAACAAACATCTAAATATACTTGCTTTAAACCATTTTACGAATAGAAATTTCCATGAACCCATCAAAAGTTTATATTGAATAAAAGCAATGTAAACCTACGAACTTGCTTCGGTTATCTTACCCGAAATTCTGAACATAGAAATGTTTGTTATTTCCCGCTTAATGAAAAGTAATCAAATGTTAGACGGTTCATAAAATCTACCTTCTTCTTGCCATTACAATTTCTCCAAAAGTCGCTTTTGCGTGGTTTTTGTATTTATCTGACTATTTTTGTAAGTACATGATTTTGGATAAAAGTACGCGGAAAGGATGATTTTTTCTACACAAGCTCACCATATATTAACTTACCACACCGGAACTTAGCACGCATAAATTCACCATAACTTACTTACTCTCACCATTTACAAACTCAAAATTTTTAGAAGTTAACGTTTAGAGTCCTCGAATAGAGTTGGAAACGGCAACGAGAGATTCGTACTACAACTGAACTCAGCCAAATAATTGCATCCAGCCTAAACTACACACATCTGAATCCACCATTGGTGGATGGAGAACTCTCGATCTCTTGCAGTGTTTTTCAGAAAGAAGCGGCAGCCATCACAGAAGCAATGGAATTACTGTTTAAGTGTTAACACCAATCAGAGAAGCGATCATTCACGTGAATAACTAAGCGACTATAAAGCCCCTGAGCTCAGTGAATCTTCTTCGAAAGTATTGAAATGAGTTTTCTCCATACCTCAAGCCTGCTATTGATATCTACTACCAGAATTCTATTCTCGTCTTTGCCGGAATCAGTATTTGCTTCTCGCCTTACTTTCAGATAGAATTACTGTGTCATCTCAAACCCTTCGCACTCATTCTTTCTCCGTGTCTTTTCATTCTTCTTCTATTTCTTGCCTACCTTTCTCTCGGCATCCCTCATTTGCTGCACGCGTAGCAATTTGTGCACTATCCATTTCTCTTCAGCAGTAACACGACACTTTTCGCCAAATCAGCTGTTTCAGCGTCTGCGTTACTACCTCTTCTGTAACGGCACGAAGAGATTGAGAGATGGTATGGGGTGCAATGGGGTACAGTGATGCTTCTGGGTATGCGGTTACAGTTGTACGGCTGTACTCAATCCCTACTCTTACGTTTACGTTCGTGCACTCTGGGCAACGTGAGCAACCCATGTGCGAGATACAGTAACCAACCCGTGTGGAGCTTTATTGAAGCCACTCCGACATATTCGGTGTAAGGGTCCACTAAAGTCCGCAGCGTCTGTGCAGCTGCAAGCGGGCGTCTTGGAGCTAGCGGTACGCTATATAAACGAATTTAAAATTCTAAACCCCAGCAATGGGTTGTGCGCAGGGCTTGGAACCCACCACGTAAAAAAACAACTTCTAATGAAAATGAAAACAAAGCCTCGGATAAGACCCCTTTTTGATAATGACCACAGAAACGTTTTAAGGACAATGATTTGAGGGCATGCACCTAAAATGTCTGAACCCTTAATTGGGAAGGTGCTTCTGCCCGGCTGGTAGATGTCCTCGGCAGAGCAAAGGCTGACATCACCGCCATCCAAGAAATGCGATGGACGGGGCAAAGTAGGCCCTTGCGACGTATACTACATGTAAAGAGCGCAAATTTGGTGTCGGATTTGTGGTGGGAGAGAGATTTCGCCGTAAAGTACTGTCGTTCACTCCGGTGGACGAACGTCTCGCCACAATCCGCATAAAGGCGAGATTCTTCAACATCTTCCTAATTTGCGCCCATGCCCCGACGGAAGAGAAGGACGATGGGACCAAAGATTATTTCTACGAACTCCTGGAGCGCACATTAGAACGCTGCCCCCAACACGATATAAAAATCGTGCTAGGCGATTTTAATGCCAAGGTAGGCAAGAAGAGCATATTTGGTTCCACAGACGGAAAATTCAGTATCCACGACGAAACCTCTGACAACGGATTGAGACTGATCTAACTTGGCCGGGGCCCGAAACATGGTACGTGGCTGTCTCCAGATTGTAAAACACGAAACCAAATCGACCACGTTGTTATAGACGGAAGGCACGTTTCCAGTGTCCTAGATGTGCGCATGATCCGAGGAGCAAACATCGACTCGAATCATTTTCTTGTGGCAGCTAAGATCCGCACGCGCCTCCGTGCAGCAAAAAGCTTCCGGATATGGACACCAGGAAAGCTCGACGTCGGAAAACTTATACGGCTATGTAAAATAACGTTGAGTCACCTCCGAGATTTCAGACAGGTTGACTCTTTGTCGTGTGACTTTTTTAACCTTATGCTGGGAAAGATAATTCGAGCCGCAGAACTAAATCGGTCAGGTACCATATTTTATAAGAGTGTGCATCTGCTGGCGTACGCCGACATTGACATCATCGGTCTTAACCACCGCGCAGTTAGTTTTGCCTTATTCAAACTGGATAGAGAAGCGAAGCGAATGGGTATCTCCTGTTATTAGTTATAACTTTAAAAAGTAGAGGACTTCGTTTACTTAGGAACCAGCATTAACATCAATAGTAATGTTTGCCTCGAAATCCAAAGGAAGATCTCTCTTGCGAACAAGTGCTACTTCGGACTGAGTAGGCAACTGAGCAGTAAGGTCCTCTCTCGACGGACAAAAACCACGCTCTATAAGTCTCTCATTATGCTCGCCAAATTGTATGGCGCATAAGCATGGCCGATGAAGATATCTGATGAGAAGGCTCAAGGAGTGTTCGAGAGAAAGATTATCCGAAAGATTTATGGGCCCTTACGCCTTTGCGATTGCGAATACCGTAGAAGATGGAACGATGAGCTGTACGAGCTTTATAACAAAATAGATATAGTGCAGCGAATTAAGATCCAGCGGCTTCGCTGACTAGGTCATGTCGTTGGAATGGATGAAAGCGTTCCAGCTCAGAAAGTATTCAACGCGGTACCCGCCGGTGGAAGGAAGGCCTCCTCTGCGTTGGAAAGACCAAGCGGTAAGGAACTTGGGTATCCTTGGTATTTCCAACTGGCGCCAGTTAGCGAAAGAGATAAATAGCTGGCGTGCTATGCTAAGCTCGGCCAAAATCGCATAGATGGTTATCGAGCAAATGGAGGAAGAAGAAGGTTTTAGTGTCGAGTTCGTATGTTTAAACTCATTTTGTATATTTTATTTTATATTCCAAAAGGGTTAGACATTTGTTTTGGGTTACCCTGTAATTTCGGTATACCAATTTCTAAGCAGACCTGTTGAAATTCAATTAGACAACCACGAAGTGTTGCAATTAGAATTCGTCGTGCTATATACATATATGTAGTAGTATGTACATAAATGCTCTCAATCAAACTGCAACCAAGTGCGAAGTCAATTATTTTGAAGACAAAAGTGTCGAAAGTAAATTTAAACTCTCACCCAAACAAAAATTGTATGACATTTACGACAACGACCTTTTTGTCAGAAATATTTGCCCAGCATATTGCTTTGACAGCGATGACAATTGTGCTGACGTTTACATATGTTTCTACAAATGAGTATAATTGCAAGGTGGTATGCGTACCTACATAAATACTATTTGTAAAGGACGATGACATTCACCACTAAAGTCGAAGAACTTTTGCCCAGCAACTTTGCTCTGCCGATTTTATGCAGCAACACAATGCAGAGCAAGCAACTCGCAAGACGTCTTGACTAATTGATTTAGAAATGTTTTAGTAGTTAAGAAGAGCATTTAATTTTGGTTAAAATGTAATAAAATTTTCCAAAGGGAAAATATGCATATTTAATTGTAGAATGTGGACGGAGAACAGTTGAGGCGTGTCGTAGACAGATTTGCGAAGTCAGGCTAGCAGCATTTCCACACCTTGTCAAAATTCATATTCTAGTTGATTAATATCTACACACATACACCCTAAATAAAAAAAAAAAAGTTCAAAATATCTACCCAAAATAAATACATATGTACATACGTATAATTTAGTTTGTAAAACTGTACATTTGTTATCAACTTGCCTTTCTGTCATTTACAAAGTTCCTTGAATGTCAAAGGTAGAGAATATTTGTGCATACCTAAAAAGAGAGTGAAAGAAAATATGGGTTTAGAATAAAATATGCATGATTTGCCTTTCAATTCTTAACAAAGTAGCATTCGTTAAACAATAACAGCCACGAACAAATAATAATGAAGAAGCCCAAAATGAAGTTTACGCAATACCTACAAATTCAACAAGGAAAATTTGAGAGAGCAAAAGAAATTGGCAATCAAAATTAAATTGTTGAGTATATAAGTAGATCCTAATACATAAGTATACATATCAATTTATTTATTAAATATTCGCTATCGGCTATTTTTGGAAGCGCACGCATTTCAAAAAGAGCAATCTTCGGTGCTCAGCACGAAAGAGGTTTCCATGTGGGCCTCTGAAAATTCTTCTCGTATGGAAGTAGGACATAACATATGTAGGTATATGTACACAATTTCATTTATAACCGACTTAGGAAAAAACAAGAAAGGTTTTCACATTCGCCAGCTTTGTTTCATTTGTGATTTATGTATGGGCATTTTCTTGTTTGTGTAAACATTTAGATGAAAACTTCACAGTGGTCTTTTTTTTAATTTCATTAAAAGTAGATATTATATTTTGCTTCATAACCCCTTCATTAAAGTAGAAAGAAGCTTGAAATTTTGCAAGAAGGTCCGCTCTATAAAATCAGTGAAAATTATATAGATCAAAGATATATAAAATATAGCTCTCATACAACCGATAGTTCAGATATTTCATTCAGTACGAAAACCCCTCCATTTAAGCAGTTAAATCTTGGTTATTATAAGAACTATTTAAACAGTGAAAATCATTAAGATCGGATAAATATAACATATAGCGGCCATACAACCGATAGTTCAGATATTGCATTATAGACCATAACCCCTTCATTTGATCAGCTAAAGTCTTGAAATTTTTTACAAATATTAATTATTATTGGGACTATTATAGCAGTCAAAATCATCAATAAATACCGAATAAATATATCAAATGTCTCCCATAAAATGCTTCCATTCATGAAAGATATGAAGCCGTCGGCATAGCCGAAGACAGCTTTTTTTACCATCATATGGACAGATGCTGCCAAACGATAAAGAGCGGACTAGTGGTTCTACGATGTCGCAACCATTATTTCACTCGACTTCTCATTTCTAGGATTATACATAAGTATGTATGTATATGTAAATTCACTATGAATATTATTTATAAAAAGATTTAACTTATTTTTCTTATGTTATACATAATAAATTTACATATGTACATACATACTCACAATTCAAATATACATTAAATAGAGCACAGCTGCGCCCACAGCATTATCAAACAAAAAATCTATTAAAACGCCTACTCACAGCAGAAACGCTCACACAAGAGCCGACAAATTTCTTCTGACAGCCCAAATATGTATACGCGAAAAAACAAAAGCATTCAAATGTTCAAATGAATCAGCAGATAGGAGATGCGAGAGATGACAGCTGAGCGCCGTCAAAGTTGGCACAGAAAAAAATAATCACGTTGTGAATTGTTGTCGCGAGCATGAAAAATCTTATCACAAGTGAACAGTGCCGCGAAACATGTACATACAAATGTACATACAAACATATGTTGTAATTAACGCGTCTAGCCAGTTGGAAATTGGTGTCTAGCGTTAAGCTACTTGTTTGCTAAACTTCCGATTATGTAGCCATTTTACTGCTTTTTTCCCAAGCACAGTAAATATGTTAAAATATACAAATACAAATGAACTTACATTTGCTTTCTGCGTTTCAAACAGCTGTTTTTGATTTGACAGCTAGTAAAACCAATTAAGATCTTCTTTCACTCTCCCTTGCTTATTTGATTTTTCTTTCTGAATGACCAGTAAAAATTGGCAATCATTAGCAATTAATGAAACATTTTATATTAGACTCTCTCTAAATGGTAGCATGCAGCCATTGGCAATGTTTGCGCAGTAAAATTGTGAACTATATTTCCGACTGGGTATATATACATAGATGTAGATGAGTAGATGCGTATGGTGTCTGCTTAAACGGTATATCTTTGTAAACAGTGGCACAGACTTAAACAATTAACATTGCTGCGAACATACTGTTGTGTGGGCTACCGGTAATTGCCGTCGGTTGTGGCGAATTATGCTTAATAAAGGGTGTTGCATTCATGGCATACCAAATACTAATACAAATTTTGTACAATCAAATCCTCATGATAGGAATACAATTGACGGTTTGTCAATACCTGCCTGCGAGTATACAACTTTAAAGATCAAAAATGACCGCTGATTTTTAGGATTTTTTCTGAGGGTCTTGCGTTTTTCTTATACAAATTAGTTGGGTTCGGAAATATTTAAGAAGTAAAAGCGGCAAAAAAAAAAGCTCTACATTTAAGAGTAATTTTATTGACTTGAAACTTGCACATTATTATGCTAAAATTAAATGTACTAAAAATTGCAAACTCAAAAATTTACTTACGCTTCCGAAAAAAAATTTTGCAGTTTGAATGAAAATATATTAAATGATATGTGAAACTTCGGTTTTTTGTTAGAAAATGTGTTGTAACTTATTTGAAAAATATTCAAAATTATTAAAAGCAAATATATGTATGTATATCACAATAAAAGACCTTTTTTATTATATTATATTTCATCTAACATCCATTTGCGAGAATACATATGTATGTATAAATAAATGGAAATATACTTGTAACCCTGCAAGGCAAGTCTAAGCAGTTTCCCCTAAAATTCAAAAGGTTTACACAACCATTCACAACTTCTACCCATTTCACCTACACATTTACAAATTTTGTTTTCGAACTGTCGAAAAATGTCCATGTGTTAGAGCAGAAATGCCGTACTCCAATAAGAATCGTATGTGTGAGAAGGAGAAAGATAGAAAAATATAAGACAGTTGTTTACCAACTAGGCTATGAATAAATCGGCATTTCAGCAAAAATTTTATTTCAAAATTTATTCTAAATTTTTTTATTATGAACATTGGGGATGTTCGAGCCTCAACACTGCAAATAAAAGGCGCCGGTTATTCTTATCCAATAGTGAATTGAATTACATATTTAGTTGGTGTAAGTGTGGTCGAAGGCAGACTTAATCATGAAAAACCCGGCCTTCCCATCTTCTTTAGTGTTAACGACGACTTTTATTTGCAGTGTTGCATCAGTGATTGATTCTCGAACATCCCCATTTTTTTAAACGATTTGATTATTATTTTTTTATTAATAGTTCAGATTATTGTTTTGATTTGACGGTTTACATAGTTTTTATTTAATAGTTAATAGTTTATTCTAATAAAAAAGTATATGATTATTTGTTGATTACAAAAACGAGGAGTTTGTTAATTAGTGCTGAGGACTTTATGATGATGAAAATGAGGAGTTTGTTTATTAGTACTGAGTACTTTGTGATAACAAAAATCAGTAGTTTGATTATTAGTGCTGATGAGTTTGTGATGACAACAATGAGCAATTTGGTTACCAGCACTAATTACAGTATAAGCATAAAAATGATTAGTTGCCTCATCTTTTAGAGCAAATCAGATGTATTCTTCACCTATATGAAATTTTAGTAGGTAGGAAAGAGATATAAAATCACACCGACAAGGGGAAACTACTCAGTTTTTTACCACGCCCTGAACAAAAATTAGTACTTTAATAAGCAGTTATTTCATAATCTGCTCTCTTGTAGGGTATGTACATACATACATATGTGCAGTATATACTATGTATGAGTAGGAGTAAGAAGAAATCACGCCAAGCAGCAATGTGTCGCCAACGCGACAATGAGTCTACAACGCCAAGAAGATAAATTGTAAGTAAAACCAAAACAATGCAAACGAAATTTGCAAAATGTTAAGAGATGTTAAATGCTGGCAATTCAGTCAAAATGTTTACACCAACACTTGAAAGACGAGAGCAATAAATATATAATTGACAACAAAAACGTTTCAAATGCAAATAAGGTAAGCTACAAATAATTAAAATCTACTTACATATGCACGCATACAGCCTTATGCACTTACATAAGTACATATAATCAATATTTAACTGAAGCCATTGCAAAGAAGTTTCCAAATTTTGTAGAGAATTCGCAATAGATTTTAAAAACTTCAAAATTTTCCAACAAAAAAAAAACTTTTCTGTTTTAAGTTTTTAGTGGCGTTTTAAAATGATTAATCACCTCATTTCCTCATCAGACTAATTTTTATTTATTCTTTATCACCGCTTCTGGGCAAGCGTGGCACGTAATGTATTGTTTGGGCTCGGCAACCCGAGGTTCCTTGGTTCAAACGTCGGAATCTGTGATGAAGAATAAATGAAAAGAAGTGTGATGAGGAGATTTGATGATCTTCAAACTAGCTGATTTAATTTCTACCAATAAAACTGTTGTTGTTTTTCAAAACAAAATCTTTCATTAACTGGCCTCCTGCTCAATAAAATTATCAAAACTTTGGTATGTAATTTTAAAGCAAAATCAATTTAAGCCCAATAAGGTGCAAGTTTGAGGTGTCAAAATTAAACCGTTGATTTTTAAGAATTTTTTTTCGCTGGCGATGTTAAGCATTTGCTTTCAAAAAAGGCATGAACAAAATCTCTTTTAATAGCAAAAAACGGCCAACGAGCGTGATAAAAATATTCTCAAAAATAACCGACACATTTTAACAAAACTAAATGGGCTACCAAAATGCAGAATTTAAAAAAAAATAAAAATGTTCACATTTGATAAAACGTTGGTAACTTCACATTAGATGGTTTTGGTTTAATATTGAACCATTTTTTTACCCTATTTATATATAAAAAACTACTTTACTTTAAATGAAAATGTTCCAAAACAGCTGACGTAGAATCATCCACACATCTGTGGAAATTAATTAATTTATTAAATTATGTTTTTTATGAGATGCCAGTAATTTACTGACATTAACGTTTTCGGCCGCCACAAATCTTTTTTGAGTAGGAGAAAACTTTTGCATAAACAAATTCAATGAAAATTATTTAAAACAAGACACTCACTTGAGTTCCAATAAGTATTGAATACAAACATATTTTTTAAAAATTTCCATGCATTTGAAAAAATCCTTATTCCACAAGTTGGCGCAAGAGCCGTGATGCCCTTAAATTTCGTCACTTTCAGTTTAAATTTGAAGGTGAAAATAAATTAAAAATGAAAAAACTTTTTAAAAAACAAGTTTTCATTTGAATGTACTAAAAAGAATAAAATAAACTTTTCCCATAAAACTTTAATATCTACTTACAACGTCATTACACAATTAATTATTACACAAAAATCTCGCGAGAAGCTTCATTATATCATATCAATTGTGTTACGACGTTGTAAGTTGATATTAAAGTTTAATCGTGACTATATTTTGCTGGAAATTGCACAGACCTGGGTTGAATGAGATGAACACCGTCTTTACCATAGGTGGGGAATAATGATTAGTAATCCTAATGATTAGTAATCGGATTAGAAACTTTTATTTTGCAGAATAATTGATTAACTAGGATTAGTTGGCTATATTAATCGATTACTTATTGATTATATTACAACTAATCAAAAATCTAATCGCAATTAGTGACGATTAGCATATCTAATCAAAATTAATCAAAAAAAAATCGATAAGATTTCTCGATTAGATTTGATTAGATCAACTATTTTGAAATATTTTTGTAAAAAAAAAATTATTTATTTTTGTATACTATATTTATTTACATGATATAAATATTTTTGAATATTTCATAATATTGCACAAGGTCACCCTGTTGGTCAGGCTCTTCACTCAGCTGATTCATACTGTTTTTGTATTTAAGTGTTGACATTTTTCAACGTGTTTTGCTCAAGTTCCACTTTTTTGCCTTTTTTTAGTTTTGTATATACTCTCGTTTTTTTTGTTAAATATTCAGAATAAAAAAGTGCAAATTGTGTTTGGTTTTGTTTCTTTTTCAATCTATAAAGTGTTGTAAGTGAAGTGGTGAAAACTCTATTTGTAAATATAACATTTTCAAATTATAAATATCGTAGTTGTCGAAATGGAGCAAAATGTCGAAATGGATCAAGATCTGTTTAAAGACCAAGACTTCTCGGCAGATGATAATGTTGTTGACCCAAATTTTATCCCGGAGAAGGTGATCCGCAAGAGGAATATTGTTGCGGATAGTGAACCGGCAGTGAGTGGTAAAATAATGCGTATCGTCGGAAGGAGTTCGCCTAAATTAATTTTCAAATCAGAATTTTACGTGGCAATGGAAAAAGTTTGTTAAACTAAGTGTTGGTAAAGTGTGATGTTGTAGGTTTTCTATTGGTGATTTTGTATTTAAAAGATACGTTTTTTTATATATCCTTTTGTTCTTGTTTACTCCGATCAACAGGAATTTTGTTTATTCATGAATATTTATATTAAATTATTATATTAATGGTTTTTTTTAGTTATGGCAGTCAAATGGAAGAAAAACTGCTAAATGTGCCGCCTGTAATAAAATCATACGAGGCACCGGTGAAGTAACGTCAAACTTCATATCCCATTTGAAAGTTCGCCACAATGACTTACACAAGAAGTATTTAAGTATGAAATCTGGCCCTTCTCGTGAAAGCACGGCACAGGTAGCGTCAAACGGTTTCAAAGAAGTGGTTAGCAATCAGCTATACGCATATTTGAATGACCCGACGCCAGGTCCTGAAATTTGGAATAAATATGGTGCACTGAAGGAAGCGTGTCTAGCGTTCAATACCCCGCTTACGTCATCAGCGCCCGTCGAAAGGCTGTTTTCATTTGCTGGAATAGTCAATAACCCAAGACGGAATTCATTGTCTGACTTTTCTTTTGAAAAGTTCGTTGTAATGAAGTCGAATATAAACTTTTTGTGATACATATTAAAGAATCAAAAATATCGAATGATTAGATTATTTTTTTTTCTAATCGTAATGATTTCTAATTCTAATCGAAGTTCCCCAGCTATGGTGTTTACCAAAGTCTACTCGGATGGATGGTATGTCATTATCATACATTTGTTCTCTTCGGAAGCAGGGCCATATGATTTATGTAATATGTCTAATGGAACCATTGCCCAGACCTTTGGACACATCTATGTTGTAATGCAACATCACCTTGGCCCCGACAAACTCCTTCTAACCCTCCTGTCCTGTTTATTTCGGATGGTATTATTATTATTTAAATCTACATATATTTTAATTTTTCCGAGTGTAATCTACTAGACTAACCTGTGCTATTATTTTGTTAATAGTTTCACCACGAGTTCGAGTTATTTGTTTAGGTGATTCATTAAAATAGCAAAATGTTCTGATTGCAGTTCACCAATTCGTAATGCATTCAGAAGGTCCTTAAAAGTTGTGCTACCTTGTCTTCTCATACTTTCGATCAATTCAATTAAGGAGAAAGTACGCCATAGGTGTGTTGCAGGGATAAATCTAGGGGTTAATCGAACACTTGATTTCCTCGCACAGGAGGTAACTGCATTAAGTTATAAAATATATAAATATATATTCCCCCAAAGAGAAATTAATTTTTTTGAAGTTGCTTAAGTCGATAACCCATCATACAAAGCATTTCATACGGGACGATAGAGATTTCAACGATAAATAAAAAATTATGTTGCCCCGCTCGCCGCATCAAACACAAGTAATTGCCAGTAAGATTAGACATCTGCACTATCCTACCATCCTTTTGCACAGGCAATTTTAGTGTAGAATGTAATGTGGATCCTCCTACTAAGCACGCTGCCACCCCTGTAAGCGCACAAACTTTAACAACTTGCTTGCCATAACACAGATTAACTTGATTCTTCAGTAATTTAAAGAGGAAAGTCTTTCCAGTCCCAGTGTTACCTGTTATGAACAACCGTAGACGCTTATCGCTTTGATTATTTAGCTGTTCTCAAATACTTCTTGTTATGAATATAATAAGCGTTGTTCGGGTTGTGTCAACTGCTTTATTACATCAGGCACTTCACTAGGATCTAAATTATTTCAGTTAGCTTTGGCTGGGCCTAAAGTTTTTTTTTGATTGTAAGGTGTTTCTTGCAACGATAACATACCACTATGTTTCCTTTAATTGTCAATTCTGCAGGTAGGTACGAAGAAGTACTTAGATTTATTGTGTGATTTATGACTTGAGTCGGGCCGATTCTGTTCCTGCTATTCATAAACGACATTTCTACAGCAGTAAAGTATTTTAAAATATTGATGTACGCGTACTACGTCCTAGAAGATGTAAACAGTTTTGTTGACCTGGGTGTTGGTATGGATTGTAAACTCAATTTTAATTTTCATATTAGTTCCACAGTTAATAAAGCAAGGGGTATGCTGGCTTTTGTAAAGCCTTGGTCGAAGGAATTCCGTGACACGTATATAACTAAAACACTTTTTACTTCATTGGTAAGACCAATACTGGAGTATGGTTCCATAGTTTGGAATCCTCGTTATCAGGTCCACTCAGACCAACTAGAGTCAATACAAAAACAATTATTACTTTTTGCTTTGAGAAATCTTCGATGGGATTTGCCATACAATCTGCCCCCTTACACTAGTCGTTTGAAACTTATTAATATTCCTACTCTTTCGAGTCGCAGAGAAATGTAAGGTATAATATTTCTGGTAAAATTAGTCAATGGATGGATCTCAAGTCCATTTCTTCTAGAGCAAATTAATTTTAATGTACCCTCCCGTGCAACGAGAAACTTTAAACCACTTTTCTTGAAACTATGCAGAACTAACATTGAGTTGAATGAATGGTTTCGGGGTTTATGCCGGGACTTAAACAATGTATCGGACTCACTTTTTATAATTAAGAGAAATCTTCTCTTAATAACATCTAACGATCGAATTTTCTTACTTTGCATTTCTCTAACTTTGTATTCGGCTGATGAATTCTTATTCTGTAGCTGAGCAGCAGGGATCTCGATACTTAACAAACTTTCTTCTGTTACGACTCGGCACAAAAGATTTATATATATAAAAAACATCCGTACGTTATGCGGATTGAGCCCCTCGTGTCGGTTGGGCGGGAAAGTGAGTTTCCGTTGGGTTATAATAATAAAATAATAATAATAATTTGGATAACGCCTTTTAGTACAAACCTCGGAGACCTTGTCACAGAATATATTTATGGTTTTGTTAAAAAAAACTATTTGTGACTTTCCTGATGTTCGTTCTTCAGAGTTATGCTCTCGTAAAGCGCTCAAAGGAACCTCTCGCTACTTAAGAGTTTCGTCTGATCTAATTTGAGAATTATGCTCTTGTAAATTGATCAAACGAACCTCTCGCTGGTCAGGATTTTAATGGGCTCTAACTTGAGATTCACACTCTCGTAAAGCGCTCAAACGAATCTCTCTATGTTCAACTTATTCGGATTTTCGTACCTCAGATATGTGTTGACGAATTTTTGCAATCCGTACGTCATGTTCTTGCATGCATTGCTTAGCCTTATCAAGTTGCAACCGTCGTTGAGTAGTTGTTTCGTTATTTTCCTGATCACGCCTTTTGCTGAGTCGTTGACTGTTGTACTTGCCGTTTCAATTTCTTTTTGTCTAGCCTTCTGTTCTTTTGAGTTGATGTTTCTGTTTTTCCGATTGTATCCCCACGAGTACCGAAAAAATATTCGTTGACTCTCCCAGAGCTTCGCTTAGAAGGGTAAGAGCTAATATACAACAGGGTTCGCCCTGAGGTGGTACGTTTACGACATCACGTTGACTCCTTCCTCTAGACAGATTGCAAACCAATGCTGATGACGCCCATTTCGCCAAATTACACAAGTCAAAGTTAACCAACCGATGAAACAGGCTCGAACAATTCGAACTTAATATGAAAAGCTAACTTGTGCCTAACGAAACAAAGTTTCGGGTTTGATTCTGGAGTTATCGTTCTCCTAAATAGGTTGCAAATCAATGCTGTTGAGGCTCATCTCGCGTAAACAAGTAACACATAACTAACCGAAAAGGACTTCATTTAATTTTTTGAGCTATTTTCAGCAAACTCTTGAGTTGCAAGATTCCACCCGAATCGTGGCAAGTTAAATAAAAGCTCGTAAAAATGTCTTAAGCAAAATGTATTCGAGAGAAGGCGCAGGAGTCGAGAGGTTTATAAAAACCGTATTTACTGCGCCAATTCATACATATTCGCATTGAATAATTCAAAGCATAAGAAAATTAAACTAACTCATTATTCGCTATCGTTCAACGTTTTAGATAAGTATGTTATGATTATAAATAACTAATAAAATAATTCAGATAGGGGACACGTGCTTTCCCCGGTTTTTTTTCTTCACTATTTAATATCGTAGACCAAGAAGATCAAAGCGTTATATAGGCACGATTATAACCATAAACAAATACTAATTAATTAAAGGCACTGATTTCTTGAATAAATAATTACAGCTATTAAAAGGCAATTTAAACAGATAAAAACAGACATTTAAATGATATTTAAAATTGTATGCATTTACATACATCCATGCAGGCGCATATAAATAGAAATGTACGCTGAAAGCAATATACTTGCATGTAGGTGGGTATGTATTTAAATGCTTATAAATAAAATAATTTACTTAATTATTATTTTTCATGTATTGTACAATTGATTCTCGAACAAAGCCAGTATAAACCTAAGCTTTAAACTTTGCACGCAACTTTTTCTCAGAGTGCGAAAAATGAATTTTTGATGTTGAGCACATACAGACCGCCTACAGAAGAAATTTTTATAAATCAACGTTAATTCGTAGCCAAATAATATTTGCGCATTATTATACTAAAACTTGACCAGCAATTAAACTGCATGTTCAAAAAATTTCAAATGTGGGTGACAATTCGATCAAAGCTTTTTTACTAACTATCTATTAATTGAAAAAAAAAGGAAAACACATTGTAAAATTTTGCAAAAATATGAATGTGACACTTTTAAAAATAAGATAGAAAGTAATTCAAAAATGGAAAGTCGCTTTCGTCTCCGAAAAACGGATGCGACTGTTTTTAAAAAAAGCTTATGGTGCTTATTTGACAGCCACAACCGCCATATATTGAATACGTGGGAAAGAAATGAAATGTCAATATCTCAATCGCAGAAAAATATCAGTAAGAGACAAATATACAAGATAACATGCCAAGAAAGTGAGAGATACGAGAAGCAGATGAACTTAGCTTTGTTTCAACCATTGTGTATAACAACAAGAGAGATATCTTATTTGACAGTTGCTTTTGACAGGATACCTAAGATGGCGTTTGACAGGGTACCTAAGCTGGCCGCCAATATGTCGACAATTACGAATGGCCCGGAGTTGGGAAAAAAAAATATTTTACATATTTTGAGATATTCGATTAATATCCATTATAAACATAGATATAATAATATTGGGTAAAATGTTGAATGCATTTTTATAAAGCCACCGATAGGCTATGATATCATTCGAATCAGTAGAATCATAAAACGTCAGGGGTTTAAAGTGCTTCATCGATTCTCCTCTTTTTCTTTGCCAAAATATCTAGGTCACTAGTAACCTCAATATCTCGAGATACGTCTTCAATCTCCGTAAAATAGAAAAGGACCGTTCACTCAGAGTCATTTAAAAAATTCGGTAAATATGTTTGTAAAATTTCATATTACGAGGCGGTTTGATAAGTCATAAACTTTTAGAATAAAATATACTTTTTCGGAAAAAAAGGATTCTTTGTATTCCAGTTACTGGGTAATAATTTTTAATTTTTTTGTCTAGAGTGAGTTTTTGTGTGTGCTACGGATTTGAAAACACGGTTGAAATTTTCTGAGACTACCGACACCCAGAACCCCTCCCCTGTATCCGTCTCTGCATTCGGGTAAAATATACGAGGAACGCCAGGGTTGCGAATTTACTTTGCAAAAACAGGTGATCTCAGCTGTTCCAAATTTTGACGTTTATCGAAAAGATATCTCACTTGTTATTATCCACAATGGTTTAAACGCCACGAAATTTCTTATCTGGTTCTCTCTAATATTTCTTAACCTATACAAGAGCAAAATCACAGTTTAATGCAAGAGATAATTTGAGCTTGGTCTGAAAAAATTTTAGCCAACCAAAGACACATTTGCTTTGGAAAGCTTATGATTTAAATTTATGTATGTAAACAAACAAATTTTATTTTTTTTTTTGGGTTTTAATTAATCTTACTAATCTTTTCTTACCCAATGTACATACATACATATGAATGTTGTTATTATATTTTCATTTTGCAATACAAAAAAAGTGCAATAAATTATCTTGTAACTGATATCTACGACATTTTCTTGCAAACTACCACAATTTTCCAGATTTTGCCACACAGAAACTTGTTTGGGCCGCACTCTGCTCTTCACTTTGTAAACTTTTAATTAACTGCTGCTCTTTGGCTGTTACGCCTGTTGTTGTTGTTACTGATTGCTTTGTTTGTTGTAGTGCTGCCAACGCGCCTGTGTACACAACTCATACTACATAAATACATAAATACATATGCAATGCCTTCTCACCCAACCAAAAACACGATTTCTTAATAAATTATTGTGGAAATGAAAGATAATTTTCTACGCGCTTTCCCTTGCGCTTCTAGAAGGCATTACTTTCATACACACTGGACATTCCCGGACTTACCCGATATGTGTTGAAGAAGCGAAAAAGAATTCTGACATTCTCCAGTATTATCCCAAGTAATACCTTCTAGAATACGTTCCCAGCAAAATGTCTGGAAGATTTAACTAATTTCGTTCGATTTCGAATTTCTTTTGCTAGGTTGTTCGGTGATTTTGTACATACACGAGTCGTTGTGAGAATCTCCTCTCAATTTGGGAAATTAAATAGAAAAAAAAAGCTTTCACGCATCAGTGAGTATATAATAATAGTCGACTTGCTTTAGATTCTTAAAAATTAGCAGTTCGTAGCGGACTTGTTCCCATTCCCTGCTGTGTCGCATGCCAATTCTGTCTGAGATTATGTGACTCCACATTCTCTATCGAGCATTAAAGCAACAATGGTGGAAGGGTTATGCAACCGTCAAATGCGAACCCTTAAAGTTATTGCTGCTACAAAAATACTTATACATATGTAGGTACATGTACATACATATGTACATATGTACATATAATTTAGCGCCTACAACTACAAAACAATTGCTAGCTGCTATTGAGCCGTTTTTCTCCGCTCAGCGATTACCACGCTTTACTAAGAAATTTGTTGTAGCTTATCTCAGCTGCCGCCTTTCCTTGTGTAAATTTTGACATTAATTTACTTTTTTTGTTTTATAGGCCGACAGATTTCATTTCTTTTGATGCTTCAGTATTTTTTTCGAGTTCCCTACGCATTGTCAATGACATATTGCCACTTTATGGTTGGAAATGCGTTTTTTAATTAGTTTACATTAAGGAGTACAAACAAAAGTAATGTCGAAATTTTAATATTCTCACTCCCAAAGAGCATTCTACATAGCATATAGGAAAATGTATACCTCAATTTTTTTATTCAGAAATTACAGAATATTTTTAGTTCGCTCTAAGCTCTTGCATTTGGCAAACTATTTCTGTTCAGGAGACTTCTAAGAATAACAAGTACTTGCTTCATTGAACATTTTTTTATAATATTAATCTTTTATGGATCCACAAAAAACCTCAAATTACAGGCAAATATAAAAGAAGAGTTTAGTAGATAATTAGTTTCTGGAGAAAATTTTATTTGAAAAATTTACATGAGAGGGTTTGAGCGCTTTGGGCGATCTCCAAAAAAATACCGATTAAGTAGAACAATACTACGGTGTGATCATTAAAATTCCGATTTTTTGCTTTTTTCAAATACTTTTTTTGGACTACCCTAATTTACACAGACTTTGGGTAAGTTAAGATTCTTTTTTGAGTACGAAAAGCATCCAGCCGTCAAAGGCGGGAGTAAAATAATTTGCCTGCAGCTATAATTTGTTTTCTTTTAAAGCACGATTGTTTATTTTTATAATAAAAAAGCGGTATAGTAAGACCTAGTACTTCAATTTTACCAAGTAAAACAGAAAAGTAATTAAATATGAAATTTGCGCATCGAAATACCTTCAAACGTAAACACGTTGCCGAGATTTCTTAATACGATAAATTATTAACTGTTTCAAAATCATTTAAATGTCAATTTTAACATTTTCATTATGAATTATTGTTGCCAAAATAAAAAAGGACAAAAGCAAATTCAGTCGAAAATTTAATAATGCATCACTTATTGTGTGCGTCCACGTGAAAAGGAGCCCACTTTGGCGGTATTGGAGTTATGCATATAGGCGTCTTCCTGGTTGATTTCCAAACATGTTGAGACAAATTAGACCATCCTAACTGAACAATTGCGGGAAATATAGAACTTTGAAGGTGAATATCCGAAAAATGACTAATTGAGAAATTTCAATTTGAAGTTGAAATTTCTTTTTTTTTTCATTTCTACTCGGACGTTAAATGGGTATTCATTTGAATCGAACAGGAACATAGTCAGCATGAGAAAAAATACTATTAGATAATTTTTCAATCATTATTATACATATGTGAGACAACTAATTAACTACAACTCGACAAAGTGGGCCCTTTTCTAAATATTTGCTTTTTCAACTAATTCAACCTATGATCACAGAAAATTATGAATGAGTTAACGTTTGACCAATGAATCAGAAAGATGGGGAAGTAAAAAAATTGAAATGGAGTCAATAGTGAATATTTTATTATAATTAAAGATGAAACAAAGACAACAAATTAGCAGTAATTCATTTATTACAGTCATTGACAGTAATCAATCCACAGATTTTATCAAATCTCATCGCGTTTGCGCTTGGGTGGTATACCATTCCGTACTGAATTTCGGTGGCCTTCTTCATCACAGAATCCACAACGTGGTCTTTTTCTAGTTTGATTGAGGGCGAGAGAGGGAATTGGTAGCTCTTTCCGCAGATGTCTGACGGTTCCTCGTGGTCCGTGACTCAGTTGAATCTACTTAAAATGCATCAGAGAGCAGATCCAATTACGTGGGTGGCCATTGCGGCTTAACTTACATAAACAGTGATCCTGATAATCAATATCGATAATTATTATTACTGTTTTTAATTTCCGAGCGCCAACCCTCTGGTGGGGATTTTTTGAAGTAAGAGGTCATTGCCTCGAAAATGCGGCAAGAACTATTTCGCTGGCACTTATGAGGTAAAAGTCCAAAATTATCACCTTTTCTTTCAAAAAAAGTCCATAGAACACGGAAATGCTTCATATTTCTCCAATGGGCCCTTTTCTTTTTTTTTTTCAAAAAATAAAATTAATTACTTCTATTATACCTAGGAAGCTAAATTTGGTGTCGTTCGACGCGTAAATTGGACGCACACAATTAACAGTGAATTATGAAGGAGTTAAAAATCTCTTTAAACCAGTTTCTATAATTTTATATTAAACGCTTTGCTTTAAATGAATTCCTGTTTAGCAAAGCATCCAAGAACACAAACACCGATAAAATTAATTTATACAGCACAAAGGACAAAACTATGGGAAGGCAAATTGTATGCTATAAAAAAATTAAACTAGTTTTGTTATACGCTGTTGGACTTTCCCGCCGTAAGCCTCAGAAGTTAAATGAAAACATTTGTTTCAAATAAAATATTTCATATAAAAAGCTTACACTATGTAGCTCAGTGTTTGGCCGAGCTTCTCCTTTTAAATGTAGTCTTTGTATTCTACCACAAATGGAGGGACTTACAACTTATTGCCAACTCCGAACGGCAGATGTTTTTTTTTATGCGAAGCTTTTTATTAGCTGAAATACCGTCGAAGCTTTCCCATTGCTTGCCGAGGGGTGACCACTATTAGAAAAAAAGACGTTTTCTATGATTAGGATTTTACTTGCCCTGACTGAGGTTCGAACCTCCAACCCAGCGTCATATTGAGTAAAAGCACGCTCCGCTATCAACTAGACCAGTGCAGTCAGCGAAGAAAACATACTAACATACACGAAATATTCATTTTCTTTTAATGGTTTGGAATTTAACAAATCATTCAAATTACCGAAAAATCATCCGGCTTTTAAAATTTTAAATAGCAAACTTTTCTATAAAATTTTTATTAATAGTTCAGATTATTGTTTTGATTTGACGGTTTACATAGTTTTTATTTAATAGTTAATAGTTTATTCTAATAAAAAATTATATGATTATTTGTTGATTACAAAAACGAGGAGTTTGTTAATTAGTGCTGAGGACTTTATGATGATGAAAATGAGGAGTTTGTTTATTAGTACTGAGTACTTTGTGATAACAAAAATCAGTAGTTTGATTATTAGTGCTGATGAGTTTGTGATGACAACAATGAGCAATTTGGTTACCAGCACTAATTACAGTATAAGCATAAAAATGATTAGTTGCCTCATCTTTTAGAGCAAATCAGATGTATTCTTCACCTATATGAAATTTTAGTAGGTAGGAAAGAGATATAAAATCACACCGACAAGGGGAAACTACTCAGTTTTTTACCACGCCCTGAACAAAAATTAGTACTTTAATAAGCAGTTATTTCATAATCTGCTCTCTTGTAGGGTATGTACATACATACATATGTGCAGTATATACTATGTATGAGTAGGAGTAAGAAGAAATCACGCCAAGCAGCAATGTGTCGCCAACGCGACAATGAGTCTACAACGCCAAGAAGATAAATTGTAAGTAAAACCAAAACAATGCAAACGAAATTTGCAAAATGTTAAGAGATGTTAAATGCTGGCAATTCAGTCAAAATGTTTACACCAACACTTGAAAGACGAGAGCAATAAATATATAATTGACAACAAAAACGTTTCAAATGCAAATAAGGTAAGCTACAAATAATTAAAATCTACTTACATATGCACGCATACAGCCTTATGCACTTACATAAGTACATATAATCAATATTTAACTGAAGCCATTGCAAAGAAGTTTCCAAATTTTGTAGAGAATTCGCAATAGATTTTAAAAACTTCAAAATTTTCCAACAAAAAAAAAACTTTTCTGTTTTAAGTTTTTAGTGGCGTTTTAAAATGATTAATCACCTCATTTCCTCATCAGACTAATTTTTATTTATTCTTTATCACCGCTTCCGGGCAAGCGTGGCACGTAATGTATTGTTTGGGCTCGGCAACCCGAGGTTCCTTGGTTCAAACGTCGGAATCTGTGATGAAGAATAAATGAAAAGAAGTGTGATGAGGAGATGTGATGATCTTCAAACTAGCTGATTTAATTTCTACCAATAAAACTGTTGTTGTTTTTCAAAACAAAATCTTTCATTAACTGGCCTCCTGCTCAATAAAATTATCAAAACTTTGGTATGTAATTTTAAAGCAAAATCAATTTAAGCCCAATAAGGTGCAAGTTTGAGGTGTCAAAATTAAACCGTTGATTTTTAAGAATTTTTTTTTCGCTGGCGATGTTAAGCATTTGCTTTCAAAAAAGGCATGAACAAAATCTCTTTTAATAGCAAAAAACGGCCAACGAGCGTGATAAAAATATTCTCAAAAATAACCGACACATTTTAACAAAACTAAATGGGCTACCAAAATGCAGAATTTAAAAAAAAATAAAAATGTTCACATTTGATAAAACGTTGGTAACTTCACATTAGATGGTTTTGGTTTAATATTGAACCATTTTTTTACCCTATTTATATATAAAAAACTACTTTACTTTAAATGAAAATGTTCCAAAACAGCTGACGTAGAATCATCCACACATCTGTGGAAATTAATTAATTTATTAAATTATGTTTTTTATGAGATGCCAGTAATTTACTGACATTAACGTTTTCGGCCGCCACAAATCTTTTTTGAGTAGGAGAAAACTTTTGCATAAACAAATTCAATGAAAATTATTTAAAACAAGACACTCACTTGAGTTCCAATAAGTATTGAATACAAACATATTTTTTAAAAATTTCCATGCATTTGAAAAAATCCTTATTCCACAAGTTGGCGCAAGAGCCGTGATGCCCTTAAATTTCGTCACTTTCAGTTTAAATTTGAAGGTGAAAATAAATTAAAAATGAAAAAACTTTTTAAAAAACAAGTTTTCATTTGAATGTACTAAAAAGAATAAAATAAACTTTTCCCATAAAACTTTAATATCTACTTACAACGTCATTACACAATTAATTATTACACAAAAATCTCGCGAGAAGCTTCATTATATCATATCAATTGTGTTACGACGTTGTAAGTTGATATTAAAGTTTAATCGTGACTATATTTTGCTGGAAATTGCACAGACCTGGGTTGAATGAGATGAACACCGTCTTTACCATAGGTGGGGAATAATGATTAGTAATCCTAATGATTAGTAATCGGATTAGAAACTTTTATTTTGCAGAATAATTGATTAACTAGGATTAGTTGGCTATATTAATCGATTACTTATTGATTATATTACAACTAATCAAAAATCTAATCGCAATTAGTGACGATTAGCATATCTAATCAAAATTAATCAAAAAAAATCGATAAGATTTCTCGATTAGATTTGATTAGATCAACTATTTTGAAATATTTT
Source organism: Philophylla caesio (assembly GCA_963971545.1). Lineage (NCBI taxonomy): Eukaryota > Metazoa > Arthropoda > Insecta > Diptera > Tephritidae > Philophylla > Philophylla caesio. Next base: position 75,116,427 of record OZ020606.1, read on the forward strand.
TGTAAAAAAAAAATTATTTATTTTTGTATACTATATTTATTTACATGATATAAATATTTTTGAATATTTCATAATATTGCACAAGGTCACCCTGTTGGTCAGGCTCTTCACTCAGCTGATTCATACTGTTTTTGTATTTAAGTGTTGACATTTTTCAACGTGTTTTGCTCAAGTTCCACTTTTTTGCCTTTTTTTAGTTTTGTATATACTCTCGTTTTTTTTGTTAAATATTCAGAATAAAAAAGTGCAAATTGTGTTTGGTTTTGTTTCTTTTTCAATCTATAAAGTGTTGTAAGTGAAGTGGTGAAAACTCTATTTGTAAATATAACATTTTCAAATTATAAATATCGTAGTTGTCGAAATGGAGCAAAATGTCGAAATGGATCAAGATCTGTTTAAAGACCAAGACTTCTCGGCAGATGATAATGTTGTTGACCCAAATTTTATCCCGGAGAAGGTGATCCGCAAGAGGAATATTGTTGCGGATAGTGAACCGGCAGTGAGTGGTAAAATAATGCGTATCGTCGGAAGGAGTTCGCCTAAATTAATTTTCAAATCAGAATTTTACGTGGCAATGGAAAAAGTTTGTTAAACTAAGTGTTGGTAAAGTGTGATGTTGTAGGTTTTCTATTGGTGATTTTGTATTTAAAAGATACGTTTTTTTATATATCCTTTTGTTCTTGTTTACTCCGATCAACAGGAATTTTATTTATTCATGAATATTTATATTAAATTATTATATTAATGGTTTTTTTTAGTTATGGCAGTCAAATGGAAGAAAAACGGCTAAATGTGCCGCCTGTAATAAAATCATACGAGGCACCGGTGAAGTAACGTCAAACTTCATATCCCATTTGAAAGTTCGCCACAATGACTTACACAAGAAGTATTTAAGTATGAAATCTGGCCCTTCTCGTGAAAGCACGGCACAGGTAGCGTCAAACGGTTTCAAAGAAGTGGTTAGCAATCAGCTATACGCATATTTGAATGACCCGACGCCAGGTCCTGAAATTTGGAATAAATATGGTGCACTGAAGGAAGCGTGTCTAGCGTTCAATACCCCGCTTACGTCATCAGCGCCCGTCGAAAGGCTGTTTTCATTTGCTGGAATAGTCAATAACCCAAGACGGAATTCATTGTCTGACTTTTCTTTTGAAAAGTTCGTTGTAATGAAGTCGAATATAAACTTTTTGTGATACATATTAAAGAATCAAAAATATCGAATGATTAGATTATTTTTTTTTCTAATCGTAATGATTTCTAATTCTAATCGAAGTTCCCCAGCTATGGTGTTTACCAAAGTCTACTCGGATGGATGGTATGTCATTATCATACATTTGTTCTCTTCGGAAGCAGGGCCATATGATTTATGTAATATGTCTAATGGAACCATTGCCCAGACCTTTGGACACATCTATGTTGTAATGCAACATCACCTTGGCCCCGACAAACTCCTTCTAACCCTCCTGTCCTGTTTATTTCGGATGGTATTATTATTATTTAAATCTACATATATTTTAATTTTTCCGAGTGTAATCTACTAGACTAACCTGTGCTATTATTTTGTTAATAGTTTCACCACGAGTTCGAGTTATTTGTTTAGGTGATTCATTAAAATAGCAAAATGTTCTGATTGCAGTTCACCAATTCGTAATGCATTCAGAAGGTCCTTAAAAGTTGTGCTACCTTGTCTTCTCATACTTTCGATCAATTCAATTAAGGAGAAAGTACGCCATAGGTGTGTTGCAGGGATAAATCTAGGGGTTAATCGAACACTTGATTTCCTCGCACAGGAGGTAACTGCATTAAGTTATAAAATATATAAATATATATTCCCCCAAAGAGAAATTAATTTTTTTGAAGTTGCTTAAGTCGATAACCCATCATACAAAGCATTTCATACGGGACGATAGAGATTTCAACGATAAATAAAAAATTATGTTGCCCCGCTCGCCGCATCAAACACAAGTAATTGCCAGTAAGATTAGACATCTGCACTATCCTACCATCCTTTTGCACAGGCAATTTTAGTGTAGAATGTAATGTGGATCCTCCTACTAAGCACGCTGCCACCCCTGTAAGCGCACAAACTTTAACAACTTGCTTGCCATAACACAGATTAACTTGATTCTTCAGTAATTTAAAGAGGAAAGTCTTTCCAGTCCCAGTGTTACCTGTTATGAACAACCGTAGACGCTTATCGCTTTGATTATTTAGCTGTTCTCAAATACTTCTTGTTATGAATATAATAAGCGTTGTTCGGGTTGTGTCAACTGCTTTATTACATCAGGCACTTCACTAGGATCTAAATTATTTCAGTTAGCTTTGGCTGGGCCTAAAGTTTTTTTTGATTGTAAGGTGTTTCTTGCAACGATAACATACCACTATGTTTCCTTTAATTGTCAATTCTGCAGGTAGGTACGAAGAAGTACTTAGATTTATTGTGTGATTTATGACTTGAGTCGGGCCGATTCTGTTCCTGCTATTCATAAACGACATTTCTACAGCAGTAAAGTATTTTAAAATATTGATGTACGCGTACTACGTCCTAGAAGATGTAAACAGTTTTGTTGACCTGGGTGTTGGTATGGATTGTAAACTCAATTTTAATTTTCATATTAGTTCCACAGTTAATAAAGCAAGGGGTATGCTGGCTTTTGTAAAGCCTTGGTCGAAGGAATTCCGTGACACGTATATAACTAAAACACTTTTTACTTCATTGGTAAGACCAATACTGGAGTATGGTTCCATAGTTTGGAATCCTCGTTATCAGGTCCACTCAGACCAACTAGAGTCAATACAAAAACAATTATTACTTTTTGCTTTGAGAAATCTTCGATGGGATTTGCCATACAATCTGCCCCCTTACACTAGTCGTTTGAAACTTATTAATATTCCTACTCTTTCGAGTCGCAGAGAAATGTAAGGTATAATATTTCTGGTAAAATTAGTCAATGGATGGATCTCAAGTCCATTTCTTCTAGAGCAAATTAATTTTAATGTACCCTCCCGTGCAACGAGAAACTTTAAACCACTTTTCTTGAAACTATGCAGAACTAACATTGAGTTGAATGAATGGTTTCGGGGTTTATGCCGGGACTTAAACAATGTATCGGACTCACTTTTTATAATTAAGAGAAATCTTCTCTTAATAACATCTAACGATCGAATTTTCTTACTTTGCATTTCTCTAACTTTGTATTCGGCTGATGAATTCTTATTCTGTAGCTGAGCAGCTTGGGATCTCGATACTTAACAAACTTTCTTCTGTTACGACTCGGCACAAAAGATTTATATATATAAAAAACATCCGTACGTTATGCGGATTGAGCCCCTCGTGTCGGTTGGGCGGGAAAGTGAGTTTCCGTTGGGTTATAATAATAAAATAATAATAATAATTTGGATAACGCCTTTTAGTACAAACCTCGGAGACCTTGTCACAGAATATATTTATGGTTTTGTTAAAAAAAACTATTTGTGACTTTCCTGATGTTCGTTCTTCAGAGTTATGCTCTCGTAAAGCGCTCAAAGGAACCTCTCGCTACTTAAGAGTTTCGTCTGATCTAATTTGAGAATTATGCTCTTGTAAATTGATCAAACGAACCTCTCGCTGGTCAGGATTTTAATGGGCTCTAACTTGAGATTCACACTCTCGTAAAGCGCTCAAACGAATCTCTCTATGTTCAACTTATTCGGATTTTCGTACCTCAGATATGTGTTGACGAATTTTTGCAATCCGTACGTCATGTTCTTGCATGCATTGCTTAGCCTTATCAAGTTGCAACCGTCGTTGAGTAGTTGTTTCGTTATTTTCCTGATCACGCCTTTTGCTGAGTCGTTGACTGTTGTACTTGCCGTTTCAATTTCTTTTTGTCTAGCCTTCTGTTCTTTTGAGTTGATGTTTCTGTTTTTCCGATTGTATCCCCACGAGTACCGAAAAAATATTCGTTGACTCTCCCAGAGCTTCGCTTAGAAGGGTAAGAGCTAATATACAACAGGGTTCGCCCTGAGGTGGTACGTTTACGACATCACGTTGACTCCTTCCTCTAGACAGATTGCAAACCAATGCTGATGACGCCCATTTCGCCAAATTACACAAGTCAAAGTTAACCAACCGATGAAACAGGCTCGAACAATTCGAACTTAATATGAAAAGCTAACTTGTGCCTAACGAAACAAAGTTTCGGGTTTGATTCTGGAGTTATCGTTCTCCTAAATAGGTTGCAAATCAATGCTGTTGAGGCTCATCTCGCGTAAACAAGTAACACATAACTAACCGAAAAGGACTTCATTTAATTTTTTGAGCTATTTTCAGCAAACTCTTGAGTTGCAAGATTCCACCCGAATCGTGGCAAGTTAAATAAAAGCTCGTAAAAATGTCTTAAGCAAAATGTATTCGAGAGAAGGCGCAGGAGTCGAGAGGTTTATAAAAACCGTATTTACTGCGCCAATTCATACATATTCGCATTGAATAATTCAAAGCATAAGAAAATTAAACTAACTCATTATTCGCTATCGTTCAACGTTTTAGATAAGTATGTTATGATTATAAATAACTAATAAAATAATTCAGATAGGGGACACGTGCTTTCCCCGGTTTTTTTTCTTCACTATTTAATATCGTAGACCAAGAAGATCAAAGCGTTATATAGGCACGATTATAACCATAAACAAATACTAATTAATTAAAGGCACTGATTTCTTGAATAAATAATTACAGCTATTAAAAGGCAATTTAAACAGATAAAAACAGACATTTAAATGATATTTAAAATTGTATGCATTTACATACATCCATGCAGGCGCATATAAATAGAAATGTACGCTGAAAGCAATATACTTGCATGTAGGTGGGTATGTATTTAAATGCTTATAAATAAAATAATTTACTTAATTATTATTTTTCATGTATTGTACAATTGATTCTCGAACAAAGCCAGTATAAACCTAAGCTTTAAACTTTGCACGCAACTTTTTCTCAGAGTGCGAAAAATGAATTTTTGATGTTGAGCACATACAGACCGCCTACAGAAGAAATTTTTATAAATCAACGTTAATTCGTAGCCAAATAATATTTGCGCATTATTATACTAAAACTTGACCAGCAATTAAACTGCATGTTCAAAAAATTTCAAATGTGGGTGACAATTCGATCAAAGCTTTTTTACTAACTATCTATTAATTGAAAAAAAAAGGAAAACACATTGTAAAATTTTGCAAAAATATGAATGTGACACTTTTAAAAATAAGATAGAAAGTAATTCAAAAATGGAAAGTCGCTTTCGTCTCCGAAAAACGGATGCGACTGTTTTTAAAAAAAGCTTATGGTGCTTATTTGACAGCCACAACCGCCATATATTGAATACGTGGGAAAGAAATGAAATGTCAATATCTCAATCGCAGAAAAATATCAGTAAGAGACAAATATACAAGATAACATGCCAAGAAAGTGAGAGATACGAGAAGCAGATGAACTTAGCTTTGTTTCAACCATTGTGTATAACAACAAGAGAGATATCTTATTTGACAGTTGCTTTTGACAGGATACCTAAGATGGCGTTTGACAGGGTACCTAAGCTGGCCGCCAATATGTCGACAATTACGAATGGCCCGGAGTTGGGAAAAAAAAAATATTTTACATATTTTGAGATATTCGATTAATATCCATTATAAACATAGATATAATAATATTGGGTAAAATGTTGAATGCATTTTTATAAAGCCACCGATAGGCTATGATATCATTCGAATCAGTAGAATCATAAAACGTCAGGGGTTTAAAGTGCTTCATCGATTCTCCTCTTTTTCTTTGCCAAAATATCTAGGTCACTAGTAACCTCAATATCTCGAGATACGTCTTCAATCTCCGTAAAATAGAAAAGGACCGTTCACTCAGAGTCATTTAAAAAATTCGGTAAATATGTTTGTAAAATTTCATATTACGAGGCGGTTTGATAAGTCATAAACTTTTAGAATAAAATATACTTTTTCGGAAAAAAAGGATTCTTTGTATTCCAGTTACTGGGTAATAATTTTTAATTTTTTTGTCTAGAGTGAGTTTTTGTGTGTGCTACGGATTTGAAAACACGGTTGAAATTTTCTGAGACTACCGACACCCAGAACCCCTCCCCTGTATCCGTCTCTGCATTCGGGTAAAATATACGAGGAACGCCAGGGTTGCGAATTTACTTTGCAAAAACAGGTGATCTCAGCTGTTCCAAATTTTGACGTTTATCGAAAAGATATCTCACTTGTTATTATCCACAATGGTTTAAACGCCACGAAATTTCTTATCTGGTTCTCTCTAATATTTCTTAACCTATACAAGAGCAAAATCACAGTTTAATGCAAGAGATAATTTGAGCTTGGTCTGAAAAAATTTTAGCCAACCAAAGACACATTTGCTTTGGAAAGCTTATGATTTAAATTTATGTAAACAAACAAATTTTATTTTTTTTTTTGGGTTTTAATTAATCTTACTAATCTTTTCTTACCCAATGTACATACATACATATGAATGTTGTTATTATATTTTCATTTTGCAATACAAAAAAAGTGCAATAAATTATCTTGTAACTGATATCTACGACATTTTCTTGCAAACTACCACAATTTTCCAGATTTTGCCACACAGAAACTTGTTTGGGCCGCACTCTGCTCTTCACTTTGTAAACTTTTAATTAACTGCTGCTCTTTGGCTGTTACGCCTGTTGTTGTTGTTACTGATTGCTTTGTTTGTTGTAGTGCTGCCAACGCGCCTGTGTACACAACTCATACTACATAAATACATAAATACATATGCAATGCCTTCTCACCCAACCAAAAACACGATTTCTTAATAAATTATTGTGGAAATGAAAGATAATTTTCTACGCGCTTTCCCTTGCGCTTCTAGAAGGCATTACTTTCATACACACTGGACATTCCCGGACTTACCCGATATGTGTTGAAGAAGCGAAAAAGAATTCTGACATTCTCCAGTATTATCCCAAGTAATACCTTCTAGAATACGTTCCCAGCAAAATGTCTGGAAGATTTAACTAATTTCGTTCGATTTCGAATTTCTTTTGCTAGGTTGTTCGGTGATTTTGTACATACACGAGTCGTTGTGAGAATCTCCTCTCAATTTGGGAAATTAAATAGAAAAAAAAAGCTTTCACGCATCAGTGAGTATATAATAATAGTCGACTTGCTTTAGATTCTTAAAAATTAGCAGTTCGTAGCGGACTTGTTCCCATTCCCTGCTGTGTCGCATGCCAATTCTGTCTGAGATTATGTGACTCCACATTCTCTATCGAGCATTAAAGCAACAATGGTGGAAGGGTTATGCAACCGTCAAATGCGAACCCTTAAAGTTATTGCTGCTACAAAAATACTTATACATATGTAGGTACATGTACATACATATGTACATATGTACATATAATTTAGCGCCTACAACTACAAAACAATTGCTAGCTGCTATTGAGCCGTTTTTCTCCGCTCAGCGATTACCACGCTTTACTAAGAAATTTGTTGTAGCTTATCTCAGCTGCCGCCTTTCCTTGTGTAAATTTTGACATTAATTTACTTTTTTTGTTTTATAGGCCGACAGATTTCATTTCTTTTGATGCTTCAGTATTTTTTTCGAGTTCCCTACGCATTGTCAATGACATATTGCCACTTTATGGTTGGAAATGCGTTTTTTAATTAGTTTACATTAAGGAGTACAAACAAAAGTAATGTCGAAATTTTAATATTCTCACTCCCAAAGAGCATTCTACATAGCATATAGGAAAATGTATACCTCAATTTTTTTATTCAGAAATTACAGAATATTTTTAGTTCGCTCTAAGCTCTTGCATTTGGCAAACTATTTCTGTTCAGGAGACTTCTAAGAATAACAAGTACTTGCTTCATTGAACATTTTTTTATAATATTAATCTTTTATGGATCCACAAAAAACCTCAAATTACAGGCAAATATAAAAGAAGAGTTTAGTAGATAATTAGTTTCTGGAGAAAATTTTATTTGAAAAATTTACATGAGAGGGTTTGAGCGCTTTGGGCGATCTCCAAAAAAATACCGATTAAGTAGAACAATACTACGGTGTGATCATTAAAATTCCGATTTTTTGCTTTTTTCAAATACTTTTTTTGGACTACCCTAATTTACACAGACTTTGGGTAAGTTAAGATTCTTTTTTGAGTACGAAAAGCATCCAGCCGTCAAAGGCGGGAGTAAAATAATTTGCCTGCAGCTATAATTTGTTTTCTTTTAAAGCACGATTGTTTATTTTTATAATAAAAAAGCGGTATAGTAAGACCTAGTACTTCAATTTTACCAAGTAAAACAGAAAAGTAATGAAATATGAAATTTGCGCATCGAAATACCTTCAAACGTAAACACGTTGCCGAGATTTGTTAATACGATAAATTATTAACTGTTTCAAAATCATTTAAATGTCAATTTTAACATTTTCATTATGAATTATTGTTGCCAAAATAAAAAAGGACAAAAGCAAATTCAGTCGAAAATTTAATAATGCATCACTTATTGTGTGCGTCCACGTGAAAAGGGGCCCACTTTGGCGGTATTGGAGTTATGCATATAGGCGTCTTCCTGGTTGATTTCCAAACATGTTGAGACAAATTAGACCATCCTAACTGAACAATTGCGGGAAATATAGAACTTTGAAGGTGAATATCCGAAAAATGACTAATTGAGAAATTTCAATTTGAAGTTGAAATTTCTTTTTTTTTTCATTTCTACTCGGACGTTAAATGGGTATTCATTTGAATCGAACAGGAACATAGTCAGCATGAGAAAAAATACTATTAGATAATTTTTCAATCATTATTATACATATGTGAGACAACTAATTAACTACAACTCGACAAAGTGGGCCCTTTTCTAAATATTTGCTTTTTCAACTAATTCAACCTATGATCACAGAAAATTATGAATGAGTTAACGTTTGACCAATGAATCAGAAAGATGGGGAAGTAAAAAAATTGAAATGGAGTCAATAGTGAATATTTTATTATAATTAAAGATGAAACAAAGACAACAAATTAGCAGTAATTCATTTATTACAGTCATTGACAGTAATCAATCCACAGATTTTATCAAATCTCATCGCGTTTGCGCTTGGGTGGTATACCATTCCGTACTGAATTTCGGTGGCCTTCTTCATCACAGAATCCACAACGTGGTCTTTTTCTAGTTTGATTGAGGGCGAGAGAGGGAATTGGTAGCTCTTTCCGCAGATGTCTGACGGTTCCTCGTGGTCCGTGACTCAGTTGAATCTACTTAAAATGCATCAGAGAGCAGATCCAATTACGTGGGTGGCCATTGCGGCTTAACTTACATAAACAGTGATCCTGATAATCAATATCGATAATTATTATTACTGTTTTTAATTTCCGAGCGCCAACCCTCTGGTGGGGATTTTTTGAAGTAAGAGGTCATTGCCTCGAAAATGCGGCAAGAACTATTTCGCTGGCACTTATGAGGTAAAAGTCCAAAATTATCACCTTTTCTTTCAAAAAAAGTCCATAGAACACGGAAATGCTTCATATTTCTCCAATGGGCCCTTTTCTTTTTTTTTTTTCAAAAAATAAAATTAATTACTTCTATTATACCTAGGAAGCTAAATTTGGTGTCGTTCGACGCGTAAATTGGACGCACACAATTAACAGTGAATTATGAAGGAGTTAAAAATCTCTTTAAACCAGTTTCTATAATTTTATATTAAACGCTTTGCTTTAAATGAATTCCTGTTTAGCAAAGCATCCAAGAACACAAACACCGATAAAATTAATTTATACAGCACAAAGGACAAAACTATGGGAAGGCAAATTGTATGCTATAAAAAAATTAAACTAGTTTTGTTATACGCTGTTGGACTTTCCCGCCGTAAGCCTCAGAAGTTAAATGAAAACATTTGTTTCAAATAAAATATTTCATATAAAAAGCTTACACTATGTAGCTCAGTGTTTGGCCGAGCTTCTCCTTTTAAATGTAGTCTTTGTATTCTACCACAAATGGAGGGACTTACAACATATTGCCAACTCCGAACGGCAGATGTTTTTTTTTTATGCGAAGCTTTTTATTAGCTGAAATACCGTCAGAGCTTTCCCATTGCTTGCCGAGGGGTGACCACTATTAGAAAAAAAGACGTTTTCTATGATTAGGATTTTACTTGCCCTGACTGAGGTTCGAACCTCCAACCCAGCGTCATATTGAGTAAAAGCACGCTCCGCTATCAACTAGACCAGTGCAGTCAGCGAAAAAAACATACTAACAAACACGAAATATTCATTTTCTTTTAATGGTTTGGAATTTAACAAATCATTCAAATTACCGAAAAATCATCCGGCTTTTAAAATTTTAAATAGCAAACTTTTCTATAAAATTTGGGTTATTTTGAGTTTCTAAAGTCTGATAAATTTAAAATTCGTTGGTATAAGCGAGCAAAGACTTATTTAAAACTAGGCCTACAGATCATTGTTGTCATCACAAACTCATCCGCACTAATAATCAAACTACTCATTTTTGTGATCACTCAGTGCTAATAAACAAACTCCTTATTTTCGTAATCAACAAATAATCATATACTTTTTTATAAGGTCTGGTTTTCATAATTAAATCTCTAATCGGCATTTGATCATACTTACGCAAACAAGTTATTGGTTACGAATAAACAACGCTTTTTATTTGCAGTACTGCAGTTTTTTTTTTCATTCATAAGCATAATATAAAATGTGTCAACCCACAAAATATCAAGTTTTCCAGTTAGGGAACATAAAAATGTTTTGACAACAGAGAAAACGGCACGTTATGGAGAAAACACGCGGAAAAATTTAATTATATATTGAATGTTATATGTACAAGATCAATTTAAAATGGAACGTCATAGTGAAATGCAGGGATTGGTGTTTACAACACTGTATGGCCGCAAAAGATTTATGTAATTCACAATTTGATTGATTATAAAAACCTCATAACTGTTTTGAAAATATGTATGTATGTATGTAAACAAATTAAAAGGCAAGGCACATTAAATCAATATGTCATTGGTAAAAGGTAAACAAGAAATGACAGTTTAATGGTCTTATTAAATTAAAAAAAAATCAAATCAGATACTCTGCTGATACAACCTATTTATTGTTCCTTGGTTTGTGTAAATTTTTTTTAATTCAGGGGAAACTGCTTAAACGTGGCTGGCAGGGATTTTTCGAATTTACATTCAAACTAAGCAAGATTGTATCGGTGATGTTTTGGAGACTTTTCTTTACGAATATTGAATAAACTCGTTTTTGAAGTAAAAATGCGAATTTGGGGCATTTTCATATTAAGTTGACGATATCAACATTTTCACTCCCAAAGTCACTCATACGCACCGTATAACTATTTAACTAATAAGCGGTTGATGCAACAGATTTCTATTAAATTAATGAAATAATGCAGCACATCTATTAAATAAAAAAGAAAATAAAAATCAAATTTCCCCAGCAAATGCTGCTTAATAAATAAATGCAGCTTTAAAGCAACTACGATGCATTTGCTAAGAAAGTAAGTGTGCGGAAAGTAACAAAAAAAAATAAAAAGATAGCAAGCAAATATTTGCCAAACTACTTCTTCATACATACAAAGCAAAAGCTAATGGAGTTGCATGCAGCAAGTGAATGATGTTTAAATATTTATTAAAGCAAATACACGTTAGACGACTGACTGCCTTATTTGTTGTTGGTTGTTCAATTCCAATTGACAAGTAGTCTAAGTGGCAGCACCGGTTCGCAGACAAATGTGGGCAAAGTGCGAAAAATGGAGTGATGCATTTGTATGTATGTGAGTGTGCGTAGATGCATGTGGACGCACGAAATCCAGTTTATCTAGCAAGTCATGTACGCGTATTCATTCATTTTTTTGCTTTTACTCACCTTACTCTATTACTAACTGCACGCCTATTTGCCATTGAATTTTTTAAACTAAATTGCTAAACTGCAATCGAGCGATTCTTTTTACTTAAGTTTTGTTTTTTATCACTTAACTCTGTTTTTCTGTATATGTACATTAGACTGTGTTCAAAAAACGACTGCATATTTCTTTCTTTTTGTTCCAAATATGAAGTTTTCGTTGAAAGTTTTCCAATGAAAGAATTTTTAACCGATCTTTTTTTGCAAAAACAGTTAATTAATCAAATTTTTGAGCACACACTTGTGTAGCTTATGCAACTTTAGTATGAAAAAGTGCTTATTTAAGGTAGCTACAACCTACCCTTGATTTCTAGAATCTTGTTTTACCGACGGAGTGATGCAGTTTTCTATCAGTTTCGAGCAAGCAATAATTCTCAAAAATCAACGGTAATTTGCAGCCACTTAAAACTCAGCTAAAATGTTATTATTTAACTATTCTAAAATAAACGGGATCGGTGAAACATTTTTTTATTGGTTATTCTTATAAAACTGGAGGATGAGGAGTTTTCACATCAAAAACAAATGCGTTGGTACTCAAGAAAAAATAATTTTAATTTTATTGCCACAGTCTTATGCACAAACAAATGTATATACGAGTATGTGTACATGTAAGTAGATATGTATGTATGTATAATAATTTATTTTGTCTGCCTACATGAATTTCTTATACTCCCATTCTTTTTCCGACATAAAGTGTCACTGTCTTACTTTGGCACCTGCCGTTTTCAATCGCCACTCTGGTAGACAAGCAGACTGGCTGGCTGGGTAAACAATTTGTTCATAGAAATCAATGAATGGGCTTAACACGCGCTCAAACTGCTATTTAATTTGTTTCGGTTTTTTTCTTGTTGTTATGCTTTGATTCTTGTCTTTTTTACAATAGCCGTAAATCCACAAACAAATTTGATGAGAAAAAAATCGAAAAGCGTTAAACTAGAATTCACACCTCATTTGTCATTGTCATTATGTCGCTGCTTCGGGGCGACTACAGCGGCAACTAAGAGAGAGAGCGTTATAGTGAGTACGAGAAATTGGGCTTTCCCGCCCGCACAAGAATGACTTGCAGAAATAACTTGCGACTCAGATCAACGCAGCGGGGGTATTATGAATAAAGAAGATGCCTGAACTGTGTTTCGGACCAGTACTCGAAAGCATTGCACAGTAGTCGGGACGCCATGTGCTCATTTTTTTTTTTTTCAAGAAAAATTTCAGATTTCTATTGAAAAAGATTAAATGTGATATTGCATTCGAGATTCTGTGAGCCCTAAAACATGGTTAGAAGGGTTTGTAATTTCTAAAGAAATTTACAGCTATCAAGAATATCATTTGACAAAAGCTTTTAAATATGTATGTAGCTTAGAAAATAAATGACATCTCATTTGGCAGCTACCTAATTTGAATAAAATTCGTAATCAGCGACGCTCAATTCGTGACAAGCACTTCTATATATTTAATAAGGATTTTCTTTATTTTTCTAAATAGACAGTCTCTAAGGTAGTTTAATTGACAATGGGTTTGACAGCTGGCAACACTTAAAGTTTTAACGTAACATTAAATTTGCGACTAGCTTGTCTTTAACTCTATAAATAACCAGAGTTTTTTTTTCATTAAAATTTATAATTTCATCTCAAATTTAATCAGAAATATTTTCGAAATGACTTTCTCAATTTTAGTTAAATTAACAGTTAATTTGACAACTGTCAACACTCAAAGTTTTTAGTTTACATATAATGCGGTACTACGGGTTCCACATATTCAATTTAATTGACAGATGATTGATGACTATCCACTATCAAATAACCTGGTTCCTAACATTTTCGGTTTTAGCATTACGAAAATAAAATAATCTTTGAGGTTTATTAATTTTCTGCAGTAAATATGGCTTCTCCTACCACTGTGCCTTGCCAAACCTTAAGCTATTAATGCGCCAAACTTCTTGTTTTTATAAGAATAAAACTTGCTACCGAATTTAACATTTCGGGTATTTTCGCAAATGTACATATAGCAGACATGTGTCAGACTGTGGCTAACGTGAAAATGTTGATATATTACAGCGGGCGTAGACAAGAACTAGGGGACAAGCCACAGTCGATTAGGCAACTTGGTGAGTATCATTTATGTGGATATGTGTGTGTGCTTTCTATTTCTTTTAATATTATTGTACGCATGTGGCGCCAGGGGCTCACCAACTTATTTAGGATATTTTGAACGGTCAGTCGGGTGTTAAGTCATTTATGTGCATTTTCTTAGCTCCATTAAGAACGCAAATACTTTCGACGCTGTTGGCTTAATGGCTTACATTTGACTAAACAATTTAAAAGGTTATTTACTTTTTCAACTAACTTTTCGTGTCTCAGTTATTGCATTGAACTAGTATAAGTATTAAGTTGATTTATTGATATGAGAACTTCTTATTTTGCATTTGAATAGTATAAAAAGTGCAAATATGTTAGGAAATGTACATAAATACGCAGATGAGTGCAATTGCGAATGCAAATACCAATTCACGCACATAAATATCTGATCGCTACATCCATTTAACTCCATCTTCTTACATACAATATATAAAAATCCCTATCAATTTACAATGAACTAAATATGTATTCCAAGTTAGCCAATTTTGTGATGCATGTAAAAACTTCTAATCAGGCTAGAAAAATTCTATAGCCAATCTGCGAGCAATAAAAACATCATTCAAAATACGTGTACGTCAGCATTCGCAGCGATAACGCCAGTCCTTAGATAGTCGGATAATGCCTAAAAGTCAGTCTCTCGTGCTCGTGGCTGGCATCAGCAGTGGCATAAATTGTTACTCGTATCATAACATAGCCATACTTAGCTAACATATGTACATACATGCATATATGAACGAATGTGTGTGTGCAAATTAAACAGCATAACTATAACGGTACAGTTACTAAAATTTTAGAAATACTAGTTTGACGGCGGCTAGAGTTATAAAGGTGTTTGTTTAGACATGTGGTTTTTAAGAAGAAATAAAACGCATACAATTTAATTCTTTGGCCAAAAATTTAGCTTTTTATAAAGAAAGGGGTTTGCCATTATGTTTTAAAAATGATTTCAGGCAAGTGAACGCCGCGGCTGGCTCAATTCCATCCGACCACTTTTTGCAGCAATTGGAGCGGTATGTCAGCAATAACGCGCTGAATATTTTCTTTCAATGCGTCATTCGTCTCAGGCTTATCTGCGTAGACAAGCGACTTCACATAACCCTACAAAAATTAGTCCAGCGGTGTTAAATCGCACGATCACAATAAATTGCTTGTTTCTTTGGCTGTATCGCATGTAGCGCCGTTTTGTTGGAACCAAAGGTTGTCCCTCTGCCCATAGATCACACCAAACACTGACTTATTGAGGATGTAACGGCGTCTCAACAATTTCTTGTGAATTATCATCACTCCAAATGCGGAAATTTTGTTTATTTAACGTACCCATTCAACCAAAAGTGAGCTTCTTCGCTGAACAAAATTTTCTTGTGGAAATCGGGATCGGTGGCATCTTCAAAATTATCACACTGAGCTTAGTAAGATTAAACACTGAGTTAGATTTGATCTTAATAATTATTATATCATAAAATTAAATGCTTGAGAGTTCACAGTCAAATATGCCATAAAATGTATTGTTCAACAGTTCACAGCTGCCAAACGATCTGTCAATTTTTTGAAAAAATCTTTTTGAAAATGCCACTGATTAGACTTTTAGAAACGCTAGTCGCGAATTTTATGTTGATATGGTGTCAAATAGATAATTAATTTTTCAATACGTTAAAAAAAACGTTTTCAAAATTCTACTGAACAAGCTTTAAGAAGCAGCTATTACAAATTGTATGTCAAATAAGAATTATGAGAGTTGAGAGCTGTCAAATCAACTAAAAATTTCTGTTTTATTTAAAGGCTTTACACACTCGTGTCACTCGCTAGTGTCAAATTAAAGCTTTGAAAGTTGACAGTTGTCAAAAAGAGTTAATTTTTCAAAAAAGTCCAAAATCGTTTGCAAAATTCTACTGATTAAGTCTAAAAGCGATCACGAATTGTATGTCAAATTAGATGTTTGTAAGTAGTAAAGAATAAAAACAGTAACAAAAACCGACACTGAAGATGGCACAATGCCGAAACCGGTTTGTCCTAAAAACAAACTTGACAAGGGATGACGAAACATCGTTCCAAAATTCAGTAAAAAAAATGTTTTTAAATGTCATTGGTTAGGTTTTAAGACGCGCTTGTCACGAATTGTATTCAAATTAAAATTTTGACATATGACAGCTGGTAAGAAGATTTTTTAATAAGTCTGTTCATGTAAAAGTCCAGCAAGAATTATCCAGTAACGAAATTTCTCAGAATTTGTGAGCATTCTCTCTCGAAGAGAAACTTGTTAGTTTAACGAACAGCTGATTGAATTCTTGGCCGCATCCAAATATGTAAAATTAAAAACAATGCATTAGTGTTTTCCTAAAACATTCCACTAACGAAACTTAACCATGTTGAATACTAATATTTTATAATTTTCTCCTTTAAAACTCTTAAACAAAAATTTCGTATTTATCCAAATTGCAATCAGCTGCTTTTGATCAGCAGTTTTCTTGCTTGCAAATTTGTGCTGTGTAAAATTTGTCCAGCAAGAATTTGCAACTTTCCCTCAAAATGAAATGTCATTTCGCGCTCTCAATTTCCCCTTCCTTCCAAATTTTGTGGACACATGAACTGTAGGTTTTTCTTAAAATTAGCTAAGACTTTGTTAAAAATACTGCGGATAAAGCTTTTAGAGATGCTAGTCATGAGGTTTAAAGTCAAATAAAAAAAATTTTACCAAAATACATTTTTTTTTAGTTCATTAAGCAAATAATGAAATAAAATACTATCGTATTAGGCCAAAAATTAATAAGATTTTGTTTGATAGCTGTCAATAAAATGCCAAATTATTAACTTTTCATTTTTTAAGGCAAAATGAACTTATATTTAATTTTAAATTTTAAGTTAACAACTGCCATTTTCCCTTAAAATAAAAATCGTTAAAAATGCACTTTTTAGTTTTCTTGACATATGTATATTCATTTAAAATCGATATTTTTCAATTGATTTTAATTCTGGCTTTTTCAAAGAGGATTTCAAGTCGAAAGGTATGGGGCTGGAGTTGAAGGAGGACACTCGCAACTTTGAAATGGTGGAGCGCTTCGTATAATGAAGAACCATCATTAACACCAAAAGTACTGCCAGCGTTTAAATCCAGCGGAGAATCTCTCTTGCAAATAATCGATTGTTCCTTCGAGCTGTACAAGCAATTGAGCAGTCAAGTTCTATCTCGTCGAACAAAAACTTAGAGAGCTCCTCTTGGGGTGTTCGAGACAAAGCTTCTTCGCAGTATGAGCTGTACGAGCTATGTACGCCATTTCATGCGAATGTATATATGAAAGCGCCACAGCCCTGACAGTATTCGATTTGCTATTCACTGGTGGTCAAACAAGAAGATGAAATCCTCTTCTGTAATATCTAGCAGTCCTTTCGGGGTTTAAGCAACCTTAACTATATTTTTCGAGCATGTCACAACTTTTTGCAGGCAGCCACTTACCAAATATGAAAATTCTATTGCCATTAATTTTACTCACGTGCACATTTTTTTTTAACCTTTTGTTGAGTTCCTTAAAATCTAGAAAATAAAATTAGGGTCTTGCCTCATATATAATTTGTTTTAAATAATTGAGAGAAACATTTACGAATGTTCTTAGTTCGACAAAAGAGAAAAAGAAAAGTTATTCACACTTATCTTGAGCTTCGTTTTAGCCCGAAATAGTTCACTTTCCATTGTTCGCTTATTATAAATTTCGAGCATTGTTTTTCCTTATCGGCAACACTAATTTCGGGCGAAAAAATTTGGCGAATTAATTGAATTTGTTCACTATTTTCTGAGAGGCGAAAAATAAATACGGATTCAAAATGTAAGTAATTTAATATAAACTTTTGTACATATAATCGATCATTCTAGGGACAAATAAGTTATTAAAGTTTAGAGTGAGATACTATTAGGAATAAGGAAAATGTAGCTGAGTTATGAAAACAGCTAAGGATGGAGCTGAATGGGTTGCGGCCTGCAATGAAAAATGAGTCCGAACGGAAAGGCGTAAAGAATTTAAGAAATACATTTTTTATCCGAAATTGGCTTGGACTGGCTAAAAGCGGTATGTCTTCCAGCGAAGGTCGGTTTTCCCACTGCGGGAATAATATTGACAACTCCTGCAAATTGAATAAAAAATACTTGTCAAACTACTATTTAATTTGAATTATTTGATAATTTTAAACTTCAAGTATACACCTTTCAGAGTTGTAATTTCCATGTTCGAATTTTCGAAGCGAAATTTATTTCGGGTTGAACTCGCAAAAGGCGTTTTTAATCCGGGCGAATAAAAAAAATTTCGGACGCATTTTTTTTTCAGACGAAACTCACGATAAGGGTGGTTATCTTTTTGAAGTATTTTATCTCTACATTGTAGCATCACTTTTTCGTTGCAAACGTTCATATCATTTCTATTAGATCTCCTGAAAAGCAAACATTCAGGCAACCAAGTATGAGCGGGTGTATTTAGATTTTTTTTTTCGTTTTGCTGGAAGAATAATTAAAGTCGATCTGAGTGTGTTTAGACTTCAAACAATGTATGTGCGTGTTTATTTATGGATGTTCATGGAATTTGTGCTCTTAGGCAAAAACAATTTCAAAATTGTATACAATGGAGAAATATAAAAACATGTTGTGTATCGATAGCAGCTGCATATAGCAACGCAATGCTTATACTTAAATTCAAAATTAAATCTAGTATGGAATAAGTGTAAAATAAACAAAGATAAAAAGGGAAAGGAAAAAAATATTAAAAAGAGATACATATGGTACATGCATACAGATTCATATGCTTTTCTTTTTTTTACTTACATACATACTTTCGTCTTATTTGGAAAAAAAAAAAGGAATGCATACACAATTTGTAAATACTTTGTGCAAATAAAAGTGAAAATAAATATAAGAGAAACATTTGTATTAAGGCATTTTCAAGTACCTACTTATTTTTTTGCTGCAAATAAAGGCAGCCTAAATCAACATTACGTACTCCCTTGTAAGTAAAATCTGAACTTTATCGTAATCTTCAACCAAAAACGTATGCCTGGCAGATCATTGCGGATTTGGCGAAGAAATAACTTTTCAAAATTTTAGTATTTAACGTTTTCTTTAAATCAAATAAAATATACACAGTTCTTTTCATATAAAATAGACTGCGCCTGAACTGCTCTTGATTTATTTCAATTTATATAGTAACTCGAAAAGGCAAAAATTAAAATTTGCACAGTCATAGTTTGTATACTCAATCCTATTTACTTAAGTATGTGTTATTTTGAGATTTTAAATGTGCCATAGCAATAAGTTTATACCCAAAAAATTTTAAATAAACAATTATTTATTAATTTGTTATATCTAATATAGATTTTCAGGGTGAGATTAAAGGAATTCTGAATTTTATTGTTTCCCACACATTTTTGGACCACGCTGTTATACTCGTATGTCGAAACATCTTACAATCTATTTTTATACTAGAAGACCTGGCGAACTTCGTCCCGCCCAAAATTTATTAGTAGTATCAAAGAACATAAATGTATAAGAAGGGACAACACGTTACTTTTAGCAACGAGTGAATCTCCAGGGGCATGCTTTCTCTTTTGCTCAAATGAATTTTTTGATTGGCTAAATAAAAAAAAGCAAAAAAATAAAAATATGTATATGTCATTGGTGGTGCAATATGAAAATTGGATTTTGCCACGCCCCTCCGCCCGCAGACCGAAAATCAAAAATCAGACTTCACAGTCTGAAAATTTCATCAAAATCGGCCCAGCCGTTTTGGAGTCCATACGTTACATACATACACACATCCTGTTTTATATATATATGTAGATAGATTTAAAATTATTTTCAAATTTAAATATTTCGCTCATACCAAACAAAAAATGTAAAATATAATTTTTTAAACTTTACAATGATTTGAAAAAATTTCATCAATATTTCGAGCTTAAAAACTTCAAATATTTTTGAATACGTAGTTTTGTACTTCATTCAATTTCAGTATCAGAAGTGAAAGTTTCAATATCCAACAAATTACCAATGATTTATGACACATTTTTTACGGGCAATTTCCTTCATTTAAGCCGAGCCCACAATTGTTTTCTATATGAAAGGCGAATGCGCGTCGATAAAAAATTTTCAAAAATCACTCGTTCTTTGAATGCATATGAAACTTTCACTTTATTATACATACTAAATTTAAATAGGCTACAAAACTGCATACTCAAAATAGTTCTGGAATACTTTTTGTAAGCTCGAAGTTTTGTAAAATCATTGTACATTTTGTACAATGTTACGCTTTTCGTTAGACAATGAACGATATTTGGAATTAAAAATAATTTTTAAAAAATAAGAAGAAAAATTGATTGTCCAAATTTGTCAATATGTGGTTGTGCGATTCTTTGTGAACAGAGGGGTATACCTAATGGCAGCAATGTAGGAATTTCTTATCACTCTCGTTCTGCGCAAACACTTCGGCAAGATAATATACAGCATTCTAAAAATAAGCATGGACTACTCCACTTATCAAAGAGTTTGCAATATTGTGTTTAAATATAGATTCAAGGTAGTCTTTGAATATTTACGCGAGAAAAGTATTTTATAATTATTTACGACAGAGAAAAAAAATAAAAATTCTAGATAAGAGTTTATGTACTATGTTTTAGTTTTAATTACAAATAAGATAATGTGAGGTGTATATTTATACATATTAAAAGGTTCTCTGTGCATAATTCCGTGCAGCAAAGATGAATACATTCAAGCGGCCTTAACATATTTTTAAAGGGTGTTTTTTTTAGACGTGTGGTTTTCAATGAAGCAATACATTTTTCGGAGTTTGTCTTTTGATTTATGTTTGGTTTACCATTTCATAATGAACAGATTTACTCCGGAACAATATTGGCAAATCGTGCAAATTTATTACCAAAATAATGGTTCGGTTCGCGCGACGCATCGCTGGGGCTCACTTTTGGTTGAATGGGTACGTTAAATAAACAAAATTGTCGCATTTGGAGTGATGATAATCCACAAGCCATTGTTGAGACGCCGTTACATCCTCAATAAGTCAGTTTTTGGTGTGATCTATGGGCAGAGGAAGTCATTGGTCCATATTTCTTCAAAAATGAAGCCGGCCATAATGTTACAGTCAATGGGGAACGCTATTGAGCCATGATTAATGACTTTTTCGTGCCTGAATTGGAGGATGTTGATGTGGACGACCTTTGGTTCCAACGAGACGGTGCTACATGCCATACAGCCAACGAAACAATCAATTTATTGAAGGAAACTTTTGGTGAGGGCATTATCTCGCGTCGTGGGCCGGTGGCGTTGCCACCAAAATCATGCGATTTAACACCGCTGGACTATTTTTTGAGGGGTTATGTGAAGTCGCTTGTCTACGCAGATAAGCCGGAGATGAATGACGCATTGAAAGAAAATATTCAGCGCGTTATTGCTGACATACCGCTCCAATTGCTGCAAAATGTGGTCGGATGGAATTTATTCGATCCAGCCGCGGCGGTCACTTGCCTGAAATCATTTTTAAAACATAATGGCAAACCCCTATCTTTATAAAAAAGCTAAATTTTTGGCCATAGCATTAAACTACAATATATGCGTTTTATTTCTTCTTAAAAACCACATGTCTAAAACAAAAACGATTCAGGCGGTTCAACGCGAATCCTAACCAGAAAAGTCATGACAAACTTATCCCGGACATCTCGACCCAACATTTTCATTCCGCAGTTAAAAATCTGAAGTCACTGTAGAGCTTGCGAAGGAATATTATTATTTCAGTGCTACTAGAGCTGACGTCTCGCATACTAAGATTATGTAATAAGCACAGCAATGACCAAAAGAAGCAGCTTAACTCAGCAATGCAAATAAAATCTTCTCACCCATCTTAACAATTTTTTATGATTCAATCAGCAATAAATCGACCATTCGGACAACCATGAATCTTAAGCACGAGCTCTCAGCACCATAATTCAATCAATCAATCAATAAATTTAGCTACCCATCCATGCGGTGAGGCTAAGGAGGGTTAGCAAAAAAGCAAGGTAAGGAGCACATCATCGTGACTTTTATACATGCAAAGAAAGCTTTAGCCAATAGCTGTGTGCATATACATAACTGGAAGCAATTTGCTGTATGTACAATAAATATTATGTATCTCGATTAAAATTTCCACAAAATTTAACATGCTGTATCGTCTTTCTTTCATTTAACTGTCCTCACTTGATGCCACTCGTTTTGAAAATAAAACATTCATTCATTCCATGCGCCAACGGTCATCTAATTTAATAAAGCATTCCAACATCCGCCAGACGCCCAGCATCGTTGATGTATTTTAATGGCTTAACCAAATGGACAAAAAAATAATATTAAACAAGCACAATTCAAGTACTTGAGTGGTATCTGAAATAAACAGAGTAACACACCGACCCACAACTGACCTGACTAACACGAGCATAGACAATGAAATCCACCGGACATACGGACGAAGAAATCAAATTAACCAGAACCAAAAATTGCACTGAAGATGGCACAACGCCGAAACCGGTTTTTCTTAAAACCAAACTTGACAAGGGATGACGAAAATTCGTTCCAAAATCAATCATTTCCCACCCTGTCGGAAGCAATAATAACAAAAGATCAGAATATCTCCAGCTACTTAGAGAGACCTGGGTTTTGGCAACAACAACATATTTGTGTCTTCCTATATAATATTGGTTTTTGCTACAAACTGCGAATGACACTAAAGCTGGAAAAACACCAAAACCGAAAACCAAATTCAACAAAACACGACGAAAAAATCGTTATTAAATATAATCGTCTTAAGTTTGGACGAATCGCTAGCTTAATGGACTATGGAACTCAATGTAACATTGCTCTCACTATATATTGCCTAAGCTGACGTCTGACCTTTCTAGGAGGAAAAATTAGATTGTATACAACGTGGAAATTTATAGGTCTGCCCAAACGGGGCTGAGATCGAAGAATGTAAGGAACTCTTGCATCCTTCCCGAGGATAAATTTCTTTCTACAGCTGCAGGAACGTCACCTTTACGCTGTAGTAATTATCGTTTCATACATGGAATCTCCTTTGGGATGAAGCCACATTACATAATTATTCTAACACCTACTATGCACATACTATGTAGCTGGCGACATATGTAGTAAGGCCATCCTTATACGGTGACGTCATCGGCGGTATGTAGACTCGTTTTCGCACACACTTTTAACGCTTTCATTTTTATTGTTTTCTGTCGTTGATCAAATGAATTTCTTTTGGTGAATATAATGACGCGAATGTTGCTTTCAATCTTAGTGGTCTTTTTTTTTCTTTAATATATTTGTTGTTTTCCTCATGTTTATATCCATCAGTGCACTTGTAGCACTTGCTGTGCGTTAATATGTTGCACTTTTGTTGTTGCTTTTACGCCTGCTTTGTGAAATCACAAGGATTTACTGGCGGCACAATATTCGATGCGGCGCACAGTGGAAATTTGGTGGAATAAAGGGTTTTTTTTTAACATTACAAATTCAATATAAAATATAAAAGTATAAAAAAGTTATAACTTTGAAAAAGTAGATGACTTCGTTTACTACGGAACCAGCATTTACACCAATAACATCGTCAGCCTTGAAATCCAAAGGAGGATCACTCTTGCTAACAAGTGCTACTTCGGACCGAGTAGGCAACTGAACAGTAAAGTCCTCACTCGACGGACAAAAACCACACTCTATAAGTCTCTCATCATGCCCGTCCTATTTTATGGCGCTAAAGCTTGGACGATGACCACATCAGATGAGAGGGCTCAAGAAGTGTTCGAGAGAAAGATTCTTCGAAAGATTTATGGACCTTTGCGTCTTTGCGAAGGCGAATACCGCGTGCGATGGAACGATGAGCTGTACGAGCTGTACAAGGACGTAGTCTTAGTGCAGCGGATTAAGAATCAACGGCTCCGCTGGCTGGGTCACGTCGTTCGAATGGATGAAATAGCTCCATAGCTGGTGGTGGCAGAAAAAAAGAAAGAACTCCTGTGCGTTGGAAAGACCAAGTGGAAAAAAATGTTGCTATACTTTCGTGTTTTGTTGACCTCTGCCAAAATCGCTCAGGCGGTTGACGCGCAAATTAGTAATCATAAAAAGAAGAATGTTATTCAATTTACGCCGGGTTTCCGTATTTTGGTATAAATCGAAGGGATTTTGAGGCTATAAATCAAAGATTATTTATTACCTCTCTTTGCTTTTGCGTTCTTCTTTTTAATTTTTATTTTTAATATTTGAAAATAGAGACCTTAATTTGAGACATATTAATGCCTATTGCTCTAATAAGGGGTTTTTCCCTTAGAAATGTTTGAGATTTTTGTTCAACTGAGCATAAATAAAACTGAAATAAATAAATAAATAAAAAGTCTTAACAAAAATTAGCAAAGAAACGTGGCACTTCATTTGTTCAGATAAAAACTTTGTTGCCTCGTTCTTTCTGCGTCTTATTGTAAACTTCATTGAAATTACGAAAATTAAGCGATGTATGCGAAAAATAAAAGGATTGCGCCTATTTTTTCATTTATTTTACTTAAACAAATATACGGAAACAAATTTGGCATTCAAATATTCATCGGTACGTTTTTGGGTAACTTTAAAGTAATTTTGAAGGTTTGGTTTATGCAGGAGGTATGTGGTAAAATGAATTGATTCCACTCTTTAATTCGCCAGAAACACTTCAAATTTTTTTCCGAAATATGTGCGGCGTTTTACCACTGTGCGTCGGCCAAGTTTCGAAGTCCTGCTGTTATGATGAAATAAGCGCTTTGACAACTGCCTTTGCAACACGATATAGCATCTAGTTTTGCTACAAAGTGTGGTTGTGTCTTTTTGCAATTCGCTCATCCTACCTTGACACCCTTTCGCGTAGTGATTTCCTAAGTAGCGTTGGGTGTGACGTGCGGGTAAGCATGCGTTATTGCCTATTTTTATACATACATACATACATGTAAGTATGTATGTATGTATCATTATCTCTTGCTTATTTTGCGGCACATTAAACATAAGTAAGTGCTCGCTTATTTCGCTTTTGGCAGAGCGACGGACAACATTCGCAGCACTCACGCCACCCGCTTATTGGCTCTGTTTGCCTTCACAACCACCCCGTACTTGCGCTTATTTTCGTTGTCAGCGTAAGTATTTTTATAAATATACATATTTTCGCATATGTTACAAGCATTCATATCTATCTGCATGTTTTTAACTTTAACTTCACCTTTACCTGCACGCAAAGCACGCACTTAAGGTATACATATTTCAATTCCTTCCACACAAAATATTAATCTCCAGTTCATTGAATGCCTGACTGCTGTGCACGTCCACCTTCAGTCTTTTTTAGTCTAAAATTTAATATACCTCACCTAATTCCTCACACCATCCATTCCTCGGAGCCTTTTTTGCCTAACTTTCACTTTTCATTTACAATATTCTAACTGCAATCATTTTCAATTTCCGCCCTTTTATTGATTTTATATCCCATACATACAACTGTACATACATATACTTCGGAACATACATATGTATGTATGTATGTAGTCTGTAAATTTATTAAAATAGCTCTAAGGATGTAAAGATTTATGCAGATGTACGAATTTATTCACATATGAATGTATGTATGTACATAAGCGTATTAAATGTAACTAGCATTAACTTCGCTGCGAATCAACATCTTCAGTGAATATTTTGCAAGCGATTTTCAAAGATAATATAATTTAAATTGAAAAATGGAGATTTTTATGCTTGAAGCTCCAAATGAATGAGTAAAATTAAATTAAAAATACAAAAATTTGAAGTCAATATTTCATAGGAAGATGTGTTTAAAATTAGAAAATTAGTTTAAAAAGAAAATATTTCCCCTCGTTAAAGTCAAGATAAATTCGATTCTAAAATTAGAAGCGACAAGTTTGGCCAACTATTCCATAAAAAACTATGTCAAAAAGCTGCTGCTAACTGTTATAAATGGCAATCGGTTTTCTTAAAATAAGGAAATTATTGGAAAATAAAACAACGCAATTGACTTGAAAATATCTCAAAAAATAACGGTAATTTTTTTAAATTAATTGAATTTTATAAGCCACAGAAAATTAAATTTTTTTTAAGTTCGACATTTAAATGAATTTTTGTTGAGTTTTTACGAAATTCGTATAAAGTTTAAAATATATGCTAAAATTGCTTGTTAGTGAATAAACTCAATTTAAAAAAAATCTTAGAAATAAAATAAATAGTCAAAACTGCTCAAAATATCGAACTTCTTTTTTTGCCGCCAGTGTATAAGCGCTATTTATAAAAGTTAGCTGAAAAATATCACAACCAACATCGACTGAAACACTAATTTATTTTAAGTAATAAGAGAGAGTTCATGTCTCGCAAGATTCTTATTCATAAGCGCATAATATGGGACGAAAAATATAGTCTACAACTCCAGGGACCCCATCTGCTTTAGAGAAATCACGTCGCCAAGATACGAAACATAGTGCGATCAGGTCCTAGGATCATAGGTTTGTTACATCAAACGCGCAAAAAGCTGCAGTTTCTCGACTCTTCCGACTCTCTCGCTAGCTTTGATTGGACTAGAGAGGATTTGTGGTAGGTGAATAAAATTATGGTTTCAAAAGCCTCAGGCAAATTTACACATTGTACTTAAGGCTTAAGAGGAAGCATAGGGTGATAAGAGAAAAGGAAAGAAGGGGTATGCGTAGACTGATTAATGCCTCGCGAAATTTATCAGATACTTTTACGAGCTAGAGAAAATGTAACGCCTACATTGTCAGAACATCTAATTGAAATACACGACACCTCAGTTTGGAGAACACTGAAGAAGCGCAGAAAAAAAAGATAACTCCACTAACCTCATCCTTAAGAGAAAATGTCCACAGTGGATTGTCAAGGAGACCTACTAAGAGCTCTCAGCTTCTTCCTTTTTGTTTGAGAAAATCTCTCACAGTCTGTACTGCACCAGAGGTTCTCATCAATCTTATTCTCGCTCTTTTACGATCCAAAACTTAAGCAGGACGAATATAGAATAACATTCAGCTTACTTATGTAGTAAAATTACGTTGGGGATTTGATCGTGAGATATTGGAGAAGAAAATTCGGCAGCAAAATTAGGATAATGCAACTGCTGACTTAAGCTGAGCGAATGGAGGTAAACGAAGCAAAAATAGAAAGTACATACATATATCTAAGGATTTGAAGCAGTCTCCATAATAGAAGCTGCAAATTCTTACATTTCCATAAATCCTAATTCTTCCGCGTAAAAGTTAACATCTTCGTTGAAATTTAAAAATTTGACAAGAAAGCAAATAGCATCCGTTTTTTGTATGCATAAAATAAAAATTGAAAATTAATTTTTCTTAAATATTTTAGATATGTGTCTATTGTTATTGAGCTAAGACCAGTTTTTGTTGATGGAAGATTTTATTTGTAATTACAAGTTGAAGTTGCTATTTAGGGTAACGCCACATTTCAACAGAATTTTATTTGTATTTATCATTCAATACTTTTTCCAAGGATCGAACCAACGAAACTCTTGTAGCTAAGCCCACTTGCTGCAAGTAAACAACGATTGACGGGTGGTTTTTCTCATATTTCTTATCCAACCAAATAATAACCAATTTATTGCCCAAAAAATTTTCAAGCATAAATCGGGCGATACTGCTGTAATTTCACGTTCGATATTCGTACGAAGTTCATCAATCGTCGCTGGCTTGTTGGCATAGACCATAGACTTGACGTAGCCCCACAGGAAATAGTCTAACGGCGTTAAGTCGCACGATCGAGGCGGCCAATTGACTGGGCCATTTCGTGAGATAACACGTTCACCAAACTTGGTTTTCAATAAATCAATTGTGGCATTCGCTGTTAAAACCACATATGGTCCAAGTCCATATCATCCATTTCGGACAAAAAATTTTCGGTTATCATCAGTAATGTGCCGGTCTTGATCATCATCGCCGGCCCATAAACCGCACCAAACCGTAATTTTTTCGGGATTCAATGGTAACTCATTGAGTACGTGTGGGTTGCTGTGTGACCAATAAAGCATATTTTGCTTATTGACGAAGCCATTCAGCCAAAAATGAACCTCATCATAAATTGCATGTAGCGCTCTTAAAGTTGAGGCCACTGACTACGAATTTCGGTAGTAAATTTTAATAATTTCGACTCGTTGTTAGATCTTAAATATATCTTTCCATGATGAAATGGCAAACCTTACTGAAGAGAAATGTCAAGAGAGCGGGAAAAAATATGGCGTCGTTTGCTGTCCCTATCGGTCTACTTTTGTAGCGTCCCTATTGAAAAACCTTTTAGTACAAAGCAACATAATTGTCAGACCAAGACGCTGTGTACTTTGAGAATTCGATTTGTCTCTTTTTTACTTCTTGATGGGCAAAAATTAACTAAAATACAATAGGAAACCAAAAGGTAAGTTATATTTTATTTTATGTAGAATTGGCTACATACAAAGGGACTGAACAAAATATTCGAGGACAAAAAATATTATCAGCATTTTAGACAAAAAAGTAATCAACCGCTTTTTTTCATGTAACGTAACAGTCCGAAAGCCGGAAAAGTTTTTTCGCGAAAATGTATTACGTTGTCAATAGGAAAATTCCCAATTTCTTTAGAGTACTTTTGGTCAATTTTTCGACAATGACATAAAATCAGCACTATTTCATTATAATTTAGTGTTTAAAGCCAAAAACAGTATACTTATGTAACGTAGCAGTCATTTTTCCTTCATAATCAAATATTATAACAATGACGATTTTCTATCCTCAAAAACATGTTCTGTGTTCAGGAAAAGCTGAGTAAAGCTCAGAGGAACAAGAATTATACGCAAAAATTTGATGATATCAAGAAAAAAAAGACCAGCTTCCCAGAAGAAGAGGCTAAAGAAGACGAAGGAGGCAGAATACGAAATGCCGTTAACAAAAATTAAAAATATTGTTGAAAATCGTCGTGCATCAATTCGCGAAAGGGTAAAGAAGCATAGAAAAAATGTAAAAACAAAGTTATTGCAAGAACAATCTGAAACCAATGCTACGTAAACGTGAGCATCAAACGATCAGTTGGGGAGGAACGAATGCTGCAAGTTGATTTTGTTGAAAATTTCGTCTGTGAGGGACAAAACGAAGTGCAAAGTGCACATTGGAATCAAAAACAGCTGACTCTGTTTACTACTGCCTTTTATCACAGCGACAAATTTCAACCAAAAGTTTTCGCGTCGAACAGCTTATCACACACAAAAGAAACAATCATTCCTTACATGTATGTATGTTACATACTGCTCTCACAACTGCCGGAAACAGTAAAAATATTAAAAATTTGAAGCGATGGGCCATCATCGCAATTCAAAAATAAGTTCATTGGTGCAGTTATCCCTGTTTTTGAATGCGAGTTTGGTGTAAAAATCTACTGGAACTATGAACCTTACAACTTTTCACGGAAAAGGTTGCATCGAAGGCATAGGCGCAACTGCCAAGATAATCGTGAGAAAGTAAATTTTATAATAAATTGTGCTTCAGATTTCGTTTCTGCATTTAATTTAACAAAATCAAAAATCGCTATCGAAGAACTTACTGATCGTAATTTTCTTGACATAAATTACATTTTAGATGCACCTGCTATGTTCAATAGTTCAAAAAGTATCCGCGACATAGCGTCGGCTCACCAAAATTCACTTTCTGCACTTCGAAAAAAAGAATACAAATTATAATTTTAACTGTTTTTTACATTATAAGTTGATTTCAACAAACTGAGATTAGTGCATCGGTCGCTCGCACTTGCTTATATACCACAATCTTGGAGGCTGGTAAATGTCGCCTTTATACCAAAGGTTGGCAAGGACGACTATGCTAGCCCCAGAAGCTACAGACCTATTAGCATGACATCATTCATGCTAAAAGGTCGGGAAAGGTCGTAGGGAGGCGCTGTCATCACATCCTCTGTCTTTGCATTAACATGCCTATCAGGCGGGAAAATCCTGTGAGACGGCTTTGCAAAATCTGGTTGCCAGAATTGGCGAGGTCGTCGATAGGAAACAGTTCGCCCTGGGCATTTTTGTAGACATTGAGGGTGCTTTTGACAATGCCACCTTCGATGGCATGTGCACTGCTGCTCTACGGCATGGGGTATATTCTTCGCTGTCTAGTCACGGGCCCACCTCTGTCGGCTGTTTGCAGGAAAGCGCAGACAATACTGAAAAAGATCGACACTTGGTGTGACGATAATGGACTATCCGCAAACCCAACCAAAACTAGTGTTGTGCTCTTCACTGGGCGGAGAAGGTTGGATGGCCTCATTCCTCTTACACTTAACCTTAGAACCGTCCTTACCATTTTCAACGTATTTCCGTCTTTTGGGGAGTTGTACTCCCCCATGTATTTATATGCATGTTTGCACTGATATTGTATAATTTAAATACATTTCTTTGCTATTTATATTTATATTTTGCAAAACTTTAATTTTTAAACAAAAACTGTAAATTCAATATTAAAAAAAACTTTAAAATTTATTAAATTGTAAATTCGAATTACAAAAAACTTAAAAAATTCGTATAAATACTATAGATCTCCGAAATTGACTGGTGAGCCTGTACGAATTCTTCTCATCTGTGTTGGACCGGATTGTGAAGTGCTCGGTCCATAGTTTGCGTAATCATTATCATCATCAACTTCATTGAAATCTTCATATGTATCATGGTTACTAAAATGTTTTGTGTAGCACTGTTCGCACGTTCGAACATAATATTTTCCTGGCTTTGAAGGTATGTACTGTCGAAAGCTGCATCTGTTTCTGCAAGCTACTAACTGTTCGTCGATTGTAAGCTCTTTTGATGGAATGAAAGGTAAAGTCAAGTTTTCGTGAAATAATGTCCATATATGACGAAATGGGGCCAACTTGTCTTGTCGTAACCGATCTACACGCGTCCTTGAATCATCAAAACGTAAAAAGCGGCATATTTGCTCGAACCGCTTCAACGACATAACTGCTCTATAAAATGGTATTTGAGACTTATGAAACAAATCCTTGGCTTGTACTAAATTGGAATTTTCATCGCCAGCGTATATCAATATACAAAGAAAAGCAAATCGAGGTCAAAAATATATGGGGCAAGATATACGAAATAATACAGTTTGGTGGTCAATGCCAAGTTCCTCTGAGAAGGAAAGGACTCAGGCTTTATAAAGAAATAGAGTTCAATCGGAACGTCGATTACTCATTGCATAAAACCTCTTCCGAAATGCCAAGAGGTTTTATGCAATGAGTAATCGACAAGACATACCGAAAACCATGAGAAGTTCGCAAGACATCAATTTGTTTCCAGAACTATATTTTCAATAATTGTCGATAAAAAATTACGCTTGAAAGCAGCTTTTTTTGATTTAAAGGTCTAATTACAGCATGTTACCGATTGAACTATATTTCTTTGTAAAGGCTGAGTCCTTTCCTTCTCAGAGGAACTTGGCATTGACCACCAAACTGTATTATTTCGTATACCTTGCCCTATATATTTTTGACCTTGATTTGCTTGAATTGCCACTTCGGGCACTGCCTCAGGCTCAGTCATTTGTTCATCCACTGTATTCTGAATATCAGTTACATGTGTATGTCTTGAAGCGGCTCGGTATTTTTCAAAAGTCCGTCGAAGTCCGAGTCATTGCTATCAATGTCACAGTTTTCACCATTACCAGAAGAGACCAAAGCGATCGGATAATCACGTCCCCTAATGGTTTCGGTCACTTCGCTCCCATCGCCGTCTATTCTATCGAAATAATCAGCAAATTCGTTGTCTTCTTCAGCAGTCAATGGACGCCGAATGTTTGCTAAATGGACAATCCTTTCACTCATTTTATAGTGTAGATTAATTTCACACACAACCGATCCCACAACCGTTACAGAAAAATATACACCAAGATTTAACAACACAATAAAAATCAAAATATAAGTGGGGAGTACTACTCCCCAAATACCATTGCAACGAATAAAATAAATTAATTTTATTCTTGAAATTTTATTTACAATATATTCAACAAATGCAATTTTTATAATGGTTTTAAACCATATGTTACTTTAATCAGTCTTTAAAGTTTGGTTGGGGAGCTCATCACCTCAAAGAGAGTTCTAAGGTTAAGGGAGTCACAATTCAGACTTTTCCCGAAGAGAAGTATCTAGGAGTAATTCTGGATGCAAAACTGTCGTTGAAATCTCACGTTGAGCATAAGACCTCTAAAGCATTGGCAGCCTTCTGGCAGTGTAAATGGGTCTTCGGCAAAACGTGGGGTCTATCACCAAAGGGTACCCTCTGGATATATACCTCTATGATCAGACCCCTAATCAGCTATGCTTCAGTGGTATGGTGGAGCAGAGTCTCACCGTTTCCTTTGCTGATGAGACTCTATAACGTTGAGATTCCTGAAGCTGAATGCTGGTTTAATGCCAACACTGAGCCCGGTCTTACACCTTGTCGAATCTTTACTGATGGCTCCAAAACTGACTCTGGGTCAGGATCTGGAGTTTTTATAGAAGAAAATGAGGATAAGCTTCACTTTTCTCTTGGGGAATATGCCTCGGTCCTCCAGACCGAAGTATTTGCAATTCTCAAGGCCATAGACTACGTGGTGGAAAATAGGTAGTGGGGGAGGAGTATACGTGTCTGCAGTGACAGCCAAGCTGCACTTTGGCCAGAATTGGCTCGGATCAGGTGTTCCTTGGCTCGCAGACAGATATAGCACTCCCACCTTCGGCCATCGATGCCACCATCAGAAACTGGATGAATACTTCGCTCAGCAATGACTGGGAGGCGTCGAGAGGTTGCAGATGGGCAAAACTCATAATACCTTCAATCTCAGAAGAACTATCAAAACACTTGATCTCGCTTAACAGGCGAGACTGCAGGCAACTTAATGGGCTGTTGACCGGTCACTTCACGTGGCATAGACACCTGACAATGATAGGCGTACATGACAACCCCATATGCCCATCCTGTTCTGGAGAGGAAGAGACGGCGGAACACTTTCTGTGCTTCTGCCCCGCCTTTGCAAGAACTAGGTATGAGGCATTTGGTCGCGACGTGTTGAGAGACGAACACCTGAGCTCTTTGACACCCCAAAATCTACTAAGATTTATTCGTAAAACCTGCAGATTTAAAACAGATTAAAAGGAACATGAAAACAGTACAATGGACGGCATGTAGTCTGAGTGCTGATTCGTGCCTGATTTCAACAAACAAAAATTTCATAATAATAGAAAATATCACTTAGTAGGCATTCTTTCAGATGCATGTACATTTATATAATATTCGATATATTAAACAATAGGAGTTGTCAAACATTTAAATTAAAAAACACATACGAATGCCAGTAGCTAA
Organism: Philophylla caesio; assembly: GCA_963971545.1. Lineage (NCBI taxonomy): Eukaryota > Metazoa > Arthropoda > Insecta > Diptera > Tephritidae > Philophylla > Philophylla caesio. The sequence goes on from OZ020606.1 coordinate 75,149,928, forward strand.
CAGTTTTTGTGCATGTGTTTCAGATTATGCAAATTTCAAATAGGCGTACAGCAGAGCAAATAACATTAACGCGCTAAATATACGTAAATTACGCTTAATTCGTACATATCCATACATACATACATGCATGTTGAAATATTTGTGAATATACATACATACTCGTACTTTATGTGATCACCGAAGCATTCAATCATTTGTTTGCATTTAATTTTCGATGTTTTCCCCATTGCTTTGGGTTTGTATTGTCGGCTGGTCGATTTGGTTCGCCGCGCTGTTGGGTATTTGCGCATATTTTCCACTCGTTTGCAATGAATGAATGACTCATTAATTTTACTGATTCGGACAACCTTTGGACGAAGGATTAAACCGCAAGGACCACAAACATCTACCAGGACATTGTTGTTGTCAGGAAATGGTAATGTGCATAGTAGTTTTTTTGGTTTCACCGTTAGGCGCGTACATTTAACAAGTTGCCTTTTATATTTTTTACGTTTTTATGTATAAACTTTTACGCGTAATACGAGTGGCGTCGTGAAGAAGTAGAGCTTCCGGTACAAATGCACCAACTACACAGGAAGGAAATGAAGACTCAGCGCCATCGTTCTACTTCAAAACAAAAGTTCTTCTTATGTACACAAAATAATGTACGATATTGTGTTCTGGTGTGTTGCAAGTGTAATATATTGAGTAATTTTTGGTTGAAAGTTGAACGTTTTAGGGTCGGCGATAAATTTCAAAGTTGCTGACTTGCAGTTGTGGGTTCAATTTCAAGATTCTTTCAAAAGTCAAAAATTAAATATTTTATAAAACAACTACGAGTTGTTGGCGAAAATACTAAGTGCAGTTTTTGTCGGTTTGGTTGATGAAAAGATTACGCTGCATACAAAATGGAAGCGGACGAGGTCGCGGCGAATGGGAGTAAGTAAAAAAGAGCAAGAAGTCGTGTGGCATCATTCGAGATAAGTATACATTTTCCTTATGGATTTGAGCATTTGTTGTTTGTTTGTTTTTTACTTGATTCAAACAGTATGTAAACTATTCTAATTAGCTGAATTACCAGTTAAGGTAGTTATATAAGAGCTACCCACAAATTCTGATCAGCTCAAGAAAAACGGATATCCAGAGTGGGAGATGACTTAGAGATTACGATTGAGACTTAGAATTAAAGAGAGAGAGAGAGAGTAGAAGAGAGTGAGCAGACGAGTTAAAAGAACGATGGTGAAGAGTCTGAGCATTGAACGGCATTAAGGGAATAGGATATTTTCACTTTTAAATAAATTTATCTTATGTCCAAGTGTACACCAAATCAGGACGACAGAAACCAAGTCTATGAATTACATCTACTACATCATGTTCTATTGTAGGTAGATTATAGGTAGGCAGGGAGTAGCGCTGCGTGACCAATATTTTAGGACACAACTAGCATATGAAAGAGCATTCGAACCATTTTATCTTTTCGTTGAATTTCCGCTTGGAAGATGCTTGCAGAGTTTGGTAGACAGAACAAGCAAAAAAATCTTCTAACATCCCGCCCCCTCACTACGAATTGTTTTGCATCCACCATTGGATATGGCTCTCTTTCCATTTCTAGATGGAAATTTCCCCAGAAAGTCCCTCTTGACGACCGGCAAAAGTTGATACCAATATAATTGATGGCTCTTTCTAAAGGCAGGTAGGCAGCAAGAATAAAATGCATGACGACCTCATGAAGTACGGTATCGGTTAACAGTGAGTGACGTCAATGATTATAATAATTCACCCAACGCTCCCTCAATATACTAAAATCATTACAATACATACTACATATTATATTTGTAATGTTCATAAAAATATGCTTACGATTTGCAAATATTCAGGGAACTGAATTGGGTATATCGTTGCAAATTTCAGGACACTTTTTTTTTTATAGCTATATTAAATTTACATGAATAATGTAAATCTCCATAGATTTATGACAATTTTTTTCGTCCAATTCCCAAAACTTCAACGCCGAACGAAGAGCATTGAAAAAACTTCAGTCTGCCGACTGATAATTCGACGCTCAATTAAATTAAATACATATACATACATGCATACAGATATGTATGTATGTTAGTGTATAAGCTGCAGAAAAACCTATCGGCAGAGTGTCGGCGCTCTAACTCCCTTGAGAAATGTCAGATAAATACTCAAGGGAGCAGCTAAATGCTTAAAGATGAATAAGTTTGGATGTATGTATGTATACGAATGTGTGTTAAATCTGAGCAGTGTTTAGCCGCTAGCTCGTAAATTATAATTTGCCTCCGGTAATTTTCCGCCATCTTGTTGCTGCGATTTTTGGCCAATTGAATTTGTAGCGAAACACGGCGAAGCAAAGTTTTATCGAAAGAAGCGTAAGTGGCACGAAGATATAAAACTTTTTAATAAAATTTGGTTGTAAATAAGTACTTACATACACATGTTCATAAAAAATTTTGGAAATGAGTTTAAAATTTAGACAAATTTAATACAAAGGTTTATATCTTCAAATATATGTACGATATGTACGTATGTACGTACGACTGCATAGCGTTTGCTAAGAAAAGCAACAGTTTGTACATAAATGCAGCAGAACATAAAAATGAAAAAGTGAAAAAAGTAAAACCAATGAGAAGCACATAAAATACGCTGCTTTAAGCTGCTTGAGAGGCATATCAGAGCATGAGCCCACAACGCAGATATATGTAAGCTATGTTTGTTGAAAGTACAGTGTGGTTTGCAAATGATAACAAAACAAAACGATATTGTTGCCCGTTTTTGTTTCACCTTTTCCCAGATGATATTGTTCACCATCTTAGTTCACTTTTTTTGTTTTAGAAGGTTCCCTGTCCTCATATAATAATGCCACTAAAAGGCCCACCTTTTTTTTAGGATTGTTACGTTAGAACTTATATTATCTATAGGTACAAGCTTTTGAAAGATTTTTGAATAACAATCACCACAAAATCAAAAATTTTGCTCACATGTGATTCACGAACGTACTTACTGCACGAACTACGTTGCACGTTTTATGAATCATAAATATATGAGATTCTCACATTTGATTCATGTGGACGTACTCGAGCAGTTACCACAATTACAATTTTATAAATCTCAAGTCTTATGATAATAAAGCATCTACAATAAGCTTATGATCGATCTAGTAATATCATGAACCCACAAACCAATTAAAATCAGGTTGAAGTTTTGCGTACTAACTTCTTTTGGTTAAGCTCTGCTAGAGAAATGAAACGGGATTGATTGTACTTAATCTGTTTACAACTAATAATAACACTGTGCTACAAAAAAAAAATCGAATGCTTTTTTGAAGTCACATAGTGGATGTTGTTGGTCTTCAACACAAAACCGGGTTCGAAAAATTTTCTAGACCCTAAAAATATTTTTTTATCGCTTATAAACTGATTTTTCGTCCATTGGTTCATTGGTGTAGTAGTTACGCTTGTGTTTGCTAACAAGAAAAGTTGTTTCTTCGATTTTTATAATGTCTGAAATTATTCAACAAAGAAGTTGCATTAAATTTTGTGCGCGAAATGAAATATCGGCCGCCGAAACATTCAGAATGTTGCAGAAGGCCTTTGGTGACAAGTCAATGTTAAGAGCAAATGTTTTTGATTGGCACAAATTGTTAAAAGAAAGTCGAAAACGCGTTGAAGACGAACCACATCAAAGACGACCAAGAACATCTACTGATGAGCTACATGTCAACAAAATTAAAGAATTGGTGCTGCAAAATCGGCGATTGACTACTACAGAGCTTGCTTATATTGTTGAAATATCAATTGGGCCAGTCAACACCATTTTTAAAGATGTTTTGTACCTGAAAAAAGTCAAATCGCGATTTGTGCCAAAAACACTAAATTTTTTTAGAAAAACAGCGTCGCATGGAAGTCTGTGAAACGATGCTTTCTGACTATCAGGACAAGATGGAACGCATAATAACTGGAGATGAGACTTGGGTCTACGCTTATTATCCAGAAACAACCGATCAATCGAGCGAATATCGTGCCAAAGGAGAGCCAAGACCGAAAAAATCACGCCAAAGTCGCTCAAAAATCAAGGTATTGTTGACACTCTTCTTCGATTATCGTGGTGTTGTGCATTACGAATTTCTTCCAGCCGGCCGGACTCTTAACGAAAAATATTATTTGCATGTTATGCGTCGTATGCGTGAAGTTATTCGCCTTAAGAGGCCGGATTTGTGGAAAGAGAAATCTTGGTTTTTGCAACACGGTAATGCACCATCGCACACTACACTCGTTCTTCGTGACCATTTCGCCAAAAACTCAACGCAAATCGTTCCGCCGCAACTACCATATTCGCCTCATTTGGCTTCGTGTGGCTTCTGGCTGCTCAGCAAAATTTAAAAGACCACTTCGGGGACACCGATTTGGTTCGAATGAAGAGATAAAAGCCGAATCGAAGAAGGAACTGATGGGCATTCTGGAAGACGAGTATAAAACATGTTTTGAAAATTGGAAAAAGCGTTGGCATAGTTGCATTGCATCCGGGGGGATTATTTTGAGGGGGATGAATTAGATGTAGAAGAATAAATAAAGATTTTAAAAGTTATAGATAAAGTCATACTCCTATTTGTATGCAGTAGTATATTAAAAAGGCAGTGATTTTTAGCCACTTGAAACTTGTACTTTATAATAATAAAAACTCATTGCTGCATACTCGAACAAATTCTGTTAATATTTTAACATTTCATATTACTTATGTATAACATTATTATATTATACTTTTCTAACAGGTGGCAGCCCAGCCCTAAAAATAAGTAATGCCTTTCTCACCGAGACGAACCGTGTGGCGCACTTATTGTAATATTTAATTTCTTTTGTATATAATTTAACTTAATTCCACTTTCAATGCATGTGGCAACCCTATAAGCCTTCTCCCCGCTGAGGCAAACACGTGCGATATACATAATATGTATGTCGGTATGCATATTTTTACAATTTTCACAATCGGATATACAGTCTCGCTGCCTGTAGTGCTCTTACAAGCACAAGATTAGTTTTTGTCTCCCGTCGCGGGTAAAATATTGACAATTTGAATATTTATTATTTAAAACATAGATAATTTTCCTAAACAAACAAAAAAATTAAAAACGACCATCGACATTTTTAACTTTTCAATTAGAACTCTTTGAAATTTTTTGATTGTTTGCCATTCAATTTTAGTCTAACAAAGTGCAAATTTCAGTTTGCTAAAATATATCTCCGATTTTTGAAATTTATTTTTGCCGAGGATAGCAGAAATGATTAGTGTGGAAAAAGTGTACGAAGAGCGTCAGTAAAAAAAAATCAGATATCGACGGTAATTTAAAGTCTGAAATTTTTATAAATTTTAAAAGTTTTACAAATTATTAAAAATATCGTATAAAGTGTTAAACAGGGCTTACATTAATTTAAACATATTAAAACAAATAAAACGAAAATAAATTGTCATTTTTTTTTTAACTAACCACTAGCAATAAATTAAGCACATACGAGTATACTTGTGCGTATATGTACATATCTAAGGGTATGTACGAGTGTATGCGTTTTTCAACAGTTTGCGCCTAAAAACTGATACTTTTTTTTTTATTTATATATTTTTACCGCTTTTGTATGTACTTGCGTTTGTACATATTTTATCACTCCGTCTTCTACTTTATTGTTCTTCAACTCCTGCAGTAGTAATTTTTACGGCGCAACAACTGCGACTTTATTACAACAGCAACAATTTTTACGCTTCTTTTATAACAAGAAAATACTTAATCAGCCAAATTATATGTAATTCAACAGTTGCTTGAGACGCCTTCAATATTCTAACAGCTGTCATGTTAATGATTACAAAGCGAAATCAAAACGAAATAGAAAGTATCTGTACAGTGAAAGGAGTACACTTTTTCCGCAGATTTTCGCTCACAGTTTCTATTAAATATTTTTAACTGAGGCATTGTAATCCCCAATTGGCAATCTAACCAACAAATAATACTAACGGTAATCAAAATGGCTGTCTACTCGGTATATGAAAGGGAGTTTATGTAATTTAAACATGCAACACAAAGCAGGGTTAGTCGATTGAAAAATATTGATTTTTAATGTTTCTATACTTTTTCTACAAAAAATTGTGTTTTTCCTAAGTTAAATACATGGAAAATGTTTATGTGTATTTAGTTTTATTACATCGTATTAAATTAGGAAGAACAGATTTATTGGTTATGTGGTTCAACAATAACTGATTAATCGGCAATTATTTTTTTTTTGCCACCCTTACTTGAGGTGGAGGAAGGAACAAAATGTCCACGCGTGACCTTTAAATTTAAATGTTTTTGCTTCAAATTTAATTTAACTCAATTTTTCCGTAGTGATTCATTTTCAAAAATTTTGTATATTTATTACTAATAAATTTCATTATCTAAGCAAAAACATGTATACCAATTATTAAAATAATTTAACAACGTTTTAAACTTGTTTCTTACAATTTTAAAAAAATTAGAAAATGTTTCAATTATGCAATTTTAAAGACTCTGCAATTTTAGTTTAATATTGTGCAACTTATGAATCGCTTTAAATTACCGCTGATTTATGTAATTTACAGAAAATTCTCAACTGCACTTAAAATGAATGAAAAAGTTTGAAATTTTAATGAAAACTTTTAAAATTATTATAAATGTTTATGTTTTGAACTTGTACTTTTATTTTTTTGATAGAGAAATAAAGGAAAATAAATTTTCAAAATTTGTGAAAATTCCTGAATTTTGCACTAAAAATTAATACTATATTCCTTCTAAATAAACGCATAGGACAAGTATCAAAGAGCGGGCTGTGAAATTTTAAAATTACTCATATTCAAACTTTTTTACGCTTACCTGATTCTTCCTGGACTATTCCTAAAAGTCGCTGCTACTGCTGCTTCTCGAGTTGCAAACTCAATTTTATGCTTAGAGCGTGATTTTTTTTCCAAAAATTTCTTTCAAAAGCGCTTTTAAAACACAAACTCACAGATTTTTCTCACTTTCGCACTATTCTTTCTAAGCTTCTCTCAATTATTTTGTAATAAATTCGAACGTTATGCACACAAACTTTTAAATATATTTTTGTTTGAATATAATTATGTATAATTGATATGCGCACACAGCCAAATAAATTATGTATGTTTTTATTTATGTTTTATTTGTTTTAATTTATGAATTATTTGCAAAACAATTGTATTGAGTAAATATATTTTTCTTGTTACTTTTAATCGCCAATCAGAATTCGGTATATAAATATGTGTGTAAGAAATATGCCTTGTACGATTGATGACACTTTTAAGTAGCTCTCACTAAAAGAGAAATATAATAATGAAAAAAATTAAAATAAAAACACACACAAGCAAACGAAACAATCGGCAAGGAGAATCACTTTTACTTTCATACTGATTTTTAGATTACGCGTTTCATTTGTATATAGAAAGAGTAAATTTTGTTTTTATTTGCTTTTGATGTTTTTTTTTTTAATGTGGTTGTTGTTATACGTACTAAACTCTATTAAATGTGCTTTGAATTTATAATTTGCTTTTTATTTCGCTTGTTTTAATTAATACACTTTTTTGTTTTACACAAAAATTTGCGAAACTTGTTTGCTTTGCTTGCGTGCTTGTCGTTTTGGTGGTGTTGATTCATTTTTTTTTTTTACTTTTAATTGCATACGAATGTATGTATGCGTTGATGTGTTTTCAACGTCGCTACGATACTTGATTATTATGGGAAAGTTAACGAACTTGAATCATTTTGTTCGCAAAACTTTATGTTATGAAAAAAACTTGTGCAAGAGTAAAGGGCAAGGAGAGACATAACATACACAAGTATTTTAAGAAATCAATAAAATTTAGCAAACTCAAAACGAATATTTCTTTCCAACACATCCTTAGTTTTGTTGGAAGATCGGTAGTACAAATTTATGTATTAGGCCAACAAAGTTTATTAAGTATTACTCAATTAAAGTACAGATAATTCTCTATGAGAAACCCATTAATCCAAACTGTAACTATGTGAAAATTAAAAAAAAAAACTCAGCAAACTTACATAAAAAGCACTCAAATTTAAATATTTAAAATTTTTCTAAGTACACAGTTTTCTAGCCCATTTAATTTAATAAAAAAAATGTCAAGTTTTAAGTGGTTAAAGATACCGTTGATTTTTAAGATTTTTTTTAAATGACTCTGTTCGACATTTTATGTATGTATTAAAGTAGTCTGAAAAAATATTATTTCCGCCATGCGCCTTCACATTATCCTACCTACAGTAATATAAAATAATTCCATCAAATGGAAACTTTTCCGAGAACAACGTGGAATTTTGTCAATCTTTCGATTTTCCTAATATCGATATGACACAAATTTTACTCAAACAAGCGCATTAATATGCAGATTCTAAACGCTGCGCAAACAAAATCTAAACTATTAAGATCAGCTAAGCGATTGTGTTTAGGAGGAAGTGGCGTAAAAACAAAGTCATTCCTGTCATAAAAACTTTCCAGACTTCCTAATGAATTTTCGTAGCTTATCGATGATAAGAAAATGTACCTTATACATATACATATATTCTCATTATGTCTGATCGAAATATACGTCAACTCAGACAAGAAAAAATGTTCGTCGGTAGCTTTGACGATCAAAGTGTTTGAGAAGAAATTTCGCTCCCACCAGATCCGGGTTTCTCAGATTGCTTGTTTTGCGGTACTCTTAAGTCTTATTCTTAAATACCCGACAGTTCTTGCTATAATTGGCGTCTGTCCTTTGGAATAATGAAATACGAAACCTCATTTCGAAAGTCGAAGGTTCATTGAAGATCTAGCGGCTAAGTTTCTTTTACAAAAATTTATTGATCTCGCAACTTGACCATTGCTTGTCAAGAAACGACCATTGTTTGAGCAAAATTACCTTACTGTGAATCCAAGATTCTATGAAAGCGCTAAACAAAAGTAAAATACATAAAACCTTAAATAAATGTTAGTTTGGCACATTTTTACATTTTTCAACACACTTTTTTCGAACACGTCTTTTCACTCACTGACCGCAAGTTTTTTCACAAACACATTTTTTACGTTTCTTTTTCACAATATTTTATTTTTTATCTTGCGTACAAAAAAAAAAGTAAGTATGTATGTATGTATGTAAGTATGTATGCACAAGAGTATGTTCAGTTTGTTCAATAAACCATCGAATGTTGCGTTAGTAGTGGTTCAATAAAATAATTGCCAGGTAACTAGCTGCCTATGTATCATCGTCGTCGAGGCAGTCGTCCACAACACAAGGCGAATTGATTTTCCACAAAAATGTCTACTTGATAATCAAGCGAATTGCACTGAAGTGCTCTATTCACAAGGATAGCGCAATCCTGAACCAGCCGACATGTGGTCGAGCAACGAAAATGAGTGAGCGATAATTTTCGCTCATTCGTTCGTTACAAATGTTGCTGCCCGCTGCCCGCTGCTAATATGCAAAATATATAAATGGGTATATATGCTGGAGCAAAAGGAAATCGCAACAAGTCGTGCGGCGAAAACTATGTGAGAGTGCATACATATGTATAATATACATACATTCATATGTTTGTGTTCATATATGTATGTGTTTATCTTATCATAGGTCAACATTACATACATATAAATACGTACAACAACAACGCTTTACTTGCGAATGTAGGCGATGGGGGTTGTGTGTAAGCTGTTGTGCTTTGTCGGAGCACTTGTGCTCTCACGAAATAGATCGGGAAGAAGTCAGCACCACTGTTGCCGTTTGGACAAAAAGTTAAGATGTCTTTCTAACTTTTTTTTTGAGACTACCAATTTAAAAAAATATTTATATTTAAAAAAAAAATAAAAATATATTTTCATTCGTCATATTAAATTATTTCAATAATAAAAGGTGGAAAACTATTCGGCAATTACATATTTATTCTTATTCTAAAAATAGAATTTACTGAAAAATTGGTTTTTTTTTAATTGAATAATAAATTACTAAGAAACTTTCATTTGAATGGAAATAGAAAATCTCTGAATAAACTTTTATTTTTTATTTGAATAATAATTCACTTATAAAGGCACGGCCGAATTTCATTTATTATTAAGACCATCTACATGGAGAAATTTTAACGGTTCAAATTGAAAGTTCTTTGAAGAAATCTAAAATGTTAAGAAATTCTGCTTTTTCTTCGTCTCAATAGCTCGTGTAGAACTCGTTATGAGTCTTGCAACGGTTCTGTCTAGCTGTGAGATCCTTTGTTTATCGCAAAGCCAAACGTCCGCAAAGGTCATGGTTAATATACAGTTTTCCGCATCTGTCGACCTTTAAGTAAGCATTGTAATTTCTTCTTTATTGTAAAAGTGACAAGTGTGACATATGTATGCAGGTAGGTCGATTTTGTCGAGAAATTCCAGAGCCAGAATTGTGGGCGACATTTTGTATGCTTAATAGACGCTTGTTGACAACTGTGACAATTGTTGGAAAGCGTAAGTGGTAATACTAGAACATAATCGACAACTATCATGACAATAGTAAATTTTTATACAAGGTTAATAACGTTTACATACATAAGTACATATGTATGTTTGACTGGCAGCAGAAGACTTGACGATTATGTAGAAATCGACTTTGATGCCGGTAAAAATATCATAATTTTTTTTTAAATTGTTTGGTAATTTTTTTTTAAATTGTTTGGTAATTCAGCAAAATGAAATCAAATAAACCTTTTTCAGTATAACAATTGGTTTTTTTTATATAAATAGGATACGATCGGCTAACTTGTACTTGTATGAGCGGTTGCCTAACCGCTTATTACTACTGATCGTTATAACGATCCACATTTTCCGAGCTTTCCAGAAAACCCAGATTTTTTTTACTATTTTCCCTTGATTACTATATGCGTTATGGTAATAATATCAAAAAATCACGTTGATATGGGACAAAAAATAGTTTCAGTAACAACTGGGTTAAAGCTTTGCAAACGTGGTGGTGATTTTATATATCTTGTCTCATTTAAGTTTTGTTACCTATTGGTCGCCCACTAAAAAAGTGGTTTGTTTGCCAAGAGTAGGCGACACTTACAAACATACATTGATATGCACAACAGATTAAGGACATAGCAGCCGCGCAGCAGCCGGCATTTTACATATGAAGCTGAATTTAAGAGGGGGAGGGGTCTCAAACAGAGTAAGCTACATATATGTATACAAATTTCCCGTCGCGCCGCTACACTGAAATAATCAATAATGCGATGGCTGGGTCATGCATTGCAATGACACATGTGGCCGTCACTTTATCCGCCACACTTCCACCGACACCCTCCTTCAGGTCACTTTAGTGTTAAGTTTCGAATGTGTCAGTTAGTTTATCAATGCCACTGAGACTCTCAAATGCATACTGGCTTTTAATCAAATAAAAAAAATGGTTTTCGGTTTTTTGTTTTTGCTTTCGTTCACTCTCAGACTTGCACGCACACACATACGCATTTGTAGATAGGGATTCAGATGGGCAAGCAGCCAAGCAACGTGCTGAATAGAGCGTACAAATAGTGTTATCGCCGTTACCGTTATTGTTGTTGTCACCGATAGCCAGAACGCGGCCACCGTAATATCAACAACACTCATTTTTTTCTCACACAATTTTTCATTTATGTGCGGTGTATTTCTCTTTTTATCACTTTTCACCTTTTTTCATTAAAGCACCTAGCCAAATGCAGGACGAAGTGGGAGGTGGGGACCTGTGGGTTATGCAGACGCACAAACAGACAAACGAACAATCATACAATCGCAGGCAAACCAATAAACGCTCGGGACATTCGCTCGCTCGCTGTGCTCACACGGCGAAGGTACGTACGTAAACGCATATACACGAATGTGTTTTTTTATATAAATTTGTATATACGAAACATATGTTTGTGCGAATAGTTACATATGTACACATACATATATTGGCACTCGTATACGCGAGACGATTGACTTTGCCTGTCCGTCTGCTAGTTAGTACTAACTTTGTGCAATCGCTAAGCAGAGTGTTTGATACATTTGTTGATTTTTCACTTTACGGATTTTCCATGCATCTTAAATCAATTGGCAATTAGTTATATTTATTTCATAAGCCACTTAGGGCATTTTTCAAAACACCTTTTATTCATTTGTATTCGAAAATAACGGTTTATTTTCTGTCAATTTACATTTACATTTATTCTCTGCAACTGATTATACGATTGAAGAATTTTTCGCAAACGAAATTCCGATATTTTGCTTTACTTTACTGTACTCGGCAACGGCTTCACTTCGACTCAATTATGCGCAACCCAGTTCGTCTTGTACACTGCTTTGCGGCCCCCAAAAGCGTTTTGGGGCGCACTTGCTCAACGCCAGCTGCAGCAGCGGTGACGCTCACTCTCCTCGAGACTGCATTAAATGCGCTCTCTTCGACAGCGTTGCATTCCAGTGTATGTGAGGAGTGCAGGGTCGCATGGTGTGCGCTTAGATTAAATTCTAAAAATTTGAATTTGATTAATAGAAAACTTTCTAAATGATAGTATGACACAAGTTAACATTCCTGCATTTTTCGTGTCCTTATATTTGTTTTAAAGATATTTTTAGATTACGCGCGTAACTTTCGGATTCCATAGATTTTCGCAAATTGTTTACATTTTTTAAAAACAAACGACATACATTAACATTTGAATTAAATTTTTTTCATAAATTGATCTTCTGGTACTATTTTAAATTTAAAAAGTTTGTAGGTAACCTTAACAAACCTTAAATTCCATGACTTTAATAATAATAATAATAATTTGGCGCTTACACTATAAAGCTTAGTGTTTGGCCGAGCTTCTCCAACCATTTGTGGTGTGCGTTTTTATAGTCTACCACAAATAGAGGGACCTACAGTTTTGTGCCGACTCCGAACGGCAGATGAACGTTCTCAAAGAGAACAAATAGAGAGCAATATGCTTACGAACATTCTCAGAAAGAGCAAAATGAGAACCGGAATGAGAACGAAAGTATCGAAAACTATTTCAAAGATGATCAAATAAAAACAGTCAGGGAACGTTTCGGTATAACAAAACCGGGAAAAATAGTTTTGAGAAAGTAATGTCAGAAATGAAAGGGGCGTCAAAAAGAACTTTAGAAAATGCTTTGAATAAATGCCGTTTTGCATTAAAGGTTAACAGTGTTTTCTTTCCGGTTTCGGCGTTGTGCAGAAAGAAAAACGACACTGAAGATGGCAAAACGCCAAAACTGGTTTATTTTAAAAACAAACTTGACAAGGAATGACGGTAAATCGTTCCAAAATTTTGTAACAATGCCGTAAGGATTTTAGTGAACGCTTCTACTGATAGGGATGTCTGATTTTTTTTACTGTTTTATGTTCAGATCGATCTTGGAAATACAGGTCGAATGAATAACTGAAGTTTTGTCATCTGGCGGTCTTCGCCTGCTTTCAAATCTCGCTTACTCCTGGAAGCAAGCGAGATATCGCACGTAAAGACCTCAAAAAGTATAAAAAAGCAAACCGATAGTTAAACGAGCGCTCGCTTGCTTTCAACTCTCATCTTTGTTGCTTGATAGCCATTTTCGCATTTCGTAGCATCTTTTATTTTGGCAACATCGTTAACATAGGTTCTACTAACATAAAAAAACCTTTTGATAAGTTATAATGATAAAATCGAGTGTCGCGTTACTGATCTTTTTAAATTAGTAACGGGCGGTCTTTACCTGCTTTCAATGCTAGGTTGCTTTCTGCTTCTTGTCGTCGCAAGCGAGAGAGAGATTTGTTCACTGGGCATTTTGAAAGCATACTTTTTCATTTGCAACATGTCGTAGAGCAAGAAGGTTCGTGCCCTACGTGCTATTTAAACTCCAAACCCACTCATATTGTCGGTATAAATTAATTAATTTACAAAGATCAGTAACGCGACACTCGATTTTATCAATATATCTTATTAAAAGCCTTTTTTGTGCTCGAAGAGCCTATGATAAACGATGAAATGAAAAAGTATGCTTTCAAAATGCCCAGTGAACAAATCTCTATCTCGCTTGCAACGACAAGAAGCAGAAAGCAAACGAGAAATGATAGCAGGTGAAGAGAAATAAATTCAAATGGCGAACATTATTGCGTATACGCCCCAGTAAAACAGAACATCGGGAATGTTCAATCAATGAGAAGACCGAAAAATCGCAAAGGTCTCGTAATGGAAAAATTCTCAAAAAGTTTGAAAAGAAGGAGTAAATTCGTAGAAAACACGTAGGGATAAAATTGTTCAAATTATTTCCTTTATAAAGCTTTTTTATTGTAGAAAAGAATAGGAGGTTTGCTATTATCTGCCAGAGGGAAACAACTCTGAGAAAAATTACAGTACTCATTCTCCTCATGAGATTCGAACCTGGAAGCATAACGTCATACAAAGTTATATCAATCATCGATACCACAGCAGTCGCATCGGAAGTAAACTTATACATTTACCGTATAGTGTAATCAAATAAATATATATGTGTACGCTTTAGGTCTTAGCAACATTGTAAATGATTACATTTTTTTTTCATTTGAATGTTAAATTATTGTAAATGTTTGACATCTGGCAATATTGCTCCGTTAAGCTGTCAAGTTGGCATTTCTCTCTGTTTTTCTTTTTTTGTCTGGTGAGATCCTCGCTCATTGGGGAGATTCTCTAGACGGTGGTAGAGAAATCCGTCGTGGTTTCTCAGCCATCGAACATGTTGCTTGCGCGGTGAAATTCTGTACGAATTGGTGAATTAAGAAATGACATTTTACATTCACAATAACCAGTGACAATTCACAATTCAATTTAGGAAGGCAAACAAAAAAACAACGGATTGTATATTCATATGTTCAGCTAAAAACTAAAAATATTCGTAGAGGAGTTATAAAGAAATAAGTAGTCGTGAGTGATTAAGTGAATTGAAGAATTAACCAGCAAAGGGCCATAGATGAGGCGCAGTACAGCTGAAATGCGGATATAGGTAGATGAAATCTACATTCTCAGCTAAGCAAAAGTTTCCAGCACGAAGCTGTGCGTATAGTCCCAAATACTCGGAATAGCATACAAGTAATAAGTTATTCGTAGTATTACCGACACAAAGTGCAGTTTCAAAGGACAAGGTGTTTTCAACCACATGAAAGCGCTGCCTGTGCATGTGCAGCCTTTAGCCATAAAACTATAGCATTCCTTCGACACCATCTCTCAACCCATCCATCCAACACCCATCTAGTTCATGCCAGCCGTAATGGGAAATTATGACAGCGATGGTAAGAAATCAACACCATGCGCCAGCTGTATGGCGGCGCTCAAGTGGATACCAGTCATATTCATCTCGGCAGTAATTGTGTGGTCCTATTATGCTTATGTTGTTCAACTTTGCTTACGTACGTATGCTTCAAGTTTATCTTATAAGTTTTATAAAATAAATATATAAACACCATTTTTTTCAGTATCCATTGATAACACTTTTGAGAAAATCGTTTTTCTCATATTCTATCATATAATATGTGTGCTGTTTTTCTGGTCCTATTGGAATACCATCTTTACACCCGTGGGTACAGTACCACCGAATGTAAGTGAATGCACATAGTGCAATGCCTTTCTTATCAGCGATTATTGTGTTATCGCCATTGATAATTATTATTTCGAAAGACCTGAGGTAAACTTCGTGAAAAATAAATATTTTTATCTACAAGTGATGTATAGGTTTTAGCAAATATAGATGTTGATTCATCATTCACAAAAGGCACAACCTATTTATCACTAAGCTACTTTATTTAGAAAAGCTGATAAATTGAAAATTTTGTTCGCGTTTAATATAAAGCACTCTGCCATACCACTTCATAAATAATAACTCGCTTTTAAAATGTATGTAATAATTTCTATGTTTGACAAACAGAACCGGCTTCAAAATGACGTCATTATCTCGTACAAAACCTACTACTCAGGCGTACATGTCTCCCCAAGAAGAGAAAGGGGGTATTTAAATAAAATGAATGAATGAATAAATATATTATTTAAGTAGCTTGTACTCGTATGTATGTATGTATTTCAGATGTCATTTATCCCGTGTTTTCAAAGAGTCTTTTCGCCGCAATGCAAACTACTTTGCCCACCTTGAATTTAATAATAAAAGAAATTGAATGTATTTTTGACTGGCTGACTTTGTCATGTCGCTCATATTGAGTAAAAAATTTTTCCCTATCATATCGTACTTACTCACACTTTTTCGTTATAGTGGCGTATACCAGAAACAGATATAGAACACATTTTCCATGCGGATACGCAGGAACAGCAAAAGCGAATTTTAGAAAACTTTGCCAAAACGCTGCCAGTCACAAATCGGTAAGTATTATTGAAGTCTTAAAATATTTTAATATGAATTTCCACTAACTCTATTGTATAGCACTTTAAATGGTTCAGTGCGTTTTTGTGAAAAATGCAAAATAATCAAACCAGATCGCGCACATCACTGCAGTGTCTGTGGCGCTTGTGTACTCAAAATGGATCATCACTGTCCGTGGGTGAACAATTGCGTAAATTTTACAAACTACAAATTTTTTGTACTCTTTCTGGGTTATGCTCTACTTTACTGTCTCTATGTGGCCTTAACATCGCTGGAATATTTTATACGCTTCTGGCGGGTAAGCACACACTACTCCTCTTCCTATATATATTCCCTGTAAGCATGTAGCATGATTTGATCAAGTAGTTGTTATTATTTACACTGTACTACAAACAAACAAACAAACAAAAATTTGTACAAAAATGAAGTCGGAACTTTCACAACAGGGCGATTTAAATGGTGGCATGGGACGTTTCCACATATTGTTCCTGTTCTTTGTGTCGCTGATGTTTGCAATAAGTTTGGTGAGCCTGTTCGGTTATCATATATACTTGACGCTTATGAATCGCACAACGTTGGGTGAGCGTACATACATATGTACATATGCATTGAAAAAAGAGGATTTAATATTAATACTTAAAAATTAATTATCCACTTTAGAGGCTTTCCGTGCGCCAATTTTCCGTATAGGTGGTCCCGATAAGAATGGCTATAATTTGGGCAAGTACGCTAACTTCCAAGAAGTTTTTGGTGATAACTGGAAGCTGTGGTTTTTGCCAGTCTACTCGAGGTAAATTCATTTTTTATATGTTTTATTTTTTTGTATGTAACACGCTTTAACGCTCCTCTGGTTTGTAAACAATTTAATATACATACATACATTTGTGCAGTGTACGTGTGTGCAGTTGTTTATTTTTACATATTTAAGCTCTTTGCTATAGAATGTGCACTTAGTAGTCCTTTTTCCTGTCCATAAAATTCGCTTCCAATTCCTTTTTTTTCCTTTATACTTGTTGACTTCTGCTGATGTTATCTGAATGTACATAGCACTTTTACAAATGCGCTTTACTTTATAAGAAAACAGTCGTTTGGCAAATTATTAACGTACATTTTTATTTGTGTCAATTTTATCATAAGCAGTTAAATGAACATTCGTTTTTCATAATTTCAAGTTGTAATTTTGTAAAATATATTTTAATTGTAAGATGTACTTCTAAGTCGTTCATTCTAACAAAAATTCTCTGTTTAAGTTTTTATCTGTTAACACAAAAATAGTAATGTAAGAAGTCTAGAAAATAATTCATATGCTTTACACAATCATTACCAAGATGAGAATATTCTACTAATAATCAGTGTGTCCCAAACTACGGTTGATATTTTTTTTAAACCTTACGTTAAAAAAAAAATAAAAATTTAATAAGTCATTTTTTTATAAAATCATATTTCTGATGAAGATTGTTGTTTGGGACACGTTGTAAATGTCATAATATAGAAAAGCAAAAGTACTTTAGTATAATCTTGCGATTTTCTATTATAAAATAAATAGCAATAACTACTAACACAAGCAACTTCTGTTTTTCGTTTCAATCCTTCAAATATTCTTATAATTGCTTTGAAATATTAAATTTAAATGCCTAAACATCAATACCCTTGTTGTTTTATCCTAGGATACCAGAGCTATCATAGCGGAAATATCAAAATTTTCTTCGGACTAAAAAAAATCGCTTGAGAGTACGAGTTCGTCAAGAAATTTGGAGTATAAATGTCCGTGTTAGGCGATTCAGTTAAATAAATATATCAAACTTTAATTTTTTTTAATTCTGTCGGTACCAATTCGTGAATAGTTGCGAATTGTCTTGAAATGGACACTAACCAATTTTGTAAATTGTCTTGAATTTATTCTGCAAAATTTGTGAACTAATCCCGCCGTGATCTCAAACAAATCTTGAAACAGCCAAGAAATGGTCCTTTATTAGTTTTAAAGTAATTCGAATCTAGTCCTGAAATGAACCCAAACTAGTCTTGAAATACACCTGATATAATTAAGAAACAGCCCTTAAAAAGCAGATTAGTTCAAAAATTATTTTTCAATAGTGATTGAACAAGTCCCGAATTGAACTCGAAATAGTTCTGAATTAGTCAAAAATGCCACAAAGCTAGTTCCCAAATGTACCTGAAATAGTCTTGAACAGATCTCCAAACGGTCCCGAAATGACAATAAACTCTTCCCGTAATATTCAACAACACCTACTCATATGATCCCGCACTAGTCCCGAAATGATCCTAAAATAGCCCTAAACTATTCCCTAAATGTTCAAGAATCAGTTGTGCTAGGTTAACACAAAATTAAACCCTAGCCAACTGCTCATCTAGTTTTTATCAGAGTATCGATTTGTACAAATCACCATTTAAACTAGGCGACCAAAATCACTATTAAACAAAAAATTATAGAATACAGTCGGCTGTTCAATTGGTGATGAACAGTTATAGCTGCCTCCTTCTGGTATAAATAAGCAATGAATGTTAAATAGAATAATACTGTTATAAAGATCGACGAAGTTAAAATTTAGAAAAAGTAAACGGTTAGAAATTATCAGATTCCATTTAACGCTCTTTACTAGTTTTCTTCTGCTTATTTTGTGTACACTTACTAAAAGAAAACTGGATATGCTCGCCAGAAGCTACTTATATCAAGCCTTATCAATTCCAGTGATCTACCGACATTGCTAGTTGTCCTCAACTGCATCGTTTAGAAGAAATAATATTTATAAATTTGAAATTTCAAACTTCGAGTTCAAATTTTACTCTTTTTTTCAACGTCAAAAGCAATGAGCGCAGCTTTGAGACACTGTATAGGCTTATACATACATACAGTGGTGGCAAGATTAATAGAAACCAAATTTGTTGACTGTTGGTTACGAAAAAAAAAAAAAATAAACAAGGATCAATATTTAAACCTTTGTACAGAATTTTCACACGTTTTAAAAATTTCGGAGGTGTAAGGACAATTGAGGAGTTTCAATTTTGGTAAAAAATTGTGCAAGTTTCAGATGGCTAAAATTTAAAATTGAATTTTTATTACTTTTACCTTTTAATGATATGTATGTTACGAATTTTCTTCCATATAAAAAAAGATTTCGTTCGATAAAATAAAATAAATTAAAATGACATACATATGTACATATGTACATATTTAAGCCACTTGAAACTTGTTCATATTTTTATTACCAAGATAAGCGTTATCACAAAAATTTATAATTGACTAACAGAAAAATAAGAATACATTTTCATTCGTTATTCTAAATTATTTATTATTATTTATTCTTCATCAAAAAGATGTAAAATTGTTAATAAATTTTCATTTTATAGTTCATACAAAAAGTCCAACACTGTTATACCATCATTGTATATCTTTAAAAAAAATCTCTAAAACAAAATTAAAAGTCATTAAAAAATTTGCCGGAAAATACTAAAATAGTTTAAAAAAGAAACCTTAATAAAAATAATAGCCGTATACACTTTTTGGTTTATTCCGTGTAATTATTATAAAAGTATTTAAAAATTTATACAAATTGTTATTAGAAGCAAAGTATATTTTTTTACAACAAATTATACATCTTTTCAAATACACCTATGTACCGAGAGTATAAAATAACAGCACAGTGCAACACCAAAAAATTACAAAGTTGGTCGTTTTGACAGTTTAAGTCTGAGTTTTTTATGTTAAACTCGAAATTCGAACAAAGCTTAAACAGAATCCAGCTGATGGAATTCGAAATAAAGATTGGGGCTCACCTGTTTCAGAATATTGAGCAACATTTTATTCCACCGGATAGCAATTTAATTTAGAAGAAAATCAAAGCTATACAACCAAGGTCGGTGTAATGCAAACAAACTTTTAATAACCAAACAAAATTATGGATTTTATTCGTCCAATAAATGTTTTTTCGATCTGAGAGTTACCAAAATCTATGTTCTAACTTGCTACAGCAACAATTACATGCAGTTTGCCAAACAAATTTTCTGCACAACACCAACATTATTGAACAATCAGTTGAACTTATCTTCAAACAGTTTTCATATGCATTTTTGCATTTTCTTAGAAAAGCTGTACAACGAAAAGCTAATAATTTTTGTGAGGTTTTTCATTGCAGAAATACAGTCAAAAGGTTTGACATTGCGTGCCAAGGGACAGCCGCTATTAAAAAAAATATTTCTGTCGTTCACTCAACTGGTGCAATGTCGATCATTCTGTTTCTTGGTCTCTTTTTTATACATACATATGTATGTATATACATACATAAATGGAAACGTGTATATATGAATGACGTCAAAAAACGCAGCTCTTAGTGGGTATATTTTAATACTCCTAATAATTATTATCCTTAAGACAAGTCCTGAAATAATCTTCCTTGCTTTTCCTACTATGTACGAAATTGAGTGCCTTCTAGCATTTTTTAAATATAACTATTAACAAAAAAGTTGTTGCGCACACAAAACAACTATTGGTATATCAAAATAACACACTCACCCGTACATGGCGCGTAAACTTTACTAAAAGAAAAAAATAACCAAATAAAAATTTAAATATATTTTCATCATTAAAAATGTGCTCGTGCTTGTCACAGTGTCGGCGATGGATTGACGTACACAACCCAAAAGCAGCATCAGATACAATCGTACGATTCTATGGGCGATACCACACAACAATCCAGGTTAGCATACGAATCAATCCAGTAAGCCAGTATGCATATGTCCAAGTAAACTAAGTGCAAATGTAATGCAATCGTTTGACGACGCTAGTAGGTAGAACAAAACAAAATATCTCCACACTGCTGGTATTTTTGTATTGTTATATGCTACGCTACGCATTTGTTTCTTAATCACATAATTCTTAATATTTTATGTTTAAGTAATTTTCCCATACATATCTCTTTGTTGTTATTGCTATTATTTACACACACACACACTATACACAGTCAACATCATCAACTGCTACGCGTGGACGAAGCATTACCGCTGAATATCACTGGCACGGCGACGATCGGCTCAGCATCAGCTGCATCCACTGCAACTGTGAAATCAAATGGTACTGAGAATAATGGCTTGGTCACCACAAAACCATTTAACCCAGCACCAGTGGTTACAGCAGGGACCAATGTAATAGAAGTACTGCCTGTCATTGAAGCCGTTGTAGTGGTGCCGCCCGTGGACACTGCCAATGGGGATGTCGTCATTAGCATGCGTGATATGGAGCGTAGTAATGGCGAGCAGCAGCAGGAGCGAAATGTCGAGATTGTTTAGTAGATTGCGAGTGCCGCAGCGTACAGCGCTTTTACTCATTATCATTAGTATAAACGTATTTAAACAACCTATAAATTTTAAAGTATATGTCATGGAATTGAAATGTGTATCTGTAACGATTTCAGTAGTTTGCAATACCGGTCTTAGGCCTTAGTTAAAACGAAAATATTTATACATATGTACATTTTTATATACCAACACGGCACGCACATTAGGATAACAAATTTTTTATGCGATAAGTTTAATGGTAATGAAAATTTGAAAGCTAACACACAAAAGCTGAAATGTTATTTGCTTATAAGATTATTTTATTCGTCAACGCCAAAAATTGCCATTAAAGTGCAGTTGGTTTCATGTTGAAAAAAACAGGTGTACCCAAAAGTATGCAACTTCCAAACTCGATTATTACTGACCATCAGAGTTTTATGCTCAAAAATGTGCCTAAAAATATATATGTACCATCAAAACTCCGAGTATAAGGAATATATTGGTACACACTTTGCTAATAAATATTTTTAGGCCTTTTTTTTTTTTGAATACAAATTCGGTATCTATTGAATATACTTGAAGGAATATTATGAGTTCAAATTTTCAATTTTCACGTAGAAAAATTAGTTTTCCGCGCAATTTTGTTTACATAACTTTTTCTCTCATATTTAAAGTGCTGACAGGAATTGGCGAGCAGCAAAATTAGTGCGGAATTTGCGCGAACGCAAACTTGTGAAAGTATGCAAATTAAAAGAAAGCGGTTAATTGTTTTATTTTATGCATTTGTTTTAGCTTCGTATTAAATAAAAAGGCAAGTTTCTGTAGTTATAGTTTGACTAAATTAAGGCGCCGCTTTTAGTTTTATTTTTTAAGTTTTCAACTTTAATTTACAATTACAATTTACTCACATGTCTAAATAATAAATCAGCAGTTTTCTTTTAATTTATTCAAACGAACGCGGTTTTACTAATTTTCGTGATAGCTTATTCTGGCTTGTGCAAAATTTTTGTCGCGCGACCTCTTTAATACTAAGGCGATTTACAAGTTGTCGTAAAACATAGGAAATATATATATAATTTTAAATTTTTTTGGTAGTTTAAAATTGATTTTGGTTTGTTTTTTTGCATTTAACAGAAAAATGAATGGAAATAACACAACCTTGTATATTTGAGGTTTTATGATTTTACCACATTATTTATTTACGGCGGCGAACACCCCTGGGGAAAGAGTGATTTTTCACAATGTTCGCTATGTTTTCATGATAAAGTTTTATCGTTTTTTTTTAATGTATTGTACATAATTTCTAGTTAAAGAAAAATGGTTTTAATCAAAGTTTCAAACTTTGTACAAATTGTATAAGCATTCAAGACTACTGTTGATTTTTGAAATTTTGGTATTGCGAATTTTTTTTCATGATTTATGCACATACACAATTTATTATCTTCAAGAGGAAACAAATCAATTCAGCCGTTGACGAATTTGAGAATGTCTCAAAAGCTTTCACTACGTTTTACTGCGGTTTTACATGAATTTCAAGGAGGAATCCGCATTTCGTTGAGAATAAGAACTTTTTGTTTAATTTCATTGCTATGTTTAAGATCACTTTTTCACAGGGACCAGTGCACTCACATCCCGCAATTAGCGTATTAATTTTTTATAAAGAAAAACTGCGGAAAATGAGTGACCTTCCACTATGAAACTGTGCCAAGGGAAACTGGGCTCTAAATATTAAAATTTTCGATGTGTATAAAAAGTAAAAAAAATGACAAAGTACGCAAGAATGCATTTAAGTTACATAAATTAATTTTCTTGTTATTTTTATTTGCGTAGTCACGCCTTAATATTATGAAATCGACTAAAAACGTATATACTCTTATATTTTATCAAAATTGACTTACATTTGTTTAATTTTTCGATAAACCCACTAAACGTAACATACATACATATGTATAAACAAGTGTTAACCTTCATAGCTAGTAGAGTATCTTAAAGTAAAATCATTTGCTAGTTTAAGCTTTTCATACTTTTATGCAAAAACGAAATTGTTTATTTTTTAGATTAAAATTTTTACACAAATAAAACTTATGTCTAACATAATATCGGTTCTTATGTCATTGAAGCATATTTCGTCGCATCATGGAGAAATTGAAATAATGAAGACATGCAATAATAATAAAATCCCGCATCAAGTCTCATTAGAATGTGTTTTAATTTTGAAATGTTAACAAATGAATTTTTTTTATACCATGTACGAACATTTGTTGTAACTACATACATCTATTTTTTCAAACTTTACACACACACATACATAAATATGTATGTATATCGTCCCGTTCAATATCCTCTTATGCTAAGTGTGTATTTATACTATACTATTTTTTATTATTCATTTAAAAATTTGTAATATTTTCATCAACGAAACGACTAAGTCTGTGTCATTTTATAATACATACATGCATACATAATTATAATTGTATGTGTATGTGCATATGCATATAAATAAAGCCAATCAGCGTACAATCTATAAATGTAAGCATTTGTAAGCATTTTATTATTAAGTACCGTCGTTTTGCGAAATAAATTTGTGTTTTTAATTTGCCAAATTAGCTTGTGTCTTATGTTTGTGTGTAATTTCAATCGCTAGCTGTATTTTTTTCTCAAGTCATAAGGATTTTTAATGTTTATCTTTTGCAATTTATCTAGTATGAAGTAGTGCATGCAAGTTGTGTTAATGGTGAAAAATTGTAGTTACAGAAAACCTCAACCAACGTCAGGAGCTCTAAAAATTTTAGAATAGATCGAAGGGAGCGCGTGTGCTCATCCCTCGGCAAAAAAAAAATCCTAGCCATCTCTCCATTTTGCTGAGCCACACTTGCGACATAGATCTTTTGAATACATACCTTATGCAGCTGTGCTTTTAGATTACAATGACCCGTCAGTGAGGTTTTTAAGTATTTTGTATTTTCTTTTTAGTCTATTAAAGAATCGGGATGCTCCTCGAGTTCTATTTCCTTAGCATGTCCCTTTCTTGAGCATTTCTTTTTTGATGTTTGGTCCTATCTACCGCAAACAAGAACTAAGGTCCTATAGGCGTTCAAGCGGTCATATCTTCTACATACATCTCTTTCTTTTATCTTTCAATTGAAAGAATAGAGAGCTTTGAGTGCCGCCTGCCTCACATAAAATTAGAATCCTCTCATCTCGATAGTTCCTACTTAAGTTTATACCAGCCCACGTGCTGATGGCGCAGATATACGCCTTAACGATGTTGGTGAAAGACGCACCGGGTACGGGGAGCTTCACCTTGAGGACCTAGACGTTTAACCCAGTGCCTTCCGTGCCATGCTCGTTTGGCCGAATCTCACCAAGATTAAGGAATTCCTAGTAAACTTGCTGCGGAGTTCTATTTTGAAATTCCTTTCCAAAACGACTACTCTTTGCATATCATTCCTGAGAAAGAGAGCTAGTAGGAGTTGGGATACCGGCTTGTTCTTCCTTTTTTGGAGCGATAGGCCTTTTCTTTGCTAAATCATTCGCTTGCACAATTTAGAAGAGTCCACTCCATTGTCTGTTCTAGGCAGATATGGGGCAGTTCGAGTTTTAGCAACACCGTACAAATGCCATTCAGCCGTGGGCTAACTCGAAGTCCGCTGTAGAGAAACTGAATTCTCGGGACTCCAGAGATTATAATGCTAACCAGTAATTATAATTGACGTGAAATAATATGGGAAATTTTTAGACCAAAGTCGAAGAAATTAATTTTGCTCCCAGCAAACATTTAAGTAAGATAATGCTCAGAGAACGAATTGAACTCTAATATATGTATTTTTCTAAGGTAGAACGTTAGAAAACGGTCGAAAACTATAGCAGTATCTACAAAGAGAGGACTTAGTTCTCAATATCGAGAAAAATAATAGTTATTTAACCTTCTAAAGTTGAATTCTAATGTTGATTTTTAAGCTTTTATTGGCATTAATTAATGAAAAACAGCGCATTGTATGATGTAAATTTTTTCTTATTACCAAATTGCCTTTGCATCAAATTCGAATGTTGTTCTCTAAGCTCGTTTTTTGATTCGAGAAACATTAGAAAACTATATTAGAATTCTAATGTTAAATCAAGGTTTTTCTCTAACGACAGAGATTGTGTTTGTGGGATTTTCCTTCAGGACCACATCAATTAGTACTAAATAAGGACGCATAATGGTTTGTATAAACGATTTAAAAAAAAAATTGATACATTTTTAAAATTAGGGAAAATGGGATATTTGCACGTAAGACCAAGAGCAGAGAAAATATTTTAGCAATTTAGGAAACATCGTCAGTCGGCTTAAATATAAGAATCAAAACGATTGTATGTTTGTACATAAACATGTGTAATTTTCCACCTTTCGAACAGCATGGGAGATGGCATCAGCTACCCGATACGCCATTTGGAGGAGGACGCCGAATCGTTGCTGGGTAATAGTGACACTCGCATCGAAATGGAGGAGGATGTCTTTCCAGAGACGCGTTTTCACAGCACATATGTTCCATAGTTGATAATTTCCGATGATAACGTGACATCTTATTATATTTAGTTATTATTAACTGCACTAAGCACTCGGAGAGTCGAAGTCATTTATTGATTTCCTCGTAAAATTGTATTATTTTTAAAGATTAAAGGTCACGTTGCGAGAGTATCAAATAAATTTAACATAAATAAGCAAATTTATTATAATGAAGAGTATTCACCGATTGTACATATGGACTTTGAAAAATTTTTTTTATTTAAATACATACATAAGTTTTAAAGTCATAGATATACATACACATACATACAAATTGAGACAAATTTTTTACAAATACAACCGCGCTGACATTGAGTATGTAATATTTGTTATAAGAAAAATATAAATAAGGATGTGAATACATATGAATTATTGAAGTGTTATACATATTTGTCTTAAACATAAATCTATTATTTAAATTATATTATTGGCTTATTCATTAATTTAATATGGCCTGTCGCAAACATTTTATAAATCCGACTGAGATAAATATTAGAGATTCTTAACTGTTATACCACAATATGCATATGTATAGTCACATTATAATTACCCGCAAAATTGTTTCCTGCTTAAATGCATTAAAATGAGATGGGTAAATATAAGAAATTAAGAAATTTGGACTTTGGTTTTTGAGTTGCCGTGTTTTCTGCGACCAAATTAATTAATAAAGTAATTTTTTTACTTTAGAAGTTTTTCAAACAAGACCATAAGACCATGAAGTGGTATTTAAATTAAAGTAGATAATCTCCGTTCTCAGTTTTTTGTTCCACTACGTACATAATTTTTATTGGTTTTCAAATTTATTTATTTTTATTGTGTTAGAAATAGTATGTTTGTCATACGGATTATTACTTCTACGTTTTTTTTTAAGTTTTCTATAAGTCATATTTTCCAGAACCAAATTAATCCACAAAAATGTTAACTAAGGGCTAAGAGTCAGTAAACCAAAGAAAATAGCACATTTTAAGCCGGGGAGTTAAAATGTTATAAAAAAAATATCCAATCCTTTGGGTAAATTAAATTTCCTTATAATTTTTCCCAAAAACCAATCGACCTTAAAGCTCAAAACCCACTAAATCACTACCACGGAAGTTTTGTTAGTAAGAAATAAGGACTAAATTAATAGGTAGTTCGTATAAAATATTTTACCCTTTTAAAAATGGTATAATTTGATCCTGAAAAGTCTTGCGCTTTAGAACACTTTTGAAAAACGTGGGTCAAAATGATCCTTAAATATGAAATTTTAATTATTTAACTGGAAAATAATAACAAAGATGGTAATATTTAATCATTAATTTCGAGTATATTAAACTTATAATTTTCACTGAAGAATTTTTTTTTTTTCATATTAATATTTAATTTTTCTTCGCTGCATGGTACAGTTTCTTAAATTTTGTATACAATAGGCTATGATTAGAACGCTTTCGCGAGTAATTTTCCTGCTACATAGTTAAATGGCAGATGGATATTATCCGCATCATTCATAAAAATTCCAAAATTCTTTGCCTCAATTGTCTGAACTGTTTTGCAACATCGTGTAGTACGGATAGGATTTAATGTTGATTGGGTGGCTATGAAAGAGTAATTTTTATTATAAATGCAAAGAAAAAGGATAAAAATTGGGTAAGTGGTTTTTCTGACTAATTCTTGTACCAGAAATACTCTTCGCCACTATGTACATATGTATGTATGTACAAAGCTACATCAGCAAAATGATGGGCACAGTGTCCCAAAACCGCTTAGGTTCGTAATTTACGATTCGATTGTTAAACGCATCACTAACCCTTTCAATTTCAAACTCATCTCATTTAAGCGGGAAAATTAAATAATTTTTGTATAATTATGGTAACGGAAATATGTACATATGTACACAAAAACCTTCGTGCATATGTTTGTATGCATGTATGTTGTTAAGATGTTTATATTTCTATTTCTTAGTACTCAGTAGCTAGTAATATTTAGTCAAATTTTATGACAAATAGAACCTATTAACTTGTTTAAACAATGCAATAACAATTAATATAAAAGCGAACAAACCTTACTACAATATGGCCGTTAACAAACAAACTTACACACGTACCCCACGTTCACAAATCATAGCACAACCACATATTGGCAAATTTGATCAATTTAGTTTTCTTCTCATTATTTCAAATGATATTTTAATTTAAATATCGATCATTCTCTAATAAAAAACTTTATACAAAAGGAGCAACGATTTAACAAAACTTCCCACTTTTAAAAAAAAAATTTTTTTTTAATGTTTTTAGTATGCACTTTGTAGCTTAATCAATTGTAGTGCAATAAAGTGTAAGATTCAAGTGTCTGTAATTAATCACTGATTTTTGAAAATTTTTTCGCCAACGCTCCTTCGCAATGCCTTTCATGTATAAAATATTCGCGAGTTTGAGTTTATGGAGCAAATCGGCAGTAAAAAATTGTTAAAAATTCTGGGTAATTCGTAAGCACTTGAAACTTGCACTTTACTTATGTACTTAATTCGCTAAACAACCGCCTAGGCGATTTTGGTCGAGCGCCAATTGGAGATACCAAGGCTACCCAAGTCACCGGGTTTTTCCAACGCAGAGAGGCCTCTCTTTTCCTCTACCACTACCAGCGGGTACCGCGTCGAATACTTTCAGCGCTGGACCGCTTTTATCCATTCCAACGACATGACCTAGGCAACGCTGGATCTTAATACGCAGCACTATATCTAGCGTAAAGGCCCATAAATCTTACAAAGCATCCTTCTCTCGAATATGCAAAATGAAACACATTGCTTTAGTGTTTTCTTGAAACATACTACTAACGAAACTTAACGAAACAAAAATTTACTTGCTTCTTGCATGTTTAACACTCCTATCTTTAAAATCTTTAAACAAAAATTTCGTTTTTATTCAAATTGCAATTAGCTGTTTTCTTGCTTGTAAATTTGTGCTGGGCAAAATTTGTCCAGAAAGAATTTGCAACTTCCCCTCAAAATAAAATGTAATTTTTCGCTCTCAACTTCGCCTTCCTTGCAAGCTTTTTGGACAAAAGCGTGATATTCTGCAAAAATTCGCAAAATTTAGCTGCATCGCGTTCACTCTTAATGCTGGTTCCTAAGTAGACGAACTCCTCTTACTACCCAAAAATCTCAAAAAAAAAATATTTCGAAATTTTTATGAAATGTGTTAAAACATTTAAAAAATATTTTTTATGGTTTTTGATAAAAAAAAAATGGTATTTTAATTTAATTCTAATTTTAAATAATAAGACGAAAATGTAATTTTTAAAACGTGACAGTATGTGGTGGTGCTATAATTTGTGAACAAATTTATGTATAAGATTAAAAACCATAAGCAAAAAAACATTTGTAGCAATTGTATGTTTTGAAATATAAAAACTTTATAAATCTAGCTAGTTTAATAAGAGTATATTTAAATAGACGTTTCGTACAAAAATTGTTGATTAAAAAAAAAACATTATTGAACAGTATAAAAAATTTCAAAATATATACATATACATATGTATGTATATATCAGGGACGGATCCAGAAAACATTTTTGGGGGGGGAGGTCCATTTATTTCCAACTTTTTAAGGTATTATACATATTTTAAGATATTTGATTATAATCCATTATAAACATGGATATAATAATATTGGGTAAAATATTGAATGCATTTTTATAAAGCCATCGTTAGGCTATGATTACATCATTTGAATCAGTAGAATCATAAAACGTCAGGGATTTAATGTGCTTTATCGATTCTCCTCTTTATCTTTGCCAAAATATCTAGTATTTGGTCACTAGTAACCTCAAAGTCTCGATAAATATTTAGCAGCGCAGATACGTCCTCAATCTCCGTAAACTAGAAAAGGACCGTTCACTCGAAGCCACCGTGACTGGCAACGTGGCACTGATTTGAAAAAATCGGCAAATGTGTTTGTAAAATTGCAAATTACGAAGGCGGTTTGATAAGTCATTAACTTTTTGAATAAAATATAATTTTTCGACAAAAAACACTGTCTTTATCAACAGAATCTCCTTTTAAATCTTTACACTTAGTCCAGCTTTTTCCAATTATTTTATTTTGACCCAAACCCCTTACCACACAGCCATTTCTTCAGGTTTGGAAATAGAAAATAGTCGCAAGGATTTTCGCCATGGTGACAACACACGTGTACATTCGCGCTTTTTTCGAGTGTAAGCAATCACCCATCGCACAAAAATTTTTATCATATCCAAATATTCGTGTAAAATGTGATGTGGCTGCTCAATTGAGATGCCTTCAACCTCGGTCACCTCACGCACTTTCATTCTCCGGTCATCGAATTTTCCGGTCATGGATTTTATCGACGACTATAATAGACGCCAGTAAAGGGCATTAGAATATATAACAATAATAATAATTTTGGCGCTTACACTATATAGCTCAGTGTTTGGCCGAGCTTTTCCTACCATTCGTGGTGCGCGACTTTATATTCTACAACAAATGGAGGGACCTACAGTTTTGTGCCGACTCCCAACGGCAAATGTATTTAATGCGAAGCTTTTTCATGGCAGAAATACCCTTGGAGGTTTGCCATTGCCTGCCGAGGGGTGACCGCTATTATAAAAAACTTGTTCTATAATTAAGATTTTACTTGCCCTGACTGAGACTCGAACTCACCGGCATAACGAGTTATAGCACGCACCGCTACCAACTCGACCACAGCGGCGAAGGGCATTAGAATAGCGATATTGTATTTTGAAATTTTCTGAGACCACCGATATTTGGGGGGGAAGGGGTGGTTGTGGTATCCAGACACCCAGGATCCCTCCCCTGTATCCGTCCCTGGTATATATATATATATATATAGGCTGTGTTTCCAAAAATTGCAGTGAGTTTCAAATTGATATTTTTTTAAACTTATATTTATTTAATTTTTTTTTGTCATTTTTCATTTAAAATTCATTAGGAACTATAACCGAAACCATATAAATAAAAGTTTTAAAGCTTACTAGATTCGCAAAAACTACAAATTTTTCTAAATGTTGTCAAAAACAATTTTTTATTCAATAATTTAAAAAAAAAAAACATTCGGGGTATGCAGTTTTGTAGCCATTCAAAGTGCAAGTTTCAGTTGGTTAAAAAATACCATTGATTTATTATAATATTTATTGTCAAGGGTGTTGAGCATTCTATTCCACATAAAATTAGATTTTGATGATACGTTATATGTATGTATATCGAGCCCCAACCGCGAAAATAACGTAAGCGACATTTTTCCAAAATTAACTTTTTGATGCAGAACTGTTCTAAAACTGATAATACGTCATCTGGCTAAATATTGTTTCGCTAATCGTTATAGTTATGGAGATGTACGACTTTACATTTTATCGTAAGCGACATTCACTCTTAAAAAAAAAAAAAATATTTAAAAAAACCTTCTCCTGTAAAATTTGGTTTTTGTCGCTTACGCTAAAATGGCGGTAAAGGTTCGATATGTAAATGAAAATGCTCAACACCCTTGACAAAAACAAGCTCTAATAAATCAACGATACTTTTTAGTCAACTAAAACTTGTACTTTGTTTTACTAAATTTTAATGGGCAACTACAAACACAGTATTTTCCTAAAGGTTCTGATTAAATAGTTTGAAATTTTGATGACATTTTTAGAAAACTTTTTAATTTTTGCGAATTTTGTTCAAGCTCGATTATGGATACTTCTGAATTTTTATTGAAAGTTGTCACAAACAAATAAATAAATATAAATTTCATTTTGAAATTCACTGCAATTTTTGGGAACACAGCTGTATATCAGCGTACAGTATTAAAATAAATTGAAATATATTGTAGTTATAAATGTGTATGCATATGTATTTAGAGTAAAATATATGTATAAGATTATAATATATGATTTTATTCATAACTATAAATGTTGGTATACTGTGTAAGTAGATTATACAAAGTTAGAAGGTATACAAAAACTTTATGAATAAGCATCAAGCTATATGTGAAAGTTCATGCATTGGCATATGTAAACGTGGACTTATAGCAATAAAGAATGTAAATTCACATAAAAAAGCACCAATCATTTTCTTCGTTCAACGATTCAACGATCTCCAGCTGTTAGATAGATGAAGAATATACCCTAATGCAAAATTCAGGTAAGTAGTTATTTAATCGAGTTCAGTTTTGATAGAATAGGAAGAAACATCAAATGCGTAATCCTCAAAATAGTGTTTTATGCGAACAGGGCTATCGCTTATTGCCTTACGTCCGAGATAAGGAATCAGTGAAAAAGCACTCCATTATGAAACAAACTCCTTGGACTGATATTATTCAAATCCAAATATTGTTGCAAGATTTTAAGCTCTTGTTGTTTTAGAAAGCCAAATCATAATTTCTTGTTTTTTATTAATTTTGTTTTGGTCTGTTCCGTCGCAGTATTCTATGCAAATGCAATTCTGCGTTCTGTGGAGGTTCATTTGATTATCTTTTATAACGACATTTTAGAGTGAAATACGATGACCACAAAAAGCATCAATGGTCCACAATAATAATCAATAATAATATTACTAATTTCAAAAACACTATATATTTGAAAAAAAAAAATTAAATAGTTAGATATTTAAAAAAAAACTTTAAATTTATAGACATAAACTAAGTTAAGACCATTAGTCAGATAAGTAAGCACTGAATAGTAAGCTGAATTTTAGCTAACAGCCTTTAAAGTCTCAAATCAAAATGAAAAATGACATATAAATGTACAATCCTATGTCCGAATTCAGTAAGCAGTCTCTGTCTTTAATAGAGACAAAAGTCACAAATTTAGACCAGTTGGCATTCATAAGTTTCAATATATAGCCTCTAGTCTCAAAATAAAGTCTCTAAATTGTGATGATCAGGTCACAAAAAATTAATATTAAAGTGAAAGCGAGGAAAACCAATAATCTCTAGCTCATTTTGAGACTTGAAATGAGACTGAGTTACTGAATTCAGGTATAAATAATATCTTAACTCATGCCGGAATTCAGTAATTTGGTATAATTACAAGTCTCAAAATTTAAGGCTATGGGCTAGATATTATTGCCTTTCCTTTCTTTTATGTTTATGTATATATTTTGTGTTTGGCTTGATTTTTTGTAACCTGCTTATTATCTGGTCACAATTTAGAGACTTTATTTTGAGACTAATGCCCGAATTCAGTAAGCAGTCTCAGTTTCTAATAGAGAGAAAAGTCACAAGTTTAGACCAGTTGGCATTCATTTGACCCGGTGAAAAGCAGGTCACAGAAAATTAAAATTAATGTACGAATTGAGACTAGAAAAGAGGTTTTCTTTTGAGTCTAATGAATGCCAACTGGTCTAAAATTGTGACTTTTGCCTCTATTAGAGACTAATACCCAAATTCAGTAACTCAGTCTCATCGCAAGTCTTAAAATTAATTTAATTTTTTGTGACCAGCTCATCACCAGGTCACTATTTAGAGGCTTTATTTTGAAACTAATGAATACCAACTGGTCTAAAATTGTAACTTTTGTCTCTACTAGAAACTGAGACTGCTTACTGAAGAATATTTACCAATTTTCTTAAAATGTTTTTAAATAGGCAGCAGATTCATGATCCAAGGTTCAGTTTACTATTAGCAGAAATATTCTAAGGAAATTTGAATTTATAAAACATTTAAAACATTTTTATGCATTACCGAATTTATCGAAGTCCTAAAATTCGTGGTCTGCCAACGGATTCAAAGCATGGATTTGTCATTAGCTTTTTCGTTGATTTCACAAAAATTCGCACTAGGCTGAATTCGATTATAGCCTCGAATAGTGTAGATAGAAGTTACAATTTTAGAATGAAGGTAATTAAAGTTCCAAACTTCAATCAAAATTTCATATAGAGCGTAAAATGTAACATACGGAATGTATGCGGGCATTGGTTGATGCATATGAACGCATGCAGAACTTTATTTTATTTTCTATAAAACCATATTTTTTTAATGAATTCAACTTATAAGAGAACATAAAAGCTTTGTAATTACTTTTGAAGCAAACTAACTTCAAGTTTTATTTTGAAAATTTGCATTAAAGTTTTAGGGTAAAGTAATTGATAAGCAAGTATTCCCAATATTTATTCATTGATACAAGAATTATGTTCTAATCATGATTTATACAATATACAATAAAAACTTGTTTACACATTCGTTATAACTATTTACGATAATTTTAAGCAATTAAACGTTTCTTTAATTGCAACTAATCGAAGCGACTCAAATCGCTTTTATCTTCCAACATTACCGATGTTGACTTGCTATCATTAGCTGGCACTACTTCAAAATCATCATCCTGCATGTTTAAGCTGTTGGCTAAGTTTTTCGCTTCCTTTGACTCCAATTCTGTTTCCTCTGCTGTAGCAGCAAAAGATCCGTTCTTCTTACTAATTTTAGCCTTTTTCGGTAATGATCTATCTTCACATTTTTGCAGGTTCCCCCGAAAGTCTTTTGCATCGGAATGTTCCAAAATTTGACGCTTTTTACTGTTTTTATTGCTTTTCATAACATCTGGTCGAATGCCAGTATCATCACTGCGCGGTAGTTGATATTCGTCAAGTTTTTCCTCTACTTCTGGTACATTTGGTTGCAATTTTTCATTCAGCGCCGCCATAGCAATCAGCAACGCTTCTTCGGTGCGTATTGTTCGTGATCCTTGACGAGGCAACACATTCACGTACTTATCAAAGAGGAGCGATGGATCATCGACATTGAGTTTATCGTCATTGGCCAGCGCAGCTTCCAGCCCCTTGAGTCCACCGAACGTAATAAGTAGATGGTTAAATTTATATGAACGATTTGGAACTTCATGCACATTTGTGCCACGATCCGATGTGCCAACTGTGAGATCATAGCCCCCAGAATAAGGTGATTTTGTGAAGATTTCGGTGAGCGAGTGAGCAATGCGAACTGTGTAGCCCCAGTAGAAGCCAGTTTCGCGACGCGGTTCATCAGGACTGACAACTTTGCCGCGGATTTTCTTGGTGTTATCTAGAAAAAGACACCTGTATGTTAGTGGTTAAAAAACAACACTTAGGGCCAGTTTTTCAGTGCAAGTTAAACTCTGTTTGCCGTTTAAACTAAGTTTAAACTCAGTCAACTTTAAACGGAGTTTAAACTAAGTTTAAACGGCCGATCGCGCACGGTTAAACTTAGTTTAACGTATCAGCTGTTTGCTGACTACTTCTTTTTGCTTGCAACAAATTTAATTCAGAGCAAGGAAACTAAGTTTAAATTTAAACTGAGTTTAACTAAACTTAGTTTAAACTGAGTTTAAACCAGCACTGAAAAACTGGTCTTTAGTTACCTTCATACCTCGCGCATTTTCCAACTTAACAGTGACGCGCACTCCCGGTTCAATTGCCTTATTGACAAGCACATCATTCAGAAAACCAGCATTGACATACGAAAAACCAGCTTTTGCTTTTTTATCTGTAATTATACCTTCTCGATAAAGGAAAACATTTTGTTGGCGTAAATGATGTGGCGTATCCAATGGATTTAACAGTCCGGAATATTTTAAATCCTTATGCAAAGGAAAGAAGAATTTTCGAAGATATTGCGGGCACTCTAAGTATTGGAGTATGCGTGCTAATTGCAGCGAACTGCTCCGTACTGTTGTTGGCACTGATTCATCGCCATTTGCCTTTCCTTCATCGTCGTCTGTGTCATAGTTTCGTTTTGTTTCCCGTGCTGTAGCCAGACCAAAGTCATCGAACACTATTACTTCATTCACACGGAATATACAGGCCGCTCGCGCTATCTGGCCAGCTACATAGGAGCGCAGTTCAGCCGATTGTGCATTCTCTAGTATAGAACCAGGAACTGCAATGCTAACAGTGGAAGGCTTCGGTTTAGTCTTTTCAGCGTTGTGTGCAGCCGATTCTAATGCATCTTTTTCCAACTGTGAATTCTCCAAATCCTTTAACAATTTTTCTTGTTTTCGTTGCTTTTTCAGCGCTTTTCTTTCCTCATTTACCTTCTTCCATGACTTAGGTGGTTCTTGTCCGGCTTTCGATGGCGGCATATTTAGGAAATTGGTTTTTATTGTTTAGTAAATAATAAAATAGTTTTTAGTGATTCTACTTGACACGTGCAGAAAAAGACCAGCTGTTGTAGTGGGGATTGTTTGTAACGTGTTGAATATGAGCTGTACATATTTATATCAACGGAAAACATATGTTTTTAATAACAACCCAGTCAATAATATCAAGGGTTGGCTTTCCAATAAGGAACCATACGCGATTTCAACGAAAATATAAGGAATTCGGTCATGAAACTTGGTGAGGATGTTGTGGAAGACCCCCGTCATCTAAATTTATCAATGTTTCAATTTTATTATTATTACTATTAAAGAATTTTGTTGTTAAAAATCTCCACTAACACCAGCAACTGTTCAATCAAAATAACAATTATCAATTATTTTTTATGCGATATACAATATTTGGATTATTTACGTGCGTATCTATTACTTTGTGCACATTTTTTAGGTAAATTTAACTTTATAAACGCGTTTTTAAATGTGTCTAGAATGTTTACAACTTTTTGCAAGCAAACATAAATAAGAATGGCGACATTACGGGCGGTCTTCACCTGCTTTCAATGCTAGGTTGCTTTCTGCTTCTTGTCGTCGCAAGCGAGAGAGAGTTTTGTTCACTGGGCATTTTGAAAGCATACTTTTTCATTTGCAACATGGTTCGAGCCCTGCGTGCTATTCAAACTCCAAACCCACTCATATTGTCGGTATAAATTAATTAATTTACAAAGATCAGTAACGCGACACTCGATTTTATCAATATATCTTATTAAAAAGCTTTTTTGTGCTCGAAGAGCCTATGATAAACGATGTTGCCTCAATGAAAGATGCTACGAAATGCGAAAATGGTTGTCAAACTACAAAAATGACAGTTGAAAGCAAGCGAGCGCTCGCTTACCGATCGGTTTGCTAGACGAAGCATACTTTCAACTTTTTGCGGTCTTCACGTGCGACATGTCGCTTGCTTTCAGAAGTAAGCGAGCGTTGAAAGCAGGTGAAGACCGCAAGTTATGAGCAAATGTGTGCTCCATTCGTTTCAAAATTAAATACACCACATTAAAGGGCCGTACACATAAGACTTTCGAATTGCTTTGCTTCAGAGTTTCGCTTTGACAGATAAGTTGAAGACCTGATGTTATATGAGTGCTGCTACATACAAGGCGAGAAAAGTAAAGCAAAGCAAAACGAAGCAAAATCATGGCGAGCTCTCAACTTTTGTACACTTTGACAACCAACTGTTTACATTTCCTTTTTATTTATGCGTGCATATACATACGATTTAGAGAATTCACTTGTATTTCATAATTTTTGCATATATAATTACTTTTAAAAAGAGAAAAGAAGAGAAATATGAACAAATAGCAAATGAGACACCTCTTCGTTAACCACCCTCATCGTTTTCCTAAAATCCCCTGGATCGGTCTTTATTTATTTTGTCGAAAGAAGCTGCAAGAAGACTTGTTACCTCTCAGTCTTAATAAAGTTTATTACACTCGGGAATTTCAAACATACATAAGTAGATGTAAAACACATTTCTTATTCTTTTATTAATGAAAATACTGGGAATAAGCACATATCGCAATTCAAAACAAACAATTATCGCAGAAACTGTCAAAGCGTTCTATGTAGCAAACCTTCTACACCTCATGCTTTGTTGTTAAAGTTCTAATTGTCAAGTAAAGCGAGGAAAGTTGTATGTGCACGGCCCTTAAGGCCTGTGGCGTTTTTCTTAACTAACCACCGAATTCAGTAAGAAGCCTCAAGGGCCGTACACATACAACTTTCCTCGCTTTACTTGACAATTCGAACTTTAACAACAAAGCATGAGGTGTAGAAGGTTTGCTACATATAACGGGCGGTCTTCACCTGCTTTCAATGCTAGGTTGCTTTCTGCTTCTTGTCGTCGCAAGCGAGAGAGAGATATGTTCACTGGGCATTTTGAAAGCATACTTTTTCATTTGCAACATGTCGTAGAGCAAGAAGGTTCGTGCCCTGGGTGCTATTCAAACTCCAAACCCACTCATATTGTGGGTATAAATTAATTAATTTTACAAATTTAACTATCGAAAATAACCAGAACTAAACGAAAACACACCATCACAACCATACATAAATATTAAACATCAAAAACAGATATAATTTTACATTAATAACACAAATTAACATTCAATGAACGATTTCGGCGGGGGCCATATTGGCCCTGCAGCCACCTCAGCAAGTAGGAGCAAAGAACATAAATGTATAAGAATGGACAACACTATACGACAATAAACACCAAAAGAATTAACTACTATGATACCAAACATAAAGGCCCTTACATGGTATACGTCGATAAGAGCAGAACAGGTGAGTCCAGAAACCCAATTAATGCCATCAGTTTTTCAAAATACTTAATCACCAAAGAGGTAAAAGATATAGAAGACGTCAACAAAATCGGTTATGGACGTTGCAAAGTGACATTTAAATCAGCAGAAGCTGCAAATGAAATGTGTAAATTAACACATGAAAATTACGAAGCAAAAATATTTGCCCACTTCATATCCAAGATGGGAATAATATTTGACATACCAACCAACATCTCCGAGGAAGAACTCTTACAAGATATAGGATCTCCAATAAAAATTTTAAGAGTTATACGAGTTTTACGTACTGAAAATGGTGAAAGAATTCCAACACGAAGAGTAAAACTAATTTTTGATGGCCTCGAATTACCAACAGAAGTGGCATATACTTACACAAAAATAAAAGTAAAACCATTTATTGCATTCTCACAATGTTATAACTGCTACAGATATAACCACTTTGCACAGCACTGCAAACAGGCAACGCGTACCTGCCCAATGTGCAGTGAATCGCATGACACAAACATAATTTACGAAAAACAGAAAAAGTGTTCTAACTGCGAAGGCGAACACACTGCTACAGACAACGAGTGTCCCGCAAGAGTAAAAGCATATACATACAATAAAAAGGATAATGACATTAGAAAACCTGACAACAAACGAAGCCAAACGTAAATACACCAGCATATTTGGTAACAGATTTTCCTTACTAAATGACAATTCAACCACAGATCAAGACTTCCCACAACTACCGAAAACACTAAAAAGAAAAAGAATTAATAACAATGGAAGCAGCTAAATATATGCACCAGCAATATTCATTTAGCAAAGTTTTAAAATCAAACACCAACAAAGTAAGAGAAGATAGAAACGCACAAAATACAATGAATGAATGGAGAGAAGCTATAAAAGACAGTAACACAAACCAACAACCCACAAATCTGGCATTTCCAAAAACTATAAACGCACACTTTCAAAAACAAGATGAACTAACCAACAAAATGAACCAGATTATCACTACGTATCTTACAAATAATCCACAAATTAACAATGACAAAAAACAGTATGAAGTTCTAGAAAACCTGATGGATGGCATAAAGCAATTAAATATATTTAGAGATATATGGAAATTAAATAACAATATAATATGAAAATACTGCAATACAATATTCAAAGTCTGAAGAAAATAAATAACAAAAACCTACTGGAAATATCATTAACCAACAAGGATATAGACATTGCGATTTTGAGTGAAATATGGCTAAAAGACAATAGTTCAACATCATTAAACACATACAACTTCTTGGGTAAATTCAGAAACGACGGCTATGGAGGTAGCGGCATATATATTCATAAAATAATTAAATTTTCAATCATCAAATTTGACACTTCGGCGGATATAATAGGAATCACAACTCTTAACCTTAAATCGAACCTAAACATTTTCAGCGTATACTACCCACCTGACATGCACAACATATGTAACTATGAAAAATGAAACCACAAAATTACTTGCTTTAACCCAAAACCTTAAATACAAAACAATCATCGGAGATGACTTTAATTGTAAATCAACAATTTGGGGCAGTGCAACAACAGATATAAAAGGTACAATATTAGAAAACTTGACAACAGATTTTGGATTTGAATGTCTTAATGATGGGACCCCAACATATCAACTTAACAATTACACGGCACAGTTAGATGTCACTTTCTGCAATAGAAACTTGCAAAACGTTAAATGGAAAGTTATGATGTCAAAAATAACAAAAAGCAATCACTACCCTATCCTAATCGAACTAAATCAAAGATTCAAAACAAAAAATAACAACACACTTAAAATCATCAACAACAAAATAAACATAGAACTTTCAAAAACAAAAATTGGCAATACATTAAGGGAAATAAATGCCACATTTCAAAATATCATTAAAAACAACACAATAACTATTAACAGTAATAGATACCAACCAGGGAGCATTACGGGAGCAATGCGCACGTGTCCGACGGCTGCGCTAGAAGTGATCCTGGATCTCGAGCCACTCCATACACACGTAGTACAGGCAGCAAAACGCACAAAGCTGAGCTTTGCGAGAGAAGGCTACGGCAAATTCAAGGTACTATCGTCCAAAAATAGGGAGAAGTTGGGCTGCCAGCTCCCACTAGCCCTTTTTCCCAGGGATGACATAAATAAAGAAATAGTGTTTGAAAGACACTTCAGAATTAGTGACATTACAGCCAAAATGTCGTGGAACCCCTCTCTTTTGAGGAGCTGGGCTCGGCGAAGTACATTGCAGTGGTATACTGATGGCTCCAAGACCGTGGATGATATTGGGGCAGGCGTCTATGGTCCCAGAGCTAAACTCTCGATACCCATGGGCGCCTTTCCCAGCATCTTCCAGGCGGAGATATATGCGATCAGCGTTTGTGCCGAATTAAATCTGCAAAGGAACTATCGCGGAGAGAGAATACTCATCCTAAGCGACAGCCAGGCAGCGCTCAAAGCCCTTACGTCCTTCGAGGTAAAATCCTCAATGGTCTTGGAGTGCATAAATAGACTAAATGAACTGGCAAAAAGGAATACCATAAGTCTTTAATGGGTTCCAGGTCACACAGGGATCGAGGGAAATGAGATGGCAGACGACCTGGTTAGGTTGGCGGCTAGCTCGAATCCCATAGGACCAGAGCCCTTCTTTCCAATAGGACCAAGCACTATAAAGGAGGCGCTCAGAAAGGAAACTAGACAGCTCAGGACTCAGCAATGGGAAGAGACCCTGGGCCTGCTACAGGCAAAGAAACTATTGGGGGGGTACAGTAACAAACGATATAAGATACTGATAGACCTCACAAAAGCAAAAGTTAGAATCCTCACAGGCATCCTCACAGGTCACTGCAGATTGAGGGGTCATCTGCATAAACTAGGTATCTGGTCGAGCGACCTGTGTCGCTTCTGCGACAGGACAAAGGAGACCCCCACACACCTGCTCCTGGAGTGCGATGCTGTGGCTCGACGAAGGGAGAGATGGCTAGGTCAGATGTGGCCTAAGGAGGAGTTCATACACTCCCTGTCACCGGGATCAATCTTGAAATTCATAGATGCTCTTGGACTAGGGGATGTGTTGTGGGTTACTGAGGGCACAATAGACCAATTGGTCGCAGTGCAGTCCTCTTTTACTTATCTATCTATCTAGATACCAACCAGAAAAATGGTGGAATAACGAGATTGACAAATTATATAGACACAGAAACAACGCAAGAACTAAATATGAAAAACAACGATCGGCAGAAAACCTGACTTACCTGGCTGAATCTCAAAACAAAGACAAAGAAACGTTGCTGGCAACATACAAGGCGATTGGCCGGCCGGTTCTAAATTATGCCGCGCCAATTTGGTCGCCTGGAACTAGCAGGACTCAGTGGTCAAGACTAGACCCCTGTCAGAACGCCGCACTCAGGACAGTGACGGGATGCCTCCTGATGACGCCTGTGGATCACCTCTACCATGAGGCTAACGTGCTCCCAGTGCAGGAGTACAACATAATGCTCACAAAACAGTTTCTACTGGGATGCCACCGTCCGGGGCATTTGCTCGCGCTGGAGCCGGCACCCAGGCACATCAGGGGACATCTCTCACAACTGACGGACGAGGTCCCGACATACGTACACCTACCGCTGGACCCAAGGACGTACCGACAGGCTCTGGACAGCATCCACAGGGAGTCGGTGTCCAAATACATCGACACCCGCCCTGTGAGTGCAGTCCTGGGAGTCCAACCACCACCTATAGCAGCTGAGGAGCTCCAGCTGCCTCGTGAGACCCGCGTTACTCTGGCGCAACTCAGATCTGGATATTGTAGCAGGTTAAACTCCTACCTATCCAGGATCAACCCCGACACCCCAACACGTGCCCGGCATGTGAAGAGTCTCCGCACGACACCAATCACCTATTCACATGCCCGGCCAAACCTACTCAACTAACACCCCTCTCCCTATGGTTCGACCCTGTTGAAACGGCTCGTTTCCTGGACCTTTCGTTAGTTGAGCTTGACGATAACGATTGAGGGAGTCCGCCAACCCAGTGGGGTGTAGCTAGCCGCTACAACAACAACAACAGCACAAGGTGCATAATTAGTGATGGCGCTCTAATTCATTGAATGGGCCAAATAATCCTCTCCTACCAGTACACGGGAATAAGAAAGAGAGTAACTTAAAACACAAAAAAAAAAAAAATAATAAGAAAAGTGTTTTACATATGTACATATGTTTGAAATTCGCAAGTGTAATCAACTTTATTAAGACTGAGATGTAACAAGTCTTCTTGCAGCATCTTTCGACAAAATAAATAAAAACCGATCCAGGGGATTTTAGGAAAGCGATGAAAGTGGTTTACAAAGAGGTGTTTCATTTGCTATTTGTTCATATTTCTCTTCTTTTATCTCTTTAAAAGTAATTATATATGCAAAAACTATGAAATACTAGTGAATTCTCTAAATCGTGTGTATATGCACGCAGAAATAAAATGAATGTAAACAGTTGATTGTTAAAGT
Organism: Philophylla caesio; assembly: GCA_963971545.1. NCBI lineage: Eukaryota > Metazoa > Arthropoda > Insecta > Diptera > Tephritidae > Philophylla > Philophylla caesio. Next base: position 75,193,086 of record OZ020606.1, read on the forward strand.
GTACAAAAGTTGAAAGTTCGCCATGATTTTGCTTCCTTTAGCTTTGCTTTTCTTTTCTCGCCTTGTATTTAGCAGCAATCATATAACATCAGTAGCGCGATTCAGTAACTTTTTTAACAACACTCGAAGTTGCCAAATCAGATAAACAACAGAAGTTAACAATACTGCTATTCAGTAACTCTTTTTTTGACAACATACGTTAATGCAAAATCAGCTGTATTGTTAAGCTAGCGACATCTAGTTTTGTGTTGTTAAGAAACGCGATAGTTAATTTATTTTTATATACTTACATGTTTTTTATTTTATTATTATAAAGTTGTAGTTCCATCTTTTAACTAAATCGATTCAATTAACATAACTGTTTTATTAAAAACGTATATATAATATTAAAGCAATGAATCTTAAATGTACATATATATAAGTATATATGTACATAAGTGAAATATACGCATTTTATAAACCTTATTTATTATTATTTATATTCCATTGGAAAGATTTCTGTCACAGAGACGCCCTCTAAATACTGGCTTCATATCAATTCCAGCACCCGCTCGTCCAGCTGCGTTAAGGGTGGCTGCTTTAAGGGCCTGTTGCTGGTTAAAGACTGCTGCCTTTTCCGGTCATGCACTCGGACACTCGTCCTACTTTTTAAATCGTGTCAAAACTTTGTTAGAAGAAAAAAAACAATATGACATAAACAGGTAGAATTATACATACATACATATATACAAAAAACGTCTGTGTGTAGTGGCTATACGTGGAATTGGCTTCGGAATATGCACTTGGTTATCTACACAAACAAGATATTTATTTTTACAAACGTTCTAACACATCTATCAATGAAAGTCATGAATTTATTTATACACACGCGGTTTAATTTTTCACAATTCCAAGCATAATGCACATTTGCCACCACCGCACAGCTTCTTGTGGGTACATTCAAACCCAATGGGGTTATTACTTACCGTGCGCGGACTTTTCTGCACCTCCGATGGCGTTTAGCTTGACAGCCATCTCCTCTCACATATTTTCTAGCTCCATCCTGCCATGGAGCCGAAGAAACTTTCTGCTGTCTAGCCCCGGATTCACTTAAAAGAAATCCATCATCCCCTTGCTGCTGGGCTTGTTGAGGCCATTCTGAAAATAGAAAAAGAAAAGTAAATAATCTATTTAATAACTATAATTAAGTATACTTGCCTTTGGTTTGCTGAATTTGCGCTCCAATGCTCCAACTATTGGCCGGATGAATTGCAATGTTTTATTTTTTTGCATTCCTTTTTGTGTTTTTCGTAAATTTTGACACTTCGTTGCCACTAACACCTTTTTATCAATTTAAATAAATAGTAAAAGTCAGCTGTTCGGTGTTGGTTAGTATGAGTTAATGAATCGCACAATCGCTATTGCAAACAATATAGACAAAAGTCATAATTTTAGACCAGGGCCCTATTCCACAAAACAACTTATCAACTTTTCACTTTGCACTTATCAATTGATATTGTACTGCAAGGTGAAAAGCGTTTCTGTTCCACAATATTCTTTGCGAATCTCACTTTGCATTGAGCATATTTTGGCAAAGACTTTACGATCTTTCCGCTCAGAGCAAAGTCTTTGCGCTTTATTGGCAAAGTCTTTGCACTCTCTTGCAAAGTGAGTGTGCAAAGTGTTCCACAAAGCGTTTTATCAACTTTGCATTTCTGTCTCATCACTTTTCACTTTGCATTGCTTTATATGAGTTGTTAAAATGAGCCGCAAAATACAAATTGAAAAAAAACTTGCTGTTTTAAATGTTTTTGTTAATTTGCAGAGTAAAAGGGATAACGCCCGAAATACTGGATCCGGAGGTGGGAAGGACAAGGTAATGGATGAAGCTGACTTGGCCATCCTCGATATTCTGGAATCAGACTCAGCTGTGGTAGATGGTTTGAATTTGCCAGAAAGTTATGGCAACTCAGAAAATCTACCGTCAGCTGAGAATGATTCCAGAATATCTATTTCAGAAGAAACAATTGCCAATCCACCTCTAAACCCAAGAAAGAGGAAGCGCTCTACCAAGTTTCCAAGTGAAACTTTGGATAGAGAGAAAAAATGCCGGATGGAGCTCCTTAAGGTTGAGGTTTACTACCGGAAACTTCAATGCCTAAAACTGGAGAGGGAGCTCCTACTTCCACCCTCTGCTATCACTCTGGGAATTGCAACGGCAGAAACAGAAAATGTATCACGTCTGTTATTTGAGGAGGTTTGATTACCAAAGGCCAATTTTTCATTTGTGTGTATTTGATTTCTAAACATTTTATTTTGAAATAATTTGTGATAAAAACAAAAAAGCTCTGAAATTAATAAAATGATGTAAATAAATACAAAAATACTTCCTTTATTATTTATTCTCTGAGACCTTAATCTCAAACCCTAAAAATGCCCCAAAAATATACAACGCTTTTGCAGTGGAAAAAGGTCATGGCCAAAACACCACTTTTATTTTAAAACAATACTATAATAGTTGGCATTAGGTAAAGTATTGTAGCAGGGAAGTAACCCTTTCCATTCCACTCTCTTGATCTATATTATTAAGGGCATCATTTTCTTCTTCAGCATTTTCATCCAATTCCTCGCTTTCATTGTCAATGTCTTCAGTGGGTTGCATATTTTCACTACTCCTTCCGATGCTACAGGCAATATTGTGTAAGATGGCACAAACTATGACTGTCTTTCCTGCAAACTCAGGCCTCAGTCGCAAATAATTTAGACACGGGAATCTTTCTTTAAGGATGCCAAAACTATTTTCAATTATGCGGCGTGTTTTTTTGTGGCAACGATTGAAAACTTCTTCAGCAGGATTATTGGGATTTCGGCGTAATGGTGGTATCAACCAGTTTTTCAATCCATAACCACTATCACCCAAAACAACAGCATCCGGAAATGGTCTCCATCCATTGTCAAATCTTTGACTTACAGCCGAATTCCGTAGCACCCTTGAGTCATGAACGCTGCCCGGCCAACTTGCATTTACACTGTAAAATGTGTAGTCTGGCCCACATATCATCATCACATTCAATGAGTGGTTTCCATGCCGGTCAACATATCCTTCCTCGTGTAATGGAGGCGCATTAATTTTAATGATTGTGCCATCAACGCAACCACACACAGAAGGGAATCCACCCATCAGAAAAAACTGTTCAGCAATACCACTGACATCATCGGGCTATCGCACTGTTTTTTGAAATAAAACGTCTATTATAATGTCGACAACTCTATGGATGGTTCTGCAAACTGTGGATTTTGCAACACCATGCAAAGCTGCAACTCCATGGTACTGGCAACCATTTCCGAGCCAATGCAGGCACAGTAGCAGTTGATTTTCAGCCGACAAAGCATGACTGCGCTGTGTATTGTGCACTAATTTTTGTCCAACATTATTTAAAAGAAAATCCACCTGGATTGGATTTAAACGGAAGCACTCTTTAAAATTGAAATTTTGTAGTCCCGAAAAATTAATTCGGTCTCTATAATTTCTAGCTTTAACCGCGTCTTCACTATTGTCGAACAAAAACTCACGTCTTAACATTTTGAAAGCTTGACTAGTTATGATAATATGAATTTGCAAAGCGATTATTTACCTTGCAAATTTTTGACAAACTTATCAAATTTTGCTTTGCAAAAATAGAGTTTACAGTTTTTGTGGAACGGAACAGCATAATTATATGCAAAGTCTTTGCGAATTACACTTTTCAATATAAGCTTTGCACTTTGCACAAGAGAACGTACGTGGAACAGAAATTACAAAGAGAACATAAAAATTGCAAAGACTTTGCTAATTACACTTATCAATTTCAACTTATCACTTATCAAATTTCATAGTTCTGTGGAACAGAAAGCTTTGCAAATTGACGAAAAATTTGAAAAGTACAAAGTGAAAAGTTGAAAAGTTGTTTTGTGGAATAGGGCCCAGGTCACAAAAAATTAAAATGCAAACAAAAGAAAAAAATGTGAAAGCGAGGAAAAGCAATAATCTTTAGCTCATTTTGAGACTTGAGATGATACAAAGTTAGACGCTGTTTACACGCTGCGTGTTCACTCTGGGTGGAAAGGCATGCGTTTCGTGCTTGTTGGAGAGAAGTGTAGAGAAGTCAGGGGGGTTGGCAGCCAAGCACGGTAAGCGAAATTGAGGGGTTTTTTGACATTTTGCTTTGTTTGTCTTCGTATTTTTCTTCAGCTTCACTTTGGCAACAATTAACTAGATTGAAAATTATTTCGACATCTTCATTATTGCTTAAATTTAAGGGTTTCGCAGCCAATGAAGTAATTTCCATAAGTTCCTTAATAATATTTTCTTTGCTATTTTCCATTTTCATTAAGCAACGAAAACACGACGAAAAGAGATTTGCCGCTTAAATATCAAAAAAACGCAAGCAAAGCTGCAAGCAAAAAGTCTTCGTGTAAATACCACCAAAATTTTCGTTGCAACTTTAAAAGAGAATTGCCAAGAAACGCAGGGTGGACACGCATCATGTAAATACCGTCTTACTGAATTCGGATATTAATCAATACTTCGTAAAAAATTGAATATTTGTAATAAAAAATCGCGCGATTTTTTACAGAAAATATGTATGATATTTCACTTGCACCACAGAATACCTGTGCTTGCACGCAAGTAAGAACTTCTTTCAGCCCTTCTTGGATTGAACTGCTTCAAAGATTAATCGCATAAAGTCCACCCAAGGTGAATTCAATAAGGTGGTGGTAACCGCATATAAGTAAAAAACCAACATGTATTTTGTTTTTGCTTTTTGGTGAGCATTATGTCAAATACCATTATAATAATATTAATTTTAGAGCGTACACTATATAGCTCAGTGTTTGGACGAGCTTCTCTTACCATTGCCTGCCGGGATGACCGCTATTGGAAAAAAACTTTTTCTATAATTATGATTTTGCTTGCTTGCCCTGACTGTTATAGCACGCACCGGTACCAACTCGACCACAGCGGCCACTTAGACCATTAGACATTTATATTGGCAGCCAACCAGAACGAAACGTTTGACTTAATGCTCACCGAAGCGAAAAAACCAGCTGGCGCTCAATGCCACCTTATTGAATTCGCCTTGAGTCCACCTTAAATTATCTGCTGGGCGCAAGTGAAACAGCTGGGCGGTCTTCACCTGCTTCCAATTGTCGCTTGCTTTCTGCTTCTTGTCGTCGCAAGCGAGACAGAGATTTGTTCACTGGGCATTTTGAAAGCATACTTTTTTATTTGCAACATGTCTGGAGCAAAAAGGTTCGTGTCCTGCGTGCTATTCAAACTCCAAACCCACTCATATTGTCGGTATAAATTAATTAGTTTACAAAGATCAGTAACGCGACACTCGATTTTATCAATATATCTTATTAAAAGGCTTTTTTGTACTCGAAGAGCCTATGATAAAGGATGTTGCCACAATAAAAGATGCTACGAAATACGAAAATGGCTGTCAAACCTCAAAAACGACAGTTGAAATCAAACGAGCGCTCGCTTACCGATCGGTTTGCTAGACGAAGCATACTTTCAACTTTTTGTATTGAAAGCAGGTGAAGAACGCAAGAAACTAAAGGGCCGTACACATAAGACTTTCGCTTTGCTTTGCTTCAGAGTTCCGCTTTGACAGATAAGTTGAAGACCTGATTTTATACGAGTGCTGCTATATACAAGGCGAAAAAAGTAAAGCAAAGCAAAACGAAGCAAAATCATGGCAAACTCTCAACTTTTGTACACTTTGACAACCAACTGTTTACATTTCCATTTTATTTCTGCGTGCATGTACACACGATATAGAAAATTCACTAGTATTTCATAATTTTTGCATGTATAATTACTTTTAAAAAGAGAAAATAAATAAAATATGAACAAATAGCAAATGAAACACCTCTTTGTTAACCACCCTCATCGTTTTCCTTAACTCCCCTTGATCGGTTTTTATTTATTTTGTCGAAAGATGCTGCAAGAAGACTTGTTACTTCTCAGTCTCAATAAAGTTCATTACACTCGCGAATTTCAAACATACATAAGTAGCTGTAAAACACATTTATTATTCTTTTATTAAACAAAATACTCGGAATAAGCACATATCGCAATTCAAAACAAACAATTATCGCAGAAACTGTCAAAGCGTTCTATGTAGCAAACCTTCTACACCTCATGCTTTGTTGTTAAAGTTCGAATTGTCAAGTTAAGCGAGGAAAGTTGTATGTGTACGGCCCTTAAGTTCTGGGGATTGGCAAATGATAATAATATATCGAAATTTATCGTATCGATATTTTTAAACAACATCGAATAATATTGATATATGCATAGTAAAAAACAAGGCGCAATTACTCAAAGCATTGTAGATATATTTGATAGTGAAAAAATTATACTTGGCAATTTTATTAGTTTTATTTTTTATTAAAATACATATTTAAATAATTATAAGGGAGTAAAGTTAAATTATTATTAGAATCAAAATGTTTTATACAACAGTTTCAAACTATATAAATTTTCTTCAAACCAGCATACGTCGGATACAAACATTAGAGGAACACTTCCTTTAATGTGCTCCCCTGTTATCCTGCTTTTATTATCCGGCACAGCTAAGTTAACATGAGAAGCACGCCCTTCGGATGATACTGAGCAACTTGAATAATTTAATTAGTTTTAGTTAAATAATTTATAGAAATTTCAGGGAGATCCGGTGTGAAATGACGAAAATTCACTCGAAACTCTATTAGCTTCGACAGGGGCCGTGGGCAGGACTCAGCCCTCGGGGGGTTCTGGATTGAAATTTAATTAACGAATAAAAGTTGATGAATACGATTCACTTCTTTTCATATACAAGGTGGCGCAAAAGTAATCCTCCTACCAGAAAATGCTATAAATTTTGCGATTGGGCCCTAATGTCAGTTCTGTTTTGACATTTGTGTAGTAAACACATGCGAAATACACGTTAATAAACAATGTTACGCTACACTGCTCCAGAACGCGGAATATTGCTGACTATTTATTTGACCAATAATCGGTCGGTGATTTCGTCGCAGATTTCCTGGCCGTCCAACGCCTACTGGTGAAACACTGCGACGTTTAGCCGCTCGCCTCGAAGAGACTGGCACAACACGAGATGCTGCCAGGCGTGGCAGACCCCGGAGTAGCCGTTTTGCAGAGAATATTGCTGCTGTAGCCGAGGATGTCATGGAAGCGCCGTCGACATCGACCAGACGACGTGCCACGCAAATGGGTATCAGTCGACGGTCTTTACAGCGAATTTTGGTACAAGATTTGAAGATGTTTCCGTACAAAGTCCAGACGGTGCATCAGCTGTTAGCTGCTGACCGCCAATCGCGTCTAACATACGCTCAAGCCAACATCGGAAGTTTACTTTTGCGCCACCTTGTACGTTAATTTATCCACGGGGGATTTCAACCCCCAAAAACCACGGCTTCAAATAGAGCTTTTAGAGGACCTAAAAAATATCGAATTTGATACAAATTTGATATTCAGCAACAAATATAGAATATCGATACATAGAGCTTAAAAATATCGACGTAAATATCCATTAATTTTGTTTTTAAATATCGATAACTCGATATAGATATTTTTTGCCCAACCCTACTAAGTTAAATTGTTTTGGTTTTTTGTGAATATACGTAGGTATGTATGTTTAAGTAAATACATTTTTTTTGATTCCAAAAAATCTTATCAATATCCAATGAGCCGGGAAGTATTAGCACCACCTTTGCAGCGTATGGACAATAACCGTTGCTATCGGGTCAATTTGATACATGAAGATTTCGGCAATCAACTAGCAGCCATGCAGCGACAAAGACATAAAGAATCCAAAATCACTGAAAATGTTTATAAGGAGCAAGGTACGTATGCTACTCCAATTAAAACTTGTACTATACTTAATTAACATATTTTCTAGACATATACGACGAGGATGACGATGATGAACAAGAAGAAGGTGGCGATTTCATTCTAGAAGAACTTCCAAACAGTTTCTTTAAGTTAACTATGCATGTAGCGCAGTAAGAATGCCAATATCAGGGAAGTGTAAACTTAACGCATGCAATAAATTTTTTATTTCTTAGGAGCTTTTACGGTGGTCTGATCGGCTTCAAGGGCTCTACTAAACGACGCATAGAATCGGAAACACAAACAGAAATTTATGTGCCACGGAGTAGGGAAGGTGGTCAAAAACAAGCAGAAGATGTATATATAAAAGGTGAGTAGGTACACCTCTTATTAAAAAGAAAATGTTAACAAAACGATAAGTATTGTATAAATTTAGATAATGTATTCATACACAATGCTGGTGCTTTAAATCCAGCCTTCCTTTGAATATCAGCAAATGCTTTAAAGTCACTTTGGCTAAAATTCACAATATTGTGCCTACGTGTTATAGTATTGCTTCATCAGTCTTAGAATTTCTTCTAATTTTACTTTTAACAGTCATATTTGTCATATTGCGTAATAGCACGAAATTTTCTGATCCCTACACGCTTAAATTATTATATACGTCTTTTGTACACTCTTAACTTAGAATATGCAACGATCATTTGGAGACCATACCATGCCAATTTAATAAACATAATTGAACGTGTCCAAAAAGTATTCCTTAAGTTTGCTTTACGCTCTATAAATTTTTCGGAACCAGTACCTTCGTATAGTTCACGCCTACTTTTAATGTAATCGTTAGATTCTAGAAGATCCATACTCTCTTTGTCTTTTATTTTTAATTTGGTTAATGGCGCTATTGATTGCCCCATTCTATTAGTAAAATTTAATTTTAACATTCCTCAGCGAAGTTTACGAAGTTTTTTGCCGTTTTATGGTGTTAATTACAAAACTGGATATTCTCGTAATGCCCCTATTGCCCGTGCCATTGGTGAATTTAATATGATATCGAACAAGGTATTATTAGATTTTTCTTATTCAAAAAATGTTTTTAAAAATCTTTTGGATTCAACTTTTTAGATTTTGAAATTTTTTTTTCCTTGTTATAAAGCATAATATTGTTAATAGTCTGTAAGGAAACTTTTATATGTTCAATAGACTCAATAAATAAATATGTAATATCGTTTTCGGTATAAAATCTCACTTAATTTCTAAAATAATTATTTTTATAAACTAATATGAGAAATATTGCATATGTACATACATACATATATCAGAATTAAAAATTTACACATATTTAGTATAGAAACCTTTCAAAAAAAGTGTCAATATATAGTATGAAGGCGAGTGCATACATAGATAACACCCACAAAAATTTGTATTAACCGTTTTAGGTAGAACACGCAGTGGCGTTATGGCGGCGCGCAGAAAGATAAATTTGCTATTGTTTTCACTGCGTAAACGTATGCGTCCGACGCATTTCACCTGTGTACCGTTAAATTATGGTAAAGTAAAGGAGAATTTCATTGAATTGAAGGTAAATAATTTCGGTTATCCCCAACGCTTCTACGGTGTTTTATCAAACTTTTTTTTACAATATCTATTTTAGAAGCAGATACTGGCTCTTAATTTGCCAGGCATTGATGAAAATCTTTTCCAGTCTGAAAATTGCATACATTTAACGTTGACCATCTGCGTATTACTAGATGATGCGGAACGTGCGCGAGCTGTTGACATTTTGCAAAGTTGCAGGTAAGTATTGCAACTAAAAAACCTATTTGTTATAATTTTGACTTCTCATATTACCTTTTCCCAACAAGGCCTTTTCTATCTGATCTACGTACACCATTCCCGATTCAAGTCCGTGGATTAGAAATTATGAATGACGATCCAAGTTCCGTGCGTGTGCTGTACGCTCTTGTTGAATCGCCCGAATTGCAGAAGTTTGGTGATTTAGCCATGCAACCATTCTTGCGCAGCGGTTTAGGTTTCGATGATCACGAACGCGGTTCGGTGAAATTGCACATGACTATAATGAATAATCGTTACCGCAGGAAAATTGACTCGAAATCTGCAGAATCCTTTGATGCACGCGAAATACTTAAACGATTTGGTGATTATGATTTTGGTAAAGTTGAATGTAGCGAAGTGCAGCTTTGTGTGATGCATCATACATCTGGCGCCGAGCAAGGAGCATTTTATAGAGTTACAGGAAGCTTAAAATTTTAGCGTTTACTTTATCGTAGTATATACATATGTACTGTTTAAACAGGATTTAATGCATTCAAAGTTTTAATTTTGGTTAATAAAAATAATTTTACCTCATGAATTTTCTGGAATTTAAAAGGTGTTTTTTCGTTTTATTTTCTTTCCAAACAATTTTTAGGTGGGAAAGGGGAAAGAGGGAAGTATTTATTTTGTAATTTATTCTTGTGGCAAATAACCTAATGTCAATTTAGGCTATTTTTGAAAATTGTTTTAATAACACTCCCTTATTCTGCCCAGACTTCCTTAGAATGACACTTGTACGAAGATAAAAAATGAGCGCTGTCCACGCCAAGATACCAAAATTGGTGGTGCTCAAAAAGTGCATATTTGGACCATCAGGCGGAAAATGAAGCCATCATCGCAACGGAGAGAGACTGATTTACCGAGGTCGAACAAAAACTAGTTCTCTTATTGCGTCTTGCACTTCTGGACAGGCAGACATTTGTTTGGGCGGTGAAGGTGGATACCCCGGACCGTAGCACGTACCCAATACATGCTCGGCTACTGAGGCCATTACCATACTTACATACATAGACAATTTTCATCATTCAAATAAAACAGTCATGTTTGCGTTTTAGCAATTTTTAAAAATATCTGCATCTGTTCATCTCCATGTTTATTATACATTCAAAAATTGTATTTATCTAATTCGCTTGTTTAACTCTTATACACTCATTCTCTTTACCTTTTTCGTGTTTTGTAATATTTAGTAACTTTTTTTCGGGGCTAACTTTTTTTCTTCTAGCTATGTGTGTATTTTAAATAAATTCGTTTAAACTTATTTTAAGTGTGTTTTATTTTGCGTGTTCGCGTTTGCGCATTTAACAGAAATGTTGTATAGTGATGAGAACATATGTAAATGAAATGAAGTTAATAAATAAGTTAGAAGTATAAAAATGCTATACTTATTGCTACAGTTGTTTGCAACATTTGGTAGTTTAAAAAAACCGTTTGTTTTCAAATAAGAGTCTAGATGGCTGTTTGAATTTAGTAAATAAGACGCTTGACGAATCTTTCGCAAAAAATTCGGCAATTAACCGATGTTCAAGTGCGCGTGGGTTTACTGTATACTGTTGCCAACATGCTTTAAATCTTGCATACTTTTAGGCACATGAAAAAATTTCGTACAGTGGTCGCCTTCTGTTGAGAAGCCTGCGAAATCTTGAACGTGAAAAAGGCCATGAGCAGCGACAAGTTAATTTTTCAAGAATACTGATTTTTTTTTGGCTGGTTTAAGCTCAATTTAAACAAAATTTAGTTAAACTCAGTTTCTTTGCGCACAATTAAATTTGTTGCAACCAAAACAAAGTAGTCGGCAAACAGCTGATAGGTTAAACTAATGCCCCTATTATGTATGGAAGCTAGTGTATAGTTGCCGGTCTACTAAAACCGTTCTTCGTATTATGTTTGACAATTGATCTCAGTATACCCAAAAGCTCAGACATCCCTAATTTTAATTTTTTGACAAGTACATTTAGAAGAACTATTGAAAAAATATAAAGATATTTTTTAAAGGAAAACATTTACACACTTTCAGTAGCGGGTTGTCTTGCGTAATGGAAATTCTAGTATAGTTGTCTAGCGGCTAATAGCCTAGTGTCCATACATAATAGGGTTATTAGTTTAACTCTGCCAGATCGGCCATTTAAACATAGTCGACAAATAGAGTTAAACTTGCACTGAAAAACTGCCCCTTAGCAGAATATAATCGAGCACTTAGTCCAAGTTTCTTTCGTCATAACCTACCAGTTTTGTAGCAAAGTCCATTTTTGTGAAGTAATGTGAAGTCTCAATTGGCTTTACATTGCCCTTGATTATTGAAATATTTTTTGTCTAGGGTGTTTTTTTCATAAAAAAAAATTTTGCTTCAGCAGTCAAGCTAGCAAAAAAAATTCCAAAAAATTTTCAAAAAAGAAAACATTTTATTGGGGAATTTGCAGCTAATTTGCAGCTAATTTGTTGCCATTTTTTAAATTTTTTTGCCAATTATGCTAACTTTAAGTCAAGGTAGCAAAAAAAAATTCCAAAAAATGTTCGAAAAAGAAAACAATTTATTGGGGAATTTGCAGCTAATTTGTTGCCATTTTTAAAATTTTTTTGCTTTAGCCGTTTTTGAAAAAAACCAATTATGCGAACTTTAAGTCAAGCTAGAAAAAACATTTTAAAACCTTTTCGAAAAAGAAAACAATTTATTTGGGAATTTGCAGCTAATTTGTTGCTAATTTATTGCCATTTTTTGAATTTTTTTGCTTTAGCTCTTTTTGAAAAATTTTTTTTCTTAAGCCGTTTCTACAAAAAATTCAAATTTTGCTTATATTTAAAACATACGCCAAGATTAAACTTGGTAGAATAAAAGCATCAATTTATTCCTTTGTGTAAAAAAACAATTTTGGGCGCACTCTGTAAGTGGGTTTTCTATTTTCGACTTTTGTGTTTAAGTCGTCATACTCCATCCAGCGATGATCGCGCAAACAAAATGCTGTATAATGCGATGTTGGTTCGAATTCAACGGACCGTGTTGAAGGTGGTGATGGAATATGGTGGACGATACCAACACAATTGTAAGTTTCAAGCCTGCTCCATTGAACTGTAAATTGTTTAGTTATTTTTTCCAGTTCGATACTTTCACCATCGTCTTGCGCGGTCAATTCAAAGATAATAAGTGATCCTAGATTTTTTCATATATGTACATACATACATACATATGTATGTATTTATAATGATATTTCAAATAAAGCCTTTCGTTATATTATAATTTATTCACCTATATTTTCAATTGCTTGCACTTCTTTGCCCGTGCACTCACGTTTTAGGTACGCTAGTTGCTCTTCTAACCTTAAAATAGATTCGAAATTAAACCCCCGAGTTCGTAATCTCCTTTAGAGTAACAGTCATCAAAAGTCGATCTAGACTTCGGCTTTTTCGGCAGATGTAGCACTTCGAACTGACACAAAGCATTGAATTCTTTTGAAATATGGCTACCGCGATTTGTGCAGCACTCGCTTCGCAATTCATTACCAAAGTATTATCTGCTTGAGTAATGCACGGTAAATTCAACGAGTACAAAATCACCGTACGAGCTTTGTACGTCGATGCATTGACGCCTTTGTCCAATACTTCATTCAGATGTGTCGCGTTTTTCGTCCCACGATATTATTTAACGTTATCGCGCGGAATTCGTGTTAAGTTTATTTGATTTGTATAAATTTAGGAATGTCTAAATCTCATTAAGGAGGTTTTATTTATTTAGTATTGATTAAAAAACTGCATAATTACTTGATTAAAATTCATTTTTGATAGCGATTAAAATACGATATCGTAAATCAAAAGTTAATTATTAAATTGAAAATTAATAAGCTGATCACGGGGAAAAACGTACAAATTTAGAACTCTTGCTGATCCGGCTGTTTTAGTAACACTAGTCTGAATGTATAAAAACGCACATCAACGCCCGCAATTAACTCCATCAAAAAGATTTTAGATCTTTCGGCTTCAATGCTTTCTTGATTGCTTTCACCTTCTGTTTCACTTTTTGATACGAATAACAATGCTCGAATGATTTTTCTGCATCTGGAATTGTCCTGGCCAGCAGTAATTTTCCCATGGCGGTCATTAAAATGTTTTTATTCTCCGCTTTTGAGTATTTTTAACCAAAAAAGATGCATAACTTTTGAGGAAATGAGCGTTGTCTTGTCTAATAAAACAAGTTGGCATTATAGCATCCAGGCAAGCATCAGCATAAGTTTCAATTATTGCAAATCCAGTCAACGTTCTTACTGCAGCAGTTAGGATTGCTCTCGATCCATCTGATACGTGTTCAGAGGGTGGAGGAGCGCCAGACCGCATCCACTCTGTAAATAAATACTGTGTACTACTAGTATTGTGCGTTTCGCTCAGCATTCCAAACAACGGAAAAAGACCATCCTTTAAAGGAATGACTCCTTCGTACAAGTAAATTACATTGGTCTTAGTTTCGTGCTTTTTGAATGGTCTCACAATCGATCCTGTTGCATCTACCGACAACATCGTCCCCAATGTTCATGCATTTATTGGCTTCCTCAGCACGCCAGACATGCACATATTTTTTTTCTATTTCCTCGACCATTTTCTGTCGCCTTTCTCCACGCAGAAACCTTTTGCCACAGGTTCCACTACCTTTTGTGATCGTACAATGAATTTCGACGAAATAATTTAAGTCTTCGTTACGAATAATTCCCGACAATATAACTCCACACCTGCAGCTAGCTAACATTCAAATAGCAAACATTCATTAAACATTTATTAAACTCGAGTTTACAGGAATTTTTACAAAGGACGTTTTAAGTATTAAATGAGATTAATGTGGTTTTTAAATATCTTTATATTTTGTCTTCAAATCTAATAATAATACAATACTTATCATAATAAATATTAAAAAATCGAGATTTAATAAAGTAAAGAAAAAAAAACAAAGAATTAATAAATAGACAATAAAAAAAACAAGATAAATTTAAAATACAATCAGTCTGCTTTTAACGCGGTTTATTTTAACGCGGTTTTGGAAAACGGATTATTCTGTCATCGTTGTTTTTTAACGCGGTTCGCGATTTATTCTCATTTTGTTTTCTTGTTTTATTTTTAACGCGTTTTGTAATCGCTGATGATGAAAATTTAGTTAAGGGCAGAAAATTTGTTTTTTTTTGAAAACTAGATTTTTCGCAAGAATAAATACTTAAGTCAAAAAGCGAAAACTTTTGGTGGACAAATGATTTTGCTCAAAAACGCATAATTTTTAATTTCTTCGAAATTTTAACATGAAACAGGGAGCGAAAAATTTTTTCTTGCAAAACTGCATTTGTAAATAATAGAAACAAAATAAATTATAAATAAAACAAATTTTAACGAAAGAAAATAAAAAAAGAAGTTAAAAATAAATAAAATGAGCAAGAAAATGTAAAAACAAAAAAAAATATTACATTAAAAAATAAGAAAATTCTTCCGTGTCACAAGGTTTGAACCAGTGACTAACAGGCAGCCAAGCAAATTCGCATTGTTTCATCGAGTTCGGCTGTCAACTCGTAGGTCCTGGGTTCAAACTCTAAGGCAAAAATTTTTTTTCAAAAATGGCAATAAATTAGCAACAAATTAGTTGCAAATTCCCCAATAAATTGTTTTCTTTTTCGAACATATTTTTGATTTTTTTTTGCTAGCTTGACTTAAAGTTAGCATAATTGGATTTTTTCAAAAACGGCTACAGCAAACAAATTTTAAAAATGGCAATAAATTAGCAACAAATTAGCTGCAAATTCCCCAATAAATTGTTTTCTTTTTCGAATATTTTTTGGAATTTTTTTTGCTAGCTTGACTTACAAGTTAGCATAATTGGATTTTTTCAAAAACGGCTACAGAAAAAAAATAAAAAAAAATGGCAATAAATTAGCAACAAATTAGCTGCAAATTCCCCACTTAATTAATTTATTTTTTGCTGGGGTTACCATGCTAACTTGACGGACATCTACATTTGTAAGTGAAAGTTGATTGATTCGGTGCTTAATTTTTTCGAAAGAGTTTATTACATACTCGTATGAAAGGCTCAGTAAAAAAGTAGCTGTTAAAATGAATAGAAGGAATTAATTGCTATTTCATAAAACAAAACAATTTAAAAACTCCAATTAAATACAAAATGCGTCTGCTAATTATGCCAAACCGTTCATGCAAAGTTGAATTTTCTGGTTAATTTATGCTCGCGCTGCGCCTTCATCATTTTATAAATTTTTATAATTTTAAACAGTAAACTTTTTCTTTGAAAAACTATTTATATGATTGATTTCAATTTCAAATGAGCGCATATTTTTGTTTGTATTTTGCATGTACACAATAATTTCCTTGGCCTTGAACAAATACAAGAACTGGGATGCTTTAAAGCTTATCGACATACAGTTTCTAATATGTTTCTTTTGCAATAGGTGTTTACATAAAATATTTGTAAAAATCATTTAAAATTTACGCATTTCTTTCAACTCATACGCATACTCGTATAAACATACTATGGATTTCCGAAACTGAGGCGGAGCTTCGTGTTTTTTTGTTTTAACATTATCTGCTTCAATTTATTCAACTGAGTATTATAATTAGTTTATCATTGTTGTTGTTGTTGTTGTTTTTACGGTTACTAGTTTTCAGTCTAAAAGTTGTGTATGTTTTTGTAAATTTTTCGTTTTACTTTGCATTGTTTTTGTTGCGTTATTTCTTACAATTATTATTTTTTGTTGTTGTATATTACCCCTTTTTAGCACTGCATTTTTGCACAAGTGTATGTAGTTCGAAAAAAAAACATTAATAATTTTTTTTATCTCACAATCAACTGTGTACGTTCATATGTATGTAAACTATATATATGTATGTATGTATATATGTACATACCTCCCTCTATATTTCTATTTCTATTTTAAATTGTTTTTTTTTTTTTATATAAATTTTCTAGTCGTTCTTTAGATATGCATGTGTGTATTTTTGCAGCATATAATCGCAAGGTGCAGTTTCATAAGGCCATAGGAAATAACGCAACGTAAACGTAATCTCTATCTAGCGTGTTTAGCTAATGTGCATATAAAAAAAAAAACAATTGTTGTCTCTCTCGTTTAGTGAGCAAAGTTTCAATTTCTACTTTTCTTTGTTCTTCTGGATTTTTATGTTGCACCATTAATTCTTTGCAATACATTTCGATGTATTCTCGAAGTTTGGCAAAACTCTGCACTCAATACACACATACATACGTTCTTAGTTGCTGATGTTATAGATGTAGACAAAATTTGTTCACTCCTACTTTGGTCTAATTTGTTTCTGTTCTACATACATATACATATGTATAAATACTCAAATATTTTATCTTTTCCCAAGTGATAGGTAAAGATTTTCAATTGAATACGTATGAGTTAAAACTCTCATTTTGTCTTTAGTTTTATTCAAAAATTGTATGTTAAAATTGCATTCTAATAAAAGTGTTTGCTTGGACATTACAATATTTTGTGTTAAGTTTGAAATTTGTATAGCGCGTACAAAACTTTGTGTAAAAACTAAAAAGCAAATAAAAAGAAAAATAAGTTACTGATATATTTATAATGTATTTTTAAGGATAAGCTTTGTTCGATGCGCATAAAATATAGTACACATCAACGTACGGTTTTACACACATAGTTTTAATGGAAACTCCATATGTAGGCAAAAGATATGAAAACAAAAATGTACACATAATATGCAATTTTTATAAAAACTTGTTATAAATATTTTTTTAATCGCTGAGCAGAGACACAAATCTGCTCTTTTTGTCTCAACTCAGCCTTGTATAAATATGTGTATGTACATATGTATGTAAATTTTGTGCCAATATACATCTGAATATGTGTGTGCGCGTGAAAAAGTGCTTGTTGTTTTTGTTTTTTTTTTGTGTTGTTTGTTTGTTGTTCTTTTATTTTGCCGTCTGCATAATCTCCTTTCTTGTCTTCTGCCATTTTCTTTTAAAATGAGCTGAACTTGGTAATCTAATATCGATAACATTACAAACACTTTCTTGTCGTTCTCTATTTTATAACTAAAATCTCGCCTTGCCTCATCATCACTAGTGAAATCTCTTCTCCCGTTAGCTTACATTTCAACACCACTAGCTTCATGGCAATCTCGTCTATGTCTCAACCGCCTTTGCCTCCGTCCAGCTCTTGCTTTGTTTATTTGTATGTGGCATTCATTACTATTTGGCGTGCCCATTGCTCAGCACTGCCGGCAAGACGTTCGCTTGCTGCACGACTGCGTTGATCACTTCAATTTCTTTTTTTAGAAAAGCGCCACTCTCTTCAACTCCATTAACTAGCTTATCAATTGCCTCGTTGCCACTGCCAACCCCGCCAGCTGCCGCCACTGCCGTTCCGTTGCCAACACGCTTGCGCAATCCATCTTGCGTCAAGTGCGGTAGTGTGGGAAAGTCGCGATTGCGCATCAAATCCTTCTTCAGCTCAACGATCCCACTCACCGTTTCTGCTACAGTCTTATCAATGAATTCTTCAATATTCTTTGTCTCTGTTCCGATCTTCGCCTTAATCTTATTGCCCAGTTGATCCATTTCACATTCTTCGTGTTTAACACTGACCGCCTCGCGTGCGCACGCTACCGTTGGCAGCAATGGTGGTGGCTGTGTCAAACTTTTGTTCGAATTTGTCAATTTGATCGCTGGAGCGTTGAGGTTATCATCGTCGACGTTGAGATCATTTTCATTGTCTTGAGGTATTTTTGCTGTGATGTCGTTTATTACGTCCGTTACAGCTTCGTCGCCCGCCGGCAATGAGACGGTGTTGGAGTTGTTGGACTTGACACTTTCATTACTTGGTAGTTGTTGTAGGTGTGGGTTGGATGGGCGTCGTTCGCCGCGTAAGAATTTAGGTAAAATATAAATAGTAACAAGTGCGGCTAAGTGAAGGCACAAATACAATTTCAGGTACAATCTAGTGCTGCCCTGTAAAGAGTAAAGAACGAGAAAGGAAATTAATAATTATATTAAAAAAAAAATAACAATAAAAATAGTTTTTAAAACTAAGTTTAAACTTTATTTTTTTGCATGTTAACAAAGTCCAAAACATGGTCCAGTTCACATCGATTTGGCAAATTTGCATTTTTTTATTTTTAAATTATTAATAATTATATTGAGCTCGAGGCCAACGTCCTGAGTCGTTTGTTTCCATTTTGTCCTGTGCCAAACTTTGCGGAGACATTTGTTCACATTTTGTTATCTTAAATATTATGCCGAAAGTATTGTTCACATTTTGTTCTCTTTGGGAACGTTCCTTAGGGTTTTGTTCATATATAAATCTGGTTGAGATCGTACTCGACTGTTTTGTTGTTACTTTGTTTCTTGTAAAAACACTTTAAAACGTTATTTGTTCTCCTTTCGGTTTGCAATTTTAAACGTTCTTCTGAAACAAAACGCTCATTTTTTATCGGTCCCTTATTTTATTTTAATATTTATCACACGCGTCTTTCTCCTTGACAAAGCATAAAAATTTCAACAGGAACTTCTTAGTTTTAACAGTGCGCGATAACCGAAGTTTTTATTTTTTACGCTGAGATATACATATGTATGTATGTATGTAGTATATCTTAACTTTTGCTCGAGTTATCAAGGCCAAGAACAAACGGTCGGACGAAAGGACAACGAATCATAAACTTCTGGACATGCTTACGCATGTCGTATATACAGGTACCGAAGAAATTTTGAATTATTGGTTCGCGACATTTAACATTTTTTTTATATTTTTAATGTTTATAATTTTTTTTGTAAAAATATTAGTTGGGTCAATTTAGACCAGTGATGCACAACGTTGGTAGAGCTACCAATACAAGTCAATTTACATCAATATTGTGTTAGTATGCGTGAGCTTGCCTCGCATAATAATACAGCTTTTCGCAGACCATTCGTACAGCACAACGCCAAGGATTATATGATGCGAAACTCTCAACTGCTGGTAAAATAGGGGGACTCATCTCGTTTTGCATGCTGGCAACAAACCCGAATGAGTCTCCCTATTATCAGCTGACTAGCGAAATAGCGACATGCTAGAGGTAAAATGTGTAAATGATCAATAAAATCCGTCCGTTTTCTAATTGTGCTGAATAAGATATTGAGTGCTAGTTTTTGCCAAATAAAGTGTTACAATCTCAAAATAAAGAGCTAAGACAGAAAACCATTTTAACGATGGCAAAGTATAAAATATTTCACTTTACAAGAAATGTTGCGTTGCATTTAGCAAAAGGGTCATTAAAAATGCCCATAAAAATGTGTTTCAAAGAAAACTGGTTATAAATAAACTATTTAACTACAAAATGTGTATTCATACTAATGTATACATGCATTTTGAATGAATTTAATATATATTATGAAGTTTTCATGCTGATTTCATAAATTCATAATGTTTTACATCAAAGCGTTTAATACCCGTTTCTTACTTGTATTTGTAATATTTCCGCTTCCAAAGAATGCTTTAAAAATTACCACATCTGGTTTCTTCCATAGTGGCACCATTGGAAAATGCTATAAAAAAATGCACATTTGGTAGACGCTCTCACGGAACAAGAGTTTCGCATCATATAGGCATGTAAATCCCGGAATCCCGGCCTTTTTGAACTCCCTAATATCTCGGGATAAGTCTATTCAAATCTCGGAATTGCAGTGAATTTAATAGCCATTAATTTTTAAAATTTTTAATTCAAATTTTTTCAAACAAAAATAAACCTCAAATGATTTAAAACAGAAAAGGCAGATCGAATTAAAAACACAAATAACACACTAAACATAATTTTCAGAGTTGTATTAAAATAATAAAATTTAACATGAGAAACAAAAATAACAAGTTTTCAACTGTTGTATTACGATAACACAATACGACAAATAACATGGCTTGTTAACTCCCTAAAGGCTTTGTTTTACCCTTGCCATTATAAATGAGCTGGAAAATATCCTCCTCGATGTTAATAGAACTAACGACGAGGTGCTTGAAGTGGATAACACAGAATGTCTCAAAGATAAATTGCATCAAGTTTGAACGTGTGAGTATCCAACAATGGAATGGCATACAATTTATCAGAGGGTTTGGTAAACGATATTCATAATTTTTGTGATGGTGGCGAAAAAGGCTAATTCCTACAGAGATCATTTATCTTTTTGCCGACAATCCAACCAACAAGTGTTGACGCGATGCTTCTCCACTGCAGATTTTAAATGCAACAAATTTAGGTTCAGGCGGGAGGATAACATACTTAAGGCTTTTTATTTCTTGAAGATTGCATTTTGATCAAAATAAGGAATAATTATGCCTCGCTCAAAATGAAATGGTAATGTATTAATATTTGTTATTGGTATTAAATACTGATTAAAAATAGTTTTATTTTATGTAGGTGCATTTGCTTCTGTACCAAATATGTATATTTGTGTGTGTCAAATTTTACGTTTATTTCTGTTTTATTTTTGAAAAGACCAATAAATACCTACATGAATTACAACAAATCGTTCTTTGTTCTATTAATGTTATTTTGCATAATTCTATAATACAGCTATTACAGACGTGTTACATTTTTTGACAAATTAAAGTTTACGAATCAAAACTTCGTGAAATTCGGGATACCGGGATTGTCCCGGGATTTTGTTTTCAGATCTCGAAAATCCCGGGATCAATAAAATGCCCAAAATTGACATCCTTTGTATCATATAATCTTTGACAACGCACAATGGCTAACTTCGCTGCCAGCGCCACGGCAGTTCGCTAGCTGCGCACACGCGATCTGTAGATGAAAGCCGAGCAACCCCATACGGCTCCGGAGTGAATCACTGATTTATACAACTAAAATAACAAAAATTCCGACAGAGCTAAATTTTGGCAGAGACCTTGGGTTGACCAGTAGAAATAAAGTGTCAAAAGTTCTCATCGATCCCATGAGTGCTAAAAAACTTATTCGGGGTCAAACGTCAAAATTTAATGTTTTTTGGGATTTTCTCGAAATTCTCTATACAAATAATCCTTATGATTTTTTTTCTTTAAGAACCACCATTCCTCAGATATCGCTCTTGTAAGAGTCACGTTCTACATAATATGAACATACATATGTATATGCCACCTACATATATACATACATATTCAGGTACTTAAGCAAGCAAATATGCATATTTGTGTCTCTTTTATGTATAAACTATACTATTCTGAGAAAATATGCACTTTAAAGACAGTCAGTCCCTTACAGAATCACCTCTACCCGTAAGGCCTTGAATAAAATCTGGCTATTATATTGCCCGTGTGGTGTCGTTCATGTACCTGCTTCTTTTGGTGTTAAACGTTATTATAAAATCATTAGAACCCTTTTTATAGAGAATTACGATATCTACAATTATGGTCTGAAGAACTTTTTTGATAAAACTTACCGTTTTCGAGGAAAACCCAAAAACCCTGACTACAAATAAAAAAATTTCTATTTTGATTGATTCTATTTATTTTAATGAACACACAACTATAACTTATAACAAAGCTCTGGAATAAACAATGTTCTTTGTTATCCCATTCGGAGCGTAAATAAATAAATCGGAGGGTTTTCCTACGCGGGAACATGCAACATACAGCTGCCCATGTGAAAAACATGGATTTTCTAGGTTTAGTCCACACACTTAAGACTTGGGCTTTATTAATTGTCATTGCAAATGCCAATCGTACAGGAAACTGTATACAAGGAATTCGTGGCAGGAGTACATCCTTCCCGTTATAATTTTTTAACTGCAACACATGAGGTGGAACGCCTGGCAAATCCAGTGAATTTCGAAATTCAACTGGGTAATTAACAGCATCGTCGTCTTTCATGACACTATCAGAAGATTTGTATATAATTGAATGTCCATTTATTCTGTTCAAAATTACTTTATTCATAGAATTAACATCAATATTTTTAGCAGCCAACAGTGATCATTCACGTAACCATTTCTGGTCTCGGAGATTAGTTTTAATATTGGGGAATACACAATTTATTAGTTCTTCCATGGACCTAGTCATTTTGTAAAAATGTGGTGGAAAAGTAATGGAGTTCGTAGTTCTATTCACAGGCATTTTTTTACAGCCTCAATCCAATGGATGAGCGTCTTGTTATTGATTTCCAATCATCAATGCCACGACTCCAGCGGCACCTATCGACTTTTTTTTTTTTACTGTGCTCATTCGAGATCAGTTTAAACACAACCTGTCAATTTGAGCCCGATCGGTGCAGTAGTTTTTGAGTCTATAAGCTACATACATTTCACACGCGGCCTTTTTGTATACTAAATATATACAGAAGATGGTAAACCCAAGATCTCTACCAAAATTTAGCTCTGTCGGAATTTTTGTTATTTGATCACTATTTTCATGTCTAAATTAACCGGAATATATAACTGATTACCTAATGGCCCATTCAATTTTTACCAACTTACGGTTGGCAGTTTATTGCATAAAAATATAATTGAAATTCAATTGAAACTTGGTTGAAAATTCGCAAAATTTTTAAAATTTTGGAAAAAGTTGGACTTACAAGGTGTTTGTTAGATAATGTGCTTGGAAAAAATGTAGCAACCTTGACCGCAAGGTTTCTATATTGCAAGTCTAATCAACTAATTCCAAATCAGCATATTATAAATGCGGAAAAATGTTTAATAATTTGTCAACTGTAAATAAAATGACATTTTTCCACCAATTTACTGCAATTGCCATGCTTACCATGAATTCAAGCAGAACAAATGGGAATGTTGTATAACTCATCACTAGGCGTGTAGTCAGACATGTCAATATGTCATAGAACATCCGCGTGAACTGGGTGCGCTGGAAGCGATGTCGGAACATGCGACGTGCCTACAAAAAAACAAAACAACACATTTGTTTGTATGTATGTATGTAAATGAAATGCTGTTCAATTTTATAGCAAATTAAAAAAACGAAATTTGTCTGCCAATTGAGAAAGTCCCAAATGCTTACCATGCGCGCAGCCGTGACCATCATCGCACCGGTGGCAAATGTGACATAGTACCCAGGATAGAAACCGTGCCACACAGCGCTCAGGGCAAACGTCAACACAGTGCCATACTGTTTTGGCACACGCTCATAGACAATGGTGCGCAACCAGCGATTTGTGCCGCAGTTCCAGTTGTTGATTGCGTCGCGCATATTTGTGGCAAACTGCAAGCAAAACAAAATATAAAAAATTTAGAATGAGACAGTAGAAAGATAAGTAAAATTTTAAAAACAAAATTATTTAATACAATTGCATACAGACTTTTACATACCTCAAAGCCAAGCACACTAATATTTGATATTAAATCCCACTTGGAGTTGCCATCCTTGTCGTATCCGGTGAAGCCCAGACCCGAGTTGTTGCATATAGCATCCGCCAGCAGCCATGCGTGATAATACTTGAAGCGTATGCAGGATGTCGCCATCATGACATACCAAAATTTATACGCCATCGAGGTATTCGCCACAAAGTCATCCTCCTTCATATTTTTGATGGGATACATTTTCACGAATCTCATAAATATAAAAGCACACACCATGCTGCCGATGACCTTCTTGATGACCGACTTTGTGGGCGATGGTTCCAGCACCAGCTCAGATTTGCCATTATCTAAATTGCCCTATGAAATGTAGAAAAAGAGAGAAGAACATTAGAAAAAATGTGCTTATACAATTTTGATCATAGATACTTAGGTTTCAGACAACTGTATATGTATACATATGTTTATATGTATGTATGTACATATGTATGTATCATGATTCAATAATAAAAGGTTCTGTAATAAAGCAGCAGTGACCGCTGTGGTCAAGGGGGTAGTGTTGCGTGCTATAACTCGATATGCCGCTGAGTTCGAGGTTCGATTCTCAGCCAGGGCAAGTAAAATCTTAATCAAAGAAAAAGTTTTTTCTAATAGCGGTCACCCCTCGGCAGGCAATGGCAAACCTCCGAGGGTATTTCTGCCATTAAAAAGCTTCTCATTAAATACATTTGTCGTTCGGAGTCGGCACAAATCTGTAGGTCCCTCCATTTTGTGATATAATATAAAGACGCACACCACAAATGGTAGGAGAAGCTCGGCCAAACACTGAGCTATATATTGTAAGCGCCAAATTATTATTATTATTATTAATAAAGCAACCCTCGCCGCATGACAAATCGGCTTCTTAACTCATGAAGAATATTGCCTATTCTACTTTCTAGTTTCCACTTGTAATAGTAGTATACGAGTAATATAATATTATTCATACTAAAAAAAGCGTTGGCATCACTGACACGCTTGTCTAATATACGAGTACATATATTTTTTTAAGTTATGCAAATATTAATGTGATTTCATAACAATATAACAATTTTTCACTTGAAATATCTTATTTCCAGTGTAATTATTCACAACACTTCGCACGGGTTATAATTGTGAATGTATCAGATCTATAGCACTTTTTGAAAGCACGCACACGTATGCAAGTTTAATGTTATAGCAACTGAATTTATTAAGAGAAATTCTTATAATTGAACCTTTTTTTTAAAGGTTTCTTCGAGCGTTTGAATTATACACCGACGTAGAAACAGCCGCACGTGTCTGTAGACCCGAACTAGCATATGGGAGCACCTTGTTATTGAAAAGTAATCACCGCAGAATTTTTGTGCTGACGTAAAATTAACGTAATAAATTCGTCTGTCTTAAAATAGTGCTTGTTATTATTGTTAGCTCTTAGAGGAGACGATCTCCGAGATATTAGAAAAATATACACAGATATTGAAAATTTAAATATGGTCTATGGCCGTTTACCTGTAAATAGCAACATATTCGATTTTTTTTAGAACTTTAAACATAAAACTCCACATTTATTTGAAATAGCGCCAGTTGTATTTGCCGTACCGGCGACTTAGGTGTCTGTAGAGAGCCTTTTTAGCAATGAACTTTATTAAAATTATAATAATACTAGCTGACCCGGCAAACGTTGTTTTCCATATACATATGTACATACATACATACATACGTTATATCTAGGAAATATTTTTTAAAATAACTAACACTATAAGTGTGTGGGGATGTAATTATTATTGAAAGAGGAATGAAGCGTTGTAGACAATTAAAGTATACGTTACTTTAGCTAATAAATTATTCTTTATTAAAGTAACAAATATACATACATATACTAAATTACAATTATTCATAGCTATCTATACATCGAAAATAGTTCTAATTTCTACTACTAATTATGGCAATTAAAAAATAAACAAAGATTAATCTCTCAACGCAATGGAATGTACAATATTTTTGGTCAGTCTGTCTTTATCAAATACAAACAAACTGCACAAAAAGCATGGTGTACCCAAAACTAAGTCCCAAACATACAACGTTTGGCCTTGTGACTTAATGATCATTATTGCGAATGCCAATCTAATTGGAAATTGAATGCGTTTGAATTCAAATGGCACATCTGCAGGAATCATAGGGATTCGTGGTAGCAATAAATTTTCGCCTCCGAACTTGCCATTTAAAATGGTGGCTTCGATAACGATTTTTATTAATTTTTTAATGACCAATCGTGTGCCATTGCAAAGCGTGGTGGATTTAAATTACGAAGCAAAATAATTGGAGACCCAACCTTCAATTGTAAATGGTGCGATGGCATGCCCGACATATCCAATGAATTCAAAATCTCAATTGAATCACTCACAGCTTCGTGGGCATCGCAAACAATATCGATAGATTTGTATGACACCAAGCTTCCTGGCAACAGCTGGTATATGTATCTTGGAATTTAATACACTGACGTCCATATTTTTTTATTTTGTGTGTACATCGGGAAATATGTTGTCGATGAGAATAGATATTTTGCGAGTTGATGATTGTGCAGAAACTTTTCCATTGCCAATATCTAACAGTTGTTTTGAGAAAGTTTCGGCAGATGGATCTTGAAGCATTTGAATGCATGTTCACTGTCAGTTGTTCTTTTTCAACAATACGCTACGGTCGCGATGATTTTAAGCAAGCGTTGATTTCATGAGCGTATGTTGAACGTGGAATAAAGGGAAGTGTCTGTCTGAAATCAACTGAAAGTAGTAACTGAGTGCCGCCAATAGTTTGTCGTTGTTTTTTATATCTTTAAATATCCTATCCAATGCCTCAAGCGAATTTTTGTGTGCCATAGTGCATTCGTCCCAAAATTTTAAGTACGATATATATATGTATACCGTAAACTAAATATCGTTGTTGTCGGGAGTTCACAACACGTCTTGATTTAAGGTGGCTGTAAACGGTAAGAGTAATTCTTATGAGAATGTATAATTTGCCTCATCCTCATCGTGTACACAGCGTTGAGAACGCATTCTCATTCTCAACATAGACGCATTCTCATTCTCAATGAGACCAATTACGTCGGTCGTGTAAATAGAGTGGGTGAGAATATGCAAACACTCTCACGACTCGATTTTATTCTCATTTGCAGCCAGTGAGAATATTTGTTCTCACCGCGTGCTTTTTTGATATTTCATTTGTATTTCTTCATTATTGATGTGATAATAGCGTGTGCAATGGATTCAGCAAAAAAGAAAGCAAAATTATCTGATATTGGTGTGAGTATTATTATAGACATTTTTTTTTTTTCTTTGTCTACTTTGTATTTATCATTGCTTTTGTATATATTTTGTTTATAGAAATTTTTTGTAAAATTCATCACCTTCTGCTTCCAATTTCTTTATTAAATTTTCGTACACATTTTCACGGTCACGATCTAAATAAATTTCGCGACTCCAAATTCTTGTTTTTTTCCTATTTTCCTCCTCTTTTATTTCGTTTAGATATTTATTGAAACTTAAAAAACCCAAAAGCAATTTACGTCTTTTCGACATGTTTACTTGGCACACAAAACCACAGAGCTCGACAATATCACTCTTCTACAATAAGCATTGCCATATGAATTCTCATGAGCTTTATCATCATCATGTAACTACATGTGAGAATGGGCGACAATACTCTCACTCAAATGACTCTCATTCTCCGTCTTTTCGTTCTCAGAGAGAGTGAGAATAGCTATTCGTGTATATAGGCTTGAGAATTCTCACACCAATCTAATCGCATTCTCATAAGAATTACTCTCACCGTTTACAGCCACCTTTATGTATATCAGATTGCTTAATCAATTAGAAATGAAAACTGGCTTAGTTAATTATTAATAAAATGTAAATAAATAATAATAGCACTATGAGAATAAAACCAAAAAAAATGGACGAAAACTGTATAGAGAGTGAGAGAAAGAAAGCCGGCTTCGTTCTCATTCCTACTCTGTGATGTTAAAAAGTGACAAAGGGAGACACCTGGTGGGTGTGTCATGAAAATCATAGTATACTACAATTATTATATTCGATTGCCATCTTGTGGATCTGTGGATGGAACAGAATAATATAAAAATCGCGATTAAAAATCAGGGGTTGATCGTATAAAAAATTTTAGAACTACATATATGTATGTATTTTTCAATGCTGAACCATGAAAAAAAAAAAAAAAAATTTGTCCCAAAAATTAAAAAAAAAAAAAAAAAATTGCGGTGGACCACCCTTAACATATTGGGGTTGGCCGATTCTCAGACCTACCCGATAAGCACACAAAATTTCATCAAAATCGGTCCAGCCGTTTCATAGGAGTTTGAATTTTATATATTAGATAATTAACTCTGTAGTAGCAAACATGTGAATATTTGTAATACGAGTATGTACATCTATCTTCTGCATATTATAAATGTTTGCAGCAATTCATTATACATACCAGTTAACGGCAGTCCACACATAACGGCTCAATAGCAATTGTAAACAATAATGCTCTTATCTAAGAATTGCATTGCAAAGCAAGAAATGTAACTTATAAATATTTTCCTCTTCTTATGGAAACTTTTGGTAATAGATGTAAAAAGGTGGCAACATTATCGGTCGTTAAATAGTCAGCAGCCTGTTCAATCATCCAAAAGAAGTAGTCAAGTCATCGAAGTTGTCGAATGTCAAAAAAGGTCATGTCGTCGAAGTTGTCGAAAGTCAAAAGAGTCAAGTCGTAAAGTAGCCGCCGAAGTAAGAAGTCGAAGGAGTTTTTAGCTATCAGTTGTCAAGCCGCTAAGAAGCCGTTTAAGCCGAGTCATCTTATTTCTAATACGCTAATATATTTTGAAATCTTAAATTGTTTGAACTTTAATCCAACATATTTTATATATCGAAAGCAATCACTGCTTGTATTTAATTAAACATTAATAATTGGAATCAACAATAAACATTCTTACATGGGGGCTCAACCGAACGCTCTAAAAAAGATGCTATAATATGGTACAGTGAAATATGCTTTTAAGATCTGGAAAAGGAGTAAATACAGTCGAAACTGAAAGAGAAGTGTCAACGGAAAGTGAAAGCGAAGAAATAACTGAAGTTAAGAGTGAACTGTTTAATATCGAAATGGCATTAAATAATCAAACCTCAGGCGGTGTAGAAAAAGAAGACTTAAATGTTGAACTTTTACGTCTTTTGACAGAAAAGCTATGCAACGATTCAAGAAATTCAGTTTCAATTGAGAGCTTTGCAAAAATTGTTCCCGATTACGATGGAATAAGTATGCCCGTAAAACTGTGGGTAAAGAATTTCGAGGACAATGCAGCAGCATACGAGCTAAACGAAAAACAAAAATATGTAAACGCAAGGAACAAAATGAAGGGTACAGCAAAACTGTTCCTAGAGACGGTAACCGTATCAGATTATAATAACTTACGCGAAGCGCTTATTGCCGAATTTGACAAAACGCTTAGCAGCGCTGAAATTCACCAACAACTTAGGGTTAGAAGAAAGAAAGATTCGGAGAACATGCATGAGTATATCCTAAACATGCGAAAATTAGCAGCAATGGGTAGCATAGAAGAAACGTCAGTCATCCGGTACATCGTCGAAGGGTTAAGAATGCGGAATGAGTTGAAAATTCTCCTGCTGAATGCAAGAACGTACAAAGAGTTAATGGAACAATATGAAATTATTGAAACGATGAGCAGCAGCAAAGAGCACACCGTAAGCAGCGAAAGAAAATTTGGTAGCGGCGCAGCAGCAACAACTGCGCTGAAGAACAACGCGCAAGCAAGTGAAACAAATAGAGCGAGTGAACGTAAGCAGCACTGCTACAATTGTGGATCGACGAGACATGTAAGATCAGAATGTAGAGAGGAAACGAAATGTTTCAAATGCAATGGAAATGGCCACATTGCGAAAAACTGCACGAAACAAAACGTCAACCTGGTTTCAAAAAGGCTAAAGCAAATAGTAATAGGTGGGAACAGTGTGCATTGTCTCGTAGATACAGGCGCAGATGTCACGCTAATGACTTTTAGCACATACAAACGACAACGAAAAAAGACGTTCCACGCGAAGTTGCCCAATGGTTAATGTATTTGCAAGACTTCAATTTCAAAACCGAACACCGAATTGGGAACAGAATGAAACACGTAGACTCGCTAAGCCGCTATCCAGTTTTTGTTGTAACATCCGAAATCCGAGCAAGACTAATAAAATCCCAACAAAGCGATGAACATTTGAATGCTGTTGCAGAAATCCTCAAAGAGAAAGCATATGAAAATTTTGTAATTAAAGATGAATTGATTTACAAACAACTAAGTGGCTGTGACGTTTTAGCGGTGCCAAAGAGAATGGAGAAGGAAGTCATAGCTAAAGCACATAGCGTCGGGCATATGGGTGTGCAAAAAACCATGCACGCAATTCAGCAAGACTACTTTATCCCGCATTTAGAACAAAAGGTCAGGCAACATATTAATAATTGCATCGAGTGTATATTGCACAATCGCAAAACGGGAAAACAAGACGATTTTTTGCATATCATTAACAAAGGCGATGCGCCACTATGCACGATTCATATTGACCATCTAGGCCCATTAGATGCAACAGTAAAGTGTTACAAATACGTTTTAGCCATAGTTGATGGTTTCACTAAGTTCACTTGGTTATTTGCGACAAAGTCGACGGACGCAGCGGATGTAGTGAGGCATTTGACGACGTGGGTGGATATCTTTGGCAGCCCACAAAGGATTATAAGCGATAAGGGCCCAGCATTCACTTCAAAAATGTTTAAAGAGTTTTGCCATGTACGTAAAGTTGAACATATCGAAACAACCACTGGCGTCCCAAGAGGCAATGGCCAAATCGAGAGAGTAAATCGAGTTATCTTATCAGTTTTGTCAAAGCTGTCAGCAACGGAACCAAGCAAGTGGTACAAGTAAAGGGTGTTTTTTTTACAGGTTTGTTTTTCGAATAGAGATAAAACTGGTATTTTGTGGTCAAATCTGGCAACTCTAATGTCATTTATGTTCTGTTTGGTTTGCCATTTCATCATGAACAGGTTGACAAAAGAACAACGCTTGCAAATCGTGCAAATTTATTTCGAAAATAATGGTTCAGTTCGCGAAGTTTACCGTGAGCTCCGTCCATTTTATGGTCGACATAATCGTCCATCAGAGCAATTAATTCGGTTAACCATGGATCGTTTTCGCACTACGTTTACTCTATGTGATAATACGCATCCGCAGAGACGTCGAACAGTGCGCACCGAAGAAACAATTGCCGCTGTAGAGCAAAGTGTTGAAGAGGACCCGAATGAATCGATTCGCCACCGTGCACAGCAATTGGAGCTTTGTCCATCAACTTTATGGAAGATTTTGCGCAAAGATCTTGGCTTGCGACCTTACAAGATCCAGCTTGTGCAAGAATTAAAGCCGCGAGACCATGCAATGCGTCGTGATTTTGGTGTATGGGCCGAAAATGAGATTGATCTCGATGCTGATTTTCATCGCAAAATTTTGTTCAGTGATGAGGCTCATTTTTGGTTGAATGGCTACGTCAACAAGCAAAATTGCCGCATTTGGAGTGAAGAGAATCCACATGAGACCCTTGAAACGCCATTACATCCACAAAAACTGACTGTTTGGTGTGCTCTATGGGCTGGTGGAGTCATTGGGCCATACTTCTTCCGCAATAATGCTGGAGAGGCAGTTACCGTTAATGGAGACCGGTATAGAGCCATGATAACCGACTATTTTGTTCCCGAATTGGATGGCATGAATGTGGATGAGTTGTGGTTCCAACAAGACGGCGCTACATGCCACACAGCGCACGTCACAATCGATTTATTGAAGGAAACATTCGCTGAGCGCATAATTTCGCGGAATGGACCTGTCAATTGGCCACCAAGATCGTGTGATTTGACACCATTGGATTATTTTCTTTGGGGATATGTGAAGTCGCTCGTCTACACCAACAAACCAGAAACGTTAGGGGAATTGGAAGCCAACATTCGTGGCGTTATTGCCGACATACGGCCCCATATGCTCGAAAAAGTGGTTGAAAATTGGACCTGTAGAATTGGCTTTATTCGAGCCAGCCGCGGCGGCCACATGCCCAAAATCATATTTAAACATTAATGGCATAAAATTATCCTTCCAATAAAGCCAAATTGATGGACCTTAAAACGATTTTCTTGTGTTTTATTTCAATTCGAAGTTCTATACCCCTAAAAAAAACACCCGTTACGTAGGACAGGTGCAGAAAGCAATTAACGCAAACGTCCATTCGTCAACTAAGTATACACCGTTCGAAGTACTCTTTGGAGTAAAAATGCGGAACGAAACGCAGCAGGACGTGGTAAGAGCGATTGAAGAAGAAATATTAACTGTATTTACAGATGAGCGAAAAAGGGTTAGGATGGAAGCGAAAGAAGCTATCCAGAAGGCACAAGCAGAATATAAGAAGAACTTTGATAAAAAGCGCAAATCTCATACTGGTTACCAAAAGTTTGATTTGGTAGCGATTAAACAGACGCAGTTCGTGACAGGCAAGAAGTTGAGTAGAAAATTTATAGGACCATATAAAATTGTAGAAGTAAAACAGAATGGCAGATACGAGGTCGAAAAAGCAGCAGATTTTGAAGGGCCACGGCAAACGTCTACAAGTGCAGACAACATAAAGCCCTGGAAAGACTTAGAAGACGCGCAGATTTTATCATCTGGGTCAGATGATGATCAGGATGACCGGATGTAAAAAGGTGGCAACATTATCGGTCGTTAAATAGTCAGCAGCCTGTTCAATCATCCAAAAGAAGTAGTCAAGTCATCGAAGTTGTCGAATGTCAAAAAAGGTCATGTCGTCGAAGTTGTCGAAAGTCAAAAGAGTCAAGTCGTAAAGTAGCCGCCGAAGTAAGAAGTCGAAGGAGTTTTTAGCTATCAGTTGTCAAGCCGCTAAGAAGCCGTTTAAGCCGAGTCATCTTATTTCTAATACGCTAATATATTTTGAAATCTTAAATTGTTTGAACTTTAATCCAACATATTTTATATATCGAAAGCAATCACTGCTTGTATTTAATTAAACATTAATAATTGGAATCAACAATAAACATTCTTACTTACTTACTTTTGGATATTCCTTTGTTCTTCAAAAAGAATTTCATCACTGACTGATGCAATGATCAAGCGTCATTGTGAAATAGTTTTTAAGTAAACAATTGTAAGTAGATAAATAAGACAGGCTTTGGTAAATAAAGCTCAGTTATTGATTTTGACTCAACAAGTCTGCTGTTTGACTTAAACACCCGCAATCTACGGAGTGTAAAGTAATTTTTTAAAAAGACTTTTCCAGTAAGGAAAAGCATAATTGGCGCCCAACGTGGGGCACATGCTAATAAAAAAAAAAAGCGAGTGTTAAAGAATATCCTAAATTTAAAGGATTCTTTTCGTGGTGCGTGTGCATAAAGACAGCAGCAGGTAAACAAATAAGAACATCTTTACAATCAACTACTGCCAGCATAAAGACAGCAGCAGGTAAACAACATTAACAACAACATCTTTACAATCAACTACTGCCAGCATAAGGACAGCAGCAGGTAAACAAATAAGAACATCTCTACAATCAACTACCGCCAGCATAAAGACAGCAGCAGGCTGTTTAATCCAAAAATCTACCTTAAGGTAATTTATATATGGGAAATACCCCATCTTAGTTAAAATAAACTAAGTTATATTACATATATTTATATTGTTGTAATAACTGTGGCACAGACCACAATAGTAACAAGTGAACGAAATTAAAAGTAAATAAAAAAAATATAATGGCGAACAGTGACGTGTTAACAGTAGAACTAATCACCAGACTGATAGCTGACAGCAATTTAGGTCTGAAGCAGGAACTTGAGAGACTTAAATCTCAAGTAGAAGTAGGAAGTCGTAGGGCAACTGACTACGAGGCAGAAACAATAAGTGAAAATATAGCGTGCCAGGAGTCCCTAGACGTAATAAAGTCATTACCAGAGTTTCCCGGTAAATTAAATGCATATGTGAGTTGGAGAGAGGCGGCTCACAATGCCATGAGTTTGTATACTAGGAGGAGTAGGAGATACTTCGCCGCCTTAACTATCCTTAGAAATAAGGTAACGCAGGACGCGAATGACATTTTAACGAATCACGGTACGGTTCTAAATTTTGATGCGATAGTCGCTCGGCTCGACTTCGCGTACTCTGACAAACGTCCCATTCATATAATTGAACAGGAACTTAGCGTTTTGAGGCAGGGTTCGATGTCAGTAATCGAATACTATAACGTTGTCAACAGGAAGTTGACTTTGTTAATAAACAAAACTATTATGACACACAATAGTACATCGGATTTAACCAAAGAGTTAAATAAAAAGAATAGGGATCATGCCCTTAGGATTTTTATAACGGGACTAAACGCGCCGTTGAGAGATATAATATTCTCTCTGAATCCGCAGGATTTACCTGATGCTTTGGCTAAAGCGCAGGAACTTGAGTCAAACAACCAGAGAGCGTTGTTTGCTCAAAATTCCGCTACCGAAAAAATGAAGGCTAAACCGACAAATTATTCAAATAATAACTTGAGGTTTCCCCAAAAAACAAACATACCAAAACCCGAGGCGATGGATATAGATCCATCCATTTCGAGATTTAGGAGAAACGCCAATACTAAATCTCAACAAAACAATGGATTTTATAACCAAACTGCGCGAATGGCTAGCACTAGTGCTCAAGCAAATAAGGGGCAACAAAATTATGGGGCTCAAGCCCAAGATTTACATGGAATAAAGAGGCAACGTGAGAGCAACAATAGCTTCAGGCCTCAGGAAAAGGCGCAACGAATAAATAATTTAAACGAAAACCATTTTTTAGGGGAAGAGGGGACGAACTCCCCTACATCAACCTCTACGACAGAAAATTAAAAAGAAACCTAAAAGCTCTTGTCGACACGGGAGCAACCTCTTGCTATATAAAGGAGGGGATATACGATAATAGAAATGAATTATCAATTCACAAAAGGGTAAAAACGATAAATGGTTATTCCATCATCAAGTTTTACCATTTGATAACTTTATTTGGAGTACAACAAATTTTCTACGAAATAGAAAAGTAAGAATCCGATCTCCTATTAGGGTATAATTTATTAAAAAAAGTCGAAGCACGTATTGACGTGTGTAATTGGAAAATTTTTTATAAAAATATAAGTGACAATGAAATGATTGAAAAAAGCATGAGCATCAAAGTTCATGAAGAGAATAAACAAATATTTTTAAACCCCTTGGAACAAAAAGTTTCTAAGGCTCCCGCCGATAAATTTACCGGCAAGTTAAAAAATAAAGATGGTAAGAAAATTACTGTCAAAAACAAAACTGTGGAACAAAAAGTTTCTACAGAGCCCGCCGATGAATTTACCGGCAAGTTAAAAAAGAAAAATGGTAAGAAAATTACTGTTAAAAACAATACTGTGGAACAAAAAGTTTCTACAAAGCCCGCCGATGAATTTACCGGCAATTTAATGATAAAAAAATATTTTGCTTTGGGACACGAAGATCCTAAAGTGCCAGCCGATGACTTTACCGGCAATATCGATAACTGTTCAATACTGGGCGAAAGAGGTTCGGAAATAACAGATGATAAAAACATGAAAACATATAGTTTCGGTACATATCCTGAACATGAAAATTATGAGTTATTAGAATCAAACGAATACATAAAAAAAAATATCTCGAAAAAAGTTATGATTGAAATTGATGAAGCAGGAATATCTGCATTCAATAAGCTAAAGAAACATTTAGCGTCAGAAATGGAATTGACGCAACCCGATTATTCAAAGAAATTTGTACTGACTACCGACGCTTCTAATGTTGCAATAGGCGCGGTACTTTCACAAGAAAATAAACCAATTACGTTTATCTCTAGAACTCTTAATAAAACAGAGAGAAATTATGCTACTAATGAAAAAGAATTATACGCTATAGTATGGGCATTAAAAAATCTTCGGAATTATCTTTATGGGGTGACAAATCATGAAATCCATACGGATCATCAACCATTGACCTTTGCATTGTCCACCCGTAACCCCAACTCCAAAATGAAAAGATGGCATGCGTTTATCGAGGAATTTTCTCCAAAATTTGTCTATCAGCCAGGAAAAACAAATATTGTAGCTGATGCGCTATCACGCCTCGAAGTGAACAATTTGTCAAATGATTCAACAGATGACGAATCACAACATTCTGCAGAAAGTAGCGACAATGTTTGCATACAGGAAACAAAAAAACCTTTAAACCAATTTAAACAACAAATTATATTATGCAAAAACAGGTTCACCATTCATGAACTAATCACAAGTTTTGGCAATAAAAGGCATTTAATTGAATATGATACCGTTGAAAATTTGCTCACCATTTTGAAAGAGTATATTGAACCAAAATTGGTGACTGCCATTCATTGTACAGTAGAGGATCTGTACGAAATACAACGTCCTCTAAGGGAAACATTCCATAACAAATTTGTACACACTAGACTATTTCCAATGGACATTCCTAACAGAGAAGACCAAGCAGGCATAATTGAACAGACTCATAATAGAGCTCATCGCAATTATGTCGAAAATACAAAACAAATAGAAAAACTCTATTATTGGCCAGAGATGCGAAAACAACTAAAACAATATGGGCAAAACTGTATAACTTGCAACAAAAATAAGTATGATCGTCATCCTAAAAAAATTCCAATAGGTAAAGCTCCTATTCCGGATAAAGAAGGCGAACAATTGCATCTTGACATTTTTTACGCTCAAAAATTAAAATTTATAACATGTATAGACGCTTACTCTAAGTTCCTAATATTAAAACACATAGAAGACAAAACAAACATAGAGGAAAAAGTTTTGGAATTGTTCCAGACATTCCCAGATGTAAAACGAATCACATTAGACAATGAGCCTAGCTTCACAACACCCCAATTTAAATCATTAATGCAAAGATTGAATGTAGAAATTTATTTTTGCGATCCACGCCATAGTACAAGTAATGGACAAATAGAAAGGGTCCATTCAACACTAATAGAAATCGCAAGATGCATAAAAGAAGAATGTAATATAGTTAGCGATTTAGAAACAGTTTTTAGAGCCGGTCAACAATAAAATTTAACAATCCATTCGGTCACAAACTTGAAACCGAAAGATGTTTTTCATAATACAATAAATCATGAAATGTTAGCCGAAACTCTAAAACAAGCGCAAGAAAAAATGCTTGCATCCCATAATAAAAACAGAGTAGAAAAGCAATTCCACCCAGGTGAAATTGTATATGAAAAAATTGTAGGCGAAAGGAATAAGCTGAAACCCAGATATAAAAGACAACAAGTAAAGGAAAATTTGGGGAATAAAATAATAATAAGTAATAGGAACAGAGTTATACATAAAGATAATATAAAAACATAATTTTTGTTTTATACATATACAGATCTTCAATATGCTACTTCTAATGCTTGCGACAATAATTGGCTCAGCGGCAGCTGATATTATTGACTACACTCGACAGGATTACGTACTTATTGAAAACGGAGATGTCTCAATTTACGAACATTATGGGGACATTTTTCACATTACGAATTTAACTATTTCGAAAATATTATAGAAAAGGAAAAACAAAATTTGTATGACAGTGTTCGCAACCGAATCAGAAATTATAGTAATTGAAACGTTATTAGGACAATTAAAACAAAATCACATTAGGCATAAGAGAGGCATTGATGAACTGGGAACACTCTGGAAATGGATAGCAGGAACTCCTGATCATGACGATTTTGTGAGAATTAATGATAAATTAGAGGAATTAGTTGCAAATAACAATAAACAGTTTACAACGAATTCAGAAATTTTTAAAATTATAACAGAATTAACAGATACAGTACAAAATCTTAAAGGTGACAAAATAGCTAAGACGATAAGGAAAAAAAGAAATCAATTTATTATGCATGAACTTGAAAACCTTATAAATACAATTACATTTGGAAAAATAGGAATTTTAAATCCGACTATTTTGCACTTTGACGAAATAAAAAACATCACATACTACCAGCACGGTACAATGACAGTGACAGACTTAATGGACATTTCAGAATTTAAAATTGTTCAAAAAAATGATATAATTGTACTTTATATAAAATATCCAAAAATTGATTTAACATGTAGTTATTACGAAGTAAGAGCAGTAGCTCAACTAGACGGTAAGCTATTAATTGAACAAAATATAACTAAGTGTAAAGATAAGTTTCTAAATGTTAAAAATTGTAAAACGGAAATCACAAATACGTATTGTAAATTAAGCAAACAGACTTCATGTTTATCGGAAATTTTAAACAGAAAACAGGGAAAATGTAATAAAATAAAAGAAAGAAATTCACCAATTGAAATTATAAAACAAGGGGCAATATTGATTTCAGGAGAAAATATTGTCGAAAATCAAACATTATCTGGAGCATATTTAATCACATTTGGAAATCAAACCATTATAAATAATATCACGTACGAAAATACGGAAGCCAAAATTTGGAATTATTTAAAGTATGACTATGTAAATAACTTTGAAATTTTAAAATATATAGAAACAACCAATAAACAGTTGAGATTGGAAAATATAAATATTTTAGGCGAAGGAAATAAAAATATTAAAACACATTTATCCTTTTGGTATATTGTCATAATTGTATGCATAATTTTAGTAATTTACATTTATATGAAATTCCAAAGATTACATACAACTGCCGAACAAAACGAAAATGTAGAAATTCAAGAAAATACTTACAAAATCATTTTGAATCAAATAGAGAAATTAACAGAAAATAATGTAGAATCGGGGACGATTCATCTTAGAGAGGGGGGAGTTAACGGCAGTCCACACATAACGGCTCAATAGCAATTGTAAACAATAATGCTCTTATCTAAGAATTGCATTGCAAAGCAAGAAATGTAACTTATAAATATTTTCCTCTTCTTATGGAAACTTTTGGTAATAGATACTTTTGGATATTCCTTTGTTCTTCAAAAAGAATTTCATCACTGACTGATGCAATGATCAAGCGTCATTGTGAAATAGTTTTTAAGTAAACAATTGTAAGTAGATAAATAAGACAGGCTTTGGTAAATAAAGCTCAGTTATTGATTTTGACTCAACAAGTCTGCTGTTTGACTTAAACACCCGCAATCTACGGAGTGTAAAGTAATTTTTTAAAAAGACTTTTCCAGTAAGGAAAAGCATAATTTACCTGCAGGAATGTTGTCTAAATATGTTAAATGCCTAACGTCTCATTTTTCCACTTACATATGTATGTATGTACATATGTATATCCACTTATATTTTTCTGTTTTTCAATACCCCGCAAACGAAGACACTTCAAAATAAAAGTTTATGCCATAGTGTCTTATCCTAATAGAAATTTCAGTAGTTAGTTGGAAAACAACTCACAGTTGAAAACACAAAATGATCCTACAGATAGATTTTGTACGGTAAGAAATTTGTTTTGCTTGATACGAGTACTTTTGTGTTTGTGTCAGTGAAAAATACTATGAAAATAAGTTGAGAGGGTTATTTTCGATCTCTGGTAGAAATACAATAGTTCTTAATTTAAATGAAATTTCTAATTAAAAAAATCAATAACATTTTACTTCTAATTATTTACTTTTTAGGAAAGAGAAACAAATTCCAGCCCCGTTTTCCATACTTCATAAAACAGTCCTTTATAAGGAAGTGGCAAAATTCGAATGTCATTATTTACTTACCATTTTATAATTGTGTTGTATACTTTACACGTGTGACTTCTTTATTGGAAGAACGTTGTACATTATTCAGTGATTACACAAGTGGTAGAAATATTTCAAGTTTCTCTTTACATGACATTCAAGTGCTTATGCTAAGTTTACATGTATATATCTAACATCTCTCCGCCACCTATTTCACGATTGCAAGCGGTATGTGGTAATACATATTTCAAAAATTCCATATTTCATAAATCACATTTATATCTAAAATTTACGTCTTTTTTAATTTTTATATCAGAGATAATTTCTTTAATTTTATTTAATTTATTATTATTTTTTTTTTATTTTTTTTTTGTTTGGTTTTACTACTTAATATCTAATTAAGTTTAATCATATTGAAGTCGGTCAGGTTCTTTCCGAATTCTTTCTGAACGTCTTACATGCACCTCGGTATCTGGATTATGCTCGGTTTGTGCGGGTTCTACTTGCGGTAGAGCTCCATTATTTACGTTGGCTTCCTGTGAGGCTTGTGCTTGCGCCTGTGTGGTGCTTTCGCGCTGCTCGTACCTCTGAGACTGTACGCTGGATTCTATCTGGTCAGGAGCAATCGGTTGAACGCGACGACTTGGTAGTTGTTGACCCACGTGCCGTATTTGGTCAACATGGCGTCTCCATATTCTGCCATCATCAAGTTGAATTTCGTAGTGGATATCACCGCGTCTGGAAATAATGTTTCCGAATTGCCAGCGTTCGCTTGATAAGTAATCTCGTACTGAGACTCTCTCGCCTTCAGCGAAAACTTTCTTGGTAATGCTTTTGTACATGTTATCGAGCGTTGGTTTCGGCAGTAGAAAATCTAAACGTGTTTGAATTTGCCGACCAAACATAATCATCGCGGGACTTTTTTCTGTAGTCGGGTGGATTGCCCTTCGGTAGCTTAGTAAAATATTTTGCAACTCTTTATGCATTGAGCCTGATTTAGTCATTGCTGCCGTCAGCTTCTGCTTGACTGTCTGGATGAACCTTTCAGCCTGTCCATTCGTTGCCGGATGATAGGGGGCACCTTGCTTATGGGCTATGCCATTCGCTTTTAAAAACACCTGGAACTCTTTAGAGTTAAACTGAGTGCCGTGATCACTTACCAATATACTCGGTATGCCGAACGTAGCAAAAATATCTCGACATACGCCGATAGTTACCTCAGTAGTCATATTATTAACAATTTTGACAATAGGCCACTTGCTGTAGGCATCTACCAAGACAAATAAATACTTGCCATATATTGGGCCTGCATAGTCCACATGTACGCGCTCGAAGACTTTATTCGGTGGTGCCCAACAATGTGTGGGAACCGCGACTGGATCGGACCGGGTACTTTGGCAGGGCACACAATTATTAACTAAGTTTTCTATATCCCGATCTATTTTAGGCCACCAACAATAAGAACGCCCTAGCGTTTTCATTTTAA
This sequence comes from Philophylla caesio, assembly GCA_963971545.1. Lineage (NCBI taxonomy): Eukaryota > Metazoa > Arthropoda > Insecta > Diptera > Tephritidae > Philophylla > Philophylla caesio. The sequence goes on from OZ020606.1 coordinate 75,234,374, forward strand.
CCATTCCAAAGTGTCCGCTATGTAATTCATAAAGTACTTTGGGTCGCAGTGCTGTTGGTATGTACACGCGGAGACCTCGTAAAAGGCAACCTTTTCGTAACGTAAATTCCGTTTGCGGAATTCCAAATCGTTGGCTCGCTTCGCATTCGTGACCGTATTTGAGACATTCCATCAACATTTTAACCTCTGGCTCTTTAGCTGTGGCGGCGCCCAAATCATCGGCGGTAACTGGTAAATTATCTATTAACTGTGTTGCTATTAGGTCTACTTCTTCTATAAAATTATCTTGCTTTTGCGTTGGGAGTCGTGACATGGCATCAGCATTCGCATTTTCCTTACTGGCTTTTACCCGGATTACGTAGTCAAACGATTCCAAAAATATCGCGTAGTGTTGCATACGCATTGCAGATAAAGTAGGTAAGCCCTTATTCGGTGAGAATATTTGGGAGATAGCTTTATTGTCCGTTACTAAAGTAAAGAGTCTCCCAAACACATACTGGTAAAACCTTTTGACACCGAATATTATTGCGTATGCTTCTTTATCTACCTGACTGTATCGCTGTTGGACATCATTTAGAGTTTGCGAAGCAAACTGAATTGGCTTTTCTGTACCGTTCGGAAAAGTGTGGCTTAGCACGGCACCAACACCTGTGGGACTAGCATCCACGGCTAGAACAAGCGGTAGCTGCGGATCGTAGTGAGTCAAAACCGTATCCGTTTGCATCATATCTTTAATTCGTTTGAACGATTCCTTACATTTTTTGTCGAAATTAAAAACTGAGCGATTGTGCAACAATTGATTCAATGGATATACTACGTCACTAAGGTTTGGAATGAATCTTCCGTAATAATTTACTAGACCTAGAAACGACCTTACCTCGTCCTTAGTTGACGGTTGCTTCATATCTTGGATAGCTTCTACTTTCGTTTTCAATTTGCGTATACCCTTTTTGCTAATTTCGTAGCCGCAGTATTCGATTTTGTCACGCAGAAACTCTGATTTATTCAGATGTACACGCATATTGCGCGCGTTCAACCTTTTAAGTACTTCTTCAATCCTTTGCAAATGATTGAAGTCGTCATTCGCCGTGATCTTTATATCATCCAGGAACACTTTCACGCCCGCCATATCTCCCAACAGCTGTTCCATAAATCTTTGCCATTTTGCTGGCGCACTCGCAATTCCGAACATCATACGCGTCGGTTGAAACAGACCTTTGTGTGTGCTTAACGTCAGCAACTCTCGATTATCCGGATGGATTTCAAGCTGCAAGTACGCTTTAGCTAAGTCGATTTTCGTAAATTTTTCACCTCCCGCCATTGAGCTGAACAGCTCGTCTATTGTAGGTAGCGGATGCTCATCGACTATTAGCACTGGGTTGACCGTTAGCTTATAATCCCCACAGATACGCACCGTACCATCTTTCTTTGGCACCGCGACTATCGGAGTAGCCCACTCTGATTTATCGACCTTTACTAACAGCCCTTCACGCACCTGTTTATCTATTTCGTTCTCCACTGCTTTCATTAGTGGAAATGGGACTCGCCGCGCTTTTATAAACCTCGGCGCAGCGTTTGCTTTTAAGTAAAGTTTTTCCTGGTGATTGGTAATTGTACCTACATTTGGTGCTGATAAGAGTGGAAATTTACTTAATATGCGATGTAGCTTATCTTGAACACTATCACCCGATAAAGCATTGACTGTCATACGTTCTTTCAATTGCTTGGCTATAATAGTTTTCCAATCTATGTCGATTCCTCGAAGCCAATCTCGCCCAAGCAGAGCTGGACGATCGGAACGCACGATATACATTTTTGCTTGCACTGGCACTTTTGCCTTCACTGTTACACATATGTAACCTAAACATTCTAGCTTTGTTTGGCAATAGCTGTACAATTGCAAGTTACTTTTAATTACTGGCTCGTTATTAAAATACTTCTTTGCTACTTCCAAACTGATAATTGTCACTGGAGAACCGGTATCGATTTCAAAGTCCATGTAAATATTATTTATCATCAATTTACACATAACTTTTGGGTGCAAAGAGTTGCAATTTATTTTTAGTAAATCGTAAACATAATCTTCACTTTGATTCTGTTTTTCTATGACGTTTACACTCTTGTTTTCTTTTAGGCACATTTTTCGCAGATGGCCTCGCTTTTTGCAGTAGTGACATATGACATCCCTGAACTTGCACTTGTTGGCCATATGATTTGAGTTGCCACATCGGAAACATTGTTTTTTTGTATCTTTCTCTTGTGTGTTTTTATTCGTTTCACTTCTTTCGTGATTTTTCTTCTTTTCAGGTAATTTTCCTCGCCTTATTTCTTGTATCTTATTAACCTCAGTTGTCCCGCCTTTTTGCTGTAGCTCGCACCCCTCTTTTTCCGCTACTTCGTAGGCCTTGGCTATATTTATTGCGTCATCCACTGTTAAGCTTTTCTTTTCCAGTAAGCGATTTTGTATTACTTGATTTCTCAAGCCAAACACTAGTTGATTTCGTAATGCCGTATTCAAATAGTCACCAAAATTGCACCCTTTTGCCAGAAGACGCAAAGCCACCAGAAACTGTTCACACGACTCACCAGTTTGCTGCTTCCTAAGATGGAATCTATAGTTTTCCAAAATTTCGTTGGCCTTTGGATTGAAGTGGCCCTCCAACGTCGATACGATAACCTCGTACTGCAGGGTCTCTGGCTCATTGGGCAGCACTTTATCGCAAAGTACATTGTATGTCGTGGCTCCCATATAATGTAATAGCAATTGACGTTTTTTTCCTTCATCAGCATTGAAGAGTGATAATGCTGTTTCAAATCGTTTTACCCACCGATTCCATGGCATAGTTTTCCCTTCGAAAGCGTCCAATTGGAACGCCGCTGTTTGTAAAACTACGTTGTCTCCTGGCATTTTTTTTTTTTTTTAAATATATCCTCGTCGCCAAACTGTTGTATACTTTACACGTGTGACTTCTTTATTGGAAGAACGTTGTACATTATTCAGTGATTACACAAGTGGTAGAAATATTTCAAGTTTCTCTTTACATGACATTCAAGTGCTTATGCTAAGTTTACATGTATATATCTAACAAATTGAATAATGCATATGTATGTATGTCTATAGTGAATCCCGAATTTCACAACATTTTGATTCGTAATATTTAAAAAATGTTACACGTCTGTAATCGTTGTATTATAACATTAATATAACAAAGAAGAACCATTTGTTGTAATGTATGTATTTATTGGTATTTTCAAGAACAAACAAGAAATAAACGTAAAATTTGACACACATATAAAATAATTTAAACTTAAAGTTCAAATATACATATTTGGTACAGAAGCAAATGCACCTACATAAAGTAAAATAATTTTTAATCACTGCTTGAGAACAATATTAAATATTAATATATTACCATTCAGTGAAAAAAGAAATGCATCAAGTAAAAATTAATTACATCACCCATTTAGTTTTGAGCGAGTCAGAATTATTCCTTATTCTGATCAAAATGCAATCTTAAAGAAATAAAAGCCTCCGACCTGGACTTAAATTGTTGCATTTAAAATCTGCAGAAGCACTGCTGATCCTCAACACTTGTTGGTTGGATTGCCGACGAAAAGATAAATGCTCTCTGTAGGACATAGCCTTTAGCGCCTCAATACACCATCAATTTCTTTTACCAAGTCTTCTGATAAATTTTATGCCTTTCGATTATTGGACAATTGTGAGCGGCTCGTTAAAACTTGATGTAATTTATGTTTAAAACTTTCTGCTTTATCCACTTCAGGCACCTCGTCGTTAATGTTATTAATATCGTTTGATAGTATTATAGCTTATTTTCTACTCGAGGAGGATATTATCCAGCTCATTTATAATAGCAAGGGAAAAACAAAACTTTTAGGGAGTGAACAAGCCGTCGTATGCAAACTTGTTGTTTTTGTTTTTCGTTCTAAATTTTCTTATTTTAATATAACTCTGTATGTAAGTATGTATGTTTAGTATGTTATTTGTGTGTTTTATTCGATCTGCCCTTTCTGTTTTAAATCACTTGAGGTTTATTTTTGTTTGAAAAAATGTAAATTAAAGTTAAATAGAAAGGTGCGTATACATAGTTTTAAGAAACCGACCACCCATATTTATTATAAGCGGTTTATTGCTGATTAATTACTAATTAATTGCCTGAATACGACAAATAACACGGAATGTGAAGCATTTGTTTGTTTTGCCCATGAAAGGGAAATTTTTATAAATAGTACAAACATTTTTAAAATAAATGGTTATTAAATTCACTGTTTTTTGAAATTTTGGGATTTGAATATCCCGGGATATTCGGGAGTTAAAAAGGCCGGGATCCCGGGATTTCGGATTAAGCGTGTTTTATTCTGATTTTTATATCTAATGAACATTACGTTGTACTGTTAGGGTCATAGAGTGTTCTTGTAGAGAATTGAACGCTCTACAAAAAAGGTCTGAGGTAATTTTTCGATAAGTCTACATGGTCAAATTGTTGTCGTTGGTGTTGGGAAAATTTATGTTCACAAAAGAACATTAAAAGCATAGTTCAGGTCTTTTTCCGGAATTCTTTGGCACTAGTTAAAAATGATTTCGAAACTAGTTTGGAACCATTTCGGCACCGCTTAAGAACATTTTTGGGGCCGATTCTGGACCTTTTTAGGACACTTTCCGGATAATAGGAACTGTTAAAAACTATTTCAAGCCTACTTCACGAAATGTTTAGGACTAGTTCTGGATTATTTCAGATTAGTTCAGAACTATTTCGGTACTAGTTAACTCACTATTCCAGAAAAATTACGGTATTAGCCATTTCGAAACTATTTCAGAAACATTTTCGGATTACTCTAGGACGATTAAAGAGTCCACTACTATTTAAGGAAGTTTTTGCGATTAGTTTGAGATCATTTTCATACTAATAAGGGCGAATTTCGGTCAATAGTCTTGAACTATTTACAACGTAGTTTTGAAAAAGTTGTGACCTGGTTTCGAAAAAAATAAATTTAATTTAATCAAATTGATATTTAATTTTTAGCCTAAGCTATTTCTCTATGCTAGTTTATGCATCGAACTTTATAAGTACCAAGAAAAATTGCTTATTATAAAATATTAGTCTTTAATGAAGAAAAGTTTATTGAGTTCTTTGTTAAGTCGTGCACTTTTGGGACCGCCTTCATATGTATGTATGTGCGCTCGGATGGTGATCGGATTTGTATGCCGAACAGCATTTTCTCTGCGGCTATCCATTGCGACAGACCAGAACATACACATATGGTCAAAATAATAAATATCTTTATAAAAAATTTTTTTAATTACTGATAAATTCATATTGATTTAAGGTACGGGTAAAATAATATTAAATTACATAAGTTACGTCAACTCTAATAACATATATGTATGTATGTATGTATAAAAGATTTGGCAATTGAAACCATTAAATTAATTAAAATTTTTGGAAATTAACTTAAAAACTACTAAAATGACTGGACAAATTAATAAGTACATCACATAAGTGTTAATATAAAAGGTTATAATTTCAATTCACGGTAGCCGTTTGTTATCTTTTTAATATATTTCGTCAATATCTGGTATATCCGACCTTATTTTGGAGTACTTTTGTAATTCTTTTCGGCATATTGGAAATCAGTATGCGGCAGGTGTTAATTGTAATTTCGAACCAGGTTTTTTGCATAATTGGTCTTTGTTTTGAAAAGATTGCTTTCCTATACTTCGTTTTGACTCTCCCCAAAAGTTTTCGATCGGATTTAGATCGGGGGATTGACTAGGCCGGCTAAGGCAAACTACTTTGTTATCCTGAAACAAATCATTTGCCAAATTTAAGGTATGTTTCGGATCGTTATTCTGTTGAAATTTCCATAATAGTGGCATGTTTTCCTTAGCAAATGGTAACATCGTGTTTTCCAAGATATCTCTATCTTGGAATCTATTCATAGTGCAGACAATAATGTTACCGCCGCCGTGCTTAACTGTCTTTTTTGAAAAGCGTCCGTGAAATTCCTTCCCTATAGGACGTCGAACGTTTCGGCGAGCATCATTGCCAAACAAATTGATATTGGTTTCGTCACTCCACAATATATTACGCCCCTTTTTCCGACGAATTCAAATGAATTTTTGAAAATTCTAGCTATTCGAACGACCTAGATATTTCGCAATAGAACGAAGACTTTTACAGTCATTCTTTAGGTTTGAGACTATTTTCTTTTCCTGCGGGGTGCAGTGCTTATTTCTACCCATCTACAAAGTTATTTAATTTTTATTTCATTTAAAATAGGCAATAACATACATAGGTAAAATGCCAAACCTTTTACAAATATTGACGTATGTACTGAAAATATTTGAATAATACACAGTGTATTTATTATTTTGACCACGTATGTAAATAGCGAACTTCAACACTCAAATTACTCGTTTGCATTAATTTGGGAAGTACCAAGTTACTTTTTACTCTAAGAGGTATTGCCACATTGAAATTATTAAAATAAACCAAAGCTGCATTTATTTGCTGCATCATACTTTCAAAACTGTACCATGAATAGTAACGGAATGTACTCATTATTTTGATCATACATACATATGTGTATGGACATACAGACATACGGGCATGTGCTGCAATTCGTTTTCGCATGAAATTGTCAGCGAAAACGTGCTGAAATGTGCTGAATTTCACAGTTTCGTTTTTGTGTTCGAACATCAAAGGATGTAAGTATTTGGCTTTTTTTGTTAAAATTTATTAAATACATAAATACAATAGCTCGCTAAAATCCCCCTTCCGCCAGAAACCTCAACGACGCTGCTAGCTTTAGCTCAACAGGTATGGTTGACTGGTTAATTAAAGGTTTTATATCTCTAATAACATTTTGGAAAGCTTCTTTATATATTCTGTAGCTAAAAATAGAAATTGTAACTTAATGGCGGCGAAACAACTTTATATACGCAATTACACTTACTCAGGAAGGTCCAAAGGATTGGAGCGGTCTCTCAGAATACGTCGCACGAGGTATTCATTATTTTTCCAGTCATTTTGACTCATTAACAGCTATTTCGAACTTAACTTCGAACATAACATAAATCGTATGATTCTGTGCGATTTACAATTTCAGTTTCGGGATGAAATCGCGCGATTTCCAGCACATGCCTGATAATTCGGTGTACGTTAATTGACAAAGTCCTCTCAATGCGCATAATAAAAACGAGAGATATGACGTTGCAAGTGTAAGAACTACTTCCACTCCTATCGATCAGACAAAAAACTTCTTCCATCAATCCTGCCTTCGAGTTTGGACCTAACCATGAACACAGTGTTTGGCCAAGCTTCCCCTACCATTTGTGGTGTGCGTCTTTATATTCTACCACAAATGGAGGGACCTACTGTTTTGTGCCGACTCCGAATGGCAGATGTATTTATAGAGAAGCTTTTTCATGGCAGGAATACCCTCGGAGGTTTGCCATTGCCTGCCGAGGGGTGGCCGCTATTAGAAAATACTTTTTCTATGATTAAGATTTTGCTTGCCCTGACTGAGATTCGAACCTCGAACTCACCGGCATATCGAGTTATAGCACGCACCGCTACCACCACGACCACAGCGGCCACATGAATAAGTTTACCCTTCAAATAACCCCAACTCAACGAAGAAATTATAAGCATCGCAATGATCTATGCAATCAGGTATAAAGCCGAAGGCAACTTTTTAGTGTCCAGCCTGTCAACCACCCGGTTTTCGTGTCGTATAGCCGTTTACGCTATTCAGTGTCAAAAGTGTGGAGGTTTCGCAACTTTTTATAAATGACGATTAACGCAGCCCGTCGCACGCGCTCTGTTTCTTCTTTTGTGAAACTACAACCATTTGTGGGTTGGGGCAGATTTTAATAAACTTTGCCGATTGCCTTTCTTTCCTTTGCACGATAAAAAGCTAGTTACATTAAGATTTAAAAATATTCCCAACTCAAACCCGATACTCAATTAAGCTTACTTCATATACATACGGTGTTGAGTAAATTTTGAGTCTTGAACTTCATAATGCGTTCGGCATAGGAATAATACACTCAGAAATTATGTAGACAAAAGTAAATTTTGCTTTTTAATCTCCATACTCGTATAAGCATACAAACTTGACTATTTGCATTCAAACATTTATTCTGTATTCAAAAATATGCGAACAATTTGTTAATCCCCTCGCTTAATCAATCAGATGGCAAGATTTACGTTTTTAATATGCGCAATACAGGTTTTTTGTAAAGTGTACAAACTTATTCTATCTCATTAAGTGTGCAAAAATAAATATGACCAACATTTTTTCATGTGGGTTAAAACACGAATTTTATTTGTGAACACATTCTGGGTTAGACGTCGTGGAACAGCATGGTTGCGCCCGAGACTTTCCAATCGATACTGGATTCAGCTGTCAACAACAGTCAATTGCACTAATTTCATGTCCAGATGATAATGTGGCCACATAAAAAAATGTTGGTTCTATTTAATTGTGCATATATTTAGTAAGTTTGCGCCTATAAATGTTTACATACATTTGCACATACTTAATTACTCGTATAGAAATATCACATACATTTGAACTTGTTCTACTTACATTGGTCGATGGTCGCTTGAGTAGATTATAGCCTTCGACAAAGTCAATGTAGTCTTTGTAGAATACCAATGGGCCGGCCAATATGCCTTGGAAGTGCAGCACGTACGAGAAATATTCGAGCGCTGATGGAAGCTTATAAACGGCGTGATATTGTTGTGCTTTTGTGAGGTCCTGAAATGATAAGCAGAAGAGTGAAAACGTTTGAAAAACTGAATAAAGATAAATATTTATATGCATTTATGTATGTATATGCATGTGTATAGTGTAAACGAACTAAATAAGAATTTATTTATCAAAACTGAGAAAGGGAATTGTCAAGCGCTATAATCGTCTCGGATACTTTACATACATGCATACATAATTATACAGTTGCGTATATTGAAGTCTGAGTAAGTATACAGCATGGAATTAAAACGCAATTGCACATCATAGTAGAGGAAACAAATATTGGTAGCGAATAGTTAAGACATGTCTTGCATGTACATATGCCAATTTCAAAAGAAATGATCGAGGATGAAAGTAAAAATATTTTTGAAATTAGAAAATGAATAGTTAGCATCTGCTACTCTTTGAAAGAGTTGAAATTAGCAAACTTTTCATCGGAAATCAGTAAAACGAATTGTCTTACAAGTCATTATTAAACTACTAAGGATGATAGAGAGAGCTGATATCTAGAGACGTTGACATTGCAATTACTTTGGAAGACTTGTTTCAAAACTTCAGGACCTGTAAAAAGAAAGTAAACCACAGGCCCTCACGACTAGAGCTGCAATGTAAGTGAGCGCAATATTGTTTGGTGATGGAAAAGTGATTATGCGAAATCCTTCAATATCTTGCTAATTTTGCGCAAAACATCCTCTAAAGGACTGAAACTGAGCGAGTTCATCGGGGCCCAAATATGGTAGTATGTAGTCCCACGGTCCAGTAAAAAAGGATGCTAGCCATGTTATACCACCGCTTAAGAAGTCATTGGGTACAATGATCCCGAAGGAGCAATTGCTTCCATGAGGAATGTGCCGGAATAAAAGTAATTAAAATTCAGCGGCGCCATTAGCTTGGTTATGTTATGCGAATAGATACAAACGCGGGAACCTAGAAAGTATTCAATGCCGCGCCGGCTAGTGATGGCAGAGAAAGAGACTGAAGCCAGCACTGTGTTGGAAAGACCAAGCGGTAAAGTACTGGGGTTTCATTGGTGCTTCAAGGCTCAGCAAGAGAAATACAAAACTGCTGTGTTGCAAAGCGACTTTTTTTTACACTTTTAATAAAGAGTATTCTCAGAAATGTAATAAAATGAGCATATTTAAAGACAAGCAAAATGGTAAAAAAAAGAAATCTCGAAATCAATACTGACTTCAGAGTTTTGATTATTAAGTAAATATCGTGCTCTAAAACATTTGACTAAACAGATAAGAAAAGCGACAGCGACAATTCATCGTTGTATTTACACTGTTTTACTATGTACGTGTTCGGATTTTAATATCCGCAACTGTATACAATGCAGTAGTACGTGCTTTCCAACTTCAAACGTTTCGTTTGTTACAGTATATTTGCACATTTAGGAATATGGTATTTATAGGTACATTGTATATTTGTTTACATACATACAACAGTGGAGCTCGCATAAATAGCACTGCAATTCAAAACAATATTGTTTGTAACCTTTATTTAATTAAATATTTATTTGTTCTAAATTTCAAGTAAAATAAGTTTTGAGTAAAAAAGGTTTAAAAACTTGTAAAAAAGCGTAAAAATAAAAACGATTTTTTAAAAGTTGTCATCAACCATTAAAACTCATTCACACGAGTTTTAAGACAAATTTCGAGTATATAAATACATATCTGAACCGAACTGGTTTTTAATCGGACCATCGCTATTTTTTAGACTTCAAAACGAACTACGAAATGAACCGATTTTACACGAAAGCATTATTTAATCACTAAATTTCTTAACCCAGCATATGACATATGAATTTATTTTTCTTTTCTATATTGATAATCAACTAATCACTATTTCTGTACATACATAGTTATATACTTTACTTTGAGGTTAGAGATTTTTTTTTGGGTTTTGTCTCACACTTCAAAATTTGCGACTATCAAGTAAGTATTATTCGCTTTCTCGTTTTTATTTTTATTTTATTTTTTAGAGAATTGCTAATAACTTCGTCGCAAATTAGAGACTCTCAATTGCCTCAAAAATGTGACTATTATATCTTTTAGAATTTGAGACTGCTGCCGAAATAGATCGAACCAAAATGAAAATTATTAAAAAGATCACATAAATACATATCAATTGGAAATAATATAATTTAAGTGCAGTTTATGCAATCACTACTGTTTATACATACATATGTACATACAAATGTATATTTGTTTGTTGTGTTAGGGCTCACCTTATGTTGACGCACAAAGCCGTCGTGTATGCTAAACGCCAAACTTGTTACTTTTTGTGTAATTATCATTAGTGGACCAGTGATGTCCAGCGAGTAGGAGCCATAATCGTAAATTTGCCTAATCAGGTGGATGCACAACAAGTAAGTCATGGCGACCAACATAACGTTGCTGCAAACAGTAAAGAAAAGTAAACAAAAAAACTATTTAAATTGTTATGCGATAAACAATTTCATAACACTATAAAAGTGTAATTAAAAGAATATTAAAATAATATTTTTTTAAATGCAAACATACATACATATGTATACATACATACATACACACACACATACTAGTTAAATATATAATTGTAAATATTAGTGAACTTAGGCTGTTCATACCGTTGCACCACCCGCGGACTCTGCGTACGTATGACAATGTAACAGACGGCTGGAAGTCCGGCAATGTGTATGGCTTGTGGGCCAAAGCAAAAATAGCCAAAGGCCAAGCCAACAGTCAGTGCGAAAATATGACGCACATGGGAAGATACTCTGGAAGGATGTAAGATCGAGCGGAACAACGAGGCTAAGAAGAGTGCACCAATTTGACATATTAAAAAGTTAATCTGCAAAAACAAGAAGAAATTTAATAATTATTAAAACGTTTTAATTATTATTGAAATTAATAAATGATTAAAAGAAATAAAAATTATTTTACTTGAAAATTTTGGCCTTGAGATTTTAAAATGTTATGAGAAATACTATAATTGCATTTTGTGCTAATCATCTTTTTCAACAATTTTGTCATTTATTGCGACTATTAAACGGAGTTTAATAAAAAACAGTAATTAGAAATGTTGCATTTATGTGAAAAAATAAAGACTGCACTTAACAGTTAAAAGCACTGGACAATGATTTAAGGTCGGTGACTCTTTCTTTCCTCATTCATATTTTGTACAGTTTTAATTATACTAAAGTATATTAACTGTTGATTTTTTCAAAAAGTTAAATCACCTCTGGTGCCCTATGCAGAAAAGAATTATTCGATAATTCTAAATGTCCCTTTCTTAAAACTTTGTGTGTTGCAATTTATTAGCTAACTTCTAGTGTAGTTTTGATAAAAAAATGCATATCGTACACTAAATGCAAAATAACAGAACTAAAAAATCAGCTCCAGAAATTGAAATGCTTGTGGGGAATGCAAAAAAATACATTTTTTTCTAATTTTTCCGACAAAAATTTTCCTTTAGCTCATTTAAACCAATAATGAAATTAAAAATATGTCAAAAATAACACAACCAATTTGATCAATTATTACAAAAAACTAGCATGGCGTTAATTAGTTTAAGGGGGTCCTCTACTCCCAAGGACTGAAATCGAGCGATTTTTTTTGGAATAAAATTGCGAAGGAACTACTGAATGGATTTAATAATTTTTATTTTATCTTAAAGGTGTACATATGTTTTGACTTCAAAATTTTTGTATTGAATGCCAAAAAAAGCATTGTCGACCTTGAAACTTCATTGACTAAATTGATGTTGAAACTGTATGAGTCCAGTTCTGGCCAGTTGGGTAATCTGTAACTAAAAATTAAGTATTTTTTATAATCTCAGTTACGTTGGCTATGTTTTCCCGAGACAGAACTTTTTTATTTTGCAAATTGTAAATTTTATGCAACGATTTGTGAAAATTTTCTATTTTCACGTCATTTTTTGACATATTTGAGACTCTAAAAATAGAACAAAATAAAAACATGGCGATATGTTCACTGAATAATTCAATAAAAAAATTTTTGAAATCGGACCAATACTTTTATGAAAAGTTATACTCGGAAGCTAAAAAACACTTCTTTCGGGAAAACGCGTTTAAAGATAAATTACAGTGTGTATAACTTGATGGAGACGGGTACATTACGGAGCCCAGAAGCATGCAAAAGAATGTGATTTCTATGAAATTCTCGATGTGTCGTATTCTTGGATACATATTGATTAAAATTAAATAAAAAAAAATCGATTTTTTGAAACCGCAAGAGTAGAGGACCCCTTAAGTAGATAATTATGAAGAAAAGAATATTTGCATTTGTTGGGAACGTTTTTGTGTATTAATTTATAGAAAACAAATAGTTCTTAACATTTTTTGACTTGCAAATCTTCTGTATACTATAGTGTACAAAGTTCTCTAGTTAAAATGCATTATTTTCATGACGCAAAATCAAAATAAATAAGTGAAAATTTATGTTTGTAGATCATAAATCAAAGTGACTTTGTATGGTCATAAGTGCATTATTTATTTAAGTCTAGTACATCTCCAAATATATTTATTTTTTTTTAGACATGTGGTTTTTAAGAAGAACTAAAACGCATATATTGTAGTTTAATGCTATGGCCAAGAATTTAGCTTTATTATAAAGGTTTGACATTATGTTTTAAAAATGATTTCGGGCAAGTGACCGCCGCTGCTAGCTCGAAAAAAATTCAGTAGAGAAGCCCGATTTTCAACCACTTTTTGCAGCAGTTGGGGCCGTATGTTAGCAATAACGCGCCAAATATTCTCTTTCAAGGCGTCAATCGTCTCAGGCTTATCTGCGTAGACAAGCGACTTCACATAAACCCACAAAAAATAGTCCAGTGGTTTTAAATCGCACGATCTTGAAGCCACGCCACAGACCCACGACGCGAGATAATGCGCTCACCAAAAGTTTCCTTCAATAAATTGATTGTTTTGTTGACTGTATGGCATGTAGCACCGTCTCGTTGGAACCAAAGGTCGTCCACATCAACATCCTCCAATTCAGGCACGAAAAAGTCATTAATCATGGCTCAATAGCGTTCCCCATTGACTGTAACATTATGGCCGGCTTCATTTTTGAAGAAATATGGACCAATGACTTCCTCTGCCCATAGATCACACCAAAAACTGACTTATTGAGGATGTAACGGCGTCTCAACAATGGCTTGTGGATTATCATCACTCCAAATGCGACAATTTTGTTTATTTAACGAACCCATTCAACCAAAGGTGAGCTTCATCGCTGAACAAAATTTTCTTGTGAAAATCGGGATCGGTGTCCATCTCGTTTTGGGCTCATTTGCAAACGTTGTTCCGGAGTAGGTCTATTCATTATGAAATGGAAAACCAAATTGAGTATAAATCAAGTAACAGCTGTCAGAAAGACCAACTCCGAAAAAAGTACTGCCTCATTGAAAACCATACGTCTAAAAAAACTTTCTATACTTATGAAATGAAATCACGGTTTTTATAAAATTATTTGCACATACATATTTAACTCGGTGTTTGTCAAAAGCGTGACTCACAAATTTTTTTACATAAACGAAGGTAACCCTAAAAGTTTCTCACAGAGATCATTCCACGGCGATTTGTGATTGTCGAAATAAGATTTTTGTAAATTTGAAACCGGCTTAGGTAAACAGAATTGTGAGAATAAAATGCACCAGAAAATTTTGATTGATGATAAATAGATTTTCGGTAATTTTTTTCATTTTTAAACACAAAGAATAAGTCCGATAATACTTATAGGACACTGCAGGTTGAATTATCACCTCACTGAACTGGAAACATACACTCAGGAATGCTGTAGATTTTGCAGAGTTGGGAAGGAAATTGCAAGACACATCCTGGAGCAATGCCTTTTATTGATGCATACAAGTAAAAAATACCAGGGTGACTATCTGACAGCGGAAGGCGCGATAAAGAATTAATGTCGATACATTTTTTTTCGGAAGCAGAATGACGGAAAAAGCTTTAATACATGCAGATGGAAAAAATGATCTCTAGGATGAGGCACACTTTGGTCAGCAACTATAATAATACTGGAATCGTTTATAGTACCGTAATAGATGGCGAAAAACAAATTCGGCTGAAAAAATTAAAATCCATAAATCTAAAATCCGAATATTTTGATAAACAATGGATACTTTTAGGGGTACTCTCGTGGCACTATGAAAAATGCATTGGCACATATGTATATTAAAATCATTTGTTTTATTAATTTTTCCATGCCAATTTAAATTGTCAAAGTTCAGTTTTAATGATGTAGACTTATTATAGTAATTAAATTGCTAATTATTTGCCTGTTTTAATGGCTCAATTGTCAGCTGTTAGCTGAGAATTCCTATTTTTTACTTTTTTTGTTTGCACTTTATGTAACATCGACCGTAAATTTTACGTTCTTGCAACTTGCATTTTTCTATAAAAAACGTGTGTAAACATTTACTCATTATTTTTCCAATATTTTATTACCTTGTTGGTAATAAAATGAAAACCTGTAAATATTTTTCAGAATTTTTATTTTTGTATTTATTGGTTAACCCAACAGCTACAAAATGTAAAAGAAACTGTTGTCCTGTGTTGTATACACTCTATTTGCCTTCCAACAGCGGCGAAGATGTTCAATCATCCCTAGTTATGAGATTCGAAAATTGTTTCGTTTCGAACTTACCTTTAAAAAAGTTAAATATCAACGGTAAAGGTTCCATTTCCTCATCTTTCTGTTAAATTTTACTGTCCTTAATTTTTTTCCGATTACATTTCTGTCGTTACTTATAATACAAGGTGGCGCAAAAGTAAACTTCCGATGTTGGCTTGAGCGTATGTTAGACGCGATTGGCGGTCAGCAGCTAACAGCTGATGCACCGTCTGGACTTTGTACGGAAACATCTTCAAATCTTGTACCAAAATTCGCTGTAAAGACCGTCGACTGATACCCATTTGCGTGGCACGTCGTCTGGTCGATGTCGACGGCGCTTCCATGACATCCTCGGCTACAGCAGCAATATTCTCTGCAGAACGGCTACTCCGGGGTCTGCCACGCCTGGCAGCATCTCGTGTTGTGCCAGTCTCTTCGAGGCGAGCGGCTAAACGTCGCAGTGTTTCACCAGTAGGCGTTGGACGGCCAGGAAATCTGCGACGAAATCACCGACCGATTATTGGTCAAATAAATAGTCAGCAATATTCCGCGTTCTGGAGCAGTGTAGCGTAACATTGTTTATTAACATGTATTTCGCATGTGTTTACTACACAAATGTCAAAACAGAACTGACATTAGGGGCCAATCGCAAAATTTATAACATTTTCTGATAGGAGGATTACTTTTGCGCCACCTTGTTTCTATAATTAAGTTTAAAATTTTGAGTTCCATACAAATATTTGCCATAATATTCTCTGTAAACCCTACTTTAAATTTTCGTCTAACGATTTTTACTAAAAATGTCCCAAGTATGTAACACTACCTAACACACAAAATCATGGTTACAGTTCTTTACAACTCCTTATACATTTGTTTGCCGAGTAATTTCTCCTGAGATATTTATATACAACTTTTTATCCCTAGGCATCTTCAACAAATTACACTCCTCCATTCCAAAGGAGTTTCATAATATTTTGCCTTCGCAGGCAATGGAAAAGCTTCTCATAAAATACATCTGCCGTTCGGAGTCGGCACAAAATTGAAGGTCCCTCAATTTGTGGTAGACTATAAAAACGCACACCACAAATGGTAGGAGAAGCTCGGCCAAACATTGAGCTATATATTGTAAGCGCCAAATTATTATTATTATTATATGAAATGGTGTTCTTTGGTCTTCATATTTCTTCAATTTTGAAAACATCTTCGACATCTGATAGCTCCTGGCTTAAACGTAAACATTATACATACTAAATACCTTTGCGTTCCGAATTCCCAACACGATCTTCTTCCAAATAATTGCCTCAAATCTTTGTGGACGTCCTTTCATTGAAAAGGGGTTTTTGGTTCTTAATCCTCTTTTGTTCTCATTCGTAATGTACCAGAAAATTGCATTCTCATTATGTTCTTTATGAGGAAATTCCCGAGAAATTTGTTCTCATATTAATATTTCTGAGGTCCTTCCCTAAATTTTGGTTCTAACTTTGTTGCTCACAGAAACTTTTCTAAACGTTTTATTATTTACTTGTTGTCTTCAAAATTGTATATATACATACTTTTGTTTCCACTTTGTTCTTTTGCGGGAAGATTCTGTGAAGAGTTAAACTAAAATATTTAGTCGGGCAAAGGTGCCATAATTATATTTATCACTAGAAGTTAAAAATATAACATTTCAAAACTTGTTTTCTTCGAACCAGGCAATAAGCAATTATCCACCAGTTTGGGTAAGAAAATCGCAGAAGTGGCAACATTGCTTTTTATTTCAATTGTTCGAATCGTTTAAAAGAAAAGCACTACTGAAAGAACCAGTGCGGAAGTTCCTCGCGGTTTATTTAAACTTTTAATTTTTAAGTTTAATGTACATTCCCTTTTCTTTATTTGTATTCTTTTCAATATATTTTCGCACACAATATACAAAACAATGTATGTATAAATCACGATCCGCAAACAATAAATATCTGCCAATACTTAAAAGCAAGCTTCACCACAAAGTTTTTAACAAAATTCCATAAATACTTTTTAAAATATTGCTTCGACATGCTTCTGAAATTTTAGAGTAAAAACTCGTGGCTCGTTTCGAAGCCGAAAAAACAACTTTTCCAATCAAAAAGTGCTTTCTAGGCGAATTCATAGAAGGTGGTAAATTCCCATAAGTGCATTGCAATGGGGTACAGTGGTGCTTCAGGGTAAACGGTTACAATTGCACGACTGTACTCATACGTCTACGTATGTGCACCCTGGGCAACGTGAGCAACCCATGTGCGAGATGCGGTAACCAATCCGTGTGGAGCTTTGGGTCACCGCTAATATAGAGGGAGCTTTAGTGAAGCCAATCCGACATATTCGGTTTAAACGTACATTAAAGTCAGCAACGTCTGTTCACCTGGAGGTGCGGCTGCAAGTGGGTGTCTGTCTTGGAGCAAGCAGCTCGCTATAAAAACGATTTCAAAATGTTTAACCCCCAGCAATGGGTTGTGCGTTGGGTTTGGAACCAACCACGTAAAACAAGAATTCCAATTAAAGGACACAGAAACCCTCGGATAAAGACCACCCCACAAGTCGAAAAGCTGCAATCGCAACGGACAACTGAGAATTTTCAATCCTTCTATCAAAAATCGACCAAGGCGAGGTTCTCACAGGACTAAGGCGGTTCAAGAACAACAAAGCGCCTGGAGAAGACGGTATACCGGCTGAGTTGATCAAAGACGGCGGCGAAAAGCTGGTAGGAAGTATGTACCACCTTTTAAGCACAATTTTGTCTGACGAGTACATGCCAGAAGATTGGAATCTCAGTGTACTTCGCCCAATAAATAAGAAGGATGATCCCGCTGTTTGCGCTAACTACCGTGGGATAAGCCTTCTAAATATCGCATATACGATCCTATCGACGATACTGTGTGAAAGACTGAAGCCGTATATGAACCAGCTGATTCGGCCTGATCAGTGTGGCTTCAGGCCTGATAAATCCACCATTGACCAGATATTTACAGCACGTCAAATCCTTGAAAATACCCTCAACATTATTCATGTATCTTCAGGGGTCCCGCAAGGAAGTCACCTTGGTCCGATTCTGTTTTTACTTTTTATAAATGACAAACCTTCTGTAATAAATTATTCAAAAAATTTATTGTATGCTGATGATGTAACACTTTCAACGACCCATACATTACGAAGGCTCTGTTCACAACGTTAGTGAGGCCAATACTGGACAATGGATTTGTTATTTGGAACCCGCGCTTCAAGATCATTCCGACCGAATAGAAACAATTCAAAAACAATTTTTGCTTTATACTTCAAGAAATTTTCGTTGGGATTCTCAGTACAACCTGCCGCCATATATATATAATAATATAATTTTTGCGCGTACACTATATAGCTCAGTGTTTGGCCGAGTTTCTCCTACCATTTGTGGTGTGCGTCTTTATATTATACCAGAAATGGAGGGACCTACAGTTTTGTGCCCT
The DNA here is from genome assembly GCA_963971545.1 of Philophylla caesio. Classification (NCBI taxonomy): domain Eukaryota; kingdom Metazoa; phylum Arthropoda; class Insecta; order Diptera; family Tephritidae; genus Philophylla; species Philophylla caesio. Next base: position 75,253,251 of record OZ020606.1, read on the forward strand.
CTCCGAACGGCAGATGTATTTAATGAGAAGCTTTTTCATGGCAGAAATACCCTCGGAGGTTTGCCATTGCCTGCCGAGGGGTGACCGCTATTAGAAAAAACTTTTTCTATGATTAAGATTTTGCTTGCCCTGACTGACATTCGAACCTCGAACTCACCAGATTATCAAGTTATAGCACGCACCGCTACCAACTCGACCACAGCGGCCACACACACCGCCATATATAAGTCGTTTAAAACTCATTAATCTTCCTACACTTGCTAGTCGCAGAGAAATGCTAGGCGTAGTATTTTTGTTCAAGTTACTGACAGGCTTAATTTCTGGCCCATCAGTGATGGGCCATCACTTTTGGCGAAATAAAACTAAACGTTCCCTCCCGAATTTCAAGACATTTCCGGCCCCTTTTTCTGAAGCCATGTAAAAGTAATTTTGAGTTAAAAGAGCCACTCCGTAATTTGAGTCAGGATTTTAACACTCACTCCGGTTCTTTTGATATTTCAGACTCACTTTTTTACGTAAAGAAAACTATACTCAATGCTCTCAATAATTGATACGTACTATAAATACATATATATTACTATTCGATCAGCTGATGAGCATTTGTTCTGTAGCTGAACAGTTTTAGATCTCGACACTTAACAAACTTCTGCCTTTCATGACTCGGCGCAGCATATAGTATATGAAAAATATTTTTTTTTTATATATCAGTGCGTCATACGGATGCGCCCCTAGCGTCGATCGGGCAGGTAGGAAGGGATAAATCCGTTCGGATTATTATTATTATTATTATAAACAAGTCGACATACACCATCTCATTGTCGACTTTAAAGCCGCTTTTGACAGCACGAATAGAAGCTGCCTGTACGACGCCATGTACATATATATTTGGAATCCCTGCCAAACTAATACGGCTATGCAGAGTGACGTTGAGCACAACTTTTAGCTCCGTCCAAGTTGGGAAGGACCTCTCCCAGCCGTTCGAGACCAAACGAGGTTTTAGACAAGCCGGTTCACTTTTATGCAACTTCTTTACTCTAATGCTGGAATCCGTAATAAGAGCTGCCAATCTGAATCGCAGTGGCGCTATTTATAACAAAAGTACGATGCTGCTGGCGAATGTGGATGATATTGACATAGCTGGGCTTAACAACAGTCTTCTGCAGTGAACGAGGACTAAACAAAGTACCTTGTGGCAACAAACAAAAAAACCTCACGTATTGGAAGCCACGTCACTGTTGGCAGTTACAACTTTGAAGTAGTCAAGGATTTTGTATACTTTGGATTCAGCATTAATACTACCAATAGCGCCAGCCTCGAAATGGAGCGAAGAATAACATTTGCCAACAGGTGCTACTATCGGCACCCATGGATGGACAACGGAGGCAAGGTCGCCCACGAATACACTGGAAAGATCAAGTGCAGAAGCACCTGCCTTCACTTGGTGTGAATAATTGGCGAAACATAGTGAAGGAGAGAGGAAACAGGCGAAGCTTTTTGGTTGTAGCGCCATAAATGAAGAAGAAGAAGGATTGCGCCTTGCGCGGTGAAAGTGTCAAAATTGATATTTTTTTTACATTTTTAATTTCTATTTACGTTCGTAAATGAAAATTCCATGAGTTGCTCGTATTGGCATAATATTATAAAGACATTAAATTGCTAATTTTTACTATACATCCTCAGTTCCTCGTTCGTTTTTTGTGTCAAATTTTGAATTCCACCGATTCATTTATTTTTGCTTTTCTACGATTCCCTGACATTTTCACCGCAAAACACACAACATATACATATGTGGAGTATATCATCTTGCATGAAATCACCTTGAGTAGTTAAAAGACGCAATCTTGCCTTAATGGAAGAGAAATTTACCATCAAATTGCCAAATTTTGACAGTTTACATTACATATTTAACATTCTCTAACTTAATCCAGCTTCCACACAAAAGTACATTTTTTATTTAATTTTCCCTCATATACTATAATAAAGTGCAAGTGGCTCCAAATTACCACTGATTTTTGAAGATGCATCTTTTTTACAAGTTCTTTCGTACATCACATGCTCAAGTTATTTTTACAGATATGGGAAAAAATTGCGAAAAACCATCAGTGAAAAATACCTCAAACTTGGCATTTTATGTTCCTCATATTTTATAAAAACAAATTTAAAATAACAAATTTGAAATTATTAGACAATTTGTGATCTTTTTTCGTTAGAAAATTAACTATACTGAAATTGAATCAAAGAGGAATAAATTGTCCAAACTTTTCAATATGTGGTGTCTAAACAATTTAAATTAAAAATAAAATCCAATTGAGAATTTTGCTAAATATAATTGTTTTGTATGCGCACATCATGCCACCATACAACACAACTAATTTTACATACCAATATACATATGTACATACAAAACAATACAATTGCGGCCAACAAAACAAAGCAAGGCGCTTTCATTCGATCACTTTTTTTTTATCAAATAAGAAACGCGAGCACAGAGTAATAATACCCTGTAAGAAAATCCACAATGGTCTTACGTAAATCTTTAACAGTTCGCTTCGTGATTATTTTGTTACTATCCATCATTTTCGCAATACTCCGCAAATAGTAAGAAATTTATCATTTTATTTTCACTCCAAATCCCTTTATATGCAAAAGCAGTGGACGATTTAAAAGTTCTCCTCACTTTACATACTACAAAATCATTTACAACTAAAATGGTGTTTCCACGACAAGTGAATCATGTTTGAATTACGAATGGCCAATCAACCCGTTTACACGACACATTCGTGATTCGTTTGGCATATCTGTTGCTGTTGTAATACTTACATATGTACATACTTTTGCGTCTTCATTCACTCTAGGTTTGCACCACAACCTCTTTTACATGATTATTTTCTTCACAAACTCAACGTTTGGAACCATTTAAGCATTAAATTGTTTCTTGTTTGTTTAATTTTTGTGTTGTTTTGATATTTATATGTACTTTGGCAGCTATTTACGATTTAAATTAGAGACGGCATCGATTTTTACTTGATTCGCATGTCGATTTAGATTGAATCAACTACAAATGAGATGATTCGCTCACAAAAATTTGTATAGGGAATCGAGTAGAATCGGTTCGTGATTGGGCTGCCAATTACGAATGAGAGAGCGAATCATGTACCGTGGAAACATAGTGTAAAGTACAAAACCAACGGGTTACCGAATTCTTCGAGATTCTAAACTATTGTAAATTTGTAAATTGTCCTGTTCGGCTTATGAACTAAACCTTAGCATTTTTGAACTTACCAAGTTATACTACATAATTTATTTATCTAGAAGTGGTTATCGGTTCATCACATACTCGTATGTACATACTAGGGATGTCAATTTTGAGCATTTTATTGATTCCGGAATTTTCGAGATCTAAAAACAAAATCCCAGGACAATCCCGAGGTCTCGAATTTCACAACATTTTGATTCGTAATATTTAATTTGTAAAAAATGTAACACGTCTGTAATCGTTATGAGGAGAAGCACTGCTGCGCCTCAACACTTGTTCGTTGGATTGTCGACAATACTTAAGTTAAATGCTCTCTGTAGGACATAGCCTTAATCGAATCAATACACCATCAATTTCTTTTACTAAGCCTTCTGATAAATTGTATGCCTTTCGATTATTGGATCAATGCAAACTGCTCGTTAAAACTTGATGCAATTTATCTTTGAGACTTTCTGCCTTATCCACTTCAAGCACCTCGTCGTTAGTTCTATTAACAATGCTTTCATAGTGAGGCTCATTTTCTACTCGATTGGGATATTCTCCAGCTCATTTATAATGGCAAGGACAAAACAAAGCCTTAAGGAAGTTAACAAGCTGTGTTATTTGTCGATTGTGAACTCTCTAAAAGCTTTGTTTTGCGCTTGAAAAGGGAATTTTTAAGAATGATACAAACAGGCCTATCATGAATTACGTCGGAGCTCCCGACTTGACAACGTCGGGAAAATGCTATCATCAATTCTGACGTGATCACGAAATTCTTCCGAAATTTCGTGAGAATAATCTACGAACGCTTCCTCATATTGAGAGAAGTAAAAATAATAATTAAAATAAATAAAAAAATACAAGTGAACTAGAAAATAAGTGGATATTTTTCACTATAGTAATTAAAAATGTAACAAGTAAGAAATGCTAAATTCGGGCGAAACCGATTTTTATATACCCTCGTGATGTATTTTTGTGCAGTGCCCATAATATAATTAAATTTCCCGTTTCTTTGTTTCAAAACGCTGCTAGTATTAAACTTTACTCAATTTCTTCCAATAAATACTGAAAAACAAAGTTTTTTGCATTTTAAAAATTTCCGTTGTATGGAAGTTGGGCGTGGTTATGGTCCGATTTCAAAAATTATTGACGGTGATGCTGTGATAACAAGGACAATTTGTTCACCAAATTTTGTAGCAATATATTACATCGTTATTGAGATACATACAGATTTTTTTATAAGTGGGCGTGGTATCGCCCATTTTTAAAAATTTTAAACAAATCAAGTTTCTTAGTAACCTAACTCTCTAAATAACAAATTTTAATTAATATGTTCCAACAGAAAAAGAAAAAACGAAAATTTAGCATTTTTTTTAATTTCCGTTATAGGGGAGGTGGGCGTGATTATGATCCGATTTCAAAAACTCGGGTATAAAAAGTGTTAACACCTGGAAAAAAGTAAACAGGCAAAAATGTTTGCTAATTTGTTGAATTATTATAAAAAGTAGAACTATATTTTGAGGTTTTTTTGGACCATAAAAGCTATGTACAACGGAAGCTATATCTAAACAAAATTGAACCCAGAGCAACGAAAAAACAAAGCAACCACATACACACATTCAATAATTCAGAGGAAACGGTAAAAAGGATTTGCGGGTTGGAAACGTCGGGCTTAGCGATTGCTCTTTTCATAAAACAGCTTCCACAATGGAACTCATTTAAATATTTTTTTTTATTTAAGTAACTATTGTACATAAACTTTGCCTGTGAAAATATAATCATTGCTTTTAAAAAAGTAAACAAAAAACCGCTGAATTTCGTGTAAAGAGTTGGTAACACTCATTCCAACTTAGCGTAACAGTTGGCAACGCAAAACTACGAAAACGTCGGAGTTGCTGATACCATTTTTCCCCGAATTCGTGACAGGAGATTTTGTCACGACGGGAGTTCATTCGGAATCAGTGATTGAGCTGAAAATTTAAAAAAAGAAATGGCTATTAGGTTTACTGTTTTCTACAATTCCGGGATCCCGGGATTGACATGCCTAGTACATACATATGTACATACAAACACATCTCACATTTGCTTTATTTGTTTTGTCTGACGAACTGTTTTCTTGTTAACGGGCGCCGTGATTAGAGTGTTGAATTACTTTGTTCGTTCAAAGTAAATGCATATCTATTACATAAAAAAGTACATATACATATTATATATGTATTTATGTAACTTAGTACTTATCATTAATTTAGAAAGCAAATATGTAAATACATAAAAATTATTTAGCTAATTTGCATAGCAGTCGCAATAAACATTAAAGTACCAATGCGCCATATTTCGAAGTACTTATGCAAATATTTATTTACAAACCTACATATGAATATAAGCGCGTGGTGATAAGCTTGGCTGATCATGAAAACAAAATATTATTAGCCAGTGAAAATTGAAGACCACTGATAACGGGGGCAAGCGATTCCTCTGTGACCTCTTAACGCGCGTTTTATATTTTTATTTGATTTATTAATTTTTAAAATATAGAGCTACATACATATGTACACATTGTAGACATATAGTACATATTATATAGCACACCACAAATAATATTTAGTAACCACTAGCTATGAAGTGTTTGTAACATCACTAAGCGATATAATTGTACCATCACTAGTTTAAAGTTTTACGAAGAAGGATGTAACATGAGAAAATGAATAAATTAGATAATTACGAGTACATTAGTGCGATTCAAAGCGAGCGGTTGTTTTACTTTCGTCATCGTGGTACACTCTGATCGACTACAATATGTACATACTCGTACATATACCCCGCAAACACATTTTCCGAGCTTAGAGATTTAGTTCGATTTTAGTTTATACTATTTTTCAAATTGAAAACTATTTATGTTCGATAGTCGCTGGTGGTGGCAAGCCTCCTTAGAATTTGTCATGACCTTGAAAACGTGGTCGCAAACTGTCACTGGCAATAATTTTATGTTTATAATATGAATTTTTTTTAAATTTTATTTTATAAATCAAACACTTTTGATTTTCAAATTGTATTGCTAATGACACACAGCTTCAACAACTTGTATGTATATACATACATACATATACAAATCAGTCACGCTTTTTATTTATAAAAGTCATCTACTTTTATTTTTAAAGTCATCGAACTTACATACAACCTTAAGTAGTAACCGATTAAATATTATATCAAATCGATTATTATTTTGCGATATTTAAGTTTTAGACCATAACAATATCGAAAGTATAAAAAATACTGATGATTGGGACTGGCATTACTCGAGCGATTTTTTTCATTTCGTTCTGAATGAATGCAAAAAGCGGTTCAAATCTCTTCGGTCGTTCTAATGGTTTATTAACGAACTGCATAGAATTCAAAAATAAAATTGCAATTTTTTTCAAAAATATTTCCCTGCGAAAAATTTTTATTTAGTATGATATATGTATTTTTAAAAAATATCTATAAAAATTATGTCAAGAGACTGCTACCAAGGGCACGACATCGAAGCGAAAATATCGGTTTGGTACCAATTTGCTCTAAAAAAAAGGCACCCTTTAATATCAAAAAAAAAAAAAAATAAATTCGGTACCAAATAAAAAATACACATTTTTAGATTTCAAATAATATATATACATAAATATTGACCTTATTCCAAGGCAATTTGCAGTAGAACGCCTTATTTGATTTGCTGATATTTTTTTGGTATTTAAATTGTCAATATTTCTTGCTTTTGGATTGTTGTTCTTACTCTGATGATACTTCTAAATAAGGCTTTTTAAAAAAAATAGAGTAGATCTTTAAAAAACCCGAAAGTAAAAGAGAGCTTCAAGGAAATGAAATGGAAAGAAAGAAGAATGTTTTATTATAAATAAATAAAATTTTCTCTAAAAGTTTTATAAATCTATTCAATGAATGCACTTAACAACCAGATTAACAGAGGTAGGTTAATAGGAACACTTATTTGGACAAATTTTCAAAATGCATGCCTTGTTGATGATTCTAACTTAAAACAAGTAAGAAAAGCTATATTCGGGCGAAACCGATTTTTATATACCCTCGTGATATATTTTTGTATGGTCGGTGACCATGATTTCATAAAATGTTCGCTTTTTTGTTTCAAAACGCAGCTAGTATTAAACTTTACTCAATTTCTTTCAATAAATACTGAAAAACGAAGTTTTTTGCATTTTAAAAATTTCCGTTATATGGAAGTTGACGGTGATGCTAGTGCTATCAAGGACAATATGTTCACCAAATTTTGCGAAGATACCTTACATCGTTAAAAAGATACCTGCAGACGTTTTTTTTATAAGTGGGCGTGATAACGGCGATATTGAGGAAAATATGTAAACCAAATTTTATGGCGATATTAAATACTGTTATTGAGATACAGAAAATGTTTCATAAGTGGGCGTGGCAACGTGGTTATTGACCGACCATTTTCAATACCAACCTAGCCTGTCCAAAGAGCAATCTATGTACTAAATTTCATTGAGATATCTCAATTTTTACTCAAGTTATTGTAACCACGGACCGACGGACCGACGGACAGACGGATGGACAGACAGTTAGGGTTAAATCTATTTCTCTTCTTATTCTGATCATTTTAGTATATACATATATATCTACATCTATCTCGATTATTTTATGCTGTTCCAAACAACCAATACCCTTGTGTACAAGTACGCTCGGGTATAAAAAAAATACTAAATCCTTTGAAATTGTTTTACGAGACTTTATTCTAAATTTCAGAACTATCAGTTAAAATATAGACTAGGAAAAACAAAATAATTGAAATTTGCTATGGGATTCTTATCGGGTTTCGGCGTTAGCTAGATCCACCAGAAGATTCCAGACGGGACATTTTACTGTAGAGGACGAGTCCCGAGAATGTCGACTAAAATATTCCACTGATGACGTCCCTGTGGTTCTGATGAAGTCCAAAGTTGATTAAGATCCCCTATTGACACAATAAATTATTTCTGATGAAATGGACTTTAATGCCATGGCTGTATCGCGAATATAATGGAATCTTCTAGGAAACACGAAGAAATATGCTCGATGGGCACCTTGTGATTTCTGGTTATTTCCAAAAAGTATATTTTAATAAAGTTAATAATAGCAAGATTTTAAACAATATTTTGAGAAGTGGATCTATAGGCTTAAGAAATGCATTTAAATTAATGGTTCTACATAACTGATAACAAAATGACAAACAATAAGAATAAATACGAAATGATTCTTTGATTTTTTTTCCGGTCGACTGTGCGACTTTTTGTTAGCCCCTCCGTTTTTTTGTTTATATTACCTGGGCGGGTACAAATGATGCTTTCTAGATTTCTGTTCAGCAATTGTGAAGTAAAGCGAACTAACTGTATTGATTTAAATTTCATCAGAATGAAACTCGCTCATTTCGAGTGGATTCCTCAATGATGTACATACATATGTAAGTATGTATGTACTACAAATAAACATGCACTTACGCCAAAAATCAAGTGTAAAATCGAAAATTAGTATTACTCATGAGACTGATAATAACCCCAAACCTACATATTTTGCATATATGTATGTATGTATGTATGTATGCACGTACGTCAATAAATAATTGAGGACGCGGATCATTACAAAACTACCCTGCTTAAAATTTAAATTTGTCTTATTTTTTCTCATTTTGTGGCATATTTTTGGTATACTAGTATGTATGTATGCATGTACATATTTTTTGTATGTCAGTATATACATTTCTAACACCTACACAACGCAACGTGACTTTCAATCAAAGCAAATGGAACAACAATAGTTTAAATTTAAAGCGTAAATTGAAAATTTCACGAGCTCTTTACTATGGCATTTGCAGTTTGAGTTAATTAATAATAAAAAATGCATTTCGCTTATGTGCATAGGTATAGTGGGAAAACTTTAGAGCAGTGCATAAAAATTTGGCGTATATTGAAAGCAATAAAGTATTTATAGGGCAGTTAACGTTGCGGCAAAGGAGTAAAATAAAGAAAAACGAATTTTTAACGCTGAATATACTTAAGCCACACAAAAAACGTCTTTATCTAATTTTTTCACTGAAATCCATGACTCTTGAGAGTGAGATATGAAAGCTACAGCTTGTACATTTTCAGTGGAAAAGCAGTCCATCACGATAAAATTGCAAGAGCAATATGAAAGTTGAAAATACAGCAAAGTTTAAAATCAAAATGTTCAATGAATTTTGGTTTTTTAATCACAAAAGCTATTGCATTCATTTTGTAAATGAAAAGCAAAAACAAATTAAACAAACGAATAAATAAAAATAACCCTTTTATGTAAAATGAAATTTCGGTGCCAAATTAGCATGCACCCAGCTCGTGCTTGGTGCAATAGCGAAGCATGCAACATTATATATGTAAACAGTTGCATTCAATTTAATAGTAGTGGTTCGCATTGACAAATTTTGAAAATTTATTTTTCATTTATTTACTTAAAAGTTCTTTTTTCAATTGAACTATTCTACATTCTCTCACAAAAAATTGACTTAATTGAAACGTTTTTTTTTCAGTTCTTTCAGAAGATCTTCGAGCAAGCTGTTTGGTAATTCATTCAATTTTAGTAAAATTTTTCATATCGCATCATTGCTATTCAATTTAACATAAGTGTATATGTTTTATTTAAATAATTTACCATATGTATGCCGGTGAAGGTGTAATTAAATGTAGGAATACTTACATACATACATATATGAATACATACTAGGGTGATCTACTCGGTTTTTTCAAACCGCGTTTTTCATAAAATAAATACCGAATAATTCAGTGTTTAACTCCATAACCGGGTTTTTACTTAGTTGAAAAGATTAAGTCTTCGATAAAAAATAGTAATATGGCAACAATTCAACTTCTTTAATATACATTATATTTTTCTTGAAACGGCTACCACAAAGTGCTTTTAAATTAGATAATCTCGTATATTCCAAATCCAGCAAACAACAGCAGCAACAAAGGTTGTTAGAATATTTTTGACCCTATTATGTATTGAGACTAGCGTATATGTAGTTGCCGATCTACTAGCCACGGCTACCAAAACTGTTTTTCGTATTATGTATAGCGATTGAGTTCAGAATACTTATTTTACCCTGATTTTACTTTTTTGCCAAGTATATATTGAAGCCATAGATAACTTTGATTAAATGTAAATTCGAATTAATGAAAACAAATATAAAGATCGTTTCAAAAGAGAAACATTTACATTCTTTCAGTAGCCGATAGCCAGTAGAAGGTTGCCATGCGTAATGAAATTTTGGTATACGGTTGCCTACCGGCTGGCTACTAGTATTATGCCAGTCTCCATACATAATAGGGGTATTTATGTAATTAGACAAATGTCATAAAATAAGGGAAAACATTGGAAATTTATTAGTCTAAAAAAAGTCTCTAATCTAAAAGAAAAGTCTCTAAATTAGTGATAAACAGGTCAAAAAATAGTTTTATCGAACACAAGGTATAAAAACGTGAAAGCGAGGAAGGCAATAATCTCTAGCTCATAGTCTCAAATTTTGAGACTTGAGAATATACCAAATTACTGAATTTTGGCATACGTCCTACTAACTCGCTCAATGTGCTAGTAGGACTTATTTTCCCCGCTTTCGCGTTAATATGGTATTTTTTGTGTTTGTCATAATTTTAGAATTTATTTTGAGACCAATTAACTAACCTACTGGTCTTAAATTGTGACTTTTGTCTCTATTAGACACTGAGACTGCTCTCTGAATTGGGGCATTCAACTACATTTTATTTTCAAAATATTTCTTTAATAGAAATAATTTAATTTTTTCTTGATTTGAAAATAAGGAACCGGTTTTTCAAATAATTCGAAAACCGATTTTACAAAAAAGTCAAATAGTCGAACACCCTAATACATACATACATATGTAGGTATGCATGTATGAATAATCAACATGCAAAAAGGTTGCATGTGTTAGAGACGTGTGCAGCAAGCACCGAACAAAAGAGGGAGAACAGCTGTGACAGCTATACCATTGTAAGGTGCACAAGTGTCAAAAACATTCGTGGAACTGTTAAATGACACTCACACGGACTGCCAAATGCTGGGGAAAAAAGTTAAGTGGAAAAATTATTAAATGCATATTATTAGGGACGTTTTTAATTATCGAATAAATTTTATAAAGTACGAGTAGTATGTTTTTCAAAGAGGAAAGAACAACTTTAAGTGATTGTGTTTTGAGTTACCAGTAGATGGGAGCAAGTACAGTAAGCTAAAAACGAAAAGTGGTCGGCCGAAAGTAGATTATTGTTAACATGAGGCAATTGGAAAAGATTCTTAAGAAAATTAATTTTTAAATTGAACTTAGTTTAAGATTTTGCGTTTCACAACAATTTATATATATTTTAGCAAAGCTTAAGTTTGACTTAAGTTCAACTTAATTCACACGGTCCATAAACCCACACCTTTACCTTTAATGAGATTAAAGATGCATTAAAGCATATACTTTTCAAGTTTGTGTTTGAGTGTCAGATTTTCAAAGGAATATAAATAAGTTAAGTTTCTCAGAAACTACGGTTTGTCGAGCACAAACAGGAGTATGCATTTGCAAATTAATGCAACAGAAAGATTTTTCAAACTTTTGACGTTTTGTTGTATGAAAATTGTATAAAAGTTCTACAAGGAGAATTATAAGTAAATTTAACTTGAAAATACACTTTGAATAAACCACACACGAACCCTCCATATTTCAGATGTTCTGCATTTCTTAGCGGCGCTACGATTTTCCATACTTAAGTATACGTTTTAAAGGGCAAGTTTGGGCAGAATCTTCAACGGTTCTTGCCTTAGATTTTTTAACACTATCATTTTAGTTCAACTTAAGTTTAGATAGTTAAACCGGCATTTTAAGTACGATTTTTGACTAAAGTCAAAGGTGACTTTTTCATCCCTTAACTATATGGTCAGTAAAATTTTCCTACGGGTAGTGACAAGCTCTTCGGTAATGGCCTTGTTACACGTAACGAGTAGAGCGGCGAGACAGTGACTCGGCCGAGTGCTCGTTTCGTTTAAACAGTAAGGCGAGTAATGAACCGAGTCAGTGGGCGAGTATAGTGGCGAGAGAGTCACTAGAATCACATTTTGTTTACTAGGCCGAGTGCTTCTTTTTTCTTCACTCTTTTGCCCCACTCGGTCGATTTTTATGTTGTTTATTTAGTTTCAATTGCATTTTGCATTGTGAAAGAATTGAAATGGCAAATAAGTGGAATTATGATACAACTGTGAAATTTATTCAAAATTATAAATTGCACCAATACTTGTGGAATTTTTCATCTGCGGATTATAAAAACAAACACAAACGTGAGGCTGCACTTCTTGCCGTAGTCATATTCATGCGCAAAAGCGCCCTGAATTCTTCAGGATCTTCTGATTCCAATTCTCTAAAGAGGGTATTTGTTGCACCAATAGCGGATCGCCTCAATATCCACGGTCTTGTCCACACTCTATTATTTTCTGCTTCCAATAAATCCCACAACTCTTTTATGAGATGCGGTAGAACTTCATTAAAAACTCTTTTAAAATGTCTTTTTCTACCAAACATTGTAAATAAAACTTTGAAAAACTTCACTGTCTAACTAGATGAACAAAATACGTGTAAACCTCTACTCGCCAACGCAACTCTCTCGACCGAGTATCATACTCGGCCAGAATACTGTCTCGCCACTGTACTCGTTACGTGTAACAAGGTCATAATAGCTATCGATTTTATATTTTAGCAAACAGAAAATCGATGTTATTTCAGTTTTTTTTTCATTAGCTTTTTAACTCCAATAAAAATTACGAATTACAACCACTTCTTGGTAATTCGGAAAGTAATAAATCTAGATGACATGTGGGTGAGTATGTCGTCGGCGGAATAAATTAAAACAATTAATAATAGGAACAACCCTAATGTATATGTACATATGTATGTATGTATGTATTTAAGTTTGGCACGTTTTGCAGTTTGAAGCAAATAACTGAACAAAGTTTAATTGAATAGATTTTCTCCTTCAATGTCTGATGAATTAAAATTTATGGTGTGATGGTGAAATATTAGCAACGGAAAAATTAGTTATATATACAGTTTTCCTTATCATTTTATTGTATTGTACTTGAGATGCGCATAAATTTGTATGCATTTAAATATATTACAATACTATACTCGGAATGATTATATAAATATATAGTATATTCCAGTATTCACGGCATCACTTTTATTGTAAATCAAATTCGATGACAAAGCTCACTAAACAATCACTGTCAAATCACATGGTTTGATGGTATACTATACATAGTAGTACTGATGAATGCATTAATTTATTGCATTTTTTTTTCTCAGTTAGGACTTATTATTGTTAATTAGAATTATAAAAAACAATTATAAGCTTTTATGAAAAATAATAAAAAATATTTACTTCAGAATTGTTCAAGTAATTGCATAATTACAGTTATTAAGATGACTTTGTTGAGGCCAACTTAACTATACATTTAGCAAAATATAGATTGATCTAAAATGCATTTTGCTTCATCTTGAGCAGCTTCAGAAATACTTTATAGTTTTTAAACGTTTTGCTGAAAGCGTCGGGTTATCCGGGGGGTACATATCTGTGCTCATACTTAGAGCAGATGAGGCTGGAGACTAAGGGCCATTTTTCATGGTTTAAACAAATGCATTTTACTTCCACTCTTAACCCTCATTTGTACAAATGGGTCCAGCCAGACCTTTTTGAACTTTAATTCACTATTTCATTAGAAAACGCGTACCACTGCAGGTCCCTCCATGGTAGGAGAAGCTCGTCCGAACACTGAGCTAAATAGTGTGATTTCCAAAATAATAATAATAATAAATTGGCATGTTTTTTTTATTCTGTGGATGACTTGTTTTGCTTTTTTGAATTTAAAGTTCCGTATTGGATCTTCACATGTTAGATTTACATATGTATATAGCAAACACATTTAAAAGTTACAAAATGTATTTTTCAGAAACTACCAAAAGCGATAACCGCCACCAAAGGTGATACTTTAGAAAAGAAAAGGGATTGCAGCTTATGTCATACTCAAAACAAACTTCGTGGTAAAACAAGATTCTTTTGCCAGGAATACGCAGTTTATTACAAATGTTTAAGTGCATAAAGGAAACTAAATGTAAATATCAATATTTTATTTTATTTTCATGAATACTGTATTTAAGTTTTTAAAATGTTATATGAAATAATAAACCACAAAACGATGTTAGATTTACCTTGGGTCCGGGTTGGTACTCTATATGGCAATATATCCCCGAGAAAAGCTCTCACTAGAATGATTTTATTTTTCGTATCTAATTTTGTAAGAAACGCAGACCATTTATACTCTGATACCACCTTATCGCCTTAATTTAATTAAACTTTGTTCTTGATGGAATATTTTTCAAGAGACTCAAAATTCACTTTTATAGTAAATATTCTAGCACTTTTAACAAGTACGGAGTATTTCTTATGTACATACAAGTACTTGGTGGATAACGATTATATTGGGTAAGTATTTGCTTTTTTGCAAAACTTATGAAACTGTTGAAAAAAAATAAAATTATTTCATATGCCAATACTACAATACAGATACTTGTCGATTTTTTGTTGATATGCGCTTTTGTATAAAAAAAAAACCACCTACAGTGTCGGTCAGCAACCTTTTTCGCTGAAAATTATTGTTGTGTTTGGAGAATTGTTTTCCGAAGTTGTTAATAATTATTTTTTTATTATAATCATACAAGGATATCATTTTCTTCGATCAGGGTAGCCCACAAAAATACTGAATAGATTTCAGTCAAATTGTCGGAGTTTATATGGTCAACTAGCCAACTATTAGAAAACTCGCTAGGTGGCTTTAAATCAAAACATACTACTATAAGTTTTCGAAAAACGGTAGTGCTAAAGTCACACTACAAAATTTAAATAAGAATATATTGTTTTTGTAACTGCGGCAACAAATATTTGGTATATAAAATTTTAATATACATACATAGATACGAGTATACATATGTAGGTAACTAATTATGACTTGTAAAATGTAAAAAATTATACCGTGTTTGATATTGATACTTGTAAAATCAGAAATTTCAAGAACCCCTAAATACGATGTATCGGACAACCGGACAAATCAAAAGTTATCAGCCCTTTTGAGTCTGGCATTTTGTTTTTCTCAAATTCAAACAAAGACAACTTCGACTTTTATCGAGGTTTTCTGATTTCTAAATAAAATATGTAACTCTTGAATGATTGGCATTTCTTTGTATGGCAGTAAGTATGCACGTGATAATTTATAAATGTACTCGTATAACTGAACAATTATTATGTAGTTGAGTACATCTCAGCGATTTTTTGAGTAGCATCAAATATTTTCATCGATACATTTAGTGAGTAAAGGTATCGAGTACGAACACTGCCACTACTTATAACGACACCAAAAGCAATTCACTTAAGTTTCTCTCACTACAACCAACTGTGGAAATTTATTAAATGATCTATTGTTGCTTTAATTTAATTTAATTTTAGTCATAGTTCACAAGTGGAAAATGTGAAAATAGCAAGAATAATATAAAATCACTTATCACGGCAATGACTTTGTCAATATGTACATACATGCTTACATACTTATATGTGTTTAAAGGAATGTTGCATGATAGCTCGGTAAGTATTTCAGCAAAGCGGTTAATTATTGCATAAACGAGTATTTCATTAACAAGCGCCAATGTCAATTACACACTCACTCATTTTGCTTTACACCTGTTCAAACAGGTACAAATGTACGAATATTTATGAGTCAGTAGTTTACGTGTACAAGTATTAGGCCGCCACATCAGCTTTGCAAAAGAAAATGCATTTCTACATGCATATGTACATATGTATGTACGAGTATACATATTTGAATGTAAATGAGGCTGGGCATGACTACGACTAATGGAACTTTCGCCGTAAATAAATTATAATGTGCATATGTAAATTTAGGAATTATGCAAAATATACAAGATGAGGTAAGAAAACGCTAAGAATTCGTGTGTACAAAAACAGAAATTAGTAAAACAAACAACGCAGTGGTAAGAGGAAATGATATGCAATATAAATGAATACGCTAGAAAATCTGCATGCGGTGTTGTTTTTGTGACTTTAAGCACAAATACTCACGAAAGATAATGTGATAAGTGCAGCCACTTTTTGTAGAAATCTACCGAAATGGTGGAATATTTTTCGTTTGGTATATGGTAGATTTTATTTCATTTTGGTAGAATTTTATGGCTATATTATTCTTACTCTTTAGACTTAAATGCCGTTAAAAAAAAAATTTAAGTATGTTGGAAATGCAAAAATTACAAATACATACAACTTTGGTATTTATAAAGTATTTATTTCCTTTTTTTATAAATTTGTTTGTCAAAGTAAAGATATAAATGGGTAGGTTACAATTTCGTGATTTGAATTCTAATTTTTCACGTTGATTTAGTTATTTTATTTAATTGAATTGATTGTTTTTTTACTTTTTTTCGATTAAAATACCATTCGTTCTCTAACAAAACCTCACAAAAAAGCAGCAAGAAACTTTTGTTAAAATTTCTAACCTTACAAGGAAAAATGAGAATTTTTTAGTCTTTGCACTTTAGTTACTTCAGTAAAAGTGCAATTTTTAATCATTTTTCCACTGATGCACATGCACAATTTCTTTCATATAAAAAAAAATTTCGAGCACGCGTTTTATGTAAAGAATTGTCAAAATCAACAGCAGTGTTTGGACACTTGAAACTTAGCACATTATTGTGCTGAAATTTAGTTACCAACAAAACGGCTTGCTACAAAACATTATAAACTCGTATGTACCTACTTTTAAAATTTGAAATTTTGATGAAATTTAATTTACATTTCTTTTAGAAAACTGGATTGAACGCCGGAAAGAAGTTTAGGACGCCTTGTCTTATATGTAAGCCCCTCAAAGCCTTTCGATAAGTAGAGTAGCAGGGGGCAATATGGTGCACTCTATTTTGACTCGTATAACCGTATTTTTCAACTGAATACAACGAGTAAGCATCCATTCGGTTAACTTCAATAACTCGGCAAAAACGCAATTCTCTCAAAAATAAAGAATTATTTTTCATTGGCAGGAAATTTCACTAATCTTTGGTCACAAATACATGACGATTGCTAATACCATATTGTATGCATAAGTTTCGTCGGTCACCATGCACCTACCTTACCGACGCACACTGGTCTAGAAACCCAAAAAAGCTGGCCAAAAATGAAAAATTGCAAGGTTTTTTTTAAATTTAAATACAATATATTATTAAGAACTTATTAATAAAGCGAATGCTGATAATGTACAGCGTTATAATGCCAAATTCGTTTTCTGTTCTATTGGAAAGTCAAGTGTTTTCATAGTCTCGTGAAATTTACAAAAACGTTGAAATTCAACCTACGTTAAAAGTGCTATAACTCATAATGGAGTAGCTTAACTAGCAAAGTATAACATGGAAAATGTAATTGGTAGTATGCATTTTAATTTAGTGTGTTATTCCTTGAATATAATCACATGTGATGTATTTGTGACAACAGCATAATTCATCATTCATGAATATCTATATTTTGATAATTAGTTAATAAAACACGCCGCAAACTTTTGATTGGTGTCGATTTGTTTTAGTTTCAGTGATTTTTTGAAAATAAATGGCTAGCGAATAAAAAGAGAACAGAGAAACAGTTGCAGCCATTTGCAGCCCTAATTATTGTCAATTTTTTTGTGAGCGTAACACAGTAGTGTCTCAAATCAACGCCACAGGTTATGGCTTAGTATTGAACAAATTTTAACAGCTAACGTTTCAAATTAAAAAATATGTCATACGTATTTCCTGACCCCAAAAATACCCAATATTGATTTTTATAAGAGCAACATTAATTTGTCGAATTTTGGCCCGCCATTTTGTAGAAGCCATTTTGTATTTTGAAATTTTGACCTCAAATTCGATATTCGCCGACCGAAAAAACACACGAATAGTGATTTTCGTAATTTCGATCAGCCATTTTGGAGTCGCCATTTTGTTTTTTACAATTTTAACCATAAATTCGTGTTTTCCGACCCCGAAATTAGTAACTTTATGACTTTTAAATTTTTTCGTGGAAAATTTGAATTTTGGCCATTTTTTCGGGTGTTTCAGACCAGTGTGCAACGGCTAGTTATCATTTCCTTCCTCTTGTTTAAAAACCAGTTCACCACATTACCCCATGCACCACATTACCCCCTTCTATATACTCTAGTGTAGGCGAAATACTTATTAATTCCTGCGATAAATGTCAAACCAAGTTTTATGAAAGGCATCTACTACAGCCTAGAACTTATCTCAGGAACACATATTTCGATAAAAAAAAAATTCGGTGGCAGATTGGTCCCCGCTGTTCGAAAAGTTATTTATAAAAGGAAATGAAAAACACACTAAGAAATGTGTAATACATACTAGTTTAAATTACAAATAGTTTTATGTGTATTGCATATGTATGTGCATACATACATACATACATACATTCATATAGCTGACGAAGAGGCGATCAACATGTAGCAAAGGAAACGCTGTAAGTAATATGGCAAACATGTGTACATACTCGTAAATTGTGGTGAGCTTTGCGCAAAAACAAATAATTTGAAATGCTAGTCATATGTATACATACATACATACTTGGCATGTCAATCCCGGGATCCTGAAACACCGGGATCGCGGCCTTTTTGAACTCCCGAATGTCCCGGGAATAAACTAACTATTCAAAGCTCGGAATTGTTAAAAACAATTAATTTAATATACATTTAGAAAAGTTTTATATGTTTGCAACACTATTTGATAAAACAGCTCCGCCCAGTTAAAGTTACTCTTGAAGCTTAATATATTCACAACATGGACTTATTTAAATGTGGCATCGCTTTAAATTTTATGCTGTGGAAATAAAAGTTAAGAAATCTACTTTGAGTAATAAATTTTTAAATAAACTCGTTTCAAGAATCAAACATCAGAGGACAATCCTGTCAGATGTGTACACTTTTCAATTAATCCAAATAATGTACATATATAATATTAAATTTGACTTTCAGAAGCTTCTAATTTTACTGTCGTTATAAAGGAGCTGGAGAATATCCTCCTTGAGAATGTGGTTGAGGTTGAGGTGGATATGTACTCGTATATTTGTACTTGAAGAATAAATGACTTTGTATGTTGGTCAAATTTACGTTTATTTTTTTTTTTGGAATTGAAAAGACCAATAAATATATAAGTACACGAATTACAACAAAATTTTATTCTTTCTTAAATTCGTATTAATGTTATTTTCAATACTACAATAATAGGACGATTACAGACGTGTTGCATTTTTCTGACAAATGACAAATTACGAATCAAAACTTTCTAAATTTCGTGAGCCAGGGATTATCCCGCGATTTAATTTTCAGATCTCGAAAATCCCGGGATGAATAAAATGGCAAAAATTTACATCCCTAATACATACTAAAAACACATATTAAAAACGAAATTCAAATTCATTGAGCAAAGAGCTTCTTAAATCCGCACGTACACAAATTGCGCGGCAAAAGAAAGCGAAAGCATTGACTTTCATAACAGCTGAACAGTTATGTCAGCCAGCAAACCGGACGGACATTGACAGTGAACAGCTGACCACATAGTCGAATGACATGACAAGAGCATGGAATTTTCAATTACAAGAAATCTTCAATAAGCTAGAGCAAAAAATAAGCTGTGCAAAAAAAAAAACCAATTTAAAAAAAGTTTATATCCATACGTAAATATTTGATGTTATGCACATACATATGCATATAAGGGTGCGTCTTACTTTTTACCTTTCCAAAAGAAGCCTGAACTCACGACTCAACTAAATAACGAACGCAATATTTTATTTTTTAATTTTTAGATTGAGTTTAAAGAATCATTTCGACGTGTCAAAAATTAGATAAAATAATACGGAACCAAGAGTGTCAGTTACGGGCGAGGCCTATCCCTGTCCAACGGCGGAAATGAAAGTAATGCTAGATTTAACACCTAGTTCCTACCATATTGGGGGAAAAACACTAGTTTTGTATACAAATGGTGCCAAAGCTGCAGAACGAACCGGGGCTGGAGCCTTTGGGCCAAGAACCTAATACTGGGGACCAATGGGTTAAATTTCCTGTATCTTTCAAGCGGAAATACGGAGTGCGGAGGGATAATGCATGTTAGATTCAGATGTTTTGGAGAATATACCCTATCTGGAAATTATCTTCCAAATTTGGGTCCAACCAAAATATATGAGATTTCCCTCGCCTTAAGAACAAAAGGGGTATCATAATAGATCTTTTAGGTCGCAATCATATATATAATACTTACATATATATTGTCAGTAACCCATCTGCGCAATGTGTAAAAATTCAGCAATCAAAAAGAGATAGTTTCAGTACAAATAAACGTTGTGCGCATGCGCTGGTAGTATCTGTGAATATTTGTGACAACACACATACAATCAAGTTTGACATATGTATATGCAGGAGCACCTAAAAATGATCTTGAAGAGGATTCTTTTACTCTAAAGTGTGCTGATGAAGTATTAAAATTTTATTTCACAGCTCCTTGGAAATCAAACAAAAACGATTTTATATGTGGATGTTTTATTCATGTGCATATTCATAAATTTCCATTTTCAGTGAGTAAAAATTTAATCATTGACTATTCAACTAAAGAAAAAAAAATTATGGTGGCTAAACTCAAAAAGGTATTTTTACAATATTCGCAATGTCGTTGATTTGGAATTTGTTTGTTAATTTTTTTGATGAATATTTCTTATTTTCGCACAAAGTATATAATTTAAAAGTATACGGGTTTTTTTCAAATGAACTTCAATTAAAACAAGTAAGAAAAGCTAAATTCAGGTGAAACCGATTTTTATATACCCTCGCGATGTATTTTTGTATGTTCGGTGAAAAAACGAAATTTTTGCATTTTTCGGAGGTGGGCGAGATTATATTCCGATTAAACATTTTTTTTAATGATGATAAAAGCGATATTAAGTAAAATTTGTTCACCAAATTTTGTGACGATACCTTACACCGTTATTGAGATACATAAATTATGTCCTAAATGGGCGCCAATTTTTCAAAATTTCATAAATACCAAATTTCTTAGTTCACAGTTGCTCCAAATACCAAATTTCGCTCAATTCGTTTTAATAGATACCGAAACAATTAAGGCACATTTTATGTATCTGACTGAAAAAAGTATTCTCAAGAAGTGGAGTGGAAATATTATTTCTTTGGTATTTTCATCAGAAGTAAAATGCAAACAATGTCGACTAAAACGTCTGCTTTGTTGCTACAAGCAACGAGGAGAATGTGTCTACATTACTTCCAAAGGATAGTAAAAATCATTGAAAATAAAAAGTTGGTCAAATCGGAAGCACCCTAATGTATAGTATATGCTTTTAAAATATTAAATTAATAATTTGTATGCATGCAAACCAGATCACCACCAAATGTTTTTCCACCCAGGCAGGGCGTATAAAAAAAAGCTAGTTGATTTGTTTTTGGACCGGCGTGTGTTGAAAATGTTATGACTACAACGTCAAGTCAATAAGTAAATACATCGATTATCATACAAACGAGTACACATAAATACACGAATATGGTTTACTGGTTATACTAGTATGTTCTGTTTGGGATACAGCGACGAAACAAGCACAATTGAGACGCTAGGCCAAAAGGAGGTAGCAATTAGCTAAAGAGTCAACAACGAGGTGAAGCGCGAAGAGCCACAAAATGGCCTTTAGCCAGTCCCATTCATGCATCAATTCGTTCATTGTGTGCGGCTGTGTATGTGTTTACTGGTATGCAACAGCGCTACAAATCATATTCAACTGGTATAAACAGCTGTTTTCGTCTCGCCTGACCAGCTGATTTTAGTTTCCACACGCCAGTCGTCGCCACCATTACCAATACCAAGCACCATGCCAACTCACAAGCCAAGCTGCTTGTCTGGCGAATTTGGACATTGCGTCTGGAAAATTAATTAATACATAAGTACATACATACATATAATGTATGAGTATAAATATTGCTTTTGATAGTGGAAACCTCTACATTAGTCACTACAAGCTGAGCTGGCTAAATCGGCCAGTTTCAAAATGGCATAAACTGTTGCATGCACATAGGTATGTACATACATATGTACATATGTATGTTTGAATTTATATTCAGTAATTGGGTTAGTCATTCAGTTGCGAAGTTAAGATGGCGTGGCTATTTGTAACAACTGCCCTAATAAAAAGTTGACGCGTCGTGCACGCAACTCTGGGTGTGTTTTTAACATATGAACGTCGGTATTATAACACCGTGAGACAAGTGATTGGGATGATATCAGAAGTGGTATAAAAAGCTGAGTATTAAGGTGAAGTCAAAAGTTAGCTTTTGCATCAAAACTTTTGAATAAGAATTTTTCGAAAATTTTCGAGTGTGCAGTTTTATTTTATTCTAACAGTCTGCGAATTTCTTTCGCTGAGGTAGTTACACATTTTTTGCATACAACGCGCTACGGTCTAGAACACCATCTTTTGCCGCATAAAATATAATAAATTTAAATGGCATATACCTATGTATGTAGATGTTCTTTTGAAAAAATATTTGAAATCGCAACAGTGACACGCCTAAATTTTCGGTGATCTTAAAATTAAAAAGGAGTTGCTGTGCGTTAGTCACGCTAAATTCGAAAACGGCTTGACCGACTTAAATATTTTTTTCATTATTTTTTCGCTTTAATACCCGCATGATTAACAAGAAAATAAATGGAGAGTTGCCATCTATTTGAAATTATTTAGTTTAATTAAATTAAAAAAAATTAATTAATATATTCAATTTGTGCCTCAAACGAAAGGTATTCAAGAAAGCTTTTTATCGAAAAAATTTTAGCAGGGTTGCCAATGAGTTTTAGAAAATAAATGATATATAACAAAACAAAGTGATAAATCCGCTAATTTGAAATGCATCGCAAAGATATAGAACTCTAAAAATACTTACTTCTTTACTAACTTTTCCTGCTAGTAAATATTAGAATTTTTCTTAGTAAAAGACATATTTAAGCGGAAGTCTAAGTTACATAGGAATCTCTCTTTAAATCGATGAATGTGCCGGTTTTAAGCGACTATTTTTATATTCACAAGCGAATAGTAAACTTTTTCAGTAAATAATTGTATTTAAAGTGTCGATTATTTTCTAAAGCGCAACTCAGAAAAGACAAGTAAAAGGCGTTTAAAATACAATCAAATCTGGTAACGAAATTTTTTTTTATCGAATACCAATACGAATTGAAACCGAAAAGTGAACTTGGAAATGCTTAAAGTTTTAAATATGAATATTGTCTACATTTTAGAATTGTCTGCGATTTGAATTGCGCCCAAATAAATGTTTCGACTCATGTAAATATGTCAACTAGATGTAATTACATAATTTAACTCTTTTGTAAACGATTTAAAAGGAAAAGGGGAAACCGTAAGTATTTCCTTGCCATTGTTATTCATTCAAAACAATGACAATAAACAATACGAAATATCTTATGAATAAAGGTTTCAAGTTGAAGGCACTTATGCTGATTTTCGCATTATTTTATTTGTATGAATGTAAAAAGGGCTTAAGAAAGTAGGGAAGAATACTACCACCAATTTTGCGCTCATCGACAACGAATGAGTGCATAAATATTCAGCTGAAGTAAGCTTAACACCTTTAATTTTGCACTAAAGCTGCTACACTTCCGAGAAAAAGAAAAATCTTAACAAAACGAAAAAAAAATTGTTTTCAGATTACACAGCCGAACATAATAAGCGTTAGAGCCTGAGGTTAAGAAATATATACAATGTGCATATTTTGATGCGCAGAATATGTCACGCAAAAATTGTCAGAACAAACAATTTAGTTGTATTTTTTGAAGCATTCTGAAGAGAAACTGACTTTTCCGATGGAAAAATTTAGATTTTCATAGGTTCTATACCATTTTTACGAAAAATAGGTGATACCTATTTAAACTATATGGAAAACTATGAGCACTTTGTGAGGACTCTACATGTTTTTTAGCAAAAATACGGGTAAAAAAATTCTAATAGTGAGAACTTAAAATTATCGACTTTTCTCCTTTTTTGGGGCTCCCTAATGTTCATTCATATATTACTAAAACTTTGTTCCACAACTCGCCAGAAGTTGAAGCGATCCAAAGGAATCTTTGATGGTTATACGTCCTGGGATGCTGGAATTAGTAATTTAAAGTTTTTGTATGTACATACATACATATACAAATATGTTAAATCTTTTTACTAATGCTGCAAACTATTTGCGAGTAAAAAGATACAGATTTTTAGGTCTGTTAAGATAGCGTAACCACATTAAGCAACCAAAGTCTAACGTATATGAAAATTAAAAGCTCATTTAATGCTAATTTAATGCCGCAACCCTAAATTTAATGCTCTAATTTTTTCCCAAAAAACTTGTGGTTACGCCAGCTTAACGTTAAGCTGGCGTAACCACAAGTTTTTTGGGAAAAAATTAGAGCATTAAATTTAGGGTTGCGGCATTAAATTAGCATTAAATGAGCTCTTAATTTTGATATACGTTAGACTTTGGTTGCTTAATGTGGTTACGCTATCTTAACAGACCTCAGATTTTTATAAAAGCCCGCTAGCAAAAAGCTTAATAAGAGCTCAAAAATAAATACATATGTAGGTATTTGGTTTACGTGGCTGTTTACTCGTGTAGCGATTGACTCGAATTCAGTATTAAAAGAAGGATGTAAAAAGATTATTTCTGTTTATTAATTTCAATCTAAACATTCTCTTATACATTTTAATTAAAGTTCAAGTAGAATTTCCTGTTTTGTTGCACGTGTGTGCTGCCGGATCACTCCGAACTATAATATTATAAAATGGGTTTCGATGAAGTTGGTGTGCTGCCACAAGTATATATCATATTAAATAATTTTTTTTGCAATTCATATAAAACACTACTGGAAATAAAAATTTATAATAGTCTAATACAGCTGGAATCGAAGTTCATAAGAAATGGACTATTTCAGCCGAACTTTATATTCTTACGTAAACTTTCGGCAATCACAAAAAGCAAATTAGGCAGATTACAACTCCTCTATTATTTGAAACAAATTATCATCTGATTGATCATTATAATCGACACTTTTATTTTCATATGCATTATTAGTTTCAATCATAATTAAATAACTCCTTGGAATTTCATAGTCTGTACATTTTAAGACCTTTTGTGGAAATTTATGTTATTGAATAAAAAAAGTTTAGAAGAACTATTTATCAAAATTTTTTTGGTACTTATTATAGCATTTATTGATATTGGACTGGTTTTGCATTAATATCTTGTCGAATCCATTTCTTTAAAGTTGGACGCTTAGACTACTCAGGTCGAAAATTCGACTTTGGTTTTATTATTTTACATACAATGTTGTTGCTTTGTCAAAGTCGAATTCACTGAAACTGGTATGTTACATCTTTATATCTTATAAGTCCGGCCCCGATTTGATCCCGACTTGCTTCCTTAAAAAATTTGCTGAATATCTATTTAAACCATTAACGATCTTATTTAACTTATCTCTTGAATTTGGAGTCTTCCCATTGGCTTGGAAGGAATCGATCATTATACCCCTACACAAAATAGGAAGTAGGTCCTCTATAGAAAATTATCGGGGCGTAGCAAAGCTTTCTGCTATTCCAAAATTATTTGAAGCAATTGTTGTTGACCGTTTAACATATTCCATATCTTCTGCTATTTCTAGCACGCAACATGGGTTCTCTAAAGGAAACACTGTTGATGAAAGGTATTTACAACAAGCGGACTGAAATAGCATATCTACATAATTGGTGTGAAGTAAATGGTATGTCATTAAACCCAAAAAAGTGTAAAATAATGTGCTTTTCTCGCAGAGCAGTTTAACCAGCTTCTTATGACATAAGTAACTACAACCTTGAACAAATATTTAACTTTGACCTACATATATCACAATGGACCCAAAACTTAACTTTAATCTTCATATCAATGCTACAATCAACAAAGCTTAAAGTGTTTTTGAGTTTGTAAAACGATGGTCAAAAGAATTCAGTGACCCCTACATTACGAAAGCTCTTTTCACAACGTTAGTGAGGCCAATACTAGAATACGGTTCCATCGTTTGGAAACCGCACTATTGACCGGATAGTCAATTCAAAAACAATTTCGGCTTTTTGCTTTTGCTAGGCATACTATTTTTAGTCAAGTTACTGACAGGCTTGACGTCTAGCCTACCTCTTCTGGCCGAAGTGAAGTGGAACGTTCCCTACCGAATTTCCAGGCATTACCGGCCTCTTTTTCTGAAACCTTGCAAAAATAATTTTTATAATAATTAAACGAGCCACTCCGTTGTTTTTGCCAGGACTTTAACTTTCACTCCGGTTCCTTTGATATTTCCGACTCACTTTTTTACTTAAAGAATACCATACTTTGTACTCTCAATAGATGATGCATTACATACACAATTTCGCTTTAAAACCACTTTTACTATCCAAATTAATTTAAATTTAAAATCAGCTGATGAACTTTTATTCTGTAGCTGAACAATTTTAGAGTCTCGAGACCCAACAACATCCTGCCTTTCATGATTTGGCATGAAAACAAAAAACAAATTAAATCCGTGCGTCATGCGGATGCGCCCTTCGCGTCGGTTGGGCGGGAATGGAGGGTAAAAACCGTTGGTATTATTATTATTATTATTATTATATCAAAAGCTTAATTGACAATAGCTAACAAAGAAAGTTGCAAAAGTAAAAGATTTGGTAATGCTTTCAAATTTTTAATTTAAATATGTATGTATGTATATTGTATAAGGGAAGAATTCTGTCAAACAATTTTTCAAAAAGCCAGATTTGACGGGAAAAGAGATTGAATTGGCAGCCCTGGTTTTTAATTCCGCGGATGTGCTGATTTAGGACTATTTTAGGAGCCTCCCTCGGCGAGTGAGTGAACTGCAAAGAGAGTTCTGATCTTATTGTGCACCATGCGAACTCTATCTCTCTCTCTCTCTGTTTGGCTGTGTTGTAAAATCAAAAGGCAGATAAAGTGTGTTTTTTTAGAGGTGTGATTTGCAATGAGGCAATACTTTTTTCGGAGATGGTCTTTTTAACAGCTGTTACTTGATTTGTACTCAGTTTGGTTTGCCATTTCACAATGAACAGACTTACTCCGAAAAAAAAAAACGTTTGCAACGTTCGGTGAATGGGCCCAAACCGAAATAGCCACCGTTCCCGATTTTCACAAGAAAATTTTGTTCAGCGATGAAGCTCACCTTTGGTTGAATGGGCACGTTAAATAAACAAAATTGTCGCATTTGGAAAGATGATAATCGACAAGCCAATGTTGAGACGCCGTTACATCCTTAAAAAGTCAGTGTTTGGTGTGATCTATGGGCAGAGGGAATCATTGGACCATGTTTCTTCAAAAATGAAGCCGGCCATAATGTTACAGTCAATGGGGAACGCTATTGAGCCATGATTAATGACTTTTTCGTGCCTGAATTGGAGGATGTTTATGTGGACGTCCTTTGGTTCCAACGAGACATGCAATACAGTCAACAAAACAATCAATTTATTGAAGGAAACTTTAGGTGAGCGCATTATCTCGCGTCGTGGGTCTGTGGCGTGGCTCCAAGATCGTGCGATTTAAAACCACTGGACTATTTTTTGTGGGGTTATGTGAAGTCGCTTGTCTACGCAGATAAGCCTGAGACGATTGACGCCTTGAAAGAGAATATTTGGCGCGTTATTGCTGACATACGGCCCCAATTGCTGCAAAAAATGGTTGAAAATTGGGCCACTCGGCTAGAATTTATTCGAACTAGCAGCGGCGGTCACTTGCCCGAAATCATTTTTAAAACATAATGACAATAAATATTTGCGTTTTATTTCTTCTTAAAAATCACATGTCTAAAAAAAACACCCTTTATAAATACATACATATATGGCAATAATATGAAAAAAAAAAACGCATGGAGGCTGGCGAGGTTCAAGGAAAATAAACACGAGTTAGGTTTTAAGAACATTTAGGTATAAACCAAAATTGAACTTTATAACTACATAATCCTTGATTATCGGTTACCATGCTATGTACATACATATTTACATATGTTTGTTTGCAATTGCATCATCGAGAATGCACGTGTGTAGGTACTATCTACTATCAATAGTAATCATACAATACTTCACAAAAGCAAGGATTCTCAAATCTATCAATCGATGAACACATGGCTGTGTGTGTAGGTGAGTACTTATGATTTGAATTGCAACATCAACATCTCAAAGGTGTAGCAAAAAAAATAAGCACAATTACATATCAAGCGACAAACCGGAAAGCAGACATGAAGATATCATTTGGGTCATCTGTATATGCGTTTGTATGTGTGTGTGCATGAATGCACATCTGAGTGTATGAATGCAAATTGAATGTAGCAGCTGGTGAAGAGCACTTAAATGCACGTGTCGCAATGCGATGAACACACACACGCACACGCACACATGCATATGTACTTAGTATGTATGTAAGTGCATACTTGGAAAGTGCATTCAACTGCAGCCGTAAACATTCGAACGCCAGGCAATAAAAGTAAATTTAACTGTTAGGTGCGAAAACCAATAGGTTAATAATAATGTTAATAACACTAAAATTGTTTTACAATTCATAAAAACACGTTTCGACACGCACTGATACAACTAATTAAAAATGGTGCAAGATATCCGTTTTCTGCAACCCAAGAGGAACGTCGCTCTCACAGTGGTTCTAATCAACAATGTCTAAATCTACATATGTATGTAGCTGGAAGAAAGTCAAATTTGTTTTTAATGGCAAAATTTTAGGATTTTTAAAATTTTTTGTCCACCATAGTGGGTCCGTCATTTTTCACGATTTTTTCGTAAACGACTTTAGTATCGTAATCAGCGACCACTATGTATAAATCATAGATAATATGATACGAAACCCTTTGTTTCGTGAGAGCGCTGTCAAAATGCGCATTTTTTATAACATTTTCCAAAAGAGCCACTCTGTAAGAAATGGTATCTAAGTGTTTTTATTGCTTTTTTTTTTTTGAGAATTTGCAGTTTCTTCGCCACCGTTGAGGTTTGCTAAATAAATAAATAAATGAAAATGCAATAAAAATAAGAGATATTTACCTTTATTCCAAAAAATCATTTATAAATATGCTGCGCCGAGTCATGATCTAAAACAGGTCAGCTACAGAACAAATGCTCATCAGCTGATCGAATAGTAAGCCTGTTAGTAACTTGAACAAAAATACTACGCCTAGCATTTGTCTGCGACTAGCAAGTGTAGGAAGATTAATGAGTTTTAAACGACTTATGTATGGCGGCAGGTTGTACAGAGAATCCCAACGAAAATTTCTTAAGGCATAAAGCAGAAATTGTTTTTGAATTGACTCTATTCGGTCGGAATGAACTTGATAGCGCGGGTTCCAAACAACAGATCCATATTCCAGTATTGGCCTCACTGACCTTGTGAAAAGAGCCTTCGTAATGTATGGGTCATTGAATTCTTTTGACCATCGTTTTACAAACGCAAAAACACCTTTGGCTTTATTAACTGTAACATTTATGTGAAGATTAAAATTAAATTTTGGGTGCATTGTAATTCCAAGATCAACAAAGTTAAACACTTGTTCGAGGTTATGTTTACATATGGCATAAGAAGCTGGTTGAAAGTTTTACATCAGCAGCATACAATAAAATTTTTGAATAATTTATTACAGAAAGTATATAATTTACATACAATAATTATATGTAAATCAAAACCTTTATGCTATGTAAAAACTTATATATTAAATTTAACTCTTACTTTAGAGATTTCAAGACGCATTTTATTAAAAAAACATTTATTTACTCGCTTTTTTTATCCAAATAAACATAATAGCTATTTCCACGCATCTGCCTCTGGTAGCCCACCTTTTTGCGTGCCAGCTGTTCAGTAGCCCATGATTAGGCTTAGTTGCCAGCCCAAAATGTGAGATATTGAGCTCTCGCAGCAAGCAAAAGAGAGAAGTTTCGTATCTTATTATCTATGGTATAAATGTACTTACATACAGTAAATGTCACTAAAAATCTCATAGCAGAGATCAGTATTATACTTCTAAACTCTTTCTTTCTTTATAATAGTTTCGAAAATTATTAGCATCTTTTACGTTACGCCGAAATGAGTGAAACACAGAGGAGGATCAATAATGATATAGGGGTGCATGTCGTCCCATGCTGCATTGATAAGTGGAACTATTTAAGTTTACTTAACGACAACCTTACGCATGTATGAAAAAATGAAAATTGTACAAAAAGGTACTACCTTAGTAAATCATTTTGTATAGAAATTTTTCATTTCAACATTACTCCGATGCTGCTCAAATTTTCCTTGCCCCGCGCCCCATACTCCAATGGGGGAGGGGTACAAACGAAACAAAAGGTGGTACAATTACATTTAAGCTGCATGCAGACAATGATCCTAAGCATACTGCATATAATGTCCGCATGTGGACCCTTTATAATTACCCAAAAGTACTGCTCAGTTGCCAGAGTTTAATGTCATCGAACATGTTTGGAATCATCTAGACATAAAACTTAGACCGACACAAATTTCCAACATTTTCGACATAAAAAAGCACTGAAAGAATAATGACATGGCTTCAGAGTATTGTTAAAAACTTGTTGCTTCCATGCCTAAACGATTGCCAACCAAATATTAGAATTAAAAAATTTAAAGCCCAATGCATTCCTGTATTTTTTTTATATTTTCTCAAATAAGCTGTACGATTTTTATTGACTGAAAATTTTCCTCATCACTTTATTGAACTGCTGTTATTTTTATTAATGTACCTAAAATATATTATGTTTTGTTAAAAATGAATAAAATGTCTTTTATTCAATGTTAAATAATCGCTTTTCATATAAAAATCTATTGTGGCTTTTAGTTTTTCCAAAAAGTCTATGTAAATTGTGCCTGTACGATTTTGAGTGACATTCACAGTATGTATGTATGTAATTCACATTAACTCAAATTGACGTACATACATATAATATTTGAAACAAAGAATATGTTTACGGATGACTCAAGGTTGAGTTGAGAGTCTGCTGCCAGCTACTTCCATTGAACTAAGGTTTACCCTTACGTATCGCTGGAGTAACAAGAACTATTTAGTGATAATTTTCTTAACATTTCAAGTTTATTCGAGATCATTTGTGGCAGACAAGTTCGTTTTCTGTTTTTCAGAACCACTTCAGGATTACATTTAGTAGTAAGTATTTCGGGATAATTCCGAGGTAGTTCGAAACTAGTAGTGATCTCGACAAACAAAATTTAACAGAAATTAACGTTAAATTTTAAACTTAACCAATTTATCTGCGTACATACATATATGTATATGTATGTAAGTTTTACGTTCATTATTTTTATTTATTTATTTTATTATTTTGGTAGGAGAAGCTCGGCCAAACACTGAGCTGTAAGAGCCACATTATTGATATTTATTATGTTTCTTAATAATAACAGTACAGTGACCAGTATATTTTCATACAAAATTGAAAACAAAATATCGTTTGTCCACCCTTTGTTTAAAAGTGATTTAAAAAAAAAAATTTTGTTTGTGAAGTTTGCACCACCTTATTCGAATTTTAGAAAAAAATATATATCGTTCGTTCGTCCACGTGTGTCCAGCAAAAATTTTCGTTTGTCCACCCTTTGATCAAAAGTTATTTAAAAAACAAATTTTTATGAAAGAAACCCAAAAGTGAAAAATTAAAATTTTTTTCAAGCTAAATCGTTTGTCCGTCGTTTGTCCACACTTTGTTCAAAAGTTATATAAGAAACAAATTTGTATGAAAAATGCATAAAGTTAAAAATTACGCCGTTTTTGAGCTAAATCGTTTGTCCAACGTTTGTTCATGTTTGTCCACTAAAAGTTTTCGTTTATCCAGCAAAAATTTTCGTTTTCTCACTTTTGGGTTCTTTTCATAAAAATTTGTTTTTTAAATAACTTTTAAACGAAAATTTTTGCTGGACAAACGAACGATATATAATTTTTTCTAAAATTCGCATAAGGTGGTGTCAACTTCACAGGGCTCCGTAAGCAAGCAGTTAGAAGTGCTGCAGTTGAAAGGTTGATAGAGCGGATTCGAGGACCGGTTAGCACAAAGTATGCCATTTGAATCATTACAACAATTTTACATCAAGGCTTGAATATGAAAGCATTCAAAACGAAGAAAATCCACGGACTAACAAAGAAAGAGGCTCTAAATACCATACTACACCTGCCACCTCTTGATGTAGTCGCTCAAGAGGTAGCCGTTATCACAGCTCTAAGGCTTAGAGAAGCTGGTTTCTGGACCCAGAGCACGCTTGGCCACACAGAAATTCTAAGAAAAATGGCTCCTATTCAAATACCAACAAATACGGACTACTGTACACCATCAGCTTCCTTTATAAAGAACTATGAAGTCATCGTACCAACCCGACAGGATAGGTACGCAAGACCACACCATATACATAAGGCCATCAACATTTACACTGATGGCTCCAAACTCAACGGGAATGTCGGGGAAGGTGTATTTTCCCCTGAACTAAAACTTGAAACATCGTTCAGACTCCCCAACCACTGTAGCGTGTACCAAGCGGAAGGGCTGGCCATCCAGGAGGCTACGCAGCACCTAATCAAAAACCCTAAAGAAAGTAAACAGGTCTTTATATTTTCTGACAGCCAGGCTGCACTGAAAGCGCTAGACTCCTGTATAGACAATACAAAGTATCTCACTGAATGCCGCAGATCTCTAAACGAGATGGCTCAGCATTATAGAATTCAACTCATATGGGTGCCTGGACACCGTGATATTGAGGGCAACTGTAAAGCGGATGAATTGGCAAGGAAACGTACGACCACCCCGATCCTTCCGAGGAGGAACAGGATAGGTGTACCACTTGCCACTTTTAAACTACAAGTTAAACACAACACCACAAAGGTGGCGAATGAACGTTGGGGTACTCTCCCACACTGCGAAATTTCCAAACTCACGTGGCCGTCGCAAAAAGACGCACATCAACCCTTCTGGGGCTAAAAAGAAGCGGAGTCTCTACCTTAACAAGAACCCTCACAGGGCACTGGCTAATCGGTACTCATGCGAAAAGACTAGGAGTAAATGCTCCGGAGCACTGTCGCAGTTGCGACGAAGAAGAAGAGAACGTGGAACACCTACTTTGCCAATGTCCAGCTTTAAGTAGAAGAAGACTTCGCACGCTTGGCAGACCAACTCTACAAAGCCTCGCGGAGATAGCGCTAATTAACCCAGAAGCACTGTCGAAATTCATCAAGTCAACAAAATGGTTTGAGCCCGATGTGCAGGAGAATTGAGGAGCGAACTCGCATATGGCAGTACAATGGGCCATGCTAGGCCTAAGTGCAAGGGAGGGTTCTCTTCCCAGCCATTCCAACCTAACCTAACCTAACCTAACAAAGAAACATGTCCCAAGATATAAAAAATTCCTTATCTGTTATGGGTTTTAGGTGCTATATCATGAAAAGGTGTCTTGCCGCTGCTTTTAATTAACAAAGGTCTGAAAATTAATGCGAAATACTTACTATTTGAAGGAAGTGCTGCAGAACCATTTAAAGCCTTGTGCTGAAAAAATGTTTGCAAATGAATATAACTGCTTCTAGCAAGATGCAGCACCTGCACACACCGCAAAAACTGTATAAGATTGGTGTAAAGAAAACTTAGTTGATTTTATTCCCAAGTGTGAATGACCACCGACCTCATTTGACTGCAATCCCTTGGACTTTTGCATTTGGGATTATATGCTGCAGAAACTTAGTGAAAACAAATACAACGATTTGATTGGTTTTAAAGCACCCATTATCGACGTATTGAAAAATATTCCGATGAACGTCGTATGTGCCGCAGCAACAGCTTTGAAACAAGAATAAGGATGCATTTTAACGTTAAATTTAACCGTTCCGAAATGTTTTCTCTTGTTTCGGTTGAAACATTTCAAAATATTATCGTTAAATCAATTATCATAATGAATTTCATTACGTTTTTAACCGAAACGAAATGCTGGCGTTAACGTTAGAACGTTAAGAAAAACGCTGGAGATTCACTCGTCGCAAACAGGCGCAAACAGAAGCGCTGCATACTTTTAGGCACATTAAAATTAACGAAAACGGAAATTTTATAACGTTGCATCATTAACGATTTGATTTCGTTTTGATAACATGGCGCCGAAACGCAACAAACTCATTTCGTTAAGTTAATTTTGCTCGTTAACAAAACAAAATGGTATCGTTTTGTTTGTTGAGCAGCCCTGAAAAAGACTTAAGCGTGTTGTGGCAAACAAAGGACAAACAATATAGTAACTTCGTTATAAATTAAATCCTTACGCTTCATTATTATAATTGTTAATCGCTTTAACTTTTTCAAATACAGTTTTAATTACTAGACTTATATGTTTTTGTATGAAATTATACTGGTCACACTGTACATTTTGACAAATTTGGGAATAGAAATATAAATCTTTGTTTCAAATCTTACACACCATTTGTAATAGTTTATCAAACTTTTATCACAGAAATGTTAGAAATTTTATGAGTTTTAAATGATATGGCCACAACAGCAGGTATACATACACATACCTTTGGTTAAAAAGTTTGTTTTCACAAACAATAAACAAACTAAGAAAGCTAATCTTTAAGTTTATCATAGAAAATGTATCTATAGAATTTAAAAATGTGTTTGTTCATCGTTTTGTTGGTGCTGATAATAAAATAATAATTACACAGTATAGCAAGAGAGAGGTTTTTCGAAATCCCACCGGGTGTTTCAACGGCTTGAGTACGCATTATAAAATATTTTTGTGCACAAAAAAACATTGGTAGTTGTAAAAATAAATGCTTTTAAAGACATTTTATATACAAAGTCTCAGGTGACCCGAGAATTCTGACTTTAGCAGCCATTGAAAACACCGGTGGAAATTTTTTGTGTTGTACTGTGTTATTAATATTTTTTTTAGGTAAAACTGAAGGTTGTACTCAAAAATACGAGTTTTATGTGTCAGAAATTGATGTGCATGTATATATGTACTTATTTATGACTTGGAATTCTGCTACTTGGCGCCATCCAAAAGCATTGCTTGACGTCATTAAAAGGCTTTTTATACTCAAGCGTACTTGTGCACAAGGGTATATTAACTTGGTTTTTTCGGTATCTATTGGAACAAATAGGGTCAAATTTGATATTTTCAACGACAGGCGTTGCTACGCTTATTAATGATACAATGTACTAATGTATCGCAATATCAGTATCAGATATCGTTATTCGGTAAAGTGTTTGTAATCGTAATGGAAGTAGCCAAGCGCACCATGTAAAGGTCCTTTTGAAAAATTCGGAAACTGACTGCCAAACCTAATATAAACGCATGGCACTAATTTACTGTCAAACATTTCTCATGCTATTCCGCCAAATGGGAGACTGCGATTTTTCGCTGAAGGTGGATACTATAAAGGTGTAGGTAACAGTTTTGAAATTGGGCTGGCTCATTCGTCATTTAGTCAGATCGAATAAGAAATTGTCAAAATTAACGAGTCCATAATCTTCCTCGGGAATACATAGCGGTATGTTCACTGAATAATTCAATAAAAAAGTTTTTGAAGTCGGAACAATACTTGTATAAAAAGTCTTACTCGGCAGCTAAAAAACACTTCTTTCGGAAAAACGAGTTTAAAGATAAATTACAGTGTGTATAACTTGATGGAGACGGGTACAGTACGGAGCCCAGAAGCATGCAAAGGAAATCCTCTCTGTGGCGTATTCTTGAAGACATATAGATTTAAATTAAATAAATAAAAAATCGATTTTTTGAAACCGCGAAAGTAGAGGACCCCTTTAAAGAAAACTATAAAGGGCTGCAAGTAATTAATGTAGTACGGAAGTAATCTATGAATTTACTTATGTATATTTATGTAGGAGATTATTGATTTTGGTGGAAAAATTAAAAAAATACTGTAACTTATTTTTATTTAAATTTTTACCTATTGGGATAGAGGTCTGCAAATCTAGATCGTGTTAAAAAATTTCAAGTGCGATGACTTGATATTTTTATTTAAACATTTCTTCAAGCATAAGTACAAAGAAAGTAAAAAATAATATTTGAAATTTGTTGTAGTTTGAACTAACATTTTAAGTTTTTCTTTATTTATACGCCAGAACGAAAGCTTTGTTTTCTGTAAACTCCCCTTTATTTTTTTAATAATTGGCAATTTTATATTTATATTTTTTTTATAATTCATACTTTTCCCGAAGTCATCATATAGTTACTAGTTGCTAATACTTTACTACTTCTTGGAAAAGTTTCACAAAAATAATGAAAAATATGTAGATTGCATACCTACATTAACTTATTAAAGAGAACAACATTTTCTTAGGCGTCAAAGCCCTAACTCTTCAAGTTTATGTATTCATGGTCAAAATACTCAAAATTATATTCTTAAACTTGATTAAAAATAATCATTTGAATTATTAAATTATAATAACACTGTGGAAGAAATTAAGGTTAGCAAAACTTAGGTCGATTCTGGGAATGAGAATATCTGTTGGACGAAGTTATCGACCTATTTGATAATGATGACGATGACCAAGATATTAGAGAGAGCAGTGATGTTGATCCACAGCCGCCTGCTAAACGGCAACGGGCCAAATCATTAATTTAATTTATTTAATTTTTTTACTTAAAACTTTTCATAACTAACATTTCAAAATTATATTTTTTTCCATATTTTTATAATTTATTTTTCAATGTTTCTTCAAAACCAACACTAAAAAAATTGGTACATAAAAAATGAGAAGTAAATTAATATTAAGCTGGAAAACGCAAATTTTGTATTATGATTTTTTTCTTTTCAAATGAAATTTATTGAAGAAACTGAGAAGCATATTATAGATCAAACAGAAAGCAAAAAAGACTTAGTTTTGTGGAAAATATGTTCAAAAAGCATTTTAAAAAAAAATTCCAACATTTTGCTTCATAAGCACTACAAAAATCTTCTAAGTCAATTTTTTTTTTTTAATTTTAATTGTTGCACAGGTCTCTAGCAATAATTTGGATTTAACAGATTGAAAAAAAATCAATTAGTCGACGAGTTATAGCCAAAAAACCATATAAACAATATGCTGAAAATCGACATTTAGCCTCTATTTTCACCTCTCACTCTCAGAATCGACCTAACTTTTTCGAACCTGAATTTGTTCCACAGTGTAATTCACAATTTTACTGCGCTCGAGAACAGTTTATGGAAGATTTTTATTTGGAAAAAAACAAATACAGCTTTTTTTGCAGAAATGCTATAGTACTATTTCGGAAATCACCACATTTCCTCATCATACTTCTTTTTATTTAATTCATTATATCTTATTCTTCATCACCACTTTCCCAGGCTTTGAACTAGGGACCTCGGAGTTGTAGAGCCAACACGCTACATGCTGTGCTACGCTTGCCGAGTTGGCTGTTGTGTTTATTTCATCTTCTTTAATAATTTTAATGAAAAATAATAATGATAATTTTCGATTATTTTTATTTTTAATTAGACTTTATGAAAGCATTTAAACATAATTGGGTTTAGATACAATGAATCGAAAGTATCAGCAAATTTTAAATCCTTCTATTGTGTTGCAATTATCTCAAACGTATTTAGTTTATATTTGTGCTCGGGTTTCTTACACAAAATCTAAACACAATTTGTGAAAATATTTGTAGACATACACACATTAATGCATATATACATACATATGTATGTTATATAGATGATGTAACGATATTTCAACTGTGTGTACTTTTGGAAATGTGTAAACTTCTGCATATTAAATATACATATACATATACATACATACATACATATGTATATGTACATGCAAACTTACATATGTACAAACATACTTGCTATAATACTTACGCCAAGCAAAATTATATGTTAAGTTAGTAATTTTTTGCCCAAACAATTAAGCAATAATTTCACAATTGTAAATATAAATAAAAAAAATTACGTTCCATTGATGATCGCATTGCGGCGTATAAACCAATTGCGAGCTGAATGCGAACGGCCGACAAAATGTATGGGCGATTCAAGCTAAGCGTATGTACTATATGTATGTATGTATGTATGTACTTGTATGTTTGTATGTACATATGAATGTAAGTAGTATTTCATACAGTGACTGTGATAAATATGAACGCGATCGTGGGTGGCGTTATTCGCAATTCTAGTTTTTCAAATTTTTGTTTGAAATACAGAAGAACTTTAATTACTTTTTTCTATAAACGGATAGATTGTTTATTATGGTAAAAATTAATATTTGCGGAATGCATAACCTTCCTAGTTTAATTATCTAAACGCGGCAGTACACATGCACTGGCGGTAAAAATAAAAGAAATGCGATATTTTGACCACTTTTGACCATTTCTTTTTTTCCTTTTCAAATTTCAAATTTTTCTTTAAAAATTTCGTTCATTCTCTAATAACCTAATTTTAAATTTTAGACAAAATTTATAAAACAACAACATTGCATTAGAATTCGTTAGTTTATAAAGAAAATTTAAAAAAAAGTCGGTATAGCGTTTTTCAAGCTTTGCGAAGAGAACAAAATGGCTTTCAAAGTATATGTACATACATACATATATTAGTAATGATATACTCGTAGTAATAATATAACTCGTGTACTTTTATTGGAAAACATTCATTTATAATAAAACAGCTCATCATCATTTTAAATGAAAGTTTTGTGATATGATAATTTTTCTTACTTTGTTGTCTCTAAGAACACCACTGAAATACCACAACGGTATCGTGGAATGAAAAATTTGAGAATTTGAGTGAAGAAAATCCTTTAATTACTTACGGTGGATAAGCCCAAAAAAACACAAATTGTTACAAAATTTCCTTGACCAAATGCATCAGAAAATATGGAGTCCATTTTTTTTATATACATTTTTTAACATACGAGTATGCCGGGAAGTTATAATAAATTATAATTAAAAATAATCATAATTGATTCATTATTGAAATAATTAAAAACAATAAATTATTTAAAATTTACCAAATTTGTTTCAATTATTTCAGTATGTTTAATTATTTGATTAATCTTAAAAAATCAAAAATTAATAATTGAAAATAATCAAATAATTATGTATATTAATCATGTAAATCATGTACAAATCAAAAACAATTAAAAACAATCATATACATGGAAGTTTAATCATTCAATTAAGAAAAATTCTAAATAATTAAATCAATTAAATTTTTTGTTAGAATTTAATAAAAAATGAATAGAATGGGGAAAATAAGAGTTTCAAACGGCTATGATTATTAATTAATTAATTAGTATGCAGCTTTTTAAAATTTCTACGTACGTCACTGTATAGATATACATACATACATACATGCATATATATGTATATATATATATATATATTTATATATCCATGTGAGAAACCACAAACAAAGATGTTTACAAACATATCGATGTTCAAGACAAAATCAGATAAGAACAACACCAATAACCAGTATTATAAGACAATCACTTGCGTTTATTTTATTTGTTTTTGTTTTTGTCGCAGCTTTCCTTTTATAAATCAAAATAGCGGTTTTTTTTTGTTTTGTTATTCTGTATAAATTTTTAATTTCATTTAAAAATTTCATTTCCTCTATTTGGGAATTCTAATCACACGTTGAATATTAGATAAAACCGGTTAGAAGTCTTACAGAAGTGTAAATAACTAATTTGGAAACTGATAGACTACGGCGCAATTAGCTTACATACATATGTATGTACGTGTTCACAGTGTATAGAGACAACAACAAAGTGTTGGAATTTTTCATACATAACCACAGTCATAGTAAAATTAGATTGTATCTATGTATGTATGTACATACATATGTATGTATAGATATATTTCATCGCTTTATGACATCAGAACGCTTGAAATTATCTGCACTTGTTTACAATTTAAAAGCTATAACTCACAATTTTTTAGTTTCTGATTCTTTGTATTGAATGCGAAGCAGACTGAAGGCTTTCAACGTGCCACCAGATATATATTATGTACGTATGTATGTATGTATGTATGTTTATTTGTATTATGTAAATAAAAAGCAAAAGAATTAAAATTAAAAATATATAAATAAAAGTGATATTCAGAAAATTATTTGTTAGCATAGCAAAATTGAAAAAGACCACAGCTAGAAAAATAATTTGCGCCAGATTTGAAATGTTCTAAACCAAAATTTGTTTATACAAAATGTAGTCTTTGTCTTTATCAGCATTATTTTGTTTATTATATGATATTTTTTTTAAATACTTTTAATTTCAAATCTCAATTTAATAAAACATTTCGGCATTTAGCCAAATTAAAAACCGCTATGGAAATGTTCGTTTTTAACAAGTAAAATATAAATATTTATATCATTTTATTGTGGGTCTATTTTATTGTATTGTATTGTTGTACGCAGGTGGCTGATAGATTTAAGGCCAAATGCTTGGTTTTCATTCGGTCACTGGCATCAAACATTGCCCAACCAGCATCGATATTGTCGTGTCTGATGTTGGTATAGCAATGAATGTCAAACCGAGTGGTAAATCTCTCCACCAGGTATATGTATGGTAAACTCCGTAACCCATAAACTCGAGTTTATGGCGCAAAGTCAACATACGTTAAGTTAAAAACACTTTTGACGAACGCAGCTGAAATGATTTTAAGGTCCGATTTGAACTCTAACTATTAGACATACATATTTACATAGTATTCGAGTCTTATGTTATGTCTCCACGTTCTCCCATCGGTAATTCGCTCTCTCATTCGTAATTGGCAACCCAATCACGAACCGAATCAACGTGATTCAAAAAAAGAAAGAATACAAGATTTTGTCTTCCTAAATGCGTGACGTAAGCATAAGGAGTGAGCGGATGAGTGAGAATATAGAGTAAAAGTTTTTACCAAAACAGAAAGGAAAATATTATTCTTGTCGAAAAGAAAATAAAAATTGAATAATATAGCTGAGCGATTTGTTTGTGTTACTTATGTTTTAAAAACATATGTCAATTGTTATAATAATAATAATAATAGTAATAATAATAATAATAATAATAATAATAATAATAATAATAATAATAATACTAATAATAATACTAATAATAATAATCCCAACGGTTTTATCCCTCCATACCCGCCCGACCGACGCACGTCCGTATGCCGCACTGATATATACATTTTTTTTTTTCATATATTTATGCTGCGCCGAGTCATCAAAAGCAGAAGTTTGTTAAGTGCCGAGATCTAAAACTGTTCAGCTACAGAATTAATGCTCATCAACTGATCGAAGAGTAATATATATGTATGTATGTATGTACATATGTATCTATAAATTATTGAGTCTGAAATATCAAAAAAACCGGAGTGAGTGTTAAAATCCTGACACAAACTACACAGAGACTCATTTAACTCCAAATTGCTTTTACATGGCTTCAGAAAAAGAGGCCGGAAATGTCTTGAAATTCGGGAGGGAACGTTTAGTTTTATTTTGCCAAGAAGTGATGGGCCAGAAATCAAGCCTGTCAGTAAATTGACCAAAAATACTACGCCTAGCATTTCTCTGCGACTAGCAAGAATCGTTTTACAAATACAAAAACCCCTTTGGCTTTGTTAACTCTAACATTTATGTGAAGATACAATTTAAATTTCGGGTCCATTGTAATTCCAAGATATGAATAATTTATTACAGAAGGTACATATGTCATTTATAATAAGTAAAAACAGAATCGGACCAAGTCGACTTCCTTGCGGGACCCCTGAAGATACATGAATAATGTTTGAGGAACTATTTTTAAAAAGGACTCGTTGTGTTCTGTTAATGAGGTAAGAAGATATCCATTGAAGGAGATTAGGTTGAAAACCAAAGGAGATCGGTAAAGAGTGACTTACTCTGTCGAATGCTTTACTAAAATCAGTGTATATAACATCAGTGTGCATAAATTCTCTGAATCCATTTGAAACATGAGCTGTGAACTCAAGCATGTTTGTAACGGTAGATTTACCCTTAGAGAACCCGTGTTGTGTGCTAGCAATTGTAGAGGATATGGAATACGTTAAATGGTCAACAACAATAGCTTCAAATAGTTTAGGAATAGCGGACAGCTTAGCTATATCGCGATAATTTGCTATAGAGGACCTACTCCCCGTCTTATGAAGGGGTATAATGAATGATTCTTCCCAAGCTGAAGGGAAAACCCCTAGCTTAAGAGAAAGATTAAATAAATTAGTTAAAGGCTCATAAATATGTTAAGCATAGTTTATTAGGAACCAAGTCGGGATCAAATCGGGGTCAGCCTTAAAAGATCCTTTTAAGTTACTCAAATAATAAAATACTTCCTCGGAAGATATTTGCGGAATAATAGCAGAGGTGTAGGGACAAAGTTTATATGGATAAGGTTTGCTCAGAGGCGAGTTAATGGAGTAATTTGACCTAAAGAATTTGGCAAACATGTTGGAAATTGATTGGGAGTCCCAATACACGGTATTTTGATATTTCATAGCAGACGGAAAACTAGTCACTACGCGTTTTGAGTTAATGAAATCATAAAATGTTTCAGGGTTTTTTACTAAATTCCTTTTAATTTTGCACAAATAAGATCTGTAGCATTTTTTATTTAATTCAAAATAAGCGTGTCGGAGAACAGAGTATTTAACATAGTTAGTGTGCAAACCAGTTGTTTTGTACAATTTAAAAGTTCACGACTTTTTATTATTCAAATTTCTTAGTTCTTTTGTAAACCAAGGTTGTGATTGATTCTTTTGCACGCAAGCCCGTTTGGGTACAAACTTTTGAAATAAACTATATATAGTACTATTAAAATGCTGGACACAACGTTCAACATCATCTTCATACGTCGGCGATGATCATTTTGGCAATTCTCGATTAAATTTCTTGAAATTGGCTTTCGCGAAAATAAAACGAGCGTTTTAGCTACTTGATTTATCAACATTATTTCCAAAATCACCAATCGCAGGGTGATAAAGGGTCCTCTGGAATAACCAACGGTTCGCACCTCTTCATAAATGATTTAGATATATCATCAACAAAAAGAAGATCAAGAATGGTTCCAAAATTGTTTAGAGTTAAATTAATCTAATTTAGACAGACCTCAGCCATATCTTCTAAGAACACATTGTATCTATCCCTTGATGAAATTGGAACGATAAAGTCGTCCATGATAAGCCTGGCATATTGAAGTCACCAAGTACAATCATCGAGTCATGTGCAGTAATCATTGAACTTAAGGATCTAAGTTACGCTATATGTTGAGAATATACCGATAAGTCGGAATTAGTAGGGATGTAGCAAACAGCTTAATAAAAGAAACCATATCCTACCATAACTCGTATTGCTTTAAATTCGACTGACTCGATAAAGGGAAATTTAAAATCTTCGGATGGTATAGAAGAATGAACTGCAAAAAGAACACCCCCACCGATTCTGTCCTTACGTTCATTTCTATACATTTGATATTGATTAGGAATTAAAAACATGTGGTTTAAGCCAGGTTTTAAGGTCTAAGCCTTTTAAGTATAAATCGTTCAATTTAGTATTTAAACCTCTACTTACATATGTACATAAAGTAGAATTTAAAATTAGATTTTTGGCTCAGTGTCACGATTAGAAATTGAGATAAGTTATTTATTTTATTTTTATGTGGCAAACTCATGAACAAATGCCCCGGTTGGCCAAAAAGAATTGTTAAGCAAAGAATCAAACACTTCTGGTGCCACATCAATTTTAAAAGATGATACCTTACGTGCATATTTAAAGTTAAATTTTCGGATTGCTTATTTACAAGTCTTAATTTTTGATGGAATGTAAAATTCTATATCATCAGAAGAAGTGTTCCTAGCAAATCTTAAAACGAAAATCGATTTTCTCAAAGGAACCAGAACCAGGACGGACCCTGAGGAGGAGGGAATTTAAAATTAGTTTTTTGGCTTAGTGTCGCGATTAGGAATTGAAGCTAAGTCATTTATTTTATTTTTATTTTTAAGTGGCTTATATTCAAACTCGCGAACAAATATCCGTGTTGCTAAGCAAAGAATCAAAAACTTCAGATGCTCATAAAAATTTTGTAATTTTTGCTGAGTTTGGTAATTGTTGTTTTATAGAGTTTTGGCAAATAATTAAAAACTGCCTCAGAGGACTATATTGACGTCACTCAACCGTCGAATCAGAAAAATTTAAAGAACCCCCGAAAGCTTCGTCTCTAGTCGCGGCTTCGTAAACGTGATTCGCTTTACTAAGACTAGTAGGTTTTTGTAACGAAAAGCGTGCATACATACTTCGACCTTTTGGGGTTTCATATGCCGAGCATTATCGCTCACCATTTTTCGAATTCAAGCCTGCGCCCATGTTTTGCCACTCAACTAAGTGGATGACAAATTTTTTTCTTGAGTCATATACTTAGTAATTATTTATATCTGTTTATAAGTAAGTAATGAAAAGACGTTTTTGCCCAACGTACTT
Source organism: Philophylla caesio (assembly GCA_963971545.1). Taxonomy (NCBI): domain Eukaryota; kingdom Metazoa; phylum Arthropoda; class Insecta; order Diptera; family Tephritidae; genus Philophylla; species Philophylla caesio. The sequence goes on from OZ020606.1 coordinate 75,298,211, forward strand.
CATTCCAATATTAAATTAAGCAAAATAATACTAATTTTCTTAATAACTGTACTGTAAATTAAGAATTTGGCGTAATGCGGCAGCAGCTGAAGCAAAAAACCATAGCAGCAAATGCAAAACATAGTAATAAGCAGGTATGGAATATCGTAAAAACAAAATTGGTACCCACAACTGCCAGACAAGGAGGTTTGCGATGGCAAGTCCACTACTTTAAGTGGCAGAGAGGCACAAATGTGCAGAAGTCAAGGAACCACAAAAACTTTGTAGAGATGAGACAATCAGCGAAAATAAGCGCCTGGCCCCAATAGAAAAAGCTACATTAGGCCAGAAATGGGGATTTGGGGCCAAGAAAGTGTTTGCCATTTTCGCAAACATATGTACATACATACATATGTACGAACTGTGTATGCGGTCCAAGCAGTAGCAACAGCAATCATGTAAAATCTGCGCTTGAACGGTCGAGTGTGGGTGGCTGGGCTTAAGCAATCTAAATAAGTATCAAATTGAGTTTAAAAATAGGAATATGAAAAGAGAAATTCAAACAAAAACACAACAAATGTATGTAGGTACTACTTACATATGTACATATGTAAGTATGTAAATACAGGGTAAATGCGCAGTTTAGATCATCGACACCGCACGCAGCTCTATGACAACTGAGCACGGTTTGTTTGTGTGGCGATTGATGGGTAAAAAGATAAGCACGAGCTGGCGGCGTAGCTCACCAAAGTGCTTCCCCCCTCGGCTAACCACAATTTCACTGTTTCAGATTAACTCGTATGTGCATGTTTGTAGGTAGGTTTCCGTCTTTGTTCGTAGCTCGTGCCCTGTCAGCTTGAGAATGCATGTGAATGTACCGTTGAGAGAAGGCACAAGTGTGTGATCTCAGGGTGTGAAACGACCCTCAATGTGACACATCGGGCGATGCTTGTAATGGTGCAGCGGTGGTGCCAGTATCAGCGCCACTCGTCATTCGCCGACAACGTTGACGCGCCTAAACGCTGCACAGTGCGATTGTAGCGGCATAAATATACTTTTTTTTGTTCATTAAGCTTTTGTATTTGAACGATTCCGCTTTATTAATGGATATTTTAATACGAAATTTTATGAAAAAGTCAAATAGTATAAACAAACCACAATGATTCTTAAAAAAACTTTGACGCAATTTATGGATAAACAAACTTTGTTACCCCTGTCTTTAGCCGTCTTAACTATAGAAAATTGTAACACCTGATATTTTCGGTAGATTTCTGGAAAATGGCGCATAATTGCGACATTGTTTTATTTTTATTTTTTTGCCATAAAAATGCCACTGTGCGATGGATGTACCACTCACCTACGCTTGTCATTCATTCTCAGTCATGATTTCTTCTTTTTTTTTGCATTTCGCACACATGTTTTTTTTGTTGTTTTCGTTGAACTACCAGTTGGTGGCGCAAAGTGTTTGATAATGGAAATTTACTTAAAGCCGCCGCAATATTATTACAAAGTTGAGTTCATAATTGTGTACAAGGAATGAGGCAAACGCGAATGATGTACGACAAACGAGTATTTCAATTGTTTTAATAGTGAACATATTTAAATACCCGACTTTTCGCTATTACACTTGACATAGCTAGATGTAACCGGAGTAGAACGGTTTAAATTGAGCTAATAAAATTAATACGATGTAATATCAAAACTCCGACTTCGGTTATAAAATGTTGCGCATGCGCTTATAAAGATTAGGACAATTATTTAAACAAATACATACAATTTTTTGTTAAAGTTTACTTAAGTAATTGCAAAAGTTTGTCAAAAGCAATCGCTGCTTTTGTTTCTTTATATAATCGCCAGAACCAACGAAAAAATATTTTTGTTTAAGTTCTCAACTTGATAACAAATATAAAAAATTACCCATATAATTTTGGCGCTGACACTATATAGCTCAGTATTTGACCGAGCTTCTCCTACCAGTTGCGGTGTGCGTGTTTACATTAGACCACAAATGCAGGGACCTACAGTTTTATGCCGACTCCGAACGGCAGATGTATTTTATGAGAAGCTTTTCCATGGCGAAGGGTGACCGTTATTAGAAAAAAACTTTTTTTAGATTTTATTTGCCTTGGCTGAGATTCGAACCTCGAACTCAATAGCATATCGACCCACTCGACCACAGCGGCCAAAAATTGCCTACCCTTAAATAAAACTGAAAAAAGTAAAGTTCCCTAATTGATATCCAACACTAAGTACATACTTGTCGGTTGTTGTTGTTGTTGTAGCGGCTAGCTACACCCCACTGGGCTGGCGGGCTCCCTCAATCGTTATCGTCAAGCAAGGTCCAGGAAACGAGCCGTTTCAACAGGGTCGGACCATAGGGAGAGGGCTGTTAATTGAGTAGGTTTGGCCGGGCATGTGAATAGGTGATTGGTGTCGTGCGGAGACTCTCCACATGCTGGGCAAGTGTTGGGGGTGTCGGGGTTGATCCTGGATAGGTAAGAGTTTAACCTGCTACAATATCTGAGTTGAGCCAGAGTGACGCGGGTCTCACGAGGCAGCTGGAGCTCCTCAGCTGCTATGGGTCATACATACTTGTCGGTCATTCCATTCGCTTGAAGAATATCAGAAAAATGTTCAGTTTTCATTTTCATATCCAACATAAGTAGGTAGTTCTCCAGTTCATATCGTACCTTTGGTATCATCATCAACGGTTTTTAATTTTTAGCGATGGATAACAGAATTAGACGTTTGAGAAGCATATTAATTTTCAATTAATTTCCAATTTCAATTCAAATATGAATTTTTAATGGCTTTGAATGGCAATCAAATTAAAATAACATTATGTAGCACTTATGTACATATGTTCATTTATTCATTTCAAGAATTTTCAACTAAAAAAAAGTTAATTCTTAAAAAACGTCATATTAAAACAAGTTTCAAACTTTTTGTTAAGAAATGTCAGAATATTTTAATAACCCCATTCAATTTTAAATTTACTTTTGTTTTTTTGAGTTGTCTTATAACTACTAAGCCAAGACCAAGATATATTTTTTTTTAATTTTCAGTTTCCATGCCTTAGAACGAGGCATTACCATATATTCTGACAGCCAGGCTGCTATCAAATCTCTGAATTCCTACGGTACAACCTCCAAGTTAGCCTTTGAATGCAGAGCAGCTCTAAACCAGCTGGCAGATATGTGCTCCGTACATGTTGTTTGGGTTCTGGCCATAAGGACATCCCTGGCAATTGCCTGGCTGATGCACTAGCAAGGAAAGGGGCGGAACTAACTGTGATAAACTCTGCTCAAGAGGCGGGTTTACCCTTAGCATCCTATAAACACAGATTAAGATCTGAGCTTATGGGTAAGGTAAATTTAAGGTGGGCATCGGAGCCCACCTGCCACATTACAAGACAAATCTGGCCAGAAGCCGATGAGAAGCGCTCTAAGGCTCTCACGATGCTTAGCCGCTCCTCTCTCAGATTAGTAGTTGGGGTGATAACCGGGCACTGCCATATGGGCACGCATGGGGAGAGACTAGGTTACCCAACAAATGTTTTTTACCGCAGTTGCCAAAACGAGGAGGAGGTGAAGAGTATTGAGCACTATCTCTGCCACTGCCCTTGCTTGGCCAAGACGCGCAGTAAAGTTTTTAATGGTTACTTTTTGGACTGTTTAGCTGACTTGAACTCGGCAAACATTTCCAACTTTCTACTCTACATCAAGCGCACTGGATGGTTCAATTTTTTAAAGAAGGGAGGGAGGGAATGCATGGCTTATGCCAGTGGTACCACAATGGGCTTCTCACAGCCTAAGTGTGCCACCGTGCTCCGGTGCGGTGGCAGCCACCCTAACCTAACCTATTTAAAGTATTTGTGAGTTATATGAGTATTTTTTTCAACACAAAAATAATTAGATGTTAATACACGTTTCGCAATCAAGTGATAAGAAATTTACTTGTTGCTCACAAGAACAAATGTATTGACTCAGCAACATGCATACAGTGTGTACACAGGTATGTACATAGGAGTACATAGACATTAATACTTATGTATGTAAATAAATTACAAATGAGGGCAATAAATTAAAACAAAGGATTTAAATAAATAGCATTGCTAGATGTTGATCGTCCGATTTGTCAGGGCCAATCAGAGTCGGCCCATCAAATGAACTGATAGTATTCTATTGAAATTTGTCAGAGTATTATGTATGTATGTACATATATGTATGTACATACATACATACATACATGTGTAAATACTTACATATGTACATATGTATGCAAGAATGTAAAGAAAACGCTGCTTAATTTTACTAAAAAAGCATTTCAGATAAACGAATATAATCAATTAAATATTAGTAAACCTTAAAATGTTTAGTTAGTCTCTTTCCATCGAAATCTCAAAAACACTATTTTCATATTAAATTCCCAAAAATTTTTTCATTGTTTTTAGATAATGTATTTACAATTTATTTAATGAACTATTAGTAATCGAAATAGTTAAGAAGTTTCTGTAAAACATAGAAAAAGAAGGAACGACGTTATTTGTGAAACTGATGGTTTGGTTAATTAGGCTTTAGCTTTAAAAATCCAACATACAACCAAAACGGGCAATAAACAAATAAAAAATAAGTACAAAAATTCCGGAATAAAGAGCTGAAATTAATTCCAAATATATAGTTTTCAGTATGTAGAAAGTTCTATCCAGACTACTAGATATCCCGGATTAAAAGCAACTAGATTCTTTATATGCAAAAGCCTATGTACACTTTTCAAAGCAGGCATTCTCACAGAAGCAAGGCTATTCCATAGATACATTAATATGTATGTAAGTAATATACATACATATAATTCTTACACTTCAAAGACAACGCCGCGCAAGTAATTGCATTCTCTGGTAAATCATGACTTTAATACTTTTTAATGAATACACGTAGAAACTACAATGCTTGCAGCTGTCATTCGAAAAGAATTTTCTTTTCCAAATGACCGTATTTTTCCGTTGGACAGTTCGCATAGGCGTTTACACAAGCGTATGGCGAAAACAACAACCAGTTATTTCATCTGCCATCAAGTTTAATATGCGAGCATCTACATAGCTGTAGAATAGTTTGAGCTTGTTTGAATGAATTTTCAAGTTGGTAGCATTCCTATATTTGCGCTGAAGTGAATGTGTAACAAAACTGGATATCAGCACACTGCCTTGCTTTTCTTCAAAAATGTAGTATGTATTTTACCTTTCCGGTTTGCATAGGCACATACGAGTACCTACAATAAGTACCTGTAACAATCCGTTTTCTTTCATTGAACCATCAGCCCTCACAAATTCCCGTACAATAATATATCATTATTTAATACATTGCTTATTACTTACCAAATCTACAGATAAACCGCACATATCCCCCAGCCAGGTGAAGGCTCGGCTGCCTTGATAGTTGTCATTATCAATGAATTTAGGTGATTCCAGCATTTTGCAGCCAAATTGCTAGTACGTACCCGTCGCTCCTTATATACTTTCTTTTATCTATTACTTTTCATTCAATTTAACCCTGTACAAAAAAGATACGAAATTTGTTTCAAAAAAGTTGAATTTTTATTTTGCTTTCGACAAACATAAGTGCAATGGACATCATTTTCGACGTTCAACGGATAACGCTCAAGAGACGCCTAGCAATTTTCACACCCACGACCTGTACAATTTTTAATACCTCGATACAATTTCTTGCACTTGTCAACAAAATTCGTGTGATATTCGTTGATTTTTTGTGAGAATTATAAATTTATATTTTTGAAGTTCCTTTTTTTACACCAATTCATTAGCTTCTTTCGCAGCATATGGCATATGGCATATGTTGCAAGTACATTTCACGCAATTCCAATTTTCTTTTATTAATTTTTAAATCGCTCGAATTTGTGGTTTGTTGATTATTCTCATTCTCATATGCATGCTCAAGTTAGTTGGTTCACGATTATTTTTCTGCTTTCACAATAAATAAAAATAAACAGAAAGCGCTGCCCCGCTGGTGAGTGGGTGGAAAGGCGAGATCTAAAACCGACTCAAACAATACTTATATCAAATCAAAATCACTTTCGCATTACAAGTAAGATATTTTCAATTAAAAACATTAATAATCATTTATTTTGAGCAAACTATTGCATGTGTTACTTTTTCTTCACCGAACTGGTTGTTAACCACCCAGCGCTTTTTTGTTAGGATGTATCGTGAAACATGTTCATTTACAGCGCCCACTTTGTTCACATCAACAAAATCTTGCTTTGTTACGAAATTTAAATAATTTCACGTTATTTTACCTTGCACACACCTTATTTCACTTCCACGACTCAAAATAAACTGAATTCAACAACGCCGACAACCGATACCAAGGCGAATTCATTAAAGGTGGTGTTGATAGGGCAACACCAACAACCACAAGAAATTTGTTTTTGCTTCTGGTGGGCTATTGTCAAAGTAATTTGATTGATAAATTCAAAGCGAATTCAATTCATAAAATAGAAAACAAAAATATTTACACTTTTGTTAAGTTGCCGGAACGTTACCGATTTTTAATATTATGGTTAAAATGTTTTATTGTCGGATCTGTGCAACCTAAATCGCATAAACCGGTGCCTAAGACAGTGAAAAATAAGAAGGATGTGATACACAAACATTTAAGTACTGAATCTTCGATCATATGTATTACATTTTGTGCGTGCTATTTGGAAAACATTGATCTGAAACATAAACTACTGCAGCTAATTTCACTGGAGTCATTACCAGACCATCGTCAATTGTATTTGGAAACGAGAGTTAATTTACGAGCTCTGAAATATCTGAGTTGAACTCGATCTTTCATATATATTTTGCAAAAAAAAATTAAAGACATATGTTTGGATATTATCCTTTGAACTTTTAAATAATTAAATTGTGCTCTTTTCTCTGTATATGTATATAAATAATTTTAAGCCAATTATGAAAAATGTTTAATGGACTTGGACAAAACGTAATAGTTTAAAACTATTTGTATTTATTAACCTTACTGAAATTGCTTAAATAAATTTATTAAATAAACTTTTGAATGTCCACTTAAGGCAATGGTGTTCATGAAAATTTTGTGCCACTAGATTTACCATACGATATGCAGGGGTTACATTTCCGTTTAAGCATCTATTGTAACTACATGCTGCGGATTAAGTGCTGCATTATGAACTACATGCTTTATACTGCGTGTATGTATTAGTAAACATAATAACAAAACTATAACGTAATACTTCCGCTGCAGTTACATGGCGATGGGGGACGTCTCTTTTGCTAATGTTACTAAAAAGAAAGGCTCCTTCATTTCGACGCGTGAATTATCTATTTATTTCAATCAACCTCTTTAACAATGTTTCGATAAGTCTTATATAAACAAAAATTCATTACAAATCGTTAAGTAAACATAGGAGTATATACATACATATATTGAGACAAAATTAGACAAAAAAAGTTTAAAATTTAATACAATTCTTAAAATAGTATTGGAAATACGAATACAGTGAAATAACCGTACTCAATATGTATAAAAGACAACGTTTAAATGCAAATTACAAAGTATGAATTTATTGAGATAAGTCACCATAATAAGTTTTAATTGCTAATCAGAGATTAATTTTGATTAACTTTTTGCATCCTAATATTTTCTGTTTTGCTTTCTTTATTTTGAGTCGTCTGTTTAGGTTGCGTAAACGGAAATGAATTCTACACTTAAAGAAAAAGCGTTTAACGTTTTCCGGAAGGATCACTTCCGCGCTGCTGTCAATCATCCTTTGGTTGATATGCTTACAATAAGCTATCTCCGACGCATTGATTTTGTAAAAAATGGACTCCAGCTTTTTAATATTGTCTAAAAAAATTTGCGATGGCTTATTCAAATATCCTTTAGATACTTGATCGACCCAAGTAAATGTGCTTTCGGCGCATTTGAATTCATCTAGGTTAAGCTTCTTGATAATATATCCGGAAATATATTCCAACGCGTCTTCCTGAAGTATACCACATTCATCGGAATGTGTTGTGTTAATTACGTCTATTACTTCGGGCTCAATTTCGCGATTCATTTCATCATCACAATCGTCGTCAATATGTAAATCATCTGCTGTGTTGCAAGACGTGTTATAACATGTTGACTGAGTCAGCGTGTCCGCAGAGTTCAGCCAATCGGTGCGATCTACTGCCCCTCCCTTGTAAATGCTCTGTGTTCCTAGCTATACACCAATATTACATTAAATTTGTTTAATTGTTATTAAGAATATAAGCATACGTTTTATACCTAAAATATACTTTCGTAATCTGTATTTAAACTCTTTTGGTGTCGGATGATCATTAAGACCACCTTTACTACGGATAGCACCAAAGAAATGCTCCAGTACGTCCTGGTTTAAGCGATTAGTTAATAAATATTCCACATTTGAATTTTGCTTCAATTGTTCGAACAACATAATTAAAGATCTGTATGACATAAGTAAGCCCTTTTGAAAGTACTCCAATCCCTTCTTGTTCGGAATGATAGGCATGGACATATATTCATTCATTTTTCTAAGCACTTCCAATTGATTTAGAAGCGCTGTCCCATAAGGTTCCTTAGGTCATAAAATTATTGTTAAAAAATGATGCTTTAAACATTTTTATATTGTGCTAAGTACCTTTCCAGGATAGCCAAAAGTTTCTATCGTCGAATTAAGAACATCAAACCAATCGTTTACAAGTTGAACGAAATCGGCTGTCTCCGTGGATTTATACAAATCAAAACCCAAAGAATAACAACGACGAATTGCATTAGCTGTAGTGTTTGAGAACAATTGTGCGGCTAATTTCACTTTTTGCCTACCTAAGGTTATGTTCAGAATGTATTTACAAAGCAATTGGGTTGGACAAACATATTAACAAACCTATTCCTTTAACAGAAATATGTTCATCACTCAACTTAAAAGTTATGGACGCGTCTGACTTTGAGGTGTATTTTAATAAGTCACAAATAGTCCGCGAGGTTAAAATTTCACCTTTCCACAGTAATCCCGTATCCAAAAAGTGATTCCGTATTAATTTTAAAAGATGTGGAGCATCAGCGAATGCAAAAACTTTTGATTTTTCGTCTGCGGGATTTGAAAACCACGGTTTATCTAAATACAATAAAATTTTTGAAATGTTCCATAATCGTATTTTTCAATTGCCCATTAAATTTGAATGCATTAAATACAGCTTAATCTTACCGACAGTAATATTTAATTCTTTCCAAAGCTTACGGTTGGTAGGGCCCATGTCGCATACGATCGCTACCACTAGAAATCCTGTTTTGTGCAGTGTCCGAATAATGGAACATAATATTTCGCTTGTCATCTGACAGTCAAAATCAAAAAATATGGGAAGCTTCCACGATTTCTTTAAGCCCCGCGCCATAACAACTTGAACGTTGTTAGCAGGCTTTCTTACAAAATCTCCTGGCTCGTCATACTCGAAATATTCTACAACTTTCATCTCATCGAATGAAAGAACGCAAATTTTGTCGTCATTCGATAAACCGGACATATGGTGCATACATTCGATTGACGTGGTTATAATACCCTCCCTAATATCTTGCTTTCGATACCACCGTTGCAGGGTAGACACGTGAGGTAGAGGGAAGCCCTCTTCATACAAATGAACGTATGCTCTCGGTCCTGCGGCATGCAAACATATCGCATTCGAAATATCCTTCCACGACCATTTCACGTTTCGGTATATAATAGATAAATTTAAATTATGATTTAAAGCATAATAGAGACATAGTGTAACGTACTCGGAAAGATCATTTTTCGAATTTGACCTTCGGTAAAAATTTGTTTGGCCGTATCAACGATGGCATTCGCTTCTTCGAGCTCAGATTGTAAAGCGCGGTTCTCCACTTTTAACTTATTTACCTCTTTCTTCAACTCGCGAATTTCAAAATCCATATTGGATTCAATAACAACAGAGCTGGAAGAACATACATATGTATGTATGTACATAAATACATGTGATAATAAGAAACGTGAGTTTTCCGCTTATGAGCACTTACTCTATTTGAGTGCAGCAATCTTTTGGGGACAGTGCAGCTCTTGGCGCGATAGAGTTAGGCAAGCTGAATAAATGTTACAAAATCTTAAGAAAAGTATATTCAAGAAATAATGAATTGTTCAAACCTAATTGTCGAATAAAAATTAGACCGGTTTGCTTGATTATCACTCGGAGTACTATTGAATTTGGCGAGAAGAATTTATATAGAGTACACAAATTAACTTACGATGTTGGCAAGAAAACTGCCAAATCTTCATTAGGAGAAGCTTGAAAATTTGCATTCCTGGCACTCTTTCTGTTTTATTATTTGTTTACATACATATGTAGATATATGTTTAATTTCTTAAGAATTTTTAAATTAAAAACTTACTCTAGCTTCAACAGTTTTGGGACAGCTTCCGGCAGCAAATTTGCCCTTTTACCAATAAATAAAATTTGCGAAGGCAAAAAATGATCTCCGCATATAAAGTCCTTTGCTACCAAGTGTTTCCGGCAATTCGTGCTCCACATATTCCTTATTTGCTCCTCTCGCGGAACTTGAAAAAATGGTCCACTTCCTTTTTCCACTCGCTTAGCGCACATAACACATTTTCCCATTTTTATTATTTTTTTTTTATCTATTTAAAATAAAATTGCCTCACCACACAAATTTGAGACAAATTATTTTAACATTCATGTCATAATATTTAAAGGAGAGAAGATGTAATGTAAACAAAAAAATAAAAATAAAAAACAATTAATTTGACAATCACCCACCAATCATCTGCTCGATTACGACCACCTTAAATGAATTCGCCTTGACCGATACATTTTACGGCGAATACAAGGCGAGCACACACCACACACGCACACAGCACAAGCCCTAGAATGCTGAATATGATGAAATAATTACATTTATTAAGGTCAAAAATTATTCTTCTTTAATTCGCTTACCACGTGCACTAGCTGCTTATAAATTATTTACCCTTTAATTTTTCCAAAATTGATGTATATTAAATAACAATCTTCCGAATATCTAACAGCTGATTTTGACGTTGTGATCAGAGAACTTAATTTGACAGATAAGATTTAAGATTTTCACGCGAATAACGGTGTGAATTGTCAAAATCCAACAAAATGTCTTGCAGAGTCCACCACGCCATGGCTAACAGGGGAAGTAGCGAGAGTGGCAAGTTAACAGAGCTGAGTGAGGTCGAAAGAAATTTAACAGCTTGTATATTCTCATATATGTAAGAAAAATAGACTTATTTTGGGTTGATTTTGACAATTTAATAAAAATCATAATAATTATAATATATATGTTTTGATAGAATGTATATTCATACTTACATACATACTATGCGCATTTGCGAAATAAATGACTGAAGCCGCCCCTTTTTGGAATATGGGTTTAAGTTATGCGCAAATATGAGCATAATCCACCTGTTGTTTTGCTGACGGCATTACGGATTAGGAAATTTATAAATTTCGTTGGATATTGGATAAATAAAGTGAAAAGACGAATTGTATTTGCCAAATAATAATAACATTTGTTTTATTAATTAATGAAGAGTCCTCTTTTGTGTTATTTGTGTGTACGTACTCGTACATACATACATACATATGATATGATAAGATTTGTGTAATTGTGGTGCGCAAAAGCAAATGTTAAAAAGCCGGCGGTGATTTGCATTTGATAACACATATTTTTTACGCTATTATATACATACATACATACATAAGTTATTCGCAAATTTTTTGAAAATTACTGCAAATCATGTCTATACATACATACATATGTATATGTGTATCGAGTGCATCGATATAAACCCCCATTTAACATAATACAAATCAATATTTTACCCATTATATGAATGTACATACATATCTATATATACAAAATGCACAACTAACTTGGTTCATATGTACATATGTATGTACATATATGTATACATACCTATTTATATAAATACTTTAGATATATAAATGCTTATATAAAAATATATATAAATGCACTCGTACTTAAAAAATCATATATGTATGTACATATGTAAATCAAAAAAATTACTGAATTTACATATATCAACCAAATTGAATGTTAAAAGGTAAAAAAATTGCTCATATGGCCAGATTTACATGTGTACAAAGTACTAATTGCTATGCATTGTACCAAATTTGAAAAATATTGCTTCATAAATTATTTTTATAAATTTAAGTGAATGAATTTTACCAAAATTTAAATAAATCTCCAGGTCGACCGATAACATAACGAAAATATATTAAAACTCTTGCTTCATAAATTATTTTTATAAATTTAAGTGAATGAATTTTACCAAAATTTAAATAAATCTCCAGGTCGACCGATAACTTAACGAAAATATATTAAAACTCTCGCTTTTTAAATTCTCGCACTGGCACTGTTAGTTTTTTCGCTCTATCGCTGTCGAATCGTGGTGAACATTCTTAGAAATATAGTGGTGAGTCTCGGAGGAGTATGTATGTCGGAATGGGCTGGGATAACGGGCGGTCTTCACCTGCTTTCGATGCTAGGCTGCTTTCTGCTTCTTGTCGTCGCAAGCGAGAGAGAGATTTGTTCACTGGGCATTTTGAAAGCATACTTTTTCATTTGCAACATGTCGTAGAGCAAAAAGGTTCGTGCCCTGTGTGCTATTTAAACTCCAAACCCACTCATATTGTCGGTATAAATTAATTAATTTACAAAGATCAGTAACGCGACACTCGATTTTATCAATATATCTTATTAAAAGGTTTTTTTGTGCTCGAAGAGCCTATGATAAAGGATGTTGCCACAATGAAAGATGCTACGAAATGCGAAAATGGATGTCAAACTTCAAAAATGACAGTTGAAAGCAAGCGAGCGCTCGCTTACCGATCGGTTTGCTAGACGAAGCATACTTTCAACTTTTTGCGGTCTTCACGTGCGACATGTCGCTTGCTTTCAGAAGTAAGCGAGCGTTGAAAGCAGATGAAGACCGCAAGTAAGGATTCTCTGTCAAATATAAGTTCTCTGCTCTATATTTCGAATGTCATGCGTTGCCAACTGAAGGTAAATTAATGTAGTTGGCCACATCAAGCCCAAGTAAAAAGCGGAAGTTCCATTAATTAAATATTAAATAATTTAACAAAAGTACTATTAACGGTATTGTGTTTACTATTATACGGAAATAAGTGAATTGAATGAAATTATTAGAACTTTATGTGATATTGGCAGAAGATTTGCAAAAGAAAATTAAGCTATGCATAACAATGTCGGTACAGCTAACTGTGGTCCTCCCTAGGGTCCAGGCACGGATCCAGGAAATATTTTTTGAAAGGGGATATTATACATGTTTAGATATCTTTGATTATTATCCATGTTTATGGATATAATAATATGTACTGGGTAAAATGTTGAAGGTAGTTTTATAAAACAAGCGATAGGCTATGATTATATCATTTGAATCTGTAGAATCATAGAACTTCGAAGGTTTAAAGTGCTTGATCGGTTCTCCTCTTTTTGTTTGCCAAAATATCTAATATTTTATCACTAGTAACTTCAATATCACGATGCATATTTAGCAGCGCTAATCCATTTAGTCTACAGTCTAGTTACGCAGAAACGTCTTTAATCTCTGTAAAATAGAAAAGGAACGTTCACTCAAAGCTACCGTGACTGGCAAGGTGGCAATGATTCCAAGAAATCGGTAAATGTGTTTGTAAAATTGCATTTTACGAGGGAGTTTATGTAAGTCAGTGACTTTTTGAATAAAATATATTTTTTTTGGCAAAAAATCGTAAACTTCTCAAAATAATCTTCTTCTAAATCTTTACACTTAGTCCAACATTTTTCCAATTTTTGTATTCCTTCCAAATAATAGCTTTTCTCAACAGTCTCAAAAGAAGCATTTGTTTCTGTGAAGACCTCTTCATTTGACCCACCCTCTTACCACGCAGCCATTTCTTCAGGTTTGGAAATAGTCGCTTGGGGCTAAATCTGGAGAATATGATGGATGGGGTAACAGTTCGTAACCCAATTGATGGATAATTGCCTATAATTGTCGAGTGTGGTCATAGCTCGAAGTAAAGTCTTCGTTGGTTCTTGAGTGTATAGATAGATTGGACGCACTGGCGGAGAGAAACCACATTATACTCCTTTGGGTACCGGGTCACATGGGGGTGGAAGGCAACGAGGCAGCTGACCTGCTAACCAGGAAAGCGGCGGCCTCTATCCCTATTGGACCGGAGCCGTTTCTGACTGTAGGACCAGGCGCGGTAAGAGAAGAACTTAGCAGGGAGACAAAAGGCGGAGAAACCTACACTGGTTTAATGTCGACCGTCTCAGACAGTCCAAGAGTCTCCTTGGGGGGTACAACCTAAAAAGGCTCAAGCTTCTTATAGACCTTCCTAGGGAGAAACTGAGAATTATTACAGGTTTTCTGACGGGTCACTGCAGACTAAAAGGTTACCTGCACAAGTTAGTCGGCCTACCTATGTCGCTTCTGTGACTCGGCAGGAGAGACTCCAATGTGAGGATGTGGCGAGCAGACGGGGAACGACCTTGGGTCGGCCATGGCCAGGAGATCAATACGTACAATCCCTAACCCCGGCGACTATCCTGAGCTTTTTGGAGGTCCTGGCACTGACTGAATTGTTCTGATGATACCTATTGGTCGAGTGTGAGCAAACGCGTCACCCATTACGCGAATAGGGTTCTTATATCCAGTTACAGCTGCCACAGGGCATCGATAGCCGGTTTGGTGAATGACCAACTACTCACAACTGCTGCGGACAGACCAAATATAGCTAATACTTCTACCTCAGCTGATTGTAGCTGATTTTAGGTTTTGTTTGTTTTTTACCAACTCAATCAAAATTGTTCCAAATACATATGTGCATTTTTTGCATTCCAATATTCTTATATTGCAAAGTTAACATTAATTTATTATTTTGGTACCACACACGTACAAACAGATTACCATAATATACACATATGTATGTATTTCTGATCGATTTTCCGACATCCCTTGTAGAACTTGTTTTGATAGACAAGCCGGTTTCGGGTTTGTGGCATTTTCTATTTTATTACTTTATTTAAAGTTGCTTGTTTTTTCATTTTTTATAAAAACAAGATTTGCCTACAGCTAACAACATAGTTAATTGAACAACAAAAATATTGCATTTTAATAATCATAGCAGAAATAAAGCTAGTTAAAATAATTTCCAATTACGTGTGTGTGTGTATATTTATTACACATATTTTGGAATTTAGTACTTCTTTACTACTTAACGATGCAATACTACTAAGTAAATCCGTATGTTTCAAACACGTTGGGCATTTGGATTATATTGTTCTAACATGATCAGTTTCTTTCATAGCTTACTTAATTTTAATTTTATGCAACTTCAATTTGAAGCCTAGCATTTCGCTTAAAACGCCCGAGAGCGCAGATAGTATGACAACCTTCACGGTGGTAAAAAGATATGGGTTTGCGCTAAGCCCAGATATTTTGAAAGGCGATTCTAATTCCTTGAGTAAATCCGCCGCCAACTTGAGAACGCTATTAGATACCATAAGTTCATCCTTTTTCTTCGGCTTCTGTTCGATCTGCACAAACGGTGGAAAATAGAAATTGTTTATTAGCACTAAGTAAATACTGCTTTTTACTTACCTGCAAATAAAGATTTATTTGCTCAGTAATCAACACGGAAACGCTGCGATACTTGTGATGTATTTTATTGCCCAGAGTCATAAAGCGCACCAGAAATATGCCAATTGTGGTGGACCACATTAGGGCCTCTAGATTCAGGTGCGTGTGCAAATGTACTGAATCCTTTAGCCATTCCACGCTTAAAAAGGCGAGCAAAAGTAAGGTGACTATGAAAGCAGCTGACACGATGACATCAACCGAACGTTGTGGACCACGTTTCTGTAAAGAAAGTGGTGAAAACGATTAACCACATCGGCTAACTAAATTTTCATTAACTTAATTAATAACAATACCTTAAGGTACGACCGCACACTCAACCAAGTCTTGATATTACGCACTTTATTCAAACGAAAGTGTGGCAAATTGGATTTGCGTGCGCGGCGGGATGAAGTCAGGTGTGAGAAAAGCTTCGCATATAGAAATCTGTAAAACAATATTTATTATACCTTAGAAGTTTATTTGTCATATACGCGGCGCTTTTGTTTACCTTTGCTTAAAAGTACGCTCTGCTACAGCGAACACAATGAAAACAATTGTGGTTAGGCAGATACGTTGCAGGAAACTTATCAGCAACACCGTGCGCTCCCATTTGCTATGCCCAAAGGCAAAACCAAATATTGTCCAAGCGGAGAAGGAAGCCTTTTGCCACAACAGCATGGGCACTTCGAGGTAATTGATCTCGTTGGTGCTGCCGCTATCGATCGTCACCTGGAAAGGTAAGGTAACATCAAATTTGGAAGGCGCACATTTTAACGGCGCGCAATTATACCTCGCACAATCTACAAAAAGACGGTATCAATGAAAGTAGAAATGAGAAGACCAAGCCAATGTATATGTAATCATTTGTCTCCGGCATAGACTCAACGCGCTCAATTATGCATGATGAGATTTCTAGCACCGACATTTGTGCCTTTTTAATCTCACGCTGCTCCCAAACAGTGCAGCTGACTAGCAATTATAAAGTAAGTAAAATAAAATAAAGACAAATGTGTAGGAAAAAAATTGTTACACTTACTGCGATCGGAGGCGCCGTGCGAATTCAAAATGGTGTTCGGCATAAAGTCCGCATCGTAGCCATCCTCGTCAGAATAATGATTATTTTTGTAATTATCGGAATTCTCCAACTCCGAGCTGTAGCTGCATTCCTCACCTGTAGGCAGTTCAAAATAATAAATTAACGCAGATAAATCATTTTTTTTATATTAGGTTAGACTAGGTTAGAGTGACTGCCACCGCACAAGAGCACGGTGGCACACTTAGGCTGTTAGAAGCCCATTGTGATACCATTGGCGTAAGCCATGCATTCCCTCCCCCCCCTTTTTTCAAAAATTGAACCATCCTGTGCGCTTAATGTAGAGTAAAAAGTCAGAGATGCCTGTCGAGTTCAAGTCAGCTAGACAGTCCAGAAAGTACCTTTTGAAAAATTTACTGCACGTCTTGGTCAAGCCGGGGCAGTGGCACAGATAGTGCTCAATACTCTCCACCTCCTCATCGTTTCGGCAATTGCGGTAAAAATCATTTGTTGGGTAACCTAGTCTCTTCCCATGCGTGCCCATAAGGCAGTGCCCGGTTATCACCCCAATTACAAATCTGAGAGAGGAGCGGCCAAGCATACAGAGAGCTTTAGAGCGCTTCCCATCAACTTCTGGCCAGATTTGTATCGTAATGTGGCAGGTGGGCTCCGATGCCCACCTTAAATTTACCTTACCCATAAGCTCAGATCTTAATCTGTGTTTATAGGATGCTAGGGGTAAACCCACCTCTTGAGCAGAGTTTATCAATGTTAGTTTCGTCCCATTCCTTGCTAGTTCATCAGACAGGTAGTTGCCAGGAATGTCCTTATGGCCAGGGACCCATACAACACATACGGAGCACATATCTGCCAGCTGGTTTAGAGCCGCTCTGCATTCAATGGCTACCTTGGCGTTGTGCCGTAGGAGTTTAGAGATTTTATAACAGCCTGGCTGTCAAAATAAATGATGATGTCTCGTTCTAAATAGGTGCACGTTGTAAGACCACGAACTGCTTCCATTATTGCGTATAGTTCGGCCTGAAAAACACTACAGTGGTCCGGTAAACGAAGACTGAGGTTTAGATTCAGTTCACTTGAGTGAATCCCGCTGCCTACTCTTTCGTTTAAGTTGGAACCGTCGGTGTATAAGCCGTCGATCCTGGGTCCAGGTCAACGACACCTATCCATTCGCTCCTCTCTGGGATTTTTGTGGAGAACCTATTTCCAGAAAAAGGAGGGTGTAGAGTGTAATCCAACTTCCTCGAGTTGTCATACAAAGTTTCCAGGACCTTTGCGTGCCCGTAGTTAAGATTTCTCCACGGAAGGATCGCATTTAGCCTAGCAGCACTGCAGGCCGCCAGAAATTTACCGTAGTGATCCACCGGTGGAAGATTTAACATTATCTCCACAGATTTGGTGGGTGTAGAGGGCAGTACTTCCGTGGTGAGCATAGAGGCTGCCCTCTGTACCCGTTCTAGCTTGGCTCTGATAAGAGTCCTGCTCAATGCCGGCCACCATACGACGATCCCGTAGAAGAGGATGGGTCTTATCACAGCTGTGTACATCCAGTGTACAATGCGTGGCTTTATTCCTCATTTCTTCCTAGTGGCCGTCTTACAGGAATATATAGCAACAATGGCTTTCTTGGAGGGGTTTTCAATGTTCCTCCTCTAGTCGAGTTTTTTATCTGGTATAATTCCGAGATATTTACCCTGGGTGGAAAGACTTAGTAACATTCCGTTTACAGAAGGTAGTTTGAAGTCAGGAATTTTAGATTTCTTCGTAAAGAGTATTATTTCGGTCTTGGTAGGGTTAACGTTAAGTCCACATTCCACAGACCAGCGAGTACGATATTTAGAGCGTTTAGCAGTAAATCACTAATAACTTGAAGATGTTTGCCCGTCGTTTATAGTAAGGTTCCGGATCTGATTGATCTTTTCCTGAGTAGCAGCCCCACAAAGTCCACCAGCCCCTGCTGTACCCCCACCATACGGAGTGATTTGATAACAGCTTTGGGATAGACATTGTTGAAGGGCCCTCGATATCTAGAAAGGTCCCCAGCGTGTACTTCTTTCTCGATCGTTGAGACGATGACAAGAAGAGCAGTTTTAACGGATTTGACTTTTCAATATGCATGCTGGTTCGAGGAGAGTTTGTCTTTCCTTATAATTCGGTTTTGATAAGGAATGAGGTGAGGTTTATGGGCCTAAAATCTTTGGGTTTCGCGTGAGGAGTCCTGCCTCCCTTCGGTAAAAAGACGACTGGCGGCTTCGTCCAAACATGAGGAATGTGGGTGAGGGTAAGGCATGTTGTAAAAATCTGTGTAAATGAAGTGAAAAATTCCTTCTGGTCCTGGACATTTGTAAGGTTCGAAGGACATTACTGCCCATTCCACCTTGTCGTACCTCACTATATCCCCAAAATTTGTCCCAACAGAAAACAAAGATGCTTCATATACTCGTGCATTCACTTACTGTTTGTTGTCACGCCAAGCCACTCCGTTGCTGAGGTAGTGCACTCCGTGTAATTAGAAACATTTCCTAGCGAGGCGGGGCTCGATATGGTCTCGCCATCGTCATCTTCCTCATCCGTATCGCCACTGCTCATATCAGCGCCAGTGGCAGCATTCAGTTTTCTAGACGTCTGATATACATCGCATGCAGATAGGGGGCGAGCTTTATCATTCATCGCTTTGAGACGATAATATGAACTTGTTTTTGTAAGCTGTGGAACGATAACATTTTTATAACTACTTACAACTTAGAACTTACTATAATCGCAGCTTACCTCTCCTTCATAGCTGCTTGTGTCCTCCAAGCGCCCCACCCTGCCATTTGCATTCAAGCGTAAGCGTAGTTTACTCTCTTCTGCCAACTCGGGTATTACTACATAAGCGGGCGGCAGCGCCATATTCATTTCCTCGCCACTCGAACTTTTGCCATTCAAACTCTCAAAGCCGTCATCCTCATACATATGACGCCTGCGGGCACTTTGCGATGGCTTCGCCGCCGCTGTGCAATCGCTACTGTGCTCAACCGCAGCACCTGCCTCAGCAGCAACAGTTGCGCCTCCCTGCTGAGCGCACACAAGTCGATCGGTGCGTCTTATGAGATCGTCGTAGAATTCTTGTATGCACGTATCAATGCGCACAGACTTACTGTTGGGTGAACCGTTGGCGCTGGATTTGGTAGAACTACCGCCACCCGCATCATCGGCCGACCCCACGCTACTACGCGCTCTGGATGTCGCACCGCGCGCCATATTCGGTGAATTCGTTTCGCTAGTTGTGGTGGTGGTCGCCGCCGAAGCCGATGCTGAGGCAGAGCCCGAAGGTGATGACAGTGATTGCGGCGAGGTCTGCTGTTGCTTCTCTTGTGTACTCGCCGCAATAACTTCGCTGCTCACCACAGCGTAGTTATGTATCGGCGAGTGCCAGTTAACATTGCGTTTCTTACTTGCTAAACTATGACTACCAGTAGGGCTATGATTATCGGTTGTGCAGTCCGTGCTGCTGCAGTCGGTAGCATTGGATGCCGTTGGCGTGGCGGCTTTGAGATCAAGTTTCAGTTTAGCGGGACTTCCGCTGCGGCGTATACCCGTCGTTGTGGTGGTCGTGTTAATAAAAGTTTCTGCGCTTCCAATGCGCGCTGCTGCTGTTGCAGTTACTTTCGGAGGCACAGGTGGTCGTTTCTTAGGTAACCCAACGGCATTGGCCTCGACATCGCCTTGTGTGGGCTCCAATGCCACAATGGTGGCATTGTTTATTTGCGTTAGCTTCTCAGCATTTGCTTGCATTCTTTGCATGGCACTCAGTAAGCGTGTTTGCTGTGAATTGTGCTGCGCCGCCGATTGCCCAGTCAGCTGTGTTTGCTGCTGCTGCTGCTGCAGTTGCGGTGTGACTTGCGTTTGCTGCGTAGATGCATCTGTGGAGTCCTGGCTACGCACTCTGTGGGCAAATCCCGATCGAAGTTAGCTTATTTGAAAACTTTTTTTAAAATCTTATTACAACGAAAACCTCACCTCATCAATTTCTTGCGTCTGCGCACCCGATTCTCTCCATTCTGGCGTGGTGCTCTGCCACTTTGACTGGCATTGGAAAAGCGTCTATGTTTTGATTTCGCACCACTCAAGGTGTTAGTCGCAACTATTTGCGAATGTATAAAGCTGAGCAGCAAGCCCAAAACCATAGGTATAACCAAATCCGACAGAGAAACAACGTGCTTTTGTAATAAAAAAAATAATAATTTTTAAACGAATTTTAATTATTTTGTCCTACCTCGTCTTCCGCGCGTTTGTTTATTTCATCCGCAGCGGCGCCGGTTGCATTACCCCTCGTCATATTTGTGTCCGCCACCGAAGACACAACGATTGTGTCGTCGCCAAAGCGATGCACGTTGAAGGTGTACATGGCCCAAGTTATCATCTGTGTGATGTAAATTAGTAAAAGTATGCCGAAGGTATTCGGCGACGTCTGTTTGACCCACCATCGCGCAAAGACGGGTAAAAAAAAACAACGCAATATGGCCAATCGTATCACAGTTAGGAGAGACTGCTTTGGCTTTGCCTTGGGAAAGGTGGAACCTATGAAAAATTATAAATAAATAATATTTAATTAAGCATCCAGATTTTGTTTGAGTAAGTCAACTAATTAACATAAGTACACACCTCTAACTAAATCGACATCGATTAGATCTGTTTTGAGTTTTGCATTCTTTAGCGTAACACTATTAAAACCGTCTAAAATTTTTTGCTCAACTGTTTTTTCCCATTGCTGTTTATCGTAGGTGCCAATCTTTTTTTGATACCTTGAATGAAAAGAAATAAATTACTGAGAAATATTTGTTGCCATGGCTTTCGAATATACACTTTTTTTTAAAGAGTTGACTAGTTTGATAACAGCTTAACGACCATTTTACGACTAATTTCAAACTATCTAGAAATATATAGTTCCGAACAAGTCCCAAAATTGGCCCCGACTTTTTTTTCAAAATAGTTCTACAAAGGTACCGAATGGTCATGAAATAGTCTGCGAACCCATCTCTAAATGAACCCAAGCTAGTCTAATAGTAGTCCTCAACTTACCTCAAATGGTCCAAGACTACATAGTTTAGAAATTATATTAAACCAGCCCTGAACAATTACTCCACAACTAGTCTCAAAATCGTCTTGAAAAAGTCGTGAGTTTATAATTTCAACCGGTTCTTGAACTTATCTCGAAATGGTTTCGAACGGAAGACCTTTTCGATGGACCCTAAATGCTGCTTTTTTAGTACTAAAACTAACTCAAAATAGCCACAAAATCTTCCTGGTCGCGTACAGGTCCCGATATGATTACAAACTACACCTTTTCCACCAGTATTTCAGAAAAACACAAATGTATTTCGGAGAAGATCAATTGTATATCAGAAAAAGGCCAAATGTATTTCAGAACAAGTAAAGTAGTGGCTAAGTTCGATCGAACTTTATATACCCGGCGCACGCTTTCAGCTAAATTTTTAAATTAACTAGGTATAATCTAAAATGTGTGCCAAGTTTAGACGAAATCGATAAAGTAGTTCCAGACATATATGTACTCATATTTCAGAAAAATCAATTGTATTTCAGAAATCACAAATGTATTTCAGAAGAGGCCAAATGTATTTCAGAAAAACGTAAATGTATTTCAGAAGAGGCCAAATGTATTTCAGAAAAGACGAAATTAATACATTCGTGTTTTTCTGAAATACATTTGCGTTTTTCTGAAATACATTGCGTTTTTCTGAAATACAATTCATCTTTTCTGAAAACCGTTTGTGTTTTTCTGAAATACAATTTATCTTTTCGGAAATACATTTGTGTTTTTCTGAAATACTTTTGGAAAAGGTGTAGTCCTGAATAAAGACCTTGAGAGAGCAAAGAATTAGTCACGAAAAGATCCTGAAATAGTCTAAGAACCAGTCCCGAAAAAAAACGAAATAATCCCGAATTAGTTCTGAAGTTGTCTCGAAATCGTTTACGAATTAGTCTAAAGCCGGAAATCAGTAAGCGGTCTTATGCCCGAATTCACTAAGCAGTCTCAGTCTCTAATAGAGAAAAATATTAACAATTTTAGACCAGTTGA
The DNA here is from genome assembly GCA_963971545.1 of Philophylla caesio. NCBI lineage: Eukaryota > Metazoa > Arthropoda > Insecta > Diptera > Tephritidae > Philophylla > Philophylla caesio. Next base: position 75,321,061 of record OZ020606.1, read on the forward strand.
CATTCATTATTTTCAAAATAAAGCCTCTAGTCTGAAAATAAATTCTCAAAATTGTTAAGTGGTGATAAGCAGATCACTAAAAAGTAAAATAAAATCAAAGGAAAGAAACGTGAATCTCTATCTCATTTTGCGACTTGAGATAATACAAAGTTACTGAATTCGGGCATTAGTCTCCAATAGAGACAAAAGTAACAATTTTAGACCAGTTGGCATTCATTAGTCTCAAAACAAGTAAGGAAAGCTAAATTGGTTTTCCTTTGATAAAAACAAAAAAAAAATTATTCACATCTGATTCGTTCCTTTAGTGAAAAAATATATTGTGCATTTTGCTCATGAAATGAATAAATATTTTGTATATTTGTATTGTGAATTTTAGAGCTCAACTAGTAGAGTTGGGAAAGTGCGTTCTCCGCAAGAGCCACGCCGAAGGATTGTTGTGGCATCACGTTCACGGAAACAATGTGGTGTGCATAGATAATTCCGCAAGCTGTGATTTTGGTTGCTGGCGCAAAACGCGTTTACTTGATGCCCAACTCTGTTCCAATGCTCAAACTTAAGTTTTGAAACAAAAATGCACATTTTGTATACTCGTATAATAATTTTGGAATAATTGAGTTCGTGAATTTTCAACTTTTGTTTTCACTAGACTGATTTGATACTTCTGATTGACAATAAAGGTATAACAAAAAAAACTGGCAGGTCTGCAATTTCTCTACTGCGGTTAACTGTTAGATCTGCATTCGGCGAAATCGAATTTTATATACCCTTGGGATTAATTTTCGTATGGGCGGTATAGCGTTCATTTTTCAAAATTTCATAAAAATTTAGTTTCTTTGTTTAAAACAGCTATTAATATCAAACTTTTTTCAATTTGTTCCAATAGATACCGAAAAAACGAAGTTTTTCATTTTCCAAAATTTCCGTTATATGGGAGGCAGGCGAGGTTAGTGACCGTTTCTTGACCATTTTCAATACAAACCTACCTTGGCCAAAAAGCAATCTATGCACCAAGTTTCATTAACAAATTTAAATTTTTACTGAAGTTATCGTGTTCACGGACAGACAGTCAGGACTAAATCGATTCCTCTTCTCATTCTGATAATTTTGATCATACTCTTTGTTGGTTGTTACAAACAACCGTAATGCAAACAAAGTTAATATAACCTTATGTACAAGTGCGCTCGGGTATAATAAAACCTAAAGTCTCAAAATAAAGTCTCTAAATTGTGATCAGGTGATGAGCAGGTCACAAAAAATTTCCTAAAAACACAAAAAATAAAAACGAAAAAGCATAATCTCAAATTTTCAGACTTGTGATAATAACAAATTACAAAATAGGGGCATAAAAATGGCCGAGCGGCAGCTAGTGCGCCATTTACATGGGAACACGGAATGTTATTAGCGATGATTCGACACTGGTAAATTACTAATTCATTTAATCTCACCACTCCTCAGCTCAACGCACCTCATCACAGAAAGCTAAGCAAATTATAAATTTTTAAATTGTGATATGATCAATTTTAAATTTCACATCCCACCCTTATGTTATGTTATCTTATTTAATTTAAATACAGCTTATCGTTGTCTAAAATTATGTCTCAGGATTATGGAACAAAAAAGAAAAGGAATTAAGAGAAGCAAATTTGATTTTTTATTAGGAAAAACAACAACAGTTTTTAAATGGTAGAAGTTATAGTACTATTTCGGAAATCACCACATTTCATCATCAGACTTCTTTATTTAATTAATTATATTTATTCTTCATCGCCACTTTCCCACAGCTATGTACATGCTGTGCTATGCTTGCCGAGTGGGCTGTTGTGTTTATTCCATCTTCCTTAAACAAACCAACTACAAACAAGAGCAGCTAATATGCCACTATTTAAACTTGCTTATGTGGTTGTTGTTTGTGTTTTTAGCATTTTTTATATAAATTAATTTTACTAAGTTGAGAATGCATTTAAGCGATATCAAAAACTATTTTATTTTTAATCTCTCGTTCTACCTTTTTATACCTTTCATGGAAATGGCATATTAACTTTGGTCCGATGTTTGTAAGTACCAGAACGATAAGAGTTAGACCCATCAAAAAGTATACCGATATGATCAGGGTGAAGAGCTGAGTCGATTTAGCCATGTCCGTCTATCCGTCTGTTTGAACGCAAACTAGTCCCTCAGTTTTTGAGCTATTTGAATGAAACTTGACAGTCAGGTGCTTTTTTATAATTTATTAGACATTTGTCGGAACAGGCCAGATTGGACAACTATAACGTATATAGGAGCCGATAGTTTAGATATTATAAATTGCTACATAACTCCTTTATTTAAGCAGCTAGTGGTTTGAAGTAGTGAAAATCATATAGATGAAAGATATATAACATATAAGTAGCTCCCATACAACTGATTGTTCAGATATTTAATTTAGCAACAAAAGTCTTTAAATTTTGCCCAAATAATAGCTATTATGAGAAAAATTTTAGCAGTGGAAATCATTAAGAATGGATAAATATAACATATAGCTGCCATTCAACCGATAGGTCAGATATTGCTTTTTTGGTCATAAATCTTTAATTTAATCAGCTAGACACTGCAAAATTTGCAAACATATCAGTCATTATTAGACATATGTAAAGGGTTTTTCAATAGGGACGCTACAAAAGTAGACCGATAGGGACAGCAAACGACGCCATATTTTTTCCCGCTCTCTTGACATTTCTCTTCAGTAATTTTTGCCATTTCATCATGGAAAGATATATTTACGATCTAACAACGAGTCGAAATTATTAAAATTTACTACCGAAATTTGTAGTCAGTGGCCTCAACTTTAAGAGCGCTACATGAAATTTATGATGAGGCTCATTTCTGGCTGATTGGCTTCGTCAATAAGCAAAATATGCGTTTTTAGTCACACAGCAACCCACACGTACTCAATGAGTTAGCATTGCATCCCGGAAAAAATACGGTTTGGTGAGGTTTATGGGCCGGTGGCGTCATTGGGCCGTACTTCTTCCGTGATGATCAAGACCGGCACGTTACTGTGAATCGGAATCGCTACCGCTCAATGATAACCCACAATTGTTCGCCCGAATTGGATGATATGGACTTGGACAATATGTGGTTTTAACAGGACACAGCGAATGCCACAATTGATTTATTGAAAACCAAGTTTGGTGAACGTGCTATCTCACGAAATGGCCCAGTCAATAAGCCGCCTCGGTCGTGCGACTATTTCCTGTGGGGCTACGTCAAGTCTATGGTCTATGCCAACAAGCCAGCGACGATTGATGAACTTCGTACGAATATCGAATGTGAAATTACAGCAGTATCGGCCGATTTATGCTTGAAAACTGTCGAAAATTGGGTTCAGCGTTTGGACTTCTGCAATGGCATCGAATATACTTTCGCAGGAATAAAGAATTTCATTGATATCCAAAACCGTTTTTGTTTTATTTAAAAAAACTTTTGTAGCGTTTCTATTGAAAAACCCTTTATGTGTAAAGTGAAAATCATAAAGATTTAAGAGATATAGCATATATGTATGTAGCTCCCATAAAACCAATTGTTCAGTTATTGCATTTTGGGCCATAACTTCTTCATTAAATCAGCTAAAGACTTGAAATTTTCCACAAATATTAACTATTACTGGGACTATTATATAGCAATCAAAATCACTAATATCTAAAAAATAAAACATATGGCTCTCATACAATTCTTCCATTCATGTCATAGCCGAAGACAGCTTTTTTACTTGTTTTTATTTCAATTGGATCTTAAAGTATGATAAAATATCTAGAAGCTATTGACGAAGCTTTTTTGTAGTTACATACATATTTTAAAGCCTTAAACATATTTACTATATTATCTACTTACCATGCAACAATTTCATCCAATTTCATAGTAAGGTGCACATATAATTTTGTTCCAAACTTTCCTTCCAATTATCTGAAAGCACAAAATATAAAATTGAAAAAACTCATTCAAATTTAGTCTTATAACGGAATATTACTAAAATTAATGTCTTTATAGATTTATTTTAAGTTTTTTTCGATTCCACATATATGTATGTTAGTACACTTATACAAATTTATTTAAAGAACAAAAACCTTTTATTCTCTCAAATCACTTTGTATGAGAATAGAGAACAGAGTTATTATATCCTATTGCACATGCGCGCTGGGTTTAAAATACAACCGCTATTTATAATTGCTTAACGTTTGTACATATGTACATACATACTTGCTCTTGTTTGTTTATCTAAGTTTGTACATACATATGTACACATGCATGATTTATCGATGGATCACGAATTCGTAAATATACATACATATGTATGTACATATAGATGTACATACATATGTATGTACGTGAAGCTCATTAGCAGCAGATAAGAGGAAATGCAAAAAAAAAAACGCAAATAAAAACACTACAAATGGCAGCAAAATCCGATAAATATTCATTTTTTTACAAAACTTCTATTTTGTTTGTGCGGACATTTCATTTTGAGGGGAAGTTGCAAATTCTTGTTGGACAAATTTTACCCTGTAAGCAAGAAAACAGCTGAATGCAATTAGGATAAATAGTAAATTTTTGTTTAAGAATTTTAAAGGTGAAAATTATAAGATACGAGTGTTAAACATGCAAGAATCAAGTAAATTTTTATTTCGTTAAGTTTCGTTAGTAGGAAGTTTAAAGAAAACACTAATAGCGCAATTACCCACGAACGTGTACGTAGCATAGCGTAGACGGCGGTAGAATCTCATTTTTACTAAAACTCATTACCGTAGCCTTAGCGTAGAAATCAGCTGTTTTCTCATTGCATACAACTCGCTTCTTTTTGTTTAGTTCGCTCACTTTTATACAATGTTGCCATTGATTTATATATATGTACATATGTTTTTGCATAAAATTTACAATTTTAGTTAGCATTTTTATAATGTAAATGATCGAATCGAAGTGCTGACCTATTTAAATAATATATTATGCTATATTCGGTAGTATTTTTCTAATAATTTTAAAATATTTCAAGTAATTGGAAACTAACATTTTAATGATTTCAAAAAGTACGCGGTGGCAACCTTGTATGAGAATGATGAGAGCGAGAACAATCAGCTGATACGTTTATACGGAAAAAATCAAATTCGTTTGGATTTACTACGTAAGTTCTCCGGTGGTGAGTTTTCATTAACAAGGCGCTTTCATAAGATAGGTCCTGTCAGCTGACACCTACGGCCGCTCTACGTCGGTGGGTAACTGCTCTATAAAGCAATGTTTTTCATTTTGCATATTTGGATACGTACAAGAATTCAATCAGCTGTTTGTTAAACTTCCTTCGTTAAAGTTTCTTCAAATTTGGTGTTCGTGTAAAAATTTGCAAGAATCTCCCTGTGTGAAAGAAAATATTCCAAAATTCTCAGAAATTTTGTTGCTGGATAATTCTTGCCGGACTTTTCGAGGAACGGACATATTGTATTCGTGTTTTTCCCTAACATTCCACCGACGAAACTTAACCAAAGGAACACTTGCTTGCTTCTTGCATTTTTAAAAGTTTTCCTTTTCAAACACTTAAAAACAATTTTTTTATTTGTTTAAACTACAATCAGCTGTTTGTGGTCAGCTGTTTTCTTGTTTTGAGCTGGATAAAATTTCTCCAGCAAGAATTTGCAACTTTCCCTCAAAATCAAATGTCGTTCAAATTTTTCGGAACAATTCGTCATCGCGAATACTCTTATTATTAAAGCGATAATCTAATGATATGTTACATATACATACACACACATATTTACGCTTAAATTTATGCTTTTGCATTGCATACAAAGCCACGTTTTCACATTTTTTTCCTGTGATTAAATGGGTCAATTCTAATAGTAACTGATATCTTTACAGTTTTTTATATTTTTTTTACAAAGGTACATACATACATACCATGCATACATGTGTATGTACGCATGCAAGGATAATCATGTGACTCTGCGCTTTCGATACGAATGTTCTATTAAAGAAATCAAAGTGGCTTTTCTTTTCAACGGGAAGATATTTTCATATCAGCAAGAATTTGAATGCAGGAAATGCAATTTTTATTTATATACATACATACATATAAAGTCATATAATAGTTACATATAGTATATTGGCAATAACCTATCTGCGCAATATGTAAAAATTCAGCAATCAAAGGGATATAGTTTTAGTACAAATGTACGTTGTGCGCATGTGCAGGTTTTACATGTATTAGTATCTGTGAACACATCCCTACAAGACAGCAGATAATCAAATATGTTCTCATATCATCATTATAAATAATTACAAAAGTGCTCAGCAGAGTAGTAATTTTTGTTCAAGGCATGGGGAAAAACTGAGTAGCTTCCCCTTGTCGGTGTGATTTTAAATCTCTTACCTACCTACAAAAATTTCATATAGGTGAAGAATACATCTGATTTGCTCTAACAGATCAGGCAACTTATCATTTTTATGCTTATAATGTAATTAGCGCTGGCAACCAAACTACTCATTGTTGTCATCACAAACTCATCAGCACTAATAATCAAACTACTCATTTTTGTAATCACAGAGTCCTCAGCACTAATAATGAAACTACTCATTTTTGTAATCACAGTACTCAGTACTTATAAACAAACTCCTCATTTTTGTAATCCATATTTTATCTTATACGTTTTTATTAAAATTAACTACTAAATAAAAACAATAAAAACTGTTGAATAAAGTATTAAATAAATAAAAATAATCAAATCGGTAAAGGAATATGGATGTTCGAGCATCAATCACTGCTGAAACACTGCAAATAAAAGTCGTCGTTAACATTAAAAAAGATGGGAAGACCTGGTTTTCATAATTAAGTCGGCCTTTGATCATACTTACGCAAACTAGATAATTCAATTGATTATAGGTTAAGAATAAACGACGGCTTTTCTTTGCAGTATTGACGCTGGAACATCCCCAATGTTCATCCAAAAAAAATTGTTTCATGCATAAGCATAATAAAAAAATTTAAATTATTTTTTGAAATAAAATTTTTGCTAAAATGCCAATTATTCATAGCCTACTTTGATAAAAAATTGTCTTATATTTTTCTATATTTCTCCTTCTATCACATAAGATTCTTATTGGAGGACGGCATTACTGCTCTAACATATGGAAATTTTTCGACAGTTCGAATACAAAATTTGTAAATGTGTGGGTGAAATGCGTAAAAGTTGTGAATGTTTGTGTACATTTTTGGAATTTCAGGGGAAACTGCTTAGTCTTGTCTTGCAGGGTATAAACATTATTTGACAATTGAATTTGACAGGATACATAAGATGGCGTTTGACCGGGTACCTTAGCTGGTCGCCAATATGTCGACAATTACGAATGGCCCGAAGTTGGAAAAATCTGATCTGAAAATATTTTGGGGGGTTTTAATTTTTTAGGATATTTCACATATTTTGAGATATTCGATTAATATACATTATAAACATATGTAGATATAATAATATTGGGTAAAATGTTGAATGCATTTTTATAAAGCCATCATTTGAATCAGTAGAATCATAAAACGTCAGGGGTTTAAAGTGCTTCATCGATTCTTCTCTTTTTCTTTGCCAAAATATCTAGGTCACTAGTAACCTCAATATACGTCTTCAATCTCAGTAAATTAGAAAAGGACCGTTCACTCGGAGCCATTTAAAAAATCGGCAAATGTGTTTGTAAAATTGCAAATCACGAAGGCGGTTTGATAAGTCATTAACTTTTTGAATAAAATATACTTTTTCGACAAAAAATCATTCTTTATATTCCAGTTACTGGGTAATAATTTTTAATTTTTTTGTCTAGAGTGAGTTTTTGTGTGTGCTACAAATTTGAAAAGACGGTTGAAATTTTCTGAGACAGGGGCGTTTGCAACCATCTCTGGTTAAAAATACCCGCGGTAAGCTACAATTCAGCTAACTTTTAAGCGCTTACTTACCGACAGATGGTTTTAACCGGCGCTTTTAGTTCCGATTAAGTCCTTAACCAGAGATGATGCAAACGGCCATGAATAGTAGCGGTCAATTTGAAAAATGTTGGCAATTATGTATATTTCTTTTATTTACTTTGGTTTTTTTTTCAATAAAAATAGAGTTCATTCTCTAAAAAAAAGTCACATAAATCAAACTTTATACAAAATTAACTTAATCAAATTGGTATCAAAAATTTCACAGTTTTAAAAAAAATTGTAAGCACGCAGTTTCTTAGTATATTTATTAATTCAATATTCTTTTGAAAAAGTTTTCGAATATATTTTTTTATTTTAATTACCTTTAACATCTACTGGGTAACTGGAAGACTTCTCTCCAATTTACCGAATACAAAATACTTTGCGTTGACTTCCCTGCTATTCTGAAAGAGTTTTAGAAAATGTTTACTTAAGAATAAAATAAGTTCCTAGGACCCAAAGGTGCAATAGGGCACATCCAACTAATAAAAGGTATCTACTACTTATAACAAAAAATGGGCAAGAAAATCCTTGTATTTAGGAAAAGTTTATTTTATAAGTTAAAAAGAAGTCGGTTAAGCGCTGTTACGAAAACTTTAGTAAAAATTGTGATATCGTATTGAAACATGGTACATAGAATGCTCCTCGCCTAAAGTAGGTTAGTATAGGAAAAGGGCGGAAACCACGCCCACTCTCCATCGAACAGTATTACTTAAATATGCAAAAATTTCTATATTTCAACTTCTATTAAATGAAACTTAGTCAAAATTTATATTAAGAGTTAATTGGATTTTAAAATAGAAATTTGTGATTTTTGTCTTTATTGGCGACTGAGAATGCTAACTGAATTCCAGCTTTAAAATAAGATATGTATGTACATACATTTAAATGTGACATTTATGCGAACGCATTGTAGTTTATTTAAAAAAAAAAAACGATTGAAAGGAATGTCTCGCCTTGAATTTAAAACGCCTTACGAAGAGGCGATTTTCTCAAACGCATAAAAAAACCTCACAATTGTGTTATGTTGTCATTCGAGTAAACTGATAGATTGCGGTTAGCAGTAAAGTGGAGTTGCCTTCTGAGAAGTGCCAGAAATGCTAATTGGGGCAAACTAATTCCGCAAAATCTTAACAAAGTCAATAAAACTACAAATGTACGTGCGCAAATTAGACAAAAATGTATCTTAAATAAGTGCTTTTTTCCTATGAAGCTTTAAATGGAATGGTTCTTATACAATTTTCAACATGTATGTAGTTGCATAAATCTGTCGTACATATCGATATGATATATGTATGTACATATATTATTTGTCTACGAATGAACAAAATTATGGCGTCCGCAATAAAGTAGGCTGGAGTCAAATAAGTTGTTTTGTGGAATAATTTAGAGGTATTTATGTATGCAAGATTGATATAGAAGAGATCGCGCCGACAGCTAACAAAAAAAAATTGTGATCTGCGCATGTACGTCACACCATCAATAACGTTTTCTCATTTTGATTGGAGAATTGCTTTATATGTTCGAATAATATAATAAAATTGCACTGCACTTCACAAAAAATATTAATTAAACATTTAAAATAATGAAACACCAAATATACATATATTCACTTCACTCGTGTTGCAATTTAAAAATTTAAAAACTTTGGTGTGGTCCGCCATCACAAACCGCTGATTGCCAATATCGTAAAGTAAAAAGTAACGGACCTGAGCAAGGCGCAATCTATTAATCATCAATCTTGGTATGTATGTATTTCGATTTACTGTGTCGACTCGTTGAGATGAACGCGCAAATAATTTTGTGCGTGAATTCTTAAAAAAACTGTCAGATTTTCACTGATTCGAAATTTTTTTTAAAATCCACTATAATATAAAGTTATGGATTGGAGGGAAGTACTCTAAATACATAATAAAAACTCTTAAAAATTCTAATATGTATGTACATATATCAAAAATGTTTGTTAATTTGTTGTAAACAAATTCCATTAACTCAAAATGTACTACTTCTTTTTCTCGCTTGATACTTTTCAATCGTTTTTTCGCTGAATGGGTGTGGTCTCAAGTAATTTAGTAAATTTCACTTTGTGCGTATAAACTGCATGTGGATGCTCTGGAGAAAGGGATATGGGAAAGGTACATAAAGCATTTTGCAATTAAGTGGACAGAAGAATTACATATGTACATATATAATACATACATATATAGTAACCTACAGGGAAATCACCAACTACTGAAATAAATTAATTCACCGTTGAGAAGAAATCGGAATTATAAGATACGTATATTATTTTTTAAGACTTCCGTCAAAATATTTCGGAAAAATATATATAAAAGCTTTAAGTAAAATGGACTAATTTGAAAACAAAAATTAAGTAAAAATAGATTTTATATAAGGGGTATTCGGAATCTGTTGTATTTGCCATTGTATTTTGTAGTCTTGGATTCTGTGGTTTTTTATATCAAATGTAGTAAAAATCCAACGTTGGTTATTTTCCTGTTGGCGTTAATACTCGTAATTGACAATTTTATTGAGCTCAAGTCCAGTTTATGAAAGATTTTTGTGTGGAAAAAAAAAAACAACAACAGCTTTTTAATAGTATAAGTTATAGAACTATTTCGGAAATCACCACATTTGTTTTTGTCTTTTCCATACAAAAATCTTTCATAAACTGGACTTGAACTCAATAAAATTGTAAAAATCCAACAATAAAATATACGTTCCACTTAAAATACAAGATTTCAAGCAAATACAATTGTTGGACCCTGCTGTAAATGTGGTTTTTATTTTGTAAATTTCTTACAGCCGATCACAACAAAAAAGATGTATCGTCGAATCATCTAAAAATACGTTAGTCGAATAAATAGATATTTATTAGTCGCTTTTAAAGATTAACGTTTATCTAAGCAATTTGATTTTTACAATTATTGTAATAAAATCTAATATTTTCGCTTTTTCGCCTTTTTCCGGCATATTACGCACATTTGTTTATTTGTTGATGGCATATTAACTCGGAAATTTTACAATGACACGAAGACAGATATTACAACAGAGTGTGTTCGCGATTTACTTGTTTAATTCCGAATTCGTTGTTAAAATAGTAAATATTAATACGAATACAACAAATCCCGAATACCCTTTGTTTTTTTTTAAATCACCTCATTTGATCAAACAGTTCAAGCTCGAAGAGTCTGCATAAAATTTTTTCAAATTTTCTTACAATAATAGCAACAGCCTTCATGCGAAATCCTATGAAGATCTCCTAGTGTTCCATTACCAACGTGAATATATTCATTGATAAGTGGATTTGTCGAAACTCACTAATCAAGATAGTAGAAAATGGCAACGGCCCCAAGAAAAACGTATCAAAACGGTGCTCTAGGCGCTAGTTGGTTCCGAGGCAGTTGCCTAGGCGACGATTTCTCAATTTTTTTTTTACTTTATTATTAGTGAAAAAAAACGGCATTATTTGGGGAGCACATTCGACTGGGCTTCCCACATATTCATACTCAATAAATATATGTAGATATATGTGCTCATGCATACCCAGTAAGAACGCCTTTTGTTCAATAATGCGTTATATAGGTTTAGTCCTACACATAGTTTGTGTGAGAAATTAAAAAAACTTTGCATCATTTTGTTTAGGGTTTCGGGACAAATCAAACGCAATCTCGCCGTACAAGCGAGCAGTGTGCTCTTTCTTTTACGGGTAATCCGCTAATACGTTATTCAAACATTATTATGCGATAAATATCTTGTCATATGTATAACGCAAAAAATGCCATATGAACACCGTTAATATGCGTTAAGTCGGTCTTGCTGGGTACACATCAACAAATCTACCAATGTAGGTACTCAAATACCCTTATAAGGATAAATACAGTATATGCATTACTTTTAACAAAGCTTTTGTATGTATGTACATATGTTTGTGCCAAATATTAAATTTGAAACTTGTTGCTTTGTAAAAATGTATGTTTTTTATGCTTATGCACAAATTTTTTGCATCATTAAATGCTTAATTAATATTTTTAGGACTTGTATTGAGACCTCGTCAGTCTCAAAAGACCCTAACAGTAGCCGCCAAAAAAGCAGTAATAAGGAATTCGAAAACCAAAGCATAGCTATAATTTCAAATTATAATTACTTATAATGAATTTTATTTATTATACTGTAATTACATATGTATAATGGATATCTTTTACAGTTTGTTGTTTTATGGTATACAAAATCAAATGAAATGAATTAAGTGATTGTTTTAGGCTTAGAAAGCCGTAATAATAAATAAATAAATAAATGAATTTAAGCGGGTTACACACTTTCCATTTGACCTAGAACGTTTTCAAAACTTATACCTACTATGCATAGTCAAATCGCTGGCTGCTTGAAAAAATGTTATGCTTTCATCAATTTTCTACTGGGATTTACATATTTGAACAACAACACAAAACAGCCATAGCATTGACGACTTTCTCCTTCACACATTATTGGTAAATTTTTATTTATGTAAACACCCGGCGCAGCGCTAATTAATTGACGATAAGATAGACAACACAATAATTGGTACGTAGCTTCTATTTTGAAAAATGCTTGTCAGATTTAAAAAAATATGCAAATCATTAGAAGACTTACAACCAATCTAATGAATAAAACAGTTTATAAATAAACACTAACTCAATTCACCAGAATTTCCGCATTGCAATGGATGGTTGGTGTCAGAAACATTATTTGGTAGCTTGTATCTACTTATACCGGACGATTTAGCCACCTTGACGACAGCTGCTGAGGAAGCGACACACAACGCATTTAATATTGAAATATTTTATAAACTAGTATTATTTTTAACGAAAATTGTATGCATACTACATATGTATGTTCTTGCATTGAGTAGTTTCAATAATTCTGAGTTTTTAAAATTAACATACATATATACTTACATATCTACATACATATGTATGTATGTATGGAATATGTATATACATATGTAGGTATGCGCATAACAAATATTGGAGGCATCATTCTATTCACATAAGTATGTATATTAATGTTAAGTATGTTTGCAATTACATGATATACTTAATTAATATACGTATAAATACATATACGAGTACATATGTATGCACCGCCATCTATTAATTGCTATGGAAAATAGTCAAGCATTAGTGCTTGCAGATCCCAACAACATCCAAGGCTGTGGCGGGGAGTTCAAGGTGATGACAGCTGTTGTTGGGTGTCTGTGAAGCTGATTGCCCGTTATAAGCTCTTATTGGTAAATCAATAGGTACGCGGAAACTGGCAACCGTATTATGTATGTAGTAGCAACAAAAAATCACAATTCACATTTGGTTTTTAATTCAATTCAACTCTTTGCACTCACCAGTATACACGTTTATCCAAACAGAATTTTGTTATTTTCTTTTAGAGAAGCTTCTACATATGTGTTTCCACAGACGCTAACGCGTATAAATTGATTGCTATTTCTAAATTGATTTTTATTTTCTTTCCAACTTATATCGCACTAAGTGTCGAATGAGACGTGCGCGCTTATTTTTTGATCAACAGCATTTGCGGAACAACAATAATCAACTAAAAATTTTCGCTCCTTTTGCTTTGGTCTCTATGTCAAAGTCAGTCCCAGACGTTTTTGCTGTAATTGCATGGCTCCAGTCTGTTCTGCTCCACTCAATGCCCAGTCGATAGCGCTCTCAATCACTTTTAATTTTTTTCAGCCCACATTGCAATGGCTCTCTGGTTAAGCAGGCACTGTCACTAGACCCATGCGCAGTCACACCGTTTGGTTGTTTGTGCGTCCAGTTATCTGCCAAGTTCTCTGCGTTTGCTGGATTTTGGACTGCACAAGTTTTGTTGATTTTGTTTTTATTTCACTGTTCGCCTGACCAAACAAACAAAGGTCTCATTTCGCCTTTTCTTTCTGTTCGCTGATAACACCGATTTTGCTTGGAACTACCTGCAGTTGTTCACCAGATGACAATGCGATTTTAAAGCAATTTTTAGGGTATTTAAATTCGTTTCAATGTATAATTTTTATTTCTTATGCCAAATGAAAGCATATATGATAAATATTGTAGAAAAATTGTCGTTTAAAAAATGACTGTGTGATTGTTTACAAATCGGCTGCTATGACAGATGCGTCCATCTAATTGCTCGCAAATTCGCCCGTATGCTGAAAATTGTTGCTTGCAACATTGTTTTGTACGAGAAGCGTCAAAATTTATTGATAGCAAAATAGAACAGCTGACTGAAGATGTGTCAAGTTATAGTTGAGATCAATATCGATAGCAATCGGTTTCAAACAAAAAAAAAAATGTTCAGCAGCAACCCTACCAGAACATGCTGACAGAATTACCAATACACTCTCATTTATAAAATCAGCACTGACTGTCAGCTTACCGGTAAATAGAGCTGTAAAAGTAACGAAAAGTTTGGTACCCGTATGTTTTCGTTACTGAAACACTCAGCACCCGTTACTTTCGTATCGTTACTCGTTACTTTTGATACAATCAAACACTGGTATATTTCACGAGATGTAGAATCATCGATGTTTGCATACATTTATGGCCTTGATAATTCCAAAGGATATTATCGTTTAACATCTTAATGAAAATATAAAATGCAAAATGGTTAGTTAGTTCGTTTAAAAAATTTTATTTTCATTTTTAATTCAGATGTAAGAGTGTGAACATTGGTAGTTTTTTAAATAAATGTTTAATAAATATACATATGTATATTTAGATGCAACGTATTTTTGTAACAATTCCAAAAAGTTCAATACTGCGAATGCAATATTGGCGTGTGTGAGAAAGAAAGAACATAAATCGGCACAAGAGAATCATACTGAAACGTTGCTTTGCAAGGTTTAAGATGATACTGCGGTGTTGAAAAGGAGTATACTCATAACTGTTTTATTGCGCACAATATTAACAATCGAATTGACAACTACATATACGGAATATGCGAGTACCGAGTTTATTTTGTAAGTAACGATTCGGTACTTCGAGTCAGGCGTTGTACTCGTTACTCGGTAACGAATACATACGGTTTGCTACAGCTCTACCGGTAAAGTGACTGCCATGGTGCTTGCCAAAAAGAGACATTCGCGACTCGCTCCGCTTACTATGGTTGCATATATGCGAGAATGAAACAACGAAGTTTTCATGTTTATCTTTACTGACCGGTAAAATAGTTGTCATTTATAGTTGCATAAAAAAGAATGACTATTTAGCCTAATTTCGCATATGCGAGAAAGAAACATACGATAAATTCATAGAAGTTTTGCAAATGGTGTTCAGTATTCGGAATACTCTGAAGTGTATAATTGAGAAAACTTTTAAATCACCGTGTTTTTATAAAAGATAAGTTTTAAATGAAAAAATAGCTTTTCTAAATGCTAATTATAAAGAAAAGAGGATTTCTTAAATTAATATAAAACTATGGAGTAGCCGTAGTTTGTCTGGTCACGGATATTTTTTTCAGGACGGACGAAAGAGGCTTACGCAGAAAGCAGTTCTCAAAATATATTTCATTTTGGCGTAGAATACGTCTTACCTTACGGTATGGGCACCCATGTCAGGTTTTTATTGTTGTAATCTCTATTTCTTTAATTATAAGGAAACGGCACGGTAACTTTTTTTAAAAATTTTTTTGTAGTCAAATGAAGATGTTAGCTTTCGTTTGACATACATTTCATGTTGGTTGATATCTTCCTAATATTTAAATTTCTCAAATGAAAATTGTATAAACACATGCACACAAATATGTGTGTGGTGTTTGGTTGAGTGTTTGCTGTTGGGCGATTTAAATGTACTCGTGCAGCCCTTTCTTTGTATTGCATAATTTTAGGCGGGCAAGTTAAAGTAGAGTAAAGGCAGAGAAAGCGCTGCCAACTACTGCTTATTGGTGGTGATTTTAACACAGAAATCACTTCAAATACTAGATTGGCGAAATTTATGAGCGATACGTTTAATTTGGGTTATATTCGAAATGATGCTCCCACAACTATTGATAACACAACCATTGACTTAGTTTTTGCGAGAAATTTAAATGTTAATTTAAAAACATATTTATCCTATTTTTCACATCATAAGCCTATATTCTCAAAAGTAACTTTCAAATAATCAAATAGATTTGGGTCTGTTATTTATCATTTATCTTTACTATTGATAACTACCATTAACTTCGTTTTTGCGAGAAATTTAATTGATAATTTAAAAACATTTTTATCCTATTTTCCTATCATAAGCTTATGTATATTATCAAAAGTAACTATCAAATAAAGAAATTCATTTGCTTGTATTATTTATCATTATAAATTATCATTATACATATGTTTTATGTCTTATCGGATGGCGTATTCTACGTTAAACTTAATGGCCGTGTCTCTGACACAGCCTCCTTCTTTTTTTATCATGATTCAAGTTATTAGCTTGTAGTAAATCAATAAAATTTAATTGAAAAAATATAAAAACTTGTTTATTTAATCAAACAAAAAAGGAAATATAATTTGATGTAGCTATAAAGGAATATTTTCAGTACTGATGATTTTATAGGGAGCATTGACCCAGTAAAAAGAACGAGAGTGAGCAGTAGAGCTTTATGTATGTCTATTAAGTAATATTAATGTGTTAGAGCGAAATACAATATCACACGTATACATTTGTTGACATCAGTTTTTACATAGTGGCCCTAAGAAACTGATAGCAACTTTGTTCTAAGTGCTGACAACATTTTTTCAGCCACTAACCATCTGATGTACGGTAAATTGACTGGCACTGTTCTTGTAGGGAAGTTCGACTAACAGCCTGATTCTCTAACTCGAAAGAAAGGCCAGACGAACGATTTGTGTCCAAACGAAATCGTCTTAATTTGGAAGTCTCTATTTCGATTGAAAATTAACGTCCATCTTTACGTTATCGGCTCGAACGAACCTGTCAAAATTGTTTTGTTTACATTGTGTAAAAGTTTAAAAAAGAAAGAAATTTAAGAATCTATTAAAATAAATGTATCCAGCAATAGCATTTCTCGCAAGCGAACGTTCAGATGTAGAGGAACTGCGGATTCAAAGGCGGAGGCTGCGAGATTGCACTAATGTTTTGAAATTGCCCGTCGCAGAGTAAGTAAACGTATAATCAAAGGCTTTCCAGATAGTTTTACTGTTATGTTTTCGTTTTGTTTAAGGTTTGTTAAAAAATTTCGAGTCAACAAGGTCATGAAGGACATTTATCGCAATACGCACCTGCCACCAAATTCAAAATTGTCCACGTTCCTACGTTTTCTTATGACTGGAAGCTACCAAAAGTCAGTGGGTAACGAAAGTGTTTCAGCAATGGGTCAGTCGACGGTTGGAAAAGTAATAGCGGAATGCTTAAACATCTTTGAGGAGCATTTTTGCCATAAGTGTGTAAGCATGTGCAGGACCGATGAAAAAAAAAAACGACGTGAAGGAGTATTTCTTCACCAAGTGTGGAATACCTGGACAGACATCTGTACTATAATTGAAAGGGATTTTATAGCATCAATGCAATGACAGTAAATACGGTAATCACATATTCCGTTTAAGATGCGAATGTTATTGCTATTTGGATTTCAGATATGTGATCACGACATGATGATTACATATGTTGACGCAGGACGTCCTGAAGCTAACCAGGACTCTTTCGTGTGGAACACCAGTACTGCCGAGGAACAATTTAGATTAGCTTTTAATAATGGGAAGGCTAATACTTGTATATTAGGTATGGGGGCAATTTTAATTCGGATATTGTCAATGAATTTTCATTCATACATTAGGTGATTCAGTATATCCCCTGCAGCCTTTTTTTATGACGCCGTATAGGAACCCGTCAGACACAACACACAGACGGTACAATGAATGAATTTTAAATAATAAATTTCGAAGTATAATTGTCTCATTATTCTGCAGATAACGCAAATTATGAATGCATATTGTACAATTCATAACATCTGCATATAGAATTATAAAAATTATTTGTCCTTTATTCCGAACGAAGTTGAATATGCAATCAAGCCAAATGATGAAGAATTGGGGCCTGGGGATCTTATTATAGCAGCAGCTAATATAAGAACACAAATAGCAAACAATTTACAAACAATTTTAATTTCTCTAAAACACATTTTATTCACAGAATTCATTACATTTTGTTCAATATAAATACTTAACTATTATTAATCCATTTTACATTTTACATTGTAAAATAAAATGAATTGTGTTCAGTGATTGTGGTTGATGTGATAGGTCAAGTTCGATCGTTGTTTCCCTTTGTGCTGAGCACATAGACACTTGCCTTACTCCAAAAACAGTACCATACAAGCAGTATCCGTTCGATGGCTTTCTCCAAATCTGTAAGCGGAGAACGTCGGAATGGACCACCACCTGTGGCATGCATGCTAGACGCATTTTCTGCGATTTTCTTCTTTGTACGGCTTTTGAGGTCCGCCTAAATCTGGAAAAATGTATTTGAAATTCAATTCATTATGAAACCTTCTATATATAAATATAAGTTACCTTTTTCCATTCAGATGCACTTCTTTGTGGAGGTCCATGTGCTTTTATATTTTTGGCTAACTTATTCCACTGCAGGTCAACCAGGCTTTTAATCGCTGCAAACAAGGGAGGAAAGGCGCCTCTTGCCAAATCTGGAGTTTTCTCCAACTCTTTGACCAACAAATTAAATTGAGCACTGGTAGTTTTCTTCATCACTGTAAAATATATATTTACATATAACAATTTTATTTAATATTATTAATGTTTTTGGGGTGTAATGGGGTGCAGTGGTGCTTCTGGGTATGCGGTTACAGTTGCACGGCTGTACTCAATCCCTACTCTAACGTCCACGTTCGTGCACCCTGGGCAACGTGAGCAACCCATGTGCGAGATACGGTAACCAACCCGTGTGGAGCCATGGGTCACGGCTAATAGAGAGGGAGCTTTAGCGGAGCCACTCCGACATATTCGGTTTAAGGGTCCACTAAAGTCCGCAGCGTCTGTCCACCAGGAGGTGCGGCTGCAATCGGGCGTCTGTCTTGGAGCAAGCGGCTCGCTATATAAACGAACATAAAATTTCAACCCCCAGCAATGGGTTGTGCGCAGGGCTTGGAACCCGCCACGTAAAAACCAACATCCAATGAAAAAGAAAACAAAGCCTCGGATGAGACCCCCCTTTTCTGATGACGACCACAGCAAACGTTTAAAGGACAATGATTTGAGGGCATGCACCTGGAATGTGCGAACCCTTAATTGGGAAGGTGCCTCTGCCCGGCTGGTTGATGTCCTCAGCAGAGCAAAGGCTGACATCACCGCCATCCAAGAGATGCGATGGACGGGGCAAGGGAAACAAGTGATAGGCCCTTGCGACATCTACTACAGCTGCCATGTAAAGGAGCGCAAATTTGGTGTCGGATTTGTGGTGGGAGAGAGACTGCGCCGTAAAGTACTGTCGTTCACTCCGGTGGACGAGCGTCTCGCCACAATCCGCATCAATGCGAGATTCTTCAACATCTCCCTAATTTGCGCCCACGCCCCGACGGAAGAGAAGGACGATGGGACTAAAGATCGGTTCTACGATCTCCTTGCCCGCACGTATGAGCGGTGCCCCCACCACGATATAAAAATCGTGCTTGGCGACTTCAATGCCAAGGTGGGCAAGGAGGGCATCTTTGGTTCCACAGTCGGAAAATTCAGTCTCCACGACGAAACGTCCGATAACGGATTGAGACTGATCGACTTCGCCGGGGCCCGAAACAAGGTAGTCTGTAGTACCAGGTTCCAGCATAAGAAGATTCATCAGGCTACGTGGCTGTCTCCAGATGGTAAGACACGAAACCAAATCGACCACGTTGTGATAGTCGGAAGGCATGCTTCCATTGTCCTAAATGTGCGCACGAACCGAGGAGCCAACATCGACTCGGATCATTTTCTTGTGGCAGCTAAGATCCGCACGCGCCTCTGTGCAGCAAAAAGCGCGCGCAAATGGACACAAGGAAAGCTCGACGTCGGAAAGCTGCAATCGCAACAGACAGCTACCCACTTCGCCACTCGACTTGCACTCCTGCTCTCTGAGAGCAATAATCAACAGAACGATATTTCCGAGCAGTGGAACCATATTTCTCGCTGTCTACATACCGCCGCTGAAGAATCCATCGGATTTCAGCGAGCCCGAAAGAACAACTGGTATGACGAGGAATGTCGCGCCGCTACGGAACGTAAAGACGCTGCCTACAGGGCCACACTGCGATCGGGCGCAACGCGAGCTGTGCGGAGCGTTATCGTGAGCTGAAGAAGGAAGCAAGACGCATTTTTCGTGAGAAAAAGAGAGAGGCCGAAATGCGCGAGTGCGAAGAGCTTGAGATGCTGGCCGACAGGAAAAGCGCCCATAATTTTTTTCAAAAAGTTCCACGGCTTACAGAAGGTTTTAAGACCGGGGCGAATTCCTGTAAGAATGAAAACGGCGACCTGGTGACTGATGTCCACAGCATACTTAAATTATGGAGGGAGCACTTCTCCACACTGCTTAATGGAAGCAACTGCAACCCTGGAGATGTTGAACCCGAATCCCCAATCAATGATGATGGACGCGATGTACCATCACCCGACTGTGACGAAATTCGGAAAGCGATAGCACGGCTGAAGAACAACAAAGCCCCCGGGGCCGATGGGTTACCAGCTGAGTTATTTAAGTACGGCGGAGAGGAGCTGGTTAAGTGCATGCACGAGCTCATCTCTAGAATATGGTCGGAAGAACGCATGCCTACTGATTGGAACTTAAGTGTGCTCTGCCCAATCCACAAAAAGGGTGATCCTGCAGTTTGCGACAACTATCGCGGGATTAGTCTTCTTAACATCGCATATAAGGTTCTGTCGAGTGTATTGTGTGAAAGACTTAAGCCCACCGTCAATGAACTGATTGGACCTTATCAGTGCGGCTTTAGACCTGGTAAATCTACCACCGATCAGATATTCACAATACGCCAGATCTTGGAAAAGACCCGAGAAAGAAGAATCGACACACACCATCTTTTTGTCGACTTCAAAGCCGCCTTTGACTGCACGACAAGAAGTTTCCTATATGCCGCAATGTCTGAATTTGGTATCCCGGCAAAACTTATACGGCTATGTAAAATGACGTTGAGCAACACCACCAGCTCCGTCAGAATCGGGAAGGACCTCTCCGAGCCGTTTGATACCAAACGAGGTTTCAGACAGGGTGACTCTTTGTCGTGCGATTTCTTTAACCTGATGCTGGAGAAGATAATTCGAGCTGCAGAACTTAATCGGTCAGGCACCATCTTTTATAAGAGTGTACAATTGCTGGCGTACGCCGATGACATTGACATCATCGGTCTTAACAACCGCTCAGTTAGTTCTGCCTTCTCCAAACTGGATAGAGAAGCGAAGCGAATGGGTCTGGAGGTGAACGAGGGCAAGACGAAGTATCTCC
This sequence comes from Philophylla caesio, assembly GCA_963971545.1. Classification (NCBI taxonomy): domain Eukaryota; kingdom Metazoa; phylum Arthropoda; class Insecta; order Diptera; family Tephritidae; genus Philophylla; species Philophylla caesio. Next base: position 75,342,508 of record OZ020606.1, read on the forward strand.
TGTCATCAAATAGACAGTCGGCACATTCACGACTGGGATCAAACATCACTGTTGACAGTTACAACTTCGAAAAAGTAGAGGACTTCGTTTACTTAGGAACCAGCATTAACACCAATAACAGCGTCAGCCTTGAAATCCAACGCAGAATCTCTCTTGCCAACAAGTGCTACTTCGGACTGAGTAGGCAATTGCACAGTAAAGTCCTCTCTCGACGGACAAAAACCATACTCTATAAGTCTCTCATCATGCCCGTCCTCTTGTATGGCGCAGAAGCATGGACGATGACAACATCAGATGAGAGAGCTCTTGGAGTGTTCGAGAGAAAGATTCTTCGAAAGATTTATGGACCTTTGCGTCTTTGCGACGGCGAATACCGTGTACGATGGAACGATGAGCTATACGAGCTGTCCGCTCCGCTGGCTAGGCCACGTCGTACGAATGGATGAAATAGCTCCAGCCCTGAAGGTTTTTGACGCGGTACCCGCTGGTGGTAGCAGAGGAAAAGGAAGACCTCCTCTGCGTTGGAAAGTCCAAGTGGAAAAAGACTTGGCTATACTTGGGATTTCCAATTGGCGCCAGTTAGCAAAAGATAGGGACAGCGGGCGTGCTTTGTTGACCTCGGCCAAAATCGCTTAGGCGGTTGTTGCGCCAATTAAGTAAGTAAGTAAGTATTATTAATGTTTTTGCCGTTATTTCTTGCCTTTTTTGTTTGAACTATCCGTTTTAGCGGCTTAAGCGATAACAATAAATCTTTCGTTTGATTTTGACAGTTCTTTTCTTTATATTCAGTCGTGTTCGTGATAGAGAATTCACATTTGTTACGTTTTCGTTCGCAACAATCAGCTGTCAAGCCCCAGAATCCTGCGCTGGCTGTACACCATGATAGTTAGGCCGATGGTCACCTATGGGGCGGTCGTGTGGGGTTCCAGAGCCACCCTGGCTACGACCAGACAGTCCTTAGCCAAACTCCAGCGGCTGGCTTGCGTGTGTATTACGGGGCGATGCGCACGTGCCCTACAGCCGCGCTGGAGGTGATCCTGGAGCTGGAGCCGCTCCATCTGACCATCGACCACGTAGCAAAAAGAACCCTACTGAATTTCTCCAAGGATGGGTTTGGCAGAGGCAAGGTGTTGTCATGCAAGGCGGGGGAGGCATTAATCTCACAACTCCCGCTGGCGAGCCTCCCCCGGGATGACATGCACAAAGTTATAACCTTCGACAGAAGGTTTGAGGTAATAATACATAGCAAAGCCACCTGGAGGGCTTCAATTCTGGACTACCACATCCGGGGTAGTACTCTGCGGTGGTACACAGACAGTTCCAAGACTCCGGAGGGTATTGGTGCGGGCGTCCATGGTCCCAGATCAGAGGTCTCGGTTCCATTGGGGGCCTACCCCAGCATTATCAGGCGGAGGTCTGTGCAATCAGTCTGTGCGCCGAGATAAACCTACGTAGGAAGTATAGCACGGCGCTCAGAGCTCTCTCATCATACGAGGTGAAGTCCTCTTTGGTACTTGAGTGCATAATGAGACTAAACGCACTGGCGGAGAGAAATCGTATCCAACTTCTTTGGGTACCGGGGCATATGGGTGTGGAAGGCAACGAAGCAGCAGACCTGCTAGCAAGGAAAGCGGCGGCCACCACTCCTATTGGACCAGAGCCGTTTATAGCATTAGGACCGGACACGGTAAGAGAAAAATTTAGCTGGGAGACAAAAAGGCAGAGAAACCTACACTGGTTTAACGTCGTCGGTCTCAAACAGTCCAAAAACATCCTTTGGGGGTACAATCTAAGAAGGCTCAAGCTTCTTATGGACCTTCCCAGGGAAAAACTGAGAATACTTACAGGCTTTCTAAAGGGCCACTGCAGACTTAAAGGTCACCTACATAAACTGGGGATCTGGTCGAGCGACTTATGTCGCTTCTGTGACTCGGCAGGAGAGACCCCACACCACCTGCTTACGGAGTGTGAGGCTGTGGCACGCAGACGGGGGTCAACCCTGGGTCGGCCATGGCCGGGAGATCAATTCATACAATCCCTAACCCCGGCGACCATCCTCAGATTTCTGGGGGTCCTGGGGTTGGCTGAGTTGTCGTGGTGAGCTTCGAGGGCACAATAGACCCATTGGTTGCAGGGCATACCTCTTTATATCTATCTATCTATCAGCTGTCATCGTCTAGTTGTCTATAGGAAACCGAATTCGGATTAGAGAATACAAATACACGAACAAACGACATTTCGGACGAGACGAACGCTCGTTTCGAGTTAGAGAATCAGGCAGTTAAAAAACTATTGAAATAAAGGTATCAAGCAATAGCAGTTCTCGCAAGCGACCGTTCTGATGAAGAGGAATTACGGATTCGAAGGAGGAGGTTGCGAGATTGCACTAATGTTTTGGAATTGCCAGACTCAGAGTATGTAGACGTGTATTTAAAGGATTTTCAGTTAGTTGTATGAAAAACTTTCGGGCCAGCAAAGAAGTATTTATTCGGACAAATTTTAAACGTTTCACGTTTTCTTGCGACTGGAAGCTACCAAAAGTCAGTGGGTAACAAAACGGTCTCAATAGTCGTTGATTGGAAAAGTTATAGCGGAATGCTTAAACATTTTATGTTTTAATTTTTTTAAGCATATGTAGGACCGAGGAAAAAAAAAACGAAGTGATGGGGCAATTCTTCAACAAATCATCACTGTAAAATAAATTAAACAATTAAATATAATATAATTAGTAATTGACTATTTTATTGAGCTCAAGACCAGTTTATGAAAGATTTTTGTGTGGAAAAAAATTGTCAATTATTAACATTTATTAGGCCAACAGAAAAATAACAAGCATTAATATAATTAATGTTTTTTCCATTATTTCTTGCCTTTTTTGTTTGAACTATCCGTTTTAGCGGCTTAAACGATAAGAACAGATTTTTCGTTTGATTTTGACAGTTCTTTTCTTTATATTAAGGGCCAGTTTTTCAGTGCAAGATGAACTCTGTTTGTCGTTTAAACTAAGTTTAAACTCAGTATGCAGTTTTTCAGTCAACTTTAAACGGCCGATTGGGCACAGTTAAACTTAGTTTAACTTATGAGCTGCGTGCTGACTATTTCGTTTTGGTTGCAACAAATTAAATTGAGTACAAGAAAACTAAGTTTAAATTTAAACTGAGTTTAACTAAACTTAGTTTAAACTGAGTTTAAACCAGCACTGAAAAACTGGCCCTAAGTCGTGTTCGTGATAGAGAATTCATATTTGTTACGTTTTCGTTCGCAACAATCAGCTGTTATCGGATGGTTGTCGATAGGGAACCGAATTCGCATTAGAGAATACAAATACACGAACAAACGACAATTCAGACGAGGCGAACGCTCGTTTCGAGTTAGAGAATCAGGCCATAATGCTCGAATTCAGGAACTTCGTATCATCTCAAGTCTCAAAATGAGCTAGAGATCAAAGTATAACCAGTAGACATCCTTTCCGATAGTTTATCGGAAAAATTCACTTCATTTTTCAATATCATTTTTTATATATTTTATGTTCTGATTAATTTTTTTCAAACGGAAAAGCAAGGCGAATTGATTAAAGGTGGTGACAAAGCGAATTCATCAAAATTTGTCAAATTAAGAATGTCATAATCGAAGAGAATTGAAGAATGGAAGTTATCGTAGGCAGCTTCACTATCGCCTGCGAGTTGTATAGGCTGCTCACTAGCGCCTGTGGGATTTATAGGCTGCTTTACTTGCGCCCGCGTTTCGCTCCAAGCTGCGTACGGCAGGATCTCAACCACATCAGCCGCTTATTGGAACCTTGAAAAAGGTCCTTTCCCACACCGCGCACTTTCCCATTTTTTATATTTTGAAATGTCTTTATTTTTTACAAAATTTTACAAGTTTTAAAATCACGAGCTTCAAAATATCGAAATATATAAACAAAATTCTTCGTCATTACCTTTTACTGACATCCTTAATTTTATAAAATAAGAAGAACTAGCAACCAGCTTATTGATTACCACCACCTTATATGAATTCGCCTTGCGGAAAAGAATGCAAACGTATTTTGAAAGGATAATGATCACTTTTGATCCTCAGTATACATATCCCATCAGTATTTGTATACTGTGAAGGCAACGTGGTTCGAAATACAAATCAAGTAAGGAGTAGAAATTAGTCGCATCGACGAAAGAGAAATGCTACAATATTTATTGATGGTATTGAGATCCATATCCATGGATTTCAAAAATTCTAATTATTTTGCAATTCGTATTCCTATCCAACAATATTGCACCGTGTAGCAGTCAAGAAATAACACGATACTTGGATGACGTCAATAAATCCTGAACGTGTGACTATGTATTAGCCTGTCCCTTATTTTCCAAACATATCGCATACCCTCTACATTTATTCTAAATAGTCTCATTTACTCGAATCCAAAATTTTAACCCTTTCGCACCATGTTAACCCTTGCCGCTGGGGGTCAAAGATACCTTTTCGGTCATATAGGGGAAAATTTGTTATTTTAGCTAATATCATCAAGCATCTTCTTATTTAAACTTATAAAATGTATTTATTTCACGAAAATAGTATGTGGAGTCTATTTTCTTTTAATAAGTTCTTCAATTCATATTAATTAAAAGATTTAGGGAAATAAAAATATAATAAAAATCTTTTATTTAAGAGGGAAATTTTCTTTTTAAAGTTTCCTTTTTGCAGTCAGGATACATTTTTCTGTGGTTCTGGACGCACCTTAGTAAAAATTGTTTTTGCTCTTCCTTGGCAGTTATAAGGCCATGAAAGTCTTGAGTGAGCTTGACAGCTCTTTCAGCCACATCATTGACCGGCTTTAGATGTGAAACAACTTTTTTTGCTTTTAAATATTCCTCGTCGTCTTTCCATGAAGTGGGGGGATTTTGCAAAAAATTCTGTCCGATTTTAAGCACTGTAAAGGTATCTCTACTATTTTTGGTAATGAAGTCGTGTATTCCTTTATCTGGAAAAATATGCATAATATTAAAATCAATATATTTGAAACAATGCCAATTAACACTTACCTAGACACGAATTGCTTTCTTCTTCATTTTTAATAATATATCTCTTTGTGGAACAAGGTGAATCTTCTTTTTCCAAGTTGGTTACCATCTTTATTTTTGTATCAATGTCAACTTCATCATCAAACAAGGAAAAAACGGCAATTTCTGGTGTCAAGTACCAAAGGTGTTTCTCAAACTTTTCTAAGGTCGCTTTGGCTATTGCCTTATCAATGGATTCGTACTCTTTTAAAGCCTTCATGAAGCTCAAATCCTGAAAAGGAGCCTTTATTGCAGAGCTGCATAAGATCCAAGGTTTAACATATGTTGTTGTAATGAACAAACTTAAGCTTAACAATGCTCGTTTTTCTTTTTTTGTAACTTTAATTTGTGATTCCAGTAAGCACATTTTTATTGAATAAATCGCTCTTGCCATCCAACGAGCTTGGTGCATAGCACCGGGCGGCTTGATTTTCAATTTGTTGTCAGTATTTCCTCCTAAAAATATTACAGCTAGTTCTATTAGTTCGCGGTAATCATTTCTTGCATGTGTTTTTTTCAATTGAGCGAAGTAAAAATAAAGTAGGCTATTGATTTGCGGTTGTGAGAAATGTTTTTGAATTTTGGTTTGAAAGTTTTGTATTTTAGTGGCATCAATTCGGGTCCAATTATCTTTGAATTTTTTGAAAAATGTAATGTCTGGGCTAACTGCCGGTTGATTTATTTTAATTTCAAAGGCGCTTTTTAGAACAAGCTCTTAAACATGATGTCGGCAGGCGAAGAATAACAATTTTCGCTCTAATTTTTGCTTAAGGCGAACACAGGCACCTTTAATAATTCCCATATTAGATGCAGTTGTATCGCAGCAGAGAATTTGTACCTTATCTTCTAAATTCCAATCGATGATTGCAGAAAAAACGGCGTTTGCTGCCTCTTTACCTGTAGAATCTTCAAGCTTTGGTACTGCGATAAGTTGTTCGTTTTCCCCATAAGTAACAACAATAGGCAGACGCTCTTCTTTGCCGCTGCATATACATATTTATGGAAGGCAACAATTTTCCATCCCAGTGTACTGTAACAACGTCAGGAGCTTTATTTTGGAAATCTCTCAATATAGCTGCCGCACGTTCTTCTCTTTTCTTAGCTCTGATTCTATGGATGGTTGATATATTTATGGGGAATTCATCGATATTGTGACCAAGTGCTTCCACTGTGGCTTGAATTATGTACACAGAATCTCGAATGCTCAATTGACACCTATCTAATGCCACCACAAGCTTTGGGGTAATGAAGTCCATCGTTCCACGTTTGATCTTATTATCAGAAGCACCTGAAACATTGAAAACATCAGGCGAAAGATTGCCATTAGAATTTTCACTTTGGCTTTCAAATGAGTCGTCGGTTGAAACGGTATTGCAATCTAAAGGACTGGACTCCAAAACTGATTTCAATCGCCTTTGCTCTTCAGCTAAAATTCTTATCCGTGTTCGTTCCTCTCTTTGAGTTAGTTTATTGTCCACACCAGCTAGATGGCCTGGACGACCATTTTCGCGCTGCTGTAACAAAAAGATCCTATCCTCTTCAATTTTAATCATTGACAGGGCGTCCGCATGCGCAACATCAAACAAATTTTCCAAATTGTTTTTGAATTTATCTTCACGTTGTTTAAATGCTTCTGTGGTCCTCTTTGAACATTTTTGGAGTTCTCTCCAAATATTATAATAATCCATCATTTTTTTAACACAATTTGTTAACGCTCTTGTTGGTATTCTTGCTTTTTCCAAATAAATCAAGCACTCGCGTATAACCAAACTTGCACTTTCAGCTACTGTTTTTTTTACCTCACGAGTGTTGAAAAACATTTTTTGATTTAATACAAAACCACATACCAAATTTGAGCAAATTAGCTTCACTAGTTACAGAAGTAACTAGTAAAACTTACTGGGTCTGGTCCAATTTTAGTGATTTAAAAAATACTGCTTATTTAGACATAATAAAATATCTGTACTAAATTTGGGCTAAATCGATAAAGGATTTCCAGAGATATATGTACATATGAACTCTAAAGTGGGCGGTACAATGTACCTTTCCAAAAAGTTCGTTTAAATGGATTTGTTGACTTAATTCCAATAGTTGCTGAAGTTTAAAATTTTCGTAGTTTTGGAAAATTACTGTTATATGGGAGACGGGCGAAGTTTTCGACGAAATCGATAAAGTAGTTCCAGACATACATATGATCACAAAAGTGGGCGGTCACACGCTCCTTTTCCAAAATTTTCAAACTCAAGATATTTCCCTTCAACATTTATTGAAATGTCCGAGTTTTAGTGTTTTCGGAAATTACCGTTATATGGCAGGTGGGTCAGAACGAGGGGGGTGGTTCCAGAGATATACATAGGAACTCATAAATTTTTATACAGTCGGATTTCCTGCTCGAATATATCACTACATACGAAATTTGAGCAAATTAGCTTCCATAGCTACTGAAATATAGCAATTTTGCATTTTCGACAATTGCAAGGACAATCTACCTACCGAGTTTCATTGAAATATTTAAATTTTTACTCAAGTTATCGTCTGCACGTACGGACGGACGGACGGACAGACAGACGTCGCTAAATCGACTTCCCTCTTGATTCTGAGCATTTTGGTATAAATGTACATATATGTCTATATCTATCTTGATTCCGTTATGCTGTTACAACAACCGTTAAGCGAACAAAGTTATAATACCCTTGTGCACAAGTGCGCGGGTATAAAAACGTTAAAGCGAGGAAAAGCAGTAATCGGAATTTTGGTATAAGTTTAACCCTGCCAGTTTGGAAATTTGAAATTAGTTTGAACCATGTTTAAAGTTGACTCAAAAACCATATAGATATTGAGTTTAAACTCAGTAAACAACAAACAGAGTTAATGCACATATAAAAAACATAGCAAACTCTTTATCATCCAAAATTGTTTATTTAATTTCATTTGTATTTTATAGCAAAAATTGTAATTTAATTTTATAAGCGCGAATATACTCGACTTAAAACATATTTATGGATGTATGTACGTATATATATATGTATATTTGTATCACATACATAAGTACCGTATTAAATGATATGTTGTAGTTTATTTTCACAAGTTATTGAGTTTTTTTTTTGCAAACTGATAAAATTATCATACAAATAAAATCTCAAATTCGATTGGGTTGCAGTCGCGGCGGTTGAGTTTTTTTCTCGACTTCGGCGTTTCGAATTTTTTATTCTTAATTTAGTTCGGTTAGTTGTGTAATTTGACATAACCAAGAGCTTTGCCCAAATTAAATTGATCGATTCGTTTTATGTCTCTCTCTCTTTTTGAAAAGGTAAGATGGGTTCGCTTTCGGCCCGTTGCAATCTTTTTTTTTTGTGGTTTTTTCAAATATCGTTTTATTCAGTTTTTATATGTATGTACGTCTAATTTAGACGATTGTTTGCATTGGATGATAATTCGTGTGACAACTTTAAGTACTCTTATATTTAATTTAAAGTTGATTTGTAGATGTTCGTCTTATAGGAGATTTGGTTCCAGTATTTTTTTTCTGTATAAATTCAGCTAGTTCAATTAGTTCTTGAACTTATCACGACTGTTTGGGGTGTTGCGGTGGTGGCGGTGGCGCCGGCTTGAAGCATTGCAGCAGGAAGGCAGTGTATAATAAGAATCCCACAGCCAATGCGATTAGCGCATACATGAATATGTTCAGTTCCGGTTGGCGGAAACGATTTTTGCGTAACCATTCTAAAACTTCATCTTCAGAAAGAAGATCACCTGCGAGAAAGTTCGTATTTACATAGTACATACATATGCGACTTATAATAAACAAAATGACAGCAACTGACCTCTATAAATGCTGGGGAACCTTCGTCGGAAGTAGACCATAGCTGGCAGTTTTGTGACGCCCCACTTTTTGGCATAACGCGAGTCGGCCATCTTCACAAACGTTATGTCCAAATTATCTGTTTCACTGTCGATATTTTCAAGTTTTTCCAGTGAGGCCGTGCTATCTTGCTGATTGTGTTCATCTGCAAAAGAGAAGATTATACAATTGTGTACTTCTATAATTTTGATAAGCATGCTTTCTTACAAAAGAACACCGTTATGAATTCATTTTCTTCGAGCAATTTATCCAACATTTTACGATTGACTTCCTCAATTTCATTTTTGATTTCGAAAACATCTTGAGAAGTCAACCAAGTAATAACCTTGTCGTGTTGATGTAAGTCACCATCGTACAATACAGGAACTTGCTTTCTGAAAATGGAAATTAATTAAATTAAAAATAAAAATAAACGTTAATATTTTCAACAGAATTTAATTTACAAGTGTAACAAAACACTGAAACGTCAGCCTCTTTCGAATAGCGGCTAGGCCGAAAGCTTCATAGCTTTCACGAATGGAAGAGTTTTATGGGAGCCATATTTTTTATTTGTTAGATATTAGTGATTTTGATTGCTATATAATATGAACATAGTCCCAATAATAGTTAATATTTGTGCGAAATACCACGTCTTTAGCTGATTAAATGAAGGGGTTATGGCTCAAAATGCAATATCTGGACTATCGGTTGGATGGCAGCTACATATACAGTAATATTTATCCAATCTTAATGATTTTATAAAATAGTTCTCATAATAGCTATTATTTCTGCAAAATTTCAAGACTTTGGGTGTTTAAATGAATTGGTGTTCGTGGTAAGCGGAATATCTGAACAATCGGTTGTATGGGAGCTATTTATATATATAAAACAGGATGTGTGTATGTATGTAACGTATGGACTCCAAAAAGGCGGGTGACACTGTGAGGTCTGATTTTTGATTTTCGGTCTTGCGGGCGGAGGGGCGTGGCAAAATCCAATATTCATATTGCACATACATTGTATGTACATATTTTTATTTTTTTTTTGCTTTTTTTATTTTTTTATTTTTTTTTGAAAGCCGTTGTCATGTTTTTCAAAACGAGATATCAAACTCTTAAATCGGTTATGTAGTTCCGAAGATATTTACAAAAAACCTATGTTAATAATGATCCAATATTAAAATTTTAAAACTTTCGAAATGTTGCAAAAAAAAAATTTTTAAATTTAACAAGCTTGGTATATGCAATCCTATTATATTGACCGCAACTGTAAATTTTTCATCTTTATATATAAAAATGAAGCGCCATTTCGTTATGTCCGCGCAGAGCGTCCGAACCACAGCACGGAAAGACGTTAAAATTTGCACAGTTATTCGTTTATTCCTGCAGAAAGCCTTTTTAAGTTATAGGACAACAGAGTTCAAAAAGTGTTTGATTTACTTCTAATAAATTTTGGGCGGAACGAAGTTGAGTTTCGTTCAAACAGACGGACAGAACGACAGACGGACCCCCGAATTCAGTAACTCAGTCTCATCTCAAATCTCAAAATGAGCTAGAGATTCTTGCTTTTCCTCGCTTTCACGTGTTTTCTTTTGTATTTATTTTAATTTTTGGTGACCTGCTCATCACCAGGTCACTATTTAGAGTCTTTATTTTAAATGTCAACTCGTCTAAAATTGTGGCTTTTGTCTCCATTAGAGACTGAGACTGCTTACTGGATTCGCGGGTAAGTTACTGAATTCGAGTATCAGTCTCCAAAAGAGTCAAAAGTCACAATTTTAGACCAGTTGGCATTTATTACACTCAAAATAAAGCCTCAAGTCTCAAAATAAACTATAGGTTTTATGGCATAATCGGAATTAGCACTGTATTAATATGTAAAAATATTTAACCAACAGAGCATTATTTCTTTCGAACACATTATTGCTTTAATTTCGTATTATTATTTCCTTTAACTAAGTTCTATGAAATAGAGGGCATCACCTCGATACGGATAAGTAATTTGATAGGCTGCATACTGTACTCACCTGTAATATACCAGAGAGGGTATATTGACAACGTCGTATTTCTCAGCAGCTTCTACGCTGGCGATTTTAACAAAATCAATACCAAACATGTCAGCTTCGCCATCGATCTCTTCAAGTTCTTCCAATATTTCCTCACACTCGGCGCAATCCTCATCATCTGCAAGGATCAGTGTAATATAAAGTTAATTTTAAGGGAAGCATTTTCAATATGTCAAGGTTAAAAATGGAAAAAAATATATATACATATAACAAGTAAGGAAAGCTAAATTTGGGCGAAACCGAATGTTATATATCCTTGCGAAAAATTTTCGTATAGAGAATATCACGCCAATTTTTCAATATTTCATAAAAACCCAGTTTCTTTGTTTCAAAACGCTGCAAATATTAAATTTAATCCAATTTGTACTAATAAATACCGATAAAACGAAGGTTTTCCATTTTCCAAATTTCCGTTACATAGAAGGCGGTGTGGTTATGGCCCGATTTAAAAAAATGTTTACGCTGATACTAGTGATATCATTATGTTAACCAAATTTAGTGACGATTAAGAAATCTCAATTTTTACTCAAGTTATCGTGTCCCAACTAATCCCGAAATAGTACAGAAGTAATTTGCAGTCGTCCAGAACTAGTCTCGAAATGACCATGAAAAAGTTGTCAACTTTTCTTTAAATGGCCATGAAATAATCTGTGAAACTGTCCCAAAATGGACCCATTTAGACCCGAAATAGTCTGAACTGCTTTCTAATGGCCCGGATCTAGTCCCAAAATCATACTGTAAAAGAAATAGAGAAATAACAGTTCTGGAAAGATGCCGAAACAGTCCAGAAATGAGCACGAACTACTGAAATAGTTTAGAACTGGTCAGAACAGTATCAATTAGTACAAAACACCACTACACCTAGACGCACAAAACCAATAGAAATCAGTAACAAGCAATATCGATAGAAGACAAGAATTGGGCTGGGCCGCTATTCGGTTATTGCGACGTCCCTGCATACAAATTTTTACGATGTTTAAACATTATGTTATCACAAAATCTTCGCATCTTAAAAAATACGAAAATTACATTAACTAGGTGCACATTTTCTGCTGGGTTAATGCAAAATTTACCCTTTGCAAGACTAAAAGGTTTACACATCAAAAACATTACTTACAAAAGAACACCACTAATAATGTGGACTCGGCCATTAAGCGTTCCAACATTCGTTCATTCACTTCTTCAATCTCATCAGCCAATTCACGATTGTCATCATCAATAAGCCATTCCAAAACTGATTGTTCGTTTTGTAGATCGCCCTCGAAGAGTAAGGGATTGCCGTTTCTATAAAAAAAAAAACGAAAAAAGGTTGGAGTAATAAATACTTTTTATGTTGCTTAAAGATGTTGCTCTGCTTTTCTGCGATTTCCTTCATAATTATAGCTGATACTTTACCGGAAATACACAAGTGCTGGGAATGTCTTAATCGAATAGCGCTTGGCCAATTGTGGATCTTGAATCTTCACCATATGTATGCCAAACACGTCACATTCGTCATCGATCAGTTCAAGGCCCTCGAGAATTTGATCACAAATATTACAGTTGATTTTGTCTGAATAAAAAAGCAAACACGTTTTTTTAAATCACAACTATGAAGTAAACTATTTTAATCAAACATTTGAGGATAAAAACATAATTTAGGTTATATGTTAGATCACTGATATGTTAGCGTGTATATTTATATGCGCATATATAAAAACTGGAAGGCATTAGTTGGCAGATTTTTAGGTTATTTACTGATTTTATAATACAAAATTGGCATTTTATTATCGACATTGGCTGACATTTGCAAAGCCAAAACTCATTATTCGCTAGCTTAACTCCTAATTAATTTCAACTTGAATAATTGAGTTTCGACTGTACTTGCTTATGGTTATGACTACAAAACTAAATTAATTACTTAGCTTAAAAACAGTTAAGCTATCCATTAGAGTGAATAAGTACAGTTAGAAAAAGAAAACGCCAAAAATTAAGGTATTCAATTCCAAACTAAATATAAGGCATCCAGGGTTAAGCAATGAAATTTTGCTGTCAGTCTCAGTGAAACAAATTTTTAACCAGAAAAGGCTTTAGTTTCGTTTATCTGACAGTTCAATCTGATTTAATCTAACAGGAGATGCATAAACACAGTCAATTAAATGCTTCGATCTGTCATGTGCGATCTGACCAATGATACAGAACGGAACGGTCTCAGGGTCAACTCTTAAAAAATCGAACAAGCCCGGATCATATGCAAAAAAATAAAGGTTAAGATCTCCCCCGGAATGACAACAATTGAGTACGCCGATGAGGTCTATTAGGCGGATGTAACGCTCGATAAAAAGAACTGAATTTTGGAATTTCCAGCCTGACAAAACCAGCCGCAAAGCCCTTGTGGGATATTCTAGAAGCTTTACCGAAAAAATGCTAAAAAAGGGTTTGAATGCATATTAGAGTGCTTGGCTCGGTTTTTTTTAACCGGTTTTCTCCGTTTTTTTCTTATTTTTTGTACGGTTTTTTTGAAATGTTCATTTTTCGAATATCGAATAAATCGGTTTTTTTAATCTCCAAAACCGGTTTTTTTTTACCTAGATACAGCATTCGTGAAATAATAGAAATACATCGACTGTGCAGTGCATCGACTTATTTTACATCCATTACATTTTTATTGAATCGGCAACCACAATGTGCCTATCGATTAGATAAGATATTTGAAATCCAGCCTTGTTTGAAATCAAAAAAAAAAAATAAAAAATACAAAAACACGCAACAAAGGTATTTCGAAGATTTTATATAAATCGTAAAACTGTAAAAACGTAAAAACTGTACTACGACTTACTGACAATAATGCCCGAATACAGTAAGCAGTCTCAGGTAAAAATTGAAAACAAAAGAGAAAAACGTGAAAGGAAGGAAAAGCAATAACTTCTTACTTATGCCCGAATTCAGTAAGCAGATTATTCGGGCATAAGTATGAGATTATTACATTTTAGTCTCTAATAGAGACAAAAGCCACAAATTTAGACCAGTTGGCATTGATTAGTTTCATAATAAGGCCTCTAGTCTTTAAATAAAGTATCTAAATAGTGACCTGGCGATGGGCAGGTCTCAAAAAATTGAAATAAAAACAAAAGAAAAAAGTGAAAGCGAGGAAAAACCATAAACTCTAACTGATTCTGAGACTTGAGATTATATCAAGTTACTGAATTTAATTGAGATTATACCAAATTGCAGAATACGATCATGAGACTGCGCTTATTGAATTAAATTACTTTTTTATTTTTAAAAGATTTTTTTTATAGAAATAAGTAATTGCATTTTGTAACAATTAATAATAGATATAGTTTTTTCTTACTTGGAACAAAAACCGGTTTACCCGGTTTTTTCGTGATTTCAAAATAACAGGGACCGAATATAACAGTTACTTATGAAAACTGTCAATAAAAATGTCACTATGAAGGAAATATTCTTTAGCGAAGTGAAATTTTCTTTTTTCACCGAGAATAAAATTTTTCAATACATTTTCTTTGTAACTTCTAGGCAAAATTAAAAAAATAACAGTTTTTTTTAAATTTTTATTTTATAAATCCAAAATAACAATTATTTTTATTAAAATAATCTACCAATAAAATTTATTTTTATATATCTTATGATTACAGTCATTGAAGACTTTTATTTATAGAAGTCATCAATATAAATCAGTCACTGACTTTTAATTTTCAAGTCATACTTATAAAAGTCTTTTGTATAGTCATAGGAACACTACTTATTACGAATAGCCATGGCCGAAATACTGAACAACAATCTCAAGTCCATTGGTATAGAAAATCATATCATGAATTATGAAAACTATACACTCTCACTTATACCAATAGGCAATGGCTGTTCACAGCGTGTCCGCTACTCAAGTTAGTGTAGAAAGTGGATTTTCTGCACTAAAGTTTATTTTAACTGACTTAAGATCTAATTTTTCCTCTGATAATTTACAAAAACTTTTGCTAATAAAATTAATTAGAAAATAAAAGGATATTAAAAATAAAAACCATATACATTCATATGTCTGATTTGTTCGATTATCATTGTATGATCCTTCTGTTTTCCAACAACTTCTTTCCTGCGAAAAATGGTGATGACTTACATATATAAGTAAGACTTAAAAAATAAAAGTCAGTGCCTGATTTATATTGATGGCATTTATAAATAAAAGTCACCGACAGACTTGATGATTTTTATAAAATCAAAAATAATTTTTATTATGGACTTCAAAAAAAAAAAAAAAAATAACTTTTATTTAAAGAGTAATTAAATAAAAGTCTCAAAATAATCGTTAAAGAGCGATTTAATAATAAAAATTATAACTGTTGAGGTCCCTGCAAATACGAAAGCCGGTTTTACAAAAAAGTCGAATAATCGAACACCCTACTGCATATTGTATGTATTCTAATTATATTTTGTATGAACTAAATATGCCGCAACACGATTCGTAGCTCATGTTCCATAAGGAGCTCTTAAGCGATCGTATGTATAAAATTTATAAATGAAAAAGTACTTTAAGAAGCACAATCCCTTCTAGTAGCTCATCTATGAGAAACAAACGTTATTTGTATCGAATTTTTCATCAGTCCTTAGATGCATAAAGTCATACTGGTTTGTCTATACAATTTCTTATGGATCACCCTGTATAAGTAAAAGTATAGCTGTAAAAATTTGAATGCTTCGTTTATTTTATGCGGATGCGAGTGTAAATTTTCCTGACATTTAGTTTGGAAAAAAATACTAAATTCTTTCATTTAATTACCATAAGTTGTAGCAAAGGTCACTTCTTTACATTTCTTTGAAGTTAGGGTAGCAGATTTTTAAGTGATGTTTTTGTCTATTTACAAAGTCGGCTTTATTAAAAAAAAAAAAAAAAAACAATAATAATTGTATGCATTTAATAAGTTTCAAAATGTAACTATACGCTTTTTTTTGTAATTTTCATTTAATTCTTTAGTGCGTTGCGTTTATGCATTAACGTTGATTAATTGGTTATGTACAAGTTTTGTAGATTATGTTGTATGTATTTACTTTGAATACCTTGATTTTCGATACGTTTTCTTTTGCGTGAAAGGTAATTCTTTATGAATTGTTTGGATGCGTGTTTCGAGGTTTTGCTCATGCTTCCATTTACAGTGGCAGGTGAGCAAAAACTGCGGCAATAAGCAGGTGCTTTTCCATTGCGTTCAACAGGTACTGGGAATGTTTTTGTTTTGGTATATTTTTGTTGGATTGGGTTGTGTAATCGTTTATTATTATACATATGTACATATATATATATATATATATATATACGTGTATATATGTATGTATATTTTTTTCATTTATTTATGTTTGTTTGGTTTAGCAGTGTTGTTGGTATGGGGTAGTGTGGAAATATATGATAAATGCAAATATACAATAAAGAGTAAATGTATTAGAATCTTGTAAGCAACACAATTTAATGAAAAAAAAAACAAAACGCCTAAGGATATCATATTTGTTCTTATCAAAAGAAACTTACAGAAATATACAGCCAAGTATTGTGTTTCCTCAACCATGGTTTCCAGCATCTGACGTGTAATTAGCTCGATACGGTCTTCAGTCTTTTGCGTGATGAGCCATTGTAGAACTTCCTCCTCCTCATTTAGTTCTCCTATGAATGTAAAATAAGTGAATTTGATTGTTTAAATGTCCAACTTAAAAAAATAAAATAAATCATAATAATGGAAACGAAGTAAGCGCTCGCTATTTTGTTTGTACTTTAAAGTAATTACTTATATTTTATTTTTTATTTATTTATTTAAGTTCAAACTACCGTTCTAAAACCTCGCAGATTTTGATAATAGATAATTAAATACAATTACATTGCAAGAGCAAATTAGTAAGACTTCAAAAAAGTGTAAAAGTTTTACTTATAAAATAGTTTTCTAAATAGTTCTTTAAATTACTCTCTGGACGTGTTGATATCGACCTGATAAGATATCACTTCGTAATCGGTTCATTTCCGCCATTCATGAAATGTATTCATTATGAAAGACGTTGCCTTAAATTTTTTTCTGCCTTAAGCCTCTCCAGGATAAATATTCTGGATTGAAGGTTTAACGAAAGCAAAGAGTGCGATGAGTACACTTGACGATGGGCATCTGAAGATTCTCTTGATCGGAATGTGCTAGGAATATTCGGCAAACCATCAAAAAGAAAATTTTTTGCAATTTTGTAATACAATTTTTTTCATAATTTTCTTGTAATTTCTGACGCTTGTATTCAGAAGAATAGATAATTACAAAATTACTTAAATCGGTTGATATTTGTCGAAGTTATGCATGTTTAAAAAAATTAAGAGAAAACTAGATTTTTGCGAAAAACTGAAATTGCGAAAAATTTACTGTGCATATTTATTGTTTTAGGGATATTAATTAATTTATTAATTATTGAATAGAACCCCGGTTTAGACAGAAAAATTAATAATGTGGGTCTTATGATGAACGGATTCGTAAGTCAGAGGCTTGTCACATCTGAAAATTAATTAATCAAATTTATCTTAGCTCTCGTCTCAAATAGAGCAATTGTCGAGCTGTATTTTATGCAGAGTTTGGATTTGTCCCATTCCAGCTCCTCACACTCATAACCGTTCATTTGCGAGGCTGCTGCTCACTGAGCGTCAGGCGAGGTTTTTTCAAACGAGCAACTTATAAGCACGCACGCACACCCCAAGTAGTAAGCAGGCGAGTAGACGAACGAGGCCAAAGCAGAAGCAGAGCAGCAAGCGGATTATCCTCGCTCGTACTACGGCCTTACATGAGCATATGCGTGACGGGCGAGGCAGACGATTTTGAAAAACAAATATTTAGTTAAATTAATGCACAACCATGCTAATTTCATATATTGTAAATAATCCATAGCAATATGTACATATGTACATACATATATACAATTTAACATTTCACTTAGCCCTGATTATGCATTCTGTATCAAAA
The DNA here is from genome assembly GCA_963971545.1 of Philophylla caesio. Taxonomy (NCBI): domain Eukaryota; kingdom Metazoa; phylum Arthropoda; class Insecta; order Diptera; family Tephritidae; genus Philophylla; species Philophylla caesio. The sequence continues at coordinate 75,360,445 of OZ020606.1, forward strand.
ACTCTCAACTTGTTATATTTCGAATGGAATATGTTTAACTATAACGCGATCAAGTCAAGAAGATTTTTATTTGTATTTGTAAATCGTCACGATGACAAAAATTAAAACAAATATCGTAGTCTTTAGTAATATATCTTAGATTCACTTAACTAAAAGCGTCCATTGATGGAAAGTACACAACGACAAATCTTCATGGGTTTTTATCAGCGCTAGGTAGAAAGAAGTAGCTGCTACTTAAACTGCGCAAAGCTACATATTTGCTGGATGATTTCGCGCGCTGCGCCACCTCGTGTTCCCTCACTTACTCGTTCTCCACATGCAAGCGAGTCAACGGGCAACTGTTCGCCTCGTCAAGCAGAGTATGGCAGTACACATCAGCCTCGCTTTTTCCAAACGAGCTTTTACTTACTAACCACGCTCACTTGCCAGACGAGCAAAGTAAAAAGCTCGCTACTCGCCCTCGCTATCGTCACGAACACGCGCTACGATGAGCACGAGTTGCCTCGCTCGCTCGCTATGTGATGAAGAGCTTCACTTTTTGTAATTTATAAACTGAAATACCGATCACTAAAGGGTGATTTTGGTGCTTAGTTCGAGTTTTAGACAGGGTCCTAATAAAGTGTCGAGGCTCCCAATACATATGTTCCGCGTTCAAATGAACTTCAATAAAAACTTGACGTCTCATCCGAAAGCGGAATCCACTTAAGTAGTTACACATAGAATTCAAAACTTATGCAAAAAAAAAACGAGGACTTTTTCAAGTCTACAAACATATTTCGAAGTACAATTACATACCTTCAAAAACATTCGGAATACCGCCTTCGAAATACACAAGCGCTGGATATTCATGCACGCCATAGCCATCGGCAACCGAAAAATCACGAGTCTTCACGAACGTAATGCCATGCTTATCACAATCGTCGTCGATGTTCTCCAATTCTTCCAGCACTTTGGTGCACTGCTCACAACCATCGGCATCTAACACACAATGTGAAAATAAAAATGAGTAAATGCGAAACAAATTGTAAGTCCTTAGGCTGCATGCAGAGAAGTATAAAAAAGCGGATAGTAGGACACTGAAGTGTTAAAAAAAAGCAAGAAAGTTAGCACAAACGATTTATCGGCTAAGGCTTCATTTGTGTTTGGGTTGCTTGAGAATTCAACTTAAAAAATGTCTGAAACATTTTTTTTATTAAAAACTAAACAACTTTAAGTCAAAAATATTGTTTTCAAGAAAGTATACAAGGTTCGGGAAAAAAGCAGAGTAAGATTGAGTATTTCTGATAGAAATTGTGTAGGTTTTAGGGCTTTCATTTGTGTACTGCTATTTTTTCAGGGTGGCATCAACGAAAAGAGAAAAAAAAAAATAACAACCAAAATGGAGTTTTAAAATTCGGGTTTTTATGATTTTGCCTTCGGGGTTGCTAAAAACTTGTAAACTCTACAAACTAATTTTCAAAAATCAATATGTACATATTCACGCAATGCGACAAGGGGAATCAAAAAGTTCATTTTTACACAGTTGGCATTCTGGGGAGGGGTATCTCTATTATTTCGCTACCATCGTCATGCTTGCCGCCGCCACCGTGGCTGGTGGCAGTTGTTGTTGCGCTTGCAGATGCTTCGGCCTCGGCTGCAGCCGCTTCGCTCTCGCCACCAAATGACGCCGCCGCTCCGGCACCGCCTTCCTGTTGCTGCGCCTCGCGCTCCTTCTTCAGCCTTGCCTTGCGCGCTGCCTTCGATGTGCAAATGTCACACTGCGTTTTGTTCCCTACATTTGTTGTTGTTTTGATTTAGGATATTTTTTTGTTGTTCATACGCAAACGTTTTTGTGTTTATTTTTTTGGAAGAAGTTGGTATGGTAGAAGTGTGGTATTAAGTAGAAGTTGTTTTCGGTAAGCAACATTTTGTTGTTCGTTTTTTTTTTTACATTAAATTATTAAGAAATTGAAAAGAGTTCGAGCATGAAAAATATATTAAATATAGTAAATAAAATAAAATAACTAGAATGTCTGTTAAGACTTAGATCTATGGTTAGTTACAGAAGAGAAGTTCTCTGTCGCCAATTAACTGCAACTACTTGAAAAGATTAGAAAAATTAGTTTCAAATTAATGTTAATTACACATCTATGTAGCTATTATATGTAAAAGATTAAAACTAATGTTATACAAATAATATCAAGTACATACTATAGCAAAAGCCATATGTTAAAGCTGCAACCTTTTTGCGCAAAAGTGTAACATTGAATGTTGCAAGTTGCTAAAGGAATTATGCCGTGAAACGTCTGTATGTGAGTACACTTCACACATAAATTAACTTAAACTTAAGACTTAGTTAGTTAAAGGCGAAGTGGTCAATTAAGTTCGTAACAAAAAGTTGACTCGGGAATCATAACTTGATAGAACCGAAGTTTGTCGGGGCGTATGAGTAACATTAAGTAAAATTTTCAGTAAAAGTGATTTAAAATCCAAACGTGCAATTGAAAAAAGTTTCTCCAATAATAATTATTAATTATTAAAGTGTAAAACTTAGAACTTAGAACGAAAACGACACTGATGATGGCACAACGTCGAAACCGGTCTGTCACAAAACCAAATTTGACAATGGATGACGGAAAATCGTTCCAACATACATCGAAGCCAATTGACAGCCGTTGTCATATTGTAAGGCACAGATGCTAGGGTACCTGGATCTATAATTTCTAATTCAATTCTTGTGAAACTATGGAGGGAGTACGTAGCAAATTTAGTTTGATGCATCCGATAGTTTCTCCGGAAATCGGGCTTTAGCTATTCAAGATGTTTGACTGAGACTGAAGCCAAATGCTATTTGCCGTTGTTGCCAGGAGAGATGGAAGACCGTCGCTTTCTAGAAAATTTCGCAACATTGGAATATTCACATTGGGTTACTTAGGAGTTCCATGGATTGTGTTCGCTGTGTGCGAATGTGTTGCAGTGTGTGCTATAATTCGGAATGTCGCTGAATATCTTGGTAAAAAGTTTAGCGGATGAATAAAAAATCCAATGCAAGTAAAAAAATTCTCATTCAATATTTAGGTTGTCCAGAAAGTTTCCTCAAAAATATGGAACCAAACAAAACCGTTTTAGTGTTTTTCAAAATATTTGCATTTTAATCTAGTTGTGTAGGAAAAGATCATTTAGATCGTTTTCATTTTATTTTGGCAAAATGCCCCTATATCCCGGTATATCGCATGCCAGTCCATCTGAATCATTACGACAGCGTTTAATGAACGACCTCCAAGCTGTTCATCACAATGGATGTGTAAGCGCAAATTATACACACATACATACACAACTAGCCCTATTTGGCATTTCGACTCGAATCGAAATTTTCTCAGCTTGGCAACATTGGTATTCAATTGTATGTATTCTACATTGCTTCTTCCTCTTTTTCTTCCGATTCAATCGTAACTCGGAATACAAAATTCAAATTGGTGCGAAGGGGAGTGCGGCTGGGGTAAACTGACAATCTAGTTTATTTAAATTAGTTCTACTATTTTTGAAAAATTTGCAAGTATTTCCTGTTAAAGTCATTTTCAATCGCGATGTTTTCTTTAAAATCTGTTCATTGTTTTTGCAACATTGCACATTCAAGTCACCAAACCGATTGCAGCAGATTGCTTTTAAAAGTAATTCTTGAACATCTTAAAATATATGTATATGTATGTATGTATGTAATGTCAACTTACAGAAATACACGGCAATCGAACCAGATTCCTCGATTAATTGAACCAGTCTCTCGCCTTCAAGATCTTCAATAACATCCCCGCTTGGGTCCTTTTGCGTTAGTAACCAAGCAAGAATTTGTTCTTCTTCATAAAGATCACCTTAAATGTAGTAAAGTAAAAACATTTTTTGTTTTAAGTTTATAAATAATGTTAAGCTTAACTTCAGAGTGGGAAAACTGTAACTGGATCAAAAGGTACAGTGAATGTATTGGTGTCACTAACAAACAGCGACTTACTTAGGCCACGAGTTTTTTTTTTGTTCACCAAAAATAGGCGACCCCAGAAATCATAAATGTCATGAAAAACAATTTCGCTTAAGCCAAAAAATCACAATGTCGTCAATGGTTTGTGTCACTCTATTTATGTAGACGCTTAGTAGTATTTGCACTATTATAGAGCACTTACCGGCGTAGATAACTGGCTCCTTTGATGTTGGCTTAAAGAACACAATTGCGGGCAGCGCGAAAACACCAAACTCCTTCGCCATCTGTTTGTCATCGATCTTAACGAAATCAATGCCTGCCTTATCGGCATCATCATCGATATGTTCCACTTCGGCGAGCACACGTGGACACTGTTTGCATTCATCGCTAACTGCAAGGAGAAAAGAAAATTAAACATTAACGCAATACCAAAAAACAAAGCAAAAAATTTTTAAAATATCAAAAACTTACAGAAAATCACAGCCAAGTAGTCGGATGCTTTGCGTATTTTCTCGAACATTTTGCGATTCACCTTCTCAATGTGATCGGTCATCTCCATATTGGCCGGGCTGGTTAGCCAATCAAGCACCTCTTCCTCATCATCAATATCACCGTCGTAATTGATGTATTTACCCTTGCGGAAATATGTTATGCCAGGTGGATTGCGGTAGCCATATTTCTTCGCCATCAGCTTGTCACTCATTTTTACGATATGTATGCCATATTCCAACGCTTCGTCGTCGATCAGTTCGATATGGCGCAAGACGCGTGGCGCATCCGGGTCGTCCTCTTTGTCTGTTGGGGAAGGAAAAGTAAAATACGAAGTGATACTCGTACTTAGTGAAATAATCGCAGCAAAGACAATGACAAACAAAAATATTCATATTTACAGTGATGAATGAAAATTTGTATAAAATTCTATTATCTACTCAATATAATAAGCTAAACGTTTTCTAAATAAATTCTCTAAATCCATATCTAATTTCGCTAATAATTTCGTTTCAAGCAGTTACAGTTTTTAGTGCGCTCACTAACTAGATAGATAGCTAAGCAATTATCGCTAACTCGTACGCGTGTAGGTTTATACTATTTGACAGCGCAAATTGTTTTCGTTCTCTTGTATTATTGCAAATACGTGTAATATATTCAGTCTGGCTTACATTGTTGTTGCTAAACGGTTGTTTTTTTTTTACTTACAAAAAATGACAGCCAGAAAATCTTTGGTGCCTATGTATTCGTTGAGCGTGTCACGATCGATCAGCTCTATACTCTCATCGGCCTTTTGCTCCAATATCCATTTGAAGACAATTTGTGGATCCTTGATATTACCTTTGTATGTTGTGAATGACAAATTTAAGAACATATTATATATTTTAAATGCTCAAGACTTTGAATAATAAATAATTATATGTACATATATTTTTTACCTTTTTGCTGCAGTGTTGATCAATTTAAAAGAGCTGTTTTAGGGTTCCAGTAAATGTAGAAAATACAACTTACATGACATAGTGTTATGTACATATGTATGTCATTATAGGCAAAAATCAATTGTTTCTTGATCTTCCTTTTCTTTTCCGGCAGCGTGAAATGTTGACACGCATATATTGGAACGATTTTCCAACATCCCTTGTCAAGCTTGGTTTGAAGACAAACCGGTTTCGACGTTGTGATATCTTCTCAGAGCGATAAAACGCTTAAACCCGTTTGTCTTATAACCAAATTTGTAAAGGGATCGCAAAAGTCAACCTTGAAAGCACATTGAACACAAGATATTTTACGCAAATATAACATTAGTGCCTATAAATAAATATTGTCTGACTTCTCTAACCTATCACAAGCCTAACAGTTTAAACGAAGAGAGCGTAGACTCGCCTTAAGCATCACTTTAATTTATAGTTTATTAGAGTTCATTCCTTGCTTGGGGTTGAATTTGGACGCTCTGTTGAAAATTGGGCCTATCTTGCGGGAATACTATGTGACCAAGTATTTCCATAAATTACAAAGATATACCAAATATTTTTTAGTACACTCTTAACTATTTATATACAACTTCGATATTTTTCGGTATTCGTTAGTTTTGGTGATACCAGAGATTCGGGGTTTTCTTCCCTAAGTGCATACCTTACTACTTGGATATCGGTATGGTAATAAGTATTGCCAAAATTGGTATACGTTGCCATCGCTAAGCCTGACGGACGCCACCGTTTATCCGGATTAACTAAAAAATTCAATTAATATCTCACCCTAGCAGACGGCAACATTGCGGCGACAAGTGAGCAGGTTTAAATAATAGAAGATACATAAAAAAGGAGAGTACAATAAAAAAAACAAATTGTTTAAATTACTTTTTAGGCAATTGCGAGATTGGAACTGCCAACCGTCCGGTGTAAAAGAACATGGCTTTGTTAACAGGATGAAATTAACAAAACAATAAATACATTTTTGAATATTGCTTTTTCAACTGAATTATTGTTATTCATGCAAAATTGTCATCGAAAGTGCTGCTTATTCTTTTAAAGTTAGTAATTAACTTCAAACCTGATACAGATTAGTAGCAGTCAATTCCCAAGTTAGATTAGGAACTGGTACCTTCATACGATTGACTTACTTATTTATTTTTTAACAAATGATAAATTATTAAACTCATCACGCCTAAACATACATCATATTTTGTAATGAGATGCTATTTTACTTTACGTTGCGTTATGTTTAATATAACATTGTTGTGTTAATGTTAAGTTATGTTTTTTTAGTTTACGTTACTTTATGTAACGTTACGTATTGATATGTCATATTATCTCACGTTAAGTTAAAAAAAAATTTCAGGATTTTTATGAAGTGTAATTTTATTGGCGCGATAGTAAACTCAAAAGTCAACATGGCGAGTGAGTGGGAAATGGTGACGACTGAAGGGGTGTACACGTTGTACAATGGTTGGGGACAGCACACCAAAACGCTTCACACCATAACTCACCACACCTAAACTTGCGATATCTTAACCCCTCCTCCCCACCTAAACCCACCGCTCCTAAAGTCATCACGCCTAAATACATAACACCTTAACTCACCACATTTGAACATACCATATCCAAACTCTAAAGAAATTTACAAAACTAGGCGCTATGATCGCCACCATGAATTATGTATTTGCATTAAGAAACTATAAAGAAAGGAATCAAAAATAGCGTGGATCAGGCGCACTTCGTTCTTTCAATTAACTTTCTTCGAAACAAAAAATGGTTAAAAGTTAGAAGTTTTTCTATTTTCCGAAAATTTAAAAGCATCGCTTAAATTAGCGGATTTTTAACGAAAAAGGAAGAGCAAATATAGATCAACTAAAAAATCCCCGAGGATTTACGCAATTTTATTCTCCATTTCGGTGCTTGTTTCTGCATTTGTCGACACTTTTGAACATCGTTTAACACTGCCATCGGGCAGTCATATAAAAAGCCCGTTGTTTACTCAAGTTTTCTATCGAACATCGTTAGTATCTTACTACAGTATTTGTGACACAAGGAATAACAGCCAAACTCAATTTGGAGTATTTTTAATAGCACTGAAATGTCAATTAATTAACTGATATTTCTTTACTAAATTTAGACAATTTAATGGTCGTTTCACTAAAAATATAATTTAAAATAAACATAATTACGTAGTTTAGTCTCAATGCTTCTTCTATATATTTCTTAATGCATTGAGTTTGGTTGTTATTCCTTTTGGCCACAGATATTAATCACCACCAAAGGCGTTCTTTTATTTATTTAAGTATCATATTTCATATCATAAAACAATAAAACCAGATACAGATAACAGCAGAAGAATTATAGCGCAAACTAAAAACAAACGGTATCATTACAACGAGAGCAGATAAAGGCAACACAACTATATTAATAAACAAAGAAGAATACATTAGAAAAACGGAGAAGTTCATAAAGGAAACAAACTGCAAAAAATTAACAATAGACCCAACCAAAGAGTACCAAGTTCAAATAAAAAGCGCTATGAGAAAAGCGAAACTTATAATAAAACCAAGCCAATACCATAAACTTACAGCCATGAACCAATCAGCTCCACCACTAATTGCTTTACCGATAGTAAACAATAAATCGGCACCGGGATATAAACTATCAAAACATCTAGCAACGACCCTTAAAGAAACGTTGGAACTACCAAACTAGCACTCAATAAAGAACACGACCGAGCTTATCGAAAAACTAGAGGGAATAGAAATAAAAGGGGACACCAGATTAGTATCGTTTGATATTAAGGATCTATACCCCTCAATACCAATAACGGAAACGTTGAACGTCCTGTTTAGCATGCTACTCAAAAAGACGAACGATAGAGACATCGCTCAACAAATCACAAATACCCTAAGAAACGTTGTGCAGCAAAATTATTTTAAATTCAACAACAATATATATAGACAAATCAATGGCCTAGTAATGGGTAATTCTACGTCAGCAATACTTATGGAACTATTTATGCAAGATCTGGAGGAGCAATACATGGAGCATCTTAGAGACAACCTAGGAGTAACGATATATGCAAGAAATGTGGACGACATTATATGCGTACTTACTAAAATATACATACACAGCACATCGATTCATCCGCAACAACACAAGAACGCAGCGTTTAGACAGCTTGTAACCAGACTAGAATGAACACCATTAACAAAAGAGGCGTACAAGAAAGAACTCAATACGATATAGCATCAAATAACGGATACGGACAAGACTTAGTAGACAGAATAAGAAGAGAGTCCAAAAACACCATAACATACAAAGAAGAAAACGACAAAAAAAACCTGGACGACACTAACCTATACCGGGAGTTCGACCTACAAACTGGCCAAATTCTTTAACAAATATTATAACTTCCAACAATATAGGGCAGATATTATAGACAAACACAAATAGCAAAGACCCACTAAAAAAACAAGGTGTGTACAAACTAACATGTGCATGTCAATAAAGCTACATCGGACAAACTGGACGGGAAATACGAACAAGGTTCCGGGAACACATAAGGGACTACAATAAAAAGACTCTGAAATCAAAATCAACAACAGAGTCAAACTTCACAAAACACATGTTTAACCAAAAATGTACACCTACACAAATTGACAAAACGGCTAAGGTATTACACTCAATATACTGGAAAACATGGAAATATACAAACAAAAAAACTTTAACGGCAAAATAATAAACGAGCAAATAAACACCGGATCAGACGTAATATTCGAACCGTTGAAATTACTATACGGACGAAAAAACAAAAGTCAGGAAATAAACGTCAAAACAACAAACAAACAATACACAACAAATATCGACGACGCAAAATGCAAAAAAGGGAAAGTTACCGATTTTTATCTACCTGCAGGTACAAACCACAACATAACGGCTTATCAAACGGGAACCTTAAGATAACATAACATGAATAAATAAACACAATTCAAGGACCTGAATGGTATCTGAAATAAACAAAGCAACACACCGACCCACAACTGACCTAACCTACACGAACATAGACAATGAAATCCACCGGAACGTAACTATAAATACATACGAAAAAATTAAATTAACCAGAACGAAAAATGACACTGAAGATGGCACAACGCCGAAACCGGCTTGTCTTAAAACTGAACTTGACAAGGGATAACGAAAATTCGTTCCAAAACCAATCACATCACACCCTGTCGGAAGCAACAATAACAACTGATCATAGTATCATATTTCCAGCAGAAACAACAAAACTCAACGATTATTTGAAAATAGAGTGATTACATCACAAAAAAATTGGCAGTGTGTCAAAAAACAACCGCCCGCATATTTTATTTAAATTTAATATTTTAGTATTTGTTTAGTTGGAAACATACATTTTTCGTTTTTTGATGTAGCTCTGACGGCGTGGGTGAAATATTGGCTGAAAAATATTTTTAGAAGCACATTTTGAGTTTGGATGGATATAAACATGTGAGTGTACAGAAATTTTTGCCGCTCTCGATATGAAAAAACTTTTGTTTTACGAGTATTTAAGTGTAAATATCAAAAATTTAATATTAAGATTTCGTCACGGTTAATTTTAATAATTATAAAGACATCAAGAAAATACTTTTGATACACGCTTTAAAATATTTCAATATGTCCTTGCATGCTATCGTACTGCATACATACGAATAAAAATATAAACAGCAAATTTTGGAATTTATTAGCTTGAACGTTTGTAATTCTTAAAGCAAATATTTTTATTATTTATTAAGTCATAAATTTTGTGTTTATATCAAACGCTATTTTTCAAACTTAAATGCGCGTTGCCAAATAGAAAATGGAAACCAACAGGTCGTATGAGTAATATTAGTTGATAATTGAGGGCGTATGTGAATAGGAATATATGTAAGTACGGTGGGGAAAACTGGTGAATTATATAGTATGGAAAGACAAATTTTGCCAAAATTCTATATGAATTTCAATCAATTTTGACGACAGTTAATTTTTGACAGCCGCTGAACTCATGTCAGCAATAAAATATTATAAAGCGAAGCACCTAAAATGTGTCCCAATATCGGTTGTAATTGTAGTAAGGTCACTGCAATTCATTACCATTTCACTTCTGGCATTTGAAAAATATTTACATGTAATGTACTCATATGTATGTATATTCTTTTTAATTTTTTTTTGCTCTTTGCTAAATTTTTTGTTTTATATTTCACTGTGCTTCTTTGAATTTGGCTTAGATTTGACGTAAATCGAACAAAACAATAATTTTTTGCATTTTAGGGCAAATTGAAAAAATAAAATGGCGAAATCGTCATAAATGCAGTTCACCATACCTGAACTCCTCACACCTAATCTCAACACACCTTAGCTCCCGTTATGTTAGGATATTTATGTTACTGGGCTCACCACACTCAAGCTTTCTACATTGAACTCATATAATAAAGGCTGCGTTCGAGATTACAACTGCACTTGCAACACGCCAATCGTTCGAGCGTGCATTTTGCTCATAATAAATATCAAAGAAATTTGTACTGCAAGTTGTGCGCAATGGCATGGGAAGAGGAAAATTTAGCGAAATTCTTATGTATTTGATATTATTCGCAAGTAACATATTCCATAGGTATACGAGTATTTATAATTGTAGGTGGTTTGTATTTTTGTTTTTTTAATTTTATTTTGCGAAAAATGGGTACTTCGATAACAAGGCTGCTCCTACGATGCCGATGCTGGCATGGAAAATAATATGTTTTCATTAAATTGTTACCTCCTTCCTCTTCCCTCCACTTCATGAATTTTTTAATTTTATAACATTTTCATCTCACAGGACAAAAGTTAGAGTCGCATCACGCTCTGTTTATAAATAATTTACAATGTTACAGCAAAATATCAGCTGAGTATCAGTAGCACAATTGAAAACAGGTAACAAAGCTGCAATTTTGCGACAATTATCACGCATCTCGAACGCACCCAAAAAATCACAAAACCCAAACTCACCAACATTAATTCACCACAACTGAATTAACCACACCGAAACTTCCCACGCTTGCAACCACGGTACTTATGTACATACCAAAACACACGAAATTTAAAGTCTATACTAAACTTACAGTATCTAAGGTAACAGACTTTACACTCCATATAAAAACTCACACGACCTAAACTCACTTTATCTGAACTCACCAAATCTAATCATCCCACGCCACAAACAACAATACTAAAACTCACCATACCCAAGCTCACCACACCAAAACCTCACATCACGTTAACTCTCATCACATCAATGCACCTGGCCTGACCTTCCCTCACTTTGACTCATTTACTTGATCTCTCTTCTCCTTAACACTTCGCCCTTCATTTCACCTTATCCCATTTCATCTCACAGGTAAGCAAAATTGATTTCTTAAATTATGAGTCAAGAAGTTTTACTTTTATAACGCGACCCAGGCGCACTCTCTTTCTCTTTAGATTTCAAGCAGAAATGGGAGGGAAGCAATGAAAACAATCAATTTTTACAGGTTCTGCTAAACCAAGAGTAACTCACTATTTATGATTAGAAACAAAGTTCAGCAGCAATTTTATTAGGAGTTTTAAAAATGCTGATTAGATTTTAAAGAAGAAGTTGAACAAAAATTGATATAATCTGAATATGGTTAGTTAAAGTTAGTGTTATTGTTAGTTTAAGTTATCGAGTTACAACTCTATTTCGAGTAAAGTTAATACATTTTAATACATTCTACGTTTTCACGACCTCTGAATTACGAATGTGAATTAACCGATATGTTCAAAACTCGTTTAAAAGATCAGAGATCTTGTTTTTAATAAAAGTAAATAACTTTTTACTACGTTAAACTTTAGTTTTTACCGCTGGCCAAAATTTGTGCAAGCATTAAAATTTCAAATGATTTAAAAAAATATATTTATGTATAGCAACGTTTTCTAAATATAACGTCAAGCGCGCTTCGGTTGGCTAACGAATTTAGTAAATCAAAGTAACGTGAAAACGCAGCCTAACAAACTTTCTGTTGAATGCGTTTGTGGTTTTTTATTTTATTTTTATATAAATCTGTTTATTAATGTTCTACAAATCTCAGTTTCGATTACATTTTACTAATAAATTTGCGTAAGAATAGTTTACAATTTTATTACATTTGAAATTGTTTAGTTTCTATTACCATTTGATTCATAGTTTATTATATTCTATTGAATATTTAAACATTTTCGCTATTGTTCAACATTGTTTTACACAAAATTACAATTTATTATTTTAGAAAAAGTATTTATACATTAGTTATGTTTTTTTTAAATATAACAAAATTTAAATAAGAAAAATGTGTTTATAACAAGTGCTTAAACTTTGTAAAACTTAACAACGCGTCTACACATACTTACACATGTTTATACATACATGTTTGGTATGGATTTGATGCGAGTTTAACGGTATTTACAATACCGGCATAACAATAAATAAAGAGTAAAAAAAACTAACGGTAGTCGCTTGAACATTACCGTCGACAATCTTTGTTATTTTTTTAAGTACAATGCAATTTTAGCATGTTTTTTTTACTCGTTTACACAAAATAAATAAATTCGATTTTTATTTTCGAAAAACAAAATGTGGCATTTCATGCTCTTGCATTTCGTTTAACGTGCGCATATGCATTGCGTTGCTACAAAATTTACTTTTAATGTGGTTTTCTTTTTGTTTCAAAATATTGCATTTTTTGTATTGTAAATACGTGCTAAATTGTAAAAAATAAATTTTTTCAAGTCCCCTACATTTTAAAGTGTACACAAAAAGGCACAAAATGTGTATATGAATAGTATCAAAAGTGTTAAGTACAGTTACAAAAGTATTGTGTTGTAGTTGTAAAATAATTTTTTAACAAATTTGTTTCTTTCATTAACAATAAATAGTCTGTAAATAGTTGCGTTTGTAATAAAACAGTATAAAAAAATTAAAATAGTTAACTGACAACGAGTATCGCTAAGCATTATTTTTGGACTTTAAATACATAAACATATTTTTAATTGCAAATTGCTTTCACTTTGAACAATGTTTTAAATAATTTTCGTATTCTATTTATTTATTTATTTTTTTTTTTTTTCAAACTAATCGGAGGAAAATTTTGCTTAAAGTGGTCGGGCTATTTTATGGAAAGAGGTTTAAGGTGTGTATCTCACACGTGGATGTAAACAAATGAGAGGACGAGCTAAGTACAATACAAAAAAAAAAACAGCACATAAGCCGAAAAATATGCCCAATTGCTTATTGTTTTCTTTTAAGAGATTTGCTGAATAATAAAATAAATAGAATAGAAAATTTAAGACTCAAATATATAAGATCAAAATTCACAGTAAGTTTGAAGGTATGAAAATTGTTTTTTTCTATTATTTTGAATATATTTTTAAAGTAACAGAAAAACTTAAAAAACATTTTATAATCATTTCACACAACAACAAGCTCGCTGTGAACATGCTAGAAGTCTCGAAGAAAGGGAAAGGAAGCAAGTTAAAGGTTTTAGTTTTAAGGATTGAAGAATTGAGTTGTCTATTGAACGAACAATCTCTGCAATGCAGTGGAACTTTCTTGCAATAATAGTTGTTGCATTGCAAATTTGCGTAATTTTTTTTCTTAACTGTTGTTATAGTTGTTGTTTGCATTTAATTGTTCAATATTAAGACAACTGTGATGTACATACATAGATTTATGTATTTGCTATTACATTTGTAACTATTTAATAGGCATAATGGTTAAGTACATATAATTGTTGTTAAATTAATTTTTTTCTTTGATAACATAACCTCAATGGAGGTAATTTCATTGGTATTAAGTTGGCTGCTTATATGTGTGCGTTCATCACCGCCACGGCCAGTGGTGGCTCAAGGCAGTATTATTATACTTGTTGTTTTTTTTTTTTTTTTGTTTGGAAGATTAATCTTATTTTCTAGCTTTGTTTTTACATATGCTGTTATGTAGATATTTAAATTTTTGTTATTTTAATGCTTCTCACTTCAAAGAAAGCTCTTGCTAATGATGGTCTAAAGTGCGACGAAAATAATTGATGCATATTTTATGCTGCTTCAAGTAAACACATACAAAATTCAGCATTTTCGTGCACGAAATCGAAAAACCGGCAAAGCTCACTTCTGTTTTTCACAAAAACAAAAAGTCAAAACCTCTATCGAAAATTTTACTTCAACATATTTCATTTTTAACTCATCTGCGACTTGGCTAACAGCGCTCGATTAAAGCCGCTTGACTATCTCCTTTTGTCTTCTTCTAAAGACTTTCCCAATGGGAAATATACTTAAAATTTGTTTAAAAAAATTTTGTGTTCATTTCAGTCATTGTGCTGGTTTAAGAGCAAAATTTAAAATTAAATAATTATAGAAAAAATGTTTTATTAAAAGTTTAATTGTTTTTAAATGTTCTAATGGCAGAGACTTAGAAGTTGTATAGTAATTAGGAGGGTGAAAAAATGTATCACTCTTAATTTAGCTTTATTTAGGACCAATTCAAATTAGTTCAGGACTGTTTGAGAACCATTTCATTTACTTAACTATATATGTTCGTAAAAACACTGTGTGAGCTATCTTGCTTCAAATTAATATAGAAATACTTTTAGAAATGGCTCTGTCAAAAGGAACAAAAAGTGAGTAAAATTTATTTTCTGCCGATTTATTATTAGTTTAGAAATATTTTTTTGATCTTTTAGATTCAACTTAATTCTTCGCATGCCAATTTTCATATTATGTAAGAACATACATATATGTACATATGTATTTTGATTTTTGTTTATGTTTTTTTTTTTGTTGAAAAAAATGTAATTAAGCTTGATTGCTTTATGCCAATTTTTTATATTCTTTTTCGTAAAGTTAGCGTACATTTTGAGGAGAAATATCCAATACATATGAGAGCTTACATGCCAATTTTTGTTTTCATAGTTTAATTTTAACGCTATGGCTCGGTAAGTTGAGTTTTAGGCATCAGTGTGTTTTGATACACCTTTTATGCCAATTTTTACTTATGTATTAGTACAATGTTTTCATTTAGTAGGAACCATTTTTTTATATCAAATTTTAATCAAGCAATAGGTGTGTTTGTGTTTTTTGTTTGTATAAATATTGGGTGCTTGATTCGTTTTGCAATAAATTTTACTTAATAAGGGTTTCTGTGCATTTTTTTTTTTGTTAAATATTGGTGAGTGTGGCATTGTTTTTTTATTTTTCAGTTTACAAATTTTTGCATCTTTTAAATACATTTGGGTGTGTGTGTCTGCTTATTTTTGTATGTGTGTGTTTAATGTACTGTTTTATTTCAAAAGTTTTTTTTTTATTATTGTTTCCTTATTCCCATAGAGAGATATCCTGAAAAAGTTCATATAGATTTTTTAGTCGTTTATGCAAATAATTAAGGCCTGCAAAACACAGAAGAGAAGAGAAGAAGAAGAAGAAAATCAAACACATAAACACAGGAACAAATGTCTCCACGAACATTTTCCACGAAATGCAAACATAAATATGCACACACATACATACATGTGTATATTTAGATGTGTGCGTGCGTGTGTATGCCTGAGTGTGTGTGCGTGTATTGGCGGTCTCCATTGCGACATTGAGGCGTCGTAGACACATACAAACATACATATATACATGCATACACACATACATACATACGTACATACATATATGTATGTATGCGCATTTGACATTTGAAATTCGACATACAAATAAGAAACAATTCAATATTATACATACATACATACATACATACATATGTACATAAGTATTATGGCATCATTATCTACCAGATAATATATCTGCCAAAGCCGAACATACCGGTTTTCACATTCAATTTATCGCCATCTTTAGCATGAGCCTTCTTCGCCGTTCTGCCATTGTCGTAGGACTTATCGTTAGCCACTTGTTTGTTGCTGCTGCTGCTGCTGCCCGTTGATCTTTTCGCTTTGCGTGGACTGGTGTAGGAGACTTTGCCCATTGGCACCTCATCGTCATCGTCATCTTCGTCGTCATCGTCGTCTTCATCATCATCGTCATCATCGTCATCATTATCGGCGACATGCTTCTGCGATTTCTTATTCAACTTATCCTTTTTAGAGTTCACATTCGCCGACTTGCTGGCTGCGCCTGCGCCGCTCTTCGTCGTAGCTGGACCGAATTGGAAATTGCCACTTGAGCCGCCGCCGCCGCCGCCGCCAGTGCGTTTGCCCGCCGCATCATTGTCGCCGTGCCCGATGCGCTGTGCGGTCATTTTAGGAACTTTGGTTGCTTTTTCCAGTTTAGTAGGACAACATTGGAATGGTTTGTAAGCGTTTGGTGCATAATTATTGCCACGTCGTGCTGAACCGCCGTCGTGACCCAATCCAACATAGAAACATTCGTCATCTGTGTGCAAACAAACAAAAACATTTTGTCAGATTGTTTCTCAATTCAAAAATAGTAGTGGCTACTAAAGAAACAAAAAAAAAAAACTATGGCAAGGCCTCCAACAAAGCACTACTACACAATTTTCATGATATTTATTTTTATTTTACGGTTATTCATTAAGAAAACTTTGTAATTACAAAAACAAAATATGTATGCAATCCAAATGTTACTGAGTAAAGTAAACAAAAGTGAGCGCAAAAAAGGAGTTCAAAAATACACGAAGAGTAGAAAACGAAACAGTTCCGAAATGTTTGGCTTGTTGGCTCGAGTTTTACTAAAATGCATTTTTCGCTCAGTTGTCATTATTTCTTTTTTTTATATTGATTAATTTCTTAGTGAGCGATTTTGCTAAGTATAGTAATAGTATACGTTAGATATTTTTCATTATTTTTAACTCTCAATACAAGTGCTTTAAAATAAAAACTTTAATTGTAAAGAAGTACCACAGAAAAGTTAGTAGAATCTTACTTAAAAATTTATTTATATAAAATCTGTTTTTAATTGTTTTTTTTTTCGTTTCTCGTTTTTCTTGTTTGCATGTTGTGCATTTGTTTACTTTATTTTTGAAAAAAAAAAGAATAGAATTTAGGCGCAAAGCGTGCTTCATTTGCTACTCTACTACGACAACATACATACATAGTATGAGAAGTTGTACTATGTACGTACGTGTGCATGTATGCACAGACATACACACAAATTTATGGATATTAAACTTAAATATAACTGACAAAATGCTTTTGATGCTGACATACTTTCTATAAAAAAGTCTAAATGCTAAGCGTTTCAATCGAATTCAATTTGAACGAGTAACTAGTTCTTTATTTTTTGTATATAAATTTGTATGTAATACTAGCTTACATTGCTTTATAATTCTTTTCTTAATTATCTCTTTCCATTGTATTTCTGTTGATTTTGTTTTGAATGGCTTTTAGAAAATTGTTCGGTTTCTCTTTTCTCTTTCACA
Source organism: Philophylla caesio (assembly GCA_963971545.1). Taxonomy (NCBI): domain Eukaryota; kingdom Metazoa; phylum Arthropoda; class Insecta; order Diptera; family Tephritidae; genus Philophylla; species Philophylla caesio. The sequence goes on from OZ020606.1 coordinate 75,378,311, forward strand.
TGGCCATAGTTTGTGTTATAGATTTAAATTTGTTTTGCTTTAATTTTAGACATATGAAATAAGTATAAATTCATAAACAAATAAAACGATTACTTATAAAATAAAAAATGAAAAAAAAATCTTCCACAAACATCAACGCAAAAGTTACATATTAATATTATTTTTTTTTTTTTAATCTTTTTTTGTTTTTAATAATTTTGTATGTTCGTAAAAACATTGTGTCAGCTATGATTTTTTCATTTTAATCTGAGTGCTGTTATTATTTTACTCAGAACCATAGTATGCATCTTGCAATAAACAATTGCTTAAATGCAAGAATTGCATACTTCAAATTTTTTTAGTTTTCCATTTTCATTTTTGTAACTCGATAACTTTTGTGTATTGCTATTAGACAAACGGGGAGTTTCGGTAATCAATACACACTGGGTAGGCAATACACTACTGGGCACAGTTTAAAACACATACAAGCTAACGATTTTTAACTCAAACAAAAACAAATAAAAATACTTTATAAAATAAAAAGGACAGGGGAGTAATTAGCACACAGTTTTTGGTTAGTCTAGTTATCGAAAGTGGAATCTCAAATATGAAGTTCAGACAAAGTTTAACAAGTGTGTTTGGTTTTCTTCGCGAAGTCTACGTTCCAAATGCATTTATGTAGTAAATGCATTTCAAGAATTTTCCAAGTTTAATTAAATTATAACGGCGCGTGCTATAATTCGATATGCCGTTGAGTTCGAAGTTCGAATCTCAGCCAGGGCAAGTAAAATCTAATCATAGAAAAAGTTTTTTTCTAATAGCGATCACCCCTCGGCAGGCAATGGCAAACTTCCTAAGGTATTTCTGCCATGAAAAAGCTTCTCATAAAATACATCTGCCGTTCGAAATCGGCACAAAATTGTAGGTCCCTCCATTTTTTTGTAGAATATGAAGACGCCCACTACAAATGATAGGAGAAGCTTGGTCAAACATTGAGCTATATAGTGTAAGCGCCAAATTATTTTTATTATTATAGATTTTGATATTGACTGATGTTTGTGTCACACTGCGTTTGTTTGCGTTATACTTTAGCTTAGCATGAAGGGATTTTTCTAAACCGTGAAAGCCCTGCCTTTGTGATTTTATGTATCCTAACGAAAATATTTAAAAAATTACTTTCAACTTAAGCTCTTCTGCGCGCTGTGTTAAATTTTGAATTGAGTAAAATATCGTTAGACAACGAATTCTTCGACTCCAAGCTCTGTAATGTGTTTAGGAAGAACAGAGATTTCGCGAGGACCAATGCTCTCAGAGGTGGAGGTGTATGTACTTATTGCTGCATCAAAAGCAGCGATATTTGATATTTCCTCGGAAAATGAAATCAACTAAATCGGATTAAATAGTAATAATGTTACTCGTACCCAAATACCACATAAAGAGTTTTATTCGCTCGCTATCTAATGTGATTCTTAGCAGCTGCATAGTTTCTAAGCTAACGAACTACTCTGATATTGGCAGAATTAAGTTTTTCCTTCGTCATTTGTTGCACTTTTTAAGAACCAAACTCGAGTATTGAATCATGCTAAATCACTATTAATTTGTTGCAAAAGTTTTAATAGCTCATCAATCAATTTATGCACTTTTTTCGCGATATTTTTTTTGTAAAGGGATAAAAAATGCCCATCTGAAGAGGCGATGGCGAGTAAATGTGTTCCAAAAATATGTCCTCCGCCAAATTTAGTATATAATTGTTGAACACATCATATGTAAATGCATGAAATATTTGCTACTAATACGGGAATTACTCAAGTTAACCAAAAATACAACTCATCAACGTAGTTATATAAATGCATATTCAGAAATAATTCAAAAGAAAAAATTCTCATTTTGCATCATTTGGGAGAGGTCCATGACACTTGTCTGATTGGTGCCAATGGGAAACCAAATTTATCCCAACTGGTCCTTCCAACGCAAATGCGTCTATCCTCTTCTCTTTACACTACAGCAGGCAACGAATCGAATTTTTTCGGAAACTTCTCAGCTATTGAATCTGAATTCGCTGACTTATATCCTCGTTCTATCGTCTTTGATATTTATCTCCCGTTTTTTTTCACCATTGCAAAAGGATGATACCTTAAATATGTATGAATTATTAGACTTAAAATATAAAGAGGCGTTAGGAAAATGTTTGAAAAGATCTTGTGGATAACATTTTGGGTGATTGACTCACTTCTTCGAAAGTCCTTTGTAAGTACAATTCGCTGAGATAGTCAAAATGGTGGTTGAAATTTATATACTGAAATGACTCGACTGCCCTTTATTTGTGCATAAAAATACTCCATTGGGTACGTGTAGATCCGTACTGGTGTACATATCCGAACACAAAATAATGCTTACTCGAGTACGTGAGTGCTCCTAAAGTGCATGAAATCTAAAAATAGGTTATTCCGAAGGATTGATAACCTCCCACTTTTCTGAAGACGGTTTGAAAGTCACAAGCAAGGCTATCAGTATTTTAAATTAATAAAATATCATTAAATATTTAGGTTTTTTTATGTAGTTACTCTTCGAAAATTCTTGATATCCACTTATTACAATAAGCGAAACACAAAAAACATTTGGACGTGACGACGTTAGGGATGCGTCGTGCGCAGTCGTGCAAAGCAGCTGGTGGATAGCTTCATTTAGACACATTTGATTTTATTTTTAATTTTTTTAATTTGGTAATTACAATTATGTATTTACTCTCGCACACCAAAAGCATTTACACAAATACTTTGCTGCTGATTTGTGCCAAAACATGAGTAAGTCGTTTGTTTTACCTTCAGCCTGCGGTAAAAAACGATTAGGTATTGCGCGTTTCGGCATTGCACGATTAGGCTTTGACATAGTATATCCTGTATTGGTTAAGAAACACATACAAATACATACATACATTTTTATAATAAAATAGTAGTTTATTTTAATTTGGTTAATTGAGTATGAAATTTATGTTTACAAAAACAATATGTAGATTACATAAATAGAGGAAGGGGTGGGGAATGCCACAATACCAAATCTTCAGTTGCCAACAATATTTTCAAAGATTTACCTAACTTATCTATGAATCGTTCGTTGCAAAGTTCATTAACCTGATGGATTTTTTGTGGCTTTACTGATTTTTGAGGTTTTTTGCGAGATCTTTTATCGTGTTTGTCATCATCATTGTCATCGTCATCGTCATCGTCATCGTCATCGTTATCGTCTTTGTCATTGCCATCGTCATCGTCGTCGTTTTTGTTTCTATTGGAGTTTTTCCTGCTGTTTCTTCTTTTGTCATGCTTTCTCACTTTTTTATCATTATCGTCATTGTCATCATCGTCATTGTTTTCGTCATTATTATCGTCCTCATCATCGTTATTAACGTTGCGCTTTGATTTGCTTCGTTCGTTTTTTCGTCGAGATTTTGAAGTTGACTTTCTTTTCTTATCATCATACTCTTCATCTTCATCATCGTCATCATTATTGAAATTTTCATCATCGTCTTCATCCTCTTCGTCATCTTCATCCTCATCTTCATCTTCATCATTATCGGCGTCTCTATCTTCATCTTTATCTTCATCCTCATCGTCATCGTTATCATCATTCTCATCGTCGTCTCCATCTTCATCTTCATCATTATCATCGACTTCATCATCAAGTTTCTTCTTGTTTAGTCGGCGTGCTTTTCTCGATTTATAAGTTCGTTTTTCATCCTTCTCATCATCATCGTCTTCGTCATTTTCATCATCATTATCATCATCATCGCCATTTTCATTATCATCGTCCTTGTCTTCGTCATTATCATCTTCTTCATCATCCTCCCCATCATTATCGTCATTGTCATCATCGTCATCGTCATCAAATTTCTTTTTGTTTTGTCGCCGCGCTTTTCCCAGCTTATGAGTTCTTTTTCTTTCACGCTTTTTATTCTCGTCATCTTCCTCTTCATCCTCATCATCTTCTTCATCTTCATCATCATTATTTTCGTCATCATCTTCATCTTCATCTTCATTTTCATCTTCATCTTCATCTTCATCTTCATCTGCATCTTCATCTGCATCTCCATCTTCATTTTCTTCGTTATCATCATCTTCATCATTATCCATTTTTCTTCTTAATCGTTTACTCCTCGCTTTCTGCGTTTTATATTTTCTCTTATGTTTTTCATGTTTATCTTCCTCCTCCTCATCATCATCATTTTCTTCATCATCCGCTTCATCATATTCTTCAGCATTTTCATCATCGTCATCATCATCTTTATCATCATCAGCATCGCCATTTTGATCGTCGAAGCCATTTTCTTCGTCATCATCATCTTTCTCAATCAGCCGACTTTTGAACACAATTTTTCTAAATCTTAATCTTCTTGAACCTGGTTTTCGATATCGCACTCGCATAAACTGCTCTCCGTTATCATCGTCGTCATCATTATCATCATCATTCTGTTCGTCAACATCATCATCATCGTCATCATCGTGTGAAATCCTGCGCTTAATTAATTTATATTTCTTGTTTGTCTTGTCGTCATCAGCGTCGTCGCTCTCATCATCGTCGTCGTCGACATCGGGCCGTTTTCTTAAACTTTTCTTTAGTCTTTTAAGTCTCTCTTCTTTACTTGTATCGGCTTTTGGGTAAGTCCGTTTTGTTATTTCGTCTTCGTCTTCGTCTTCATAGTCGTCGTCATCGTCATCGTCCTCGTCGTCATCATTGTTGTCGTCTTCGTCGTCCTCGTCTTCGTCATTGTCATTATGTTCACCACTTTCGTCATCCTCGTCTTCGTCTTCGTCATCGTCGTCGTCGTCGTCATCAGTATCGTTGTTTTTTTTATTTCGTTGTGCCTTTTTGGCTCTTCGTTTTAAATGTGTGTCGTTTTCGTCGTCATCACCATCATCATCGTCATCCTCATCGTCATTATCATTATTTTCATCAACGTCATCATCTTCATAATCCCCATTCTCATCCTCTTCCTCATCATCATCATCCTCATCATCCTCTCCTGTATCAACAGTTGAGTTTGGTAACACATGTACGAGTATATATTTATAACACCATTGAAAAAAAGTTTTCAATTTTAATTTATGTATTTTTTTATGAAATCAAGGCTTTTAAACTCTGTGTAGGAATTTAGTCAGAAGTCAGTCGGTTTGGTAGAAGAAGAGTGGGGAAATGTGCATGAGTAAGAGGGATATCAATAAATGATGGACTTATTGGTAACTCAAACTTCATTTTAGGTATCCAACTATACGCACCTCTTGAATAGGGCCTAGACTGGCATAATTGCTTTGATAATTCTCTTAGCCATATGTTCAAAGTATGGCGCTATCAAATTTAACAAAGTTATGTTTTATCAATGTTTTATAGGTGTATTCACTATGGTATGTAGATAGACTAAGTTTTGTGTAGTTTATAAACAATTTGCTAAATAAGTGAAAGTTCCTATGGCAAAAAACTTCCGCATTCATTTGTGTTGCATGAGCTTTTGTTTGTTTGTATGAGTGTTGAGGAGTGGGAACAGATTTATATGTATATTCTCAATTGAAAAAATAGAATATTGAACAAGGAACACTTACTCTTTTGATTGATCAACCACTGCAGCACACGGTTTTCATTTTTGAGATTACCTGTAAGCGAAAAATAGTTTACTCTTTAATATAAGCTACTTATACCTTTAACCCTCATTTCACAACTCACCATCATACATAATTGGAACGCCTGTCTCGTAGTAAACCAAGGCGGGGAAGGCGAATATTCCGATTTCGTGCGCCAATTTCACATCATTCGATTTGACGAATTGTATGCCATGCTTATCCGTATCATCGTCAATCGTCTCCAATTCTTCTAAAATTTGTGGACACGATGCACATTTATCATCATCTGCAAGAGTATCAAAATTTCAAACCGAAAGTGCTTAACACGTTATGCGTTATTCATATTACAGAAAAATACGGCCAAGTGTTCAACGTCATTAATCAAAACCTGCAAAGTTTTACGGTCCACAGATTCGATAACATCAGCAGTCGACTCATGCAAATCAATGACCCAATCAAGAATTTCTTCCTCCTTCATGAGATCGCCTACAACCAAGCAAGAATGATGAAGGTCAAGAAATTTACACACTTTTATGTAGTAAAAGACCCAATCCCTACACACTTACCATCGTATATAGTGCGGAATTTGTGTCTGTAGAATGCCAGCGCTGGCAAATTAGCCAAGTCGTATTCCTTGTCAACGTCAGGATCGGAAGTTTTTACAAAATCAATATCCTTTTCTTCGCATTCATCATCAATGTTTTCCAATTCATTAAGAATTTTTTGTGCGCGCTTATCACCTTCACGATCTGTAAATAAAATGTGATTTCATTAAACCTGCTGATGTATTATTAATTTAACCTTCACGTACAGAAGAACACTACCACGTGATCATTCTCCGCCAATATCTTGTCCAGCATTTTTGTATTGACCTCTTCAATTTTACCGGGTATCTCCAGTGTATTTTCGTCGGTAACCCAAGCCAACACTTCATCTTCATCATCCAAATCGCCTGTGAACACCAAGGGGTCACGATTTCTGAAGAACACCAATTGTGGATAGTTCTTAATGTTGTGCTTCTTGGCGATATTTGTATCTTCGGTGGTTACAAAAAGTATACCCGCTTCATCCAATTCATCATCGATACTCTCCAAAGCATTCAGAGTTTTGTCGCATTTCTCGTCTGGTTCGCAGGGACCAGTGAAGAAGACCACTACATATTCGTGATCGTTGATCAGTTCGATGAGGATCTCATCGGTCACCTCTTCAATGGTGGCGGTACGTTTTTGCAAAATTAACCATTCTAACACTTCATCCTCATTCATTAAATCACCTTCATACAATGCTGGTATTTTGTTTTCAAAGTATATGAGCGCTGGCAAGTGGTCTAAACCGTATTCCTTGGCTTCGGCGGCGTTATCGATGCGTACGATTACGATGCCCTCTTTCTCGAGTTCGTCGTCGATATTCTCCAGTTCGTTGAGCACGCGTATGTCTTGTTTGTCATCCTTGTCGTCTGAGGAGAAATTTAAAGAAGTTATAGTGAAATGCTTTGAAAAATTGCCTCTCAAATTGGTCAAAACTTGCTATTAAATTAAAGACACATTGTAGATTTTCAAATTAAAAAAGGGCTTTTAATTGCCTCCTTTTTCCGAAAACGTTTAGAGTCGTTGGTTTTCAGTTAATAAACATAATATAGAAATAGCACTAACACATAAAAACAGGTGTAGTAAAATTGCATGCAATTTAAAAGCAAATTTAAAAGATTTGCAAACTTACAAAAAATAACAGCCAAATGTTCAGTATTTTCAATAAGTTTATCCTTCATTTCATCGGTGACTTCTGGAATCTCCGAGTGTCGCTTCTGATGCACTAGCCAACCCAAGAGTTCGTCCTCCTTCATCAAATCACCTTCGTATATATGCGGTATGCCACGTTCGAAGAAGACAATCGATGGAATTTCATCGATACCCCATTCCTTCGCCTCGCTATCGTCGTCGATCTTTACGAAAGCAATGTCATTTTGATCGCACTCATCATCGATGTTCTCCAGTTCGGCGAGAACCTTTTGCGATTTCTTTTGATCTTTGTCGTCTGTTTGAGTTTGTGAAAAGTATTTATAATTATTTTCTTTTTTTTATTAAGCGTTTCTTTTAAATGTGCACACACAAATCCTGCCTGGGTTGAGCTTTATTTCAACAAAAGTACAAATTATTTCTAGTCGACTACGAAATTCTGAACAGCTATCACTAGTTGTGGGAATACACTTTTTATTGTATATTCTTTCCTTAAAAAAATTAGTGGTTAAATTTTTAGTGCAAAAAATAGCAGCTAGTCGATTTACACTTGTTATAAATTTAAGCCCGATTCTGAGGACACAGATGCCAACACATTTTTCATTCGCACTCTATAACGCATACCATGATTAGATTCAAATATTTCTTTTTGGGATTCGATTTGATTCGCAGTACACCTGAGCTTAGTCAGTTTACATTCTGTCTAGTAGAGATTACGAAGAGTGAAACAAACCCCCAGCGATCTTGATGACATAAGGGCCGAAGTAAAGAAAAATGAATTATTACCATCCTTTGAAACTCCTTTTTAGACGATCTCAAAAAAAGCTCTATGTATGCTCACTGAATGTTTGGATGCCAAGCCATGAAAGTTTCCCCAGAAGTCCGATATTTTAAAACTTATATTATAAAAGGATATTCTTAACAACTATGAGAAAGAAAGAACACATTTTAGTATTAATAGACGGAACATGTTCAGAACCATTAGGAGACTATCGTATTTCAGACTCTTCGTGATCAGTTCTTGATTAGATTGAGACCAGCCCCTAACTTCAATCTGTTAATGGCCGGTCCCGACATTCGTGACTAGGTGAGAACATTTTCGTGTTCTTTGCGAGACAGAAGTTATTCACTGGTCCCGAACTATTCACGCACTGGTGTTGAAAAATCCCTATACTTGTACCAAATCGATTCCGTACTAGTCCCGAATCGCTACCGAACTTGTTCCGAAAAGGTTTTAAACAAGTCCCTGCATAGTTTTGTTACTCGTATTTTTATGAAAAGACTTTATATACAGTCCACGGCAGAGTTATAACTCACCATATAACTACGTAAAACTTTTCATTTTTCAATTAAAGTTCAGAGGATTCTCAAGTCAAAACCATATAAACCCAAGTTGCATACTTTACACAAGGTTTTTTAGAATTAAAGAAAAATGCATTGAAACTACATATCTTTTTGAAAATTTCCAAATGTTTCTTTTTTTGAATACAATTTTGTAGCCCACGTTTTAAATCGCTAATAATTATCGCCGGCATTTGTGATTTTTTTGAGGGTGTCGAATTTTTTCCCGCATATAAATAAATTTAGTTCAAACCTTATAACATATAAATAATGTGGAAGCAAATTAGGTAAAAGAAATCTTTAAAATCAACGGTATTTTGTAGAGATTTAAAACTTCTATTTTATTTGCTAAAAGTGAAAGGGCTACAAAACAGTATTTAAAAATAAACATTTTAAAACGTGTACTTTTAATAGAAATTCGAAATTGGGTTTATAAAATTGCAAACAATTAAAAATAAAAATATATTTTCCGAAATTGTCAATATGTAATTGACATTCTCGATTTTATTCTTTGTCACCCACAATTATTATGGATCGACTATATATATTTTTCACAAAAATTTTGAAGACTTTATTCAAGGCTCCAGCTTTAAGTACTTATAATTAAGGGTCTTTATTTTATATCAAAATAATATACATATATACATATGTATGTATGTGGTTTTTTGCAAATTTCTAGTGCATGCATCCATGTCCTCAATTCGGATCTTAACTTGATTTATATTTTTACAAGCATAGGAAGCACACAAGGCTAAGCGCGGAAGAGTTTGACGATCAGTTTTAAACACACCGCCAGTTTTACAACAATTAAATTTTATAAAAATATGTGTACGGATATGAATGTTCATATACTTTAAAACAATTTTACGACATCGCTTACACGTTACACACATACACACAACTATTAACTACTACAGAGATTTATTCGCAATGTACAAAAATATATACATTTTCTACAGGAATGCGCTGTTTCCGAAATTTTTTTTTTTTTCAAAAAAAGATATACTGCAAATACAACAACCTCCACTATATTTTTTATAGCTTCAGCTGATTTGCATTATCAACATTTTGCCAACAACTTACAGTAGAGCACAGCGACATATGGCATTTTCTCAATTATCAAGTCCATCATCTCGTCGGTTATATCCTCAATTTGATCGGAAGTTGTTTGCTCTTCGAGCCATTTCAGCAATTTCTCCTCATCGTCAAGATTGCCCTCGTAAATAGTTGGAATGCCTTTTTCAAAGTAAATTAATTTAGGAACTTTGTTTATGCCGTATTCGATGGCCTCTTCAGGATTGTCTATTTTCACAAAAGTAATGCCCAATGCATCGCATTCATCGTCGATATTCTCCAATTCTTCGAGTACTTTCTGCGACTTTTTGTCATTATTATCATCTAAAAATACATATTTAGGAAAATTTCAATTTATGTATGCATGTAAAACACGTGTGCGTCGTGAGGGGTAGTGTTTGTGAAGGGTAATTAGTTATAATAGTTACAGAATAGCACCGCCATAACGCGGCCTTCCTTCACCATCTTGTCGAGCATCTCATCGGTAACATCTTCGATTTCGTCATGCTCCAATTGTCCCACCAGCCAATGCAGTATCTGCTCCTCAGCCAGCAGATCGCCATCGTAAATATTTGGAACTTGTTTTTCAAAATAAACTATTGCCGGAATCTGTATGGGCACAATGTTTTCAATCAATAACTTGCAGCTCTTATAAATTTCACGTAGCGTTTTACCGTATCGATTCCATAATCTGCTGCAGACTTTGGATCATCAATTTTCACAAATTGAATGCCGTGTTTGTCGCAATCGTCGTCGATCTGTTCTAGCTCTTCCAATACGGTCATTGAGTCATCATTACCATGATCATCTATGTAGTTGCGAAACACGTAAAAATGTGTTCAAAACCATTTTTATTATGTGTATATATGTATGTACATACATATAGGCACAACCGAGTGGTCCAAGTACAGGTATATTTAGCAAAGTCTAACTATAATCAAAAAAGGCATTCAAAATTGTAATGTGGATTCTTAGACTCTCCCTCGGGAATGATATTACTGCAGTTTAAGTTTAAGAGTTTAAATCATTTTCTGATTGACTGCGTCATTTGACAGAAAAACTGTTTAAACAAGAAAACGCAGACTCCCAATAGACTCATAGATGGAATCCGTGATCTACATTGCAACTTTCAGGTCTATTTTCCCCTCTATGATCCCCATCTCTCCTTCCTATCATGTGAAGAATGCCATAATTAAATTGAATTGTTTGAACCTAAAAGGCCAAAGCTAAAAATGCAGCGTTGTTGAGTTGGAAAACATCTTCACGTATTCCCAGCAAAAATTAAATCGGCCCATATTTTTGCCGGAGTTTGTGGATATAATTTTCAATTCGAAATTAAACAATAATGTTTGAAGGCAGGCTGTTTTATACTGAAAACATATCTCAAACTGGGAGCTTTGATACCTGGTTTCTGAGGTGCTTAAATCTAGCGCCATCTAGCGTATTCATTTTATATAAGAGTACATATTTTTATTCGCATCCACGATTTAACGTTGCCAATTTTATCAAAATCGGATCTTAAATAAATATTATCTGAATATTCGGACTCATGCGCCACCTAAAGGATTAAATCGAAGTAGTTTTTGAACCAAGTTGTAGCAAAGAAAAAGTTTAAATATTTTGTTTATATAGAACACTACTGGCATATTTTTTAAACGATTTTTGTATCGAGTATTTTTAATTTCCTATTTTTAAGAGCAATTTAACCTATGAGTTCCATAACGATACTTTTGCTTTGTTATCGTTTTTTAATACTGGCCAAAAAATATCATTAAACCATAATCCGTTATATGTTAACCCCCGGCGAAATACCCCAGTAATATTGCTCAAAGTCTTCCAAGTGTCAAATCCTAAATTTTACTCCTGTCCGTGCCAGAACAAAAATATGAAAAAAAAACTTGTATTTGGACCACCCTGTGCATATTACGTTCCGTTAGTCAACATTTTATTCCCTCGCTTATACAAAAACATACAGAATAATACGACCAGATTATCGATGTTGCTGATCAGTGTGGACAGTGTCTTAGCCGTAACATCCTCTATTACGTCATCTTCATCGCCAGTCGATTTATTTTGCACCAACCACTCCAAGACATCTTCTTCACGTGACAATTCACCTGGTTTGTTGGACGAGCATGAGCATTTACTAAGTTAGCCATATTTAGATGGTTTTTGTTTTTTTTACCTTCATATATGATTGGCGTCTGATGGCGATAGTAGACCAATACTGGAAGATTACCCAAATTGTATTCATCCGCCAATTCCTCATCGTGTATCTTAACAAAGCCGATGCCCAATTGATCTGCTTCATCGTCGATATTTTCCAATTCTTGCAAAGCTTTGGCACATTTGCGACATTGCGGCTTATCTGTTCAGTTCGTTGGGCGAACGCGCAGTGGGAGGTAGGGAGTATGTTGAACAGATATTTATTAGAAAATTGCAAGTAATATTTGTGGAACAAATGTACATACGAGTATGTACGCATGTTTGTATGTAGCAGGCCTTCGAACGGGGTTTTGGATGCATTTTTACAAATGTAAATATTTATGTGCAGAGCAGGACGTACATAACAAGTAGGCGGGGCAATCATTTGTATATTATAATTACAATTGTAATACCGCAGGCTGGTGTGTGTGTGTGTATGTATGTATGTGCGTGAGCTGTTGCGGATACGAGTGCAAAGGGAACGTGAGTACGAGAGTGTATGAATGTATAATTTTAATCTATAGTTCACAGGGTTCAACAATTCAACTATTTTATGAATATTTTCGAACTTGAAACGCTAGTGCGGTTGCTATTTTCCAACGATATAACGCAACAAAATAATCCTTCGTACATACAAATGAGTTAATATTTTTTAATTCATGCAGATTTAAATAAAAATCAAAAAAATGTTGTGGGTTATTGTTAATTGGTAAAATTATTAAATTAACTAACATGCAAAAATATAATTAAATGGAAATGCCCCATATTTCATAAATTGTAAATTATTAAAAATTATATGTAAGTATATAAAAATATCAAATAAAAAATATCTCGATGTTGCTAAAGACTAATTTTTATTATATCGAAATTCCAAGCAACGAATCGAAACATTAAAAATCACCACGAAAAATCACCCAAAAGTAAATTGATCTCGCATCACCTTTAACATTTTTTCTTCTTAAAAATATTAAAATAATAATAAATTCACGCTGACGCCATATACCTCGTTGTTTGGCCGAGCTTCTCTATTACTGGAGGAGTGAGCTTTTTTGCTGCTCTACAATTTACTATATTGCAATAATTTAAAACTAAAAAAAAAAAAATGGAAATGTTTAAGCTAAAGCTTAGCTTGTCCGCAGCCTAATTAAGTTACACTTTTTGAACAGGTGGCAAACCTTTTCAAAGTGTTTTTGAACCCAAACGTTCTTCAATCACTTCTGCTTAAATTATCTTAAAAACTTAGCCCAAGTAAAATTTTAGGTTTAAACAGATTTATTTTACACACAAAATCTCGATTAAAAATTCATAATTTTACAAATAAATCATTTCTGAATAAACTGAAAATGAAAAAAAACATTGCGTATAAAAAGAATCACTATATGAACAAATTTGCGACTGGGTGTACGTATTTACAGTATAATCCAACATTAAGAAAAATGTCCTGCCCGAACACTGGTCGGCTGTGGATAGTATTGCAGCGATTACCAACCCATTTATTCGAGTGTGCGCTCTGTGATGATAATAGAAGATGACTTCAAAAGCAATAAAGCTACCTTGAGAGCATAATGTATTTAAAGATAAATTTCAAATTGCAAAAAAAGAATGTTTCTACTTGCAATATTCTGAAATTTAAGCCTCTATATTTTCTTAAAGTGATTTGAGATAAGAAGATTGCTGAGCTGTGAGTTAAGGTAACATTTGTTAGATTAAACTCGGAGGTCCTTAGTGCATGCTGTTTCTCATCTGGCATAAATTCGCCTCATAAATAGCCTCAGCGAACTGCAAATTTTTCGAGCTAGGGTCAATTAAAGCTGCAATATTTTCAAATAGAACATATGTATGTATGTATGTGCGTAGTTAACAAAATTGTTCGGCTGCTTAAAATTGTGCTTAATAATTAAAATTACATATTAACACATATTTGTCCACAGATGGACGCCAAACAAATATGTATGTACTCATGTGAACAAATGAGCCCGGCACTTTGACAATATTCTTCCACCGCTTCAAAAACAAAGCTTGTCGCTCGCTCCACATTTCAGCTCTTTACCGAAAGCCACACAGCTACTGCGCATGGCGCATGCTCCTTAGAATTGTGAGAATGCTGCAAAAATGCTATTGCACTCACACCGAATGCAAGGTGTGCTGTGGTGAATTTCTGGCCATACAGACAAAGTATTGTTGATTGGTTTTTTTGTATTTGCTATTGTTGAAATTACGCTTTTTGTTGTTGGTTTTTATGTCTTTTTTGAATATTGTCACCAACAAATTTTTAGTGCACAAATGCATTTCATTGCATTTCGATAATATTTGCGTCCAAGTTAACATTGTACAAATAAAAGTTCGCTTTTGTTTATTTCGCATGTATTGCTATCAGCTTTCTTACTAAATCTTAAGTGAAATAGAATTGGCCAGTTGCCAAATTAAAATTGTATTGTATATTTTATTAAAATGTTTTCAAAGCATAAATTTCATGGCATTACTCATTATAGTACAAAGATTTGCGTATGGTGGTGATGTGTGCGCATACCAAGCAACCGTCTATCATACTAACATACATACATACCATACAATGTACATATACGTATGTAACATACATACATACATATGTACATATATTTGGCTTCAGATGTTTACTAGCAATTATGGTCACGGCGACGATTTCAAGTAATAAAATGTATTTAATTTGTATTTTTCTTGTCCAATGTAACAATGATAATAATTCACGCAATGCTCATCACAACAAATTCGAATAAAAACAGACTTTTGCAACAGCAAGATCATTTGGTCTCGTTGTGTACTCGTATTTAGAAGATGGGCGAGAAGTCAGCCATTTGCATTTTTGAAGAAGAATCTTATTTAGTGTACAAAATGCTTGTGTTACGAATGAATCCACAAGGAAGTTACATGTACAAAGAAAGGTTTTTATAAAAGCTTCATAATTGTATAATAATTTATCACAATAAGGTAATTGGTGTCTGAACTATCATCAACCAGAGAGAAGATAAACAGGTACCGCGTTGCACTTGGACATAAAGGTTTACAACATCTTCGTCAATGAAGCGTCGTGAGCTGATCACGAAACTGCGAATACTCTTGCAAACTCCAGGGGGTTATTAAGGAGATGTCAAAATATTTCAATATTTTACTCGAAAAACCAGAGTAGCTCTGTAAAGAGTAATGAGATGAGGCCACCTTGTTATCTTCCAGTCAGCTATCAGCAAAGGTTTGAACCATAAGTTCATAAATCGCTTAAAGTGACTGTTGTTTTTTGGCATTTTGGTTTTATAAATAGGATATTATGTGCTTCTCACATAGAAAAATCAATTTTGTTTATATGTTGTATGAAAGGAAATACGCCGGAAAAAAAAAGAATTGCTACTTTTTAAAAAGGAAAGTATTTACAATTTAAAAGTCTAAACCAATATTGATAGCAAACGAATTCAATTTGAGAATGTTTCAAAACGAAGATATTTTCAAGAGAGTTGCCAACTGTTAAAAAGTTAAATTTAATTTAAATTATATATGTCACTTTATTAAGATTGTACAGCGAAAAAAAAGTATTGTTTTTTTCCATTTATGTAAAAATTAAACATGGTGAAATTATATACAGGTGAGGTCAATAAATGGCATAAGTCTAAATCTTGACAATTCTCGCTGTGTTAATTCCAGTAATGTACACTTAGTCAATATTCTATTACTTTTCCATGCAAAATGAAATTGTACTTTAATGATCAAAAATTTGGATTACTGACAACCTGACAATAATGTGTTTACATTGTGCTTTCGCGAAATTGTGTAAAAATTTGAAATTGAGGTAAGTAAATCAATTTATTTACATTAAAATGTAATTAAATGTGTTTTAATTTACATAATTGATGTACAGCGGGCGCTTATCTTGTTATTCCAGCACGTTTCCGTAATTTTTAAGGTTCGACTTGTGCGAAATAAGAAATCATATTTATATTTTTGCAGAATATTTTCCACGATTTTGCCGTGCGATTTTTAAACGTTCTGCTTATGCAAATTCAGGTAAGGACTGTGCGGTATTATTTATAGTGTTGTGATAAATTGTGGAAACATTTTTGGATGTACATACATACATCCGCACATACACATATTCTTATGTAGGTATATTATTGCTGATTGTTTTCTATTCGCTGCCCAATCCAAAAAAAAGGTCTCAGTGTCTGCGAATTGAGGTAAGGATGCTGTGAAATCATTTAGTGTTGTCATAAATTTTGAAGACATTTATTCTTATATTATTGCAGAGCGTTTTCCAATCGCTGTAAAAATCGTCAAATTAACCGAAAAAAATAAGGAATCTTTTTTTTTAACGCAGAATGCACTTTAGAATACAAGATTTAAAGCGAAATTAAGACGGCATTTAAATAAATAGTGCTTTTTCAGCTAAGATGTTTTCCACTTTAATCGTATTGTTTTATTATTTTATACATACCAGTTTGTATAAAAGATTGCTATAAAATGATTAATATCTACTATAGCTATACAAAAGTACAGAATTGAAGAACAATTTTATTAGTACTACTTTTTTCCCTTACTAGTACTAATTTACTCCCTCTTCCTACTACTTCCGAAATGCATGTCACAATTATCGTAGCATACCATCTGGTGAATTCATACTATGGAAATTAAAATTTTATAAACTTTGTTAATATAAGAATGCTTTCTATACAATTCAAGGTAGTTGATAAAATATTTTCGAAACTTAAGCTTTTAAAAGATAAAATAAAATACGCGGAGCTCTTGGTTTTTGCTTTGCTGCCCTTCCTATTCAACGTGTCTTGGCTAGTACACACACATTTTTTTTCAAACTATTTTCTAAGTTCGTAAAAATAAAAAAATAAACTTACACGCATTCATCCAAATTTCAAACTTTGATTTGGGATTTTCATATGATTTTTAGTTTGTTATTTTGTAGCTTTTAAAAAACATTGTCTTTATATATTTATGTTCATTAAAAATATTACCTTATTGTTTCCATAATCTTTAATCATCTTGCTCGTAAATATTGAAGTAAAAATTTAATTTTTTTAATAATTTGTTATCTTATTACTCATATAATATTTAAGCCAAAATGTTTTGCATCAAAATTCTATTGCATATAATACAATTGTCAAAAGTAAACAAAATTCTTAATTTATGTTTAATATTCGCGGCAATATTTTACACATACATTGTTGTTTCAACAATTCCTTTGTGAATATGACTATATTTTAAATTAAAATATGGCGGATCAGTAGAGGCTCGAGAGCTGACTGACATTCGATCGACACCTATTTATTTGAAATCAATTTTCAACGCAAAAATTATATACACACAAACATATATATCTAGATCACATTTACACTTAGGACCAGTTTGAGAGTATCAAGAAACATTTTACAGTAGATAAGCTCACGTTAGTGATTTTTCCGTACATTTTTTGCTACAGATTTTTGTAAATCGGTAATGCGAGACCAACTTGATTACGGGCAGAACTATTTTTTGTGTATGCAAACGAATAGTTATTTATGGAATATTTAAGGGCTACCTCAAGACTCTTTTAGGTTCATTTCGATACTGGACCGGGATCATTTCGGAACTAGTTTGGGATTATTTTGGGACTATTTCAGGAATAATTTGGGAATAATTATCAATTATTTAAAACTAGCTCCGGACGTTTTTGGGACTAATAGGAATTCATTTCGGGAATGGTTCACAGACTATTTAAGAACCATATCGAGGCTACGAACTTTCTATGTTAATGTATTTAAAAAAAAGGATACTATATTCCAATAGTCCCAAATATATTTCATTTAGCCTATTCAGAAATTCGACTGTGTGTTTGTGAAATACATTTGTGTCATTCTAGCTTTTCTGAGCCACGTAAAAGCTCTTCCTTAATACATTTGCCCATTTCTAATTAAATTTGAGTTTTTCCGAAATTAATTTCAGTTGGAAAAGGTATAGTGGTGCACGATTTCAAGACTATTGCAGGCATATTACATAACTAGTCAGAGATCATTCAACGAACGTTGTGGGACTTGTTCAGAGGCATTTCCGGAAAGTTTCTGTACTAGTTTGGGATAGTTTTGTGACTTGTTCGAAGTTTAAGACTTGTACGAGTTTGTTTCAAAAAACCTCTTTTGTGACTAATTCGAAACCATTTGGAGAAAGTTCGCAAATTAGTCTTTAAATGTTTCTGAAATATTCTCAAAGTGCTACTGGTTCTGATTAAATGAAAAATAAAATGAAATTATTGTTGAATTTTAAATCTGACAGGCTGCTAAACACAAGATATATGTACAAAATGTCCAAAGCTTGTCAATAATATGCTGATGCTATTCAATTGTGCGTTAGTATAAATATTTAGCACAATGAGTGAACGTACACACGCACACACGTATAAACAAGCGCGATCACGTATACGCCCCCTACCGCATTGAATCGAACGTATGTTAAGAGTATAACAAGTGCTATAAAAATAAAACAAGTTCAGGTATTTCGATTTAAAAATTCTTTTTAGCCATTGGCGACCATTCAGGCCATTTGCATTGCTTTCAAAATGAAATGTTTTTACATTTAAATTTCACTCAGCACTACAAGCCATTGTAAATATGTATATATGCATTTATATGTAGATAGTCGCATTGCTGCACAACTAAATTATGTGTTTTACTGCGAATGCAATTAAAAATTCTGTTAGCCCGTCCAAGCGCAAAAATTAATGTTCGACTGTCAATTCGGGAGCCATTTTCACAAAGTGGCCGCAAACGACGAAAATGTGACACTAGCCAAGTTCTAACTATACAATTGTATACATACATACTTACATATGTATTGCTCACAGCAACAACAATTGCATTAACGTTCGAGCAGCTAGCATTTAATAGCCGCACACGCGCTAGCCCATATTCGCCGTCGGCCATAGGAGGCATTTGCATAGATCGGCTTATATATAACTATATACATATCTATATGTGCATATGTAAATATCTCTATCAACAACACAAACAAAAATGTTGCAAATTTGTGGTAACAATAGAAACAATTGCTTTTGCCTACGCGTTGCACGATTTTCACCCAATTTCATTCAACTGCCGAGTGGGTGCATCCCACTCAAAAAACTTATCAACTTTGCAACTGTCAAATCGCTGCGTGTGGGGATAAGGGTGTGTGTCTATGCGCCGATTTCTAAATGCAATTTAATAATATAAATTTGACGAACACCATAGGTTCTTCTCTGTGCTGCAATGAGGAAATGATTGATTTTTGCTTACGTGGATGGAAAATATTTTTGACATACTTTCATGTGCACATTATTTATGCAGAGTTAAGAGATTCGCAACAAGTAAATTGTAAGTGGCTCATGCTTATTTCGTTATTTCGCCATGTGCGGTATATAAGTTATCACCAGCTACTCCATGATATCAATTATGTTGAGTTTGTCGCCAGCCACTGCACAATACCATTTATGCTGAGCTTGGTAAATGGACATCTGCAACCAGCAGCGCTTCTATCGTGGGTGTATGTTTGTGCTGACGTGGCGATTAAATATCAGAACTGAGAAGACCGTTAGCAGCGCATCCAGCAGCGAAGCCGTCATCCAGCATAGCCAGCGTAGGTTAACTTTAAGTTCAGCTTCTCTTGTAAGTTCAGTTTACGAAAGGAACTCAATAAACATACTTTGTTATTTCTTATACGAGTTTTCCACACGCTAACTTATGTAAGCCACTTGTTGCTGATCCCTGGTCCTACCCAATTCAAAGGTTTTTTTTCCACCGTAGTATCATCATTCATTCGAACGACATGGCCAAGCCATCACAGTCGCTGAATTTATGCGCTATCGCAAGCAATCCCGTGCGATGTCGGGGTGCTCAGCTAAGATCAGGGATTAGTTCTATGTGCTTAGGTCTATCAATGGCTCTGATATATGGAAATGGTTCTTGATCGTGGTCTCGAAGGTGGGGGCTGGATAAAGCCGTCATGTGTACCGTGCCGAATATAAGCCTGACTGGAAGCCCCCAAATAGCACAGTCGCGTACGGTGCCCTCTGGGAACCAGGTCGCATCCAGTTGATCGCAGAGAGGTTCAGACGACATAACTGCAATAATCCAAAAAGGGTTAAAACCCACGGCCCATTTTTTGCGGAGGTCGCTAAGGAGAGCACCGGTGCTGCGAGCCAGATGGTCCTGATGCTAAATAGAGAGTCCCTGCCGTTTCTGGAAAGGACGGCATCAGGCATAGCTTCGACACCGCTCGAGAAAGGGTATACTCCAACGACGTGAATACAGCGCACATCGTGGAAGTGGAGGTGGACCAAAGCAGCGAGGATGAAGAGGGCGAAGAGCCAGGGAAGATCAATGCGATGGAAGATCTGCTGCGTCCTCAACATCGTCGCTGGGCGTCGGGTTCACCTTTCGCAAATACACGGATGAGATGCTCATGTCAGACGACGCCAACGAGGCAAATCGGACAGTGGTCCGACTGAGTTTACACTGGTAAGTGGGGCAACTGCGGGAAAACCTAGAGCTTGCGTTATTGTAAACTGAAGACTAAAATTTCTGTTTCTTCCTCAATTTAGTAACGAGGACACGACAACCATGTACCTAGCTCACGACAGGACCATTCTGACACCGATTGTCTCGGAGAAGTCCTTCCCAACATAGAAAATATACACTCGAAAACATGGTAAAAATCGTATATCGTCATATAACTTAGTGTAAAATTGTCAATTTTAACATTATCGACAAAACTATCGACTGTTTCTAAATTGTTTGAGCTTATTGTCAAGCAGAAGCTATATTTTGCGATCAAGCGCTTAATTATGACCCAACAGCATGGATTTATGTCAGGGAGATCCACCGTAACAAATCTTGCATCTTTCTCCGAATTTTGTCTGTCCGCTTTTAATAATCAAATCCAAGTCTATGCAGTCTACACGGACTTTTCCAAAGCCTTCGACAAAGTAAGTCATTCTATTTTAGTTTCCAAATTAGTAAGTCTGGGCTTTCATTCAGTTTTTCTTTCGTGGTTAAAATCATATCTCTCTTCACGCATCTGTACTGTCGTAGAAGATAATGTGGCACTCAGTTAGGTACAGTGGGCGAAATATGTGATCTTGGTGTGGTTTTTGACTCGAAATTCCTATTTTAAAGCCATTTAAATTCCACCATTGCTAAATCATATTCTATGCTTGCCTTTATTCGGTGATTCAGTTCAGATTTTAGTGATCCTTAAACCTTGAAACTGTTATTTACCTCACTTGTACGCTCTAAATTAGAATAAACTTAAAATCTCTAAACTCTAGAAAAACTATATTTTCTCTCACATTTGTCTTTGACATTATAAGAGGTGCGATTGACTGTCCAATTTTATTAGAACACATTCGTTTTAATATCCCTTCAAGAAGCCTTCGTAATCACGAAACTTTTTTCATAGAACGAGTTAGAACGTTGTATGCTGCGAATTCTCCTATTTTAAGAACTCTAACTGAATATAATAAAATTTTGGATTTTTATTTATCTAAAACTAAATTTAAGGAATTGTTAAATGTATTGGTTAAGTAATTTTTAATTGTATCTTACGTACATCACAATAATCTGTATGCAACTTTTATGTTCTCTAGATTATCTACGTTAAATAAATAAATAAATATTCTGGTTCCGGATATAATCACAAGTCTACTGAATACAAAGAAAGTTGACTTTTATGTTTCAGATGATTTAAACGAAAAAAATCGTGGCGACGGCGAAGGTACCTATTTCTGCAAGGCTCTACTTTGAAGCGCCACTATTATGATTTGAATAAACTTTTTGACAAAGTAAAACCGTCAAATTATTGATTATATCCCTTAGTTTAACTTACGCGTTCAATAGTCTTGTTTTGAAAAAAGTTATAAAAAAAGGTGATTTTGTGGTATCTGAAGTAGAATACCCTCTAAGAACCAACTGAGAGCGGCTATACGTATTCAAGTGGCTTGGATTGGAGATAATTTTAAGTTTGTCCGTAGGCGCAGATTCATATTTTCCATGTCATCATTTATCCTTGTCGGTATGTTGTAGTGGCAGTTGAAAGTCTTTCAAATTTATTGAATGGAAGTTCAAGAGTTGTAATGTTCTTGCAAAAATATTTGCAAGGGTTATATTTGCAATTAATAATAAATTAACAATAAAAAAGCAAAATATCCATAAAACTTGACCATGAAAGTTTTGTTCGTAACGAGTTCATTGCTGGCACATTAAAAATCTAATTATACATAGGTATGTATGTACATATATATACATATATCTATAGAGGGTATGCAAGTGAATACACACTCACAAAATTAGGTACATGTGTGTGTGTATGTGTGTGTTTATGAGAGCACTTTTGTCGACTTGCACTAACACAAATGCAGCACATCTACAAATAAATGTTGGCACTCATATGTGTGTATGTATGTCTAACTAAATTGATATATGTACATATGCATGTACATATTTGAATTATTTTTTATTTCTACAAACAAAAAACGGAAAGAAAAAAGTCCGAAAATCTTTGCTTTTATCTGTATTTGTGGCAGCTATTGCTTTTGCCTTGCTGCTGCTGGCGCGAAATCGCTTGAATGCTATTTTTAACAACGATTGTAGGTGGACATCAGCGTGGCTATGGCATGTTCTTGGGGCTTCATCTCAACCAATTCTATTTTATTTTTCTTTGTCCTCGCAAAACCCGAAATACAAATTTTATAATCACACCAACATACATATACTCGTACATATGTAAGTGTGTGTGTATATCTTTGTATGTGCAAAGGCGGACGCACACATCCAAATATAAGTATATTCATCTAACATATACATACATACATATGTGAATAATTTGTTAATAAAATTGTGTGGGCATCTTTTGTTTTTAATCTTACAATTGTAGGAATATCTGTCGGATTATTTCGTGTACTGTCCGTTGTTGTTCGCGAACAATTAATACGGATATTTATGTAGATATAACTACGCGCCTAATTGAACCCAATCAACTTTGTGGCGAACATTCAAAAATGATCTTAGATATCCAATTTAAATGTCGAACTGAAAACGAATCACAACCAATCTAAGATTTCCAATATACTACATACACAGTACACACATATTTATGCATATTCTTTGGAACACCAAAAAAAAGCTTTTAATTTAAGAGCACCTTTGGGAATAGGATCGATTTTGAATTAGTTACCAAGGGAAAATTCATTGGATAACGAGCGTTCCGTTTTGCTTGCGAATAGTTTGGTTATCTACAAGAAAACAAGTTTTTTCACACTCCTTATCGAAGACGGCACTTGAAAAAAACTTTTCGTTTTCCAATCACCCTTCAAGGCTCACCTTCGATAACAATCTCCATTACAAAATGCAATCAAGCCTTCGCGGTTTCTTATTTCATCAATTACTTCGTCAGCTGTAATTCCAATATCACGATGCATTGCAAGAGCAGCTAAGCCATTGAGGCGTTCCTAAAAGCCAAGAAGTATGAAACATGTAAATAATTAATTTGTAATATTTTTTATACAGGTGCGGAGTTTAAAAATCTGTAATATAAACCTCTTTACTCCGGTTTCTCTGAATTGTTTTCAGTCGTTTCAAACAAGAGAAGGTTCGTTCTGGAGTGGAAGTGGATACTGTCAACGTAGCCAAAAGTCTCAGCAACATGTTGATGTCTGGAAAATTTTCATGCGGACAATGAGCGAACGCTTCAAGAGAATTCAAGAGCCTAATACTGCCTTTAGAAGCTAGGCACATTTTCAACTCAGATAATATACAGCGGAAGGTCCAGAATGATGGAATTTTTCATTTTGACAGTATTGATAAATTCCTCAGTCAACTTGTCAATTTCATCCGATTCGTGCTTGAAAAGTGCCCCGAATCCTTTGAGTACGTGCTGGTGGTTAACAAATATTTCTCCAAGATTCATGATGTAAATGTCCAGAGGTGGACTGAACACTGTCACGCAAAAGTACTCGTCTGTACTTCTGTACGCTACGAGTTTAAAAAGTATTAAATTTCGATTCTTTAGTTCGTAATTAGACGGGGAAAAAATATATAGCATGAAAAAGTTTGCTTTTGTATTTATCATGTTTTCATTGTATTGGCCTTGATAACGTTGTTCGAAGCTTAAAATGTCCTGATGAAAATATTCTCCTTGCCATCTAGAAGCAAACTTTATACGGAAAAAAAGGTAGTTTCTTTTCGTTTTTGTTCATAATTAACCAGAAAATCGTAAAATAAACTTTAGGACGAAGAACGACATTTTTTTTGTAAAGCCGTGTTATCCGCGTTATCACTTTTAAAAATATTATGATTCTTTTGTATTAGAAATCTCTTCATTTTGGACCATAATATATACTATTTCTGTTCAAGAACAAACTGAAACTGACTTGTTTATTTATACGATTAATCGCCGGTGTCAGTAAGCCTGAGTCGCTCGAAAATTTTCATTCGAAGATATTATTTGCTCATCACATCACACAAAACACAATTGAAATTCACAAAAGGTACACGAGCTTGCTTTCTAGTTCTGTTCATGCACAAAATTTTTAAATGTAGCTTGCACACATTGAGATAAAGGTTTATTTGTACTTAACAAAATTTGTTAACTGTTAACATATCGCTTGTTTAAATATAGCCAACTGGATCTGGTTTTGTGCCATATCAAAATTTTTTTTGTACCAACAAAATCTCCATTTGTACTTAACTTTATTTGGGCCAAATAAGAATATGTATACTCGTATTAACAGAGAATATATATTTGGTAACAGTTAATAAATTTTTGTTACAGTTACCATTTATTCAGACTGTGACGAATAAAGATATATCTTAACTACAAACAAACCTTTTCCTCCGTGCATGATAAATATTTCAATTGTGTAGATAAAAGTACATTACTCTTGAGTTATGGCTTTCAAAAAAATTTATGTATATCTAATACCTATGCTTGAATCCCCAACCAAGCGCAGCAATCTCCATGATCCCCCCTATCTACGCCACTGTATGTGATTTTTGAAAGCTTAGGTGCGTTGTGAGTTCATTCGCAGTTCAAATGATCACCTCCATAAAATTTTTATAAAATAAAACAAAATAATACCATATTGGTATATGAACGCTATTGAAATGGATTTATTTCTTAATAATTTATATGAGTGTTGCCACCCGTTTAAAGGGTCGTTATTAAGGTAATAAAATAATTAAACTATTTATATTCATATGAATTACAATATGTGACTCGAACGAAAGCGAATTACGAATGTTTTAATTTGAAGATATTTTGTAGATGTTTGCCACTTGTTTTAAATGTCGATTTTAAAATGGTTAAACGAATGTTATATGAAATAATTATATAAAGCTATTACACGAAGATATTTTGGGAAGCTTTAGTTTCAACATTTAAACATCCCCTTTTTAATTTTTGTGAAGGATTGCCACCTGCTTTAAGATTAAATACAAATAATTAAGCTAAATATACTATGTACAAAAATATGTATAACAGCCGACAAAGTATAATTTTTGTAATATGAAGAACGAGTTAGAAATATTTTAGCTGATAAATATTTTAGAGGGGGTTGCCACATGTTTCAAATGTCGAATTAAAATTTGTTATAAAAAGTTATATAAAATGTTTCTTTGTAAATATAAAATTGAACATTAAGAATCATTAGTTGGCACATTTAGAAATTTGTTTTAGTTTTAAAAGAGAGCTGCCACCTGTGAAAAAAATATTTAATAATAATTAAGTCAAACTATCTACTAAAATAAGTGTGTATCTGTAGAAAAGACATCTTAAGAGGCTTTATTTATAAATTAACTACACAGGGTTGCCACCTGCTTAAAACATCAAATTTATTTATAATTAAGTTAATTAAATAAATGAAATATAAAATTTCAAATAAAAATATTGCTCAAATACCAAAAGCAAATTAAGATAGTTTCATTTTGGGAATATTTTAAAGAGGCTTGGAATGTGTGTTAAATATTAAACTTGAATATATTACCAAAGAATTATGTTGATTACATGGGTATAAACGAAAAAAAACTACTTTGAATATTTAGAATTTATTTTTAATTTTTTAACGAGGGTTGCCACCTGTTTGAAACGTAAACTTTTCTTGACTTTTTACAATTATGGCTGTGGAAAGTATAATTGTTATTATTGTTTTTAGGGTAGATAGTATTGTTACCTTCTGTTGAATGTAGGAAATTAAAGAAAATTTTAATTTGAAAATATGTACTTAGAAGACAGTTCATATTATAAATAGTCGAATTTAATGAAATTCTATAAAAGTAATAGGGATAAAATTACTGGTAGAAGATTTTGGCAAATATTCATGCTTTTACCAACATAAAAACTGCTAGAACATTTAAAACCTACTAAAGTACCTGAGAGCGCTAAAATTTTATGTGAGATAGTAAAACTAAAAATTATTCTATTTTATATACATACTATGCACTCTATACATATGTACATAAACTAGGCTGCCCAGAAAATCTGCTAAAAGCATCAAAACACAAAATTTTTCAAAAAAAAAGCGAGCTAAAAAAACCTCAATTGTACGGTAAATATGTTTAAACATAACATACATACATGCATATGTTCATATGTATGTATTTATACTCGTCTCTTCACAAAATGTGATTTTCGTTGACGATGTTGCCACATCTACCGCCACCACCATTAGCCCAGACGTTTGGTGCTACATTTGATTTTTTTCTCTATGCGAGATCACCAAGCAACAGCACACATTTTTGAGGCTTTGTGCCAGTTCACTGCGAATACGAATGTTTTCATTTGTGTTTGTAGATATTTTTGTTGTAAGTGTGTGCTTGTTAAATTTACTTTTCTAATTTTATGTATGTACATACATAATGTTTGTTCAATGTACTGGTTGCGGTTTTTTGTTAGCCAAGTTCTATTGGCCTCCCGTGGGGCGGGCATGTTGCCGTCGACAAAACATACGAGCCATATGAACTTGTCTAATCTGTTGTGTTAGCGAGTCTGCTGTAAAAATAGCCAGTAGAAATTGCATTTCCTAGTTTTTGTAGTTTTCTATTTTCTATTTTCGAATTTTTAAATTTTTTTTTATTTCACTTTGTAGGTACATACTCCTTAAGGTGACATGCAGAACTGTCTGTACATATTGACCACTTAAAAAATTGGAATGAAGAAACTACATGATACAATTAGTAGATTGCATAAAATATATTTTTTTTATACTTGATACTTGCTAGTGGGTTTTGAACACGTAGTGAACACATTCATTCACAGTATTGACCACCTAATTAGACACATTTATGCAAAGATACGCTGTATAACGTTTTTTCCACATCTACTTTGAGACAACGCGAATAATGGTCATCGAGACATTTAATAAAAAAAACTTTGAAACCTCGTCGAAAGCATATCAAATTGATGCTTTGAAGAACGCTGTGTGATTCACAGGAGAAGATCAGAGCTTTCAGCATTACTGTAATCCGGCTCATAAGCCAAAATTGGCAGAGGTTGGTATGCAGAGTTCTATTCCGAATTTCATTTATTCAGTTCATTGACCAACTGACAGCATGGACCTCGAGCGGTTAAACTGAAAATAATTGCTATTTCTGAAGCCTACAACTTGCACATCTAAAGCCGCCGCTTGGCGACTTTCATGATAAGACCAGCCAATGAACATATATTACAAAGAACGATCAAGTTTAGTTCCGTTACGGTCAACATCAACGTACCAGCCCAGGTCTTGAAACCACTAATTATGTGTTGCCCACCAGTATTCAAGCTCTTTCCACTCCCGTGGATGAGGGCTTTGTATGTTACGTATTTCTCCGCAGCAGCAGCATGCTCTTTGGATGCTTCGATGCTGAAAAATGTGCTATTCGCAACCATTAGCAATCGTTTCGGCTGCTCTCCGCTTTCAAAGGTAGTCTCATGAAAAAAGTTGAATCTTGCGATTGTTCAAATTAATACCCCTTCTTCACCCGCGTTAGAATTAAAGTAATTCTCTGGGCGCTCGAAGAATACTTCGAAATTTACCAATAAATCTTAGTTATTGTTTCGTTTGTGGGGCCATCAACGTTTAGGGATGTTTTCATTTTAATTACACTATATTTAACGAGATGGGTTCAAAGTTCCAACTACATCTCATTTCAGTAATCACAGCTTGTTCAGTAAGGTTGAAATATTTATATAAGCATTTTTTTGGAAATAGAAGTTTCTCTAATCGATTGTTTCAGCGAAATAGAGGAGAAACTTCATCACAGAATAAAATACTATGTTGGCAATTAAAGTTTTTTTTATAAAATCTGCAATAATAGTATACTCATGGCACAAGTAAAAACATACTAAAGATTTCAGGAAACATTTATTTGAAGAAATTTAGGGTATGTAATATATGTATGTCCAGTCCAAACTGTATTTACTTCGACGAGCAGATCTTGTGAACTTAGTTTAAGATTGAAATTTAAAATCAAATTATACCTGTAATACTCATATCTGAACATTTCCACATAATATTCGAGTACATCCATACACTCTGCCACTGATTGTTAATAAAGCGTTGCAGCAAAAACAAAGCAAAGCTTTTGGAGCTTAATTTGAATGCAGTTAGTTTTAGAATTCATTTAATCAATTGTATTGCACATTAAATTGCAACAAATACACACATGCCACATATTAAATAACATTTGTTGCACATATACATATGTACATATCTACAAATATGTATATATTTTGTACAAACAAGTGGAGGATAACAGAAGGACGGCGGCATAACCAAAATTTCATTAGGTAAAATGAGCTTAGAAGGGTCCTTGAATTGAATTCAGTACGGGGTGAGAGTGCGAGAGGAAAAATTAATTTATATTATGATTTCATTTTTGTTTTACTTTGAGGCTAGGACGGTAGGCTATGATCGAGATAGGCAAATATTCGAAAACCGCACATTAAAGGCGCGTTCACTTACCCATTATTCTAGGCGGACACGTGGCATGATCGGGACCTGAAGTAGTTGACAATTCAGAATAGTTTTATGTACAGTAGAATCCAAAAACTCTATTAGACATAGGACAGTAAGTGTGCATTTAGTTTGTGATAGAGCGCGAAGCGCATTATTTGCTTCTTTTGTTTTTATTTTTTTTTTTTTTTTTTTTTTTTTTTTTTTGTTCTTTGTAACAAGATATACATAAGTTAATTTAATACATTAGTTTCCAAACAGAAATTTTTCATCATTTTGAATACTTTGCTTAACAATTCGCATATTCAGTTCGCCTCCACTTTGTTTTTTGTTTTTTGTTTTATTTTATTTTATTTTTTATTTTTTGTTTGTTAGTCACAAATGCACGGGTTAGCTGGAAAACCTGCTAAGTGTAAATTCTTGTTTTTTCTACTTAATTAAAACCAAAAAACCTCTATTAAATAATTCCTATACTTTTTGTAAGAAATTTCTTTCGTTTTTAGTCAGATTTTTTATTTTAAATAGTGTTTGTGTAATATTTGCAAATAATTTTTAAAGTTTCTACATGTCTATGTGCACTAACTACCATTGCTCCTTTGTATTAGTGTATGTGCTTTTGTTGTTGTTTTTTTCTGGTTTGTTAATAAAAACTGCAACTGCTTGGCTTTTATTCCAAAAACGCAGATGAAATCTTAATAAATTTATGCAAAAACTAAAGAACACTTAAAAGCTAAATGCAAATTTTCAAACTTTTCTACTAAATGTGCACGAGAAAAACTGCGTAAAAAAGTATAAAGTCAACTTCGAGAAGATAAGTAAAGAAAAGTTCACAATTAAAAGAAGAACATAGAAAAACTTACAGAATAAAACTGCTACAAAATCGGTATCCTCGATGATTTTTAAAAGAATTTTCGAATTAACCTCCTCGATGCGATCGGGCAAGTCCATGGCTTCCAGGGAGGTGAGGAAATCGAGTACGCCCTCCTCGTCCATAAGATCGCCATCATAGATAATTGGTTCTTTTTCCCTAAAATTAAATATGAATTCGTATGCAATTTAAGTATAAATGTATGTATATACATACATACATATGTGCCACTTTCAAAATAAAGAGTTCATAAAATTAAGTATTTTTTTAAATTATATTTCCACCCAAAAAGTTTGATTTTACTAATTACAAATATGCAGTCAATTAGTGAATTAATCAACATCGCTTTTTTTTAGTATTTAGGAACATGCAGCTCTTTTTAGAGACTGCACTGTTGACAATTTTGAAATCACTGTTGAGGTAATTTGGACAATTGTCCAACTAAACTTCGAGTTTAGTAAATCCAAAATATATTTATGAAAATGCCATTTTTGTAATAAAAACATAAACTTAGCACAGAGTTCTCTACTAAAAACTGTATAAATCCAAGTTTTAATTAAAAAAATTCGCAATCTTTCATTTATAGTACATAGTTTTTTTTTCCAAAAATTTTGGTTTTTTGTAATATACTGTTTTAAGCTTATTAAATTTTAGTAAAACCATATAAGAGTTTCCAATGGTTACAAATCATCGTTGATTTTTGACAATAAATAAATCTATCAAAAAATAAATGCCAAAAATCAACAGTGACATAAAGCCAGTTGGAACGTGCACATTATCATGCTAAAAATTTAATGAACTACCAACTGCATATCCCAAATATTATTGAATTTTTTTTTAAATATTATAAACTTTTAAAAATTGGATTTATAAGGTTTTTGTTACAGAATCAATTATATTTTTATTTAAATGCAATGAATCCGGCAACTATTTCCGCACGAAATAAGTGTTGACAATAAGGAGAAACAATGTTCGAAAGCGGAACAGTGAAAAGTGGACTATTTCGGGCGAAAAAGAACCTCCCGATAAGGGTGAATATAATAAACAGCGTTTGTAAAAAAAAATCACAGAAACATACATATGTATGATGTTCATGGGGATCATAATTTTATTAAGTTATAAGCATTTTTCAAACCTTGTTCATATAAATTGGACTTGAATCTTTTTATATGAAAAACTCCATTTAAATATATTTATTTTTAAGTATTCGAAGATTAAATAAAGAAAATTGTTTTGTTAATATTATATTTAATTCAGTATTTCTCATAAGCTGATAGCTCAAAATTAAAAAAAAAAATAGAATATACTCTATTATACGATCCCTTCAAACACATCTCACTTCCAGAAAATATTAAGGTATGTATTTTATAAAATATTAAAAAAAAACTTACCTGAAGTAAGTGAGTGCTGGAAAATTCTTTATTCCGTATTGCTTTGCTAGTCGTTTGTCGTTAATCTTTACGAAGTCAACACCAAATGAATCGGTGTCATCGTCGATTTTTTCGAGTTCCGCTAATACTTTATCACAGGTGACGCAGCTTCGCGCATCTAAAATTGAAGATAATCGACAAATTAGTTTATTTAAACAGTGTATTTTTGTTTGTTCATTACCATGTAAAAATGAAATTATGGAAGATATGTTTACTTGTACATAATAAAATTATGTTCAGGTATTGACCTTAAATAAATAAGCAATAAAGTATTGGCGATTATTCTGTCACAGTTGTAAGAGTCGTAAGTATACTAACTACTATGTATTTCGTAAATTCTTGGAATATAAATATTTTTTGTGCGCCTAAACGACCAAACGCATAAAAGTAGTGATCAAACACAATCAATGGCCATGAAAGGATACAAGCATAATTTTCGGAACTTCCCGCATTCTAGAACTACGAACTGCCGATCCTTTCCCCCACCAAGTCGCTTACGATCCTCTTTCGCTAAAGGGAAGATTTCAAACTGGACGCCGTAAGAAGGGGCGCGTACATACATTCAAAGCTCGAAGGTAGCCATGGAATGCCACACACCCGCAACAAGATGGCTGAATCTTTTCGCACAAAATATGATAAGAGTTCCAAGTCATTGGGGTATAGAGGAGAATTAAAAAACCGACGTACTCGCGCGAAACGACATTAGACAACCGGTTAAGGATACGATTGTGAAAAACGCCATACACTCTCAAACTTGCAAGCAACATATTTGCGATAGACTTAGAGAAATAGTAAATGATAGATGATGAGAAGAGATATGCCTTCGATTGGACTTGAGACTAGATGATTTTTGCAGAAACTGCTAAAACGAAGCGGAGGAGGTAAGGTTCTTTTATCTTTTATGCCGGCATCCTTTTCTATCCAGGCGAAACTCTTCACCCTAGCGAGACCAATCTTTGACGACCTTAAAATCTTGGAATTATTTATTTTTAAATCAGAAATTAATACGAATATCAATTTTGATAAATTTGCCTCCAAAATGTGCTTAAATATTTCATTGAGTTTCTACAGAGGATTTTAACAATACCGTTATGTTGTTGTTATAGTTGAACACAGTGACGACTAACGAAAACCTAAATTTGCGCATCAAGTCAAGGTTTCGAATCGTGTCGACGATACGTCGTTAATAGTGTTTTTCACCCAAAACTTGTGCAATTTTTGTTGTACAAGAGACTTGTCCCTCTACCAGACAAATAATAATAAAACCAAACTAAAATAAAGTAACGAAATAAAAACTTAGAGCATAAAAAATAAACAGCAGGTCTTCAGTTCGACGGTGTTATTCGAAAGGGAAGTAAGAAATATTTGTGTAGATAATTCACTAAATTTAGCCGATCCCGATTTTCACAAGACAATTTTGTTCAGCGATGAAGCTCGCTTTTGGTTGAATGGGTACGTTAATAAACAAAATTGTCGCATTTGGAGTGATGATAATCCTTAAGCCATTGTTGAGACGTCGTTACATCTCTGAAAATGTCACTGTTTGGTGTGCTCTATGGGCAGAGGGAATCATATGTCCATATTTATTCAAAAGTGAAGCCGGCCATAATGTTACAGTCAATGGGGAACGCTATTGAGCCATGATTAATGACTTTTTCGTGCCTAAATTGGAGGATGTTGATGGGGACGACCATTGGTTCCAACGAGACGGTGCTACATGCCATACAGTCAACAAAACAATCAATTTATTGAAGGACTATTTTTTGTGGGGTTATGTGAAGTCGCTTGTCTACGTAGACAAGCTCGAGACGATTGACGCCTTGGAAGATAATATTCGCCGCGTTATTGCTGACATACGGCCCCAATTGCTGTAAAAAGTGGTTGAAAATTGGGCTTCTCTGCTGGAATTTTTTCGAGCCAGCCGCGGCGGTCACTTGCCCGAAATCATTTTTAAAACATAAAGCAAATATTATAATAAAGCAAAATTAATGGTCATAGCAATCTTTATATGCGTTTTATTTCTTTTTAAAAACCACATGTCTAAAAAAAAACACCCATTACAATTTTCTCAATCAATGTAAACCACTAAATCTCATATAATCGTATCAAAAGTGCTTTAACATTTTATATTACTGTAAAATGGAATCGAAAGCCCCGACAGCTAGTACTCTTGTTTTTTAATTAGATATAATCACTTTGTTATATAATAATAATAATTATAATAATAATAATTTACTAAATAAAATGAAATTAATACGCCACAAATCATTCAGAACCCTCTTCTCATCAGACGAGGGGTGCAGGTCAAACAAAAAAATGCAATCGTAACCTAAAAAATAGTATTTTTTCGATTACTTGTAAAATGTTGATTCATTTACGGTTTATTTCTTAAACAAGGCATATTATGTTATTAGAATGAATATTCATATTACTCATATATCATGTACATATGTACATACATTTATGTGTATTTATGTAGAGTATTGCTGATGGGGCGATTAGATGAATACAACTACCCGTTACACATTAACAAATACAAATGCAAATTTAAACTTGAATGAATGGTAAGTTGTAAAATTAAAATCATTTCCTAGCAAAAGCAGATTATTAATGATCGCAAAACTGCCAGAAATATGTTGAATTAATTCATAAAAATGTATGCAAAACAATTAGAGATGCGGCTGAGCGACTGCACGCCGCTTTTAGCCATCGCCAATTGGCCCGCCCGCATCACTGCCGCACTTGTGCTAGCGCCTCCTGCGCTATGTAAATATGTAATTGCACAAAATCTTTTAGCCGTTTTGCACTAGTAAATGGGATGGTTGAGTTTTTTTTTGGCTAATGAAATGATTGTACAAACACACTTACACACAAAAAAAAAACAAAAAAAAAATACATACGTACTTATGTACGTCGGGGTTCATACTAGACACATTTACATGTCCATACAATTCTCATTTTCAATATTCACAAAATGCATATTATTTCTTTCTTAAGTTTTTATGCACCTTTTGATGAGTTGCATTGGTGGTATGCGATGAGCCAACGAACGGGCCTCTGAGTTTGTCAGCAAATGCAGATACATACAGACACATACATAAATGTATGTACATATGTGTGTATGTATTTGCGCTTTGATTGCTGTTGCTGATTTAAATCAGAGAGATGACAATTCTTAACCATTTCAATACAAAACCTGCCATCGATCAACCGGCGCTGACAGTCAACGATGCTGACGTGTTCGTGGCGATCGCAATGGCGCTGGCGATAGCTAAGTTGATTGGATGCTATTCGTGTGACTTGCTCACTTACGCCGGAAATGGCTTTTAATATTTAATTTTTTGTTAACCTTAGTTGCCTAGTGTATATAATATATTTTAAATGCATGTAATAAAGTGTGGGAAATTGCTTTACGTTCGCCCTTCTGGTGCATTCAGAGCTCTGCGTTTATTTTTGTTCATCTACTCAAAAATGATTCACTTCTCATGACTTTATCGTATTATTTTTCAACTCAATCGTTTACACGAAGTTGCAAAGTGTATTCCATTTCTTAAGTCCATATTAAATATTTTTTTCGAATTAAAAACTTTGTAAAATAAATTTTTTAGTAATATGTAGCACATTTCTTTTTTCATAGCTGTCTTTTATATTTTTATTTTTTATTTCAGCATGTATGAAAATAATGGTAAACTTTCACAGCTGCTTTCTAAAAAGGTCTATTCCAACAAAATATCATAAAACTAGATGACCCGGTGAACTTCGTATCACCTATCCTCTTTACTGAAAACTCTCCCTTTGGTAAAATGGCATCCCGCCGAGCAGAGTCCTTACGTCTGGTTTACGTTCACCGTCAGATTGATCGATATGTCGCCAACCGGTCAAAATTTTCAGAACTCTCGGAACTTACAAAGTAAAGTTGACCTACAATAAAATTATTTGATTTGTTGCATTTAATTTCGGAGGGATATGTTTCAGTAACAACATATGTGTATGCATATTTCACATTGTTACACGCACACTCACACACGTTTAGCATACTTATCTCCCACCGTTTTAATTTCGTTCGGTTATTGCTAACAATTCAAATGAAATGCGTAAATATATTAAGATGATGGTTTGCCGACGCGCGAACACGTAACGTATAATTGTCCATGAGATTTATTTATGGTTATCGCAAAGGCCAGACGCACGGGAAATTGTAGCCGCTAAATATCGAGTGGTAAATCCGTTGGAATCATCGGTTTACGTAGGATCAAGACATCCTCTTCTTTGTAATTTCCCATGATGATCTTGGCCCGATGACGTTATTCATTAGTTTTTTCACAACCAGGTTCGTTCCATTGCACAGTCGAGGTTGATTAATGTTACGCAGCATGATCACAACTGATCCTACTTTTAATTTTAAATTGTGAGGCAATTCCAGTGAATTGAAAAACTGCGATATTGTACTACGTCATCTTGGTTTGTAACTGTGTCAACTGGTTTGTAAGAAAACAGCTCTCCTGAAAGAAAATTTTGAATATTCGCATTAATAAGCTCCTGTTTTGAGTCGGTGAGGTGGTATCAGTTGCGACCTTACCATTTACAATATCTAATAACTGCTTCGAAAACACCCGCATGTTAGTTGTGCTGTCATGCCCAAACACGACAAAACTTTATTTGCCATTAAAAAACACATACGTTATATCATAATCAATGTAGAACTGGGAAAATGAAATTGTTGTTTTTGCTATCTTCCTCGCATTTTCTCACCGTTTAAACCTTCCCTGGACTACGACAAACATTTCAATATAAAAATATGCTAAATCGGCCCGGCCATTCTCGAGTTTTAGCGAGACAAACGAACTGCAATTGATTTTTATATACATAGATTTACATTAATTTCTTTTATATAAATTCTAATATTTTTCATTTGAAAATTTAAAACATTTCAAAATTTATTTTTTGAGAGCAAACTCAAACTTTTGCCCGTATTTAGTAATTTGATATAATCTTAAGTCTCAGAATTTTATACTATAAGCTAGAGATTATTGCCTTTCCTTGCTCTTACGCTTCTCTCATTTGTTTTTATTTTATGTCCGAATTCAGTAACTCAGTCTCAAAATGAGCTAGAGAAGCTTTTTCTCACTTTCACGTGTTATTTAAATTTTTTGTGACCTGCTCATCACCAGGTCACAATTTAGAGACTTTATTTTAAGACTATAAGCTTTATTTTGAAACTAAGAAATGCCAACTGGTCTAAAATTGTGACTTTTGTCTCTAATATAGACTGAGACTGCTTACTGAATTCGGGCATTCAGTTATTGTGACCTGCTCATCATCAGGGGACAATTTAGATACATTATTTTGAGACTAGAGGCTTTATTTGGAGACTAATAAATACCAACTGGTCTAAAAATGTGACTTTCGTCTCTATTAGAGACTGATACTGCTTACTGAATTCGGGCATAAAACGAAAACTAAATTGGTCGAAATTGTTTTTGTATGAGTTTGTAAATGAAATTGCGTTTGTGAGTTTGACTTTTCAGTTCAAAATTAAGTTGATTGTAAACGTAAATAATGCTGAAATTTTATTAGCGGTTCAAACTTATATATTTTTTATCAAAATCATTATTTACTTAAATAACCCCTATTTTCAAACTTTATGCAAAAATTTATAATAACACTATTCTCGCATAACATAAAACAATAAACAAGGTTCCGACCACGGATTTTGGTAGACGAAACAAAAAAAAATATGTGAAAGTTTCCGCATGAGTTGTATTATTATATTTTTCAAGAGATCGGTCTTGTTTTCTAAACAAAATTCAAAAAATGCTCGGAAAAAAAAATGTTCCTAGTTGTAATGTTCATTAAGTTGCAGAGTTTGGTTATCATCAGTTGGATAGTGTTTTAGGTTATGGACAAACAAACACGAAAATTATACCAACGAGGTTTATACAAGATAAAACGACTTTCGTGCAACATCTTACTCCATTTACTTGAATACAGTTTCGTTTTTCTATATTCGATTTTTAATAATAATAATAATCTCAACGGTTTTACCCTCCACGCGGCCACGTTTAAAACTATACGTATTCTAAAATTGCGCTTTTCAAAAGTTTTCTCGTATATAAAAATAAATTTTTGATCCACCATAACTCTATCCCTCGTAATATGACTTAAATAATTTTTATTTTCTTGGATATGTTCTTTACAGCTTTGCTCACTAAGCACGAATATATCGAAAATTTAATTAATCTACTTTTTTTTAAAGCTCAAAATACAGAAATTGTTAAATATATGGAAAACATTATATTTTGAAACTTAAAAAAATGCAACTGCCATATTTGGATTTAGTCGAATATTTTACTTGCGATAGAATGGTGTACGGAGCAGAGAGTAAAAGGGATCAGATAACCGCTAACAATATCGTACAGGAAATACTCTGGAGCGAAGAAAACTGGAATGCAATCTGTAAATGCGTGTAAAACATTTTGAGAATATGAAAAGCCGTACCGGTCGATTTCTATTTTTTACTTTTCTTCTTCCAAATGTAGTTTGAAAATTTATCAATATGTTAAGTTCCATAGTTGAGAATTTCTTCCAAATGCTGACATATAATAAACATACATAATATTTTATATAATCCTGTAATTTTTTTGTTTAATTCCTACTAATTAGATATATTGTGAGCTGTTTCGCATACAATTATTTTGTATAAATCTGTTATGTCCTTTTATATATTTAGGATGCAAAGTCTTTAAAGGCGCACACTTTTCGTTGATTAAGCCTTAGGTTCAACAACTGAAATGTAATTTAAATTGAAATTAAATTAAGTGTGAAGATTTTTAGAGCAAGAAGAGGAGTACAACGAACTGCCAACTTCTGCCAAGTTAAAGGATCTCTGAATGCGTTCCAATCTCTTCTTAAAAAAAATTGTTGTGAAAAAATGTCTAAGTCCAACTCGAGTTCAAACTGAGAACCAACTTTTCCTCAACTTGAAAAGCGGCTCTTTTTTATACAAAGAAAACTGACACTTTTGTTGAGAAAACTATGATTCTTCACTTAAAGTATCGTTGATAAACAACTTTGGATATTTTGAAAATACCTCTGTTTCCAATTTAAGCAGGAATAACCTTCTAAAAATAGATAGAAATCCGGCAGTCCGAACAACGACAACGGATTTGAAAATAAACGTTTCATTCGATCAGTCAACAGTTTTACTCAACTAAATAAAATATTGCGAGTACCAGTGTTTCGATTTAATTGCAACAGGTGTTCAATCGTCATGGTAGTGATTTACGTACTCCTACCTACACACATACTTAGACACATCCTCCTATACATATGTACATGTAAATACATACGAGCTTGCCATCTAATTCAACTGAAATTGAACTTCTGAAAATTTCATTGAGAAATCTAAAATGATTGAAAACAATTAAAAGCGTTTACGATATGCACACATGCAACCAATTACATATGTAGATGAGTATGTATGTATGTATGCAAAAAAGGCTTCTCCTAATAAATGTTTAGATACGTACTTTGAAAAAAAAAAAAAAATGCAGCAAAGCGACAAAGGAAATGCAATATTTGTGAGTGTGTTAGTGTTCCCGAGACAAAATATATGTACATGTATGTATGTATGTATGGATGTGTGCTCACAAACGACGTTCCATTGCCAAGGAGCAGTGTGACCAGATTCACCTTTTCGAAGCTATATCGCTTTAGCTTTTATTTTTGCTCTTTAGTTCGTGGAATTTCGTGGCAATAATTATCTATGTAAATAAGTGCACAAAATATGAATTATTTGAAACTGAGTGCAAAATCCAATAAAAATTAATGTGATACAACGTTTTTTCTAACAAAAAATTAACGATTTTCGCCTATTTCAAATAGTTTTACCCTTTGTCATCCCACATTCAGCAGATACTTAGTTTTGTTTTGACAATTTAATAGAAAACTGAAAGCGGAGATGTGCCAGCAATGAAAAATGAATGCGCAAGAAGACACATGTTAAAAAGGTTGCGACTCGTTTAACTTGGAAGACAGGATTTATTCAGCATTTTCGCAAAAAAAACATTTCATAAGAATTTTTGCGCATAAATAGGTAACTACTAAAATTTTCTTTCAGACAAAAGATATCTGCTTGGTTTTATTTGGCCCATAGTCACTTTATGCCATAGTATTTTTTACTGGTATAGGTCCGCTACGTATTCTTTCCACTAATGATATGTGCGTATATTTTAACAAACTCGTCATACTACTTTAGCTGTTCCTTTGTTTTTATTGTAACCCTTACCAGCAATGTGAATAGACCTGTCAGTATTTTTTTTTATAACTCAATAATTCTGAAGTAGATGAAAGTTTTTAAAACTAATCAGAGTATCAAAATTAAACTTCCTGCCTTGCCTCAGATAATCATTACAATGTTTATCCAAGTTTTTTAGTGTTACTCTTTTAAAACAAGTTTACTGAAACTTACAAAAATATACTTAAAGAAAACTTGACAATTAAAAATTAAAAAAAAACAGTAATTTTTAACTGTTAAAGTTTGTTTCAAGTGCTACTTGGAGCCATTTATTAAAAAGATAAAAATAACCAAAGTTGCGTATTTACAAGATTTTTTAAAGTATTCATGTAAAATACTTAAATAAATCATACCAAACGTTAACGGATTTTCAGTATTTATATGAAAACTTTATATAGTTCATTTTGTAGAACTCTTAAGGTAAAGGGGAAATATTTTTATTTATTTGACATTCGTTGTTGTCAACCACTTGACTTTAAAAATGTTTCTTGATTGATCAGCAACAATATTTTGCCCTTGAACAATTTTTTGACCTACAGCTTTTAACTAGTTTATGTACATACATACATACATATATACTTTTTTTACTTTCAATATGATATTTTTTACTGCAAAATTTTACAAAAACAAAAAAGTAACTGTTTTGTGGAAGCGAGGTTAATAAAGTGTAATAATATTATTATTCTTAAGTAAAAACCTTGTACTATACCGATTCGACAGTTTTTAAGATTCTCATAGTATTTGGTCTGAAACTATGTATTTATAACCCCAAGCAGCATCAAAATAAGATGACAATTTTTGCAGTGTTTGTCAATTACACATTATTGATTTGTAAAAGACAGTTTGGAAAAAAATTAAATATCATTGAAATACATTGATTTTTAATTCAAAATATTATTGAACTTGTTATATGTTATAAACGCACAGCATTAAAAGTCAACCTAATAATCACGCACGTCGCAACCGAAATACAAATTAATATAAAAAAGTACCCAAAATACCTTGTCCTGAATGGCATATTCACCTTTTTGATCAGGTTAGGAGAAATTAAGTAAAAAGCTATTATATGTATGTTTAAACCCTACTAGAATTGTGTTCTTGGAGGTTTTCAAAATACTGCGCTTTTCTGCTTGACTATTACCAACAAATTGTGCTGTCACGCGTCTGACATTTTCTAACCTTTATGATGTCAATCTTTCATCATTTTTTTTATCTTCTGGTCACACTGCCAATGAGGGAGAGAGTGCATGTAGTGCTGGCAATAGCTTGAATAACGGATTAAAGTGATTTTCACAGGTGCGCTATGCACACCAGGTTTTTGTCCCTTTTCGACGCGCACGAATACATATCAAAATAAATATGTATGTATGTGTTGGAGAGTAAAAATTTACTGCCAGCAGATGTGCACACATTTATACATGTAGATATTTACAGTCGATCTTCCTTTAACGCGGTTATTTTTAACGCGATTTTATTTAACGCGGAGTTTTCTACAATTTGTCTCTTGTTAGAAGGTTTTACTTTTTTAACGCGGATTTTCTGATCACAAATTTTTCTGCAACGCCGTTCGCGATTGATTCTGATTTTGCCAATTACACTGTCCAACAAATGAAGACTTTTTGAATGGAACAGAATAGCGACCCCATAATACAAAGCAGGTGAAAACGTCGTCAAGTTCGGCCGGGCCAAACATATATTCATATAGTATAATGCTCCCTTCGACCAAAAAATGAAAACTTTGACCCACTGTAAAAAAAAAACTCAGACGTGCTGGACCTTTCAGAATTATAGGGTCGCTATTCTGTTCCAAAAATGCTGTTGGACAGTGTTATGAACGTTTATCGAAATTTCGTCGAGAGTTCAAAAATGCTATGGAGTGCTTCCAGAATTTATATATAAATATGTATGCAGATAGAGATACCTCACGCTTATTAACATATTATTTTAGGAACTGAATGATGAATTTATTCGTCGTTTACTATAATTTAAGTTATAGGAGATCTCACTACGATTTTTTGTCAAAATCCTGTAAAACACAGGGCTTTTAATATCAATCAAAGCATAGCGAAAATGGTAATATGTAATAAATTCGTCTACTTCCCCAAATTTG
Organism: Philophylla caesio; assembly: GCA_963971545.1. Lineage (NCBI taxonomy): Eukaryota > Metazoa > Arthropoda > Insecta > Diptera > Tephritidae > Philophylla > Philophylla caesio. The sequence continues at coordinate 75,419,931 of OZ020606.1, forward strand.
GGTTTCGGGTGGAAACTTGGTCATTTTAACACGGAATTCTTTTTTTTTGGGGATTTTTCGCAAAATAGCTGTTTTTTTACGCGAATAAATTTCTGTCCCGTTCAACCACGTTAAAAAGAGATCGACCGTATAGGGCAAATTATCATAATCCACCACAGTTCAACAGCGATACGGCCAACGAAAAAAAAAAAAAACTGCCAACAGCTAGCTATATTCAACAGCAGCAACAACAAAATCAACAACGGTGGTGGCAACAACTAACACATGCGCGCGTTTTTGCAGGCGTACATACATACATATGTACGTACATACTTTGTCAATCATCACCAACACTTTAACATAATTTTTAACACAACTAAATAATTTCAGAAATTTTCGAGCGCAGAATTTTTCACATTTTTGCCTTAGAGGTTTTTGTGTGAGATTTTTAGAATTTTCATTCCTTTTCTTTTTCTTTGTTTCGTTTTATTATATTACTTGTTTCGCATTGTTTTTGTATGTTTGCTGTATTTTTACTCATAGTACACACATACATATGTTTTTTTTTGTCTATTTTTTTTTTGCCTGCGGTTTTTATATAATACATATAGTTACTGAATTGGAATGCTCAACACTATTTCGGTTTTCAATATTGCCCAGTGCTGATCTGTTCAGTTCAGTTTAGTTCACTTTACTACACACACTTTGCTTCATTGTTGTTTTTTCTCGTTTTAGTTCAGTTGCGTTATTTTGGTTTATAGCACTGTGGGTGATTTTTTTTCGCTTTCTTACTTTAAGAAATACATTCTTTCTATACGCGCATCTATTTTTTCGCATAATTAGTGTTGCCTTTGCTTGCTGCTGCTGCTGTTGCTGTGTCTGCTTACCTGGTGTTTTGTGGGCCCCCACTAGCTGTTGGGAATGTGTGTCCTTCCTTCCCTACTCCCCTCCTACCAAGTCCTAGTTCATGTTTCTACTATGTACAGCTCTTTATACTTACACCAAAAGACAGCAACATAATCCTTGTCGGTCAATAGTTTCTCCAATTGCTTGGCATTGACCTCCTCGATGACGGCCTCGGGTTCGAGGGGCGCTGGTGGTGGCGCTGCTGCGGCTGCCTGTGAGCCCTTTTTATTAGCACAATCAACATATCCGGGAAAACTGATGAGCGCCAATAGCGTGCACACGCATAATGTTAGCACTTTTTTTCGCGAAAAAGTCATACTTCTAAAATTCGTAGTGGTCGTTGGCGTAGCGACTCCGTCGTTTCTTCTCAAAATCTTTTTCTCGTGAAGAAGTCGATTTGTGCGTGCCTCCGTTTCGTTGCGTTACGTTACCACGATTCGGCACTAATGTACGTTCGAATATATTTCAATCTACTCCGTATCCCGCTACACGCCACTCTATTACACTCCGATCCTAACCAATCTGCAGATCGCCCTCACAGCGATACGCTCCGTTTCCGATCCGATTCAACTTGAACAATTTACGATTTTTCGAAATGAAAATTCCTTACAATAAAATGCAGCTGTGACTTTTTCGTTGCGAAATTTTCCACTAGGCGTAGACGTTTTGGCTTTTATATGCTTTTTGCATTAACTTAAAACTAAAAAAAATTCATCTGTGCAAAATTTTAACTAAAAACCAGAAAAGAAAAAAGAAAAAAAAAATTAAAGCGATTAAGTAATTGGTGCCGTTGCGCTGGTCACTTTAGTTGTTGTAATTTTGATAGATTTAATTTTGGAAAATGTTTCAATTGCTTTTCAAATTTTAATTCGAAAATCAATTTCTCAACTCAAACACAATTTTTCTGTAAAAAAATATCAAGTTTATTATATTTGAAAAATCCGATTTTTAGTCGTCTTTTTTCGCTTATTTCACCAAGATATGCTTTTATACATATTTCTTGATATATATTCATATTTTTAGGTTTATATATTATTTTTATGCTCTTCTCTAGTATATTTTTGGTACAAAATCTTTTTATATACATATATATGTATGTAGTAGGAAAATTAGATGAACTTCAACGTTTTCCGCGGACTGATTATTTCTATTATTTTTTTTTTTAGATTTTTTAGTTCCACTCCGTGCAGAGGTCCGCTCGCAACTGAAATATGTTTCGTGGGATTTTGGTGAATTTTCCTTCGATCGCCATGATCGGTGTCGCATTTTGTCAGTGTGTATGTAGTACGTGTGACAAGGTAAAGCACGAAACAAACAAATGCAACAAATAACTGCGGAATGATCGGTTTTTTACGTATAGCAAAAGCTTTGTATGTAAGATGTACCGTTGGTGAAAAACTGCCAGTCGGTGGTCGACAGACTCGGAAAAACTTCGTAGTAGTGGGAGCGCTGAGAGCGTTGAGAGTAGGTCCGCCAGAGAGAGAGAAAGGAAGGAAGAGAGAGAAAGAGGAAAGAAAGAAATGTGCACGTTCTCAACAAAAAAATTTGGAAAAACAATGTGAATAAGTGATTTGGAAAATATGCGCTCCAAGTAAAAGTGTGAAAATCGAAAATATGTATTTTCCTAGCATTCCCAGTGAAGGCCGCGACACTGTGCTTTGTTTTGTTTCTCTTGCAGTTTTGAGTCTTGAATGCTTGCCGATGGTTAGAAAGCGCTGAAATTAATTCAAAATTAATATTTTTTATTGAGTATGTTCATGTTTGTAACCTTTTATTTATTTATTTATTTTACGTCTTTGAATTTAAATCCTTACAGACTACGAACAAAAGTAGCTTAAACTGCATATTACATATAAATCTTATTAACTATAAGACAAGGATGCATTTTAACGTTAAATTTAACCGTTCCGAAATGTTTTCTCTTGTTTCGGTTGAAACATTTCAAAATATTATCGTTAAATCAATTATCATAATGAATTTCATTACGTTTTTAACCGAAACGAAATGCTGGCGTTAACGTTAAAACGTTAAGAAAAACGCTGGAGATTCACTCGTCGCAAACAGAAGCGCAAACAGAAGCGCTGCATACGTTTAGGCACATTAAAATTAACGAAAACGGAAATTGTACAACGTTGCAACATTAACGATTTGATTTCGTTTTGATAACATGGCGCCGAAACGCAACAAACTCATTTCGTTAAGTTAATTTTGCTCGTTAACAAAACAAAATGGTATCGTTTCGTTTGTTGAGCAGCCCTGCTATAAGACAGAGTTCAAAATATTCTACAAAGTAGCCCTAGATAGGGAAAAATCAAGATCAACATTATTATTAATGGAATTTAATTCACGTGTAGCGCGAGTAATGGGCGCAGTACTTGCGTACTTGGTTTTAAAATTGTACCCATAAAACAGGTAGAAATTCCGAAGAGAACGCTGGGGAACATTAAATCGTATCCTTTCCAGTAAGCAAGGGCAATCAATGACTCCAGTTATGATATTATGAACAAAGGAAAGGCAGTGTATAGACCTTCACAACGAAACGGCTTAAAATTTATGGTACACAAATAGTTTGAGTCCATGGAGTGTGACTTGAGGTATTCCTTAAAGAAAGTTGCCACGTAATATTAAAAAAAATTAAATTGTATTAAATGGCTATTTGTATGGGAAACGACGAAAATTTCGACTGTTTATTTAAAAAAATATTTTTGAATGGAGTTGCCACCTAATTAAAAAATTTAAATCAATTTAAATAATAAGTTAAATCTAATGTTGCAATATGACTGTTAAACGAAAAAAAGTTTTGTTGTGAACACGCTTACATATTACCAGAGAGGTTTGCCACATGTTTAAAATTATAAATTCAATTACATCAATAAGTCGAATTGAATATTGTAACATGGTCGTCAAAGAGAAAAAACGTATTAGAGTTTAATTTGAATAAAAATTTGCAAAAGACTTGTCAACAGTTCTAAAGGTTAATCAATGTTGAATTGGTAATTTTAATCAACTACTTCAATTTGAAGATTAAGAAATTTGCATTGAAAACATTTAAGGAAATAGTGTTGCCACCTGTTTAATATTCACATTAAATTCATTTCAGTTAACAAGTTAAATGAAATATTTTAATATAAATGTCCAACATAAGTTGATTCCGAAAGCTTCATTCAATAATAGGTACGTTCGTTTACAATCTCCAACAGAAAATATCCAACAGCAAAATTCAGTGGAATTGTATTCTTTTCTCTCACAAAAGAAAAATATCCAAAACAGTACGCGCACGCAAAATTTGCAAAAACTTGCAAATTCAACGAACAGCTGATTGAATTCTTGTCGGGAAAATGGAAAACATTGCATTAGTGTTTTCTTGAAACATTCTACTAAGGAAACTTAACCAAACGAACTTTTACTTGCTCCCTGCATGTTTAACACTCATATTTTATAATTTTCACCTTTAAAATTCTTAAAAAATAATTTCGTAACTATGCGAATTGCAATCATCTGTTTTTGATCAGCTGTTTTGCTGTTGGCAAATTTCTGCTGGCAAAAATTTTTCCAGCAGAAACCAACAGCTTCCCTTAAATTAAATGTCACTTTGCTCTCTCAATTTCCCCTACTTTGTTAGTTTTTGGCGTACGCGAACGCTAAAAGCTGATAGTTTTCGAAAACTTTCAATAATTATCCGTACCCGAACTTACCTATTGTGTATTACCGGAAAGAGTTGTCGTCTATTTAAAACTTTATTACGAGTACATTTCGTTGTGGGCGTCATATGAATGCTATTACAGATATTTTTTTAAAGAGCTTCCAACAGCATAAACTATTAAATTGAGTTATATAATAAATTCATTCAAAACATGTTCACGAAGGTTGCAATTCAAAAATACTTTCGAAAAGAGTTGCCACCTCACAAAATGTTAAATTAAATAAGTAAATTCAATAAACTAAGAGAGTTACCACCTGTTTAAGAAGTTAACTGCGAAGGAAATTTTTTTTTATTTTCATATCGTATTTATGTGCTAATGAGAACAAAAAATATTTTGGGAAGGTTCCATTCACATTTTCCTAATTGCTTTACCTATTTTGTGTATAAGGACTTGAATACAACTCTCAAGAAAAATCACAAAAAATATGTTTCATTATTTCTGTTGCTTGAAATATTACTTTGCCGTTGCTGTAAATTTTCTTGAAGGAATAAATATACAAGCATGCAGGGCTTTAGACTGATTTAAGAAATTTTTATAGAAGAAGATTTCCTTTTCATTTCTTGAAATCTGTACACCAAGTTTTATACAGAAAGCCTTATAAACGGAAGTTTCAAAGCTTGTACAAAATGTATAATAATTAAACGAAAATATATAAACTTTTTGTTTTTCATTTATTAGAACATGACGTTTTTAGGCCATTAAGTTTTAAATTAATGACAGTTTATTTCATAATTTTTTTTTGTCTAGTGAAATAGCCAGCCAATTTTAATGCGATCCTGGTAAAATTGATTAACTATTTCTTAAAACATAACTATGATTATTAAATTCGTCAGTAAAACACGATGATTTCATATTAGCGCGATACTAGTGCTAGTTCCTAAGTGTTGGATAAAATGCTAGTTCGGTATTAGCTGCGTTGAACTACTGGGTTCCTTTTTATTTTGCGCATCTTTCTTTTGGCTGTAAAATATGAAACATACATATGTATATGTTTATGGCCAACATATGTCTACAGTAATGATTTTGAAAATCGTGGAAGGTTAGCAAAATTTTTAATCAGCGTGCATGTCATATTTGTATCCAAGTATCTATGTATGTGTAAATATTTATTTAAAATGTGTCTTCCGTATTTATCATTCTGAAAACATTCAACCTCAACTGTCGTTTGTTCTTGAATAAAAAATTGCATGGAGCCTTAAATTTGGAACAAAGAGTTGGTCTTATTTCAACAAAAAGTTAAGTCAAAGCATTTAAAATACAAAAATATGTATTCAAAAACTGATTATCATTATTATTAAAACTTTATTTTAAAGAATTTGATCTAGAACTGATTATGAACTCAAAGCAATATTGACAAGGCCCTAGCTAGTCGCGAACCACTGCCTCTCGTCTTCTAAGTTTGCATGCAATAAAGTGAAATTCAAAGTGGCTTTTGAGCAAAACTATTTAATGAACTGCTGGTTAGAATTAAATCAACAACATAAACACAAAATTCCAAAACGTACAAATATCCACTTTTGAATTTACATCAAACTGGTATCAATACTCCAACTAGAAAATGTTACAAAAAAACAAGTGCAAGTTTGCACGCAACACTAATATAACAAGAAGAGAAATTATAAAAATAATAAGACTACGACTTGAACATACAAGATTAACACACGAATATTTAATAAAAAAAGAAACAAACACTTGTAGATATTGTGATACCCCAAACCCAAACATTAAACATATCCTAGACGACTGCGCACATTTTGAACACCACAGGAACTCATTAAACAACATCAAACCCACATATTTACTTTTAAACTACTCTACGCACAGCATTATACAACTGATTAATTATTTAAAACATTGTAATATTCTTAAAGAAATCTAATTAATATACTTCATGAATATATAGCTTAGGGCCACAGTAGCCATAGCTATAAGTTATATTATTTATTCGGTTAACCATAAATATTGATTGAGCTACGCGGCAACATACCAAGAAATTTTCTAGAAATTCAGTTTCAAGGCGAACTCATATCTGGTGGTATATTTCCATCAGCTGATTGCTTGTTCTATGTTCGCCTAGCGCAGTGAAAGTGTCAAAATGGCTATTTTGCTTACATTTTAATTTCTATTTTTGTGATAGAAAATTCCTTGTGTAAGACAAGCAACACATAATATTATAAAGATAATAAATTGTTCATGTTTACTATAAATCCTCAGTAAGTTTGCTTTTTGTGTCAAATTTAGAATTCCACCCATTAATTTATTTTTATTTTTCTAAGTTTCTACGACATTTTCACCGCAAGATACACAAATTTGTGTACTTACATATATATGGAGTATACCACCTTGACTGAATTCGCTCAGTTTAAAGACATTTGATGGCATTTTGATGACAAACTTTTAGATTTTTTGGTAATATTGTGAATCTTGTATAGAATCTGAAAACCTAATTTATACAGTTTTAAAAATTGAGTATTGTTGATGTTTCTTTACAATTAATCCAGTCGGCGACGGCTCAAAATAGTTCGTAATAGGAAAAAAGTTATGTTTATTTTATTACATCGCAAGCAGTTCTGCTGGGTTAAGGCAAATTATACCCTAAACTATAAAAATCATTAAAAATCAGTGGCTGGCGGCAAAAAAACTAAGGTTTGTTTTGGCTCAGAATTAGCATGATCAACAATCATACTGAGCGAAAGATAGTGTGCTATGTACTATGTACATATGTACATATGTACGAGCATATGTGAGCAAGGAATATTATTAGCGAAGCCACAAGTCTGGAAAAATTGTTCCCAACTCTTTTCACAGGTGCAATTACAAAGCTTCTGCTGGGTTTGTGTAAATTATTCTCATACCGTTTTTTTTTATTTTTATTTCTTTCCTTAACATTTAATGTAGTTTCTGCTACAAGTTGATAATTAAAATATTACAAAACTGAAATGGTGTATCTAGATGACAAGTTTGATAAATATGATGGAATTATTTTCAATTAACTACAGAAATCTCTCATCAATAATATTATTTATACTGGAAAGCAAAAAACAACTACGGCTTTAAATGCATCACGCTTATGTTAAGTTGTCCGCTGCATATGAAAGTCGGATATTATGAAGAAGAACTATTTTCAAGTTTTTTTGAAATTCCAATTTTTATTCAAACATATTTATTTAATTTGTGTTTCTGATGCCCATATTGAAATATTTGATGCAGCTTGATCACTTAATATAATTCGATGTGTTAAGCCTCTTGAAACATACATATTTTTGATATAAGACTTTTATGAGTTTCTTTCGTGAAGCACCTATTCTACCTTATTTTATTTATTACTTTAACTATTTTAAAAATTTTATTTTTTAACAACGGTGTTTACATAAATGGGTACGTCAAAAGTTGCATTTATCTAAATTATTGTTGCAAAATTCGATTCATTTTTCAAGAGTTTAAACATTTTAAAAATTAAGTTTTTGTAATACATACATATATATGTATACATATTGCAAAATGTTTCTTATTTTACTATTTAATTGATTTTTAAAGCGATGGCAACCAGAGAACGTATAACAATTAAAGGCAATTGTTATTTTATATAGATTTTTTAGAGTAATGAACTTCATTGGTACTTTTAAGGTACTGAAAAAAAATTACCAAGAGATTGAATTTATTTAATTTGTATTTTTTTCGTAAATTCGTGCTCATGCTCGTGTTCCTATTTTACTTTCAAATATGGATTATGTAATAATTTAATCTAAAATTATTGTTCTTGAACACACTTCTTACACGAAAACTTGAAATTATTTTGTGAGAATTTGTATTCGGTTAGTCTAAATGCAAATTCGCAAAAAATACTTTGTTCTCTGTCATAGATATGTATTTGTGTTAACAGTATTTCCCTCTTACAAGCGTCATAAAAATATATCTCGACGCACTTATAATCGAGAAATTTACTTATAAATTTATACTTTGGTATAAAAATATAATCACCTGCTGCTAAGCGCCAATTGCATATATGGCAGATTTAAAAACTATGCAAATTGAACTATTATTTAAAAAGAACTATTATTAAAAGGAATAAAATTGATGTGAAGAAGTATTGAACGCATATAAACAATAAATACTGTATACAAATTGACAAAATCCAAATTTTCTCTGCAAACTGCTTAAAATACCAATTAGGATCAATTGACAACAAGAAGCTCTGTGGTGTGATGAATAGAGTTGAAGCAATAATTGAACGTTTTTGCAAAGAACGTCTATTGGAAGAGAAGACTTATACCAGTCCACACCGACTCACATACCTCTGATTTTGAGGGTACTATCAAGGCGAATTCATTAAGGTGGCAGAAAATGCTTAAGAAAAAATAGTACATGTATTTTGTTGTTGCTTTCGGTTCAGCAAATGTCAAAACCAACCAACAAACAAATGATTTTGACATTTGCTGTACCAATTCGATAGAAATAACAAACCAAACAGCTGCTTCCTAAGGCCACCTTACTAAATTCGCCTTGGGTACAATTTTTCTTGTCGTAGCTACCCACAATATATTTTGCTCACCACGATTCAACAGCGATAGAGAAAACAAACTAACAGTGGCAGAGCGGAATTAAGAAAAAGAAAGTTTTAATGGATTTTCGTTATGTTATCGGTCGAGCTGAAAATTTATTTAAATCTTGACAAAATTCTATCACTTAAATGTGTAAAAATTGCTAATGAAATAATATTTTTAAATTCGCTACATATGTATGGGCAATTTTTTTACTTGTTAACATTAAATCTTGGTTGATATACATTCACTAATTTTAATAGATTAATAAAATTTACTTTGCCTTCCGAAACTAAATTTAATTTCACACATGTTTAAAATATTTTATCAAACAAATCGAAGCCTAAAATTCATCTTATGTGCAAGCAAAAACACAAACGCATATTTTTATTCACATATGTACATACAATAAATACAAACGTACACTTGTTCACGTGCCCGCAGCTCTAAATGTTTGCTCCTGTTCGGACTTCCGACAATTCTGCTGCGAGACGAAGGCAATAAACCACAACCATAAATTAGAGTTGGGTACAAATGATGTGCTATTCGCATTAGAAACAAGTAAAAATAGCAACAGTACAAAAGGGTACGAATGAAGACTCAGAGACATATTACTGGGAGAAAGTCATTAATATATACTTAGATGCATAATAAATATTAAGATATTGGGTTCTAAATTTTTTAAGTAACCGGAAAACAAAAATGTAATGTAACTACTTTTCACAAAGTAGTAGATTTTCTAACCCAACTAGAAATCGTAGTTAATGTGCTGCCATTGCGAGGTGACCAACACTGTTGTTGAAATGCGACAAAATTCGTCGACATACATATTTACATATATACGATTTTGCGAAATTATACCGAATGCATTGATATATTTTTATTCGTTTTTTACAAATAGATAGTTTTAAAGTTTAAATATTGATATCCTAGATACATATACATATATAATACTTATAGCTTTTTTAATTAACTGAGTGCGGTGATTGTTTAGTACTTCATTGCTAAGTAAAGTTTCAATCGCTATGTGATCGTCCATTATTTTATTTGAAAAGCCTGTAGTTAAATTTTGGAAAATTTTATTCGCCAAAATTAATTTTGCAGTTTTGACCGGGCTATTGTTCAGTAATTGTCTCAAATTTTTTTGATGTCATACAAATATTGCAGACCTCTCTAGATGGTGTTAGAAATGATCCCATATTTTTGTGTGCTACGAGCGATGGCATTTCTTAGTCTAGCAATTGGTCTTGACAGGTTGGTACAGATATTATTTTCTTTTGCATTTTTGATGCCAAAAATCCAGCGATATAGCGAACAACATTGTCAACATAGATAGTGCAATGAAATTCTTGTAATGCCCTTGTAACGAAACACTTACGCATGCAAAGCTATATTTTTTGCTTTATCTCTTGTTTTTTCACATAAAAATCATCTGTGCGACACTCCTGCAATTGATTGAATTCAAAAATTTAACAAAATAAGGGAAAATTCAAAAACTTTCTAAGCGTACCGTCACTGGATTTTCTTTTGAATTCATGTGTCATTTTTTACTTACGTTTACTCGGTTTTCCATTTCTAATTTTATATATCTGTACTGTAATGTTTGCTGACTGCGCTTGTTGATACTGCCAATATATAAGTACATATGTATTATACTACAATATATGATTAGATATGACTTTGGTAAACAAATCTCGTATTAGGTGAGAAACACCTAATATATGTATGTATGTACATATTTTTATTTATTTTTCAACTACATATTTGCCGGGCTGGTCCAAAATTAAGCAACGCCCCTGTACTTGCAAAGCTAAATTCGAAAATGTTGAAATGTTGCGTTTGCGCACTGCTAATATAACAATTCTTAAGTACAAAAGACAAAAGGAGGATCATACATTAATTTATAAAAGAAATTTTTGTATAATTTTGAAATTCGGCATTTTATTTAATTTTTCCAATATCCATTTAAATTCATAAATTTCCTAATTCGAAATGCCGTCGGCAAAACATCAAGTGGGTTCGGCTCACATTTGTGCATTACTTCAAACCATATTCATAAAAAAAGGGGGCCGCTTCAGTCATGGATTTCACAAATGCACATACAGTATGAACATAAAATTTGACATCATTATTTTAACTTTTTATTAATTTGTCCAAAATAAGTATAGTTTTCCCACATTTATGAAAATACACAAGCTGTTAAATTTCTTTCGGCCAAACTCAGCTCTGTTAACTTGCGACTCTCACTATTTCCCCTGTTAACACTGGCGCGGTGAAAGGTGAAATAAGACAAGACATATTGTTGGGTTTTGACAATTCACACTGAAATTCGCGTAAAAATCTCTGTCAAATATAAGTTCTCTGGTTATACGTTCTCTTTTAGCACATGTTGACGCCAGTGTTGCCGATATCCAAATTTTTATAGCCCGCCACCAAAGAGCATAGTCCCAATGAGTTCATACATACATACATACATACATACATACATACATACATACATACATACTTATAACCAGCTGAGCAGCTGAACAGCATGAACTCGTTCAGTAAAATTTTGTACTTGCTTGAGAACGGTAATGTCAAGTGGATTTAACTCACACAAATAGCACATTTGTATAACCATCAACCTACACTGTCAACGTGTCGAAGGGTCACAAATAAAATTTTTCAATACAAATTTCATGAGATAATAGCAAACTTTTTCAAAAGTTTAATTGAAGCCCTTATGTTGTAGAGGTAGTGCATGAAAATAATAAAATAAAGCAAGCAGCCAGCATTTCTACCATCACACCACCCCCGCGCTTAAAAGCACACTTCCCCAGCAGATATTACGGAAAAATCGAAACTAAGCATCGCTAAAACGAAGGCAAAGTGGAAAAGTACACTGGCCAGCCCCAATGTTGTAATGTCGTTTGAGGAACAACAACAAAAGTGATTTATTGAGAGTGATTTGTGTAAAAAGAAAGGGAAAACAAATAAAGGGCAAAGTTTGTGTGTAAAAAGTGGCATAACTTGCAAGTAAAAAAAAATTGCTTATTTTCGTCAGTTCCCTGAGATGCTTAGTCAATTCTATCACTATCACAACATGTACCGTTACGATAGCAGTTAACAGCGAGCTTTAAATAGTTCAATTTAAAAAAATAAAAAAAAATAACCAAACATAAAATTCAATTCTTGCGACTTATTTCTAAAGTTAGTTAAAAAATAAACTCTTAAAACAAATTTAAATATTTCGATAAGTTTGCATGTGAGTGAAAACAATAACAATAAACCGAAAAAAGTGCGAGAAATATTACTTGGCATTGACTTCAGATACCAAACCGGGTGAGTGATACATCTGACAGTGGAGCGCGCGCAATACGAAAATTTGTTTGCGAAAGAGCGCAGGTGTTCACAGAGAGACAGTGAGAGAGAAAGCTAAGTCAAGAGGAAAAGCTAACGTGGAAATAAAGGACAGGCGAAAATCGGTGCTAAATCAAAAAATACCAACTCAAAACGAAATTCCCCTCGAAACAATGATTGTTTTGAATAATATTGGATTCGAATACAAACAGTCGACAAATTAAAGGGACCGGAAAAAATACGTACACAAGAAATATAAAAAGTCTGCATTAGTGACTGCAAAAATAGGTATAAATAAAAAGAGTTTCTGACACAACTCACAGTTCGAGATTAGTTAACCGACGTGCAGCTGGGGCGCTGTGTATAAAAATATTAACATACATAAGTGGATAAAAAACATTTGGCATATGATTAAAGGTAGGTGTGTTTGTTTGTGCTTAAAAAGCATACAGTATTTATAAATAATTACTCAGCACTTGTTTTTTTTTTGTGCGTGTAAATAAACGAAAAATTATTCTGAAATAAATGCAATTTATTTATATATGTTTACTGTCTAGGTACAAAATTCAGTTCGTTAGCCGTACGTTTTTTTTTTTATGTACATACATACATACATACATACATATGTATGTAGTATGTGTGTATGTACAGTGCGTAAAATAATTATAGCATCTCGACATATTGAAAAATTTCCATTATTTTCACATTAAATTACACTTCATTCTCTTAACAAATGCCATATGCATGTAAACCAAAATTTCGAACTTTATAAAAATTGTATAGTAATTATCTCGGTTTTTTTAATAAAGTAAAGGATTTTTTTCGGTTCGGTTCGAAGAAAGAGTACTTCTTTGATGAAAGTTTTAGAATGAAGCCATTGAATATAATATTTTGATTCGAATAATAATTATTATAATTTAACTTAGCTTTACTCCCTTATAGTTACTTAAATATGTATTTTAATAATAAGTAAAACTAATAAAACTGCCAGATAAGCATAATTTTTTTTAGTAAAACATTTTCAGTAAAAAAATCGCTATTCGAAATATCGATATTTATTACTATGCATATATTAATATTATTCGATATTGTTTAAAAATATCGATACGATATATGTACATATATCGATAAATTTTTTTTGATTTGCCCATCCCTACGATTTAATATATGTATTCAAAAGTGCAAGTTTGTAGTTGTTAAAAATATCCTCAGATTTTGAGCTTTTTTCCGGCAACGCTTATGTAGTAAAGTGCAAGTGTTCAAATACATAATGTAACATACATACATCCATAAAATTAAACTTTGTTCCAAAGTTATGTACAAAATTTTCATTTTGTATGCCAACTTGCAATTTATTAACTACATACTCAAAAAAAAAAACATCAAAATTCAATCCAATAGTGAAGTTACAAAAAATTTAGAAGTGCTATATTTCTTTCGCGGAACGTTTTTGTTTTCAGTTGGATTTTTCTTTTCGTTTTCGCTCGCACGGTTATTTTTAGCAGCTGAAACAATTTTTGAAATTTAAATGCGTTTTATAGTCTAGGGAGCGCGTCTACTTGCGTCACTGGGTTAGATGATTTAACCAAAAGTGTGTATGTATGTATGCATATATTTTCTACAAAAACTAAAATTGAACACTTAAAAATTAAGTCTCCGGAGTTGTGACGTAAGCATTGTCGCGGGCGGTAGGTAGAAAAGTACCTACACTGTGAATAATTTTTGCGAATTGATTTGAAACAAAAATTACTGAAGGTTTTTTTTTAATTATAAAAGAAAATTCTAAATATTAGTATGGAATTTTCACCTAAAGCTATTTTATTGCCGAAATGCAGTAAGCAGTCTCAGTCTCTATCAGAGGCAAAAGTAGCATTTTTACACCAGTAGACATTCATTAGACTCAAAATAAAGTTTCTTAAAGTCACAAAACAATACAAATTAAAGGAGAAAGGCATAAATGCGAAGAGAGTTAATAATCTGATATTTCTAGTACCAAATTTTGCGACTTGAAATTCCATATACAGCGGTGGCCATATGATCTACAACTAAGTTAAAAATGATTTTGTTTACGACTAATGTTTGTTTATTTATTTTAAAAATGTTCAATGAAAGTTAAGTTGATTCTCTAAAAAAACAAATACAACATAGATTTGTAAAATGTTAAAATATAAATCAATAAAGTTGCAGCAAAATTTCAAACTTTTCTCAAAAGTGTGTAATTTTTTTTGAGTATGCACTTTGTAGCCAATTTAATTATTAAATATTTCATAATGTACAAGTTTCATGTAACTGAAAATTACCATTGATTTAAAAAAATGTGTATCTGCCTAGAGTGGTGTGCTTTTCTTACATACAAAAATAATTAGGCTCCTGCGTTATGTGGAAGAAAATTTCGCAAAAAGATTTCTCAAAAATCATCTCACTGCCAGCTCGTCCAGAAAGTGTAGCTGTTTTTGAGGAAGTCGAGAAGCATATACATAGTTGTCCGAGGAAAATTTAGGTTAAGTTCCCCAACCCATACAAACCCAAAGAGAAACTTCATAGAAAATTTAAAAATATTTGTTTAATAAAGTGAAAGTTTCAAGTGGCTACAAATTAAGTCCCGTCGATTTTTGATAGTTTTTTTACTTGAGCTTTTCTGCAATTTCTTCCATATAAAAATCACATGGACTATATGCATGTGGAAAAAATTGCGAAAATTAAATTAACATAATCAAACTTTTACAACACTCTACTGAAATTAAATGGACCACTAAAAAGTATACTGCAAAAATTTAAATATTTTTTATGTTAATTTCCAAAATTTTGTTAGATTTGAAATTTGGATTTATCTTGTTTTTGGTAGATGGTTAATCATAAAATATTAGAATTTATAGGAAAAAGAAATTTGACTAGATACTTATTTAGCCAATTTTCAATGTGAAGCAATTTTTATTGAGCCTGAGAAAAATTGCTATTGGCAGATTTAATTCGAAAAGCAAGAATAGTAGAAATGATTGACGTTTAGCTGCTATTACGAAGTTTACCAAAAAACACCTTCTCATTATCAATTAGTTAAAGATTAATGGAAATTTTTATTAACGCCCAAAAATAATAAAAACATATAAATAAGTATATTTAGATAAACGTTAAACAATATTTAGAAATTACACAGGTCTGCAACAAAAATGCTGTCTGGATATTTCCAACTGATTTCTATGTATTTAGGTGTTCTGAAAACTAAAAAAATACTCAAAAAATTCCAGAACGCAAGGTTATTTTACAAAACGCAAAATTTTATTATAAAAAGGGGTTTTTTTGGGCTAACTTGTAGGCATTAATAATGAATAAGTAGGTATAATTTTGTTTTGATTACTGTTTTTAAATGTTTACCATAACTATCATTAATTTCTAAATAAGGAACACCCTGTGTGAGCTGTATTAACAAACATAAACATGTTGTAACCTGAACGTGCGCGCTCCGATAGTGGCGCATTACAATTACGTGTTAACTCGTCATTATTTGCAGATTGGCGTATTTTCAAAGATTCTTCAAAAAGAAGCCTTAAAGCAGTTCTGCTTCACAACGACGGTTTCTATACTTCCATTCCAGGCGGTTATTCCGTACACCTCAAGGAAACCTACAATAACTCGGAATTGATTCTTTGCAAATATGTAAAAATATAAAGACCGCGGTTGGCAAGTGTGCGGTGATTTAAAAATCTTGGCATGGTGCTCGGACAACCATCTGGGTTTACCAAATTCCCTTGCTTTTTGTGTCTATGGGATAGTAGAGACCGAACAAATCACTGGACCAAAACGTGTTGGCCTCGGAGGGAGCTTAAAGTTGGCGAAAAGAGTGTCCTGCATGAAACTTTGGTGCCTCCTCATAAAATTCTTCTACCACCGCTTCACATAAAGCTAGGATTGATGAAGCAATTTGTAAAGTCACTTCCAAGAGATGGAAATTGCTTCAAATACTTAATATCAAAGTCTCCAGGGCTCTCGGAGGCAAAGTTGAAGGAAGGTGTTTTCGTTGGACCAGACATTAGACGTCTTATGGCTGATCCACTATTCATCACGACCATGATGGATCCTCAAAGAGAAGGGTGGATTGCCTTTAAAGAGGTCATAAAGAAATTTTTAGGCAATAACAAAGATCCTAACTACAAAGAAATCGTCAAAAGAATGTTAAAAGCATTTCAAGCTTTAGGTTGCTTGATGAGTTTAAAAGTACATTTTCTTCATTCCCACCTCGACTACTTTCCAGAAAATTTAGGAGACGTGAGCGAAGAGCAAGGTGAACGATGGAGCGTTTCAATGATGGCAGACTACTGTTGGACGCTTCAAAGAGACCGCTTCCCACAAGCGAAAATGTACCAAAAGGAGTCTCACTGATAAAAAGAAATGTGTTTAGTGCTTACTAATAAATGTATTTTACATAAATATATTAGTTTTATTACACAATTATAAATAAAAAATTTTTTTTTTAATCTTTTTTATTTTATTTTAAGATGATAACTTCTTTATATGGACACCTACATTGTCAGAAAACTTTACGTTCTATGACAAAATTAAAGTTATTTTCGAAATCAGCACACCCAAAAACATAAGAATTACACAACAAAACCAAAACAGCTCTCAATTATTTTTTTTTTGCAGACTTGTGATGGAAATTAGATTTCACTCACCTAAAATAATGTTTTTTTTACTTTTTCAAAGACAAACTTTATATCTGCTTATATCAAATAACGTTTTAAAATATTGTACAAAGTCTTAAAGAATGCTATCGCCTGGCCCATTCCTTATGGCGAAATTGAAATAAACTTTTAATAAATTAAAATACAGAAGTGAACACAAGAATGTCCGCAGTAGAATTATCATTTTTGTACCTGACATCATATCGAAATGTGTACATACATACATATGTATATAATGCTGATTATTATGATTTCTAGTATTTATTTTTTAATTGAAGCACCTACATACATACATACATATGTATATGTATAGTATATGTACACACATGTGTAGTTATACACGTGAAACGCCCAACGCTTTGACTGCTTGCTTGATTGAATATTCAATTGTTGAAAGTTTTCTGGTGGGTTTACTGTTCAGTTGTGTAATAAATTGCAGCTAAGTACTTGCACGCGCTTCGACATACTTATGTATACGTATGTACATACATAAATATGTTAATAATACCAAAAACAAAATCATATTATCACTGTCGAATGCATTTGAATTGAGCTATCAATTGTCGTCAATATAATTAAAGCTGCTATTTCTGTCACTCAACGCGTTTAGTAGTTTTTGGGTATAGTTTGTCGGAATGTTCTTTTCACTTGAATTAAATTTGTTTGAAACATTTTGGAAGGTCTCAGAATGCCTTTAAAGAGCTAAACGCTAGAATTACGGTTTCTTAATTAACCATTAATCGATCCTTGGAACAGAACTGTTTCATGTTAATTTTGTTTTACATTTTGATTTATTGCAGATCGTAACTTCTTCATACCTTATTGCATTTTTTAAGCCAAATGCTTGGCAAAGTTTTCAACGATTTCAAAACTTCGTCATTCCATCTTGTGACAAAAATATGTTTCTTACATATTTCGGATAGAAATTTATGCAATATCCGAATACGACTGAGAGTGCGTAAATTTATTGAAATGCGTTTCAAAATGTGCAAATAAATACGTAAATAATGTATTAACTAAAAATTACTTAATTCAGTTTGAAATGTACAATTGGAAAAAAATTGTGGAATAATCATTTTTTTTTAGAAACAATATTCTATGAATATGGAAATAGTACGATGTCATAAACCGAAACAACATGAATCAAGATAGAAAGATCAAATTGGTTAGTTTTATTATTTAACGAGTTGTTTAGTTACATGCTGAAAAGGGGAATACGTTGGATTATTATCAAAACAAATTTTGTGCCTGAGAAAGTGAGTTCATCCGTTCTTGTGTTTAAAAAAAATAAATTTGATAATTAATATTTCAAAATTTCTTTCAGAAAACGGAAATGCTATTAATTAACCTTTACGCTATTATGGAAAAAAATGAACTTTTACTGTTTTCGTCAATTTGACCCACCCATAAAAACTTAATACTACTACTTTTTTTTTTTTTAATACAAATCTATTTTTGTTGAATTTTGAGTTTGCTTACTTTTATTTATTAATTCGATATATCGACCATACTCTGGAGGCATCTCAGGTCAAACAAATCTGAATCTTCCCATAACTGATAGTCAAGCATGCTTTTTTTGAATCTCAAAAATTAGCTGGGCAAAT
This sequence comes from Philophylla caesio, assembly GCA_963971545.1. Lineage (NCBI taxonomy): Eukaryota > Metazoa > Arthropoda > Insecta > Diptera > Tephritidae > Philophylla > Philophylla caesio. Next base: position 75,438,686 of record OZ020606.1, read on the forward strand.
ATTTCTCGAGTTGACAAAAGAAAATAGGCGATTTTCTAGTAAAAATTTTTAATATCAATAATCAATCAAGGTGTTCTAGGTGTGCGAAATATGAGCACTTTCCAAACAAAATAAGTGTTACAAATTCGTTAAGATTTTGCAAAATATGTACATATGTATGTGGATACATTTGTATATACGCACATACATATGTACATGCACATGCACATATATGTATACTCGAAAGTACTTATTTTAAAACAGTTCAAAATTCAGTAACGTGGCTTCAACATCAAAGCTATACAAATAATAATTATTCAAATATGTACTCACTCAAAATAATAGTTTGAATCAATAACTGAGTCCTTCAATCGCTATAATAAGGAATGTATATGGTTGTCGACGAGACGCAACTTTCAAAGCCTGTGTGTGGAAGCCTTTTTTATAACGATTTTTATATAATTTTTAGCGTGCCCTGAGCAAAAAAGTATTCAACTTGAAGCCCACCTGAACCAGTGTAAATAGAATTTGGGAAAATCGGTTGAACGTTGACTTAGAAGCAGGATTTCGTAACAAACCCGAATTTAGTATAGGTTTTTTGATATCTTCACTTGTTCCTAATATCTGCGACTTCTACAAAACAAGATCGTGTGAAAATAAACAAGCAAGCTGCAAGCAGTAGTTAAAGTTGAATGGCGGTGTTCTCTAACCGCGATGATAAGGTTAAAATTTTTAAATCAATGTTGGTGAATAAAATCAAATTAAAAAAACCATAAGAAGCCTTCTGATCTAATCGTGATCGATCCTAAAAAGTTGACTAAGTCGAAGATAGCGAGAATTGCAGTGACAAAGAAAGCCACTTCAGCTCTTTTACATTTTGTGCAAAAGTTTATGAATTTTCTAAGCATCTAAAAACATTATAGCAACAAATTTTCTTTTTTTTTCTGAAAAATGTCTTGGTTCACTTATCCCACCAGCCGTAAGACAACCAAACGAAAATTTGTTTTGTGCCTCAAGGAAGAATCGTCCCTCGGGAGAAAATTCAATTCTGCCTCGTGTGATCACATCTCTCTGACCTCTCACCTTTCCTTCAAATTTGGATATTAACTTCACACGCGGCTGAATCGAACTTTTTCTATTGGAAAACATTTTGTAGCTATAAGTTTAAAAGTTAAGGAATGGGTTTGGGTTCGTAAATATTAAAACAAATTTAGGTTCTATAGCAGCTCAGTGAAGAATTAAATTTTTTTTAAACTATAGAAATATAATTCTGTAATATTTTAACTTGAAAATACTTTTAGAATAAGCCACACACAAATCTGTTTATATGAGTTGTTTTTTTTTATTTGCATAAATGTCAAAATAAGTAAAAACGAAGAACATTCTTGTGGTGCTACCATATTTCTATATTAAATATTTTACATACTTAAGTCTCCATTGTTAAACGAAAATGTGTGCAAAATCTTAAAACGGTTTTAGCTAAGAATTATATTAACTAGAAATTAAATTCAACTTAAGCTTAGATGGTAAAACCGGCCCTTAAAAACTTTTGTAACAACCGCATCGGATAGAAATAGTTTCTTAGCTTCAATCTGCCATAAGTTTTTTACAGGCGTCGTACTTTGATTCTTACTCTACTGATGCTGCCAATTTAGCAACTAAAGTGACGATAAAAATTCGAATGAGATTTCTGGTCCAAATGATCGCCGCATCTTCCTTTGAGTGCCTTGAAAATATCAGGTTGATTTCTACAAATAAGCAATGCCAACTCAATGAAGAAGCTAACTCAGCCGATACATTTTTTTTTGAAGTTTATTATGAAATTTAGTTATTTTATTTTTAGATTTTTACTATTAAATTTAGATTCAAATAATTTTGGTTTGTTTTTTCGAAACAAAAATTGGAGCTAAATTACATTGTTTGATTAATTACTTTCTTAATTGGCTCGATAATCGCCTATGCGATTTTAGCCGTGCTTAGCATAGCACTGCAGTTATTTATATCTTTCGCTAACTGGTACCAAGGGTACCCAAGTCCTTTACCACTTGGTCTTTCCAAAGTAGAGGAGGCCTTCCATTTCCTCTGCTGCCACCGCGTCGAATACTTTCAGGGCTGGAGCGCTTTCATCCACTTGAACGACATGACCTACCAAGCGAAGCTGTTGGATCTTAATTCGTTGCACTTTTTCTCTGTCGTTATGAAGCTCATCGTTACATCTTCGGGCCTACCATTATCCTCGCTTGCCCCGTCCATCGCATTTCTGGGACGGCAGTGATGTCAGCCTTTGCTCTTCCGAGGACATCTACCAGCCGGGCAGAGGCATCTTCTCAATTAAGCGTTTGGCATGCCCCCAAAACTTGGTCCTTAAAACGTTTGCAGTGGTCGTCATCTAAAAAGGGGGGTCCTATTGGTGGCTTTGCTAAACTTTTCATTGGACGTTTGTTTTTACGTGGTGGGTCCCAAGCCCTGCGCACAACCATATTCTGGGGCATTCGAAATTTTCACATTTATGTATATAGCGAGCCGCTTGCTCCAAGAAATACGCCTGCTCGCAGCCGCACTTGCTGGTACATTTAAAATGAAATGGTAATGTGTTCAACTCGCTACTTCATTGCCATTTGAATGCGAAATAGTAAGCCAACCCAAATTAAACATTGAAGTTTTCAAACATAGACACATATATGTAAATCTAAAAAAAACATTAATTAATTAAATTAATAATTAATTAATAAACTTTTTTTTATCAGAACTTAGCCATAATCAGTTCATCTTTAAGACAGTGTTCAATGTTCAACAATTTCCACATCATCGGAATTTTCTTTAATATTTCACAGTAATTTGAAGTTTATTTTTCAACAATATGGTTCCAATGATACCAATGTTTACGGCAACGAGAATTTTTACACCAATTTTATTTTTTATACTAACTTAATAATAAAACTCATCAATCTTAAAAATCTTGGAAAAAGGACTATGTTAGAACAAATATATATATAATATAATTTTGGCGCGTACACTACATAGCTCAGTGTTTGGCCGAGCTTCTCCTACCATTTGTGGTGTGCGTCTTTTATATTATACCGCAAATGGAGGGACCTACAGTTTTGTGCCGACTCCGAACGGTAGATGTATTTTAATGAGAAGCTTTTTCATGGCAGAAATACCCTCGGAGGGTTGCCATTGCCTGCCGAGGGGTGACCGCTATTAGAAAAAACTTTTTCTATTATTAAGATTTTGTTAGCCCTGACTGAGATTCGAGCCTCGAACTCACCGGCATATCAAGTTATAGCACGCACCGCTACCAACTCGACCACAGCGTCCACAAATCAACAAACTTAAATCTCACATTGATATCTATGGAAATTTGTATCTTCAATTAGTCAGTGGCGTATTTAAACTTATACTCGTATTCATAGAAAACATATTAAAAAATTAATTAAAAATCAGTTAAAAAAAAACATGTTGTGGCACATTGCCTAAAAATAAAAGTTTTTCAAGGTGCTTACTAAAGAGACGGTTTCGGCTGTGTTATTGTGGCTCCCGATTTAAAGAACAAATGTTCACATGGAACTGACGATGCAAGATCTACCAAAAATACACGAGCTTATATAATTGAGGAAACATTAATTTTAAATCATCCCACTCTCCTTAAAAGTTGCTTTTGATAGGTGCTGACAAATACATTGTTAGTTCATCATTTTCAATCTAGAATTCTCTGCACCAGCGTTGCAATTTTATTTTTTTGGTTTTTCTTTTGGAAATGTTCTGAAAGTATCAAGAAAAAAAAAACTAACGTGGTATCGGAGTGAAAAGTATCGCGGAAAAAAAATATGAGTATCTATTTGTACACGCGGGTTTCATTGGATCCCTACTCCACAATTGTGCCTAAAGTATTTGTAATGAAAATATTTTGTACCTCGTCCTTAATATAGCAGTTTATAAATACTACATTGAATCACGAGTTTTATTATTTGATTTACAATTTTGAAATTTTTCAAGTGCATATTTCTTAGTTTTCTCAATTTAAAAACTCCCTCTTTGTCCTTCACGCATCTGCGTACAAAAGAAAGCTAAACAAAAATACTAATTTTTAAACGCCGGTCAACCATAATTCTTTTAACACTTAGGCGATTGCACTGCTCGATGTAGCGACAGCGAAGTTTCCTCGACTACAAATAAACATTTTGAAGATGTCAAACACCTAATTTATTGTAGCCACTGTAATATATTTCACTTCTATAATCACCCTTATTGTGAGTTTCCCATTTCGAACATTGTGTCCCCTTATCGGCAACACTTTCATATTTCGAGCGGAAATAGTTGGCGGATTACTATTTTTTTAAAGGCGAAAAATTTCGCGTATTAATTTAATTTAAATTTTTTACATAAGATCGCTTATTCCAAGAACAAAATAGTCAACAAAGTTTAGAGAGAGATTATATTAGGTAGAATGCAGGAAACGCCGGATATTGCAAGATGATTTGTCAAAGAAATCAAGGAAAATGTAGCTGAGTTATGAAAACAGCTAAGGATGAAGCTGCATAATTTGGGGACTGCAATGAAAAATTAGTCCGAATGGTACCCCTTTCCATTTATATTTAAAAGTGTGCAGAAATACATTTTTTTTTATAAACTATACTTGGTATGTATTCCAGCATAATCTGACTAAAAGACGATTGCGCCAGCTCAATTTGAAAAATTGTTACCTACACCCTTTTAGTATCCACGTTCAACGAAAATTCGCAGGCACGCCTCCCACCTGGCGGAATAGCAAATTGTAGTCGTGCTGGTAGTATTGGAGAGGTTAGCACAGATCTAATAAATACTTCTTTATTGACTGTTATTCAAAGATCTGGAAAATTGACAATGTCAAATAACTATAGAATTTGAATTATTTGATAATTTTACACTTAAAGTATACACATTTCAGAGTTGTAATTTCCATGTTCGAATTTTGATAAAATAACTTTGAACCATTTTATATTTCACATTTTAGTGACAACACTACAACTTTTGAGACAAGAGGCTTTATTTTTAAACTATTAGAGACGGAGACTGCTTACTGAATTAGGGGTTTAATTTGGGGACGGGTACGACTACAGTCCTGAAGCCATGAAGTCTTGCTTTTGTCTAAAAACCTGAAGAACGGGTGTATTTTCAAATTTGACAGATGCTGCCTGTCGCTTGCTGTCTTCAAACTGTTCATAGCATTATGCATAAATTTTTAGTAAAAACCTTAAATGTTCCATTACATTTAAATAATGCGCAAATTCTTTTAAATTAGCTGTTGTCATAACATTAAAACATTAATTATTCTGTCTACGATAGCCGAAAACGATACCCGCGAGCGCGAGTTTATGTCATTAGGCCCGTTTGTGTAAAAGTGCATCAAGATTTATCCAGCAACGAAATTTCTGAGAATTTTGCAATATTTTTCTCAAAGAGAAACTTGCTAGTTTAACGAGCAGCTTATTGAATCCTTGTCCACATTCAAATATTCAAAATTAAAAACATTACATTAATGTTTTTTCGAAACATTACACTAACGAAACTTATCCCAGCGAAAATTTACCCACATCTTTCACGTTTAACACTATTTTTTTATAATTTTCACCTTTTAAGTCTTTAAATAAAAATTTCGTTTTTATCCAAATTGAAATAAGCCGTTTTTGATCAGCTGTTTTCTTGCTTGCAAATTTGTGCTGGGTAAAATTTGTCCAGCTAGAATTTGCAACTTCCGCTCAAAATTAAATATCATTTTGCTCACTCAATTTCCGATTTGACGAAAATCATGTTCTTTTGTAGCAATTAACTGCATCGCGAACACTCTTATAGCTACTACTCAAAAACAAAAAAAAATGGCGTGACTAACTTGAAATATCGTAAAACAGACATACTCGTATACAGTGCGTGTCATGTCTATATTATAATAACATATACAAAAAAAAAACACATTTTGCCTATTCATAACATTTTATTAAGCTCGAGCCCAGTTTATGAAAGATTTTGCAATAACTCGGCAAGTTCAGCACAAGTGTGTTGGCTCAGTAACCCGAGGTTTCTTGGTTTAAACCCGGGAAGCGGTAATGAAGTATAAATCAGGAAGTCTGATGAGGAGATGTGGTGGTCTCTGAAATACCAGCACTAACTGTTACCAATTATGTAAATTGTTGTTGTTTCACATAATGAGTGATGTTATTATAATTGCGTGCATGAAAGCCAGGACTATAAACAATCAGAATAACTTACCGTCCGTTCTTTATGCGAAGATAAAAGCACTTTTAGCTCAAGTTTCGTGGAGCTCGAAAATGAATGTCAGAGGTTTGGAAATAAACAAACGTAAAAATCGCAGCGAAACCGAAGAAGTCAAATTTGGCTTTCTATGTTCAAAATCTCTGTGTTATAACAGCCGACGTTACCGACAATTCGGCTAGCAACGCCATCTCTGAGAAACATGGGGTGGTCGGTATGGGACCACTATCCCCTACATACATAATACATATGTATGTATATGCAAATATGTATGTATGTATGTACTCGTATAATATAAAAGTCTTTTAATAATAATTATGCCGGCTATTTTAATTTTTACGTTATAATAGGCGGAATCTCATCGAGAATAGTTCATACGGTTTTCGGGATTAGTTCGGGACTATTTTAGAAATTTTTCGGGACTAATTCGGGAATTTTTCTGAACTAATTCATCCACAGCTCGTGACTAGCTTTGAACTTTCCAGGAGTTTTTCGGAACTAGTTACGAACTTTGGGTACGAATTTGTCCCAAAATAATATCGAAAAGTCTTGAATCGACAAAGTACCGGAAAAGAAGCGAACGTGCAACAAAAAATTACGAAAATATACCAGAAATGCACACAAAATGTATCGAATATTTATCCAAAAAGTACCGAAAATGTATTTCGAAATATCTTGTATAAATATTCAATAATTCAAAAGCGAATTAATTCTTTTTAGTGCTTTAATATCAATTCTTTCTCGCCTTGCTTTGATATAATTGGTTGTACATAGAGCACGCGAGAATTGGATAAATACGTGCCACTTTCGCATGGCGGCCTGACCTCACCCAAAATTTCAAACGTGTGTTAAATGTTTATTTGAAGCTTTCTTTTTTTTTTTGTTTTTGTTTCGTTCTAGCTTCTTCTTTCTACCTTGTTATTTATTATTTCATTTCAATTTTCCGTAAACGATACACATACATACATACATAAATATGTAATATATTTGTATGTTTGTAAATGCATAACGAAAGCTAAACTTTTACCCGCGCCTCCGGTTATTTCAACAACTACGTATATGTAAGGATATGCTTTAAAAGTGAAGAAAATGAAATAAATAATTTTACTGCATGTAACGAATTTTACTCCGTGTAACGAATTTTACTTGTATTTAATTTTAATTGAGTTTTTTAAGGATTTTTACTTTCTAAACAAAATTAAAATATACATAAATCTCTGTAAGAAAATGTTTCACGATTTATTGCTTTTGGCGTAAAAAATAGGACATGTGACTAGATATTGGTTTTACCTGAATATCAGAACTTGAAAAATAATAAATAGTATTGGTCTAAATATTAGCACATCAATTCTTTATTATGTCAGTCAATAGACCAATATAGACAGCCCTATGCCCGAATTCAGTGACAAAATGAGCTAGAGATTATTGCTTTTCCTCACTTTCACGTTTTTTTCTTTTGTGTATATTTTACTTTTTTGTGACCTGCTCATCACCAGGTCACAATTTAGAGACTTTATTTTGAGACTAGAGGCCTTATTTTGAAACTAATCAATGTAAACTGGTCTAAAATGTATATTAGAGTCTGAGACTGCTTACTGAATTTGGGAGCTAAACTAATTACCCTAGCTCGACTCAGAGTTGAGTAAATGAGTTGATTCCCGTCAGTGAAACGGCAAATAAAGACTCCTATCTCTAAAAAAAATATAACATGAAATAGCGTAACTCAATGTAGCCCAATTTTCGGAGAATAACAGGAGAATATAAAAAATAATTAACATTCATTTGCGCTTTAAGGCAAGTGCAAAAATGAGGTAGACATTGGATGTCGTTTTAAAAATGTATATGTATGTCTGATTCCTTCTATCATTGTAGAGTTGGGCTAGTATAGATAGTGTCACCACTCGATAGTTTTAAATACGAATGTGTAAGTATCGATGTTTTATTCAAGTTTTAGTGGTCTAATTAAATTAATAAGATAACACAAGTCTGCAAAAAAAAAAATAATTGAGAGCTGTTTTGGTTTTTGTGTAATTCTTATGTTTTTGGGTGTGCTGAATCCGAAAATAACTTTAATTTTGTCATAGAACGTCAAGTTTCCTGACAATGTAGGTGTCCATATTAAAGAAGTTATCAATTTAAAATAAAATATAAAAGATTAAAAAAATTTTTTTTTTTATTTATAATTGCGTAACAAAACTAATTTATTTATGTAAAATACATTTATTAGTAAGCACTAAACACATTTTTCTTTATCAGTAAGACTCCTTTTGGTACATTTTCGCTTGTGGGAAGCATCGGGAAGGTCTCTTTAAAGCGTCCAACAGTAGTCTGCCATCATTAAAACGCTCCATCGTTCACCTTGCTCTTCGCTCACGTCTCCTAAATTTTCTAGAAAGTAGTCGAGGTGGAAATGAAGAAAATGTACTTTTAAACTCATCAAGCAACCTAAAGCTTGAAATGCTTTTAACATTCTTTTGACGATTTCTTTGTAGTTAGGATCTTTGTTATTGCCTAAAAATTTCTTTATGACCTCTTTAAAGGCAATCCACCCTTCTCTTTGAGGATCCATCATGGTCGTGATGAATAGTGGATCAGCCATAAGACGTCTAATGTCTGGTCCAACGAAAAGACCTTCCTTCAACTTTGCCTCCGAGAGGCCTGGAGACTTTGATATTAAGTATTTGAAGCAATTTCCATCTCTTGGAAGTGACTTTACAAATTGCTTCATCAATCCTAGCTTTATGTGAAGCGGTGGTAGAAGAATTTTATGAGGAGGCACCGAAGTTTCATGCAGGACACTCTTTTCGCCAACTTTAAGCTCCCTCCGAGGCCAACACTTTTTGGTCCAGTGATTTGTTCGGTCTCTACTATCCCATAGACACAAAAAGCAAGGGAATTTGGTAAACCCAGATGGTTGTCCGAGCACCATGCCAAGATTTTTAAATCACCGCACACTTGCCAACCGCGGTCTTTATATTTTAATTTGCAAATAATCAATTCCGAGTTCTTGTAGGTTTCCTTGAGGTGTACGGAATAACCGCCTGGAATGGAAGTATAGAAACCGTCGTTGTGAAGCAGAACTGCTTTAAGGCTTCTTTTTGAAGAATCTTTGAAAATACGCCAATCTGCAAACAATGACGAGTTAACACGTAATTGTAACGCGCCACTTTCTACACTATCGGAGCGCGCACGTTTAGGTAACAACATGTTTATGTTTGTTATTTAGAAATTAATGATAGTTACATATGGTAAACATTTAAAAACAGTAATCAAAATAAAATTATACCTACTTATTCATTATTAATGCCTACAAGTTAGCCCAAAAAAACCTGTTTTATAATAAAATTTTGCGTTTTGTAAAATAACCTTAAGTTCTGAAATTTTTTGAGTATTGTTTTAGATTTTAGAACACCTAAATACATAGAAATCAGTTGGAAATATCCAGACAGCATTTTTGTTGCAGACCTGTGTAATTTAAAAACAAAATCAAAACCCAAAAAATATTAATATGATGTTATTCATTTATTAACCATTATTACAATTTATATAATTATTTTCTCCGTGTCCTTCGAAAAAAGCAACCACACGGGTCTTTCGTGACAAAAGGAATTTGCTCACGTTAATTTGCGATACTAATTGCAACCCTGTCATCAAGTTTCAAAATATTAGTCGAAAGAGTGTTACATACAAAGAGTCAAATGATTTAGTTCAATGAGCGGACTCCTTAAATTGAGTTGGCGTCATTGAGTCAACTCTTGTAAATTTGGTGAGTTTCCCATCCCTATTTCCAAGCCAAATTTTCATTCGTGGGTTGTGCTTTAAGGAACCTGTTGAACTAAGGTACCAAGTGGAGGGTAAATAATTAAAAAAAAAAACTGCGACGAGGCTCGAAAAGTTATCAATTGCGATTGAGGAAAGTTCAATGCCAAAAAATGTGTAAACGAGAATAACTACTAATATGATTTTAGAAAGTAAACTTAAATTAATGAACTAGTTTTTTAAAAATTTAGAGCCAAGTGGCTAATCCAAATTATTACGAACATATTGTTTAAAAGGGTTCTAAATTCAAGTAAATAAATGAAAAAATAAGTGATAAAACGATAAAGGACAAGATTATTCAGGAGATAAAAATTTTTAAAAAATTTTAATTGAGATGATATAATACTTTTTATCAGCGCAACTAAAGCCGAATTACTTGCGGGCGGAGCCGCGTTCAAAAGCTAGTTAGCTAATAAAAGTGTATGAGAATGCAAAAAGTTTACTCGCCTGTCTGATAATTGTAAACAAAGAAACATTTGGTTCCAGCTGACGCATAATTTGTGCATCGATTACATAAAATACATGAATGATATATGGCCTTATCTCGTGTTTTCTGAAAGAGTGCATACACGTAAACTTCGGAGTTTCGGAAAAAAGCTACAAAGTTTTCAAAAACAAAAAAGATACTCTCGTGGACTAATGAAGTTGGTATGCTGTCATTTTTAAATTTATGCTTCGTTGCCTTGCGCACAATTAAATTTGTTGCAACTCAAAAAAGGCACTCAGCAATCAGCTGACAAGTTAAACTAAGTTTAACCCTGCAATAGCAGCCGTTTAAACTTAGTTTAAACCACGTTTAAAGTTGGCTGAAAAACTGCCTACTGAGTTTAAACTTAGTTGAAACAGAGTTCAACTTTCTCTTAAAAAATGGCCCTTAGTCGATAAGTTAAGTATTGTCGTTTTTGAAATACGACACCCGTTCAGCAAACGCTCGGTTATTGCCTAGTATAAATACGAGTATATTTCATTGCTTCCTGCTGTTATAAGCTAAAAATAAATTCACAGCAGCGTACTCTTTTTGATAACATAAGCTAACTAATCAACTCATTGCCGATAGTCTCGTTTCCTACTGTTTTTTCTCTAGTTTTTTTTACCTTCTACTTTTTAATATATGTATACATTATGCATTATGTATATATGTATGTACATATGTAGCAGTAGTGAAGGCTGCAAATTGAAGAGTAAATACCTTGATACTATTGTTAAATAGAATAAATATTGAAATTCAATGCGAACAGCGAAAAATAAACAAACAACGACAGTTGACACCAACAGAAGCTGAAAAAGAACAACAACAAAGTAATTGGCGAGAAAAGCAAATAAACCAAATTGAAAAGAAAATAAATGGCAAAAGTTGAAATTGATGTGGAGGAGGCGCAGTTAAATTGGCTGCTAATCTTGCGGGTATGAACGATAACAATGCGTATATATTTATGTTTGTATGTACTAGGGTGTTTGATTATTTGACTTTTTTGTAAAACCGGTTTTCGAATAATTCGGAAAATAGCAAATTGATAAAACCCGGTTCCTAATTTTTAAATCAAGAAAAAACCGGGTAAACCGGCTCTTGTTCAAAATACAATTATTTCTATGAAAGAAATATTTTGAAAATAAAATGTTGTTTAATATCCGAATTCAGTAAGCAGTAACAGTCTCTAACCCCCGAATTTTATAAGCTGTCTCAGTCTTTAGGCCTGTTCGTGCTTTGTTGACCTCGGTCAAAATCGTTTAGGCGGTTGATGTGCCAATTAAGTAAGTATTTGGATTTCGAATATACATCTCAATGATAAGCACACTGTGGTTTCCGTTTCAATATAAATATAGTCGATGTGCTGCCGTATTTCGAATATTTATCAAATGCTTTAACTTAAAAACTAGGTAAAAACCCGGTTTTTGAGATTAAAAAAACCGATTTATCCAATATTCGAAAAATCAAGATTTCAAAAAAACTGTACAATAATTTATGAAAAAGCCGAAGAAAGTCCGTTTGAAAAAACCGAGTCAATCACCCTTGTACATACATACATATGTATGTATGTGCAATTGAGTGTATTGACATTTATGCAACCCAGCGCAAATATTTTTAGTCGTGGAAGTAGCTTCTATTTTTGATACTTATTATATTTGCAGTAGCAGGCGATTGTTGTCTTTAGTCTCGCAAGTTCATTTAATTGCAACATCTTGTCGATCTTCCTAATAGCTTTGTACATGAATGCCAAAGCGAATCTTCACGGATCTCCCAGAAATTAAAAATTAACAAATATAGTCTAACACTCTTTCAGAGGATTTTTAAAAAATAGTTTGAGTTTGAGGTTTGAGAAAAATACTGACAAACGCTCCTTTGGAAGGATCGTGGAAAGCCCTTTTTTAACTATGTATCTTCTAAATGTTGGCTGGGAAGGAGCGTATAATCTTACTTACATATCTATGTATGTATGTATGTATGTACATATATGTATGTGAGTGTGTTTGCTGTACTAAATTAACCGAACCCGTTTCTGGACGCTAACAAAGCCAACGGACGCAACAAATGACTGCAAACTTTGATATCTGTCGATAAAAAATTCAAATCAATAAAAAGACATACATAATTACATACACATGGCATGCACGCATATCACAGCCGGTTTCAAAAATGCAAATTAAATAAAAAAAATGTGTGTAATTAAAGTTCCCGTTAAAGTAATGGTGAACTCGGCTATTAGAGTGCTTTTAATTATGTGACCAAACATTTTTTTTTGTTACATGCCATACTTTAATTCTTTTCTAAAACATAAATTTTAAAAAAGAATTATTCTTTAGATTTTTTTACTTAATACATAGTTAAAAAAAACATATACATACATACATATAGTAAAGTGCATGTTTGAAGTTAAAGTTAACATTGATTTTTAACAATTTCTGTACTGAATCTTCACCAATACCCGTGTTGACCAAGTGGCAGTAGTAAAGAAATTTACAAACATAAATTATGTATAAAATGGTCTGTGAGTCGCAAACCATTATTATCTCAATAAGCTTGTACTTAACGCGTAATCTAGTAATATATTTTGGTGAAATAAGCGAAAAATATACTGAAAATTACGCAGCACCCTAATGCATGTGCTGGCATTTGATTTCATAATAATGAGCAAATTCAAAAACAGCAAGAACTAAAAAAACTTAACACCACAGAGTAGCTACTGCGCATACCACAAACGATGCATACACATTAATTCATGCAGTGACTCGAAGTTAAACGCAGGCATAGCAATATTTCAGCACACACTCAATCTTATTTGAGGCAAGCGTCTTCTCACATTTGTGAGTGCCCCTTCATGCATATTTAACGTTTATGTGGATGGCCGACAGTTTTGCGTCGCCACCGAAATTAGGACGGCCAAAGGGCTTAAATAGTGAGTATTGAGAGAATTTACATGTGGTGAGTTAAGATCAAACGGGAATGAATATTTTGAGTTTATTTATAATGAATTTAGGTGTGGTGGTTAAATATGTGGTGAGTTTAGATGTGGTGGGATCGGATATCGGTGGGAAGAGTTTAAGTATTGCGAGTTTATATATGGTGAGTTTAGGTGGATAAGATGTGGTGCGTTGAAGTGTGGTGAGTTGAGCTATAGCGAATTTAGGTGTAGCGAGTTTATTTATTTTTATTACGGCTTTTTAGGCCAAAACTTACAACTATACAATCACTTAATTAATTTCTTCTAAATTTGTACACCATAAAACAACAAACTGTAAACAAAATCCATTATAGGGATTTACAATTTTAAAAACAAAATCCATTATACCAAAAGTAATTACAATTTTAGAATATCTTTACTGCTCTTTGGGCGGCGACTTTTAGGGTCTTCTAAGACTGACGAGGTCTCAATGCAGACAAAGTGGCCATCAGCAAACATCGCGTTACTTTTGGCTCCGCTCGTTACATTGGCCAGTGCTGATATTATTTTAATATTTAATATAATTCATTCCATCAGACAATTGATAAATTTAAGTATCGCGTTACTCTTGAATTTTGTTCATTACAGTGGACAGCGCTGGAAATGGATGCCGACTTTTAAGTAACTGCAAAGACAGCCGAGGTCTTCTTGCAGTATTAAGTGGTCATTCGTAAATAGCACTTTGATCATATTATATTATATTATATTTTCGGTCAAATCCTGCCTCTACCATATTCACCTTATTCAATCAGATAATTGATCCGTTTAGGTATAGCGTAAAAACTTAAAAGGAAAAATTGTATCTTAGAGGAAGGGTTCGACAATATTCAATTAAACTCTTTTTAAAATTATTGAAATCGTTAATGTTCTTTATATAATTAGGAAGTTCATTGTAACTTTTTAAACCTTTATAAAATATATTTTGCTTGTCTATTTCTGTTTTAAAAAGAGGCAATATAAAATTATTATTCTCCCTCACTTAGATACGATTATTTTAGCTTTAACAAGTTAAGATGCGGAGACTTTTTCGGAACTTGTTCTGGTTCAATTCGGAGCTGGTTCACAGAACTTATGCACATACATACGTACATATAAGTATGTTATTTGGCTAATTTCAGTCCTAATAAATGGCCATTTTGGGATCGCTTCAAGACTTCAAGATCATTTCTGGACAAATCCATGACCTTTTCCGAACAACTTCAGTACTATTTTTGAACTAGTTAGTGTTCATTTCGAGGTAATCCAAAATCGATTTGGTTAATCTTATTTTATCAAAATGTTGGCGACTGAAAGATAATCCCATATATTCCGATCATAAGATCAGGAAGAAATAATGGTACTTCTATGTGTTGATGAATATGTTTACAAATAAAGTTAATTCGGTTTTCTTTTTTGTTAACATTATGTACAAGCTTTAAGGTTTTTGTGCAAGACACACAAATCGATAAACGGTTGTTGGGTAAGCATAAGCAACTTTTTTATACATTCAAATATTCTTATACATACATACATATATACACATAGTTCGTTTTTCGATATTTGCAGCAATTTGAATAACAAATTTTATTTTAATTAGTTGATTGAGATTCATAAAAATATACTTATGTACATATGTATATGTATGTAACATACATATGTATATATCAACGTTTTCACACACACATACAATTATTTATATCAGCTTTGGCTGCAGCAGAAGTAAGGTCAGTAACCAATAGCCTAGAAATTTAATATCTATTGGAGACGTCTGTTGCGGAATTAATTTTGTACATATGTATATACACTAAAGTAGACAGACAAATCTGCAAAAAATAAAAGTCAATCGATCTAAATTAATCTTACTAAATAAAAGTTATCTGAAGCTTATCTTCGCCTCCATCACCGGCTTAAAATGTTTGTGCTGAAACTATTTGCTATGGAGCATACTCGTATCATTGCCAGTTGTTTACAAGCTCAGCATTAATTTCTTAACGGATTCAGACAGACATATTTATATATATACATACATAGTATGTTTTATTTTTTAAAGGCGACGGCTGCGAGAATTATGACTAAAAGCGCAGTTACCCACCGACGTAGAGACGGCCAAACGTGTCAGCTGACATGACCTGTCTTTTGGGAGCGCCTTATGTATAAATGAAAACTCACCACCGTATAATTTTGATTTTTTCCGTAGAAACGTATCAGCTGATTGTTCTCACACTCATCATTCTCGTATAATGTTGCCACCGCGTACTTTTTGAAATCATTAAAAAGTTAGTTTACAAATACTTGAAATATTCTTAAATTATTAGAAAAATACTGCCGAATATAGCAGATTATAGCATAGTATATTATTTAAATAGGTCAGCATTTCGATTCGATCATTTACGTTATAAAAATGTTAACTAAAATTGTAATTTTATGGAAAAACATAAAAAACATAAATCAATGGCAACATTATATAAAAGTGAGTGAACAAAACCAAACTACCAAAGAAAAGCGAGTTGGTATGCAATGAGAGAACAGCTGATTTCTACGCTAAGGCTACGGTAATGAGTTTTTGTAAAATTGAGGTTCTACCGCCGTCTACGCTATGCTAGGTACAAGTTAGTGGGTAACTGCGCTATTAAACAGCGACAACACCGCAACTACGTACATAGTAAAGTGTTCGATTATTCGACCTTTTTGTAAAACCGGTTTTCGAATTATTTGAAAAATGGTAATTTGAAAAAACCGGTTCTTAATTTTTAAATCAAGAAAAAAAGCTTTGTAAACCGGTTCCTGTTCCAAGTAAGAAAAAAGCTACATCAATTTATATGTTACTAAATGCGATTATTTATATTAAAGAAATCTTTTGAAATTAAAATGTGATTTAACGCCCGAATTCAGTAAGCAGTCTCATGCTCGTATTCTGTAATTTGAAATTTGAGACTGTGAAATAGAGATTACTTATTGCCTTTCCTCGGTTTCACGGTTTTTTTTTGGTTTTATTTTAATTTTATGTGACTTGCTCATTCACCTGGTAACAATTAAAAGACTTTATTTTGAGACAAGCGACTTTATATTGAGAATAATGATTACCCGCTGGTCTAATATTTTGACTTTTGTCTATATTAGATACTGAAACTTCTTACTGAATTCGGGCATTATTGTCTGGAAGGCGTTATACTGTTTTTCAAGGTTTTTTCGTCCTCTTGTGACATTTGTATAAAAAGATAAAATCTTCTTTAAAACCTTTGTTACATTTTTTGCACAAATTATTTGAATTTCGAGCATATATGCATATGTGTAATGGTCTTATCTAATTGACATGAACTTTGTGAATACCGTTTCAATAAACATATAATAGAAGTAAAATAAGTCGATGAGTATTAGAGATTAAAAAAACCGATTTATTCGATATTCAAAAATTCAAGAATTCAACAAAACCTTACACAAATTTATGAAAAACCGGAGGAAACCGGTTTGAAAAAATCAATTCAATCAACCTAGTACATAGGTTTGCAGTTTTGCAACTCATTCCCAAAGGTATGACGTAGATTTTGGAGATTTTTTTTTGACGAAGGCGGTGCGTATTTTCTTCACTTTTAAATAGATTTCGTTCATGCTATCAAGGGATTTTCTTTCAATGCAATGCCTTCGATGAGAAAAATGATCAAAAATCAACAGTATGTTTTAGCTACCTGAAACTTACATTTTCTAAGATTAAAATTGAGTGGGCTATAAAACGGAAAACCCGAAATTTTTCTAGAAAGTTTTATTAAAAAATAAAACATATTTTTAATTTGCGCATATGTATGTAGTTTTTTGGTTTTTATTTATTGTGGAATGTACAATTTTTTTAATAAAAATAAACAAAAAAAATTAATTTGGTAAATGTACAATTTTTTGGTTACGAATTTGTTCTACCTGCTTAAGACTATAATAAAAAACGGCCGCATAATATTTCATGGTTGCTTTTGTTTCACAAGCTATTTGGTTGTTGTTGACTGCTGTTGTTTGCATCTCGTGACTGCTAAAATATTTACATAAGTAGATACAAGTCTGACTGGCCCAAAAATTCAGACAGCGCGAGAAGTAACATTAAACATTGCTGTAGGAAATTTACAATTGCTGTCTTTCGGTCTGTCAGTTAGCTAAAGATTTTTTGTTGTGCTGCTCAAAGTGCCCCTAAGCTGATGTACGTTTTTATTGCATTAGACAAACAAATCTCATATGTAGATTACAAAAATTATTTTATTAGTGAATAATAAAATAATTGAAAATATTTATCAAATAAAAAAAGTGCGCAAACTACTTTAGATCTGATGAAGAAAACGGTGTCAAGCCTCTTTTTATACAGAACAAAATAATGCCAGTTTTTTGAGTAAAATTTTCAATTGCGATATGCAAAATCTCAATTTTTACTGAAATAATCGACTACACGGACGGACGGTCGGTAATTTGTCTATATCTCTATGTGCTACAAACGACTGTTTTTATTTGAGTGTTATATTTATTGTATATAAGTAATTTTTACAAAAAGATTAAAAAAACTTCTAGAATATTTTTCTCATATATATTTTTAAATATGTTTCGCTATACAAAATCAGTGGATTATATCAAATAGAGTCTTGCGTTATGCTTTAGAAAAGTAGTAGGTGACAACATATTGCGAAATACATACATATTTGTGTTTTTAACAACATGAAGACCATATTTTTATATAAACTTTACTGGCACATCAAAATAGATGTAAAAATATGAGATTAATCTTGATTTCATCATTTCAGCCAACTGATGTTTTGCATTTAGAAGAAGATAATATTTAAGACTGCAATTGCTTGTCGCCGTCCAGAGCACTCCCTATTTGAAAAATTTGTACGAGTATATTTCTGTGTATCATTTTATCATAGAAATATGTATGTATGTATGTATGTACATATATATCGATGCAGATAAGTACATATACATACATACAGATAGGCATGTGTAAGCATTTATCTATCAGCTGTTGGTAATTTTCCATTACATACTAGAAAATAAAAACTACTCGGGAATTAAGTAGTTCTCCTACAAACACATACATATTTTCATGGAGTAATAGACGAGGGTAGTCCAATATATTCCAACGGTTTGGTAGATATTATTTGCCAACTCAATTTAAAAATTCTGCTTTTTAGAAAGCAAAGAAACAGTCCTGCCGAAGCTCTTAACATGGGTTTATATGGTTTTCGTTAAAGAACTAACTGCATTTTAATTTAAAAAAAAAACGATAATCAACTAAAGTAACATCAAATTGTTGGAATCCGTTGATAGGTGGCTTCTTGTGTTCAAAATTCAAAATTTTGGAAACACTGGCAGAATTGCGAGGAGTTTGAAGCCGGAATTCAGGGAGCCGTCTCAGTTTCATAGTCTCACATTTTGAGACTTGCGATTAAAACAAGGAATATTTTATATTTAAATTTGTCAGCTACTTACAGACACACCCTCGTATGCGAGTATATATGAAACTATTATCGTCTAACGTAGCAGTGTTCTATAAGGATGGAAATAAAAAAAGAAATTGAAACATTAAAAAGTGGTTGAATAGCCACTAGCGGCACTATTGCAATCGCATACAAACATATTCATTTTCATATATGTATGTACATACATATATTAGATTATAAGAAGACTCTTGATTCTATGAGCCAAGAAATACTCTTCAATCTACTGCGTAGAAACACAGTGCTGTAGATAGAATCATGGGATGGGGGGTGAGGTGATTTCGAAGTTACTGTAGAGCACCTAACCTATTATTTAAACATCTAACTGCGCCGCGTTGTAGTTTTCGATCCCAGAAATCAAAAAACTAAAAAAAAAAATTACGTATACATATGTACATATATTGAGGAGATGAATTTAGGAATGTCTTTATTAAATTTTTTAATTTTAAATTGCGAACACCCATAATCAAAACGATTATTTTCAAGGTACTTGCAAGTTTCAAAAACTCGTATTCTGTTTGGGATATTTTCTATAGTGTAGTAAATTTTTACCCCAGAAAGCAAATTATGTTATAAAATCTAAACACAGAGCAAAGAACAACTCAAAAAAGATACTGATGAAAGTTCGAAAATACATACAGATGTACTATGTATGTATATCGAACAAAAAAGAAACTCACAACACTAAGCAAAGTTTTCAACGTTCATAGGTTATTGAAAATATGTACATTCGAAATGGGTTCGAAAAAAAGGGGAATTATAGTAATATGAAAAAATAGGCAATCACTCTCTCTTATAAAACAGAGAGTAGAAAAAATGTTACAACATTTATGGTATCGCACTATTTACAAAATATGGTATAAACCTTAATTCTACATCATTATACTTACATATATTTTTATCACCGGTTTTAGTTTTTAAAAAAATATTTCATCGAAGAAAAAAACTACTATGAAAAACCTCTGCTTTAATACTTACATGCAAGTCTTAATATAAGAAAGTTCAGATATTAACATGTTGTCTGGAAAACTACTGCGAATTAAAAATCTTTCAGTTAAATTAAGTATTTGATCAGGTAAAATTTTAATTTTTGACTCATTGTGAAGCTTTCTAGTGGAGGAATACCATGGAAGTCGCAGCATCATTTTGAGAATTTTATTTTGACGAATTTGCAATTTTTTAACATTCGACTTAGTCATATTGCTGGACAGGCATATATGTAATATTATTGACTGAACAATTGACTTGTAAAATATTAATTAATTTTCATGGCTTAAGCTTGAGCGTTTATTGATTAAGGGATACAATATTTTAATTGCCACATTTACTTTCTCCTGTAGATAGTTTACGTGATTACAGAATGATACTTTTTTATCAAGAACTACCCCAAGGTATAGTACGGTATTGGCCCATGTGATACCAAAACCATTCAGTTTTAAACCTGTACGTGGTAGAAAGCAATGACTTCTTTTTCTTGTAAAAAAGGTAGCTTGAGTTTTACCATTGTTCAATTTAATTCTCCAAATACACAAGTAGCCCTGAAGTTTGGGTACGATTTCATTACCAAACTCATGCGAATAAAATATTCCAATGTCGGCTGCATTCATGGTATATGAACAACATAAAAACCTCGGAAAGTCAGAACAATAAATAAATACAATAAAGGACCAAGGACCGATGCCTGGGGAACTCCAGCGGGCAGTTCGGTCATGTCAGTAACGAATTTTTAAAAAGCTTTTTATAATTTTTACTAGAGGTAGCGAGAACTGAAAAGTAACTAATTTGTGAATTAGTCTATTGTGCCAGACTGAATCAAAAGCCTTCTCAATATCAAGTAATATTCAGCCGGTTGTTTTTTTGCTATCTAAATTAGATTTGACGTGTTTACAGATTCGTTTAATCTTAAGGGTAGTGTAATGGAATTGACTACATTCGAATTGTTCCTTTGGTATGATATTAATAGTCGTTATCTCTTATAAAACCTTTTATTTGAAAATTGGTGGGTACAGAATACATTTTCAACTCATATACATACATACATATGTACTTATATACATAAAATAGAAAAAGGTCCCGAAATATGAAATTGTTATTGAAACTTGACAGACTTAAGAAATTCCAGAATTGGTTCAACACTGTATTACTAAAGTACTCTTCTGTGCTCTTAAGCTCACAATTTGCACGACGATTCCGACTACAAACTATTACTTTATCTAAGCAAAAACACCGAGGCATTCCGCGATTCTTCGTATGTATATATATCCGATCTATTACTAAAATCTTATCGAACAGTATCAGTTATTGACTTTGATTGCTCCTCATCAATTCCTATTATCCCCTCTTGCCACACCACTGTACAAACATCACCACTGCACATATATCCGTATGTATGTATATGGTGGTATCTACGAGTATGCGGGCATGGTATGTGTATTCATAGATATGTACGTGCATTGTGTTGCAACCACCAGAAACTTCTAAATATTTTGCCTATTCAGTTGCCTTTCGTCGCAGTTGTGTTTTGACTTTCTACAACTAACCATTCATACTTTTCTACAAAAAAAATCCGTGCAACATTGACCGTATCGCGTACGTTATGTTTTCAGATTTTTTGTTGTTTCAAATAATGTGTAAGTTGTACTTTTCGTTTGCATTTGTGAAAATTTGCATTGTCTAAATGTAAAGTGGCAATTCAACTGTAAAATGAGCAAGCGTGAAAATAAAGTGATATATGATTTGAGTTTTTGAAGAAGATGTCTACGATTGTTTCGTCCAGAAAAGTAAGCTTTTTAGTTGTGATTCCTAGAAAAATACTTCGCTAGAATTAATAATTGCAATTACTGGTATAATAACATCGTTATTGTTACAAATTTATCCATATGCTAAGCAGGAAGTTGGACAATGAGCAGTGAGAAGTCGCCTGTCGTGGATGGCAAACATATTCAAATCCTTAAAATCTTCTGTGTTGTGCAATTTGCATGTTTCTATCTTCGCGAACTCCGTAAGAATTTGGCATATCCCCTAGGGTTAAAAGGCAATGAATGTGATTTTCACCTCGAAAGCCGAAAGAAACTTCCAAGTTTCACCTAAGAACTTTAGGCCCATCAATAGGTTGTCTTGAGAGACCTATTGATTAAAAGAGCGATCGCCTGGGGAATTTGACAATTCCATCATATTCCGGGAATATCTAAAATTTTCCTATTCTCACCACAAAAAAGCAGTTTGATGACGACCTTCCGTATAGACTCAATGCACTCGTGTTCAGTATCCAGTCAGTAATGGGTATTCATGGCCATCTCGGCAGTGAAATTGCTTACCTTCGGTATTCTAGGTATATTCTTGCTTGATAAAAAATTGTCGAGATCGGTTTCGCTTTTATCGTAGAATTCCATAGCATACACATCCCTTCATTGAAAAATCCTACCAACACTCAGGGATTAACAAGAGTAATTGGATTGTCAGTATTCTTGGATTTTCTCCGTTTTCCCAGCTGTTTTCGTTGGAGAACAAATTTAAGTTTCATTACTGCGTTAATCGGGTTGGTAATCGATTTTCTAGATGTAATTTTTGTAGTCATTTTTTTAGTTTCCACCGTGATGGTTGACCTTCAAAAACCTACGAAACAATAATAAAAAGTCTACTTTAATGCTAGTACCCAAAACTATTGCCTTTTCTTTACCAAATACCGCTAACGTGACTAGCAAACTGAGGGAAAATGCAAATGTCGCGAATCCAACTAAGGCAAGCACGCAACTTTGCGTGTGTAACCAAGAGAATAAATCGGTGTAGACGATGTGATCTAAGTATGTACATATAAATGTGAAAATGTGTCTGAATATGTATTTGTAGATGAATTCGCTGCCTAATGTGCCCCAAGAGAATTTCGACTTACGTAAGGAGTTACAATTTTTCATTTAAAACTCTGGAGGACAGTCACTGTCACGTGATGTATTGCATTCTTCTTAGGGAAATATTACTCTCAACCTAACTGGCTGTGCTGCTTATCTTCCTGTGCACAGGACGAAGACGATGCCCTGTTAACAATGAGAATTGTATGCTCCTCAGGAAAGCGCTCTGCTGGACTCCAGATCCAGATCTGCTTTTCTGTTTCCTTGCTCAAAATGTGGATTAGACACAAAGTATTAGCGTGTCATTTCTCACAAAAAGGAAAGCAGCCGATAAAAAAGAGAAGCTTAGCGACGCTTTTCGTGAAAATGGATCAAAGAACGGCCATCGTTTCAGTCTCTTTTTCGACACCATCTCAAATGGTGCGATTTCAATGACCGTCCAGTGGCAGTTACTCGTAAATTATAGGAAGTAGGAGCTTTGGATAATCAAACAAAAACCATAAGGACTGAGTGGTTTAAGGGACGTCAACATCTTAGATGACGAAAATTAGGTCAGATTGGGAGTATATCTTATAAAGTCTTCTCAATTCGATGTAACTAAAGGAACACAGTTCTGCAGCCTGATCTAGGTAGCAGCAAGGGCAAAACTGCTGGAAACTATTTTTTTGTTTCCGCGTACATTCCGTAGTACTCTTTATTGCCGTAACCTCTGGACAAGGCGACCAGTTTTGTCTCCTAGATGAGAGTCTCTTAAGCACTTGCCATGGCCTCCATCATTGAAGGTGTTGATTCATTCTACTTCTCATTCGGGAGCGGTTTAATGTGGTCTGTGCTAAGTGCGGCGTATAAACAGGTCCTGGGGGAAATTATGACTGTGATGCTCCATCAAATTATTAAAGTTTGAGATCCATATAGAAAAAAATATAAATAAGTAAAAAAAATGTATAAAAAATGTAATTTCCCTACTGGGTCTTTTCGAATAAATATGTTTACAAACTTTGTGTGTAAGTAATGGTTAAACTTAAGTGCATGATAATTTAGCATTTCGCAGTTTTGAAAAATCCAAGTAAAATAACGTAAACAAAAATTGGTTTACATTTTAAAATTGAACATTTCTTCTTCTTGATTTGACGCGGCAACTTTAAGCATTAAAATACCGTAAAAAAACCCTCAGAGCATTACTGGTCGGTTAAGTTGTCGAGCTTACACGAAGAGTCCATAGTGAGGCAGAAAGAAGATGGAAGCAAGTCATGCAGTGTGTAAACCGTTACAGTCAAGGCTCATGTCCTTGCCATGTCCATTAGGAATTATATGTATATTTGTATATATATGTAAGTGCGGTTGCCTGGTTTGTTTATGTGGTTGTCAGTTGAGAATGGTTAGTGAATTGAGGAGGGATTTAAATTGTGGTGAGAACGAGAAAACTTTTATGCTACAGAAAAAAAAAAAGAGTACTCCCTCTGTTTTGAGTGGAAAAGTATTTATGTTTAGGCAATGTAATGCCATAAACTGCAAGAAATACTTGCCGATTAAGTTGGGGATTTGCAATATTTGCATATTTACTCTTATCACGAGCGGTGTATTTATTTTACATACGTTTTTATGTGGTAATTTATATTGAAACTGTATGTGAGTGAAATAATACGCTTGTCTCGAAAATTTATTTAGAGCCTAAACAAGTATTTTATTTGGCAGTAAGCCACTTCTTTAAATCCTTAACGTTAATTAAATTAATATGTTTTTTAAAACATTAAAACAGGTTAGCCAACTTATTTATTCAGTAAACAAATCAACTGTTACACAGTTATGTTAAACAAAAGAGATCTACTAGAAAATATGTTTAGAGACGTTGGCAACTCTTTGAAGAGATTCGCTTATTTAAGTACTTATGTGGAATGTTCTTAAACTTTGACCTATCGGCTTCTCCACCCAAAGTTTAAATAAGAAAATTGCTCCTGGTTTCTCCACAAAAGTATTTATTTAAGAGATATTGGTCTTTATATGTATTTGTATGGCCCACTGTAGTTGAAAAAGTTTCTTCACATATCTTTATTTTCTTAAGCTGTTAGGTGCAGTCGTGATTCTGAACATGAAGTTGCAGATTCTTACATCCACGTTCGAGCACCTAATGACAGCCATCCGCAATATGCGTTAACCACCCCGTGTGAATCTTTTAATTACAGCAAAAAAAAAGGAAGCTCTGGCAAGTTCTGTTTAAGACTGCTGCTAAGAACTCCTCGTGCACACGTTTGTGCGATGAGTTCGCCACGTATACAGTCATAAAATTTAGTCTACGAAACAATACCTCCGACGATGGACTGAGCCTGAAACATCGTAGTTAGCCATTTCTAGCATAAATAAACAAGCTGTATAGCTAACCAGGTTGAGATAGATGAATAGCATAATTCCAGTGTCTTTAATGTGCGCACCATCCGAGAAGCTACTATCGGATCATTATGTTGTTGCCAACTAGATCGACACAACTCAGGGAAGATAAGAAAGCACTACGCCGATAAGATGCAATCACAAGAGACTGACAGAAAGTTTATTACTCGATTCGAACTCCTGCACTCTAAGAGCAATAATCAACGTAAATTTCGCTCATCAGCGAGACGCATTTTTCAGGAAAAAAAGGAAGAGGCCGCAATGTGTGAGTGCGTAGACCTTGAGATGATTGGAGAAGATGATGAGCCTGAAATACATTAACCGAGATAGAGGGATGCTATGGGAGTGTTTCCAGCGCTGTTGTCGTTTTCTCAGCGACGCCGCTTTTTCTAAGAATCATTGGTTTTTAGCCTATAAGTATATCTATGATAAGTCTAATTATAAAAGCGTTTTTGTTTCTTTTTGGCTCGCAGACGTTCATTAGTATCCTGAAGTATTAATAATAATAATTTTTGTTTGGCGCTTACACTATACAGCTCAGTGTTTGGCCGAGCTTCTCCTATCATTTGTAGTGTATGTCTTTATATTATACCATAAATGGAGGGACCTACAATTTTGTGCCGACTCCGAATGACAGATGTATTTAATGAGAAGCTTTTTCATGGCAGGAATACCCTCGGAGGTTTGCCATTTCCTGCCGAGGGGTGATCGCTATTAGAAAACAACTTTTTCTTTGATTTAGATTTTACTTGCCCTGGCTCAGATTCGAACCTCGAACTCAGCGGCCTGGAGTATTACTCACATATAAATGTAGCAACGTTTTCCTTACTGAGCGTAAGCCTGAACCGAGTCCTCTCAGACGTTATTTCGAATATGATCGAGTACCCAGATGAATATAATTTTAATGTGTAAGTGGACAAAATGTAGCACCATATTTACACTACAAATCTCCGATATGCGTGAATTGACCACTTTTGTATTAAAAGAAATATTTGAAAATACATAAACCAACCAGCATTTAAGTTGCGTCTTACAAGGACGACACAAAGTATATAAAGTGAAATAAAGAAAAATAGATTGCATATACTAAGTTGGCTAAAGCGTCAAGGACATGCCTAAGATGTATGGCCATTAAGCTAATTAGATTGAGTTGCTTTGTTGTGCCGTCTGCTTTTGATTTTAACGCATTCAACGATAGCGTTACCAACCAAGGATATACTCAAGTATCGCTGACAAATCGCTTTTTGTCGCTGAGTAGCTACTTACGCGCAGCTTAACGACGAAACTTATCCTCAAAACCACGACCTTTCGTCTTATTTTCTCAACTGTGCGCTCCATTGTGGCCACTTAAGAACACTAGCAGAGCACTTAAGAATCTCAACTCATCAAGTTAAAATATCCAGATGCAACGCGCGCTATGCCGGGTGTTTGCGGAATGTTTGAAAGCAAATTAAATTCTATAACAAAATCTGAAGAGAATTCATTCAAAGTCAACAAATTTTTTAAAATGTTACCTACTAATACCACTTATAACACGGTGAAGCCATTTCAGTGTCATTCTCTCTATACGGAATGTTTCCAACTCAGGATGAAATGCCTGGGCCCATATAGTAAAAGCTGCAGACCGTTATGCATTCTAATTACTAAATTACCATTTTAAGTTTGGTGGTTAAAAGAATTGAAAATTTAAATATTGGGGTATATTGGTAAGTATGATAAAATTTCACGAGGAATAATATGATTTTACCAATTAGCTCTCGTACAGAAGCGTCTTTACGACCCCCTTTTTTTTGGGAAGCTCGAAGAAAAGGGTATTTTTGTGGTAGCTGGAGGGTTAAAATGTTCTAGTTTCGTTTGAAAATTTCACCAAGCGTAATTTTTGTAGAACGAACTTAAAAGTCCATGGAAATAAAAATCAAATATTAATTATTTATAAGATTTAAGGCTGATTGGTTTTTTAGAGAGAGATCTCTGAGTATTGTTGTTTTTTCATAATAATTTTCTTAAAAAAAACCCATCTGCCCAAAAGTTCATAAACATTTAAAACGAATAGTTATATGACCAAACAATAACAAATGGAAATCAAATATGTCCCTTTTAAATAGCAGTAATTTTGTATTCTCTGTTTAAACAGCACACCAGAAAACTTTGACAGTCTACTTGCATTTCAAGCAATTTAAAAATTAACTGAAATTCACAAGACTTGTGTTGTAACAAGGAATTTGTGCAACAAATATACGGATGTGGGAGCTTGGAAAATCTCGTAATGCCGCTTTGCTTTTATTTCTTATATAACTTAAAAAATATTTTCTACGGAAACTATTCTAGAGGATGGCTTCTAATTGATTGCTTTTTTCACATTGTTCTTCATAAATAAGCCACTAAGCAATTACAGCCAAAACCAAGTAGCTCATATTTAATTATAATTGGCAATCAAAGTATTTCTCATGAGAAGAAACAAGGAATTCTCTTTTGATGTCACTTGTTTAACTTAACATAAAAATGTTCGTGAGAATATAATTTTTTTAAATAATTTGTATTAAAACAATTTTTAATCAGTACTTAATAACTCTTTTTTTCAGTTATCTACACTGCTGATATCTAAACTCATGTAAGTAAACAAATAAATGTGTATTTCTACAAATTCATGTAACAATCGGCGAACAAAAATCTTAAAAATCCATGGTACTTTTGAGCCACTTGAAACTTGCACATTATTGTACTAAAGTTCATTGTACTACAGAACTGCATTCCCCAACATTTTCAAGAAGTTCTAAGAAAAAAGTTTGAAGTGTTCGGATTACGTTCGCAAAAGTAAGTACCGAACATGGAAAAAATGCTACTAACAATGTGATTTTGTTACTAATAAGCGACTTGTTATGAGTGTTTTTTTTTCTTTATTTACCAAATATGTATCCAGAAAAGAACCGATACTCTTTCGGCATACATAACGAAAAAATGCAATTCATAATATGAATTCCACCATTGAGTCGAGTTATAAAGGAATTAGTCAGTAGTGGAACTCGTTTCTAGCATCACTAGAAGTGACATTTGTTTTTTTCTATCCATTGGATTAGTGTTTATTACTCGCCGCACTAACTTAATAATAGAACGAAGGCAAGGGCGCCCAAGAACACACAGGAAGGACCAAGTGCAGAGTAGGTAATTTGGCGTAACCTCGCGAAGGAGAGAGGGAAAACCGACAAACGGTTATAGCGCCATAAAAGAAAAAGAAGAATAGTTTCTTATACAACAATAAGTAATACAAATATTAATATATCGACACAATATTGATTAACAGATGACAAAGTAATTGTTTTCTAGCTTTTGATAATCTTCATAGTTGATAACTGCTCATATGATAATATTACGAATAAATTACAAGTGAATAAAGTATAATATCGTAAAATATAATACAAAAAATCGTAAAATATTAAAATTGAAAAAAAAATGTAATTGTTTAAATTACGAATAACAGTTAAATTGAAGATTATTCAATTAACAATTATAAAAAAAAAAACCAATTTAAGAATCTGTCATATTTTTTCTATTATATTACAATTACTTCAGTTGAAATAATAAAAATAAAATACTTTTTACAGAAGAAGCGCCACATTAACTCTTAAGAGAAAATTACATAATTCTAATTTAATTACAATTTTCAACAAATTTTCCAATATTTATGGTAGTATTTGGCGTAATATTTAGGTATATTGATTGTTATATTAATGCATTATATCACACAAAATTGGTTAATGAACATATTTTAGTTACAACGGTTTCTTGAGTGAGTTTCAGTTTTCAAAAACACAACAAGTATTTATTGCCTCAAGTGATAATAAATAATAATGTATGGTTATTAAGTCACGATTGCGGCACTGACGCGCGTACGTTCCTAAACTAAATCATTCGTTCTGACACTGACGAAATCGATTTTTCCGAACATATTCGTAAATAATAATTTTCACACTTTTTTCATTAACAAAATGAGTAGACATTCTAAAAAGAGAAGTAAATTTGCTATCATGTCAGTATAATTAGTAAACAACAATAAATCAAACATTTCGCCGCGCTTAAATGTTCAGGGACTGTGCATTCACCCTACGAATATTACAAAATTTCTAATTTACATTTCTAAAGCTTACGTCATAGCCAAATGCGGATATATTCAACCACATCCCTATACATACGTGTATACAATTCCTTTTTTTTATCAGAGACTAGCGCCCCATTGCGCCAGTAGACGACAACGTGGCGCTGCTCAGGCGCCACTACTTACTTCCTCTTTTTCTTAGCATTATTGGTTATTTAAGGTGACCCATGATGCTTGGTGCAAAAGACTTAACGTCGGTTATGTGACAAAGAGCCTAACTATGAAACTAGTATATGCAGGCTGGTGCATATTCATTAGAGTGGTTCATAGTGAAATCGGAATTTTATTTCTCTAATGGAAACGGTAATGAACCCTTGAAAATCCTTGATTTTTTTTGTTGTGCTTCAAAATTGCTTATTTAACAAATATTCAATGCCAATTATTTGTTACTTTCTTTTTTTTATGACTTTAAAACCTTGTGTCGGTTTGGGACGCGACTCAAAAGATACGCCAATTGCGATGTAGAGCGAGTTTAAGAGAGTGTGAACATTAAAATTCCGACTTTACATTCTTCTCGTATATTTCAAAAATGTTCGTAAAAAAAATTATTTAAGGGTCGACAAACAAATTAAAACTAGTAAAAGTTTCGCTTCAAATGTTACAAATTTTCACATTTGATACTATTTAAACTCCTGGCTTTAGACGTAAAGTTATTTCTTTGGAGACCTTGCTAGTATTACTTCTAGGATACATTTGAAAAAGGTAGCACGAAATGACCTCTAAATATAACATTTATGACTTAAAAGATTCTACAAAATTACTCGTCGTGCAATATCGAACGAGTCCTGGAATCAATTAAATGCCAGAAAGAAAAAAATTAAAAGTGTTAGAATGCAGGAAACCTAAATTTGAAAAGCACTTCATGGCCACATATAATATAGTTTCGTTTTAAATTTTAACGTTGCTACAGTGTTATAGATTGGAAATAAAAGAGACTAATGCTCTGCATTGATTCTTTTGCGGACCGCCTCTTAAAAAGTATCTTGCCGTTTTTGATCTGTTTTTAATAAAATAAAAAAACAAGTATGTCAAATACTTTCTGACTTATCAAATATATAAAAAAAAAGTATAAACATTTTCAATGACAATATTATATTTGCTTACTAAATTTAATTCCTTACCAAAATAAATACATTCCAATTTATAATTTTATTATCAAAATAAATAAGGATGTTTTTTTTTAGACGTGCGGTTTTCAATGAGGCAATACTTTTTTCGGAGTTGGTCTTTTTGACAGCTGTTATTTGATTTATACTCAGTTTGGTTTGTCATTTCAAGACGCCTTCAAAGATAATATTCTCTGCGTTATTGCTGCAAAAAGTTGTCGAAAATAGTGCCTCTCGGCTGAAATTTATTCGAGCCAGCCGCGGCGGTTACTTATCTTTATAATAAAGCTAAATTCTTGGCCATAGCATTAAATTATATGAGTTTTATTTCTTCTTAAAAACCACATGTTTTAAAAAACACCTTTTGAAGCAATTTGGAACAATAAATTATGTTGTAACTCTTAATTGTTTATCAAAAGAAAACTTCAAAGCCTTATTACTTTTGAAATTTTAATACAACAATACTAATCTTAAAAGTGGTTCCCTTCATTTTTGAGGCATCCTAATGCACATACTGATGTACAATTGTATGTGTTTATATACACATGCATGTTCATAATATAACAATTACAAGTATGTGTTAACTACTAATCCTAGTGTATAGTGGGAATATTGGTAAATCAAATAAGAATACTCGAAAATTAAATTAGCCAGAATTGTAGCCATTCGGGTGAGGTAACAGGTAAAAACGGCAGTATGTAGCGACTTTGATGCATTGAACTGACGTAATTGGCACTTCTGCTTTTGTTCTTGCCGCCGTTTCCAACGAATGCGCTCGATTGTGCTTTGTAAAAGTGCTTTCTGTCCAAATTGTGATTTTTAGCAAATTCACATTGATAATTACTAGTCATTTACAATTCAAATGTGTGAAAAATATTTATAAGTTTGCATATGAGCCGTGAAGAGCATTTCGTAGTAGGTATTTCGAAAGGTGTACGAAGGAAAAAAAATAAGTCCAGTCGCGTGTGCACTTAGAAATGTCACTTAACGTCTGTATGTATAAATACAAATTATTACAACAAAAGATCAAATAATATAAAGTAATAAACCGAAATGATGATATGTTAAAAATAAGCGACTATATTTTTTGTCAATATTCTTTTTTTGCGAACACTTGACATTTTCGTAAATGTTAATGTATTACAAAATATTTCCTAAAAGCCCTTGAACCAACGTAATATAACTTTATCCATTTGTACAAATGTAACTACTCGTATATATATATGTATGTACCTAGTGCCGGTCGCTTTAAACGGACTGGAAATGAAAAAAATAAAATAAAATACATTTCTTAGTCCTGTTCTAGTAAAATGCGCAAATTTAAAAATTCAAGAAAAATGTTGGCAAGAATATATTCACTTTCCTTAGAAACAATTAAAAAGTTTTAATTTAAGTTTTTTAATACTTAAAAAATTTTAAATCATGTTGAAGTTGAATAAAGCAAAGCATTTTGTAAAAATGTTGAAACATAATTCGTCACTATTATTTTGATCGCCACTGTACTCGTTTGTATGTATACTCACTTACGTACTTTTGCAATGTAATGAATACCCCCGAGTCATTTGCATGCGACCACAACTTTCATTTCCATTACAGTAGAAAAAAATAAAAGGATTTTTTATTTGTTTCTATTTCGTTTCATGTGAGTTTTCATAAAAAAAAATGTCCCTTAGCGCGGCATTGTTAGAACTTTCAGGCCCGCAGCGTAGTATTCCTAAAAAAAATTAATAAAACAATGCAAATAAAAGCCTTTTAAGAAGCGGGTCGCTTATTTTCAAAGTAGTGCGAGTCTATTTTATGAAACTGTAAGCCCTTATAAAGTTCCTATTTTGAAAAAAATTATTAAAACATTAGTTAGAATTAGAGAATATATTTTGGTTTTAGGTTAAACATTTTTAGGCATGGGACATGTAAAATAAAATAAAACAGAATTATTTATTTACTGCTAATTAAAGTAATTTAAATATTCTTCAGCTTTGTGTTTTATTGATAAAAACAAGATTATTTCGTCGTTCCACAACTTCCATTAGCGGTAATGTTTTTCTAAAATTACATTAATTCGCATATGTAAAGGAAAAAAAAAAAGTTAAATTTTAAAATTTATAGTGTGCCATTTTATAGTTCATTTAATTCTACTCCAACAAAGTTCTAGTTTCAGATGCCTTTGATTTTTAAAACATTTTTTTCGCGAGGCAACTGAATAACTTCTCCACAGCCAAATTAGTTTGGTTCATTTCGTTTTATCTAACAATAATTGTGAAAAAAAAATTTAAATAATGGACGGTAATTTTTAGGTAGCTGAAAGTTGCACTTTGTTAGACCAGAAATAAATGATCTATTAAACTGCATTCTCAAAATTTTGATATATGTAGGTATAATAATAATAATAATTTGGCGCTTACACTTTATAGCTCAGTGTTTGGCCATTTGTGATGTGCGTCTTTATATTATACCATAAATGAAGGCCCTAAAGTTTTGTGCCGACTCCGCACGGCTGTTGTATTTTATGAGAAGCTTTTTCATGGCAGAAATAAAATAAATAACTTAGCTTCAATTCCTAATCGTGACACTAAGCCAAAAAACTAATTATAAATTCTACTTTAAGTATTTTGTACCAAAACGTTAGAGGTTTAAATACTAATTTCAACGATTTATACTTAAAAGGCTTAGACTGTAACTATAACGTAACTTGCTTTACTGAAACCTGGCTTAAAACACAGATTTTTAATTCAGAGATCCTTAATAATCAATATTAAATTTATCGGAATGACCGTGAGGGCAGAGTCGGTGGGCGTGTTCTTTTTGCAGTTCATTCTTCATGGTAGGAAATGGTTTATTTTATTTAGCTGTTTGCTACATCCCTCCTAATTCTGACTTATTGGTATATTATTAACATATTGCGTTACTTAGATCCTTAATTCAATGATTACAGCACATGACTCGATAATTGTACTTGGTGACTTCAATATGGCAGCATTATCATGGACTCTCATAGACGACTTTATCGTTCCAATTTCATCAAGGGATAGATACAATGTGTTCTTAGAAGATATGGCTGAGCTCTGTCTAA
Organism: Philophylla caesio; assembly: GCA_963971545.1. NCBI lineage: Eukaryota > Metazoa > Arthropoda > Insecta > Diptera > Tephritidae > Philophylla > Philophylla caesio. Next base: position 75,472,188 of record OZ020606.1, read on the forward strand.
ATCAGATTAATTTATTTATCACCCTGCAATTGAGGGAAATTACGAAATTATAGGTGATTTTGGAAATAATGTAGGTAAATCAAGTAGCTCAAACGCTCGTTTTATTTTCGCGAAAGCCAATTTCAAGAAGTTAGATCGATAATTGTCAAAATTAGCATGGCCGAGGTATAAAGATGATGTTGAAAGTTGTGTCCAGCATTTTAATAATACTAGCTTCTTTCAAAAGTTTGTACCTAAACGGGTTTGCGTACAAAAGGAACAATCACAACCTTGGTTTTCAAAAGAACTTAAATGTAAAGTAATGTGCTTTTCTCGCAGGGCAGTTCAAACAGCTTCTTATGACATACGTATGTAACCATAACCTCGAGCAAGTGTTTAACTTTGTCGATCTTGGAATTACAATGGACCCGAAATTAGATTTTTTTCTCATATCAATGTTACAGTTAACAAAGCCAAGTTCATTCCGACCAAATATAGTCAATTCAAATACAATTTCTGCTTTTTGCTTTAAAAAACCTTCATTGGGATTCTCAGTACAACCTGCCGCAATATATAAGTTGTTTAAAACTCATTAATCTTCCTACACTTGCTAGTCGCAGAGAAATGCTAGGCATAGTATTTTTGGTCAAGTTACTGACAGGCTTGATCTCTAGCCCATCTCTTCTTGACGAAATTAAACTAAACGTTCCCTCCCGAATTTTAAGACATTTCCGGCCTCTTTTTTGAAGCCATGTAAAAGTAATTTTGAGTTAAACGAGCCACTCCGCAGTTTATGTCACACACTCCGGTTCTTTTGATATTTCAGAATTACTTTTTTACGTAAAAAAAACTATACTCAATGCTCTCAATAATTGATACATACATACATACATATATATTACTATTCGATCAGCTAATGAGCATACGTTTTTTATATATCCGTGCGTCATGCAAATGCGCACCTCGCGTCGAACGGGCGGGTATGGAGGGATAAAACCGTTGGACTTATTATTATATTTGGATTAATTAAAAAGTGTACACATCTGACAGGATTGTCCTCTGTTGTTTGATTCTTGAAACGAGTTTATTAAAAAATGTATTACTCAAATTAGATTTCTCAATTTTCATTTCCTCAGCATAAAATTTAAAGCGATGCCACGTTTAAATAAGTCCATGTTGCGAGTACATTAAGATTCAAGCGTAACTTTGACTGGGCGGAGTGTTAGTTTTGTTTCGCCCTTGAAAGGAAGATACTTATGATACAAATTTTATAAATTTAAATTTCTAATAAATTAATTTTTTTCCAAAATCCCGGGATTTGAATATACTAATCCCGATATATTTGGGAGTTAAAAAAGGCCGTGATCCCGAATTCTCAGGATTGACATTAGCAGTGTATACATAATTACATTATTAACCATTTTATAATTATCTTCAGACTTAACCTTTTTTTTATCTTTGCCACCTTTACTTCTTTTTTTATACAAGTTTTTTATGTAAATATAAGCTACTATTATCGACCTACATAGTTGATAACTATAATTTTATTGTTAGCAAATTTAATACTTTCGTTACAACTTCCATGTAAGATTGTCCCAACACGAAATTAATGTTGCATACAGCCCCGAATTCATTGAATTTCTACAGGGTTCGCGTGGATACACTTCCTACTACATTTGCCTTTGCGAACATGGGGGAATGCTTTAAGGCCATGCCACATAAGACTTGCTTCGCTTTACGTGACATTTGTAACTTGTCAGAAAAGCGATAAACGCAAAAGGTATGCCACAATAAAACTTTGACAATACATACTTTTCGTTTGTTTATTGTGTGTTGTGAAAATCGCACGGAACTTTATAAACATATTTACATACATTCGGCATAATTATGGACATTATGGAAGTGTTGTTAATAGTTCTTTCACTCCACGAAGCCTTATTATGTTTCAAAAACATATCAAGGCGGAAATGTGGGTAATGGAATTATATCTTTGCTTCCACCTCCTGCACGAACCGGCCACGAAGTGACTTCCACCGTGCTCTGCAATGCTCCTCTATTATAAAAGAAAAAGCCTTTAGTAAATCATCACATACATATGTGTATACATACATATATTTATATACAATAAAATACAATTACCAGAAACTCCTATATTTAAAAAAATGTATATTTAAGCATTTATTTCAGTTAAATTTTATATTTACCTTGTTTTTGTGGAAAAATTTTCAATTATACGTCGACCGTTTACAGACAAATGTCAAAAATATACAAAATTGGTAAGAGCGAACTGTCAAAGTCAGCGAAAAGATGAGAGTTGCCCAAGATTTCGCTTCGCTTTGGCGACGGTGTTGCCTATGTGGGAAATTTCGTATAATTGCATGTATTCATCTTTGCTGTCAAAGCTAAACTCTGACGTAAAGCGAAGCAGAAGTTTTATGTGGCATGGCCTTTAGTTGCCCCGATTTTTTATCAACTTATTTGCACATTTATCTCTCTGTTATCAGTTTCTCTTTTCCACTTTATCATTGTTTTAAAAGGATTTAGTATTTATGCAGTTGGCGCACAACCTTTTCATAGTATTCTACATTTTTCCCTCATCTCATTGCTTAGTGCATTCGTTTAGCGGCATTGCGCTTAGCCAAATTTTCTACGTACATACACACATATTGATTTTTTTTCTTTACCCGCCTACCCCTCGCAGTTATTTGGCCAGGCAGTCGGCAGGTCGGTCGCTCGGCGGCGTGCTTGCCATGCTGCATAAATATGTCAACACCATATGACCTCAATTTCATTACTGACCTTAATAGAGGTTATTATTTTTATACTTAACAATATGCGAATCGAGCAGGAAAAATTCTATGACTACTGTTATTACACTTTTTATTAAAATATGCCCTTTGTGCTTTTTGGATCTTCATTATTCTTCTTATATTTACATATATACATATATACTAATCTTATTCTTTCTGCTCCTTCTTCTAGCTTTTAGAAAATTTTTACCCAGGTACATTTTGTAACCTATGAAATGGGAGGTAAGGTAAATAAATGCAAGTGATTAGTTTCGTGTTGTTAATTTAATAGAAAACCGAAAGTGAAGATGTTCCAGCAGTTTTTACTCGTAGAAATTTTAAAGATGAAGGAAAATTTTCAAAAAGACACATTTTTATTCAGCATTTGCTCCAAAATAAAACCATTTTTCGCCTTAAAAGTAAACAAATAAAATTGTATTCAGAAAAAAGACATCCGGCATATATTTATTTGGCCCATATACCTATAACATATGTATTTCTTACAGTATTTTTTGCAGGTGAGGTTCCACTTGATTATTATTTCAATTAATGATTTGTGGATGCAATTTACCAAACTCTACATATGTATGTACAGGTTAGGTTAGGTCAGGTTAGGTGGCAGCCCAAAATGGGGCTCACTTAGACTTGAGTTTAGAGTCCATTGTGGTACCAATAATACAATTTTTCCTTTCCTGAAGGAGAAGCGAGAGCTCGTAATGAATGTCCGCATCCGACCAATGTCTACCCCAGAAAGCCCATCTGGGGTATCAAAGAAGTGCGAGCCAAGGTGTTTAAATCGCATTCGCATTCGCCGATCAATTTCGACAGCACCGTCAGCCATCACAGGGCTCTGATTGCGGCTTGACTGTCGAAGCAGCTATTTCAGCTTGAAAAACGCTTAAAAAATTTGGTTACTTAAACTTACTATTGAGATATAGCTCCTCGCAACACCCCCTCTCACTCTACCCTCCAATTTCGATCCATCTGAGAACATGTTCACTTTGCCTCTGCGCCAGAGGTCATTCCCCTTCCACTCCTTCCTTGATGGGATATGTGTGGCGAATGATCCTTTTGGGGCGATCTTTGGCACGCACTAATCAACCTCTGAACCGGGATGAATTCGAAATGTCTTAAGATCGCTGAGTGCCAATACTCTTGGGTTAGATAGAGCCCAGCGCTCCGCAGTCTGACGGCAGAGCAAGCGGCAGCAAATTTTCTCGCCAAGTCCACAGAGATGTTGCCAAGTATCACATTTAGAGCCAGTGTAGGAGTGGTGCGTACTGCCCCACTAATCTAACATACTCAATTTAACTTAAACAATTAGTTTTTGACAGCTGTCTTATAATAAGTGCTTTGATAATGTTTGTGAAAACTTACGCGTAAAAAAAATACATTCAAGCGATCTGGCTTTATACTGGAAAAAAAGAAGGATACATACATATGTAAATGAACTCGTATGTATGTATATTAATTCCTGTAATCAATAGCAATATGCAATATCTTTTACGTGAGGTCAATTGCACGTTCAATTAAGACCAGTTTTTTAAAACCCATTTTCGTATTTTCGGATTTCTTGCAAAATTTGAATAAACTCCTTCACCGTCAAACATTTTTGTTTCGAATTTTTCTGTATTTCCTATGACCGACATTTCTTTTCAATTTGCAATTTATTGGCAATTAATCACTAATTGGGGCAATGAGTCAATTGCTCTGTTTACGATAAATTGCGGACAATTAGGAGTCGAATTGCTGAAAGAAATTCTCTTTATTGTCCAATAAGGCCTCTGCCTGTACATGGTATAAGCTGCCCTATCTTTGATTAAATTTTGCTTGTCTACGATTTCAGTTTCAAATTACACACCTCTTATTGTAAAAATGTAATGTGTTGCCACTGTTTCTCAAAACTTTGTAACCATTGATCTATAATACCTAATTTAATTTCGTGGTTATAAATATGTATGCAAAAAACTTTACTTTTTCATTTAAAGTGACAAATGAATTGTATTATCGGTGATGTCGAAAATTCATCAAGTTCCGGAAAATAAAAAAAACAAATTTACATTTAATATCACCATTGATAGTTTTGCAGCTTTTTCAGAGGCATCAAGGCTTTGGTCGATGAACTAAAAATAACGCAAATACATGATAAACTCGTTCTCGTTCTATGTTGCTGCTCTTACCGTCTAAGCGACTTAAACATAGTTTAAAACAAGTAAGGAAAGCTAAATTTGGGCGAAACCGAAAAACTGAAAAACGAAGTTTTTTGCATTTTTAAAAATTTCCGTTATATGGTAGTTGGGCGTGCTTTGGTCCGATTTCAAAAATTATTGACGGTGATGCCAGTGATATCAAGGTCAATGTGTTCACCAAATTTTGTGACGATAGCTTACATCGTTATTGAGATACCTACAGACTTTTTTTTATAAGTGGGAGTGGTAACTCCCATTTTTAAAAATTTCATAAAAATCAAGTTTCTTAATTAACTATCTCTCTAAATATCAAATTTTTGTATAAAGAAAAAACGAAAGTTTTTAATTTTTTTTTAATTTTCGTTATATGGGAGGTGGGCGAGGCTATGGTCCGATTTTTAACGATAAAAACAGCGATATTGAGGAAAATTATTTTACCAAATTTTGCGACGATACCTTACACCGTTATTGAGATACAGAAATTTTATTGTAAGTGGGCGTGGCAAAGCTCATTTTTCAAAACTTCATAAATACTTAATTTATTAGTTCAAAATACCAAATACCAAATTTCATTCAATTTGCGTTAATGGATACCGAAAAAACGGAGTTTTTGCATTTTTCAAAAACTTCCGTTGTATGGGAGGTGGGCGTGGTTATTAACCGATCTTGGCCATACCAACCTACCCTGTCCCAAGAGCAATCTATGTACTAAATTTCATTAAGATATCGGAAATTTTACTCAAGTTATTGTAACCACGGACAGACGGACGGACGGACATATGTACAGTCAGGGCTAAATCGATTCATTTTTTCTTTCTGATCATTTTAGTATATACATACATACATATATATATGTCTATATTTATCACGATTATTTTTGCTGATACAAACAACCGTTATGCGAACTAAGTTATAATACCCTTGTTTACAAGTACGCTCGGGTATAAATACACAAGATGATTGCTGATTCCTTTTTGTGCAGATTGCAAATTCCAAATAATTCCAAATGATATTTCGAAGACAGAGAATGACGATCCAGATTTATCAGCCTAAACATTTTTTTGAGCAGACTAGTATAATTTCACAGTATCCTTTATTTTTTGTAGGATCTCGCGCTATTGAATCGTACCATACTGACTGGATAACAGTATCTAGTTGTAAAATTCATTCTAAGATTGAGTGTACTTCATACGGTTCCAGTCTGATTGTATGGCCCCACACTATTGACTCTCTATTCGACAATGAATTATGATATTAGATCAGTTGGTGAAGAGTAACATCTGAATTCGAAACTTCCATTAAGGGGGTCCTTTACTCCCAAGGTCTTAAATCGGTTTTTTAGAAATAAATTGCGAAGGATCTACTAAATGGATTTAAGATTTTTTTTTATTTTAAAGGTACATATTTTAACTTTAAAATGTTTGTATTGAATACCAAAAAAAAAACATTGTCGACCTTGAAACGTCATTGACTAAATTGATGTTCAAACTGCATGGGTCCCCCTTAAGTAAAATTCTGGCCAGTTGGGTAATCTGTAATATGAAATTAAATATTCTTTATAATCACAGTTACGTTGGCTATGTTTTCCCGAGACGGAATTTTTTTATGTTGCAAATGGTAAATTTTTGACATATTAAAGACTCTAAAAATAGAACAAAATAAAATTTTGCAATTGGTTATCGGGAAAATATAGCGGTATGTTCACTGAATAATTCAATAAAAAAAATTTTAATTCGGACCAATAAAAAAGTTAAATTACGATATATAACTTGATGGAGACGGGTTCATTACGGAGCCCAGAAGCATGCAAAGGAATGTGATTTCTACGAAATCCTCTCTGTGGCGTATTCTTGGATACATATATGTAGATTAAAATAAAAAAAATCGATTTTTTGAAACCCTGAGATTAGAGGACCCCCTTAAGGAAATAGCAGTAGTTTTCGTTTTATTGGTAAAGAGGATAGAACTACTAATATTTTAAATTTCTTACTACTCTATGGTAAATCAAAAAAACTACCAATTTTGTTTGGAAAGCCCAACTTGGCAATATCCGAAAAGTAAAAGAATATTTATGTGCATGTTCAAGTATTTTCACATTTCAGTGACAATACTTATCTGCTTTTCTGCGATTAATAATACATCTTTTTATACTCACTTAAAGTTTAAAATATCAAGTGGCACACCATGGAATTCTCCGAAATTAAAAAAAAACAATTGCATGTTTGCATATTTTTCTTGTATTTACCTACATTATTTTGACACATTTATTTGCTATTATAAACAATCAAACAGTATAAACAAATTATTTAACTTGTCACTTTTGTTCTTTTCAATTGCAGCTCATAATTTAAACGTGACTTTCTACTCAATTAAAAAAATTGTTAAGTAAACAGGTAAACAAATAACAAACTCTAACGAATGAAATTCATTCAATATCTTTTAAACTAATTTATAGCTAGAAATATGTCAAATACAATTAATGTAAGTCAGTGAAACCTTAACTAAAATCAAAATAAAATAAAAAATATTATTAGGATAAAAAAACAAATTAAAATGAAAAAACTTTTATTTCTCAAAAGAACACTTACATTTGCTTATACAATTGAACTTCCCCAAGAGCAAGCACGGTAAACTCTTCTTGGCATGACAAAATATACTTTCATAGCTTAGCACGCCGTTTTCGAGTAAATTTGCAAATGTGCAAATGTAAATTTATTTAGAGCTGCTCGCTCTGGCTGCAGATAAAATGCTTATGGGCGTCAAGAAGTCAAATGAAGCTAATAAATTGCGAAACGCTCGAAATATATTTTTCGATATTTTGACGGGCCACTGCTTCGCTGCATACGTCAACTATTTTCTAAGAAGAGAGAGTACGATTTTCGTTCGTGTGAAAGGAAATGTGTACACTGTACACTTTAACTCAAAGCAGAAGTCATAACGAAATGCATATAAACTAAACCTTCTCTTTAATTTACATATTTGCATGTTTTTTTTGTATTTAGTAGCAAGAGAATTGAATCATATACCAAGTGCTTTGCGTCACCTTATATGACATACTGACCTTTTAGCCGCATCTTATTGTACTTCCAATACTTTCTATGTTCACCATATCTGAACTCACAACAATTGCACTCCCCACACTTGTAATTACGACACTTAAACACACCACACCTAAACTTACCACATCTAAACTCACCACACTTAAATTCACCACACCTAAATACATCATACCTTAACATACCGCTCGTCAACTCTTTTCACCTCACTTTATTCACGTCACATCAACTCTGCTCACTTTCCTCAACACAGAGAACGCTTTCTCTGCCTCCTTATGCATTGCACTGTTCATTGCAAAATCGCAATATATTACGAACAACGAAAATTATAAAACGAATTAAGAGATTTATCAGTCCTAAGGCAACCGAACAACAAAATAACAAAGCGTCGCTTTAGCAGTAGGTGGATCAAATTTCCACTAAGCTCACGCTCAAGTAACTCTGCGGTTAATGCGGCTTGACATCGAGCAGCTAAACCTTTACGCATGTAAGTATATTGAAATTGAAATGAAAATTTAAAGCCGTTTGGATGCTTGTTGATGCTTTCAGTATTGAGTACCTCGATATTGCTCGGAGGCGATTAATTAGTGTTCTATAACCACAAAATGTAATTGAGCGCAAGTTATGAACATTACTGAAACAAAAAAAGATGCAATTAAAAGTGCTTTTCAAAATGAAATGGATGAATTATTTACAAAGAATCTGGAAAAGACATAGTCGAGCCACAGCGAAGAGATTACAAGCAATTTGATATAACTACATAAAAAAAGAAGCTTCAACGAAGAAAGGGTTTTTGGTAAGATCGGTCTAATTAAATATGCGTTTCAAAATGAAACGATTTTGCCATATACCATAAGTGATATAGTCCGCCACGTTGAAACATATATATAAATAAGGTCAAATGTATAAGTAAGAAGGACTCAACAGACATTTTTCAATTTTTTTAAGGAGAAGAAAAAAATTAATTTATTACATATAAAATTCTGTGCAAACGGTGCTAGCTAATTGAAAATGCAAAAACCTGCATTTCGAAAAAACGTTGATGCGTTTCATCAACGATATGAGAAAGTTATTTTAATCTTTGTAACGCTTTGCGCTCAATTTTCAGTATCCGGAAATACAATTTATTGTTTCTTAAATACATTTTATGGTTTCTGAAGTACAATTGATGATTCTCAAGTTTATTTTACGTTATCCAAAATACAATTGACTATTCTAAAGTTCCTTTGACGTTTTTCGAGGTACAACTGACTATTCGAAAATTAATTTTACGTTTTATGTAGTACAATTGAATTTTCTGAAATTCATTTTACGTTTTCTGAAATACATTTAACCATTCTGAAATGCATTTAGCGTTCCTTAAGCATAAATGACTTCTCCGAAATACATTGTGTATTGAAGTTGATTTGACGCTTGAAGTTCTAGAACATTTGAAACTATTACAAGACTAATTTTGCATTCTTTCGTAATCGGGTTCAATTCCAAGAAAATATTTCAGAAAAATTTCGAAACCAGTTTGAGATAGTTTTGTGCATACTAAAGTTCACGATTTTTTGAAAATTATTTTATGTAAGAATTTTTGGGCTAGTTTGGCTCAGCTTAGTTCAAAAGTAGTCGCAAAATTATCCTGAACTATTTAAGAAGTGATTCTGAAAAAGTCGTGAACTAAAATTAAATTAAAATATCATATCTAATCTAAGCTACATATTAATGTATGAAACTTTAAATAAAAAACTCTTAAAAAATGCATATTAGTGACTTTCTTCCGTTGTTGGGTAACACAACTTTTTATTTAGAAAAATTAAATAACTTTATAACTTAATTATAACCGAGTTACAGATATTTGGCAAACGTTTAAGTATATCAAAATGGCGGGAAAGCTAACCTAGGTTAACTCAGGGTTGTTTAGAATTTTTATTTTATTTTATACGAAATACTATTAAGAAAAATCAAGACAAAGCAGAGAAGAAATGACAGTTTACAATTTTTCAAAACAAATAATTTATCACAGCTTTTATATGTATACGAATTTATTTTTTTCACGTTATTGGCCTATCCGACCACTGCGCGCTGCTGAAAAAATGTCTTCGAACCATTAAAAACAAAATAATTTCATTTCAGTATTTTGCCGATTTTAAATTGTTGTTTGGCTACATAATAATTTTCATTGCATAAAAAAAATCTATCCAACAAAAGTTTTATTCATGCAATTTCCTCTTAAAATTCATAACAATTTACAGCGCTCTAACTTTTGTATTTAATCTGATTTATGTTGTTTTTTTTTTTGTTTGTAAAGTACAACAAAACACAAAACCAACTTGTGAGTGCAATCAAAAAAGGATTTGGGGCGGTAATCACATTTCGGTTTTCACAGTTAAGCGTCGACGGCTTTGAGCTTAATGAAATAAAATGTGTTGCTGTGCGTTTGCCTTCATTCGTTATGCTTTCGCTTGTGTACTCGTGAGAAGAGTGGCAGCAAAGAAATTTTCACTCGCAAGTGTCGCAAACGGATGTTGGTTGGCAGGAAACGGAAATCACAATGGTAGCTGCCGTAGCAGTTTGCCGCGCTAACTTTTACTTTCTTGTTGCAAATGCAACTGTTGTGTTGTTGTCAAGTAGCAAGAAAATTGCTTTGCTGCAAGCAAATTGGGGTGGGCGCGTCTATTTCGGGCTGCTTTTTGCACATCGCTCATACGCCCTGACGCACGCAATGCTTCATTTTGCAATCTTCGTTTGTTTTCTTAAATTTGCAATTCCGTAGAACTTGTTTTATTTGAGACTGAAATCAATTAGAGGGGTCCAAGAAAAAATATCTTTGATAATAATTTGCCTTATAGGAGCTATAACAAAAGAAAGGAATTAGCATCTCAAATGTGCTACAATTTTCCCAAAAAGGATAAAATTAAAAGTGCAACGCTCGTAGGTACAGCGAAGTTAGAAAAATTGGACAAATACTTCATTACAAGTATTGTTTCTATATAGTTATGGCACATTAAAATTCGAAAACCAGAAAAAATGTAAGATATTGGGAAAATAATTCGTTATACGAGGGATATTAACAAAAAAAAAAGTTTTCTAAAATTAAAGAAAAAGTTATAAAAATGAGAAAAAACCGGCAATGAGTTTTCACCACAACAATAAAGCATAAGAATTTTCTAAAAGTAGTAAAAGTAATGAAACTTTTTCGGTCGTTTAAAAGAAAAATGCTGCTATTAAAGCGACAAAAGTGTCCAAAAATTTTAATATTTTGCGATCATTTTTTTATATATACAACATCTTTCACTTTTTGTAATACAAATACCGTCTATTATCTTCATATCAAGATTGAAAATTTATTCTTAGATACTTCTTAAAAAATTACGATAAGCACCACAAAATGCAACAGTGAACATAACGTATCCATATTCGTTTGCAGTTAAAGACGAAGTAACGCAATACAAACCGAAACTGTTTACAAATAATTGTAATTAAAATAACCCTAGGAAACTCAATTGGAACGCACGTTATGACGCAATACAAGAGTTGATTGGTACGAAGGCTTAACGCATTAATTGCATTGATTGACGTTTGATATCAAGAAATCAGTTTTAATTATATGAATTTCATTTAGATTCACATAGCCAGGGCTGCACAAAAATGGTACTTACGTGAAAAATAATAACATGTTGATAAATTTTATATATCTAGTTATATGTTTAAGAAAGTGTGTAAATATATTAACATTTTTAGTATGTGTATAAATACCAGAAGAAATATCTGAAGTCATTGGTAAATCACTTTCAAAATAAATATTTAAAATTAATAAATTTTATAAGAAACTAGTTCTCCTTGTGAAATTAATACAGAGCTTATTTAAGTTCGTTTTAACTCAATAAGAGCCAATTTTTCAATGCTGGTTGAAATTAAGTTTTAACTAAGTTTAGTTAAACTCAGTGTTATACAAACTTAGTTTCCTCGCGCTCAATTAAACTTAGTTTAAAGCCGGTTTAAAGTTGACTAAACAACTGTATACTAAGCTTAAACTTAGTTTAACCGACAAAAAGATGTATAATTGCTCTGGCCCTAATCAATTGTTAACAATGACAAATTAATCAGATCTCTATTGCCTAATTGGGTTGGGTTATCTTTTCAAATTCGAATTATAGAAATTAACCGTTGCTCTTTTGATTCCCCTGAAAGTTATGCGGAACGATTTAATAACGAAATTATGTAATAAAGATCTAAATCAGCTCTGATCAGAATCCCGTAAAGACATAATTATGTTTAAGTAATTGATGTATTTGCAATTAAATATGTGCAGATATTGTTACTGATACAAATACTGATAACCGAAAAACAAAACAAGTTTTAACTTATTGTTAAGTGTACTTTATTTTAACTATAAATACGCACCAACTTGAGAACAATTTTATAATAAGAGAAATTAAATTATAAAAGAACTATAAATTTACGTTTTAATTTCATGGCTTTATAAAACTCAATGTGGAGTTCTAAATAACAATTATTTTTGTTTATAATTTTAGTGTTTTCGAATAGATAGAATTTAAGAACTAAAATATTATTAAAAAGAAGGGTAGCACAGCAACACTTTGTGACGTAAATGCAAAGAGACCCCCGTTTTCAGCAAAATAAAAGTGTTCGCAAACCTGGCGTTCCCCCTTCGTTAACTTATTCGTCAATTTATTCGGCTCAGCTTTTTTCAACTTCGGGCCATTTGTAATTGTCGACATATTGGCGGCCAGCTTATGTACCCTGTCAACGCCACCCTAGGTATCCCGTCAAATGTTGCTGTCAAATAAGATATCTCACTTATTATTATCCACAATGTTGAAAATTTTGCAGTAACATTTAAGTTTTCAAAAATAAAGAAAAAAGGTTTTCAAAAAACGTACATCAAATTCATGGCAAGTTTTATACAATTTGACAATGACGATATAAATAAGGATATCAAATATAAAAGTGAATTCTGATGCGATTTAAAACTTTAGTAAATATTTGGATAAAATCCGACTCAAGAAGACTAAGACTCATCAAGCGCACAAAGTCAATTATTATAGTTTCATTTTAAAAGTTTGTATTCACATAAGTATAAATAATAAACAAACGAAATAAATAAAAATTCAGGAAATGAAAGCTTCTTTGCATGTGTGAAAAATTTTCACTCGAACTAAAAGTAGAACAACAAACAAAAACTTAGTCAGCGGCAATAACAGGCGCAGCATTGTAACAAAAAGTCCTTGTAAGTTTAATATTATCCTTGCGATTGCTGGCAGTGCATTCGCTGAAAGTGGTGCAGGAAGGAAACACCCAAATATCTAACACAAATATACTCGTTCAAGAACTGGTATTTAATGGGCGAACACTCAAACCGCTTTACGATTCTCTGAGCGCTTCCTAGAATCGTGTTTTTCAAAAAAGTTATTAAATTTACAATATTTCAAAATTTACATGTACCAATTGCAAAAATATTTTTCCAATTGTATTATGCTGACTAGTTCGTTAACTGGTATGATGCTGATGCATAGGTTGAAGTATTACATTTCTTATCTTATTTCTTGCAGCACTGCGAAGCTAGAATTATAAACAGTTGCTAAGATGATGACAGTAACTTAACTAGTTAAGAACTAGTTAGTTTGACGGCAGCATAATGTATAATATTTTTTTGCGAATGTTGCGCTGGTGTGCGCTGTAGATAAGTGCCTTCACCTGAGACAAGTAATAAAAGAATGAAACAAGTGATATACTCGCATGTATAACACAACTTTTAAGCCCACCCAGTATTGTTGGTGTTTTTGTAACAGTATTACGCGTTTGAGTGCACAAGCACTAGACACCGCATTAAGTACGCATCTGTTCAACTGTTCACCTTTGGGAACACATTGTGGCGCCACATAATGACACTTTGGGGAATTGAAGCGTTAAATATTATTCAATGACAAAGGCATGTATGTTGTATATTTCATTAACTCATCTTTGAGTCCACATGGAGGCAATTAACTTAGATCTTGGTGAAATGTACGTAAATATTCGGCATTTTTAAGTACTATGGACAACTCCACATTAGCGCGGCTCAAATGGTATGAAGCATCTTAGCTCCCGGGATGGATAAAATTTGCACTAGCCCAGCAGAACAATTGGTAAATCCTTCCTACGTTATTTGTATTGCTAAAAATTTGGAAAACTTGTTTTCAGCCTGTTATAGTTTCTTTTATGATATTTACAACGCGTGATATAAACTATTTTAATCAAATAAGAATTGTACGAAGGGTTTATAAATTCGAGAAGATTTGATAATAGTTGGCTGCAGTGACGTGGTGATCAGCTGATCGAAGAAAAACGAATAGCAAATCTGGCTGTCTAACATTAGTCGTCATCTTTTGTAAGCGACTAGCAAAAGAACACTAGGTAGTTTATCGCATATCGTGGGGAGCAACAACAAAAATAAGTTAGTTGATTTGAAATAACCGAGTTGAAATAAACTTGCTTAAACAATATCCGACCTCACTGATAGTGTTGAAAAGTAAAAAAGTGAAGTAATCATTGGAAAGACGTAAGTAAACTCGCCTCTTATAAGAACTTCTCATTTGGTTTTGTTTTGCTAGCAAATTTTACAAACGACCATTAATTTTGACAGACTAGTGTTGTAAAGTGTATTCAAAGTATAAGAGTGTTGAATTTAAGCGAGTTGTACGATCTTTTGCTAGTCGCTTACAAAAGATGACGACTATTAGTGCATGTTGCTAATTCTTACGGATTTTGTTCGCCTTGTGCAAATGTGGTTTTACGCGAACCGGTACTGTGAGAACAACTAGATTAGGATGGTTAACATGAGTATGTGTCGGAAGAGGTTCACTGTTCAAAATCATTTTCAGTTCACAAATATTTGTGGTTAATTATGGTTCAGTTTAGGACTAATTCACAACTTTATCAGAGCCAGTTCGAGAATTGTTGGTCGGCAATTTGAGGACTAATTCAGGAAGATTTCAGTACTAGTTTGAGATCAATTTGGGACCACTTAAGTTCTTTTTTGGGACTGTTTTAACACTTGTTCGAAGACAAGTTTTTAGTTCTGTCATCGTAGTCAAAACAAGGGATCAACCTCGGAATCTAACAGAATAAGCTTAGTTTTTTTTTTCAAATCTTAATTTTATCATTATAAATGTCTTAAAAGTCACATATGCCAACGTGTGAGCGTACCTAAATATTTTAGGTCAAAGGTCGCAAATATAAGTTTTTTTAGAATATATCGTTGTCTCTGCTTCCTATCGCATTTGCATTTATTGTGAAGGTTTAAAAATTTTTTTTGAAACCAGCGAACCGTGTGGCGTGATAGGAGTCAGCGCTGGAGCCGGGTATACAGAAAACTATACACCTTAACTGGGCCAACGAAATATTGCTTTTATATTCATCAAAGCTGCATTTTAGCTTTGAAAATCTGCCATAAGTGTAAAAAAAATTAGGAAGCTACGAAGATGGTGTAGTAAACGAATTTATCCTCCAGAAGGTGCAAGGGTCGAGTTATTCCTAAGAACCGAATTCACGATCCGATTTATAATGGTCTGATAGGATTCGAAAGTGCGGTTACGTATGTATTTTTTGAAGTGTTCGGTTTACATAACAACTTTTGCAACTTTATTTTTCAAACTGAATCGATGTTCAATGCGAAAATTGTGTGAAAGTTTAATTTTCCGTTAAAAAGTTAACAAACGCGTTAGATCATCTATGCATTTCTTTTGTGAGGTTTGTGATCTTCGATTTCATGTGAGTTTTCCGAAAAATTCAAGTCAACGTTCACAGTATATTGCGAGTCATATCTACAAAAAAGTGAAAAGGCGAAATGTGATATTAGTAGCAGCTTCATTATTAGCGTAAGGATACGAGTATGCATTTATCTACAATAAAATTGCATGTTCTTAACTGTATCATTTAAAGTTGTTGGGTAACTCCTGTGTTAAATTAAATATGAAGCTTACAACTTTTTTTGTGGCTATATCTCGATTGCTTCGAGAATGACTATTCGACTTCTATGACGTTGCACTTATAGTGTCCCAGATTCATTATGCCACCGATTAGATAATCAAATATCGGCATACGCAGTCGCAATGCACAAAGACTGGCGATTTGCTGAAACAATATTCAAAGGCAAATTTAAGAATCAGGAAGTGCTCATTCCGCGAATTCCAATGGTTCAAACCGATTCGGCTTTATAGTTCAAATATACACAGTTTCCAGTTCGTCTAGCATTTGTCATGACAATAAATAAAGCCAAGGTCAAGTCTTTAGAAGAATGTGGAATAAATATGCAATTCACAAGTTTCTCACCTCGGCAATTATAACTGGCATGTTCGCGTGTTGGAAAGCTGCACGCTCTACAAGAATATTATATTTATATTCCGTACAAAAAAAGCATTCAATAGGTATACAACAGAGTTCAAAAAGTATTTAATTTATTTCTAATAAATTTTAGGTGGGACGAAGTTCGCCGGGTCTTCTAGTATATGGACATATAATGCTTTGCTGAGTTCCACAGAAATGTTTGGGAAACAAATCGTAAAAGCAGTTTTGGCCAAGCACTGAGCTTTAAGTAAAGTGTAAACGCCAAATAATAATAATTATTAATATTTTGAATGAATAATAATTTAATATGCCGATTAGTTGTTACTAAAGTGCTACGAATAATTTCTTCTTGATATCTCTTTTTAAGTTAGCAAGCCGCAAGACGGAGCTAAAAAGTACATGGCATTTAAATTTTTAAAGGTGGAATACAATTGGAATTGGTGGCCAAAATAATTCAATTGCAATATTTTGACCTGTTTTGACTATTAAATTAAAATTTACATATTAATTGGCGGCCAAAATAATTTAATTGCAATATTGTCACTATTGGCTATTTACGTATACGCAAGTTTAAAATTTTGTACACAATTTTTAATAATTATTTGACAAAGTTAAACACATATTTATAATTCAACAAAATTTTTAACAACGAGTATTACTTTCATTTTTTCGAATTGCTTGAGTATGTAATTTTGTAGCACATACAATTTTAGAACAAACTGCAAAAAACTATTACGATTTTTAAGATTTTTTCCGCATTTGCTTCCCTGCAACCATTTTTGAACCATATTTTCTCTCATTAGGAAAGAACGTAACGCTCTCGAAAAAAATAGCCAAAAATAGAAGTTAATTTTTACCGTCATGAACTTTGCACTTATTGTATTGAAATTGAGAAGGCTACAAAATTATGAACTCAAAAAAATTTAATTAATTTTCGAAATCAAATTTTAAATATTAGGCGCGTTTTATTTGACCATCACAAGCTAATAGCTAAATACTTGACAAATAAAACGAACTTATGAATTCATATTTTTGCTTAGGTATTTATTTCAAAAAAAATTTATAGGTTGTTTTTTTTAGACGTGTCGTTTTCAATGAGGCAATACTTTTTACGGAGTGGGTCTTTTTGACAGCTGTTACTTGATTTACATATACTCGATTTGGTTTGCCATTTCATAATGAACAGCCTTTCTCCGGAACAACGTTTGCAAATCGTAAAAATTTTTAACCAAAGTAACGGTATTTCTATATGCTATTTTTTATCCGGTTTAATTTATTTTTATGAAGTACATGTTTGAACGAAATCAAAACTCAAGTTGAGTTTGCAGAATTTTATTTTATTATAATTATGTACATATATAGAAATTGAAGGGGTAATTATTTTCAAGATTTTTTTTAATATTCTTTTAATTGGGACTACTTGAAATTGTTCCCCCTAAATACTTAATGCAAAATAGAATAAATAGAAAAGGAAATCTTAATGGCAAACACAAGAAGCAAAATGCAAGTGACGAACGAATGTTTTTCAAGTAAAAGTAAACTATTAATAAACTGCAAATAAGTACTTAAGTAAATTTAAAAATCCTGCATGTATAAAACACATTTATTTACATAGCGAATGTTTACCTTATTTCGCTTATCACCTTTCTACCGCACAGCAAACAATACAAATCTAGCAACTACACAATAGTAGACACAAGACAACACTGATCAACACAAGTCTTGTTTCCTTTATTTTTTTTTCTGTTATTGCGTATTTCTATGGTCCTAACTATGAAAAAAATACTGGGAGATTGCTAACAGCTTTGCTTTTTGAAAGATACAGTTTAATTATTTTAACAAAAATATACAGAAAATCAATACATTATGTTAACAAAATTTCTATTGCATTTTATGAAATGATCTTTTACGAGATTTCCTTGAATGAACGACTTTAGGTAGATCTCGTAGCGAATTCCAGCAGTAGTCTGCCATCATATGTGAGTCCCATCGCCACTGATATCGCTCTTCCATTGTCCGAAGATCCTGATGGAATCTTTCACCCTGCTCCTCTATAAAATCACCCAGATTTTGTGGAAATCAGTCTAAATGCGAGTGCACGAAGTGGATTTTTATGCTCATGTTGCACCATAGCTCTTGCAAGTTGGATAGCATGGACTCAACAAGAAATTATTCATGACCACAACAAATGAATTTCAACCTTTGGATTCGACTTTAGTCATTGATTTGACAAAATTAGGATCTTTCACGAGTTGCCTGATCTGTGGCAAGCTTTCAATTTTTCTGTACTTAATCCTGGAAGCTTGCATGAAAGAAAATTTAAACATTCGCCACTTTTGTCAAGCGCCTTCATAAACTGTTTCATTATTCCGAGTTTAATATGAAGTGGTGGTTAGCTCTTCCCGCACTGGCCAACCTTTTTGTAGTCTAAATCAGAGTCTTCACTTGATGTATTTCGTTCGGGTTCACAGAGATTTGGATCATCAGAAGATTTAAATGTGTTTGGTTGTACCTCTCGGGATTTTAATTGAGGTCGTTGAGCAGAAGGTCAGTTAAGATATGACCACTTATTTTGATTTCCAAGGTTAATTCCGTTTATTTTCACAACGCAGAAGTAGCAATCGTCATGATGGTTTCGAGGTTCTCGCCAAATCATTGGTGTTACGAACATGACTGCATCTCTTTTTTCACTGGACCATAACCATAGATATACCACGCTTTTCTGGCATACAATATGAGGTACCCATGGCTTGTCCTGATTACACAATTTTAATTGAAAGTATTAATGATACGCAGTTTTTACAAAGTCCGATAAAGGTTTTCGATATTTTGCAAATCATATTCACCACAAATATAGCAAAAAAAAATGCGATTAAGCACACAACATCTTATTGACGAAGCCATATCGAAAACAACAACAAAATACTGAAACAGCCAAATAAAAACAGCAAATTTAATTTAAATGTAACTCAAAATCAAAAGCTGTTAGAGAAAATGTTTTGCGATATTTAAAAAAAACGTGTCAATTTGATATAGAAACAAAAAAAAACACAGGAAACAAACAATTTTTTTTTTGTTGGCCAGTGTAATTTAAATAATAAAAACAAACATTGCCTATTTAAGAGGAATAAAGAAATATAGTAATGGGTATCGTTGTAAATAACAAAAAAAGTGTTATACGTTTGAGTGTTTTTGCAGTCTATTGGCTAACTCTATCTCTAACTTTTATAATTATAAAAGTGGTGTACGGGAGTGTATCAAAAAGATCGGGTGTCGTATGCTTTGCAATTGCTTAGGTTTGAACCTAAGTCACAAGACACATTCGAATTTCACTGCTTTTTATACCCTTCATGGAAATGGTATATTAACTTTGGTCCCATGTTTGTAAGTACCAGAACGAAAAGAGTTAGACCCGTCAAAAACTATACCGATATGATCAGGGTGATGAGCTGAATCGGTTCAATTTATTAGACATATGTCGGAACCGGCCATATCGGATGACTCTAACGTAAATATATAGGAGACGTTTGTTCAGATAATAACTTCTTCAGTTAAGAAGCCAGAGGCTTGAAATTTTGCAAGAATGTGCGCAATTATAAGCTTTAGATCAAAGATATATAACATATAGCTCCCATATAACTGATTGTTCAGATATTTCATTTAGCACGAAAATACCTCTATTTAAGCAGTTAAAGTCTTGAAATTCTGAACAAAGAATAGCTATTAAGAGAACTATTTTAGCAGTGAAAATCATTAAGATTGGATAAATATAACATATACATACTATGTAGCTGCCATACAACTGATAGTTCAAAAATTGCATCAAGACTTGAAATTTTTCACAAATATTAATTATTATTTGGACTATTATAACCATTGCTGTTAAATTTGGATTACGATTAGTAATCAATTAGATTAAATTTGAAAAGGAATGGTATTGATTACATAATTCTCTTTTTAACAATTCCTGATTATTAATAACTTATGATTACAAATAATCCAAAAATAATTAAGATTAGTTAGGATTACGAGAAAATAATCAAAATTAATCAAAAGTAATCAAAAAAGTAATTGGCTACTTTCAAGGATTATTTTTGATTATTTTCGATTATTTTTAAAAAAAATTTGAAAGCTCATCATTTTATACTTATACTATGTTCTGACTGCGCAGTAAACTCGAGTTTGTGGTTTTGAGTTTATGAACAACTGTCAAGCGTTCCCATTGAGGTGTTTAAGAAACTTTGAGTTTAATTGACATTTGTTTATTTACTTTCAAATACAAATTTTGTTTTGCTTATGAAAATACATTTGTACCTTTATTTACAAATGTTTAAAAAAAAAGTGCATATAATTGGATAATGCTTGCGATGGCATGGAACACTGAGCAATGTTGAATGCGAAGGCAACTCCATAGTAGACGGCGATTTGTGCTGACGGTGGTTTTGCATCATTATTTGAAATTTTTGTTTGTGAAATTTGATTCCTTTTGTTTATATTAACGAAGGCGGTTTGATAAATCATCGACTTTTGAATAAAATATATTTTTTTGGCAAAAAAGCGTTATATACCTTAACATATTCTCCTTTCAACTCTATACACCATTTTTTATTCCTTTATTATAGCTTTTCTCAAGGCTTTTAAAATAAGCGTTTGTTTTTGTGATATTCTCTTCATTTGACCCAAACCACTTACTACCCAGCCATATCTTCAAGTTTAGAAATAGGAAATAGTCGCATTGGGCTAAATCTGGAGAATATGCTGGATGGGGCAGCAATTCTTAGTCCATGGTTTTGACGAGATCCACCGGTTACGCTTATGGTCGAGTGTAAGCAATCGCGGCACTCATCGCGCGGATAGCTTTTTTATATACATTCAAATATTCGTTTTAGTTGTGAGGTTCCCGCTCAGTTGGTTACCTACAACCTTAGCCACCGCACACACTTTCGTTCTCCGGTCTTCCAATATCATTCCATGGATTCTAACGACGATTTCTGGTGTAACGACCACTTTTGGGCGACCTGAACTTTCGGTGCCACTTGTGATGCCTCGACAACAACGGAACTTAGTAATTCAATTTTGAACAATTGAAATTGTTTGTGCAAGGTCCTTATAGTATTTATCAAGCCTTTGCTTGATTTAGGTGATGGTTTTTTTTACGCAAAAATATTGCTTTATCAGCATACTTAGTAGTTTATTATAAGATGGCGGTTAAAAGCAGCAATGATGAAATTAAAGTTTCTGTGCGGGAAATTCCAAAAGTCGATGACCTATCAAACCGCCCTCGTATTTGAAATTATGAACTGTCAAACCAGTAAACAGTGCAGCAAAACTTTTAAACAATAATGCCAAAATTTGTCAACAGTGCGGCCTAATATTTGTTCAAATAAGGGTTGCACGTCCATAAACACAAAAAAAAAGTGGTGTTTAAAGCGAGTTAGACAAAAAATTTTTGTATGGTAAACTCCGAGTTTATGAGAAGTGTTTGACGTTAAACTCCAAAATTGCTCATAAACTCGAGTTAACGGCGCAGTCAGAACATAGTATTACATTTCGTTTTGAAAAATTTGCATTGAAAACATTCTGAACAAATAAAACAAAATTAGATAGTTTTTGTATACAAAATAAAGGTGTAATCACTTCAATAACAAAACAACCAATAACATTTTAGTACTCCCTAAATCAAAAAAAAGGGAAAAATACGTGGAAAAATAATAAAGAAAACAAATACATTCAATTCACAAAAAAACAGTTTTATAATTTACATATATTTACAATTGGCCTTCATTACAACTAATTTTTCAAAAGAAAAATCAGACAATGATTGCCGCCTTGGACTGTTGACGATCCCGGCAAATGAAAACAGTCGTTCAACTGGAGCTGAAGACGTTAAGGGCGTGTTAAAAAAAATAAATGCCTCCCTTAATAAATCATATTTTTGGTAAATCTCGTCAGCACTTGCATTGTCATTTAAATAGCTGAAGAACTGCTGTTTTATTACGGATCGTTGGTCAACTTTAATCTGTTCTTGTGGAGAAGAACTTACTTCAATTTCATCATCTGCAAAGTCAAATCTTTAAAATGAAAAACAAAAAAAATCGGGCATAGTCGACACATTATTAATTTTCCTTTTAAAATTAAATGTTTTACAATTTTTGGCGTAAAACCTGTAAAGTGTTTCTAAAACTCTGCTGGTTATATTTTCGACAGTTAATTCTGGCAATTCCGGATTTAATCTCAGCAACACCTTGACCCATTTCATTTTGATGCTTTGAGTTAGCACTGTTGCTGCAATTGCAATATTTGCCTCAGGCTTCAACATGAAATATGGTTGGAACCTTTCTCTTAACCTCTCTTCCATTTTTAAAATAAGAGATGATAACTGTTGCAATTCCTGGGATCTGCATAGCTTATGCAGCCTATTGCTCAGTGTCACAAGAGTTGGTATTAAAAATCCTGTAATAATATTAATATAAATTTATATTTTAAAGAACCAAAATATGAAAATACCATAGTTAATGTTGCTTTCTCCTTGAAGAAAGTCCAGGGCCTTTGCAATTGGTTCTATTACCAAATTGTTCATTTCCAGGTACTGTATGTCTCTTGCAGAAAACTGTGGCAAAGTCAACTTATCACACAGATTATTTAATTTTTCTTTGTAGCAAAGTAGTTTTTTAACTGCGTCATGCAATGAGTTCCAACGAGTAACAACGGGCAAAACCAACGATGATCCCAGGTGCCCTTCAATTATTTCCGACGACTTTGGCCACTTGCACTTCTTCCACAAGTTGTAGCATTTATCGAATGTCTAAAAAAATTAACATTAAACACATTTTCACAATTACAAAACGTTTTCTATTGCATTAAAAAAAATGTTTCGTTACATTTTTTCAATTTCAACGATTATTTTTTTAATGCAAAATAATACCATTTGTTCTGCGACTTACCATCTTATGCTGGATATACAGTGGTTGCTCAGTTTTTAAAATTTTATCGAAGTCGGTTGAAGCAAGCAAATTCAGAGTATGGCTGCAACATCTCTGATGTGTGGGCAACAAACTTTCATTATCAAAGACTGGCATTTCGTCATTAATTTCATCTTCGAAAAAGTCATTTCCCACACCATAATCTCTGAACGCTTTTACAAAATTTGAACCGTTGTCCGTAATGGTCAAGACAATGTTTGAGCTGTTCAAACCAAAGGCAGTGTTGATTTCAGTAATCATCTGCGCAATATTTTCCGCGGTGTGTGCTCCACAAATTCTTCTACATGCCAAAGCTGCCGATTTGCGTTCGAAATTGTCTGTAAGCCAATGACACGTATATCCAAGGAAGCTTCTATGATTTCCAGACCAAACATCTGCTGTAGTACAAAAATATTTAGAGCAAACCATGGTTTCTTTTACATTTTCCATCATGATGGTATATTTTGTTTCCAATTTCTTAGCCGCTGTTTGCCTACACATCACCTTCATACCTGTACTTTGAAAAAGATCTATAAAGGATTTCTTTTCCAGAATGGAAAGGGGCAATGAACAATCAATCATTGCATGTAACAGTTTACCATCGAACTCAGATTGCATGTTACCGCCAAAAGGGCTACCTGTTTTATAACTTTTGTATGTTTTAAAACATTCACTATGCTTGACTTGCAAATGTTTGATGAAATTTGAAGTCACTTCACCGCTTCCTCTAATCACTCGATGACATGCAACGCACTTAGCACAAGTTGTCTTATCGGAAATCTAACAATAAAAATTATGAATTCATAGTGTGCTTTAATTTAAAAACTTTAAAACTAACTTTTTCCACTTCTGTGTAAAATTCTTCTTTGAAAATAATTTTTTGTGAATTCACACAGACTTTTTTTAGGGCCGGTCCTGATTCCGCACTTAATGAGCTCTTTCGTTTACTTCCAGTAGTATTAAAGTCCAGATCTTCAATACTGTCGTCTGCAGAAAAATCGGTTTCGGAAACATGAACAGACATTTTGACCTAAAAAAAAATTTTATTATTAAAAGTTAACAACAATTATGTTTAATACTCACAATTACAATAGTTCACAATTAATGTTTTCCTTTTGCTAGTTAAACTCACACCCTTCTTTATGAATTAAAACGTGATTTCTTGGTGTCGTGCTTGGCACTCTTGGTTTGGCACTCTTAAAATTACAACGCAGCTCAGTAGTAAAGCGAGTTAGTTATTATGTAGTACATATGTTTGTATGAATGTTCAAATGCACACTGGGGAGCAGAAAGGAACGCATGTTTGCCTTTTTGAGACATTAGCAATTTTTTTGCACGATACAATTTTCTGGATAGATTTTTATAAAAATGTAGTTCATCCTCTAAAAAATGTCATATGAATTACAGTTTAAAACTGTATACAAAATTTATGAGAACTTACAAAATTTTCGTACAAATTTCAAAGACTTTAATAAGAGCGTTTATAATATTTTTGGGTATGCAGTTTTATAGTCCATTCAATGCTAGTATAATAAAGAATCAACATCAAACTTTCAAAAAACCTATCGAAAAAAATGCTCCCCACTGTAAGTACATTCAAGCAAAAGAGTTACAAAACAAAGTGGCAAAATTCTAATGAGCACTTATGCTAGCAAAGGTACATATGTTACATACATATGTGCAATATCTCTAGCTTATAAGGAAAAGCTAAGCCGACGATACGTAAGCATGCATAAGTTAAGTGTTAGTTTGTAAGTTTGTTTGTAAAATTGAACTAATGTTACTAAATTGGAGTTATTGAAATGCAATATTTAAGTGGGTACTCCCATTTGAGTAACTGTAATGCAATATTTAAGTGAGTACTATTTTTGGAATTGTCAATCGATGGCAAACAAAATCTCACTGACCGTACTTTTGAAATGTTGGTATTAAAGAAAGCAAATAAAAAATGAATTATGTTTGCCTAATTTTAGTGCGGCATAATTAGAAGTCTCTACTCAAATATATGGTTTATTTTGAATACATTTTCTCATACTGCTTCAGCTTATACATATACATACGTAGTATTATTTTTATTCTTTAAGAAACAGTGTTATGTTACTGAAAAATGTTCATTATAACTAAAGGTGTTCACTATTACTAAAACTTTAATGGTAGTGCAATTTGTTTTTCAATATGAATAAAGGTTAAGTGATAATGACATTTTTTCCACTATCACTAAATTTTCAGTGATAATGGATTTTGCTGTTTAACTACCACTGAAGAAATAGAAACCTTATTGTACTTATTTTTTAGTGTACTATGCCCAACCCTGATAACAAGTATGTAAAGTGTAACATAACACTCACAAAAAAATATACGCAAAAGAAATATTTACTTTATACAAAATGCAGAATCAAGAAGAATGCAACAGGTTATCAATTATCAAATCGATGAACATCAGTAGTAATAACAAAAAGTGAAAAAAAAAACAACTAACATGAAACACTAGTGCCATAATTTCACAAAAAAAAAAATAATAATCAAAAACAATCAAAAGTAATCTTCGAAAGTAGTCAAATTATTTTTCGATTACTTTTTATTATTTTTGATTATTTTTTCGAAATTTTTATTAATCTTGACTATTTTCCGATTATCTGTAATCGTAATCAATTAGTAATCGTCCGAATCTGAAAATAATCGTCATATAATCATTACTTCACCTTTCAAAAAAAAAATCTAATTACTAATTATTATGATTAGCAATCATTACTTAACAGCTTTGATTATAACATAGCAGTCAAAATCATTAATATCGAATTAATATTACATAAGGCTCTCATACATTGTTTCCATAGCCGAAGACAGCTTTATATACCCGAGCGTACTTGTAAACAAGGGTATTATAACTTTGTTCCCATAACGGTTGTTTGTATCAGCAAAAAATAATCGAGATAGATATAGACATATATGTATATACTTAAATGATCAGAATGAAAAGAGGAATCGATTTAGCCCTGACTGTCTGTCCGTCCGTCCGTCTATCCGTGGTTACGATAACTTGAGTAAAATTTGAGATATCTCAATGAAATTTAGTACATAGATTGCTCTTTGGACAGGGTAGGTTGGTATTGAAAATGGTCAACATCGGTTAATAACCACGCCTACCTCCCATATAACGGAAGTTTTTAAAAAATGCAAAAACTCCGTTTTTTTCGGTATCTATTACAGCAAATTGAGTGAAATTTGGTATTTGGAGCAATTTTGAACTAGAAAATTGGGTATTTATGAAATTAAAAAAATGGGCGTTGCCACGCCCCCTTATGAAAAAGTATCTGTATCTCAATAACAATGTTAGGTATCGTCACAAAATTTGGTGGGGTTACCACGCCCACTTATAAAAAAACGTCTGAAGATATCTCAATAACGATGTAAGGTATCGTCACAAAATTTGGTGAACATATTGTCCTTGATATCACTAGCATCACCGTCAAAAATTTTGAAACCGAACCATAACCACGCCCAACTTTCATATAACGGAAATTTTGAAAAATGCAAATAACTTCGTTTTTCAGTATTTATTGGAAGAAATTGAGTAACCTTTAATACTAGCTGCGATTTGAAACAAAGAAACATGGTTTTTATGAAATTATGGGTACAAAAATACATCGCGAAGGTATATAAAATTCGGTTTCACCCGAATTTAGATGCCTTACTTGTTTTTACTTGTTTTCTTTTATCTTTAGTCAGACATTTGTTTATTTTCTAGCTCGATGTGCAAGTTGATTGGCCTTTGTTCAATTTTGCGTTTAATGTTTTCTAAATAATATCATATAAATGCAAGAATTCTAAATGAGGCATAAAGTGTTCCTATAATCAGCTCATAATATTGGTCTAGTATTTATGACTATCTATGAATTTCTCTCTAGATAAGATACCAAAAAGTACGTTGTGAATCATTTACGAAATCATAAAACCTCAATGCAGAATTACAGCCAATTTACATTTTGCCACAAAATTCGAACAATGCAACAATTGTTGCAGGGTCGCATTTTCTGAGTGTAAATCTTTCCTTAAGTTTGGGTGCATTCTATTTAGTAGGTATTGGATATAATTTTTGTGATGTGTAAACATCTCAGCTGTCTCAGCTATTTTTCTGGTATATACAAATAAAGATTTAAGGAATAGTTCAGGGCCATTTTATGACAAAATCGAAATAGTTTTAAAATTTATTAGGGATAGTTTCGAGACCGTTTTTGGATGTGTTCCGAACCATCTATTAGTTTTGTGGCTTTGAGACTTATTCAGGGCTAGTTTGGGTTAAATTCGGGACTGGTTCACAGATTATTTGAGGATCATTTAAGAACTAATACCCAACTTTTTCAGGGTCATTTTGGATCTAGTTCTAGATCTTTCCAACACTATTTCTGACATATTTCAGAAGTTTTTATAAAATGCATTCATCTTATCGAAAGTTATTTGCTTAATCAACGGGAAATATCATTGGGAAAAAATTAACAGGAGATTTT
Organism: Philophylla caesio; assembly: GCA_963971545.1. Classification (NCBI taxonomy): domain Eukaryota; kingdom Metazoa; phylum Arthropoda; class Insecta; order Diptera; family Tephritidae; genus Philophylla; species Philophylla caesio. The sequence continues at coordinate 75,500,008 of OZ020606.1, forward strand.
AAATATTTCAATTTCAAACATAACTATACAAAAATTAATAGGTCTCTAGCACTTCATACCAAAATTCACTAATTCAATTCAGGTTTCGCTATTTAAAATCTTAAGAAAATTGGTTGAAAAAAATTTTCTTAACAAGCTCAAGCGGTTTTAATCTTTATACAAAATTTATAAGAATTAAATAAACTATCATTAATATCTCGAACTCAAAAATTTTTCAAAATTTATTTTACTGACACTTTTCCGTGATTCCTCCCGTACAACGCATGTATGTGATTTTCTTATATATGGAAAGAATTGCAGATCATCAATTAAAAAAATTACAAAAATCAACTGTAAAATTTAGCTAATTAAAACTTGCACATTATCAGCAAAAATTAAATAAGTTAGGCAACTGTAGACTCCGAAAATTCCAATATTTTTTTTTAGGTTCGAATTTTTTATGAAACTTTTCATAAGTTTTCTAGAATTTGTTCAAAGTTGGAATCTTATGTATGTTTATTTGGCTATTGTTAGAGATTAAAATTTATTTTAATTGATTAAATTTTGGCAATTTGTGGGAGTTTTTTCACGATTTTTTAACATCCTATAACACTGTGCCATAAAATTAAAAAAAAGCTTTGTATAACTGACATTTTTGAAGGTTTTCGTTAAAACTGAATAATATGTGAACAAAAATTTCCATACTACCTTCTTACGGATAGGTTGTCTTTTTTATTGACACATTTTATGAATTTTCCATTTCTCGCCATTCTATCAATCGATTTTAGCAACTGGTTCACGAATAATAAATATAATAAAAATTCACACATAATTTTTTATTTACACTTGCACACATAAAAGGGGAATTTACTTACAACTGTGGGGTCCTCGAGCTTGAAAAATAAAAATTGTTTAAAAATACAACTGACAATTATATTTTAAAAGAGAATATTTTTCATGATTTTCTTCGTTTTCACGAAAGTCTCTAAGGATTTACTTTTAAAGTGTTTCCGTACTCCCTTTTTATTATATTTCCAATTATCGCACAATAATTTTTTAAAATAAAATTGTTGCAAATACAGTAAATTTTATTTAGACTGTAAGAAATCTTCTATATCTAGATTTACTAAAAGAATAAATGAATATATGAATATAATAAGTTCCATATATAGTCGCACATCATAGAAGTGTCCCATGATCCCTGGTAACGTTTCTCTATAACCGCTATATCCTGTTGGAACCCATCACCATTCTCTTCACTTGCATCTTCCAAGTTCTCATTAAAACATCCAAGAATGCGAAACTTATCAAATAGGTCTTCAATCTATTGCTGGTAGCCAACAATCTTTTTGTTACCCGAAAAATGATTAAACAAATTTCTGAAGGCATTGAAGGCAGTTATTCTGCAAGGTCCTTTGATTGAAACATTGTGCGCACATCTGGTCCACTATGCTTCGATTTTTGCTCTAGATAATTTTGGAAAAAGAACAGATAAATTTTGAAATGCTTAGCTGTTTTTGTCCAAAGCTTTTACAAATTGTTAAAGAAATGCTAATTAATGTTGTTACTCCATTTTTCTTCGTAAAGAGGTGAGAAAAAAGTTGTAGAGCAAAATGAGCAAAAGCTAAATTACATAATAAGTTGACAAATCTTATTTTATAGATATGTAAGTTGCATGAAATCCTATTAGATGAGAAAAATTATTTTGTTATATGTGAAATATTCCAATATACGGGTTTTTGAGAAATTTGAATGTGCAAAAAACTGATTAGCTAGTAATATAAACAAATCCATGAACTGTTTGGTATTCCTTTTTTTGGTTAAAAAAAAGTCTCGAATATGGAAAATTAAAGCAGAATTCGTCATTAAAAATATTTATTTGTAGTATGCAAACAGCAAGTGAGCAGTAGTATAAGCTTTTGCGCTTCTTTAACATTTAAAACTTTTTTTCCTTTACTGTGAATACCGTCTTGATAAAAGAGATAGCTCGACACTATGTCTCATTTCAAATATACAATCTTTCTTTATCGAATGAAAATAAAGTCTGTTCATATACATATTTATGTACGTACATACATAAGACAACCAACAAAACTGCTAATACATTCCATTTGTGTACCTTGCTCGATGACTTATCAAAAATTTGCTTCCTCTCACAACAAATTTTTTATTCATATATTAATGTCAAGGGATTGCATATCAAGTGCTCTAATTTGCTTGCAAAAATTATTTAATTGATTAGTACGTATGTATGTATGATATGGGTATAACATATATTGCCCTAATTTGTGTATCAAAATATTTTTTTTTTTAATTTTTATTAAAATAAATTAATACAACAGCGTTCAAAATCATAGCAGCGTGAAACATTCGTTACACACAAGTACATATTATTCTAATATACTCGTATTTACCAAATTTAGTTAGAAAACTTCAACTTTTCACCGATTTAGATCAGTAGAAACCGCAATTATCCGACTTCTTTTGGCTCAATGTTATTTGTTGTGTTACCGTCCTATTTTCCGTGGTTCGTTTAAATAGTTTTACGATTTTAATTGTTTTACCGATATATAGACGGCTAACTATATTAACACATAAATATATGCTCTGCAATATTCTTACTTAATTTGTATGTACATAATTAAAGCTGGTTTATTGCTTTATGCGATGGAAGAGAAACGTAAGTATATTTAGGGAGTTCACAAGCACTGTCGTATCTCGTATTTCGTCGTATCGCTTATTAGAATAAACTAGTTTGAACTTGTTGTTATTGTTTCACATGTTAAATTTTCGTATTTCAATACAACTCTGAAAGGTATGTTTAGTGTGTTATTTGTGTGTGTTATTCGATCAGCTCTTTCCGTTTATCATCATTTTAGGTTTATTTTTGTTTGAAAAAATTTCAAATTAAGTCAAATAGTGATGTACATACGTATATTTTAAAGAAACCGACCGCTCAAATTTATTAAAAGTAATTTTTTGCTGATTAATTGCTTGAATAAGTTCAAAAGCTCCTCTGTTATTTAAATAACGCACTAAAGAAATACGATCAATAACACGCTTGTGAACTCCCTAATTGTACATGAATTTATACATACACGCTCAAATGTACACTTGGGTGGTCAAAAGATGTATGCAAAAAAAATTTTATGTCGGAATTTTAATGTTCCCCACCCCTAGGGTGGCTCCATATCGAACAAATTTAGTCATATTTTTTTTCTTTTGAAATTGAAAAATCTTAATAGGTCGCTCAGGGAACCCCAGGCTAATTCGTTATATACCATTTTCCTATCGGAAATGCTTTTTCTGCCTCATTTATGTACCTACAAGACATTGCAAATATTTAATTGAAAATTCGAATTTCACAAAGGCAATTAATTTGGATGGACTTAAAAAAAGTCAGAAAAAATATTAAAAAACTCGCTATTTATGGTTTTTTAAATATAAGCATTGGAAATGGAATAGATACAAGAAAAAATATTTACTAACTCTTCAGAGTAAGTTTGCATCTAAACAATTGATTAAGTTCCAGTTTTTTTACGAGTAATGTTTTGATTTATCAACATCCTACTGCTTTTTGTTACGAAGTTGTCATTCAATTTCGCTAAACATCGGTTTTTTTTGAAGACGGATACCCTGCACTCCTCCCCCATTATATTTCCATTACAACCAACTCCTATCTAACTCAACTGTTTCGCATGGTGAAATTACATACGGTGGAGATTTATGTGCGAGAGTTACAAAAACGAAATTAAATACACACAAAACGCGTTTATTGTTAAAGCGCAGTGACATTTTCAATAATTTAAGAATAAAAAGTTTTGATTTATACTTACATACGAATATACTTATGCATGGAATAATGTATCCAAATACGCAAATAGGACAGAGGATTATGCATACACCAGTTTACACGTATGTAGTACTGTGTTCGTCAACTCCGAACCGTTGCGCTAATACCGAGTATATGTAACGATTATACATATCAGATTACCTAGTGAATTTTTATTTTATATGGATTTTATGGATTAAAATAGCATTAAACATTTTTAAAAGCTAAATCGCTGTTTTATGGGTCTGGAAAATTTATTTTATGGGAAGCTTTTTCATGGCAGAAATTCCCTAGAAGGTTTGCCATTTCCTGCCGAGGGCTGGCCGCTTTTAGAAAACAACATTTTTTATGATTTAGATTTTACTTGCCTAGGCTGAGATTAGAACCTCGAACTCAGTGGCATATCAAGTCATAGCACGCACAGCGGCCAACAATTCCTATTTAAGTATTTTAATAAACCGTGAAAACGTTCGGTTCGGCACTGGCCGGAATTGGCCGAAATTTCGTGGTAAATTATATGAAAAAACTTAACAAATATGAAAGAAAAAATAATATTACAAATTATCGAATATAAAACGAGAATTGCCGTGTTGCGGTCTAGAAGCAACACTGATGGAAATATATTGTATGAGCTCTTTGTATTCATAAACTGATAAGTTTGAGGACAAATCTCATAAAATGTCTCTAATCAGCTATCTTATACCGAAGCTTAAGTTGGATACCAATTAAAAAATTCATTAAAGCTTCTCACATTTTTAATAGTGAAACTTTTAGAAGAAATTAGTAAATTTCCCACCTAACACCTTACGGACATCATAAATTTCAAGTTTAGCTTTATAATATTTTTGGCTTTAGCTTCTCATTTAACTCGTACCTTGGAACATTTTATAACGCTGATGATATACCTCTTATCTACTATGTATATAAATATTCATAAACGTATGTATGGAAATGATAAATAATGCTGAAGCGTTGCTCTTTGCCGCAAATGCAACAATAAAAGATTCACAAATTATGGCATAAAATTCTCAATACAATAAAACGGCGCTGAATGATAAGAACATGTATGAGTTTAGTGAGAACGATTATAACAAACACCCAGAGGCAAACATTTTTACATAGTTCTCGTGCATGCATGTATTTAAATATGTCTTCACACAACTCTCATATACAATAATACTCATGAAGTGAAATTAAGTTGCGACGAGAGTTGCCATTTGACATATAAAGTTTAATTTTGGGAATAAAAATTAAAAGAAAAATTGGCATAAATCTGGACAAAACAAAAATCTCCAGTATATGGCTTTAATATTAATGCCGTTGCAGGGCGGATAATTGTTTTTACAATTTATAAATCTTTAAAAAATTTGATTCAACATCAAATTTCATGCCCCCACCGCATTTTTTGTGCTCAGCTGGAGTCGTGTATTTTCAATGCTCGGGAACAGGAGATATGACGGAAGGCGCGGATTAAACCTTTTGTACTTGTAGTGGAATGAATGTTTGTATTCCCCAGGTTATATCATACATACATAGGTGAATGACCAGAAAAAATTTTATAATAATGTTAAACGCTTTGCAATCCTTTTTCAGAAAAGCCAAAAAACGACGAATTTCTTTAAAACGCATTCCGGTATGAAAATCTCAAGACAAATGGTTCTGAATAACGCGAATTTTTTAATCCATGCTTTGTAAGCTAAATATATTAAAAGATTTCCAAATAGCCCACCACCTCTCAGTGTGAGCAACGCAGTCGAACTATCGATTTATATCGAGAAAATCGAGACTAAACCAAGGTCAGTTGAAAAAACGGGGTTTCACTTAAAGAAAAATTTTTCTCATTTGTGTTGCTGTGTCTATTGTTTTAAAATAAATATCATTAACTTATTCTCACTCAAATTATATTACAGTCTTAGGCTATTGAGTAGTACTCGCTGGTCGTGTCGTGCCGATGCTACAAACGCTCTGAAAGTTGGTTTTCTTTCTATCCAAAATGTGTTAATGTCAATTCAGGATGACAGTGAACAGAAAGATGTGGTTAAAAGTCAAACTTGAGGACTGGCAAGGAAAATGGGCATCCTTGAAACAGCTACGATTACACTATGGATTGCTGTTAACTGTCTGTTTTCTTTGCAATCATTCGAGAAATCCATGCCAGAGAATTATCCGAGTAAGATTAGCCAATTTTCACTTTCAACCACTTGGTGCTAAGGCATCCGCAGTGCAACTTTCAGCGAGGCACAAATTGCGTACGGAAGCTTTTCTTCCAGTCATTGATGTATTGATAAGTGCACTTGAAGACAAAATTTCCGCTTACGAGTTGGTTTACGAGCGATTTAATTTTATTGGTAAGCTGATACACATAAAATCAGATGTTATCGACTTGAACGCGAAAAGAACTTATAGCAACATACCCAAGAGACTTAGAAGCGCTTCTAAGGGAATGAGCTCATCCAACTCAAACATTTTGCAAATCTCTACACAAAAGGAGAAAACGAACCAACGGAGATGTTTTTGTACCGCATAATAAAGGAAAACAATTTACAGTCTACATTTGTCAATTCAAAAATTGTTCTAGGATTATACCTGTCTATGATGGTAACGAATTGCACAAGTGAAAGATCCTTCTCTGAGATGAAATTGATAAAAAAAAATCGACTCCGTATATGTATGGGGGAAGACCGACCCATTGACTTAGTTATTTTAAGTTCAGAAAGAGATATACTGCGCGAACTAGATTTTGACGATATATAATTAACGAACATGTTTTAATAAAATAATCAGTAATTATTTCATGAATTGTATATAATTATGACTTCAAAATAGGGCCCTCACATTCTTAATCCGGCCCTACATACACTGCAGTATGTTTTAATTCTAAAAAAGAGAATACATTCGAGACGGTGAAGCTTGAGAAGATATTTTTTAGCTTTATGGCCGAATTGAAACTAAAAGTATTAAGCTAATCCGACGAATATTCATTATGAAACTTGTACGAAATATCGGTTCAAAGTACTCAGTATCGATTCAAAGTTATCGATAATAAATAGCTGTTCCCAATGCTAACATATTGTATTCAAAATAGCTTGTTACTCAGAGAAAATGAAAAGGACAATAACATGGGTGCAATATCGATTTCTGCAAACGTGGTTTAAAAGAGCTCAGCACAAAACAGTGACGAAATTTGTTTTCAAACAGAGGAGCAAGGAGTTACGAGCGCTGACGTTAATTTGTCTATCCTGCATTGAACACAAGGATAACACTGCTCTCTGGCTTTCTATGGACTGAGATGAAGTATATTTGGGTCAGATGTATTAAGAATGGTCAAGCTGCCGAGGAGCAATTACTCCAATATTCTTCTGCCCTTCTCCCACCTTTCTATCCTTTACATAACTTCACTGAGTGATTGCTAAATTTTAAGTTTCCGAGGCTATCCATTGCAAATTCCATCATTACTTCATGTCTAAAAAAAAAAAGCCTGGCAACCCTGTGGGCATCTAAGTCAGATGCCGGTCGAAGCAATCATACCAGAGCAAATCAATGGCTAGCGTAGCGTCTCAAGGCTTACATACAAACATACAAATATGCGAATAAAACTCACTGACTACCCCCAGTAACCCTGTCACAGTCGCCATCGATGTGGTCACTAACACATTAGCGCCGGTCATAATCTTGAAACTATACGCACGTACGCCCATACTGATTACACTCTTGACAGATATGTATGTATGTCTAAGCATTTATGGGTTAGCGGTATGAATGAAAACAGACAGATTGCTGTGCCGCCGCTTAACCGATCTAACGGCACGCTAAGCTCTTTCAGTCTTGTTTTACCGTTACTTTAGAATGGAGTTAGCCGCGACACGTCCACGTTAAGCAATACCCATACCTGGTATGTCCGAACGGATTTAATGCTTTTACGCCGCGCGTAGACGTTAAGGCGACATTGGCGCCAAACTGAGTTGTAGCCCTCCTCCCTGCGGGTAAAACGTGTGCGAGCTACTTATGTACATACATTAGTAATTTATTACAGAAAATAATATATTGTATGTGCATATGTATGTAGGTACGTAGGACCAAACAAGAAGTGCATGTTGCAAAAGACGATTCGCTAAATTTTAAATGGATGTTGTCGCTCGGTTGTTGTTATTAGTGACGTTGTTTTGAAGTAACCAAAAAAGAGAGAATCACGTGGTGTATAGAATACTTAAATTAAATCAAATTAAAACAGATAAGCAGTGCAGAATGAGTACGAGTATGTTTACATTAATGTAATTAAAAAGATAATATGAAGTGGACAAGTGTTTAAAATGACAAAAATAAGAATTTAATATTTTTGTATTTAATATCTAATATTTTTTAACTAAAATGTAGTTTTCTGTCAAAAACTATGTAAACTCCATTATCCAGCTTAATACTAAATTTATAAAAATCCAAAATTTCGAACTAAACAAAAAAATTTTTTTTTTACATTTTGGACCGGCAGGTTTGTTGCGCATCTAATTTTAGTATAATAAAGTAAAAACATGATTTTTCAGCAAATTGATTTTTTTATTAGCAACGGCATAAAAAAGTTTACTTAAAAAAAACAAAATTATTTTAGAAATATTTAGCTCTTTGTCTATAAAAAAGTACTTAATAATTTTTTTGGAAAAACTAAGTTTTGATACAATTTTGTTGCATTAATAAAAATTTTTAAACTTGAGTTTATATGGTTTCTGTTAGAGATTAAATTGTATTTTTAATTAAAAAAAAGTATTACAAATCAATAAGAAAAATATTAAGTCATTAATATACATACATATGTATGTATGTGTGTGCCTAGTTTCATAGTTTCGAGGCACACTTCAGAGAATAATAAAACTAAATAACTACTTAATTAGGGTAAAAAGATAAAGCGTGCTAAGTGGTGTTATAGAAGCATTTAATGTGCGTTAAAGAATAGTGCTGATAGTTTTTTTAAATGCCCTTATCATAAGGAAGAATTTTAATCTGAAAATAAACTTATGGTATTAAATTTGTTTCAACAATAATCTATTCGGACATACAAAAACAAAACACGTGAATGATAAGATATACAGTGAAATCTCTTATAAGCGAACACTTATTCACTTAAGGCAAGTTTGGAAATACAAAATCCAAATACTCAAATAATAAAAAAAGATGTTGTTAAACGACGATTAATCCTCGAGCTTCAATTGCACATGTTCCACAAAAAACGTCGGAACCTGCATTAAAAAGGTAAGTAAATGCATGTGTGATATAATGTTCAAGGCATTTCAAAGCTACAATGATTTCGACCAAAATTTCAAAAAACTGAATATTTGAATGACGAAAAACCGAAACTACTAATGCATTACTTGATTAATTTTTTTTTTTAATTTTGATTATATTTCAATTCAAACTCAGATAGTTCTTTAACAAAAGCCATTTAAATCAAAATGTCAACAAAAATTCTTAATTTTAATTTTTAATTTAATTTTTAATCAGAATTTCTAAGAATTCAGTTTTGCATCCCAAACAATCTAAGTCTAATAAAGAGTAATTTTTCGGAAGCTAATATATACCGTTGATTTTTGAGTATTTTATTTTTTTGCCTAGGCTGTTGCGTTATATGGAAAAAATATATAAGCAACACCCTCGTCGAAAAAAATTCTCAAAAATTTAGAGTATATTTTAACCACCTGAAACTTGCACTTTATGGCGTTAAATTAAATCGAATACAAAACGGAATACTTAGAAATTTTGAGAGAGAGTTAGACATTTTGATGTCACTTTTTAAAAATTTTAAAATTTTTTGTTAAAACTATGTAAATTTTGAAGCTGGGGGCTTAAATGGTTGTTATTAGAGATTTGTCTAAATTTTGTATTTAAGAAAATCAAAATGAAACTAACGAACAATTAATTGTCAAAACTTTGTAACTATTCATCAATGCAATTATTATGACCGCCGCTGTATATAATCGTTTCTCGACAAAGGAATTCTTAGGTACAGTTTATGCGTATAAAAACTATAATACTGATTGATATCGAAGAGTGTGTTTCGAGGAATTCTTAAAGAGTTTTAATAGGAGGAAATTGACAACTAACCGCTAGAGAAAGACAACTAAAATGTTGTCCGATACATGGAAATTCAAATTTCCTAAGTATCTCAAAATGGTGGCCGCTGTGGTCGAGTTGATAGCGGTGCGTGCTATAACTCGATACGCCGGTGAGTTCGAGGTTCGAATCTCAGTCAGGGCAAATAAAATCTTAATAATAGACAAAATTTTTCTAATAGCGGTCACCCCTCGGCAGTCAATGGCAAACCTCCGAGGGTATTGCTGCCATGAAAAAGCTTCTCATTAAATACATCTGCCGTTCGGAGTCGGCACAAAACTGTGCTATAATATAAAGACGCACACCACAAATGGTAGGAGAAGCTCGGCCAAACACTGAGCTATATAGTGTACGCGCCAAAATTATATTATATTATAAGTATCTCAAAAATTTAAATTAATCTCATAAGAATGTAAGGAAAAATAAATAAAATTTCATTATAAAGTGAAACATATTTGCGAATATGGTATTAAAGAACTTTTTTATACTTTTATATAATTCATTACGAATTTCAAACTTTCAATATGAAAATTAATTAAATGTATGCCAAAAAATTTATAAAATATTAATAGCATTGTTAGCGGCGTAGTTTGAAAAATATTCGCAATTATCAAAATCAACACAAGTGGATATGATTATTTGAATCATGCGAGAGACGTTTACGAAGTTTCGATTCCTCTATATTGACTGCAGATCGGATATTCATAAAGTTTATTCTATGTACTTGAAAATTTATGGAAATATGGAAAGTCTGTTTTTCTTCAGGAGGCTTCTAAAACAATTATCTTGCTCATTTAAACATTATTTTTCTTAAATAACTGCTTTTAATATAAACAAATTTAATCTTATCTAACTAATACAGATTATTTTTTCATTAATAGTTTTGCGTGTATGTTATTAAAAAAAATGGTAATAAGAAATTGATAACATTCTCAAAAGTCTCCTGAAATGAATCAAATTCGCTGACTGGAAAATATTGAATTACTACGAGTATAACATTGCTACCAAAATTTTTCATCGCCACATAAAATACACTGCAAAATTTTCGCTCATCAGGCGACCTCCAGTTTTTTTTATTCAAACGTGCAGAAAACCCTTGGTGATTAGAGCATTACAATTCCGACTTTACTTTTGTTGGGCCACTCTAGTATGCTTTCATACACACGAGTACATATATTTTTAGTTTGTATACAAATAAATTGAACTATGAACACACTCGTGCATGTGTACACATTTGTAAATACCTAGACTTGCCTAGAGACACTTTTTAAATTTGCTTTTCTTGTGAAAGTATTTGGAAACTAAAAATACATTTTTTAATCAAATGGGGTCGATCACAGCATTTAAAAAAAATTTTTTTTTAATATTTTGTTTTAGTTCGACAAATAAGCTGATATTATGAAATATTCATATTATTATTTTCAAAGGTGAGACGTGTCCGTATGCTTTTCAAACAGACGGTTTCATCCGCAATATATGTAAACAAAAACTTCTTCATATGCATGCCTTAATCAAAACAAACAAACTGCCGAATAATATACAAGTTTAACTTTAAGAAAAAGAAGAGAGATGTGAGAATAGCATTAAGACGGCTTGAGAACAATAGAGCGCCTGGAGCAGACGGTATACCAGCTAAGCTGTTGAAACCCAGCTGTTAAGTACAATTTGGTTTGGATTGCTTTATGTGCCATAGTAGATAATAGGGAACTACTTGGAAGAGAAATGGAGAAAATCCTAGTAAATACCGATTTTGGTTCGATTCAGTTGAACTTAGAAATCTAAACTGCGTATTTATGTATAAAGAAATGCTTTGAAGAAAAATTAGTATTGAAATTAAAAATACACAGCAGATAAGAAAAAATAATGTATCAGGTTATTTTACAGTCAAGTTTTTTCTTACACACATACATATATGTATGTCTAATCTAGACATATTATAATATAAAGTTTTAAATTTGGTATGCAAAGCCATGACTCCGCACATAGTGCTCCGATTTTTATGCAGATATTTTTTTTTATTTTTTGGAAAGCTTAATATCAAAAGAAATTCAATAAGCCTATAAAATGGTGTGCGACAATATGTTAATTTTGCTAATAAAATAGCTTAAAGTAAAAAACGAATCAGTCGATTGAAATATAAAATATTTCTAATTTTAAGTTTTGTTTTAAATCAATGAAGTAAATCAATGCTTTAATAAAGAATCCTGTTAGTGGTGATAAAATTGAGCTTGCAATTAGAAAAAAAAATGCCCATTTGCTTATCAGAACTGCTCCGATTTAACATCAAACTAATTCCGATTTGCATTATAAAATAAATGTGTTTGTATATACAAATTCTCGTGAGTGAGTGCTGTGAGTTCTTATGCGCTTATCGAGCAATGAACCTCGCGTGCGTGAAATCGTAAATTAAAATGGAAATTCATAAATATTTTAATGACTGGTATTTATCATAAACGAATATGGATGTAAGTATGCGTTTTTCATAAATAAATGTTTTGTCCTTTGTGCCAAAAATTGCAAAACTGGTTTTTCAACAAAATCAGCTCGAGTGTTTTTGAGAAAGTAAGACTTTTCATTTCTTCAATAATAATTATTAATTATAATTAAAAAATTAAAGTGATTTGTAAATAATACCTGACCAATTTCCTGAAAAGAGCTATTACTTGGCCGGAATATTTGCCTAAAGAATCGTTTTAGAAGTAGACCCCCTGCTGCAATTTTCCAAAAAGAACCGATGGAGAAGAAAAGACGATTGTTGAGGGGCCGGCCCTTAAATGACATGCCATTGTAGAAAATATCAGCTAAAACCATTGGGAGGGAAATTCTAGAGCTAGTACAGGAAGCAAAAGCGACTATCTAATAGCTAACCTAGGATTAGTCTGAATTACTGTATCGCAGATAATATTTTATAAAGCGATATTGAACAGATTTAAATGTTGTCCTTTTTTTTTGAACAAAATTACGCTCGTAATTTTTAATCCACTAGTGGGAAATTTTTTTTGAAGATTAATATATTTTAATAATTTTTTATTTCACAAAATTTTAACAATTATTTTCATTATTATCTAGAGTCAATCCAAAAACAATTGTAACTTGATTTTCAGACAGGGTGAAAATTTTAAGTATTTTTCGTCATCCCTTGTCCAATTTGGTTTGGTGACATACCGGTTTTGGCGTTGTGCCATCTTCGTTCTAGAAAACATGACACAAAACCAAATTGTACAAGGGATGACAGAACATCGTTCCAATATACACGAAAAACAATTATTCTTCTTGTTAGTCGAAGAGAAATGCTAAGAATAATATTATAAATATAATTTGTTTGTATGGTTTTCATTATCATCATAATCGTAAATCGCATTACCGTTATCATTGTCATTATAATTATCATTATCGATATCATAATAATTAGCATTATAATTATCATTATCAGTATAAACCTGATTTTCAACATTGATTATATTTTTACAAAAGATCACTACTACTCGTTTTATTTTAACTGTCACTGCATATACATACATACATATGTATGTATGTAAGTATATACTCGTACTAGGGCCTTTTTTAAATATATATGTACGTATTTTTGTTTTACTTGCTGATTATGCCACTTATTTTAAACTCTTTTCGTTTTCTTCTTCTTGACAGTTGGCCAACACAGAAATACCCAAGTGAACAGATTTTTATGAAGAGCAACCATAACCCGCTACAGCCGCATTCAACCACCACGCTTAGTCAATGCCAACACTTTCAAATTAATCATTGACGCATATTAATCATCGTCAATGGCAGACAAAATTTAATTTTATTATCGTTTAACTGCAGGAAAGTTAATCTTATTTTCAACAATGTACGCCCCACATCGAGATTGCCTGCTCATTTGACATACGCCGAATAGTCGTGGTGACGTGAATAATAAAAAATAAACCAATAATTAAGTAAAAAACCTCAGGGCGCGTGCCCTTTTCAGCTGTAGTGAATTCAAATGTCATACTAAGAATACTAAAGTTCTTTACACGCATTAACACTTAAGAGACAAGTGAACAAATTTTTATTTTATTATTTTTATTTTATATTTTTCCGCCAGTTTTACGCTTTTTTTTGCAAAATAATACCAATAAAAAAAATAAAATACGTATTAAACCACTTTTGGAGATACATTTTTTTCGATCTTGACACGCAGTTGTGAGAAATCTATTTGCCGCATGTGGATTCCATCGGATCTAGTGACTTTGCCAAAGACGTTGTTGAAGTGGACGACGCCACATTATAAAACTGCAACTAAATTCAAGGCGAAAGCCGTCAGACGCCAGTCGAAAGCAGAAAACGTAGCATTCGTAGTAATAGCAGTAACAACCACATTTATAGAAGTTTTAGCGCCAATAAGAAGTGACAGTATAGCCAAAGCAACAACAACATTGACAACAACGTTCACAGCTAAAGCGTTTAGCCCAACACAATATCGCCGCGAACTAATAGTCGAGTCTTTGGTCACATCGTCGTCGTCGTCCTCGACCTCGTCATCATCATCGGTGTCCTCGTGCGTTCTCGTGCTTATATTCATTACGCGACTCACTCATTTCACCCAACATTTCCTTGCCGACGCTGTGATATCGAAGTTAGCGTTCTTGATGAATGACATTCGGTTAAAATCACTTAACAAGCCAACAACTATAACAACAACAATAACAATAAAAACATTCAACGCTATTAGAACAGTGTTAGAAGCCCGTTCGAAGAACCAAAGCAAAAATAATAGCAACCGCGAAAACAAAAAACTACATCAATTAAAATTATTAACTATTTCGACATCGTCTTTAGCGGCAACAAGAACAAAACAAATACCAACAATAACAACTACAACAACAACAACGAATCAAATTCCCCAAACCACCTCCTGCAACACATTATCACCACCACCTCCACCAGCAAATAGCAAAAACATCATCACGGTGGCCGCCCTCATTGAATTTCGTCTATTTAACTCTTCCTCGTCGAACAATCATCGCACGTACAATAACAGCAGTAAATCGAATAAAGTCTTTCTACACTATACACCACGTGATCCGCGTTTAAGAATCGTCAATAGCAACCAAGAAATTTTGTTTAATAAACACCATTTCGATAGTGTTAGTGAATTGAAAATAACTGAAGATTTATGCGCTTATGGTGAATTGATTGGAGGCTACTCCACCAAATCGACAATACAAATTGTCAGCGCTTATTTAGTATACTGTGATTTTATTCAAATTAATTGTTGTTGTAATCGTAAAAATAATACAAATAATAATAGTAGTGAAAGTGTTGAAAACAATTTAATTGTAAGTGATTCGTCGCGTAGACAAATTGTTAATGATAAATATTTTAAGAAACAACAACTGAAGACGGCAGAGGCAGAAGCAATTAACCAAAGGCAAGAGTTTTTAATATCAGCGGCGAAAATCGTGAGGTACGTACATACATATTTACTTTATAATAATATTTTAGTGGTAGTTGATAAAGATACCTAACTATGTAGATAAAATAAAGAGTGTCACAGAAGCAGCGACACCGCGACCTAAACGATATTTTTTCCTAACCCTGATGGCCCAAGATGCTATGAACTTATCCTATAAAAACTTATACTCGTAATAACAGTCCGGCATTTGTCTGTAGCTGAATTAGGGTATTTCACTCTTAGCCTGGTCAATTCCTGATATTCACCACACATAAGCAACCTAATGTTGTCTATATTAGAAAGACAAATGGCCTTTCTAGCAAGAAAATCTTCAAACAATTTGCCCGGTATAAGGTTACTTACTGCAATATCAACAAGAAAATTTCATATGAATTAACCCACTCATTGTAAGAGGACGAACTAAGTCCGCAAAACGGTACCATTCCAACCAGAACAGACGTGGCGTCATTTTTAAATTTGTTTTTAATTTTCCTGACATCGTTTGAAGTTGATTTGAACACTTGGCTAAGATACATGGCCGCTGTGATCGAATTGGTAGCGGTGCGGGCTATAATTCGATATGCCGTTGAGTTGGAGGTTCGAATCTCAGTCAAGACAAGCAAACTCTTAATCATAGAAAAAGTTTTTTTTCTAATAGCGGTCACCCCTCGGCAGACAATGGCAAACCTCAGAGGGTATTTCTGCCATGAAAAATCTTATTTAATGATAATACATCTGCCGTTCGGAGTCGCCACAAAACTGTAAGTCCCTCCATTTGTGGTATAACATAAGAAACGCACACCACAACTGGTGAGAGAAGCTCGGCCAAACACTGAGCTATATAGTGTAAGCGCCAAATTATTATTATTACTTGGCGAAGAGTACTTTCAATATCAGTCCCGAACAACCCCCGCATTCGTGAGCAAAACATTCTAGTCTAATTACACACACTTCTAACGATGGGGTTTGCGTTTTAGCAATCTTCACTGCAAATACAAAATGGGCTTAAAGCAGTTGTAGTCTAGGAATCATTCCCGTAAACATTCCCTTCTATCTATATCGTTTTGTTACTCTCATCAATCACGTTTTTTATAAAAGTTTTAATAGCGTGTCCTGTTCCATTGGTCAGTATTGATTGGTTCAGGTAGCGTTGCATTCAAGTTGACATATCGAAAAATGGCCTCTGATATTTTTTGTAGAAGGTTCGATCCTCAACAAAAATACTCCAAGACCTTTCCAGTACAATATTTGATAAAAAAAAAACAATTTTTCCTGTATTAGTTATTCTTATAGGAAATTAAACAAAACGATGCGGACACTCTTAATATTAATTTCAATGGCTCATATTTTATGAGGCCTATTATGCAGCAGATTTTCAGCATGGTTCCAAAAAAAAAGTATATATTTCTGAATCACCTTAACGTACATATTTGGTGTAAGTCGCGATAAGGTAAAACAGAGAAAGAAAAATTTATATCTGCATTACTGTAGGCCTTTCAGACTAAATCGTGTCCATAGAAGGGTTAAATAACGTTTATGTATAAAAAATTCACTGTAATTGGCATTCAACAATCAATTTTGAAAGCATAAAAAAGGAGAGAGAGCGATGTGAGTGAGACCTTCTTCAACATTTTCCTCATTATCATAATCAATTATCCCCTTGTAAGCAGCTGTCTTTGAGACCTCCCTTCGTGAGGTTTTGGCGATTTCCCATTTTAATTGTTTATGTTTTTCATTCCTCGGTATACCACTACACTGTTTTCTTTATTTATTTCTGTACGTACATATGTACGTACGCACTAGGGTGTTCGATTGTTCGAGTTTTTTGTAAAACCAGTTTTCGAATTATTCGAAAATGGCATATTGAAAAAAACCGGTCCTTAATTTTTGAATCAAGAAAAAACCGAGTAAACCGGTTGTTGTACCACGTAAGAAAAAAGCTACATCAATGTACATCCGTGTGACTAATGCACGAGTTCAGTAAGGTGGTATAATCTCAGGTCTCAAAATGTGCTAGAGATTATTGCTTTTCCTCAGTTTCGCGTTTTTTTCTTTTGTTTTCATTTAAATTTTTGTGACCTGCTCATCACCAGGTCACAATTTAGAAACATTATTTTGAGACTAGAGGCCTTATTTTAAAACTAATGAATGCCAACTGGTCTAATATTGTGACTCAGTCTCTAATAGAGACAAAAGTTACTTACTGAATTCGGGGTAAATGCAATTATTTCTATGAAAGAAATCTTTTGAAAATAAAATATAGTTGAATGCCCTAATCCAGTAAGCAGTATCAGTCTCTAATAGACAAAAGTCACAATTTTAGACCAGTTGGCATTAATTGATCTCAAGTCCTCTACTCTCAAAACAAAGTCTCTCATCTGTGATCAGGTGATAAGCAGGTTACAAAAATTAAGAAAAACACAAAAAATTAAAACGTAAAAGCGGGGAGAGGTAATAATCTTCAACTCATACATAGTCTTAAATTTTAAAACTTGAGATTATATCAAATTACTGAATTTCACATTGAGCACATTCAGCGAGGTAGAATGACTTACTCTCGGTAAGGCTTTATACAATTTTTCAAGGTTTTCCCGTCCCTTTATGACTTTTGTCGAAATATATAAAATCTTCTAAAATAACTTTACTGCGGTTTTTCTACAAATTATTTGGAATTGGGATATATATAATTGTCTTATCTAATTAAAATGACATTTGTGGTTTCCGTTTCAATGAAAATATAATGAATGTTAAATTAGTCGATGTGATGTCGTGTTTCTATTATTTGTCAAAGGCTTTTACTTTACAACTGGTATAAACCCGGCTTTGGAGATTAAAAAAAAACCGATTTATTCGCTATTCAAAAAATCAAGATTACAAAAAATCCGTACCATAATTTAAAAAAAAAACCGAAGAAAACCGATTTGAAAAAATCAAATCAATCACCCTTGTACGTACATATTTATGTACATATGTATGCTGTGGCTATTTGTTTATTTCGGTTTTCCGACTACTACTTAATATTTGTCAATTTCCTATTCGCATGGACTAGTGGTTTGGGGAGGTGAGTGCAAGATTCCTTTGACGTTAATGCATTGCAATCCAACAATTCTCTGACGAATATGTATATGTACATACATACATATGTACATAGTATATGCATGTACATATGTATGTATGTATGTAAATTTCTAACGTTACGTGAGTGTAGCTGTGCGCGTGTCTGTACATGTGTGTCCAAGCTCATTCAGATGTGCATTTTAGCCACTATCCGACTTGCCGCCTTGGTAATTTTCCTATTCATTTTCTGCTTTTCCCCTTATTTTTATGAGGTCAAGTTGAGGGAAAATCAAAATATTTTTTACTTTTATAATTTGTGTTATTTTTGGTTTTTGCTAAAAATTGTTGTTGCTGTCGCCAAAACAGTCTCGCTCAAGTGTTGTTATGGGATTGTCGTTTCCTCTGCTTATCGGGTACTTAATTGGAATGCAAAAAAATATAAGAAAGCAATTAATGCATAAACTTATGGATAATTACTTTGTTAGGTATCGGAAATTAAATTAATGTGATCTTATAATCGAGATCAAACAAGGCTGTGAAAATTTTTTAAATATTTTTATAGTGCAGTAAATTTTTATTTTACATATTGCCAGTTAGAAGAAAACTTAAAAAAATTGTTTTGAAAAGAGAACAGAAATATTGAAATACGCATTTATTTATATAAATGTATATGTATGTAAATATGTGAATTATATGATAAGTGAAAATGAAATTCGAATATCAAATGCACGTCGCTTATGTAAGTTTAGATGCGCGATACATTTCCTACTTCTAAATGCATTGTTTTTTTTTTGTTTTTGCCAGAATTTATCTAATTTTTCACCATGACGCTATTGTGGTTACGGTTCGTTGCACGACGGCAGCAAATGCGTCGACCGGATTCGTTCACCTCCCAACAATTTGTTATTTAGTTATTTCAATATCAAAATATTTTTTCGGTTTAAATCAACTTTTTTTCGACTGTTGCGAATTTTTTGCATTTTTTGCATTTTTCACCATACCGGAACTACATAATTTGACCAAAGGACATAACAAAGAAGGTGCATGGCGTTTCTTTCCCTGTGGCAAGTTAGGTCGGCTCATTTCACCACATCGAAATCGAAATAGATAGAATTAAATTCTGACATCAATCAACGTATGTATGTATGTCTAATTGGTTCCAGTATAGTGAAAAGGGCCGATAAATTTTGTTAGCGGAACGGAACGGGCACCTTTGTAATATTCGTTATTTGATTTGACATTCGGTGATTGATATCAAAATCCGCCACAGGGAATGAAACGTCATGCAACTTCTTTGTAAGAAGGGTTATTTTTAGACATGTGGTTTTTAAGAAGAAATAAAACGCATATAATTTAAGTATTGCCTCATTGAAAAGCATACGTTTTTGCACCAGACCTCCAGATCCATTTTTTAAGAAAATAGGTGTGGTAGGTTTAGGTGTGGTGGGTTTAGACGTATTGAGTTTACGTCTAGTCAGTTTACGTGAGGTGAATTAAGGTATTGCGACTTTAGATATGGTGAGAAAAATTGTGGTCGATTTAGGTATGGAGAATAAAGTAACGCAATTTAACATAACATGACTTGAGTTTAGGTGTTAGCTTAGGTTTGGCCCAATTTTCGTCTCATCAAATCCGAAGGCGACGGAAAGTATGCACGTTTTTCAACTTATTACAGCCTCTGAATCGGTGGCACTTTAGAAACGGGCTGGGGAAGTGTTATAAAGCACGCAAGCCGGACTTGGCGGCTATTGGTGCTGTTTTTTTTTTGGATAGGTTTGTGTATAAAGATTTGGATATAGGCCACATCTCTTTGTTAATCCTTGTAGTCAATCCAGTGTTCTGCAATGCTTTCAACATTCTCGCTACCTTTTCAACAGGGCGTTTGTATAGCCATACCCATTTTGTTTTTCTATAAGAGCTATAACTCGATTCTTAAAATAATTTAATAAAAAAACATTTCTATAAATATTTACCTTAAACTATTAATCCACGTTAGTTTATTTTGAAAGAGATTATTTGGGTGTGTAGAGAACTAACCGATCTTATGAGATCTTTCGATAAGTATTTGCAATTCTTTATTCCTAACCTAAAACTATGTTTTTCATCGGTAGTAATATACTCATTTTATTTGCAGGAGTTTACAGTTTGCATTGGAGTACTTTAAAGCAGTGATAACTACAGTTGGCATACTGGTGTGAACGGAGAACTTCGCCTTCATTGGACGCGTGCTGTCTAAATACGACAACGCCAGCTCCATCGTCACCACTAAAGCCGCCACGCCTCCTTAGACGCAGCGAGACATTTGTCATGTAAACTTTGATATCCTTAAAGAAACGTAAATACAAACAAATCGTGAAATACGTGAGTTGATACGAAAAAGGAAAGCGTATTTTCGAGCGTGAACTCGGAAGGCTAGATTTAACGAGAATTTGGCCTTGGAACGCTGAAATAAACTACGCCACTTCGGCGACGCTAGCTGGAAGCTAAATACGTAGTCATAAATAACATTAAAGAAGCGCAAGTAAATTAAGGCCGAGTAAAATAAATAAAGCTTTGCTGAAATCCATTGTGTTCAAGACGAAATCAGGGGCAAATAAATAAAGCTATTGGATATAGTTACAATCTACTGTTACACAATAACTTACATTTTTATACCAGCCTCAATAGAAGTGAAGCCCCTACCCATATACGCACTCATCTCTTAAGCCTCATTGAAAAGCACATTGAAAACCTACTAAAATGGTTGCAAATCAAACGAACGGAAAAAGTAAACCCGACAGTTCAGTTTATCAGCAACTGTCCACACCGACCGACATGGAATCGCTCGTGCCGTCAGCGATGCCCACACCTACAACAACACCACTAAACAAATCTATCAAACACGATTTCTTTCCCGAGGTTAAATTTTGTGACCTCTCGGCAAGTGACTTACATGATGGCGACGACGATTATACCGTCAACGATCGCCTTTTGAAGCATTGTCTAAACACGGTGGACAATGGCAATGGAGGCCTCGCTACCACCACATCAACAACATTTACACTAATAGAGGGTAATGACGTGAAGAAACGGACACGTCTCATTTCTAATGAATCGGGTGACTCGATTGATTCCAGCTCAACAGATAAAAAGAAGCCTGAGATACCGGATGGCGGCTACGGCTGGGTGGTGGTATTTGCCTCACTCTTCGTCTCACTCATCGCCGATGGTTTATCCTTTTCATTCGGCCTCATCAATTCCGAATTGCTAGATTATTTTGGAGAGTCGCCATCGAAGACAGCCTGGATTAGTTCATTGTTCTTTTCGGTACCGCTGTTAATGGGACCTATCTGGTCTAATTTGGTTGATACTTATGGCTGTCGTAAGATGACCGTTTTTGGTGGCCTACTATCCGCAATCGGATTTGGTCTTTCGTCGCTTTGTAATTCCGTGGAAATGCTGATGTTGACGTTCGGCATCATTTCTGGTTTAGGACTGGGTATTGGTTATGTCACGGCAGTGGTATCAATCGCTTTTTGGTTCGATAAGAAGCGCACATTTGCCACTGGAATTGGCGCATCGGGCACAGGTATCGGCACGTTCTTGTATGCACCGCTGACCCAGTGGCTAATCGATAACTACGGCTGGCGAGGCGCTACACTGATACTTGCTGGCACTATGTTGAATGTTTGTGTGTGTGGTGCTTTAATGCGCGATCCCGAATGGCTAATAGAGGAAAACCGACTGGAAAGTCGGTCGCAAAGTATGACCACATTTTCGAATTCGAGCGTATGTCTTGAAGAAATTAAGAAGCTGCTTGATACTGGCGTGACAAAGGAAGCGGTACTGGATACGTTGGTAACTAAAAACAACACAGAAGCTAATCAGCAAATCAACGATCCCCATGAGTTTGCCATGAAGCGCTACCGCAGTGAGATGTTCTTGCCAACATTTTTTGTTTCCCAGGACATAGATTGTCTGTACGAGATCAAGAGTCTGAGTCGGCGGTCGCTGCGTCATAAAGACGGCGTCGAGGTGCCATCACGTGAAAATTTGCTATCAATGTCTTCAGCGGGGCCCAACCCTACGGCAGCCATTATCGGCTCACCCGATGACACGATGATGGGCGGCATTGCTGAAACAGCTGCCGAAGATGCAAAGAAAAGCTACTTAGCTTCGATGGAGACGCTGTCGCCATCTGAGAAGAACTCTTTAGATGGTCATGAAACGCCGTCTTGTATTTCTTTGGCTTCGCAACGTACATTCGATGGCGTTTATTCTCATGTACTACCACCAACTCCACGAGAATACCAACGCAATAGCAGTCACGATGGCAATATGGCCAACTCTCGCTACTCACTCAATGAGAATTTTCTCAGTGCAAAAAATGCAACCACATCCTTTAAGGATCTTAAGCCGAATGGCTTGCGGCACAATTCAGTCGATATACTGAGCGACGAGGCTTATTATATGTCAATTAAAAATGATTCCAGTGAACTTTTAGAGCGTAATTTAAGAAAACTTAACAATGGTCCGACTATTATTTCGATACCGGAAGGGGATACAATCAATAAGCCCACAAAACGGGCGCGTACAGATAGCATCAGCGGCATGCGACGACTTTCAAAGTCCAAGAAACCAATGGCCCGTTCAAGTTTGCGATACAACACATCAATACGTAATTCGAATTTCCTCAAGAATATGCGTATACATCGTAACTCAATACATTACCGTGGCGCAATGTTAAATACACATCGCTACCGATTACGCGCCTCCTCATGTCCGAATATTTACAGGAACTCGATGACGACGATCGCAAAGGAGGAAGAAGACGTAAGTCTAGTCTAATAATTATTTTATCATGCAGAGTCCCTGCGAGCAAATGAAAGCTTCTACCAACAAAAACTGAACCGCTAATAATTTACGCACCGAGCTTTCACTTCACCACTTAAATTAACCTGTTTTTCCATTGGACTTTAAATTTCTGTAGCAATTGTTACGTGGTTATTCTCAGCCTGTTTTATTATTTTCCTTACACCTATTTATATCTTAAATTTCTAAGTCATGTGTATGACCGTTAAGTGTGTCATAGGTGTTCAATATCGGCAGCACATAGGAATGCCGAAAGTATATTGAATTGCTAATACTAACACGATATTACTCAACTGAAGGAGGATCAGTTGTGCTGAGAACCGTTCTCCATAACACCTTCCCTTTTTGGGGGGATAAAAATGATTTTATTCGATGCTTTGGTTTCGGTGAATGAAAGTTGTTTTTTTTTTATTATACTCGTACAATTGCAATTTTTCACTTATATGAAGTTCTATGATATTGTTTGCTACATTTATAAATATTTAAAACGTCCGCCGTCCGGTGGTGGTTATTTTACTCAAAGTAACTGAAGTTTTAAAATTTTAAATTATATACATACATAGATATTGTTGTCTAGGCTAGTTTTATTTTGTATATTAAGAAGATTTCGTTAAATATTTCATTTTTATTATCGGTGCCCATGTATTTGCTGAATGTTGTTTTCTACTGTTGATTTGGCTACTATTTTGGCAGATTTGTTCGGAGTTGCTATTGTGATAAGGAATTTTGTTAGGTCGCAAATTATTGTAAGTGCATTTTCGTTTACGTGAAATGATTTAGGGAATAGGCCTATTGTGCCAATTTGTACGACATCCAAAGCCTTAGCAGGAGTATTTGTTTTTAGGCAATGTTCATTAGGGGTTCTATATGATTTATCCCAGATTTATTTTGTTTGCATTTTTAACTATTTTGGATGTAGTGCTTCACGTCTGAAGTCATAATTTTCCAAAAGTGCGTTCGTCTGAGTTTAGATAAGATTCGTGAGACTCCAGGGTGGCCTCCGAAAACAGGATCATCATAAAATCTTTTTAACAATTCAAGTTTTTGTTTGCGGGAAGTGACTTCAATTATTTTTGGTGTTATAGCTATCGTTAGCCTTTTTCAGTATTCTATTGCCTATGTTTCTAAATTCCTCAATGTCGACATATTTAAATAAATTATCATTGATCGCGATCTTTATGCTTTTAAAGTTTTTATTACCAACTATTTTTTCAGTTTGGGAAACAATTGCGCCAGTTCAATCTTCCCATAAGCAATAAAATCTTTAGCATATATTTCAAATATTTTATTTTTTCCATGTAATAATGCTAAATGTGAGGATTCGGTAATTTTTTCAATATTTTTATTTTTGGTGCACCTGTTTATAATTAGTTTTAGGCATGGTGACTTTTTCACTTCGTGTGTTGTAAGTGAGATGTACACTTGTTCTTCAAAAAAATGTTGTTCCTTTTTTCCAAACATTTCTATACTGTTGCAATTATCTGCTACTATTCCTGAGACTTCAGAGAATCGACTCAATGGCTTGGCATTAGGCAATGTTCATAAGGATACTTAAACCTAGGCGTCTTGAAACTTTGGTTTGGGCGGTGGACGATGAGTCTGACGATTCGATTATAGTCGGTTTCTTGAGTTTTGTACGAATTTTATTTAATATATAATATAATATCGACTAAGATAAAATGAATAGCCGATTTCAAATTTCTCACTCCAGCCCCTCCCGATTCCAAATCCTAGATCCGCCACTGGCACGATGTGCGAAGTTAGGTATAAATCGTATATAATAGTTAACGAAGGCTGTGAGTCGTTTACATTCGTCGGCATTTGTTGGTTGTGAGTAGGTTAGAATTTTTTCAAATTTTGAAGAAGGTGACTTGGGAATTGAAGTATTTACATTTGTCTGGATTAAGTTTTAGATTGGTTTTCTAACATATTTGGAAAACTGATTTAAGGTTTGTAAGCATTTGGTTTTCTGAACAACCGGTATTCGCTTGAATTTGAATGATCCTTTGTCAGATGAAAATGATGTTATGTTTCTTGAGCTAGTTGGTCAAGAATGTCGTCAATTCTACGGAGTGGAAATTTGTCGGATGCAAGTCTTTTTATTGACTTGCCTGTAATCTATCACAAGTCTCCATTTCTTTTCTGAAGAATTTCATGTGGCTTTTTTTGTTACCAGAAGTATGGGACTATTATATTCAGACATTGACGGTTCAATTATATCATTTGCTATTAGATTTTCTATTTGATTGTTGATTTCTCGCTTGTGATTATGAGGAATTCTGTAATTTTTAATATAGACTGGTTTTGATCTTTTAGGTGTAATTTTTGTATGTTAAAAGTACATGCATCGGTTTCCAGCGCCAATATATCGGTGTAGTGCGAGCATAATTGTTTTTGATTATGAATTAGTACTCCGTCTTCGGGTATATCAATAAGAATTTTCCAAATAACTTCTGCTCTGGCTGGTAGTGAAAGCATGTCTTAGGTATTATAAACCAGCTCGAACCAGAATAATGGTAGTAAAGTAAGAAATTGAATTGCTTTATAAAGTCAAGGCCAATTGGGAATGCTTCATCTACTATTTGGAAGTCATGTTCAAGTTTTACGTTATTTGTGAATAGAGTGGCTGTAATGAAGCCGAGAGTTCTAATAATACCTTCTCCTATATCCCTTAGGTTGTAAATATGGTTTTTGTTTTTTTTTAGTGGCATTTTCTTTGGTTATTTTGAAAATGCTTATTTCTGGTCCTGTATCCAATAAGAAAATTACTATTGAGTCACTTAGTGAAGTTTTGAGTGTAATAAAGTTGCTGAGCGATAAATTTATGTGTAAAATTTTAGCTGGGGATTTTCCCCGTTTCTCGAAGCCTCTGTGAATCTTATGTTTCTATTGACTTTGTTGCGTCCCCTATTATAATAAAAGTTAGTATGGTACCTGTTTCTGTTATATCCGTAATTGTCTTGATTACGGTTTCGGTTTCTTTGATTTCTATTAGAATTAGAAGAGTTATAGGTTATATACGAAGTGTTTCCACGACCCCTGTACCTGTTAAAATTTCGTGACCTAATTATATTATAGATATGCTGAGCTCCCGTACTTTCAGAGCATAGTTCAATGAATTTTCCTATTGCCTCATTTGCTGAAGAAAACTGACCTGATTTTAATGCTTTTAGTGGAGCCTGGGTCGAATAACTTTTGACGAGCGTGGGCGGCAAACTGTCTTCTATATATGCTTTTCCTAATTGTAATGTGAGACTCTCAATTTCTTTAGCGAAGTCATTGTGTTGCTTTACATTATGCAATTTAGCTGTAAAATTTTGTTGACTCATGTTTAACGTTTGAATCGTTGCTTCATTAGTCAGCCATCTGCTTGCCGTTTGCGAAAATTTTGTCTTTATTAATGATTTTGCGATCGCTTCGTGGCTTTCTTTTATTGATTCTAGTTCATCTAGAGCAATAATGATTTTTTCTAAATTGTCGATTTTTCCGTCGAAGTCGGGCAACAATTTTGTTGATATGTTTTTAAACTCTACAGGTCTCATTTTGTTTGGCTTAGATTCTGAGGGACTTTGGTTGTTAGTGCCTGTATTTGTGTCGTCAGTATTTTCGCTGTCTGTGAATTCTTGTAGTTTTAAATTTAAGAATTCGTTTATATCTTTCGGTATTTTCTCTTGTGTTTGCAGCTGCTCGAACAAGTACTCAAGCCTTATTTAATTTGAAGTAAAGAAATTTATAAATAAAGTTTGGTGTGTTGCGCTTAGTAGCGGGTACAACTTTTTACTGAGACCTATTATGACGTTGTGTTGGTACACAAGAAGACTAAGATCTGTGTTTTTCGTGATGGTGGAAGGCTTTTATTAAAGCATTTTTATGACCTGTCGAATTCTTCTTTGATATTTCCTAATTTATTTACTAAAACTTCCTAACTTACAGGTGTTGACATACCTCCTGCATTTAGTTACATACATATGTAGTCAAAAACATGCAATGAATGAAATGGTTAATAGAAGACATAACACTTCGACCAACGTATCTGAGCGGACTGTAAGTAACAAAACAGTTCGACTGAAAACTGACACTAAGGATGACGAAGCGCCTTAGCCCAAAAAAAAAAGTTTTACGTAACATAACAATAATTTTCTTACTTATTATTATTGTCGTTACTTGAAAATTTATTTCATTTTTCTGCTGTCCACCCCCTTGGCGTCGGAGGGTGCTGTCGGATTTAATTTTCCTGCTGTCAGGAAATTCTAAATTTGTTTAGAGGTCATAACTTTGACCTTTACTTTGAATTAAGCAATGACAATTTAATAACATTAATTAATTCGATTTGAAAACACGGCTGGCAGATATTTCCCCGTCTTTTTATTACTTCATCGTTTTCTGTTTATTGTTGTGGGTTTTAATTTTTCTTATTTTATTTTATTATTATAACACTGTGATAATTTTTTAAAAAAAAAAAAAAGACAAGACCAAACTCGACGGTTTCCCCCTATTTCGATTCCTACGAATCGAACTGCATCATTACTTTTTTGAGTTACAATCATGGTTTCTCACAAAATTTTTTGTTGAAGTTTTTCATCAAAGTGGCCCATTGTAAGAGAAAGGCACATTTTTCTTCGGTCTCTAACTTTTTTAATGTTGACTTTTTTGGTCAACTTTCTTTGGCAAAGCTTCTCAGAATAAGTCCGTATTTAAGTTCTTAGATGACTGTAAACCCCAAAATCAATGTTTTGGGTGTCCTTATAGCCAATATGTCGAAAAAACTGAAATTTAACCCATTTTTTTAATGTTTTTTCCCTCAAGTTTCGTCAATATTTTAATTTACCCTTTGATACTTATGCATTAAATGACATCTTGTAATAGTAAGAAACTTAAGCAAAGGCAACGTTCTGAGCAAACTAACCATTAGAAAAAAAAAACTTAACAAAATTTGTATTTTTTAAAAAAGCTACACTAACTATGTTTGTGTGCTGTTTTATTTTTTTTGTATCTTATAAGTGTTATTAATAAGTATCATAAATTTGTACACAATATTTAAATTAAATTTAATAAGAACCATCTATCAATGTCCAACACAAATCAGCAGGCAACGAGTCAAGCTTTTAACCACTGCACTGATAAGAAATAACAACAAGTAACGTTTGAAAGAACCTTTTAATGCTTGCCTAAAAGTCAAAATTTAAGCATTGATTGCAGTAGTTAATTTGACTTTGACTTCGCGGAAAGAACATTGTTTTAGTGCCTTGTATATTAAGAAAATAAATTAAAATGAATAAGTGTCCAATTGGCCTATCGTTGATCAGCTACGTATGTGGAAAATTTACAAGCCCTCGGAGTAGACGCAAAATATTTTCTGGAACTGCCGGCATCTACGAGGAATATTTCGATTTGCCCGTTATAAGAGACGTAGATTGGGTGCCAAATACCATTTGCACGCAATGCAACAACAACCTGCATAACTGGTCAAAAGACTGTGCCTAAAAATGGGGTTCGGCATCCCAATGATTTGCTACGCGTGTAAGAACAAATTTGCAAGACTCAACAAAAAAAACACAGTTTACAAAAGTGTTCAATCTGCACAGCTACCAGTATCTCACTCAGAAAATGTTCCGATACCAAGATGTCCAAGTCCAACTGAGAGATATATTTCGCCAACATTTTCCACCGAACCTACAGATCTACTCTCAATGTTTAACCCAACCGAAGTTGAAAGCCCATGTCCAGTCACTTGGAGATTATCCAAGCCCGTCTGAATACGATGGTACGACAGCTGAAATTATCGCAAAGACAAGCGATTTGCCTAGCACATCATCTTCGATCGGTAAATATATTGTCTAAAGATGTGAAGGTGTATGGATACCGCAAAAGTCAGGAGGATCTTTGAGGTTAATGGCGACAATACTTTTTCGTATTGTAAAAATATTCCTGGTCTTAGGCAATACGTGAACTGTGAGTACAAACCAGAGCAATGACGATTGTTTATTGACTCGTCGAAAAATAGTTTGAAAGCAGTATTGCTGTATGTGGACAACACAAAAAATCCGGTTCCAATCGCCATAAGCTCCAACACAAAGGAAACATACGAAGCAATGAAATTAATTTTGGACAGAGTTCAGTATCAGCAGCATCAATGGAAGATATGTGCGGATTTAAAAGTTATCGCCTTGCTTACTGGTTTGCAGACAGGATACACAAAAAAAATGTGCATCATTTGTCATTGGGACACAAAGTACCGCGGAAACCAATATAGAATGCGTGAATGGAAGCTTCGCACAGAATTTCATTTAAATGTGGCAAATGTTATCCATATACCGCTGATACCAGCTAATAACATTTTGCTACCACCACTGCACATAAAATTGGGAATTGTCAAACATTTCATAAAAGCAATAAATCGAGATGCCGAAGAAGGTATTTTAAGTCTTTTAATAGAACTAAATCAACATAACATTATTATGGCCCCGATATAAGAAAACTTATGAAGAACGCAAAATTCGGAGAACTTTTAAGGCCAAATGAAAAAATTGCCTGGAACTCCGTTATGACCGTTATAAACCATTGCTTAGGAGTGCACCGGTCTGAAGATTGGAAAAAATATGTGGATGACATGTTAGACGCTTTTGAAGAAATAGGTGTGAATATGTCCTTAAAAATTCATTTCCTTCACCATCACAAGGACCATTTTGAGCAGCAAGTTCCGACTGAATCCGATGAGCATGGATAAAGATTTCACCAAGTCGCCGCTCCCCTTGAGCATTGGTACAGCGGCAAAAAGCTTGACTCGTTGCTTGCTGATTTGAGTTGGACATTGATAGATGGGTCTTATTAAATTTAATTTAAATATTGTGTACAAATTTATGATACTTATTAATAACACTTATAAGATACAAAAAAAAAAATAAAACAGCACACAAACATAGTTAGTGTAGCTTTTTTAAAAAATACAAATTTTGTTAAGTTTTTTTTTCTAATGGTTAGTTTGCTCAGAACGTTGCCTTTGCTTAAGTTTCTTACTATTACAAGATGTCATTTAATGCATAAGTATCAAAGGGTAAATTAAAACATTGACGAAACGTGAGGGAAAAAACATTTAAAAAAAATGGGTTGAATTTCAGTTTTTTCGACATATTGGCTATAAGGACACCCAAAACATTGATTTTGGGGTTTACAATCATCTAAGAACTTAAAGACGGACTTATTCTGAGAAGCTTTGCCAAAGAAAGTTTACCAAAAAAGTCAACATTAAAAAAGTTAGAGACCGAAGAAAAATGTGCCTTTCTCTTACAATGGGCCACTTTGATGAAAAACTTCAACAAAAAATTTTGTGTGAAACCATGATTGTAACTCAAAAAAGTAATGATGCAGTTCGATTCGTAGGAATCGAAATAGGGGGAAACCGTCGAGTTTGGTCTTGTCTTTTTTTTTGACTATCACAGTGTAATTAATGTTTTTTTTTTTTGTTTTATATACGTTGCGGCTCGTTACGTATTCTGAACTGCTTTTTTAAAAGGAGTTTCATATTAATAACCAAAGCCATAATTACTATTATCGATAAAAGCGAAATGAACGCGACCGGCAATAAATCACTGTCAGCTGCCACTTTAGTAAGAATTCGACTATCGCGGTCACTTGGTGGCTCGTATTAGTTATTTTATTGTCCACATTCGTGTCTTTACCAACTTCATAGCCAGGCTTAGAACTGATTTCTACCAAGCCATTTTTCGATTTTTCACTTTTCTACTTGGCTTATTGTGTTCACTTTATGTCTATGCCTATTGAACTCCTGGCAGGATCGCCATGTTACGTGGTCAAAGATGATATGATACGAAACTCTTTGCTTCGTGAGAGCGCTGCCAAAATTTGCATTTTTTATAACATTTTCCTATAGTGCCCTATGTAAGAAATGTGGTTTGGGAGTATTCATTTTATTTTTTGGGGATTTTGCAGTTTCCACACCACCGTTGAAGTATGTATGTAAATAGAATAAATGCAAATGCTATGAATATAAGAAGATATACACGTTATCATTTACTATCTTACCAAAAAATCACAAGCTATTGAAATCAACATGAAAACAACATCAAATCACAGAAATTCATATACATACATATATGTTTTATGTATAATCAGCTAAAATCTAATTACTTTTTTTATTACTTAACTATGAATCTCTTTACTTAGAGATTTAAACACAACATTTCGTAAAATAATAACATCAACTCTATTTTTTATCCAAATAAAATTGCACTGATTTTATAGCTTCTTTCACGCATTTCCCTCTGGTCATTTTGCGTATCAGCTGTTCGTGGTCTCCTGATTCGGCATTGTTGTCAGCTCAAACCGTGAGTTCAGGGGACCAATTCAGTAGCAGCGAATGAGAGTTTCGTATCATATTATCTATGATGTGGTTATTCTCAGCCTGTTTTATTATTTTCCTTACACCTATTTATATCTTAAATTTCTAAGTCACAGACAGTCACATGACTGATGACAGAGTGGTGTGAATGGACGACGGTAATTAGAGTGCAGTTGACAACATTCCATAAGCGCGCTTTGTGTGTGACCGTTAAGGGTGTCATAGGTGTTCAATATCGGCAGCACATAGGAATGCCGAAAGTATATTGAACTGTTAATATCAACACAATATTACTCAACTGAGGATCAGTTGTGCTGAGAACCGTTGTCCATAACACAATATTGAAAGGCAATATTTTTTTATTTTTGTGTTTTTGAAATAACCACCATACATTAAAGTCAGCAATATTCAAGTCCTTCCGCGCCACATTGGTATGCCCACAATAAAGCTGTCCATATTTAGATGGCCCGCAGTTATCTCCCTGAGTCGGCCAACTTGTTAAAGGACTTAATCAGCTCATATTACCAACTCAGTATATGAGAAAAACATTTTTCAAATTTTATTTCAAGAGCTGCTGCTGTGTGTAGCTGCTTTTTTGGATATCCTTTGCTTATGCAGATTTTGTCTAAAAAGGTAATGATTGTAGTCGTGAAATAAAAAAAAACAGTCCAGGAGAGCTTAAAAAGTCGTTGCACGTTTCCTTTTTATTAAGGTTTTTCACGTGTGTTTTACAAAGATTTTGAATAGGAATATCACTAACGAAATTTTTCGGCAAATAATTTTCTAGAATATTTTGTCCCTATAGCGACCTCCCAAATGGCATTTTATTTCGATTTCCAAAAAAAAAAGGTCAAAACGACCCATATTGGCTTAGGTTTTTATCACAATTTTGGAATTATTCCGCTCATAAATGTTACTGTTGCACTGTGTTATTCACTTTCGAATCACAACGCAATTTTCTTAAGAGAATTTTAGTTTTGAATACTTTGTATATTTTGGTCATAACCTAATAAATTTAATTAAACACATTCTCACTTTCTTAAAATGTGTTTGTTATCCTTTTTTCATATTTTGAAAGATGAAAAATAACTTTCAATATAGTGGAGGGTCTTATATCTTTTTTATACTGTGCAAAGTTAAAAATATAGTTTGCATTATTTAAAAATATCACACATCTTCACAAAAAGCGCTAAAATTTAAACTGAGAGGATCCGCATTTTACAAATTCGTTAATATTTCGTATTTGTACTTATACTCTTTGTATTTCAAATGCTCTTACAATATAAAACAACATTTCTGACTATAAATATGTTTCATTACAGACATGGTATGAAATTCTTGTGGACACTATGAAAACGATCTTTGATTTTTCGTTATTTGCTGACCTCAAATTTACATTATTTAACTTATCGACATTATTTTTGTTCATTTGGTAAGTAAAAATATTTAATAAACCTTTGACATAAACCTCTGGAATGTGTGTTTCTAATAAAACTGTTTATCTTGTGAGTTCCAACTGTAGACGTGCAAATCTATTTGCTCAAAGACTAATCCTAACTAACTTTTCAAATTTAGAATAATTGGTCTATAGAGATTAAAGTCCATTTAATCGAAAGAAATTGCATTTTCTTGTCAAGGATAAAAAATTATGGTGTAACTTACGAAAAATTTAACTACTGCATGTGCGTGTTGTACCGACCATCTGCATGTTATACCGACCATGATGTGTACGACACAAAAAACTGTGCGTACTTATCGACGGTCGGAACGGACATGCACTCTATGGTCGATATCCCATACATGGTCGGTAACCTAAGCGTTTTCCTTAGTCAGATTGTAAAAATCACAAAACAATTGGCATAACCAATATGGCTTACACAAATATTAAGAAATCACTAGATTTTAATAAGGCAGATTATTAGGGATTTTTTTTTTAATCTTTCAAGTGAGCATAGAGCATATGGTATGGTCAGTGTCCCTAGAAAATGTTACAAAAAAGGAAATATTCATAGCAAACGGTGTCAAAACGGTTCTTTGGTAATGGTTTGGGACGGATTTTGGATATTAATTTTCATCCGAAAAGGGGTTAAAGTACATGCAGTATACTACAATCAAAACGTCCTGGAGTCTGTAGTACTTCCGAGTTGTCGCAATTTGTTTGGTGATTATTATTATTGTTTTCAACAAGATGGAGCACCTTCATATATGGCAAATATTGTTCTACAATGGTGTGAGGAGAATTTGGCGACTTTTTGCTTAAAGACGAATGGCCACCAGCAGTCCCGACCACAATCCATTAGAATCTTTTGCTGAAGTTACATTATGTCAAGGCTTAGCGAGTACAAAGTATAAAATTTGCAAACGTTTCGTGGTCTATTACCTAAAATATGGGACGAAATGTCGATGGATATGGTTTGTGCTGCTTGTTTTTCTTTCGAAAAGCGTTTACGCTTGGTAAAATTATTCAAAGGACATGTAATTAATAAAAGCATTCTATAAATGTAAAATGGTATTACAAAAGTTGTATGAAATTAAAGTATGAGGCTTTAGTTTTATATGCGAAATTATTGGACACCGTATATACATATACAAAATACATTTACATACATACATATGTACATATGTACAATTTCTGAAATAAAAACTAAAACGTTTCAAAATAAATTTTTGTTTTTTCATTACCAGGTCCTAAATTTTTTTGCTTATAGGACAACTCAAAAGAAAACGAAATTATAAGTAGTTTGAGAACATAAAATATTTAGCACAATTGTGTATTTATTTTTGCGTAGAATTCCGAAAACAAAAAATCGTAAACGGAAATATCCATAAATATCGCACCCTAAACCAAAAACGGTCACAACTCAAAAAATCTCAAATGTTCAGGAGAGGCAAAACAAACAGACTCTACAATAATGATGATAATTTTATAATCATACTTTTCCAGTAAAAGAAGTTAGTAACTACGAAAAAATTTCTGGAGCACTTGGGGAAGTATTCCGTGAATTAGTTTATGTGGAAAAAGGATTTTAAATTTTTTTTTTTTAATATTCAAGAGAAGTAAAAAATTTTATGTAAAAATGGTTGTAATATTTTAAACGTACTTTTCCAGTAAATAATATAGTTACGATGAAGAAATTTTTGGAGCATGTTGGGAAGTATTCTGGGAATAGGTTTATGAGATAAAAGCGATTTTAAAAATTTTTGAGTTGTGACTGTTTTTGGTTTAGGGTGCGATATGTAGGTACGTATGTACATACGTATGTACATATGCTAAATGTGCTGAAATAATCTTGGCAAGAGGTTCTTGCCCTGACGCATTAATGTTTTTTATGAATTTTTTTTTGGTTTTTTTTTGGTTTTTTTTTAATGCAAATGAAGCTGTCAAAAATTGCTCAATTCATATACAAATAAATATTAACAAAAGTTTAGTTATGCAAATGAAGTATGGATTGGTTATGAAACCGTAAAAAATTTCTTATGTACATACATATGTAAGTATGTATGTATGTATGTTTGAACGAATATGTGTGTGTTAACTAAATGAAGCCGAATATGTTATGATAGTAATTTAGATGCGTCCGTTCGTTGACAATCAGAAAAATTTTTTTTGGTTACTTTCTTTAAAAATATACCACATGTTTCAGCAAAACCCGTATAACTCAAATATTTATACTTTGTAAAGAATGTAGCAAATTTGAACAAATTACTATAATGCTACATTATTCGCGGTTATTTTATAGCAATTTTGAAACGTTCGTTTTCATTTCAGTTTGTTGAACTACATATTCATAAAATTTCTAAAAACTGATTAAAAATTTATGATTATAATTTTTAAAATAGTATTGAAACTGCGGTCTGGTAACCCCAAAAAAAATAGATTCAAAGCACGCTGCCACTCTACTATGTTGTTTAGAGTCATATGTACATATAGACGATAGTACCACCCGAGGGAGAAGTAC
The DNA here is from genome assembly GCA_963971545.1 of Philophylla caesio. Lineage (NCBI taxonomy): Eukaryota > Metazoa > Arthropoda > Insecta > Diptera > Tephritidae > Philophylla > Philophylla caesio. The sequence continues at coordinate 75,535,581 of OZ020606.1, forward strand.
CATTTCCTCTCCGATCCATACTCATTCGATATTAGATTTATCGCAATCGAGTTTTTAGCCTCTGAACCAGGCAACTCAATTGGGAAGAACGTGATTTGAAAGTTGAGTGACGTCAAGATAGTGACAGCGTTGCCACAAAGATTTTAATATAATACCAAAACTCTAAAAAAAATCACCAAACCCAGAATAATATTACCAAAAGTCGTTTAACTCGTCAAAACCTTTAATTTTTATTAAATTTTTTCAATATTCATTTCCGTTAAGGTGCATGTCGGTCATTTACTTAGAACAAATTTTTTAGTCCAAGTTTAACTATGTCGTTTAAATTGAGTGTAAGCTCAGTATGCAGTTTTTCGGTCAACTTTAAACGGCGATACTGCAGGATTATACTTAGTCTAGCCTATCAGCTATTTGTTGACAACGTTATTATGGTTGCAACAAATTTGATTAAGCGTAAGTAAGTTTAAATTTTATTGGAGTATAAATAAACTTAGTTTAAACTCAGTTTATACCAGCACAGAAAAACTGGCTCTAAAAGGCCGTCATAACTCTTAAAATGCATTAATCAATTTGAGTATGCCGAAATGCCGGTTAGCTCTTCTTCTAGAATTTCAACGTAGTAACAAGAATCAGTAGCTCACCACAACAAAAACAATTTCATTTTACTAACGAAGTATGTATGTATGTACATATATGCAAATTCAAAAGTTCCCAATAATTTTTCTCGGTTGTTGGTTGTGGTTATTTTTGGAGCAAAAGCAAATATATTTTTTCGAAAACAAAAAATAACAATATGAAAGATCTGAAAAATGCCCAGGAAAATTTCGACAGAAATATCGAAGATCGAAAATCGAATGTAATTAATTTTTACTCTCACTCCTTATTCCATTAACTTAAAAACCCACGTGTGTATTAAGTAGAAGAACCGAAAAATGATATTAGCATGGAAATTTCGTTGACATTTATTGAACACAAGTAATATGGCATTAGATCAGGTAATTGACCATAGGCAGGTTGAGTATATTTTTTGTATTCTAGAAATTACTTACTTACAACAAATGCCAATCACAGTCACGCCATTTTATTGAGATATATTTTATGTGTATGAATATATGTATGTATGTACATATGTTATGTATGTTACTTCTTTTATTCACACTTCAAATTTAATTCTTATTGCTGCATACATTGTACATATATGTATGCTTCTTCTTTACCACAGGTTTATTATTCCATACCTTTACCTGCCTGAATACATGAAAATTCATGGTTACGAAACGGGAAACAGTGCACAGTTGATCTCGGTCATTGGTATTGCACAAACCATTGGCATGATCGGCCTAGGCTATGTGGGCGATCGTCCTTGGATGAATGTGAATATCTGCTATTCGGTGTGTATGGTTGGTAAGTACTGAGCAACACACAAATATTTCTATAGTTCCTATTTTATTATATTCATTCATTTATTGTTTGCTTTTCAGTATGTGGCATATCCGTGGTGCTGATGCCCATCCTTGTCTCTAATTATAGCCTTTTAGTGTTGATGTGCGTCATCTTTGGCTTCACATTTGCCAGCTCATTTTCGTTTACGCCCAGCATTTTGGTCAGTATTGTGGATTTAGATGATTTTACATGTGCCTACGGATTGGTGCTCTTAGTACAGGGAGTCGGTATGATTGCGGGACCTCCAATCGCTGGCGCAATTTATGAAATTACGTTGACGTAAGTTAAATAAATATAATTAACGCTAAAAATTATCTGTAGCCTATCGATACACTTACTATAATAAAAGTAGTTTTGATTTATGTGGCGTACCATTCTATTACGAGAATAAGCAAATTAGCTTAGGTGTTGACAATGTTGCCTGAACAATTTTGAACTTTATCCAACTACTTATTATGCTTACTTCAAAAATTTACTTTATGTTAAATTAATAAAAAAAATGCATTATTTTTCTTTTACAGTTGGAATCACTCGTTCTATTTAGCCGGTGTATTTATTGCCTTATCTGGCGTGGCCTCCTATTTAATAGAATTCTGCGAGAAGCGCGAGAAGGGCAGCGACAGCGATGTTTCCGAAACAAAGAAAGCTAATTTAATACATTAAATTTGTGTTTTAATCTAAAAATTACTGTTAAAGGAAAAAAGCGGCATTTTTTATATGAATGTAGTTTGTTTCAAAGTCTACACTGTGTTATACGTACATACATATGTAGTAGAATATACCAAATAAATAATTTTTTTTTCTGTACAAAAATGAATGTATCGTATTTATAAACTGCGAAATTTAATTACCTATTCTTATAAAATTATTCGCATGTACTTGTCGACGATAGATAATAGTTCGAGATTTTCTAAAATATAAAAAAAAAGAGTTCGGCATTGAATTTATTCGTTATATTTTCGTAGAAAGCAAGAAATATTACACAATAACTTATATAAGCACCAAATCGAATAATGTAAGCCGAAAGTGTGTTTAAAATATCAAAACAAATAGTTACGCTTTCAAACTGAAATCAATTTTCCTTCAAAACAATTTAATTTATCTAAGTACTTATGTAAAACAAATCTTCAATCTTGTTTAACATGAATGTAACTAAAAAATAAATAAATTTTAAATCATAATTTTTGCTCGTTACTTAGCCAAATCGAAATCGGAAAATAAATTTATAAGCACAATATATTGCAATCAATTAACAAAACTAAAATGAATTTTTATAAAAAGGTTGTTGAAATAATCGGTTTTTTTTTACAATAATATAGCAAACCAGTAAACACAAAAAGCTCAGTTAAAATAAAACACACTGTATACACCATGAAATGTTTATTCCCGCGCATTATTATTCGAACGTTTTAAGTGTAATTTGCCATACTTTATGACTGATACCACAATTTTATTAAAAATTTGTTATGATTTCCGAAGCGATAAAATGTGCTTTTGTTTTCGAAAATAATGGAAAATAAAGCCAAGAAAAATTTAATTGAAAAAGAAAAGAAAGTAAGTGGGTCGAATATTTTTGTGTTAAGTTATTTTAGAATACGCAATAATTCTGCTATTTGAAGTAATTATATATTTTTTTGTTTAAAACTTTTTTTTTCAAATTACATACCGATTTTCAATTAAATTTTTTTAAAAATGTAAATTTTAGTGAAATTCTACGTCGTATATCGTTATAAAATTTAGCCCTTTGGTTTAAAATCTGCATTAACTTTAAATTAAAATCTTTCAAATTTGTTAGGTAATTTTTTTATTTTTTTATTTAAAAAGAACAAAATTATTTTTATTTTATAAATTTAATATAATTTATTTTAAAGTTCCTCTTCAAATATTTTGAAGTTGGAGATGAACCTGACTACAAGCACCTGAACACAGAGCCATAAGCGTTTTCAAATAATTAGCTGCGTACACTTAAAAAACTAAAAATAATAAATCGATTAACCACTTGCATTTTAATACAATCAATTGTTAATCAATACAATAATGTAATCTTTTTAGAGAAAAAATAAACTGAAAAATATCGATATCTGCTAAATAAAAAGAAAACATTATCGACATGAAAGCTATGTAATCGTATGTACATATGTACATATGTATAAGTATGATAAGAAAAGCGCTTTTGTGTGTGTTGGCCGGTGAGCTTTCACGAAAAACTTTCAAGCCACTTTTACTTATACTTTGTGCCGAAATTTAATGAAAATAAAATTTTTCACCTCTTAATTATTCATGGAGAGATATATTACTTGAAACCTCTATGAAAATGTAATGAAAGCTTTACGGCTTTTTAAGCGCACAAAAGAACGTGAAACTCTCGGGCTCTATGATAACTACTCGGTGAGAAATTTATGAAAGCTTGACTGCACGCAAGGGTGAAATGAAAGCTTGGCGGAAACTTAATGAAAGCGAGCATATAAATTCAAAATTATTCGAAGTGAACTTTCATTAAGTAGAATAATCCAAATAATATTCTAAAGGTACTCGAAATCATAGCAAAAAAGGTAAATAGCTGATACTTAATGTGCGGTATAATTGTAAAACAAGTTATGTATGAATTGTGCAAATTACTAAAAGATTTAGCCTTTGGTTTTGTATTTAAAAGTCAGAAATATGTACGTAATTTTGACCGAAATCTTGAACTGAAAAATATTTATAAATATTGTATACAATTTTAACTTGTATTTATCGGTTCGGATACGGATTCACATTTGAATTTAGGTTTTATTTCTATTTTTTTTATTTGAATAACACATAATACGATATATTAAACAAAAACAATGTTAATATTTGAAAACAAAGGCGCTCAAAATGTTGATGAATTTAAGAGAAATCAATAAAATAAATCGGAAAATAACTAATTTCTTTGTTTAACTATTGCATCATTGCTTTTCAATGGGATCTTCAATCTTTTTTAGGGATATTTATATGAATATATTGACATGCATACAAACATACATTACTTCAAATTTTTTAACGGGCAATAATTATTTTACCATTCATTCTTCTGAATTGGTTGCCACGAATTTTTAATCAAAATTTATCAAATAAAATTTTTAAATATTATTTTTTATTGAAGCGTTTCAAACCCAAATAACACGCGTAACTGCCTCAATTCAAAAAAAAATTTGTATGTTGCGGTGAAAATGTCAGAGAAACTTAAACTAATAAAAATAAACGAATGGTTGGAGTTCCAAATTTGACACCAAATCACAAACGCAAATTGAAATTTAAAATGTAAAAAAATAACCATTTTGACACTTTCACCGCGCAAGGCGTATATAGAACAAGCAAACAGCTGATGGGAATATACCACCTTCTATGAATTCGTCTTGTTTCAACCAAACTGTTTAGACGAATTTGAGTATGTATTTTTTAATCCAGTTCAGTTTAAATATAATAAAGCGCAAGTTTCAATTGGTTAAAGTTTTTGACAATTCAGTTGACAGAATTATATATGAGCGTTTGTCAAAAATCATTCGGTAAATTTACGCCGCTTGGAACCTCGTTTTCTAATGACGTATTCCTTAGGTGTCCAACAAATGGATAATCCTACCTCTCTGCTTGGTAACCGACGTTATCCTCCCAGAAGGAGCAATTAATATGGCACACCATCTAATAGACGGTATTAAAGTAGCTTGCGATGCCTCCATGAGGAGAAAGTCCATATCTTCCCGACGCCCACCGGTGTATTGAAGAGATTGCGCACCTACGCCGACAATGTAACAGCGCAAACTACCAGAGAGCCAGAAATCGAAGCGCAAACTTTGCGGTGCAGCAAAGAGACTACAATGAAAAGCGCACGTCTATGAAACGGGCTATAAAAGCCAGTAAAACGAAATGTTTTCGAAGTCTATGTGACAGCGCATATAAAGATCCCTGGGGTTCAGCCTCCAGTTACGGCAGAAGAACTTTTAATAGCCGTTAAAAGCCTTAAAAAGAAAAAGGCCCCAGGTCCTGAATTGATGCCGAACCACATATTGAAGCTAAATGCCAATACATACTAACGCCGAAGCGTTTTTACGGACGTACAATGAATGTCTATAAAGAAGGTATATTACCCCCTATATGGAAGTGACAGCGATTAGTACTCCTACCAAATACCGATAAACCTCCAGGAGACCCGTCCGCATACCGCCCAATATGCATGCTTGACACAGCCGGAAAACTGTTTGAACGAATCCTTAGCGATAGGCTGATCTCAGAAATTAAAGCAGGGGTAAACAGTAGACGCGGCAAGGAGTATAATATAACCAGAGGAGTTCCTCAAGGATCCGTCCTGGGACCATTGCTCTGGAACATTAAGTATGACGGCATTCTGCGCTTGCAAGTACCTAAAGGTTCAAAAATTGTTGGTTTTTTTTTTTTTTTTTTTTTTTTTTTTTTTTTTTTTTTTTTGCAGGGATATGTGTATTACATATTTCATTTCATTTATTTAAGTCAATGGTAACAAACCTTACTGACTAGATAACAAAAATTTCTTATTATTTAATTAACAGCTAGGATAAAATGAAGGTTAAATGCCTACATAGTAGGACTCAATGCGTGATCTAAATAGTGACCTTGGCATTGCAAAATCAAGATCAAGGACTCTTGAAAGCTGGTTAAACTGTTCGAGCCCTCTTGTGAGGGGGGCGAGGCGATAGAAATTCGATCTAAGAATATCAATGTGAAATAAATTATGAAAACGGAGTGTTCTTTTTGGAATATTAAAACTTAACAGCCGAAGAAGATCTGAACAGTCAATGGTTCCGGAGATAATATCATAAATAAACATTAAACTTTGAGTGGATCGTCTGACTTCAAGCGAAATAATATTGATCAGCATGCACCTTGCCCTATACGGTGGCAGGGGAATTTCAAAATGAAGTGGTTGAAGAGCGAAACGCAGAAACTTACGTTGAACTCTTTCAATTCTAAAAGAATGTGAGGAGTATATCGGATTCCAGATGACTGAAGCATACTCCAGTTTCGATCGCACTAAAGAATTATATAAGATTTTTCTAGTATAGGGGTCTTTGAAATCATAAGCATAGCGCCGCAAAAAAGCTAGGTTTGCATACGCCTTAGGAATAATATAATTAATATGGAGGCAAGTGCTATATTTGATATTGAATAACTTGAAGAGTGCGCAATCATGGACCTGGAAAAAGTCACGTGACAACATTTACTAATATTAAGATGTAGTTTATTTTGGAGAGCCCATGCGTTCAGAGAGTTCAAATCTTCCTGCAATAACAGAATGTCTAAAGAACCTGAGATTCTGCGAAAGAGTTTCAGATCGTCTGCATAAAGTAAGTAATCAGAGTGTTTGAAGCATAAACCAACGTCATAAATAAAAATATTAAATAATATAGGACCAAGAATGCTTCCTTGTGGCACCCCAGAGGTTGCCAGAAATGTATCGGACTTCGCATTCTCTATTTCAACAAAGGAGATTCTATTTGACAAGTATGATTTAAGCCAAGATAGTATAACTGAATGGAATCCTAGATTTTCAAGTTTCCATAGAAGTATTTTGTGCGAGACTGTGTCAAATGCTTTGGAGAAATCGGTTTTGCGGATGATATAGCGGTAGTTATTGTTGCCGAGCATATAAAAGACGTGGAGTGAGAGGCAAACCTCATGACTGCAAGAATTCAGGCAAGGCTTGAAGAAAATGTCGAACAGAAAACTGAGGCAATGTTAATTAGCAGGAGAAAAATCCTAGAGGTAATTAAAATTAAAGTCGGAGGACATGAAATTGTTTCAAAAGCTGCCCTGAAATATCTAGGCATTATGTTTGACGCTAGATAAGTATTTAAGGCTCATCTACAATATGCAGTCGAGAAGGCAGACAAGGTGGCAGCAGCGCTAACTAGGCTTATGGTAAATAAAGGAGGAGCTAAGCAGCAAAGTAGGCAACTTAAGTAGGTAGCTTCATCACACGAAAAATAAGATCACTTTTTCGACTTTGCGCTATCCGAGTGTGCAGTGCGTTTAGAACAACCTCAGAAGAAGCGGTGCTAGTAGTGGCTGGGCTCTGTCCAATCGAGATCTTGGTAAAAGAGGCTGTAGATACACAACTGAGGCGAAACTGTTTGCGGGTATGGCAGAGGCGATGGAGCGCTGCAGGTAAGGGACGCTGGACTCATAGACTTATTCCTTCCTTAGAGAAATGGTTAGATAGGCGACACGGTGAATTGAATTCCACCTTACCAGAATATTGACAGGGCATGGTTGCTTTAAGTAATATTTATACAAGTATAAACATGATGATGACCCTTACTGCACCTTCTGTGCAAATCAAGTGGTTGAAGGCACCGAATACTGTTTTTTTGTCTGTCCGCGGTTTGGAATTGAAAGGGATGACTCGCGCACGAAGTTGGGGAAATCGCTTTCGGTTAAAAACCTGGTAGATACTATGCTCGAGTCTAAAGAAAATTGGTCCGTTGTCTGGAATATGGCGAACAAAATCCTAACTAAACTGCGTCAAGCGGAGCAACTCCGCTGAAATTCATTGAAAGGCAATAGGCCGCTCCCCCTCAGCGAAGTAATACCTAACGGTAGTTTTTAATGCGGTGAGCCGAAAGGCAAGTACCACACTTCGGCTTTCAATGCTTTGTGCCACTTTTAGAAAAAAAAATATAAAAAAACCTCTGGTTCAGGTGCGGAGAAAAAGATCACAAATCTAAAGACTGTGCTAACAGCCAGATATGCTCAATCATGAGGTGCCTGTAGCTAAGCCACAATCACTGCAAAGCGGCACAAGAGCTGCTTAAATAAACAGTCTATGAAGAGCGGTTGTATGTGTCAGAATAAACCATGGGTTTTCAGCCATTATCGATGAGCTGGCGAGTGACGTTAGGCCGAGGCGCATGGCCCTCGTTGCAAGGGATTTTAACGCTTGGACAATGGAGTGGGGCTGCAGGCGAACGAATGAAAACTGCTTGATTCCTTGGCTACGCTGAATGTGATTTCGCTGAATACTGGCATTGAAAACACCTCGAAAGGCATGGAGCGGTCTCGGTTATCGACCAGACTTTCATAAGTGGGGGGCAGAGCAGGGACACTAGCTGGCATATCAGTGACTGCTATACACATAATGATCACAAGGCAATCGTCATAAACATTCAAAAAAACACACAAATATAGCACCTCAGAAGCGAAGGATGGGGTGGAAATGAAAAACCTTTGTCGAAAAAATATTCGAAGTAGCCTTTTGTGATGCGCAAACATCAGGATCGGCGGCAAATGCTGCGGCTGGACTGATCAAAGCCATTACAAAGGCTTGTGACACCGCTATGGTGCGACGTAGCAGACACAAAGCTCGCAGGCCAGTGTACTGGTGGAACGATGTGATAGCCGCACTAAGAAAGCAATGTTATCTAGCCAGAAGAGCATGTCGATGCTCTGGAAATACAGCATAAACTATAGAAATTCGAATAGAATTCAAAGAAAAGCGCAAACTTTATAAGAAAGCTATACAGTATAGCAAAAAACGAATATTCTGTGAACTTTGCTACGATCTGAACAACAATCCTTTTGGATCTGCGTATCAACTCGTACTTAAAAAATTTAAACATTCAGCCCAGCCAACTTGTCCTTCGCTTCTTGCACAAATCGTGTGTGACCTCTTTCCCTCTAATTTGAACTTTGCACGAGAGTACGCCGAACAACCGGTTGGTAATGTTCCGACGGTAACTGTGGAGGAGATCATAAGCGCGGGAAGCTAAATAAACACTAAGTAAGCACCAGAACCTGATGGTGTACCAAACGTTGCCCTTAAAACGGCGATCGCCTGCAACCCGAGGATTTTTGCTAGCGTCTTCACCTCTTGTCTACGCGAGGGAATCTTTCCAAAAATATGGACGCTCCAAAAGTTGGTACTCATACCAAAATGTAAAAACCCTTCTTCTTCGTAAAGCTGCTTGTTTATATCTTCAAATACAGATTGGAAGAGGACACAGACAGCCAGCTGTGATGCGATAGATGCGGTGAAAACAATCGCTGAAGAAGCCATTTCTGGTAAGCCGTGGCTTAGCGGTACAAACAAATACTGTTTGGTGGTAACCCTTGATGTAAAGAATGCGTTTAACAGTGCAAGCTGGAAAGAAATTTTAAATTCCATCCACGCCTCAGGTGTGCTACACTACTTACAGGCAGTTATCTCGAACTACCTTTCAGATAGAACTCTGCGGTATGACACCGAATATCAAACTATATATCACGTATTGTCGGCTAGAGTACCACAAGGATCCGTATTTGGACCCCTTCTGTGAAACATCATGTATGATGGCATCCTACGAACTAGGGTCGATGAAAACGCAATGCTAATAGCCTTTGCGGATGACGTGTCAGTCGTAGTGACAGCGGCAACACTAAGGGAGGTCGTTAACATTGCGGAAGAATCAACAGAAGTAGTGAAACAGTGGCTAAGTTTACAATCAATGACGTCAGCTGACCACAAGACAGAGGCAGTTCTAATAAGAAGCCGAAAAAAGGCAGAAAAGGTAGCACTTAGAGTAGGTGCGAGCGTGATAGAGTCAAAGCCCAACCTAAAATACCTTGGGGTCCTTATAGACCACCGTCTGAGTTTCCGGGACCACCTAGAGTACTCAAACTGAAAATCTGCAACGACAACAGCTGCGCTAACCAGAGTAATGGCAGATAAAGATGGGCCAAGACAAATGATAAGGCAAATTCTAAGAGGAACCGGTCTGGAGGGTCGCCTTCTAGCGTTCTTCATATACTCGGGGGATAAAGGCTACCTACCGTCTTTGTGCGCTTATAGTATGTTCAGCATTCAGAACAGTATCGGAAGACGCGGCGCTAGTTATAGCAGGCCTATGCCCACTTGATCTCATTGCATATGAAATGTGTGATAAGCAATATTCAATTCGTGAATCATTGCATACTACAGAAAGTGTAGACAAAAATTCACTGAGGCAACGCAGCATTAGCCAGTGGCAGGCAAGGTGGAAACAAGCATCCAATGGCAGATGGACATACCGCCTCATACATAACATTAAAGACTGGGTTAAACGGCAACATGAAGAGGTTGACTTCTATCTCACTCAAGTCTTGAGCGGCCACGGATGCTTCAAAAGCTACCTCCACCGCTTTCGAAATGAAGAGGAACCGTACTGCGACCACTGCGGACCACCTGCCCGCGATTCAGTGTATTTAGAAGCAGACTTAATAGAAGCCTCGGTTTACAGGCTTCTCCGAGGAATATGGTGACACTAATTCTAAATAGTGAAGACGCTCGGAAAGAGGTATGAAGTATGGCTGCTCAGGTGATGCAGCAGCTGTGGATAAGCGAGCGTACAAGGCGAGCACGTGAAAGGCAGTAGCAAGAAGAAGTGAACAACATCAACGCGGAAACAACGAATATTTAAAGCGCGTCACGTGAAATGAGAAGTGACGGCATGGATCGCAAAGGCGGCGTATCTTCAACGCATCCCTCCCCGCGAAGTAATATCTAACGGTGGTCACGCGGGGGTGGAGACTGAACAGGTTTATCTTGGTTTCGATGGGCCACTGGAGGATAGCGAGCTACCACAATATCCAAAAAAAAATCCGAATATGTACTAAATGATCAGGAAGTTGAAATTATCCAGTTTGCCTCTAGCTAAGAATTAACTACCTTGATTCTCACCAAAACGAATTTCATCCTCAACTTAAAATTCCAAAACCTTTTTTTCTCTAATGGAACTTTCCCTAATGGAACTTTGTTTGTTATGTTGGTGAGTTGTCCGGTGAAGGTAAAGCAGTGCACGGCATGGTTGCAAGCCCAGATAGCTCGTTGGATGAGGGGGGTCTATACCACCTGCCTTACCTGCACCCACATCAACACACATTTTTTTTTATCATGCCTGATAATGTAGAACAAATAAAAAGAAAAAAAGGAGAAAAAAAGAGAGAAAAAGAGAGAAAAAGCAAAGAAGTGGTCCAGTCCCGTCCTGTCAGGTGGAGTCATCCCACCCTTCTTACACGTAAACTTCACGTGAAACCTTGGGCGTTGTTGTTGTTTCCTTACTGTCTTACCAACGCCCCCAACCTGAAATCAGTCTGTCCGTCTACCAGTCCGTAAGCATTACATCATAGTCTACCCCCTCCCACCTTCTCTCGGTCGCACCCACACCAAAATTTCGTCGTGTCTAGCACAACATGCTCATATGCCTACAATAACAAAGATTTGCTGTCATTTCATAATTTTTTTTTTTTATTACAATTTTACTTAGGCATTTAATTTGAATTCCTAATTTAAGTTATACTCTTAACAGCAAAAAAACTCAATATTACTTGAAGTATCACCCTTTCCTGTTTGTCTTATGCTACTCAGATTCAAAAATATATTCGACAAACGTCATAGGCAATCTAAATATACATATATAACTTCAATATATACATATGTATGTATGTATATTGGCATTACCCTCATGTATGCCTCCAAAGTTAAAGCAAAAAAAAAAGGTAATTTATTTAAAATCTAAAGGATTACAACTTGGCAAAAATAAAAAATAAAAAAACACAAAAAAAACGCGAGCTTGAATATCTAAATATATTCATATAAATGTAAATAGTTATGTATGTATGTACATATATATAGGCATTTACTAATTCGAATAAACATATGCACATATGTCATAGTAGAGAAAGCTTTCATTCACTCACCTTGGTCTCCCGCGATGTTGGTACCAGCAGGCCGTAGAGAACCTGTTTGGAGAGAAATCTAATTCACATACTTACATTCATATAGCTTCCAGTATGCTCTCAGCATTCCCGGATTACTTTTGGCATCGAATTTATTATTCATTCCTGACATGATCGGATCAAAAATAAAAGGACAACTTTGGAAAACGCAACAATCTAGTGCCATTATTTGCGATTAATAAAAAAAATAGACAAATTGGATACTAGTAAAAACAAGATTGAATCTACATATATATAAAGGTGTAATAAATAAAATCAATACAGCGTAAAAAAAAATCCAAAGGGAATGATAACTTAATAAAGAAATATATGCAAATGCAAATTGAGCAAATATCTACTATAAGAGGATAATAAACATAATAGCGGATAAAAGTGAAGGGAAATGAAAGAAATAATAATAGCAAACAAATGGTAAGTAAAAAAAAAATTATGAAATGAAAGCAAATCTTTGTTATTGTAGGCATATGAGCATGTTGTGCTAGACACGACGAAATTTTGGTGTGGGTGCGACCGAGAGAAGGTGGGAGGGCGGTAGACTATGATGTAATGCTTACGGACTGGTAGACGGACATACTGATTTCAGGTTAGGGGGCATTGGTAAGACAGTAAGGACACAACAACAACGCCCAAGGTTTTACGTGAAGTTTACGTGTAATAAGGGTGGGATGACTCCACCTGACAGGACGGGACTGGACCACTTCTTTGCTTTTTCTCTCTTTTTCTCTCTTTTTTTCTCCTTTTTTTCTTTTTATTTGTTCTACATTATCAGGCATGATAAAAAAAAATGTGTGTTGATGTGGGTGCAGGTAAGGCAGGTGGTATAGACCCCCCTCATCCAACGAGCTATCTGGGCTTGCAACCATGCCGTGCACTGCTTTACCTTCACCGGACAACTCACTAATATAACATCTTCTTAAAAGTTTTGTTTTAGATGTTTTCTTCTTGAGAAAGTTCTTAAAATTTGCTTTCTAAACCACATTTTGTTCTTTTATGAATGTTTTCAAAAGTTTTATTCTCATTTCTTCCGTTGGTTCGTTCAAATTCAAATTGTTACCAATACGTTTTTAACCGTTTGGTTCTTTTAGAGAAACGTCCTTTACTTTACATTTTTCTCGGAAGTAAAATGCGGTGTCGCCTTAACTTCGTCGCTTTGCGTGAATTTTCTAACTTTTCCAGCGTGTTGTTAATCTATTTGTTAAAAAAAACTTTGAAATTCTTATAATTAATTTTTCTTTTAACAAAACGAAAAGGATGGACGCTTTACAAAGTTATGCCTGAAACTGAAGATACAAAATTATATGTGAGACGTTCCTTACATGTCATATAAGCTGTCAAAGCGAATAAATCACGGAACGCGAAGCAACATTTGTATATGGCATTACCTTAACTTTCCAAGAATTTGCTACAATTGAAAAACGTTTCGAAGGAAAAAACAAAATAAATATTATGGCAGAATATTGTTGGTCAGTACAACGTGAAAATGACGATGCTGACCTAAGGAAAAATCGATCAAAAATGCACTTTTGATCTATATATTTTCATTTAATAATATTTATTGGTAAATTAAGTTCGTTGTAAATTTGAATCAAGTTGAATAACTCAGCCGATTTTTGAAAAGAAACATTCGTTAATCGTACTCTTTGAATCAATTCAAAACTCACTTAGTTTTCTTATAAAATAGTGTGTGAAAATATCGCCAAAGTCAAAAAAAGTATAAAAAAGGTAACAAAATTTAAGTTTGTTGTGCAAAAACAAATAAATCATTCGAAAGGTGAGTTAGCTAAAATATGGGCTTATAAAAGCGCAAAATTACGAAAAATCAGTTTTTTATGCTTAAGTCGAGATTTTGGGGGTGTTTGACAAATTCCAAAATTGAATTCTCGTTCTACTCGATAAGACCTACATGGAAAATAACAACACTTCAAAGAAATTTTGGAGTGTCACACTGTGTTATTTCTGTTTCAGTTGAAAATTACGGACGCATTCTTGTACACAATTGGACCAATTTATCAGCGACACGCTCCAGTGCACTTTTGATTACTCCGCCATTTTTTAACTTTTTCGAGTTCTTTTTTGTGGGAATATTGCTTAAGAGTTGTCTGAAATATATCTTTCGATTAAACATTTATATAATTTCCTTGTCATCAAAAAAAACCCCGAGAAATCACCTTTTTTTTAGCATCACATGAGGAATGCAACAAATCCAACAGTTTTTTTGGTAAAGTCGTGATAAAATAATATCGCGTACTATTTAATTCTAATATCAAATAGTATTTGTGTGAGCATAGATAGTGAGGCTGCAGGTAAGTACATAATTTCTAGTTATATTTATTATCACAAAAAATCTGATTTAATATTCAAGACGTCGGAAGTTATATTTTGTCTTGTTTTATTCTTTTTCTTGTCCGACAGGGTGGAATGTTGATATTTGTTGGAACGATTTTCGGTCATCCCTTGTCAAGTTTGGTTTGGAGACATCCAATCTGCAGTGTCAATTTTCAAAATGTCAAAAATTTACACTGAAGATGGCACAACACCGAAACCGGTTTGTCTCCAAACCAAACTTGACAAGGGATGGCGGAAAATCGTTCCAACAAATATTATATTTTGTCCTTATTCGTCGGTGGCAACAAATTAAACGAAGTTGCGACATTTGAAGTTTATAACTAACAGCCTAACCTAATATAAACGCACTCCGGTCAAAAGTTTCACATGGTCATACAACTTGTATGCGAGCAACCGAAATTGAACGGCCGGCGCCAAAAGCTAACTCAACTTCCAATTTTCATTTTGCGAGACATTTCGATTTGACGTTTATCCCACCGTTGAAGGTGATGGGCATTATCTTCAATACAACGAATACGGATTTTTTTGTTTGGATTAGCAAAAAAAATTAGATGAAAATTATAAAATATGAGTGTTAAACGTGCAAGATAAAGGTAAATGTTCGTTGGGTTAAGTTTCGTTAGTGAAATGGTTCAAGAAAACGCTAATGCAATAATTTTCATTTTGCATATTTGGATGCGGACAAGAATTCAATCAGCTGTTCGTTAAACTTGAAAGTTTCTGCAAATTTTACGTCGTTCGCGTAAAAATTTGCAAGCATCTCTTTTTCCGAGAGAATACTCCAAAATTCTGAGAAATTTTGTGGCTGGATAATTCTTGCTGAACTTTTACACGAGCAGACTTTATAATATAAAACAGGATACAAGTCAATTGCCAAACATGCCAATAAGTTCATGTGTTGAAGCTCTGCATATAAATCAAGATTGTATTTAACGTTTAAATAAAAATGTATATGTAGGTAAAGCAAATCTTTAAACCAAATAAACAATTTGAACCAACGTTAAAAACTTCCACCTTGTATTGTTTTCAAAAGAATTTGACAGCCATGCAACTCTGTAAAGTAAACGCACGCAAATCAATTTAGGGTAGACGAGGTTAAAAAATTTGCGTGCTTGCGTCCAAAAACGCAAGCCGTGGATATTAGGTTGGCCTGTAATTGCGTCGATTTTTTTTACATTTTCGCAAACGTATCTATCCGTTGGGTAGTGTAATACATACATACATATGTACCATATATTAATTTTATGTGAAATATCAAAGAAGGTCCCGCTCAGGCAAGAAAAAGAGACAACGGAAGCATCAAATAATCAAAACGACAATAATTTTGTGATAATGGCGCGCATGCAAGTTTGTACCATGTAATTTAATTAAATATGTGTGTATGCACACATACAAACTTACATATGTACATATTTATAGCTCATTCATTTGTGGTACGCATTAAATAAGTGCATATTTATGTAAATAATAACTTTAGGGTGCATCATTCATTCAAACAAAAATCGTATCAAGCGTTCCAAAACATGGAAACTGTTATAAAACGAAAAAACAGCTTCCAATCAACTTCACATTCATAAATCTCCCTGTGAATTATATTTCAAAACATGAGGAACTAGATGCTTTCACTTACACATTCACTTTAGTTCTCAGTGAAACGAAAGGTAAATGACAAAAGCCGTTTAAGTTTGTAATAAGAAGCTTTACGGCCGGTTTAAATGAAAAGTAAAACAAAGTCTGCAGACTCCCTGATGAAGGCGAAATAGACGACGAAACGCGTAGGAGAATAGAAAGGAAACTTTTTTTTACTTTTCATTTAAACCGGCCGTAAAGTTCCGTAAATAATTACGAAATTGCTTTAAATTGTATGACTTTTCTGAATAAACTATTTATTGAAATATGCTGACAATGTACTTACAGGCTATCACATTGAAAATAGTTCTGTGAAATTCTCTACAACTGCGACGATCATTTGAAGATAAAAATTCTCAAAAATCAACTTTAATTTTGAGCGACTTAATAGACTAGAATTGATGAAGCTTCAAAACTGCATATATATAATTTTGGCGCTTACACTATATAGCTCAGTGTTTGGCCGAGCTTCTCCTACCATTTGTGGTGTGCGTCTTAACATTCTATCACAAAATGGAGGGACCTACAGTTTTGTGCCGACTCCGAACGGCAGATGTATTTAATGAGAAGCTTTTTCATGGCAGAATTACCCTCGGAGGTTTGCCATTGCCTGCCGAGGGGTGACCGCTATTAGAAAAACTTTTTCTATGATTAAGATTTTGCTTGCCCTGACTGAGATTCGAACCTCGAACTCACCGGCATATCGAGTTATAACACGCACCGCTACCAACTCGACCACAGCGGCCACTAAAGCTGCATGCTCAGGATTAAAAAAAAACTCTGATTAAAAAAATGGATATTTCGATTGTGATTTTTTTATAATTTGAAAAATGTTTGGCAATTCTGTATGAAGTTTGAAGCTTTGATGATGTATAATGCTAGTTTGAAGTGACTTAGAGTAACAGTTAATTGATTTTTGCATGTCTTTTAAAATTCCAGATATTTGATATTAAGAGTATTCGCTGTGCTGATAATTGCTACGAATTGTTACAACATATCACGATTTTTGTTAAATCGCGTTCGCGGTGCCCAAAAAATTTGCAAGGAAGGGGAAATTGAGAGCGCTAACTGACATTTAATTTTGTGGGGAAGTTGAAAATTCTTGCTGGACAAATTTTACCCAGCACAGATCAAAAGCAGCTGATTGCAATTTGGATAAATACGAAATTTTTGTTTAACAGTTTCAAAGGTGAAAATTGTAAAATATGAGTATTAAACATGCAGGAAGCAAGTAAAAGTTCATTTGGTTAAGTTTCGGAAATCACTAATGCAACGATTTTCATTTTGCATATTTGGGAGAGAATATTTCAGAATTCTGTGAAATTTCGTTGCTGGATAATTCTTGCTGGACTTTTACACGAACGGACCTTTTAATATTGCCAGCCAATCATACGCGGTTTGACATTCAGTTCAGCAAATCGAAAAAAGCAGCTGTCGCCTCAACACCACCTTATTGCATTTGCCTTGTTTGAAATCAAACGCGACAAAAAAATCTAAAATAATTTTTTATAAATCATTGTTTATAAGAAGGTATATTGAAAATCTCATGCATTTGGTTGTTGCCTGAGACCTCTGATATGTCAACCTACGAAATATTAAGTTTGCCAGTTAACGAATATAAACATTTTGACAACAGACAAAACAGCATGCCATGGGGAAAATACCCCGAAAAGAAAAATTATATATTTACTTTAATATAATTATAAATATGGAAAATCAATTTAGAGGTGTACATCATACTAAAAAGAAGGAATATTTGTCTACTGCACTGTTTGATGCTTACTTCCTGTTCTACATCAACTTCAAGCTCTTGCATTGCAAGCTTGGTGTGCCCGCTGATAGAAAGTACTTGTGTCCCAGGTGCTGTTTTTGTCCGGAGTTACAGGAAAGCCTTCGTGATGATTTTCATCTATGACTTTTACATGTAGCAGAACGATTTATCTGTAACTTTAAACTAAAACCTAAAAACTAAACTCAAAAAATAGACCTTTGCCCTCCGGAATCCTCTTAGTTTTTCAACAATTTTATTTTTATGTTAAAACTCAAAGTACATATTCTTAGTTCCAAGGTATCTTTTCTATAATATTTAACGTTCACAAAAATGGTTTACTCATCAACAAGTATGAAAAAATAAGCCTCCATAATGGGTTCAAAGTGGAAATTCTACAAACGACACCTCATGTTTCTTGGCAAGATTGTATGAGTTTAACGTATCTGAAATGCACAAATGAAACATTTTTGTAATCGGGATCGCATCTGCTAAAAGATGAACAACAATCAAACTAATCCGATGATTTACTCAGTAATAGTGACGAATTATCAAAAAAAAAGTAATTTTTTTGGCAGTTTTTTAGCAAATTTTTTTGTTATTTAATAATAATAAATTTTCTTGGATTCAAATAATTCTAGTTCATCTTTTCCTGAGGATTATACGAGTAATTTATATATTTAATTATTGAATTATATGGTACAGGTTTTGAGAAAAGTTGCCAAGAAGCCGTAAAAATGTGGTTTTGAGGAAAACGCGTTTAAAATTTTCCCGGGACGTGGGCTCGCATCGTAAACGCATATACTTTCAAAACAACTATTGATACAGCAATAAAATTTAGACTAACATTCTGTGATAGTTGTAGCATAAGAAAATTAAATTTTAAAAATTTTGATTTTGTTTAACCAAAAAACGAAAAACCCCCTTAATATGTTATATACATATATGTACATATTTCATTATAGTATGATTTGCTGTTAAAAAGCAACTTTCTCTGAGTGAGACACCTTAATATACAAACTGACCACTTATAATTGATTACAAAGTACTGAAAATGTTGAATCTGCTTTGTGTGTAGAGATAAGTGGCTTAGAAATAGATTCAAAAGATTTAGATTTAGGAATATAAAACTTAGTTTAAGATAGGCATTCAAATAAAGAGCACAAAAGAAATTCGTGAATTTTTTTATTTAGCCAAAATAAAAAGTTAAACAACAAAAAAAAACCGGATCAGGAATATACTACATACATAGTTTGATCGCACCAAATAAAATCTGAAAAAAATGTTTAATCATCTACGCGTGTATAATTTGAAGTATATTCAAAGAAATGCTTCTGAAAGGTGAAACACAAAACTCCCAGTATTAATGACAATATTAATAATGAAGTATTTTGGTTGGTTCAAAATTTTTAATAATATGTGCAAGAAGATCCAAAATTAACAACTGAAAATTAACAAGTCTAAGAAAATGTGCTTTCATAATTGTGTGTTTGATTTTTTCAATGTGTATCACTAAGCCCGAATTCGAAAAAATGATAAAAATTATTGTTACTCGGCGACTATTACCGACACAGTTCGCTGTAATCTTCCAACACAACTTATCAACATTTCCTCGGGTCTACTGCTATATGTAATTTTCCGACCGGGTGACACATTTGGTTGGCTTGTTGATGTAAATATGTGCACTTGAGAACGAAAAATGTTGTTAATTGAAAAAATGGCTTTACCGTGTTTCCACTTTTACGGCTCTCGGCGTAAAGGAACAAGAATATATCCATAATTTTATCTTTCCTTTAAATTTTCCGTCGGTGAAAACCGCAAAGGAGGGAAATCATCCCACCAAGTGGCTTTAAAAGGCAGTACAGTGTGATATTTAGAAAAGCTGGGCGGAAAAAATAATTTCATTGAGGTTTTAGAAATAAAATGGAACAACACCAAATATAAGTTATAATCAAATCTTAAAGTAGATATAAAAAGTGATTTAATTGAATAGTTTAAGTTTGCCTAAAACTATTTTTAAAAAGCGTTATTCATAAGGGCACTTAACCCTTTATGTAACCATTTTGCATTTCTGCACCATTAAAATATAAGTAAAAATGTAACTATAGACGATTGAACGAGTTCACTCAGCGTTTTACATCGGCAACAAAGCATTCTTACTGATAAGTAACAAAACAACAGTCTAAGCGGCTACATTTGAATTTGCATTTCAATAGAATGACAAAAAAGTGCAAAACAGTTTCACGCTCCTAAAATACATTAACGAGAAGTGGTTGTTTGGCGTAAAACTTATATTTGGTTGTTGGAATTAGTGTTAGCAAAAGGTACGTGGTTGTAATTCATTAATCAATAACAATTTTTTTAGCAACTTCGGTTTTATAACCAAGTTTCCACACGAAACCCAAATTTGGGGAAGTAAGCAAATTTATTAAATATGTATGTATTTACATATTGACTATGCTTTGATAGATATTAGAAAACCTTTGTTTTAGAGAATTTTAACAAAAATTCATATTGAGATCAACTATAGCTTAAATTATATTAAACGACGAATACATTCATCATTCAGTTCCTAAAATAATATATTAATAAGCGCTGAGGTTTCTCTATCTGCATATTTCTATATAAATTCTGGTAGCACTCCATAGCATTTTTAAAATCTCTACGAAATTTCGCTAAACGTTCATCATTGGCGCTTGCAAAACGAGTTAAAAATAAAGCAAAAGGACAAAATCAGAATGAATCGCGAAACACGTTAAAAAAGTATAAAACCGCGTTTAAAACAGCAATGTGGAATCGGAGAATAATCCGTGTTCAAAAAATCCTTTTTAAAAAAGTTATGTCGAAATAATTCCATCCCACCAATTTGGCTCCAGGGAAAAACATGGTACAATCAAACCACATAGAGGGTAAACGGACTCATTTTAAGTTGAAGACCACTTCTCTACACAGGCTTATTAACTCTCGCTCACCCCTGAATCTGGAGTATAAAGTGACTATATACAACACGGTTCTAAAACCCATTTGGACCTATGGATGTGAGTATAGGACAACGCGAGCAGCAGCAACATCGAAATCCTTCATCGTGTGCAATCTTAAATCCTTCGAACAATCACCGGAGCATCGTGGTATATCCGAAACGAGAATATCCACCACGGCTTCAGAATCCCGGAAGATTTGCAAATTTATTGTTGGGCTCTTAAGTTGAGCAGATTCAATAAATTAAAGTAAAAGCTACTAAAAAAAAGAAGTAAAACCGTGTAAAAAGAAACAATGTAGAAAACTCCACGCTAAAAACATTCGCGTTAAAAAGAACCGCGTTAAAAAAGATCGACTGCATTTTTGAATTTGAACGTTTCTTTTGGAGGATCACAATGAGTCGCAAGCTGCATATTTTTACTACACAGGACCTGGAAAAGAACCTAGAAGAATTGGAAGATAGTGTGGATGGTCTTGACTTTTCCGGCGACGACGATGTCGGCGATCCGACGTATAACTTTGAGCCGAATGAGCATGCAAGTACTGATGAGGATCCCATGTATAACTTCGAGCCGAATAAATAAAATAGTAAAATGCTACCACATGACCATGTTGATTCCGATCACTTATACAAAATCCGACCATTACTTAAAATTACCATTTGTAGCATTATCTGTAGACGAGCAAATGTGTTGAACAAAAGCTCGAAGTGGGTTGGAACAGTTTTTACTCTTTAGTATATGTGGTGTATCTGGATATAACCTCCATTCCGCATATTGAATACTTGTAAAATCGCAATATTTTGGCTTTAGGTACTATAAGAATTCCCACTACAAGCTGCCAGAAAAGAAAGATTTTAAAAAAGAACCGCGCGTAACTTATGTATGTATGTTATATATAATATGTTGGTTACTGCAATGGAGTTCACGTCGCTTTGGTCGCTTGGAGAGATAACAAAATCGTCACTCTGGCATTCAGTTTTTCAGGAAAGCACCCAACATCTGAAGAAAAAGATGGGTCAAGTCGGGAAAGCAATACGTTTCTATTGGACGTCCCTTTGTCGTGGCAGAATATATGTAATCATCATACATATGAGCAGGGTCGCCCTTTTGACTCTGTTATGGGACATTTAATTAAACTATGTAGTAAACATTAGTATATTCGATTTTTTTTTTATAATTTCATGGACATTGATATGAGTAAGTCATGGCTTTTATATCGAAGAATAATATATGAAAAGAGCAGTTGAGAGTACTGCCAAAGTCAGAGTATTTAAAGATGAGAATATTTGTTTTAAATTATTATTATTTTCGTTAATAGTACCCTGTTTACCACCTAATATCTATAGATATAAAATAAACAAAATTAACATCATACATACCACAAAAAAACTTCACGCTGACAAATAAACCCTAAACTCAGGTAGCATACACCTACAAACATTTGTTGGCTGCTAGTTAACGACAGATACCGATACCTACGAAGGACAAAACACAATAAATAGGGACCGCCAGACGTAAACTAAACAGAACGAAAAATAACACTGAAGATGGCACAACGCCGAAACCGGTTTGTTTCAAAACCAAATTTGACAAGGATCGACGGAAAATCGTTCCAAAATACATCAACTTTCAACCTTGTCGGAGTAAAAAAACAACAAAAAATTAACATCCTTGCGCTATTAAGGGCAACTTAATATTTTTGTTAAATTACTGTTCTGCTTTCAAAAGTCAAGTCAAAAGTGAAAAGAAATTTTAAAGTTATCAACAATAGCTCAAATTTTTAATAAGACAAATCGAACAAATGGCCGGACAATGACCATTCCCAACTCTCCCTCATTAGTGATAGGTGTAATTTAATTCTTCTTGAGAGCTCACTTGACCATTTTCGCTCTACGCATGGCCAAAAGAACCTATCCACCTACATATGTATGTATCCATGCGTAAATCAGCTCGATTTTAGTTTTCTTTACTTGCCAATGTCATGTCTACAACATTTCCACTATTGTAAAAAATCAAGTCAAAGTGTTGGATATACATACATAAGTATATTTTTCATTGCAAACCCGAGATTCACATATGTAGTATTTCGGGATCGAGTATGCAAAATAGATAATATTCATATTAAAAATATAACTACATATGTGTGTGAGTTTGTATATAAATTTAAAGACTCGTAAATTCATATGTTTGACTAAATATGAACATGTGTAGAGTATATCTTTTTTACAATATTAATTTTAAAAGGTGTATAAAAGTGAAGTGATAGTTTTAAAAATTTACAAACCCATGTATGTAAATATGTACATACTTGTTATTTGAGTTAATTTACTACACGTACAATATATTTTATCATCCAATTTCCGCCGTACTTCTTGCTGATTCCCCGCAAATGGGCAATAGCGCTTAGGAATTGCTTTCTCGCAACGTTTAGGAAAAACTTTCTCCCAAATATGTAATATTTAAAAAGGGTCGAGGTATTTATATATTGCGCTGCTTCGTAATTCCGATAACAACAATTCTAAAGTGTATTTGTAAACGCAAATGAATAAAATAAAATATAGATTAAGGTTAATACTTAATAAAATACTAGCTTTGGTTAATATATCAAATTGAATCGTCACTAAGCATCACTTGGTATATTTTTATTGCCCCTACGTAGATAGTCAAGAGCCACTGAGCCACTTAAGGTTAGTACACTTATCTGAAAATAATTTGAGTCTTTAAATGTTTCACTTTGTTTGTTGTGTTTTTTTTTTTTAATTTTAATTTTTAATGTATGTATACACCTATTCATATTTACAAAGCAATCAAATACGACCATTTATAAATCATATATTAAATTTGTATCATTTTTAATTTTTAGTAAAGAGCAGGCACCGAATGATTATGAGTTTTATCAAAAAATTTATATACTATCAATATTTTCAGATTTTTAAAATTTCGGTCAAAAATAATTATAAATTTTTGAGTTTTATTTTTTTTTTTTCAGAAATAAATATTTAATATCTATTAAAATTTGTTTGATCAAAACTAAAACTCATTTTTCGTGTATTAATTTTTCGCTCCTAAACGAAAAATACATTATACTAGATGACCCGGTGAACTTCATATCACCTATCCTAAGCTAAAATGGCTGAAAATTTTGATCGATAATGTCAGGAATTGCGATTTACATAGGTCTAAGTCTGGCAATAAAAAGTATAAACAAATTGAGGAAACTAAAGATGTTAAGCGAGCTACACTTATTATACTTCATGAAATACTGATAATTCCCATTTTCAAATATTAGATATGCTTAATATTAATTACCTTAAAATACGGTAAAGTGATTTAAAAGCATTTCAAACACCGTCAGTCCCTTTAGCCATAAATATTGAAAGATTGAGCTACATCAAGCACCTTTGTTTGTTTGTTATGATAATATTGTAGTCCGGTAAAGTTTTATTTTTTATTTTCGTTTTATTCCGCTTTCCACTCTTTATTGTCTTGACTGTACAATAGTGTCTCTTTTTTGCACGTCACGGTTTATTCAGTTATTCTATTGCAGATTCTTATGCCAACAAATATGTTACCTACATTTTTATTTTTTGGTTTCCACCGGTTACACCACATTACTATTTTTCAGAACTAAAAGACAGGCAACAAAAATGTCATCAAATGTCAAAGATAAAGTGATTCTTCACATACAATTCTTCCATTCGTGAAAGGTATGAAGACTTCGGCATAGCCGAACACAGTCTTTTGGTTGTTTTGCGTTCTTATGAGAAATTTGAACATTTCGGTACCGAGTATCGAAAGTATTGCATACTTTTTAAGTCGGTACCGAGTATCGATCAATACATAAAAGCATCGATTCAGCACATCACTACCAATAAGAGCCTGATCAGGGCTGAAGTGTGTGCGATGTAGATTCTAGAATATCTTATGGTGACCGTTGCATGCTTGGATGTTCATGAAAAGTTATAAAAAAGCTAGTATTAGCTACGAGTATTTTCCAATAATAATTTTTCTGCCAATGGGGTTATTTCCTGAAAGGTAAGGTTCGAACAACGTTTTCTTCCTTTGTAAGGAACTTTTTGATAGCGCGTTTTCGATTTTCTCCATACTAATTTCACAATTTCCTCTCGATTAAGTCGAAGCCATAGCGATAATTCTTGGTATATATAATAATTATAAGTTTATAATGTCCATAGCATCTGAAAACTAAGCTTATTATTAAATCTACCATCCCTTTAAATCTTTCATTCGATCAAATCAGTTTAAATCATTTAGTAGCTAATTACATATACATACATAGCTCGTTAAAACGATTCGATAGTAAATAATACTCTAACGAATCCTCCAATAGTTAATAGAAATATGTACGTTCATAAGTACGTTTTCAAAAACATCTCCAGCGATGGTGTCACACTGCGGCTGTGGATATACAAAAAGGAATCATTAGCAGGCGAACATAGAAGTTGATCTTATTAATTAAAAAGAAATTGTGGTTCATATTTTGGAAGCACATTTTTGTGGAGTAAGCAAGCTATGCATAGCTAGCTCCCAAAATCTATTTACATTCATACTTATTTATACTCATACATAGATATGCACATATTAATACGATTGGTGTTATTGTGTCACTAGCCTCAATGCTTATCACTTAATTGGCATTCGTTCGCCGTCACAACGAACTCGGATCAGTAGAGTGATTTAGACGTTGGGAGAATAAGCTTGAGTAAATTATTTACAGTATAAAAAATCAAAATCGCTATTTGTACGAGTGTGTCTCATTTGATTTTGTATTCTTTTTTCTTTGATTATAATATTCACACTTATTCTTTAGTGTTCAATTCACTATCATATTTTAATCGACAGAGCGCTCACACGTGTTACTGTCATTAGTCACCTTATCGTTATCATATAATTTAATCACTCAGTTAATGAAGTTTTCTTTAATATAAATCTGCCTATTACATCAAGTAACAGCTCAGACAGCTCAGTACTTCTGCTCAACTCTTACTACATAGCACAAAGGCTAATGCTTAGGTTCTCAAAATGGGAATTATTTCAATTTTATAACAATATATTATCAATCCTTTCTGAGTGAAGCTTTATTAAAAGTGCAAAGCATTGAGAGTTGCATAATTTTTTTAGAAATATTAAATTACTTAATTACGTGCTAAAAAGTTAATTAAAGTTAAGAGTCGTTCTCTAATGGTATTTGGGCTTACTTCTCTGTAAAAAAAACTTTTATCTTTCTCGTCAAGTTGCATCACTTTCTTCAGAGCAGATTGCAGTCTAACGCAGTTAATTACAATCGTCTAAGAAACGAAAATCGTAAGAGTTACAACACGAGCAGCTAAGCGTTATTGTGGATTTTTCATTCTAGCAAGCGATTTTGGCATTTACAGGCCTTGTCAAAGCGGGTTTCACTACACAGTACTCTGGAAGTTCAAAACCCCATTTCAGCATTTTTTATAATTGACCAAATCGTACAAAATGGTGGAAAACGAAATCAACATTTTCGCTGAACTTAAATTTTCCGACCGCCCTGCAAGCATTGCTCCTGCCACCAAAGAACCTCTCCTAAAACATTTTCAAATCACTGTCGACGATGCCAGTGTCCCAAAAGGCAAACGGAATAGTGATAGCATGCATGAATCGGGCGATTCGATTAATTCCAGCTCAACAGATAAAAAGAAGCCAAAGATACCAGATGGCGGCTATGGTTGGGTTATAGTGGCGGCCTCACTTGTAGTGTCACTTATTGCTGACGGTTTGGGTTTCTCATTCGGTCTTATCAATTCCGAATTGTTGGAATACTTTGGAGAGTCACCCTCGAAGACGGCATGGATTAGTTCGTTGTTCTATTCGGTGCCGCTGTTGATGGGACCTATCTGGTCTAATTTGGTTGATACTTATGGTTGTCGTAAGATGACTATTTTTGGCGGCCTACTATCCGCCACTGGTTTCGGCCTATCCTCACTTTGTAACTCCGTGGAAATGTTGATGGTGACATTCGGCATCATATCTGGCTTAGGCCTTGGTATTGGCTATGTCACAGTGATAGTATCAATCGCTTACTGGTTCGATAAAAAACGCACATTTGCGACGGGTATCGCTGCATCCGGCACTGGTATCGGTACCCTCTTGTATGCCCCACTGACTCAATCGCTTTTGGATGGCTTTGGTTGGAGAGGTGCAACACTAATACTCGCGGGATCTATGTTGAATACTTGTGTTTGTGGCGCATTGATGCGTGATCCCGATTGGCTTATAGAGGAAAAGCGGCTGGAATGTCGTTCGCAAAGTGTTTCAACATTTTCCAATTCGAGCGTATGTCTCGAAGAAATCAAAAAACTACTTGGAACTGGTGCAACCAAAGAAGCTGTACTAAATTCTTTAGTGACTAAAAACAATACGAAAGCTAATCAGAATATTATAGACCCACATGAGTTTGTCATAAAACGCTTCCATAGCGAAGTATTCTTGCCAACCTTCTTGGACAACTCATACGACATCAAGTGTCTTAGCCGTCGTTCGCTTCGACATAAAGATGGAGTTGAGGCGCCATCACGGGAAAACTTGCTATCCATTGGTGGCAATCCTCCAGCGATCATAATCAAATCGCCCGAAAATTCGATCACGGAGGGTATTTCCGAAACCGTAGACGATGATTTGACCTCAACATTAGTGACACGAAAACCAAATGACTTCCGACAGAGTTCCACTTCCCTGAAAATACTACCAAACAATATTCCAAAAAGTAAATATGGCAGTTCAAGAGAAATAAACTACGAAAACTACGAAGAAAATAAGTTGGCAAAACGGCCAATCGCCGGTAGTATTATTAGCATACGTCCCGCGGCGAAGTCAAGGAAGCCTAATACACGTTCGAATTCGCGACGAAACACAATATCGCGCAATTCCAAGTTCCTGCAAAATATACGAATTCACCGAAATTCAATACATTACCGTGTCGCAATGTTTAATACACATCGTTACCGGTTACGCGCCTCTTCGTGTCCGAATATATTTAGGAACTCAATGATGACAATCGCCAAGCAAGAAGAAGATGTAAGTAGCAAAACTTCATTACGTTGTTTAAATATGTAGTTTAAGAATTCGACGAAAATGTGTTACATTTTAGCAAAACCAAATATTGAGTTATACGAGTACATATGTATACATACATACATACATATTTTATTTAGTTTCCAATATTTATCTGTTGCAACAAATTTAATTATCTACCAAAACCACATATGTACATACATAAGCTTTAAATCAATTTTCAACAAAATTTTCATGCATGGAATGTTAAATTCCTCTCAATTTTTTTATAAAAAATAAACAAATTTCAAGTAGCTAAAAATGTTCAAGTAGCTGAAACTAAATATAAATTATATAAATAAATTTAACTAAGGGTCAGCAAAAATAATAAAACTTCACGTTTTAAGCCAAAAGACTAAAATAATATATATACGAGTATGTACATATGTATATGTAAAAAGATTTGCAGTACCAAAGATTAAAAACAAATGGCTACACCATATAGCTCAGTGTTTGGCCGAGCTTCTCCTACCATTTGAGGTGTGCGTCTTTATATTCTACCAAAAATGAAGGGACCTACAGTTTTGTGGCGACTCCGAACGACAGATATAATTTAAGAGAAGCTTTTTCATAGCAAAAATACCCATGGAGGTTGGCCACTGCCTCTCCGTGGGGGACCGCCATTGAAAAGGCCCTTTATCTTTGATTAAGATTTTACTTGCCCCGGCCGAGGTTCAAACCTCGAACTCTGCGGCATATCGAGTTATAGCACGCACCATTATCCAATCGACCACAGCGGCCATCGTGTTTTATTTCAAAGATATGACTTCAATTGTCATAGTCTCATACATATTAAAATTTTTCAAAAGCAAAAATATTCATTAAATATAAAATAAATAAAAACATTTTTTTATGGTATCATTTAAATACTTGTTTTTAAACATGCAGCATTCAAACTTATTGCATTTCTGTATTTCAATTTGAGAATAACATTTTTTTTTGAAAACTTGAAAAAAGTGAACATCGAACTGATTTCTGGCCTTCTTTAGAGAATGAACTGCATTTCAGTTGTAAATATCAATATTCGGAAAAATTTTAATTTCTTTGGATGCATTTTTTCGCAAAAAGATATTTACTAGTCCCCAAATGGAGACCAGTACGGTATCAAAATAATCCTGAACTAATCAAAAACTGATCCTCAAATTGTCCATAAATGCGCCTAAACAACACTCGCCTTTTAACACTTACTGGTACACAGTTTTTCTCTCGCATAATTATGTACTTATCTTTGAATGTCTATACATATGTATATGTACGTTAAGAAAATAAGTATTAAAATAAAATTCTTTGAGACTTTTAAATTTGTATCTTTTATTTATATACTTTATATGTATGCAATTAAATAAAATATAAAATATAAAAATAAAAGATAAAAATTTGAAAGTCTCACACTTAAATACCTCATAAATCTATTTAACGCGGATATATGTATGTACATATGCACATATGTTTACATGGTATACTCGTATATTTGCATATCCTGTAAATATAATAAAGTTCTAGGAAGGAGTGCAAGTGCATTTATAGATTTATAAGTTTACTTATTTATTCGCATGTATGTAAATATGTATGTCCCTTTAATAATAAAAATTAAAAATGTATGTCGCCTAAAAAATAAATATTATACTGCATAGCAAGTATTTGCGGGCCTTATTGTAAAAGTAACTCTTAAAACTGTGGAGCGATCTATGTACATACATACATACACTCTGTTCACAAATTATAGCACAAACGCATATTGACAGATTTGGACAATTCCTCCAATTATTTAAAAATAATTTTTCAATTAAAACATCGTTAATTACTCAACGAATACTATACAAACAATACTCGTATTTTAAATTTTATAAAAAATGTATCAAAATATCATGAAAATTTCAAACTGTTTAAAAAAAGTTTTAAAATTTTTTAAGGTATGCAGATATGAAGCTCATTCAATTTTAGTACAACAAAGTGCAAGTTTCTAGTGGCTATAAATTACTACTGTTTTTTGACATTTTTTTTTTATTAATTTAAAATTAAGTGCCCAAA
Organism: Philophylla caesio; assembly: GCA_963971545.1. NCBI lineage: Eukaryota > Metazoa > Arthropoda > Insecta > Diptera > Tephritidae > Philophylla > Philophylla caesio. Next base: position 75,565,623 of record OZ020606.1, read on the forward strand.
TCTGTCAATATGCCGTTGTGCTATAATTTGTGCTCTGTTGTATACATATACATACATACATACAAATATTTGTAAAAGTAATATATTATTGTAACCAGGGTCGGCGGAATACTTTCAGCCCGAGTGGGTAGTGAGAAAAAGTAGTATTTGCTTTCCTCCTTTCTGAAATTATCTGAAGTTTTCTGAGCTTAATGCTATAAACAGAATCAAAACGTCATACGAAAGTTCGCTGTCAAAATTGAAACACACTGCAGTAAATGAGATCATGATTTAGTTATAAAGGTTTGCTCACTAATGACAGCAGCGTTTTGACACTCCCAAGATAAGGGTTGCATTTAAGTGGGATGGAGTAAGGGTAAAAATAAAATCCCTTTTATAAAATTGTTAGCAAGAAATAGAAGTTTCACTAGTAGTACATTTTAAATCTTTTATTTAAACAATACACAAAATACACAATGAACAACGTACAAAACAATACAATGAAAAACCGTTTAACTGAGGTTAAAATATAAAACTTAAGGATATCGTGTTAACGGTGTATAAAAAATATTGAATTATTTGTTTAACATTTTGCACATATGTATACCCATTTATAAAAAGGATTATTCGTTTTCAGTAGGAATAAGCAGTAACGATGAACTTTCGCAGCTGGCAAAGCTACTACCTTCATATGTTTAACGCATATATGTACATATGTATGTATGTACATATGTTGAATTTTGAACACTTATATGTATAAGCATGTTTAAATATTGCACTCAAAGCGCAAACCAACCGGAGCATTTTTTGGCGTGTAAAACTAAATGGAAAAGAATATCTGTTGTTGTTTTCTTTTTACTTTATTGTTTAACTAATAACTAAATGTATTAATAAATTTACAAAAACTAATTTTATGAATATGTACATAAAAGCACATACCGATGTGGTTCTAAGTTGCAAACGACAGAACGGTTGCGGCTGCACTTGAAAAGCCGAAGTAAAAATCGTTGCAAAAAACCTGCAAGCATAAATATTCACTTTTTAAATATTCGTTTAGTGACGAACGCTGAGATGAAGTACACTGCAAATGAGGTGTAGTATATACATATAAGTAATTATTTATATTATCGAATAAAATCAATTTATAGAAAAACTTACATAAATTCTCACATTCACGCATTTTTGAAGAATTAACAACACAGCGCCTTGTTTTGGGAGCCGTTTGACAAAGAGTGAGGGAGCTAACTGCTTATTGGGCAAACATTTTATTATTGAATCATGAAATGAGATTACATACAGCCAAAGCTGCGACGAAGTTCGTCTGACAAAACTTGAGAGCGATAGATTTAATTTGAATTTTGCCGTTGAAAAAAATCAAAAATGTATTGAAAAATATTAACCTACGAAAATAAAGGATAAAACTGAATATATAATTGAAGAAATAAGGAAACATCGCTCCGTATACGATTTAGCGCATGATGCGAATTACGTTGCAGTTCTGTTTCACAGGGCGAAATTTGGAACGAATTGCACCCGGTAGCCACGCTCTGTACGATGAAATTTGGTGGGCGATTTGATTCGGTTTAAAGCTTAAAAATCTATTTTTTTAATCTTTACAAAATCTACAATGATTTAACAAAATATCATCAGATTTTCGAACTTATTAAAAAGGCTTTTAGAACTTTTTTGAGTATGCAGTTTTTTACAATAAAGTGCAAGTCTCAGGGGCCTAGAAATTGCCACTGATTTTTGACAAATTTTAAAAGGTGTAAATATTTCTCCATGTTACCATCCGCGATAATTTTTTATATGGAACGAATTGCGAGAGAGTGTTACTAAAAAAATTGTCAAAATTAACCTTTATTTGAAGCCACTTTATAGTACTAAAATTTAAGGAGCAACAAAAATGCTTACTCAGACATATTCTAAAAATATGTTTTTTTTTAAGTTCGAAATAATGTAATTATGTTAAACAAACTTAAACCATTAATTTTAAAAATCGGTTTTGATGTTTTTTTGTCTTAATCTTTTAATAATATGATTTTAATGATGAATTTAATATGACCAAAAGCTCAATACACATTTTAAATTAATTTTACATTATCTAGAAATCCCTTAAATAAAAAAAACATGTATATGTGTGCAAGCGCTTGGTTTGGAATTGGGGTGTGACTTCGTTATCGATATTTTAGATAAATGGTTTCACTGTAAATATCGTGGGTTATTACATCGATTTATGCATCAAATTATTTTTTAAATTGGTATTCTTACTTGGTTAGGTTAGGGTGGTAGCTCCTAAGGCCTTACTTAGACATCAGTTTATAGTCCATTGAGATGGTATTATTACTGAAAATTACTGGCTTTTTAGTAATAATAGTAATTTATTTGAATTTTCCTCTTCATTATTGCCCGCGCCCTAAAAGGCGTTTCTTAATTTAGTTTGTGTGTTACTATATGTTTCTGGAAAGTTTTTTTTTTCAAATTTCCGATTTGCATACATACATACATATGTATATCAGGGGTGCTTTCAAATGCCACATTTGTGTAGAAGTCAATTCTCTTTTTATTAGATATACACCAAATGACGCCAATAAAACGGCCAAATGTATTGTTAATCTAACATAACAACTGTATTTTATCCTCAGGTTTTCAAGTAAATATATGCAATTTTATAATATGGGCATTTTTAACCAATCGGTCTAATTATTTCTCGTTTTAGACCTGGTTCGAAAGTTTGGTGGACACAATGAAGACAGTTTTTGACTTTTCATTGTTTGCAGACATGAAATTTGCATTATTCAATATATCAACATTTTTTTTGTTTGTTTGGTAAGTAAAAGCATTTATAACACAGTACAAAAACTAAAATATATCCATCTTGACATTCATATGTATGAAAATTGTGGCAAATCTACTTATCTATACCCGGCTTTATTTTTCTAAACTGACTTAAACCCACGATTTAGAAAATACAGAGGTTGCGCCTTCCGCAAACCGCTATTCGCTCTCAGCAAATTTGACAGAATCAGCTGTTTATGCTACGTCACAGAACGCGGTTAGTTTTGTTTGTGTGTTTGTAAGCATACAATTGTTTGTACTTAAATTCAATGCTTAAAAGCAATTTTATTTAAAATAAAGTTATTAAACATGAAGTCCGCAGTGTTAAGTGTTAAATCACAGAGTCTATCAATGATACGGGGCTATAAAACACGCTAAAAGTGATGTGAAAGTGTAGCTGTGCGCACTTGGTAGCAAGTTAAGCTTCTTGTGTCTCCTAATGCGGCGATGCAGTTTTTTTCAAAGCATCCAATCAAACACAGTGCATAAATGAAGTTATTTGAATATAAATATGTTGCTTAAAGTGCCGAAATTGGTAAAAACTTTAAAATTTAGAAATCCTAGCAGAACCTAACCTCACATTTTTGTTTACAATTTCTTTCGATTCTCAGAAAAACCATGTTCGTGACGTTGCACGCATTTTGCTTCACATCATTTTTCGTCGGGAAGGCGCAATCTTGTATTCTATCGTTCTTGACTTAAACCAACGATTCCGATTATATTTCTCTCCCAAGCAAGCCCAAAAAAGAATTGTTTGTGATGACTTACGCTAACCTAACTTGACATAACTCCACCAAGTATACGCTACGCCTGACTAACTTTACAAAACCGATTGGACGTTTTCAAGAACTCGACATCTTATAAGAAATAAGGAAGAGACTTTAAAAAGAATAGTCACATCTTCCATTGAATTAAGACTTGGGGAAAGTCAGAGATGTACGAATAGCATGCCAAGAAATAAGAGATTTGAGTAACAGATTATATCAGCTGTGAATAAACTTCTAAAATATATCTGATTATTTTAATACTTGTAAACCAGAACAATGATTGTAAGTGCCCTCTTGAGTTAGTGTAAGTAGGAGAGCTATTCCAAGGTCTTGGGTTTCCGATTATACCAGACTATTAAAAGACCGCTAACCCAAGTACTTAAGACGCTTCGATTGAAGATCTGCATATCTTCACAGGAAAAAGTTAATCGAATACTCCTCATCAACCACTCACCCCCCTATTGAGGCAGCTTCTGCTAAAATTAATTGTTGGTAATCTCCAAAGTTGTAGCATTGATGCGCTGAAACTGGAAAGGTCCCTTACTGTAGATCTATAAAGTTTCAGGATCTTTTCTGTCCACTTCCTATTTTTTTTTATTTCTTTTTTATTATTAATTTCTTTAACTAAAAAATAAAGAAAAAGCTACTTATTTGGACCGTCAAGTATTAGGTCTTGGACATAATAATCTTGTGAACTAGTCTTCTTCACGCTTTTTCAAAAGATTCCACATACATATACCTTAATTTGACATTAGAAAACTACCCTTAGTTTTAGACCAGAATAATTAATTAATAGATTGCGGCACTTTCGTCCCGTTACCTTTTTTGTTTCGGCTTGACAGCTGTGTGACGTCATAGCATACTGAAATATCAAGTCAAAACGGAAAAGAAACAGAAAATTCACATTCGCGTGCAAAACAATGAAACTATTAATTAAGGGTTTTGTAATAAACGAAGTGTACAGTTGCATATTGTAGTAACGACAACATGACCTTTGCTTTTTGGCTTTATTTTGATATTAAAGTGCTTAAATGAAAGGATTTTATAATTTAGTGTTCCTTATCCACTTTTTGAGAATGGTACAATACACCATTAGCTGACTCAGCAACACCGGTATATCACAATTTAATATATTTTAATGTACCAATTGTTTATATTCGCTAAATTACCCCTGGTTTTGATCAAAAACTGCTCTTTTTTGGCATGCATAAAACACAGCACTTGTATAAATGCTTCACAATTGCACACTGGGGTGAGCACCAGTGGCGGATCTAGGATTTGGAATCGTGAGGGGCTGTAGTGAGAAATTTGAAATCGGCTATTCATTTTATCGTAGTCGATATTATATCATATATTAAATAAAATCGTACAATAAATTCAAGCAATCGACTATTATAGAATATTAAAATTAGAATTTATACACATTAAAATAGACGCCAATCTCTCGTGAACTATGCTAAAAATAATCTCATTGTTATTCGTCAGACTCATCGTCCGCCGCCCAATCCACAGTTTCAAGACGTCTAGGTTTGAGCTTGCAAAATGTGTCTACTATCTCTTCCACTCAAATGTCAGTATTCTTATGAGCATTGCCTAATGCCAAACCATTAAGTCGATTCTCTGTCATAGTAACTCTTCCTAAATAGCTCTTAAGACGTTTCAGCAATGAAAAAGTTCGCTCTGCTGTGGCTGAAGTCACAGGAATAGTAGCAAATAACTGCAACAGTATAGAAATGATTGGAAAAAAGGAACGACATTTTTTTGATTCTAGAACTTGCAAGACGGCAATTACCGTTTCCGCTGATTAAATCCGTCTTTTTTGCAATACTGATGCCATAGGAGAATTTCAGAGTTCAGTTCTGTTTCACTGCGACATGTTAAAACATTATCGTAAGTTTGAGCTGCAGTCACAATTTCAACGATCGAATGTTTAGAAGTGATCATGTGATCAAGGTAGGGGTAGTAGATCGTAGATCTGTCAAAGAGACAATGATAAATTAGTAAACAATTTATTTACGTAACAACTTATTCTTATTTTTGATTATAAATACAAATAACGATTTTTCGTGTCAGGGTAAAATGATTGAACTATGTGTGTACAAATTTTTACACTACAGAAGTGTGTCAAACTAAGGAACTTTTAAATGATACTTCTTTGGGCCAGACTTTATTCAATTAAACGTTGTAATAAGGAGCTTTACGGCCGGTTTTTAAGTGAAAAGTAAAACAAAGTTTTCTTTATATTCTCCTACGCGTTTCGGCGTCTTGTTTCCGCCTTCATCAGGGAGTCTGCATTTATTTAAAGGCACATACATATGTATAAAAACACAAACAATTAGACATATGTATGTATGTAAATATAACTATAAACAAAATTTATATATGTACATACATATATACATATTATATACATATACATATACCACTTACATTTATTCTACAAAACTAAAAACAACCATCATTGTAATCACTTAACAACATAGTATTCTGCGTCATCGCACATCTGTTCTTCTACTGCGCATTATTGCTGTTCTGTATGCGCAATTTATGTATGTTGTCCAAGGCTTCCTTAAAATTCATCGCGTCTTGTATTTTATTTTGAATGCGTAGGCCTTCTAGTGTAAGTCTCGTTCTCTCTCGTCTCTCTACGTCTAATATTTTAGTGTTGCCGAAGTCTGCTGTATGTCCGCTGTTTGTCAAGTGTTGAGCTAACGCAGTTGCAGGTTTTTTGTTTCTTGCAATGATGGTTGTTTTTAGTTTTGTAGAATAAATGTAAGTGATATATACATACATATGTATGTATATAATATGTATGTATATAAATTTTGTTTATAGTTATATTTACATATGTCTAATTGTTTGTGTTTTTATATGTGCCTTTAAATAAATGCAGACTCCCTGATGGAGGCGAAAAAAGACGCCGAAACGCGTAGGAGAATATAAGGAACTTTTGTTATATCATTATTCAAGTTTTCAAGAAAAATCAACCTGTTCGCATAAAATATTATCATTCGTACCGAAAATATGCGAATGGCGCAGTACCCTCAGTTTGTACGTTAACTCGATTCATCTGCCTGCCACATAATCGAGGAATTTTGATTTCAACATCCATATTACTGGCTACTTTCTTGGTTTCTTCGAATATTTCACAAAACGAAGCCTCATCTCTCCTCGTGTGAAGAAAAAACTCAACAATCTCAGCACTATGAGTGCAAGCTGATGAAAGATTCAAGTAAGGTTTTTGCAAGATCTTAATGAGATTTACAATTGGAGCATAGAAAGTATTAACAATGGGCAGAGAGATTAAAAATGCTGGTTTTTCTATAGCGCTCAGAAAATTTGTCACGCTTTTGAGAATTTTCAATCTTCTTATCATACTGAAGATGTCCCAAAACTTTGAATGTATACGGCAGCAATTTAAGAAAAGTGTGAACGGATTCGTGCCTTTCAACCCAGCGAGTAGCGCAGAAAGATTTCAAGCGTAATTTCTTTGCCCTAGGTGCATTACTCTTTATATTTATTTGCTTATAGGGACAGCTGTAGCCCAGCCCCTAGATCCGCCACTGGTGAGCGCGTTTGTTTACGATTTATCCGCCCTGTTGGTATTTTCAATTCGCGACATTTCTACGTGTCATATTATGTACGCTATGACACGTAGATACATATATCGCAATCTTCTAATTTATCATTCTTGAGTTTTAGATTTAAACCATTAGCTTACATTTATTTTTATAATTAAAACTTCAAAAGTTTGTTTATTAATCTCTTTGTTACAGGTTTATTATTCCATACCTTTATCTGCCTGAACACATGAAAATCTATGGCTATGAAACGTCGGTCAGTGCACAATTGATTTCCGTCATAGGGATTGCCCAAACCGTTGGCATGATTACTCTGGGCTATGTTGGTGATCGTCCTTGGATGAATGTGAATGTCTGCTATGCGGCGTGTATGGTTGGTAAGGAAAAATTTTAAATATTATTATTTTTTTCTTAGCATAAGTATAATTAATTGTCGGATAGCTCCTTAAAAACAATTGATCATTTACTATTTTTTTTTTTTTTTCAGTATGTGGCATATCTGTGCTGCTTATGCCGTTGCTTGCGTCCACTTATAGCCATTTGTTGTTGATGTGCGTCATCTTTGGCTTTACGTTCGCCAGTTCATTTTCGTTTACGCCGAGCATTTGTGTCAGTATTGTGGATTTAGATGATTTTACATGTGCCTACGGTTTGGTGCTCTTAGTACAGGGAGTCGGTATGATTGCGGGACCTCCAATCGCTGGCGCAATTTACGAAGTGACGCTAAGGTAAGCAGAAATAAGAAAATACGATATTTTTAACATTGATATGTTGCAACGGTTTCAAACTCAGTTTAAATTTAAACTTAGTTTCCTTGCGCTCAATTAAATTTGTAGCGACCAAAACGAAGTAGTCAGCAAACAGCTGATAGCAAGTCACATTCAATAGGTAGCAACAGTAGAAAAATTTAAAAAAAGAAATTTGAGCTCTGTATATTTTGTTTTTGCTTTCAAGGCTGTGTGTCAATTGGTAGAATAAATCAAATTTTGACAGAGAGAAATGAAATTTTGACATTTTTCGTGGTGAAAATGAACGTCAGAATTTTACCTAGCTCGAGGGGCTAGGTAAAATTTGACAGCTTCACACTGTTGGCACAAACACAATATAAGAAGCAAATAACTTCATACCCGCACGACCATCCATGATGTTTGTTGGGAATGGTTTGTACAATTTTTCTGGAAGAGATTCTTAAATGCACCCGGATTTTCGTTCCGTCACCGGACATATTTGCATTGATGTCCTCAGATATAACTCTCGGGTGAAGAAAAATAATTTCCTGAGAATATTCGCACAAAATCAAAGATAAAATTGTAAGTAATTCTCATGCATGTATTACTTGGCGGCTTGCGCGTTGCCTTAAGTTTCCAATTAATATCGAATCATCAAATGAATACATTGCTTCTATTTCCATCAATACCGCCATCAATAAAGAGAAATATTTTCTTTGTATTCTGTTCATTTTATATATAATTTAGCAATTTTAGCACAACGCAAAAAATTTGTGTTTTGGCACGAACTTTTCAATTGTCAAAATTTCACTTTGCATTTGACACAGCAAAAATGAAATTATTTTTACACCACAGTAAATTTTTCCACCTCATCTTACCACGGAGTAAAAAGTGACCGATTAACACACAGCCTAAATGCTAAAATTTCAAAAATATTTTATCAACTACCCATGGCGAATTCATTAAAGGTGGTGTTAATCAATCAGCAAATAATCAATAATCAATTGTTCCCTTTAACTACAGGAAATCATAGGGAGTTATCTTTCTCGGACCTCTTCTGTAGAGTTATTGGATTCGCAGAAGATGTAGCAGTATAAGTCGTAACGAAGCATATTTACGTAATTGGGAGGAAACTCATGGAAGAGCAAGAGTATAAAGCTAAGGTTTGCATTGAGATGTTAGAACTTGGGGGCAAATGAGCAGTAAGAAAACCGTTGAGATAATATGAATCAATATTGGATCGGAAACTATAGCAACTATATATACAGAGCATTTTATTTATCAATCGTCTAAGCTAAAGATGCATCTAAAATATGCAAAAAAAAATAGATGTTCTCATAAATGAAATAAAAAAATATGTATCCATTTAAGTTGGAAGGGAAGAAAAACGGCGCTCTATAGAAATAAGACAATAACGGAACCTTATACTATCATTCCTGGGAGACACCAAAGGTCTCTTCAAGTACTGTCGATAGTTAGCCTATGCAGATAACGCAGCACTCATGGGGAGGGTCATATTCTTATACACCCTTTTTAATATGATACAGGGTTACATGAACTTGATGGCCAAGTGCACGTACAATACCGGCCTTGTTGTCACTAGGAAGTACCAAATATCTTATGCGATTCTGTCGTCGGTGATGCATTCACCTATAGATTTCTGAAAGAGTAAAGTATTAAGGCCCGATAATTTTCGGAAAGCTTTCACTTAAGTCTAACATCGAGCGCATAAAGCAACAGTTATCTATATAATATTTTAAAATTTTAATTACATAATTCTTTATATACATATATATGTATGTACATACATACTTACATATGCACATGTCTATATTCTTTATTTTCTCTATTACAGTTGGGATTACTCATTCTATTTTGCCGGTGTATTTATTGTCCTATCTGGAGTGGCTGCTTATTTGATAGAATTCTGTGAGAAACCAGTGATTAGCGAGGCATCTCCAGCTAAGAGAGTTTAATTAGTTCATTCAATTTTAAAGTCTAACAAATTTATGCGCATAATTATGTAATTATGCATTTATTTGTATATAATATACATGTACATAAGTGTTGTGTACTGAGGAGTCTTTAACTAAGTCTGTTGTGTTGAAAATGTGTCCTAAATTAAAGAATCAAGTAAATAAATTTAGATATACGAGTATAATTCGAATTTAATTACGGTTACTTAATTTTTTGGCTATAAAGAGTTTGAACATCGGTATTTGAAACTGCAAGCGAAAGTTATTTTTTTCTCCTTTTTTATTTACAATCTGTCGTATGACAATAAGCAAATGCAGTTAAATCTAAAAATATTTTCTTCGTTTATTATTGGCATATCAGCAGTGAAAATTGTGTAGAGTGTTGGGCCAAGCACGCTGCCTTGCGCAACGCCAGCATTAATTTCTTATATTTCGGAAGTGTCTTCACTTACTTTAACATAGAAATGTCCGTAATCTAAGTATATAGTATATAGTATATATATTATTTTAAATAACAACCCTGTCTGTGTGCCGAACTCTGTCAAAGCTTGGTGAATGTCTAATAAAACTGCGGAACAGTACTTTTTCTCTTCCAGACATCTTAGAATGGTTTTGACGAATCGATTGCACTGTTCCGGAGTTCCATGTAGTTGCCAGGAATCCTAATTGATGGTCTGGGATGACGGATAGGGATTCCAGAACTGGCAATAATTGTCAAAGAAATATTCTTCCAAGTTTTTTTGAGAATATTGTCAGCAAGCTTATCGTCCTATAAGAGGACAACTTGTTTTCAGGCAGGCATTTCTTTGGCAATTGTTTGATTGTCCAAGCGTCAATATTATCTGGGCCCGGCGATTTAGAATTTTTCAACTGTGCTGCTGCTTGCACCTCAGATAGTTTATAAAAGGTATGGATTTATCCATTTGACATGGACATTCAAGATAAGCTTCCACACTCTGTTGCTGGTAGTTACTATTTAGGTCGAACGGCTCAAAAGTTCTCTTAAGGGGTTGCCAAATGCATCGGCTTTTTTTTTTGTCGGATCTACACCATGAGTTATCTCTATATTTCACTGGTATTTGCCGCTTCGGGGCGCTCTCCATAGATTACTATCGCCATTGTTATTTGGTTCGGTGTTCTTAAGAAATTCAGCTAACGATTCTTCTTTCAGCTCTGCCAGCTTGGATTATACATAATTATTTTATTGCTTTAATAAGCGAATGGTGAAATATTATTTTGTATGATAAAACAAGTTCCTGAAAAGTTTCCCAGTATATGCAACCCTGCTTTAGAATGGATGCTCTATTATACGGATTAAAATGGAGGGTAGGACCCTGACAACCGCACCAGGGTATAAAAATCTATAAACGGGAATGTTGTTGGGTGCGTTCGAGCTATGTAATAACTACCGAAAAATTGCCGCCTTGTTGCCTGTTTGCAACTGTGCTACTGATACTCTGCTGTAACATTGTAAATTATTTATCCACAGGAATTATGCTTATTCCATGGAGTAGCTTGAAGGTTTACTCTGTTTACGTTTTTGCTATGAAGAAACGAAGAATCCTGTCTATTTCTTTCATTTTGAATGTGATTTCCAGCAATGTAAATTGCCCCCAAGGGTGGTAGCGATTCTAAAAATTCAACGCTTTGCTGGGTTATTGTCAAACTTTATCTCCTTTGTATTTAACAATCGCGAAATAATTTTTACAATATTAGATTCACCGCAAAAAGTTATAGTAAACTATATCTTTAAATTTCTTGTAGTTAAACGGAACAATTGATTATTTTGCAACTAAACAATTGATTTTGACAAGCAACCACCATACAGCTGATAGATTAACACCACCTTTAATGAATTCGCCTTGATTTCCCCTTTCTGCTTAGCAGTTAAAATGCTCCTTTACTTGGGGTCTTCACCTGCTTTCAATGCTCGCTTTCTTCTGAAAGCAAGCGACATGTCGCACGTAAAGAGCATAAAGTTGAAAGTATGCTTCGTCTCGCAAACCGATCGGTAAGCGAGCGCTCGCATGCTTTTAACTGTCATTTTTGTAGTTCGACAGTTATTTTCGCATTTCGCAGCATCATTCATTGTGGCAACAACGTTTTAATAAGATATATTGATAAAATCGAGTGTCGCGTTACTGATCTTTGTAAATTAATTAATTTATACCGACAATGTGAGTGGGTTTGGAGTTTGAATAGCACGCAGGACACGAACCTTCTTGCTCTACGACATGTAAAAAAGTATGCTTTCAAAATGCCCAGTGAACAAATCTCTCTCTCGCTTGCGACGACAAGAAGCGGAAAGCAATCGACAATTGAAAGCAGGTGAAGACCGCCCTTTAAATAGAACTTTGCAAGAATTCAGTTTAATTTACAGAGTTGCATGGCTGTCAAATTCGTTTAAAAACAATGCAAGGGAAGTTTTCAGCGTTGTTTCAATTTATTTATGTGGTTTAAAGATTTGCCTTAGATTATGTTACATAATAATTTTTATTTAAACATTGAATATAATATTGATTTATATGAAGAGCTTCAACACAGGAACTTTTTAGCAAGTTTGGCAATTGATTTGTTTCCTGTTTTATACATTTGCTGTCACCTTTATGAATTCGCATTGACTTCAAGTCAAGAATGATAGAGAAGAAGATTGTGCCTTCCCAAAATGCGTGACGTCACAATAGTGAAGGACCGAAAGAGACTAAAACTGGAAGAGCGACCGACGAAGAATATTGCCAGTTTTGAAATTGGTTTGCCAAAACTAAAAAAATTTTTAATTTTAACCTTCTTACAATTGCACAAGAAATTTGCTTATTAACATATGGCTCATTAACAAAAAGACTGTCATAACCCAAAAACCAGCAACCGAGAAAAACTGCATTGAAGTTTTGAGTTTGCATATACTCCCTAATAAAATTAAATGATTTTTTGTTGTATTGAACATTTATGCATACTCAAATCGATGATTGTATTTTATGAGTTTTGGTAAAACTCAGTTCAATTAAATGTGTTGCAAACAAAACAAAGTAGTCAGCAAACAGCTGATTAGTTAGATTAAATTCAACCCTTCAATATCTGCCGTTTAAACGACAAACAGAGTTAAACTTGCACTGAAAAACTGGCCCTTAGTAAATGAACGACATGTATGTATGTACAGATAGATATTAATGTGAGGTTAGCACTGCGACCGATGGGTCTATTGTGCCCTCATGTGCTTTACAGCATCTCAACCAGCCCCAGCATCTCCAGGAATCTAAAGATCGATCCTGGGGATAGGGACTGTATGTGCTGATCCTTGGGCCATAGTGTTCCTAAGCTCCTCTCCCTTCTTCGCGCTACAGCATCGCACTCCAGAAGTAGGTGCGTTGGGGTTTCCCTGGCAAGGTCACAGTAGCGACACTGGTCGTTCGACCAGATCCCCATCTGGTACATGTGCCCTTTCAGTCTACAATGTCCTGTCAGAATGCCTGTCAGGATACGGAGTTTGGCCTTAGGGAGGTTTATTAGTAATTTGTACCTTTTGTTATTATACCCCCCTAGTAGTCTCTTTGCCTGGACCAGTCCAGGTATGCCTTTCCAGTGTAGCTCCCTTAATCTCCTACACTCTTCCCTCATATGTACATACATATGTATGTGGTTGCATCCTTAATGGAGATAATGGAGATTGTCCTGTTATATTTCAAAGATCTGGAAAATTGATAAATATTGTCAAATTACTATTGAATTTGAATTATTTGATAATTTTACACTTCAAGTATCATATTTCAGAGTTGTAATTTCCATGGTCGAATTTTCGAAGCGAAATTTATTTTGGGTGAAACTCGCAATAGTCGTATTGAATCAGGGCGAATGAAAACATTTCGGGTGAATATTTTTTCAGGCGAAACTCCCAATAAGTGTGATTGTATGCCGCAGAAGTATGGACGCTAACAAAATGATTAAAAAAAAAAGAAAGTTTATGCACCTCTTCGAAATAAGAAAAGGCACATCGCTGGCTTTTACAAATATACATTGTAACTCAAGATGAACGAAAACATAAGCATGCATATCTTTTTTGTATCTGTTGTAATATTTGAACAAGTGGACTTAGCACATCTGCAGATTTAGCCGACGAGATTGGAATATTTTTTTTGTTTTTTGTAAGTGTATTTCTTTATTTTTATTTAGTCACATATTAAACCGTACGCCCTTTGTAATTTCTTCTTTTACAATAGTCTTTTTTTCTTTTGGTTTGGTTGATGCAATTTTTGCCGTTTAAATTCCTTGCAATATTTTATCTAAAATGGTCAATTGGAATATGCTCATTAATGCAAGAATTCGTACATATGTAATGTTTATATTTATGTATTATTAAGTGTTAATTATTATAAATGAAAATATTTAAAGTTATAATTTAAGCAGAGAGCATAGAATGGTGTTAATTTTTTTTTCAGTAACTCGTTAAAACGTGATTTGTAAAGGTTAAACAAACGATATCTCCAGGGAATTTTGCTATATGTTTTCAATGTGTTTTATTTTATTTTTTTGAATTTTTAATTTTTTTTAATTTCAATAATTCCAATAATAATATATAGTCGTGTTACGATTGAATCTTGGAAACAATTATTTATTTATGCTGAATTTAAGAATTAATGATTGCTAAATCTCTCAGAGTAACATGATATAGGAATACTAATTTCATCTTGAAACTTTGCATTTAAAAGATTTTTTGTTTATATGAATTTAAGTTTTTATTCCTTGTTGCCACAGAATTTTCAATTAATCTGGGCCCGAATCGCGGCTACACGATTCGAATCGCACATAATTGATAGATTTTCTTTACGTGTTATCGAGTTCCGTGATCTCAAATGCAAATTTCAAATCGAAATCGAGCCGATATCAAAGGCTGCATTTGAACCCTGATAAAATGAGCCAGATTGCAATGGAAAGGTTGACATAGATAATAGGTTGATTCAGGTTGGTGGAAGGCCAAAAAAGTGTAGCTAAATTTTATTAACTTTTTCCCTCATTTGAAAATACATAAGTACGTGCAATTTATCGATGCAACTAATTTTCGTGGTACATATGCACATAGTAAAATTAACGTTTTGTTTCGCTGGCAAATTGATTTACTGTGTGGCATCAAAAAAAAGGCCAACACGACGCAACGCAGTTTCAGATAAAATTTGAGCTACAGAAATCAAACCAACAAACATACATATGTACGTACAAATGAAGAACGTTTGTATTTACACAGGTGCATCTCACTGCACAATTCTTATTTTCATTTATGTATGTATGTATGTATGTATGCTTATCCACTTATGCATGTACATATGTACATATGTATAAAATCTTAACTTCACTTTTTATTATGCAAAATAATGTATTCGTTATTTTTTTTATAATTATAATGTACATATTTTATATCTTTCAAATGTGTTTCTAGGTATTGTAGGTCATTAAATAACTTTAAAATATACATGTTTGTTTCTATGTATTTAATTGTATGCAAGTAATTTATTATATTGGTTGTTGGTATTTTTGAAAGCCCATTCAATTATTTTCTTTTTTTATGTTTTTGTCTTTTTTATATTTCTAAAAGCGGCAATGCATTTACAGCACAAATCTTACTCATTACGCGCTAAAAGTCTAAGTAATTGTTTGCGCGTATATAATAAAAAATTGGAACAAGAAAATACAACTACAATGCACTATCAGTGACTTTGGATGCAGTGATAGCGTTTCAATATATTTTTATTTAGTATGTTCACCATTTTTAATTCATATTTTGATTTAATTTTATTTCGTTTCGATAAATGTAATAAGCAATGCATTAAAATAATGATGTTGACTTTTATTTGGTTGTTCTAATATTTTGTGTGTATGTATGTATGTATATAACTATGCAAGTATTTTTAGATTCGTTCACATTTCTTTTCATTTAAGCATATTATGTTTTGAAATGTCAGCTTCTTCCTTACAAACATTTCACTTCTTAAGTTGTTTTAAAATAAAATACTAAACAAAAATATTGAAACAAAAATACAATAGACATAAGAAATTACGAGCAAATTATCTTTAGTTATTAAATGTTTTTTTTTTGTTTTGTTTTATATATTTATTAGAAAAAATCACTAACACCAGCCGCAGCTGAGAAGTGCCACTTAACAGCAGCCGCTACTGGCCGATCCAGACTGATTACCAGCGCCCGGCAGTGAAGGATTTGTTGGGGAATGCTGTTGTCCTATCTTAATGCCATTTGCCTGCAGAAGAAAAATAGTTAAATTAGAATTCGACTTTTCTATCACTATTTACATTTGTGTATGTTATAGATACTCACTTCATTGTTTATATCGAAAACGCCTTCTTGAATTTTCTCGTAAATCTCCTTTGCAGTGTTGATGAATGCCTCCTCTACATTGGCAGCTGTGCGAGCCGATGTCTCCATAAAGACAAGCCCGTGTTCGCGTGCAAAGGCTTCACCCTCCTCTTTTTTCACTTCTCGCCGTGAGTCCAAGTCGCTGAAAGGAAATTAATATACATTTGTCCATATAAGTAATATAAATATGTGGTCACAAGCGATAATCGCCTAAGTCCTGTGTTAAAGCATAGGACTTAGGCGGTTATCGCTTGTGCCCCAGAAATATAAATATTAATACAAATATAAATGCAAACATATGTATGTAATGGTAGTGGTTTGACAATTTTTGGCATTTTTAATTCTTTCTTTTACTTCAAACTTTTTTAAATTAAATTCAATTAATCCTTTAACAAAAGCAACATAAACCAAGGTTTTAAGCATTGTAATATGTAAAATTATTATTTAAATTTTAGAGGAAAAAAATGTTTAAAGCTTTTTAAAAATATCTAAAATAATTGTTAATTTGGGTGCTATTTATATTTAAATAATGGCAATAATAATTACTTCGTTTTCATCAATTTCAGGGGGTCCTTTACTCTCGCGGGTTTAAAAAATCGATTTTTTTTTAATTTAATTTGTTTCTATATGTATCCAAGAACAAGCCACAGAGAGGATTTCGTAGAAATCACATTCCTTTGCATGCTTCTGGGATCCGTAATGTACCCGTCTCCATCAAGTTATAGCCCGTAATTTATCTTTAAACGCATTTTCCCGAAAGTAGTGTTTTTTTAGCTGCCGAGTCAGACTTTTCATAAAAGGATTGGTCCGATTCTAAATTTGTTTTATTGTATTGTTCAGTGAACATACCGCTATGTTTTCTCGAGTACGATTTGCAAAATTTTATTTTGTTCCATTTTTAGCCTTTAATATGTTAAAAATTTAAGTGAAAATTTAATATTTTCACAAATCGTTAAATAAATTTTACAATTTGCAGAATAAAACAAGTAAGAAAAGCTAAATTCGGGCGAAACTGATTTTTATATACCCTCGCGATGTATTTTTGTATGGGCGGTGCCCATAATTTCATAAAGACCCAATTTCTTTGTTTCAAGTTGCTGCTAGTATTAAACTTTTCTCAAGTTGTTCCAATAAATACTGAAAAACGAAGTTTTTTTGCAGTTTTCAATATTTGCGTTATATGGAAGTTGGGCGTGCTTTGGTCCGATTTCAAAAATTATTGACGGTGATGCTAGTGATATCAAGGTCAAAATGTTCACCAATTTTGTGACGATACATTACATCGTTATTGAGATACCTACAGACTTTTTTTATAAGTTGGCGTGGTAACGCTCATTTTTAAAAATTTAATAAAAATCAAGTCTCATAATTAGCTATCTCTCTAAATATCAAATTTTAATTAGTATGTTCCAATAGATAAAGAAAAAACGAAATTTTTGCATTTTTTTTAATTTCCGTTATATGGGAGGTGGGCGAGGTTATGGTCCGATTTGTGACTACCTTACACTGTTATTGAGATGAGAAATTTTTTCTAAGTGGGCGTGGCAACGCCCATTTTTCAAAATTCCATAAATATCGAATTTCTTAGTCCAAAATCGCACCAAATACTGAATTTCACTCAATTTGTTTTGATAGATACCGAAAAAATGAAGTTTTTGCTTTTTCCAAAACTTCCGTTATATGGGATGAGGGCGTAGTTATGATCCTTTTTCAAATATTGTCTACGATAATAATAGCGATATCAAAGTAAATATGTCCACCAAATTTTTTATAAGTGGGCGTGGCAACGAACAGATGGACGGACAGACAGCCAGGGCTAAATAGATTCCTCTTTTCATTCTGATCATTTTATGTATATACATACATATGTATATATGTCGATATCTATCATGATTATTTTTTGCTGTTACAAACAACCGTTATGCGAACAAAGCTATAATACATACCCTTGTGTACAAGTACGCTCGTGTATAAAAATTCTGTCTCGGGAAAACATAGCCAACGTACCTGTGGTTATAAAGAATATTTAATTTCGGATTACAGATTATCAAACTGGCCAGAATTTTACTTAAGCGGGACCCATGCAGTTTCAACATCAATTTAGTCAATGACGTTTCGAGGTCGACAATGATATTTTTTGGTATTCAATACAAACATTTTTAAGTCAAAACATGTATCTTTAAAATAAATAAAAATTTCTTAAATCCGTTCTGTAGTTTCTTCGCAATTTATTTCCCAAAAACCGCTCGATGTCAGGCCTTGGGAGTAAAGGACCCCCTTAACACTCGTCGGGCACGACTAATATTTTTCTTTTGATATCAATCAAGACAACAATAGAACAAATTACTAAAAAACTAAGGGTCTGGGTAATTAACTTGAATCGTTTTAAAAAATAAATGTGTAAATAAAAAAAATTTTACTTGGAGAAATAAAAATTTAATAAGACGAAATAAATAAATATAAAGTGAATAAATAGTAGTTACTAACCTCTTGTTGCCAATTAACATAATAACCATATTTGAATTCGAGTGTTGACGGGCATCCTCCAGCCATGTGGTTAAGTGGTTAAAAGTCTCCCTACGCGTAATGTCGTATACCAATAAAGCTCCTGCTGCTCCACGGTAATAAGAGCGTGTAATTGATCTACAGTAAAAATGGCAAAATTATAAAACAACTTTAATAAGTTAATCCGCCTGAATGCTTACCTAAACGCTTCTTGGCCAGCTGTGTCCCAGATCTGTAGTTTGATTTGTTTTCCGTCGATGGTGATCATGCGCGCACCAAATTCCACGCCAATTGTTAAATCATGCACAGGCTGGAAACGCTTATCGGTGAATTGAAGCAAAAGGCATGATTTTCCTACACCTGTGGGTTGAAGATAATCAAATGTAATTTTTATTTTATGCATTTTTTTTTGCAGTAAATCGAGCGTCATTCATTAGTCAAGTTACAATTATTCTCAACTACAAATATGTATGTATTTAATTGATTTGATTACCATTGAGTCTGCGTACAGAATTTCATATTTGTATGTACATACATACATACATATGTACATATATAGTATATATACATAAATAATAAATGTATATACAAATAGTATACATACATATACATATACCTAGACTTTTGTAATCTAGCATTGTAAAATGCGAAAACAACACCCTTTGTAACAGCTGTTCACCATCGCAGATTTGTATATCATAAATTACATCAATTACAATGTATCAACCCATAAATTTTGATTAGTGCTAGCATGCTCTTCTTTAGCATATTAAGGATTACTTCCTACTGCGTTATTGCCATGTCTAATTCCATGTACATGTAAAAAACAGCTGAAAACCCCAGATAACAATTGGTCCGCCCATTTTCCTGCTACCCTACATAGTTGCTTTTACTAACAGCTCAAACCAGGCATCAACACAATTGTATATACCTCACCTCTATACAGTTACGCCTGCAATAATACCAAATTATTGATTTTCCAAAGTTTGTTTTCAAGTTATTGTCCCATGCTTTCGTCATCACATAGTCATCGCTTGCTACCAGCTGCAATTATTCGAGAGCCAGCATAAGCGAAAGCTTTCAGAAATACACCTGATCTTATTATTTTGCAATCCCTACGTGTTACTTGAATATTTCCTGGGCAGTCGAGCGGAACCTAAATGCTTACATAGTAATAATAAATCTTGCAAAAGTTCCACATTTTGCACAAAAAAAAACCAAGTCATAGGATTTATCGCCGCTTTCTGTACATCATAGGCAGTTTTTTATTTTCTTTTATGTACTCACCAGTATCTCCAATTATAATGTATTTAAATAAATATGCGTAGGACATTTTTGTTTATAATTCCTGCTACTTTGTTGGTTGTAAATATCACAAAAATTAATTATTTTACTTAATTCTCACACAACTGAAACGCAATTTGTGTTCAAGTCGCAGTCGTCCCGTTTTCTTTTCACTTTTCCTTTGTCTTCTTGTCAAATTTTTTCTGAAGTTCATCGTGGTGAGGTTGCCATACTTATAATTTTCTTTTCTATTTAACACAACTACCCTACAAGAACAGTGCCGGTAAATTTACCGTACACCATCAGGTCAGTGGCTGAAAAAATTTTATCCGCACTTAGAACAAAGTTGCTATCAGTTTCTTATGGCCTCTATGTAAAAACTGATGTCAACAAATGTGTACGTGTGAAATTGTATTTCACTATACCACATTTATATTACCGAATAGACAAACATATAGCTCTACTGCTCACTCTCGCTCTATTTACTGGGTCTATATGCTCCCTATAAAATCATCAGTACTGAAAATATTTCTCTATACCTACATCAAATGATATTTCCTTTTTTGTTTGATTTAATAAACAAGTTTTTTTATGTTTTCAATTAAATTTTATTGATTAACTACAAGCTAATAACTTTAATCATGATAAAGAAATTGAAATATCCCACGGCTAGAACAAATGTGACTAATTTGGTAACAATCGAACAAGTGAACGCAAACGCTTAGCTACTTTGTTTGCTAACCATTACGGTCTTTTAGGGCTACTTTTGGCGATATATTTATTTATTTATTTATTTAGTTACATATGTCTAACAACAAGTATAGTAATAACAGACATTTCCCGAATAGTTAATTTAATATGACACATTAGTTCTTAAAACTTAATTGCCTATTTAAAAATTATTTGAAGGAATTTGAGTAAATTACAAAGAAATTCGAATCGAGTGTAAAATATTATTGACTAGACATTAGGTATATATCCAATTATAATTTAGTTGCACTAGGATAAGTAAAATCAACATCTAAAATATTTGAAAAATAATTGTAATCCGATAAAGTTCTGTTGATTGGCGCATTCGCATCGTAAACCGTTCTACTTGGCCTAACCCAAAAAGCATCAAACCGACGCAAATTACGGCTGGGAACATAGAAATGGATTTTTGCAAGTAGGGACTGACAGTCAATTTTTCTTGAAATAATACACAGTAAAAAAGATATAGACAGCGAAGTTCTTCTATTATGCAGAGTTGGTAGGCCAATTAACCGACAACATGAGCCATAAGTTGGCCATGTATCAAAAAAGTTTAATAAGCGCAGAGCAAAGCGTATAAATACCTTTTGTTCCTTTTCTAGACGATTTATATGAACACTATGACTTGGCCTCCAGATAAAGGCAGCATATTCGAGTTTAGAATGTACAAACACGGTATAAAACATCTTGATAGTATAAGGATCAGTAAACTCAGAAGAGTGCCGTCTAACAAATGCAAGCATAGCAAAGGAGTCGGTGATAGTTTTATTTAAGTGCGTAGTAAAAGTGAGTTTTGAGTCGAAAAATATTCCAAGATCTTTATAAGATCTTGAATAAGATGTTGCTAGTGGTATTTTTGATTTAGAAAATGTTACTTTATGGCATTTCTTGATGTTAGTAATATCCGATTCTCAATACACCAAATGTGAAGCTTATTGAGCTGCGATTGAAGCTCAACCGCATCATTTACGCATCTAATATCAGAATACATTTTTAAATCATCGGCAAACAGAAGAAACTTAGCTTTAGAAAAACAAGACCTAATGTCATTTATAAAAAGCAAGAAAAATAGTGGGCCCAAAATACTTCCCTGTGGAACCCCTGAAAGACCAATAAATGACTTAGGGCCAGTTTTTCAGTGCTGGTTTAAACTCAGTTTAAACTAAGTTTAGTTAAACTCAGTTTAAATTTAAACTTAGTTTTCTTGCGCTCAATTAAATTTGTTGCAACCAAAACGAAATAGTCAGCACGCAGCTGATAAGTTACACTAAGTTTAACTGTGCGCAATCGGCCGTTTAAACTCAGTTTAAACTCCGTTTAAAGTTGACTGAAAAACTGCAAACTGAGTTTAAACTTAGTTTAAACGACAAACAGAGTTCAACTTGGAATGAAAAACTGGCCCTTAGACGAAGAGCCATCAATAACCACTTTACTAGTTCTTAATCTGAGGTAGGACCTAATCCACTCCAAGAAACACGAATGTATTCACATACATTTTAATTTGGTCAATAAAACATTATGGGAGATCTTGTCGAAAGCCTTCGAAAAATCAGTGTATATCACATCTAGTTGAAAACCATTGTGAAAAGTTGAAAAACAATCATCCGTAAAGATTGCGAGGTTGATTATTGTGGATCTGCCAGTTACAAAGCCGTGCTGATTTGGACAGATCAAGAGCTTGACATTAAAGTAAAGTTTTGTTTTGACTATACCTTCGAAAATTTTGGCAATTGTGGTTAATTTGCTAATCGGCCTATAATTTTGTACGTCGCATTTTTTACCAGATTTAAAAATCGGCGTAATTGACGATCACTTCCAATCGTCAATAAACAGTCCTTCAGAAAGAGATTTATTGAAGATTAATAGCAAAGGCTTCACTAGGGAAGTACAGTTTTTAAACAATGTGGCAGAGAAACCATCTGCGTCCATCTGAGACGAGCTTTTTATACCATCAATAATATCAGCTTCGGTTAGAACAAGTAAACCTAAATCTAAGGTGGATGTGCTATTAGTGAAATTTTTACGAATATTTTAGAGTTCGTCAACGGACAGGTCATTATCAGATGCGAATTTAGACGAAAAGAAACTAGCGAAGAGGTTAGCCGCCACGGACACAGAAGCCTCATTTTCACATGTCGCAATATTCTAATTTATCATTCTTGGTCTGAACCCAGTCTGACGCAGCAAAAACAATTTTACAATAGGTACGTTCAAACAACACCGTACAATGCAAATAATGAATGCTTTAAATATGAGTTGACCACATCGAGCTTTCATTTTTTATAAATAAAATGCGCACATACTTATCAAAAGAAAGATCTTTTAATAACCGTGCTATACACTTACATATGAATATATGTACATACAAATTAAAAAATCCGTTAAATACTTTTCGTAATGAAACTATGTATATACAATTTTCACAAAACTAATTTTCACCTCTATTAACTCCCCCTTCTCTGATTTGCATCCCAAAAAGTGAGTTCCATTGGAATCTGTTCTTAACTTGTTATAAGAGCTCTTCAGTTCATGTAGCCCAATGACATATTATCGGCAAGAATTATGTTGGGAGTTCACAAGCCGTTTTATTTGTCGTATATCTGTAGTTCGCTATTGGAATAACAGTGGAGCGTTATTAATCAGCAAATCGCTTATAATAAACTTGAGCGATCGGTTTCCTTAAAATATGTACATATACATACGTACATTTCTGTTTAACTTTATTTTAAATTTTGTAGTGCGTTTCTGTAACCCATTTCGATCGATGTTCTCGACTCAAATTCTCGATTTGACGTCACTCTCACTCAATGTGTTTCTGTAAAATAATTACTCGATTCAATCGATAGTCAGCTGATATGTTCCATTCCATTTCAGTAGGAATGCTCGATTGAATGTGTTTCTGTAACCAAATTGAATGAAATACTGTCGATTGGTTTTCTCACTTCCATTTAAGGTGATGACAAAAAAATTTTTCGTTAAATTCAAAATGTAATTAGTTGAATTTAAAGCAAATGTAAGTATATTTTTGTTAATATATTATATATGAATAGTTAAAAAAGATTTAATGCATTTTCTTTACAGAGAAGTACGTCGGGGCGTGTTACGAATGGCCAAAAGAGGCGGTTACTGCACTTAATGAAGCAGCACCGCAGCGTTGGAAGGGGCCAATTTATGAAACCAAACGCGAGGAAGGAGCACGAAGAGGTTTGGGCTGCCGTCGCTGCTGAATTAAATGCATTGGAAGGGTCCCACAAGTCCCCTAATCAGTGGAAAAAGGTAAAACTAAAATATTCTTGTGTATAGCATTACAATTTACATATGTGTGTTGGTTTTTTTTTAGTGTTGGATAGACTGGAAATCGGCAGTCAAGAAGCTGCACAATGTCCACAGAGCGTTCGCCAGACGAACTGGAAACCTGCCGTTGCAGGACGGTCCAAAACCGTTGAATGCCATGGACCGGGAAATTCTGGAGTTTTTTTCCAGCGACATGGTGGACGGTGATGGGCTCACTCCCGAAATTGGTTTGTCGGTGAGTAACGTCTGTCAAAATTTAAAGTTGTGATTATAAATGTGATAATAAAATTGGTGTATATTGCAGACAACTGCTGAAATGGTCGATGTTACCATTGAGGATGAGGGTGATGCTACTGCCAACATTGGGTTGGACGTAAGTAACATATTACAAAACTAAAAACTAAGCTATTTAGTGATCCGTTCGGAATTCTAGGCAAACGCGGACAGTTTGGACATCTTCGAAGTGGAGGCACTTGAAGAGGTTGCAATGGGTCAGGTGCTTGAGGTTGTGCCAAACAAACAGCAACCCAAACAGCGCACAAACCAAAGCTGTGTGGAAGAGGCGAGCAGTCTCATTGAAAATCACCATGCGCAGCTGAAAGAGATTTTGGAGAGACAACACAAGGAGCACATGGGTGTTTTAAATGGAATTCACGATACACTAAGAGCTCTGCTGGAAACCATGAAGATGAGAGCCAAGCTGGAAATCTCATAAATATTCCTTTTCTTCTAGCGACTGTTGCATAAGGAGTAGGCACAGCAAAATATTCATATTTTCTAAATATTATATTCATCTCTGAATATAATCGTTATTTTTTAGTTTTATAACTTAATTTTTAATTTAAAATGATATTGACATTACTTTTATATTAATGGGCATTTTGTTATTATTTTTTAAAACATCTACAGCCGTAGTCACATAAATTGCACACTTTTTTACATTATTTACACTTTTTAAATCTTTCCATTCGTTGTTTTCCAAAATATTGTAATTTCTCTATATTGTTCACACTATTTTCCTTTCATTAATGTATTCAAAAACAATTGTCTATTTTTTCACACTATTTTCTTGTTAGGAAAAGGATTTCTTTTTTTTTTTAAATAGTTGTTATTTCTGTTATATATTCATAATATTAAAAAATAGTAACAAAATGCCCATTAATACAAAATTAATGTCAATGTCATTTTTAATAATGCAGTGTATATATAGTCCTAATAAAAAAATAGATATAAGCATTTTTTTAAGGCTGTGAAGTAAAGCTTCTTTATTTATAGAATAAATGAATTAAGAATGGTTTTAAAAAACTTTCATTAGTATTATTAACGCCTATATTTTCTATTTTGTAGAACATAGACCATTGGATATAAAATTATGTATGCAAAAGTGATTTACATAATATTAGATTGGCATGTATAATATGTATGTACATAACTTGTAAATATGTATATACATATATCGGGTTGGGGCCAAGGCTTTGCGTATGTACACCAATAGCAGTAGCTGCTTCAAACGGGGTTACATAGTCGCGCTCCAATTGTTGTTGCATTGAAATCTATTCCCGGAAGGACAGTAATGTTCACTACAATCGACTGTGGAAGCATTTGTATGCATCAATTACGAGTGTTGGAAATAAATGTTCCACTTTTTACCGATGCACCTGTATGTGAATTAACTACAAAAGTGGTTTCTTAAAATAGTATTTCGTATAGCTCTTCCTTCATTTAAAATGTTAAGTAATGAACCATTGTCTCCATGCGGAGAATTTTCAAGTGGATCAACTTCAGGAAGTGGAAAATTATATCTCTTTCGAATATTATGTAGCGTACAGCATGCATTAATTATTGATCCTGCAAATGAGGGGTTCACCATTAGGCCACGGTCTTGGGAAAGGCACCCAAATAATTTTTTTAAAACTCCATTAAGGCGTTCCACACAATTTCGAGCTCGTGCGTGAGAATCGTTGTAGCTTTGCTGACTAATACTCTCTACATTTCTGAATGGAGTCATTAGCCACGGCTGCAACGGATATCCAGAGTCTCCAAGCAACCATCCTGTGGACCCATTGGCAGTGTACTCATTCAGCATATGGGACTTTAGTGTACTGCTTTCCCATATGTAGGCGTCGTGCGTACTTCCCCCATATCTTGCAAAGCACGCCAGGATATTTAAATCAAAGTCGCACACTAATTGCACATTTTTGGAAAAGTATCCTTTTCGATTAATGTAGCAGTGTTCTACTGCAAGTGATGGTTTCTTAATTTTGACGTGAGTGCAGTCAATCGCTCCTAAGATGCCAGGAAATCCAGTAGCAGTGAAGAACCTGGAAGTGAACATAAACTTAAGCCAGCTATAAATAACCATTAATCTTCAAGATTATAACACTTCACTTGCCGTTGCTTCACAATATTCTGCTGCTCTAAGGTAGTTGGAAAAATGATGTAACGTTGCGCCATATGATTTTGCAAAATCTCTGTAGTTTGATGCACTATGCGGCTTACCATGGTCTTACTTATAGGGCAAACAAAATCCTGACCTACGTCCCTAAGAAATGATCCTGTAGCATAGTAATGCAGCGCTACACACAACCTAGTGGAGTTTGGAATAAATGTACTTCTTACTGCTGTGTCCATAAAAGGGTCGATTTCCACAAGGAGTGCCCGTACTGCAGTTCTGCTGAAGCGGAATAACTCAAGAAAACGCGGCTCGGGAATGCTGAATGGATCTGTCGAGTCCCTTAAAGTGCGCCTTTGTATTCGCAACATATTCCTTCTGTCATGCCGTATGGCGAGCTTTATTACCAATAAACTCATAGCTGAAACACAATCAATTTTTATTTATTAATAAGAATTAGATATTTGTGCACACATTTCTATAATGCTTACTTTTCTCAATAATAGTTTCTCAAACATGAAGTTGTCAGTCCGATTCGATAGATTTCTTGTCGATTGGCGTTCCATTTCTCTCACTGTTTCATATTTTGTCGACTTATGCTTACAGAAACACTCGTTCTCGATCAATCGACTAATTTGGATCGAATCGAAATGACGTCACTATAATCGAGTATATTGTCGATTCCTTACAGAAACGCACTACTGGTATTTCAACAGTGGACTATAGAAATATTACAAATAAAACTGCTTGTGAATTTCCTAACTAAACATACCTTTCCGAATTGTTATTACAATAAGAACATTTAACATGAGGAACGAAAACAACAAGTTTACAACTGTGGTATTACGATTACACAATACGACAAATAACAAGCACATTTGTTGTTTTATAGAAAGTTGGGGGGTTCACAAGCCGTGTTATTGGTTGTATCTCGTCGTATCGTGTATTGTAATACAACAGTTGCAAACTTGTTACTGTTTCACATGTTACCCGACATCTCCACAGAAAATAGCTGATGTCCTAAAATAGATGTCAGAAAATATATTGTGAATGGAGACCGCTTATTTCTTCATTTCAGCCATTTATGTCAGCGTTTATGTCTTGGCATCTATTGTATGAAATAAGCTGTCAATTTGTTACTTTGACAGCTAGTTTTTTATTTGGCTGTAAATTTTGAGGGGTCAACATCGAAGATATTTTCATTCAGATGCAAAAACTGAGTTGTTTTCTATTGCATTTATTAATGTTTATGTATTTGGGAGGAAAGAAAACATATTTCTTTTATTATTTTCAGCATATTTGCGCTTTATTAAACGAACTTACTTGTTTGACGCCATCTTACAAATGTTTATGTCAAG
Source organism: Philophylla caesio (assembly GCA_963971545.1). Classification (NCBI taxonomy): domain Eukaryota; kingdom Metazoa; phylum Arthropoda; class Insecta; order Diptera; family Tephritidae; genus Philophylla; species Philophylla caesio. Next base: position 75,593,436 of record OZ020606.1, read on the forward strand.
ACATCTAACTGCCCACACATAAAAATTTACAAAACATTTCTAATTTCTCTGAGGTGTATAGTTGCGAAATCTTTTAAATCGTCATGTTTTTATAAAAGATACATAAGTTTTAAATGCAAAATAGCTTTTCTATATGCTAATTATAAAGAAATTATGATTGCTTAATCTAATATAAAGCATGAAAAAGCTCTGCGAAAAAAAACTGATGGAGTAGCCGTATTTTGTCTGGTCAAGGATATTTCTTTCAGGACGGCCGAAGAAGGCTTACGCAGAAAGCAGTTTTGCGCAAACAATACTCGTAGTTCATCAAAAATAATTTTTATTTTTTCATCATGATTAAAGTTAGTAGCTTGTAGTAAATCAATAAAATTAATTTGAAAACATAAAAAAACTTGTTTATAAAATCAAACAAAAATAGGAAATTCACATCATTTGATGTAGGTATAGAGAAATATTTTCAGTGCTGATGATTTTATAGGGAGCATTGACCCAGTAAAAAGAACGAGAGTGAGCAGTAGAGCTATATGTTTGTCAATTCGGAAATATAAATGTATTAGTGGCTTTAAGAAACTGATAGCAACTTTGTCTTAAGTGCTAACAAAAGCCATTGAACATCAGATGTACCTTAATTTGACCGGCTCTTGTAGGGTTTTTTCTGGCTTACTGCTTGAATACCAGCTACAATAGTAAACGAAATATCACAGTGCTTTTATAAGCTCCTCTATTATTTCAATAGCACACTATAGAAATACGACCACGGCTTTTGAACTTGCTAAGTGGCACTTCTTATATGTCCGTATGAGTGCCTCTCTAATTTTTTGTCTTCGGTGAAATACAACCCTGTGTGCACAACAACTCTACATCAATGAATGAAGAGTTGTCAAAAATTTTCACAAAACGAAAAACCAGTGAAAAGAAGAGGGCGAGAAACTAAAGATTTTTCGTATGAAAGACCAGTTTAATTTTAATATATTTCACACCTAAATTTTCGAGTCAATAAATTAAATAGGCTTATAATATTCTGTGTTCTGAAATTTTAAAAGCGGGTTCACAAAAGTGGTTAACACGCCCAGCCTAAGGAGAGGAGCGAGCACTTCAATTGGTCTTTCTTTTTTCTTAAAAGGGAGAGTCGGAAGAAACATGAAGATGGCGGATAGCACGACGATTCTGCGAAGAAACAGACCAGGAACCAAAGCGAAGGTAAGTGCGGCAAATAGGAACCAGATTTATGGCAATAAATTATGGTGAGAAGTAATTCTGATTCTAGCAACTATTAGTCAATAAACTTATTTATACATATATGAAGCATAAGGTGATGATTTAATTAATTTTGTATTCAAGGATTTCTGTCGTTGGGCTGATGAACCGCTCGAGGAAATGGATAGCACCTTGGCTGTGCAGCAATACATTCAGCAACTAATCAAGCGTGATCCGTCAAACGTTGAACTAATTCTGACAATGCCGGAAGCTCAAGACGAAGGCGTCTGGAAGTATGAACATTTGAGGTGAGTTTATAAGAGTGTTTCATTTTTTTAAGGAAACTAAGTTAATATATTATATCTGCTGACCATGGAATAGACAATTTTGCATGGAGCTAAATGGGCTTGCTGTGCGTTTACAGAAACAATGTTCGCCTACAACATGCACACAAATGACCGCCACCGACCAGTGGATATTTCTGTGTGCAGCACATAAAACCCCAAAAGAATGCCCCGCCATCGATTATACGCGCCACACGCTAGACGGTGCTGCATGCCTCTTAAATAGCAATAAATACTTTCCAAGCAGGTAAGAAAAGAAATATAAGATTATCTATTTAAAGTCCTGGAATACTCAATAACTAAATATTTGTATATATCTACATATATAAACATAAATATATATATATGCATATATGTATGTATGTATATATGATTATATATAAACAAACTTAAAAGAAAGCTCAAAATTTTTTGAACTAGTAATGTTTACAAATATTTTTTGATTTTCTGGTTTATATTATGGTTATTTTTTCTTTTTCGGCAGGGTTTCAATCAAGGAGTCATCGGTAACCAAACTAGGATCGGTATGTCGTCGTGTTTACCGAATATTTTCGCACGCGTATTTTCATCACCGGCGAATATTCGACGAATTTGAGGCTGAAACATATTTATGTCATCGCTTTACGCATTTCGTTACGAAATACAATCTCATGTCTAAGGAAAATCTCATTGTACCAATCAATGAGGAAGAAAACGCAACGCCTGGCGAGAGTGAAGCTTAGAGCTAACAAATACAAAGTGTGGCAAATTGTGTGAAACTAAGAATGTGGCATCCATACATCCAAACAAAGATTGATGAGGCAAAGAAGAATCACATTATAAAAAAACACAACACAGCAACAACAAAACAATAATAACTAGAGAAAATCATAAATAGAAAGGAAATCATTAAAGCATTATAATCACAAAAAGAAAAAAAAAACCAATTGAAAAAATCAGATGCGAAATTATTGAGCGATGAGTAAATCGAAAAGGTTAATGTATTAAAAAAGTAAAGGAAACTAATTAAAATAATACTTTTTGCTAAGCGTATAGGGAGTGAAAGTAAATAGGAGGGAAATGTACGCAATTAAAAAATGTTTGTGCGAAGAAGGTAAAAAAGCGCCGCGCATGCAACCGATTTATGTTATATAGACCATATATAGTTTAAAAAGCGGTTAAAAAATTCTTTAATTAGCAAACCTGCGTGAAAAAACTTCAAATTTAAAATTAGAAAAAAGCAGACATCTAAGGAAATGGATGAAATGCGTATTTAAAGGAAGGTTAGGGGCGCGAAATACAAAGAAAGAAGTAAAAAAAAACTAAAGCCGCTTTAAACAGGCAGCTTAATTAATTACGATAGAATTCTTCTGATAAAATTCTTTTGATTCACCAATAAAGCAGACGCTTAATTCATACTCACATCCATACATACTCATAATTAACTCGCTTGTATCGTATCTAATTGAGATTGTTGTGCCAGATAATTAACATGGGGAACATTCATTGGCATTATTAAACTAGCATAATCATTTGCATTAATTAAAGCGCTGGACTTAGTTTTGTACGGTTTAGTTCATCCAGCAAAAGTAGCGCATGTTTGTAATCAATTACTATATACGATATTTATTATTAAAAATCATATGTATTGTGTAGATTGAAAAATTTTGAATATTAGAAAACAAAAAATCAACCAGCTATACCTTAATTTCCGTTCTTAATTAGTAATGCGACTTTGTGTTCGGCAATAATTAAGAGAGCATACAAAATTATGCTACAGAAATAAATGGCAAATTATTACATTTGCGTCACAATTTATTCCGTTTGTATAGAAACTCCTAAACACCTAAACACTAATACACTGAAAGTCGAACCCTTACTACACGTCACTGTCAGCATCAGTCTAGACACTAAACAAGTAATTATGCACCGTTAGAGAAACCTGTTCAATAAAACTTTCGACATGCTCATTTAAAAGCAAAGTATATTTACTGTATTTTAATTTGCAAAGATTTTACTTACAAAAATAAGTTCACACTTAACCTTAAAGTAAAAGCAAATAAATTTAAAAAAAAGAAGAAATTAAGTAAAATAAAAGAGGAATCTTTGTAATATTCCAATATTAAAGAGCGAATACACCAACAAAACAACTTAACAGATTTAACAAAGAATCAATTCATAAAGAAGAAACCCATGGAATGAACACAAAAACATATTTATAGTCTCCACAGTTTTGGATATTTACCAATAAACAAGAGCATCAACAAAATGACAACCATCAACCAACATATAAAAACCTAAATAAGAAAATTAATAAATATAAAAAAAAAATATAAAATATTAATAAAAAAAACTGTAATGAATATAAAAACAAGAGAAATAAACAAGGAAAACTTATAGAAATCTTTTGAGTTAAAATATATTTACTTGAGCGCCACTTTGAACGATTGCATAAGTAATACAAAACACTTCCAAAACTGTGAAATTTTGTTGCTATTAGGGAATCCCAAGAAACTGGATTTATATGAATTTTTGAAAAATGGGCGTTGTCACAGCTAAATCAAAGTTCTATTTTAATTTAAACGTTTACCTAATCCATCTATTGGAATAATGCCTGCACCACTACAACTCCGTTTGAAGAAATGTAAGCCTTAAAGATAAATGATAGAACTACCTTGGTCCGTTTTTTTAATTAAAAAAATTAAGTAACTTTGTAGCTAACATTTAATATTAAAAACAATTTTTCTTTCATTTTATTTCCATTATTTTTCAATTAAAATCATTTCATTCTTTAACAAAAAATGTTGAGCTTTATATTCGGGGTTTTTAACCAGCAAAATTTGATACAATCCATTTAGAGGACGATACTATCGCAAAAATTAAGATATTTTGTGTTGCATTTTTAATTTGACCGCCATCTACTAGATATTTTTAATGACTTCCAAATGAATACATTTATGCCCAAATTCAATAACTTCGTATCATCTCAAGTCTCAAAATGTGTAAGAGATTATTGCCTTTCCTCGCTTTCAAGTTTTTTTCTTATGTTTGCATTTTAATTTTTTGTGACCTGTCATGTACATACTCGTATTAAACATTTATTCTGAGTGTTTTCTGAAAAAAATTTAATGACTGCAAGGTACAACAAACCCAATTGGGTCTCTACAGAGACAGGATGGCTCCTGGACAGCGACGGGAAAAGAAACGGTCGAACTACTTCTCGACACACACTTTCCTGGAAGTTTACAGACAATGGAAGTAGATTGTTCCACTTCGGGCGCAATGGTAAATCTCCCTCTCTCAAAAGAAAGTATCACTTCGGCGATAAAAAGCTTTAAACCCTACAAGGCTGCCGGGCCAGATGGCATTATACCGGCTCAACTGGTTGCAACGATTGATACATCTACAAATTGGCTACTAAGTATGTTTAGAGCATGCTGCAAGCTAAACTACGTACCGACGGTATGAAGATCTGTTTCTGTGGTCTTCATACCCAAGGCTGGAAAAGCAACACATGCGAACCCAAAGGATTTTAGACCTATAAGTCTCTCATCCTTTGTTCTTAAAACTTTAGAAAGGCTTATAAACAACTTTCTCTCTCTTACAATTGACAAAAGACTATTGTCTAATAATCAGCATGCTTACCTTAAGGGAAGGTCTACGGACACTGCACTGCATTCCCTGGTGAGCTATATCGAAAGGTCTTTCAGTTACAAGGAATTTTGCCTTGTAGCTTTTCTTGACAATGAGGGTGCTTTTAACAACATTAGCCCTGAGGCCATAACACATGCCTGTGTGGAAAGCTCCCTGGTTGAATTTATAGAGCAAATGCTCTTGGGAAGAAAGATTACAGCAGAGGTCGGTGCAAACCATGTTTCGAGACAGGTGTCTCGAGGTACGCCGCAGGGTGGTGTACTTTCACCTCTTCTATGGAATCTGACCGTTAATTCTCTCCTGCAGGAGACGGAATGGGGTGCTGCCATTGCATATATGGGCAAATTTCCTCAGACCTTGTGTGACTTGATGCAAGGGACAAACCGCGAAGTGAGCAACTGGTCCACGCGATGTGGTCTCAGAGTCAACTCAGAAAAAGTGGAGCTGGTGCTCTTCACTAGGAAATATAAAGTTCCGTATGTAACTACGCCGGAACTTAATGGAATCCGTCTGAACACAAAGAGGGAAGTGAAATTCCTTGGCGTCACATTGGACATGAAGCTTAGCTAGAGGAATAATATGATCCAGCGATACCAGAAGGCTTCTGTGGCCCTATACTCTTGTAAAAGAGCCATTGGGAAGAGATGGGGTCTGAATCCAAGCGTTTGCCGCTGGATCTACACAGCGTCCCGGACAGGAATTTCGCGATGGTAATCCCAACAACAACAACAATATTTTCAATAGAAGTACATACATAAATATTATCAGTGACTTATACCCCTATTATGTATGGAGACTAGTAGAAGACTAGTAGCCGCTGGGCAACCACACTAAAATTTCCATTACGCATGGCAACCCACTACTGGCAATCGGCTATTGAAAGTATATAGTACATACATATGTAAATATTTTCCTTTTAAAATGATCTTTATATTTTTTTACGTTTATTCTTGTTCAGATTTGAACAAAGTTGCTATTACTTTAAAATGTACTTGTCAAAAAAGTAAAATCCGTATAAAATAAGTATACTGAAAATAATCGTTATACATAATACGAAGGACAGTTCTAGTAGACCGGCAACTATACACTAGTCTCCTTACATAATAGGGACATTAAATGTCGTCGGTCATAGTACCAGACAGGGACCGTAACAGTTATAAGCGATATCGAAAAAGTCATTTTTTAATCCTTTTGTTTTGAATTTTATATTTTTCATCAAATTTAATAATTATTTAATAAATTCCTACCATTTTGGATTTTATTTGTCTCTCAATAAATAACATGATAAATAATACTTACGCCGTGAGTGTATTAACATTCAAAAGAAAATGTTATTTTGTTAGTTTTACTTAACACTCACTGACCTGCGAAAAATAAAACTCATTTCATAGGGGTAAAATTATTTAGAGAAAAAATAAATTCATAAAGTAAGTACTATTATGCGAACGTTTGTGATTGGTTTGATCCACCGCATTTTTTAGACGCTCGCATACGAACATTAATGAATGATTGCAAACCCTGGTACAAATATGAACACTGGATTTTTCAAAAATATTCGGCGGGACAACTTTGTCAAAATTGGCACTGTTGCGCCAAAATCGGTACGAATGGCCACAGTATTAATGAGGTTAAAACTTTTTCATGTACCTTTATGTGCCAGAGCTGTGGCGAACTTCTGTAACGATAGCGGCTTGATTATCCTGCTTCAAACTTGTTTTGTGTTTATAATTTTCCATACACCTTACAAATATGACTCGTTCAAACATTAATTTCTTGTTTGCCTCTTTTCTCCTAAAGTTTTACGCGCCCAGAAAGTAACTTCTTAACAAACACATTTGTGAAAATGGTAATTTAAAACTACTTGAAGATTTTACTTTATTATACAAAAAGTATGGTTTTGTTGAGAATTCAAAAATAATGGAAATTAAAAGCAAAAATTAAAAATAATCACAAAAAAAGGTCAAAAAGCAATACACCTATTCAAGTGAATGAAAGTGTAAATATGCACTTATGGGTCATTGCATTTTTGAATTTATTTTGACAGGCATTCTCCTATAAAGAAGTCAGAATAACCCAGAAAAATGTTCAAATATTCATTAAAAAATATATGTATGTTTGTATGTATGTATGTACATACATACATATGTATGTACATGGGTGATTCTACAAAAATTTGGTATCTTTTCGTGATATTTTGAACATGGTAGTTTTTAAATCCAATCCAACAAATTTGGGTTATAAGATGGCTAAGCTAATGAATATATTGCTTCTGATAGGGACAGTTAATATTTCAAGTAGAAGCGGATATATGTACCTAAATATATTCGATTTTTCCGAATTTGAACGCCAAGGGACTGACGAGGGTGACAATCTCTTAGAAAGTAACAAAAACATGGCTCTATTCTCCTTCAAGGTACCGGTTAAAATAATAGAAGTTACCAAGTAACTATATCAGTCTTCAAAACAGCCTTCTAAAATAATAATAATAATAATCCCAACGGTTTTATCCCTCCATACCCGCCCGACCGACCCAAAGGGGAGCATCCGCATGGCGCAAAGATATATAACAAAAACAAAGATGCCGGAAATGTCTTGAAATTCGGTAGTGATTAGTTTTATTTCGCCAAGAAGAGATGGGCTAGAGATCAAGCATGTCAGTAACTTGACCAAAAATACTATGCCTAGCATTTGTCTGCGACTAGCAAGTGTAGGAAGATTAATGAGTTTTAAACGACTTATATATGGCGGCAGGTGTTGTACTGAGAATCCCAACGAAAGTTTCTTAAAGCAAAAAGCAGAAATGGTTTTTGAATTGACTCTATCCGGTCGGAATGAACTTGATAGCGCGGGTTCCAAACAACAAATCCATAATCCAGTATTGGCCTCACTAACGTTGTGAACAGAGCCTTCGTAATGTAAGTGTCATTGAATTCTTGTGACCATCGTTTTACAAATGCAAAAACAGCCTTTGGCTTTGTTAACTGTAACATTTAAGTGAAGATTAAAATTAAATTTCGGGTCCATTGTAATTCCAAAATCAACAAAGTTAAACACTTGTTCGAGGTTATGGTTACATATGTCATAACCAGTGCTGTTTAAATCCGCTTGTGGTAAGGACCTTTCCTCAACAGAATGATACGATCTAAAAAGTTTTACATCATCAGCATACAATACAATTTTTGAATAATTTATTACAGAAGGTATGTATGTATGTCATTTATAAAAAGTAAAAAACAGAGTCAGACCAAGGTGACTTCCTTGCGGTACCCCTGAAGAAACATGAATAATGTTTGAGGAACTATTTTAGAAAAAACTCGTTGTGTTCTGTCAATGAGATAAGAAGATATCCAACGAAGGAGATTAGGTTGAAAACCAAGAAGATCGAGTTTATGGATCAGTAAAGAGTGACTTACTCTGTCAAATGCTTAACTAAAGTCGGTGTATATAACGTCTTATGTAATTTCTTATACCGGTTTGTTGTTTACAATTCTCCATAGGTTGTATTTGCCTACCAAATATCCGGATACAGATTGTTTAAACTTTCTTTTATCTTCATGGCTTTTTATTTTAGAGTAGTTTTCCTCTAATTGAATTTTGATAACCTCTCCAAAAAGAGCCCTTTTTTCTAATTCCTTCTTTTAAGTTATATCTGCGCTCATTTCTTCAATTCTAGTTTTCGTACTTGTCTCCCCTGATTTTACAACTTTCTTAAACTTTTTTTTAATTCCGTTATATTTTTGACGCTGATTGTTTAGTTTAGTTTTTAGTTTTTAAACCGTTCGTCTTCATCACTTTTAATTGCTTATTTCTTAATTTTCTCTGTCTTTCACTTCTCCTTTTCGCTTCATTTACTCTTTGATCTACATTCGTAATAGGCCCTTCTAGTTCATCAAAGTTATCTGTAGTAATTTTCAAGAGTTTTTTCTTTTGTCTGTATTTTGATGAGTATTTTTTCTATTCTTTTCTCGTTAATCTTTGCTCCGGAGGCGTCATATCATCTTTGATGTTTTTTTAGTCCCTTTTCTTTCTGTTTTAAGTATTGTAGCCTTTGTTTATCTTTATATTCAGATAATTTAAAGGGGTCGGTTTTAATTCTAGCTAATCGAGCCTTTTCAGCTTCTCTTTTCTTTCTTAGTATATCCTTAGACGTGTTTTGCTTTTTAGGAGCCATATTTAAAACTGAAAAAAGAAAAAAAAATGCTTAAACAGGCTCAAAAAGTCAGTACCCTGGAAACACGTCAGTCCTTTGGCGCAATATTAGACAACGGACTGACGCCAAACGGACTGATGGAACAAACAATAATTTAAATTTTATTTTTAGAACAAACATTTATTTTAATATTTTCAACTATCAAGAAGCTACATTATAACAATTCATAGTTAACTATGCACCAATTTAAATATAAAACGAATATATAAGGAAATAGCGACTCACCACTGATATATTGTCTCGATCGGCACGTGCTTAAACAACTTACACAACTCTAGCAAAGATAACAAAGATAATGCGATACGAAACATTATCTTTAAAAGATATGTTTAATGTATATGTAAAAGCAGTTTTAGCAAAATTTGAATTTCTGCGATATTTTAATTGTTTTCATTGATTTGATTTTATATATATTATTTTTATTGCATTTTCATTTATTCTGTTAGCAAACCTCAATGGTGGTGAAGAAACTGCAAAATCTCCAAAAAATGCAATAAAAACCCCAGACACCATTTCTACAGAGTGGGTCTTTTGGAAAATGTTATAAAAAATGCGCCTTTTGACAGCGCTCTCACGAAACAAAGAGTTTCGTATCATATTATCTTTGACTCTTGCACTGACACTATAATGGCGGACAAACAATGACGCGGTCTGCAACTAAGCCTACTACCAATCTTGAAATATAACTCGGGTTTGAATTCGAGTCGCTGATATGTAACGGAAAAAATTTAATTCGTACAACACACAATGGGCTGACGAATAAAACTGAACACAAAGTTCGTCAATATTTTCACAACAAATGTGGTAACATTAGGTAAGTTCGGGTACGGATAATTATTGAAAGTTTTCGAAAACTATCAGCTTTTAGCGTTCGCTTACGCCAAAATCTAACAAAGTAGGGGAAATTGAGAGAGCAAAGTGACATTGCAATTTGAGGGGAAGCTGTTGGTTTCTGCTTGAAAAATTTTTGCCAGCAGAAATTTGCCAACAGCAAAACAGCAGATCAAAAACAGATGATTGCAATTCGCATAATTACGAAATTATTGTTTAAGAATTTTGAAGGTGGAAATTATAAAATATGAGTGTTAAACATGCTAGTAGCAAGTAAATGTTAGTTTGGTTAATTTTCCTTAGTAGAATGTTTCAAGAAAACACTAATGCAATGTTTTCCATTTTGCATATTTAGATGTGGACAAGAATTCAATCAGCTGATCGTTGAATTTGCAAGTTTCTGCAAATTTTGCTTTCGCGTACTGTTTTAGATATTTTTCTTTTGTGAGAGAAGAGAAGACAATTCCACGGAATTTTGCTGTTGGATATTTTCTGTTGGAGATTGTAAACGAACGTACCTATTGTTGCATGCATGGTACAATAAACAGGTAGTATAATGTTAGCAGCTGATTGGAGTTTTTTCTTATATGTATGTGGTCCATAGCAACTCAAACTTTGTTTACAAAACAATTTGGTTTTCTTTCATTTTTGTTTACATTTTGTATAATTTTTCTAATTTATAAAAATTTTGCGTTAACGTGATTTACCCCACGTCTCCATAAGCAAACGCCACAGAATCATTTTGACAGATAATTACGGCAATTTGATTGCAAGGTTTTGTGTGTGGGCTATTTGATATCAGAACATAATTATTTGAAAGATGGCGTCAGACAAGTATGTACGTTCGATGCATAAAAGCGAAAATATCCTTTAAGTATTACAGAAGATGAGATATTTCCCTTCTAAGTACATACTTATAGATAATCCAATAGGAAACAACTCAATATTTGCTTTCATATTATTATATAAATGATGTTGCCTCCACGAACTTTTCGTGCAAATGAAAATTTAGCTGTCAAAGCATCACTTTGATATATTTGGTTTTTAACATCCAGAACATAGCTTCGGCATACCGCTTATTGCAAACAGTTGCGTGCGTTCCGACCATTTTTTGCATTTTTGAAGGCATACCAGTGAGTCTTTCCATAATTTTGTGACCAGGAGCAATGATTCTTGAGGATCCGTTGTAGTATGATGCATCTGGCACTGTTTGCGTTGAAAACCAATGAGTTTTTCACGCTAAATGTTAAAACGCGTACATTTTGTTTACTTTTAGAATTACAAACTCATCAAATTTGATATATCTATTTTGAAGGGTGATAGACCACAATAAATCACAAAATATATCCCAGGGTTGCATTTTCTTTAATGATGCTACCTGTTTAATGTGCCTTGTATTGCATGCAAGTTTTGATTTTATGTTATGAAATACATTTAAGATTATAATGACACAGCTAGCTTTATAACATTAAAGGTAAGATTTTAATACACGGCCTTTTGATTGCGCGCTTTTGGGGTTGTGACATGCTAAAGTACTTACGTTTTGAGAATATATTGTGAATTTTTACATACATATTTGTACTTAAAATAAAAAGCTGAAATTGAGTGACCAAAGAGAATACGTTTAATTGTTTTAAAATGAAATACAAATAATAAGCAAACTGCAGAAATACAATGTTTTTTTGAATGGTGACATCGAGTTACCCCATTTTTGTAGAATCACCCACATACATATGTTTATTGTAAGCTTATCGTATGTGCATATGAGGAATAAAAAAACTATAAATTAATTACATTCAAATTTCCATTGGCTCTAAGGCAGCAGCGGTGTTTGTGGTCGACGGTGTTGATGACGTTGACGCGGACGTGGATGATGGTGTCACCGATTGATTTGACTGCTGCCTTTGCTTCGGTTTAGGCCGCCGGTGCTTCTGCGATTGTTGCTGGCGATTACCATCACCGTTAGATTGTTGCTGCTGCGATTGTTGTAGTGATTCGTGTAATTGCTTTGGTTGCTGCGAATCGACATTATTTTCGCTGCGCACTTTGCGTTGCTCAGTCCGATTTCTGTTTGGATGTTGAGGTCGTTGTGATCGTTCTCGCTGCATTCCTGCTTGCCCATCGTCTCCTTGTACCACTTGTCTGGAGTCTTGGTTCTGGGAACTACCGTGACGCTGTTGTTTTTGTCTCTGCTGACGTTGTTGTTGTTGTTTCATCCTACCTTCGTTGCGTTGTCCTGGATTGCGTGATGGTTTTTGTTGCTGTGTGCTTGCACTCACTGCTCGCCAGTATTCAGTGGTCGTGTTCGGCTTCTGCACGCTGTTATAAGAAAAGAAATGAAGAGAACAAAGCGATGTAATGTGACATGAACTACATCTGCTTATTAGAACTAATATGAATGCACATGAATGCACCAAAACCGGTGGTTGCGCGCATATTGTACAAGTCCGAAACTAAAATTGGGTTATCTAGCTAGTTACTCTCAAATATCTTATAGGCCCTAGCACTTTTCCTAGTTTGATAAAAATTCAATTATATTGTACAATTTATTTGTAGATACATATCCCAATTTATACTCAAGTTAACGACACTACATTAACTACTCTCTTAATACGGAATATTTTGGTCTAAATCTATCTCGATTTTGCTCATTACAAACTAGCATTACTTGAACAAAGTTATAATAACAAAAGTTTGCTCGGGTACAAAAAGCTCGGAGGCGGTGTTTTCTCAGGACAATTAGGACTTGAAAAGTATTTCCGCCTTCCTGACCACTGCAGTGTCTTTCACTGGACTACCTAAGAACAGAAGAAGTTGGATACAAAGAAATATTCATTTTTTCCCGACAGTCAAGCAGCACTAAGGTCACTTGATTCGGTCAACTGCAACTCTAAAACGGAGCAGTTTGCTTTTCACTTGGTATGTGTGCCAGGGCACAGAATGATGACAAGCGATCACAAGGTCTTCTCGTGCTGAGCAGGGGAGACCTATCCTTACCTTTAGGAATAATACCAGGTTTTGCAATGATAGGTAGACACGCAGAAAGACTAGGCGCTCCCTGCACAATGACTTCTGCAGAAACTGCAGAAATGAGAAAGATCCTGAAACCGTGAAGCACCTTCTATGTAAATGTCTCGCACTATGGAAAAGATGAAGAAAATTCTAAGGATCAGAGATATTCAACGACCTAAGCGATCTGGCCAGAGTAGGGGGATTTTTCAATCCGCGTAGTACCACAATGGGCCTAACAAATGCCTAGGTGTGCTGTGGGATCGCTAACAGCCACTTAAACCTAACCTAACCTACAGCAAAAAGGTTCATTTCTGCTGTTGAATTTTTTAGATACAATACATTTCTGATCAACACCAAGGCGATTTCATTCATTTAATTTAATTCATTAATTTAAGAATGTTTTATGTATGTACTATCGTTAAAATAAAAATAAATATATCTTGTATTATTATGAGTGTCGCTATCTAAATTCCTACTTTCTGCTCAATATGTAATCCACTGCTTTGTTTATAATTTTCTGTAGTTTAATTGAATACCTAGCTATAATAACTATTATACCTTTATTTTCTAATTTCACCTATGATTTGTTGTACTATAAAAGATCGTTGATCTTATTGTACTAGTGTTTTAGCAATAAATGAAATGAAATAATTAGCCATGATCAACGCTGTTATTTAAAGGCTAAAACTACACAATTCTTCCATTCAAAGAGTTATACAAACGAAACGTTACTTGTATCGGCATACCAAAACGGCAACTACTATTTTGACAAACCAATATTCGTAATGAACTTTCTTTGTTTATCCTTTTTATAATGTTCTTACTCTGGGAAACTCTCATCGATTGGGTCCAGCGTCATTAGTATGTGTAAACTGGGAATTTTTCTTTTGGCCACAATCGGCTCCAATCCGTCCATCTGTGGCAGCCAATGTTCTTCGATGCTAAAGATATATGTACATATACATATGTAAGTATGCGAGTATGCGAGTGAGATCTGGTAAATTTGTATGCATCTAAGATGGGAACTTACGTAATTTGATCCATGCGCGTCAGCTGATGCAAAGGATAGCTGCGCTTTATTATCTCGGCGCAAGAAACAGTCTTTACCACACCGCCACCTGATCCGCTCCAAACAATTGTGCGATATTCGCCCTTGTCCAAAGCATTCTTGGCATAGTTGATGACATTGTGCACTTTGGTGCCACCTCGCACCTGTCCAATGTGCAAATATACAAATAAACAAATAAATATCGATATATATATATGTAAATGTAAGTAGTAAAAGTGCTTACGTGCATCCAGAGAAAGTCCTTTTGTGGCAACTTAGCTAAACAATCATCGAACGGCAAGTCTGTCTTGGTTAACTCCTGTTCGACGTTCTCTCCTTTCCGATAGTGCATCATCTTTGAATAAAATTCACTTTTTATTAAATCTACAAGCAGAGGTTAGAAACAGAGTGAATATATGTACATATGTAGGTATATTACTCAAGTATGAATGTACGTGATTCGAGTTATTTTTAACTAACCACCAACACACACACACACACACACACATCAGTTGCATAATGGTGGCGGTGTTGAAGCGAAAAACTGAAATTAAATTATGCTGGCCCACTTCGAGGATTTAATTCAACTAAATGTCCCTGTCAAGTTATGCGTTCGCCATGTTTTTTCATCTTCACTTGTATTATTTTGCTTCAGGAATTTACGAAACAATTTCTTACAACAAATTGGGTTACCGGTGTGAAGGACAGTGAAGAGTGAGATAAAAGCTAAACGCCTGTTGGCTAAAAATAATAGGAAAAATAAATACATACATATATATCTATTTAACAGCATTTTTTGCTTAAATACTAAAAAAAAAACATCTACGCATTACTGATCTATCCGGAGCAGGAAAGGAAAAATTTTCTTGAACTCCGCAATCTACGAACAGTTTTTGCGCAAAAAGAAAGCATCGAACAAGAAAAGCAATACTCTATCCATTCTTTAATAAAATAAGACCTTTATAGGGGAGTGAGTGTGCTCAAAGGGATCTAATATATTGTTACCGGGATCGCTGATATTTTACTTGTGCAGTAACTGCGAACGAGGTTTTGCAAAGCTTTTGGTAGCATTAACTAACAAAAAAAAACTCGCTTGATCTCCACGCTAACATTATTGGTGGTATTCTGCTGGACCCAATGTATAGAAAGTTTTAATTACCAACAGCAACGTGGGACCCAATACGAAACTTCTTCTTGTATGTTGCCAGGAAATACTTTGTTTTGTACTCGTTCACTGCTAGACCAACGTCTTTTGCCTTCTTCTCTAGAAAGAAAAATGCTGCACTGACTACCCTGTTGTTAAGACTGGTCAACGGTGAATTTATCTAGCCTAAAGCCAGATTAATATGGGCATCAATTGGCGCAAACATCACGATCGGCATTCTTATGTAGTGGAACATGCATCCTACCAGCTTCTCGTCGCCGGCTTGGAATAGCTCAGCCGGTATACCATCGCCTCCGGGCGTTTTTTCGGTCATCTTCTTGCTACTCTCACTGCGTCTTGATCGAATGGAGGTATGTGAAGTTAATCCCTTAAGATTCATCTGGGCTGCTCTTCTTTTAACGCATCACCAGAATTTTTATTCATAAGCGTTGAGTTGGGTCCCCTCCATACCTCAGGTGTGCTCTGGACGTCTGTTATCAGATTTCCCTGCTCGTCTTTGCATGTTTTGGAACCACTAATTTCTGGCTTAGTTTTCTGATAGAGTTTCGGGCCACATTCCTACCTACCAGCCTCTAAAGCTCTTTGCACTCATGTCTTTCGGCCTCTCGTTTTTTTTTTAAACGTCTCTCTCCCTCCTGGGGAATCTCTCGATTCTTGCACGCGTTGCACGTTGACTGCAGCAACGACGCAATATTCTTCGTCATATCACCTTTTTCGGCGCATCTGGTAGAACCCAAACTTTCTCTCAGCGGTACGCCGAGATTGTAAGATGGTATCCCATTGCTCTCTTATTATTGTGACGATGTGCAGTTGCCTGTTTAAGCAGGATGGCGAGTTGAGTTTGAAAATTCTCTGCGGTTCGTTGTTATCGCATTGACAAAGATTCTTCAATGTATAGAATTGTATGCGGGTCTTAGCTGCTTCTTGGATAAAACCGGCATCAAGTACGCTTAAAGTGTATCTTGCGTCCATCAGAACATGATTAATTTGGTTATTCGTTCTTTGATCGGTCAGAGTGTGCGCACAAATTTATCTGACCTGGTTGAATTTAGCTTTAATGCGGATTACCGCAATTCGTTCAGGTTTGGGAATGAGATATAAAGTCTCAGAGTCTCTTCCCAATCACAGATTCTACACCAGCTAGAGAAGGAATCAGTCTAAAGAAGGAAGCAAAAGTGGTTGTTCTTGCAGTAAACGGTGACAAAACAAAGTACCTTGTGGTACTTTGAAGTAGTCAAAGATTTTGTATACCTTGGACCCAGCATTAACATCACCAATAATGTCAGCCTCGAAATCAAGCGAAGAATAACACTTGCCAACAGATGCTATTTTGGGCTCGGTAGGCAATTAAAAAAAAAGTGCCATTTCTCGACGAACGAAAATCTCGCTCTACAAATCCCTCATCATGCCGGTCCTCTTGTTTGGCGCAGAAACATGGACGATGCTGAACGGCGATGAGAAGACTTTGAGGGCATTCGAGAGAAATGTTCTTCGCAAGATTGATAGTTTTGTTCGCGTTAACGAGGGGTACCAAAGAAGATGGAATGGGGTTAAACCCCGCGCGGGCATGGAATGATGAACTGTATGAGCTGTATAATGATATGGACATAGTCAAGCGCATAAAAATTCAGCGACTGCGATGGCATGGGCACGTCCTTCGAGTGTATGATGATGCTCCGGTGCAAAAAAATCTTCGAATCGGCAACGTGGGCAACGAAAGCAAGGGCGCCTACACACACACTGGAAGAACCAAGTACAGAAGGGCCTATTTTGACTTTGTGTGAATAATTGACGTAAGCAATGCAAAAGACAGAGTGAACTTGCGAAGTTTTTTGGTCTCGGCTCAAACCGACACACGGTTGTAGTGCCGTAAAAGAAGAAGAAGAAGATATTTTTACGAAATAAATCAACACTCGACAGCACTTTCAAGTTTAAAATGAAGTTCCAAAGGTAGCTGCAAAATATATTTGTATGCAAGGAGATAATTGAAAATGCAATTTAGGTCTAATAACTTCAACCTCACAGAATACACCGCTAAAGAATTAAACGTTACTCATCAAACATGCAAATCAACAATTAAATTCGAACTACGAGTATGTACGAGTATGTGTCTTTGTACGATTTATTATGTAACCAGTTGTGACCGAATTGCGGTAACTAGAAATGGTTGCAATTGTCGAAAATAAAATTTACTGATGCTTATCAATATAACCAAAAACGTTTAGAAAAAAAACTCGGTAACTTTTATATTTATTCAATTCGCATCTTTGAAGAAATTACTAAATGGTTTGTCAATTGAAAAATGGAAATGCACACCGCGTAATTAGAAAAATATATAGAAAAGTATTCAACACGTTCCACTCCAATTAAGTTTTCATTAATGAACTTTTGCGCACGACGTTCGAGTGTTTTGAGGCGAAAGTGACATTCAATTTAGCATCTGCAGCGTTTTCGTTATTTACACACTCGCACTCACACACATACATACATAAATACATGAAAAAATGCCTCTGTATGTATGTGTGCGTGTATTTTTTTGCATGAGCCCACACGCGTTTCTAGCATTGAATGGCTACGAGTATGTACAATGTGCGTTGGCAATAAGGACATGCCAGACACATGCCTACATTCACTACCAATCTAACTAAGTTATAACCGACAACAACAACAGCAGCGTTAGCAGGACTATAGCAGCTGATTGGAATGCTTGAGCAGAATGCGTTAAAATTCTTTGGTACCAATAACGCGCCTCAATAGCACTCTCGCAATAAAGCAGTCCCGCCAATACTAAGTAATATTCCCTCCCCCTCTTCCCTCCTCGCCTTTCCATTTAAACAATTCACCATCAACATTGGCATATCATGGTTAACAATACAATCTTAAACTCAGCAAAGCCATCGATGCCACGCACAATAATTCAATTTACGGCAATTTATTAATAAAAAGGAAAAAAAGTTGAGGCAAGTGTTGACAGTTAAGATGAAATTTAATGAGCATGAATGTGATGAATGTGTGAGACTGGTGATGTCACAAATGCTCTTCGGTGTCTCTCCAATATGCAGACATGTACATATGGATGTATGTATGTATGTATGTGTATAACGACAATTGTTTGTGTAAGCACATGCTGGCCCGAATGCGAAGAGTAGTTCCGTTTCAAAGCTGCATGCACAATTTTCTTTGCAGGAATTTTTTAGGAATTCGGGCATCCACAACCAGTAATGTAGGCTAATGGTATTTGATATGTAAGCCGCATATTAAGTGGTTTTTTGTTGTTAGCGCTACTATGTAAACCTAACGCACACTATTTGTGAGCGGTGAAAAGTATTAAAAAATTAATTATGGATAGCAACAGACTTGCACCTTAGTGGTTAAAAAAAAATTGTAGCCATCGCATTTCAAATACCGAATGCTGCAGTTTCGAAAAGAATAATGTGAGTAAGTTAAGTCGACACTTTTTACAAAACATTGTGCAGCGAAACAAGTTGATATACATATACACGCATTTCAATAACGCAGATATGCATGCTATTTTTTAACTAAAATTGTAATAATATTTTATTTTAATATACAATATTCTTCTAAGCTAAAATGCTACCAAATATACATAGATTACATTTTATTATTTCTTAAATAAAATCCATTGTGTTTCCTCATTAAAGCCATAAGACAACAAACTTTATGTTGCGTACAATGTGGAAGCAACCTTTCAAACATTTACGAGTTTATAGAAAAAATTTGGACGATTGACAGTACATGAGCCTTAAAAAAAGTTAAGAGCTTGGTGGCATATTTGCATTAAAAATTTTAAAATTTGAATTTCCAAATGTGGTTTATTTGTCACTGTATATGAGATTTATTGATATATTCTGCATTTATAGACAGAAATGTACAGAAAATAGTCATGATTAAATTAAAAGAGATTACACCTTCCCTACAAATCGCCATATTACAAGAGAAAACAGTCGATAGCTGTGACGTCAGGTGTCCTAACCAAGCATTATTTTCCGTAAATTTTGATAAACACAATTTAAAATGAAGTGCGCGGTTTTAAGCTGCTCTAATTCCGACCGCAATTCACTTAATTTAACATTGTACAGGTGACTTCACTTTGCAAACGCCTCTACGCACACAAACATTAGTGTTAGTTTTTCGCAACAAAACCCACGGCGGTATTATTTTTAAACGCAATGTATTATTTTTCAAACATATATTTATTAAATAACAATATTTATTTTGCATGAACTTAAGTACAATTCACTTCATTTAACATTTCTTTCTACATTTCTTTATACAGGCGAGTTAACCCAGCACATGCCTCTACGCACACGAACTTTAAATACATGAATGTATTATCCAAGGAGGTATGTATCAACAATTATGTTCTCTTGCTATATAAAACATTTCATTTGAAACACTTTTATATAATTCCGATGTCTATTTAATCGGCACTGCACGTAAATTAATAGATTTACTATAATGGCGGCTGGAGACAGCTGACGACACACCAAAAAAATCCATTTTTTTCACATAGCTGAATGCGTAACCTTAGATATTTCAACCATGGAAAATAGTAATTCAATGAATGAAAGTACTTAATATAGCGAAATAAATCGGTAACATATCTAATAAATCGATAAAAGTCGTTTATTTTCAAAAACTCCTATTTGTATATTAGTTTTCGGCAGTTTAAAAAAACAGATGCATATTCTTACATATTTCTCGGTAAATTTCATTTATGTAAAATAAAAGAATAATTGTTACCTTACAGGCATGGAAACGAATTCGTCTTTTCACGAGCCAGTTTTGTCTAAACTCTGCGGAATAACGAGTCTAAAGTATCTTGACTGCGGAGGCGTATACGCAACTATTTAGGTTTTCTGTTAATTTTGGACCCAAATAAAAAACCAATTTTTTTTATTCTCAAAGGTGGGAAATTGGTATTTTGAGTTAAATGTCCTTCAATATATTAAGATGATGCTCAATTATCTTAAGCCAAACGCATACAGCGCAGCCACAGGCTACAAAACCTCTCACAACAACAAATTTATGTCCCACAAACTGACCGGAAAAAAGTTCTATCTTGAGCGACGAATAGTTTATGGTGCATTTCCTCACGTTTCATATTTAAATGTTTTCATCTACATACATACATATGTACATATAATGGAGTGAGTAGTTTTAAGGAGAAAAAAACAAAACCATAAAAAATGCAACAACAACTGCATATTGTGGTGTGGTGATTGTGAGGAAAGCTTAATAGAAATGGCGTAAGTAATAAACTTTGATAACAGCAAGGAGAAAACGGTAAGTTGGGTCGAAATATTGAAGTGAAATTAGTCGGCGGACGTTCAGTGCAATTCCGTTGAAATGAAATGACTAAAACGACATGATTGTTAATTATTATACAATTCGCAATTAACGTCGAATTTTTTCTCTTAGTTTAGTTGTGTGACGTGATGTTTCGGTATTTCTCGATCAAATTTCAAGCGCAGGGATTATCAGAACCGAGATGAGATGATTTCGTAATAGTATAAGAATAGGCGAGTTAATCAGCTGATAGAAGAAAACAAATAACGATCCTGTGCAATGGAGGATGTATTATGTATGTCATTCTTGTTTGTTACGGATTTATACTAATTTTGTTATCCCAGTGTAACAGATGTTATATGCGAATCTATACCCTGAAAACGACTAAATTAAGGTTACTGGTATCGGTGAAATTTGCGTTAACAAGGGAGTTAAGGGCCATTCCAGAACCATTTCGGCGCTATATCACGTCTATGTAGTTCTAGAAAATTTTGGGATTAGCTCGGGTTCATTTCGTGATATTTCCGGAATCTGTGAAGTATTTTTTCACTATAAGGTGATTGACTCGGCTTTTCAAACCGGTTTTCTTCGGGTTTTTTCATAAATTATTGTACGGGTTTTTTTAAAATCTTGATTTTTCGAATATCGAATAAATCGGTTTTGTTAATATCCCAAACCGGTTTTTTACCAGTTGTAAATTTTAAGCCATTGATAAATAATAGAAATACGGCAGCACATCGAATAATTATACATATATCTTCGAAATACAAATAATTTGCAGAAAAATCGGAGTAAATGTATTTTAGAAGAGTTTATATATTTAGACAAATGTCATAAGAGGATGGCAAAACCTTGAAAAATTTTATAACACCTTACTGACAGTAAGTCCTTCTAGCTCGCAATTAATGCTAATTGATCTTTTGTCTATTAGAGACTGATGATGATAACTGAACTCGGATATTAAACTACATTTTATTTTCATAGAAATAATCGCATTTAGTTACATGTATGTACATTGATTGGTTTTTTTTTTTCGATTTAAAAATTAGGAACCGGTTGTTTTCAAATTGCCATTTTTCGAATAATTCGAAAACCGGGTTTTCAAAAACGTCGAATAATCGAACACCCTATTTCACTATCATTGCGGGACTATTTCGGTATAATTTTGAAACTAGTTAGGTATAATTTCGGGATATTGATCCTCATGTGAGACAAGTTCCGGAATATATCATGACAATTTCTGGACCATTTAAGATTAGTTTAATACTATTTCGGGATCAACTCGGGTTCATTTGGAGACAGTTTTGCAAACTACTTCAGTGCCTTTTTGCGGCTAGTTCTGAGTCATTTCGAAACTATTTAAGGAACATTCCAAGACGAGATCAGCACCTGTTTTTGGTAAAAGTAAAGACTATTTCGTAGTAGTTCGAAAATAGTCGCGTAAAAGTCTTGAAATAGTTCTGACCTATTTCCAAGGGGGTTTTGAAAAAGGCGTAAACTGGTACCGAACCAAATTATGTCTGTATGTTATGATAAACATAATTTCTGTTGACAGTTTTCTAAAGAGCAGAGTACTAGGATTGCGGCCAAATGAAAGTAATTTTGGTTATTTGTAGTCGATACGGGTTGATAAATTTAAAAAAAAAAAATACACTTACCCTGTATTTTGAATATACTGAAAGTACACTTTGATTAAATACAAATCCCTTTAAAGCAAAATAAAACTGTCGATCCAACCTAATGCACAAATACATCGAAATGCTAAGGAATGTGGTTGCAAGAGTGAAATATTATACTCATACATACATACATACGGGTATGTATGAATACAACTAACTAACTTTACAACGATTCATGCTCCTTGCAGGCTCCGCAATAAAATACTTACTTAAGTGGAATTACTGGAATTGTGTGAAGTTTGTGAGGGTGGGCGACCTGGATGCTGGAACTGACGGTGCACAATTCAGAGGGTAACTGAGATACCGAGGTTATGTCATGGTTAAATCAGAAATGAATGATCAGTATCGGTTGAGATAGCGGTTCGAGCGGCTCTTAAAAAATATTCCTTATTCGAAACGAAATTCTTAGAGCAAGACAAGTGAGTGAGTGCTCTAAATTCTTTAGTTGAAAGAAATGGATTAAATTAAATCTATATCAAATATGAAATGTGTGCGATAATTTTATATTAACAATAAAACAAGAAATAGCAAATAAAAACAAATTGCTATACGAATTAAGTATCAAAACGATATGAAATTGTGCATGAAAATATAGTAAAATAGTGCATTGTAATGACATCAACATTGAACAGAAAAAAAATCAAATTAATAGCTTCGTGAAACAAAGAAATAAATAAGATAAAGTATATTATATTTTCCGCATCAAATAAAGCAAATTTTTCTTTATTTTTTCCGTCTCATATGTAAATTCCGCTGTCGGTTAGAAAAAAAGGAGTGTAATGAAAAAAACTTGTCAGCTGCATATATATATACATATATACATACATACATATGTATATATTCTGTGAACAAAGAAAATCGTGCGGTGCTTTTGTAGTGAACTAAATTTTCTAAAAATATATCATTTCATCTAATTACAAAAATTAACTCCTTTGGTTTTTTCATGAATTCGTGTTTATTTTTATTTATTTTTCAAAACGTATTAATATTTTTTTTATCAAATTTTATGATTGGCTCAAAGATAAACCTTACTGAACTAAGAACTAAGACAAATTAAAAATTCGTACTTGTACATAGTTGATGGCCTAGTCAAGAAAAAAGTGCATATTCAGAATTTTGAAAAGACCTCGAACATCTGGACTTATGTAATTTCTAAAAACCCGATTTTTGCAGACTTTAATTTTGTATACCATTAATAGAAAACAATTTACTGCTTGCTGCAATGTATAAATTGGGAAAATATATTATGAAATTTAAAACTTTTCACAAAATTGTAAAAATAAAAAAAAAATTCAAAATTTTTAAATGTGACTAAAAATAATTTTAATCAAGGCAGATCTAACAGGTAAACTCAGTAGAGTTAATAATTTGATTTTTTTCATTAATCTTAATTGTCAAACTTTGTTTTCATGTGATAAAAACAAAAAAAAAGTTGTTTAAATCTTATTCGTGATTTTTAGTAAAAAAATTTATTGTGCAGTTTGGTCATCAAATGAATGAATATTTTGTATATTTGTGCCCAACTAGAACAGAGTTGGGAAAATGCGTTATCTGCAAGGAACTGCTAATAAAAGGCGGAGTTTCATTTAAAGTGCCGTAAGAGCCACGTCGAAGGATTGTTAGGAAGAGAGCTTGTGGCATCACGTGCACGGAAACAATGTGGTGTCCATAGATAATTTCGCGAGCTTGTGATTTGGTTGTTGGCGCAAAACGCGTACAATTAATGCCCAACTCTGTTTCAAACATTAAGTTCTGCAAAAAAAATTTACATTTTTTATTTAATTTTTTTGGATGAATGGAATTTGTGAATTGTCAACTTTTGTTTTCACTAGACTGATTTGATAGTTCTTATTGACAATAAAGGTATATAAAAAAACCTGGCAGGATTGCAATTTCTCTACTGCGGTTACCTTTTAGATCTGCCTTAGTTTTAATAAAATTTGAAAAATTTCCAGAAATTTTGTTCTTACGACAGATAACAAGGTTTCGATGGATTCTTAAGGTTAATCTTGGTTGTAGCAATTACAGTAAATCTCAAACTTTCCAGAAAACTAAAAAAAATTCTAAATATTTTCAGATACATTTTTTAACTTTTTCTCCAAATTGCTAGAATAACATCGTGCAAAAGTGAGTTACCCTTTACACCCCTTAAATAAAACTCTGACGAAAACTTTCAAAATGTCGATTAACGGACATGTCTTTTTAATTATATCTCTGATTCTGATTTTCAGTGGAATTAATGTAGACAGATTTCGTAGGCTTTGTGATTTACTTAATGATTCCTAAAGAGTTTGAGGGTTAATAGTTTTCATAGTCATTACTTTTTTTTTTTTAGGGGCAACTTTTTTACGGTACACCTTCCGATATTTTTTGGCTAGTATTTTAAAGGAAGGTTTTTCTAAAAATTACCGATGTGGTTGAGAACTGGGCAGCATAAATGTTCCGAGAAAATATTTCTCGAAAAATCATAGAAAAAATTTCGACGAAAATTAACCCTTTAATTAAGTTTAACACACGATTTTCATATTATTTAAAAACTGTGAGGTAGCGTAGCAAAAATATATTCAGATTTTTTTTCTCTAATATAAAATGTTTACTTAACGTATGCAGGGTGCGGATTTTCAGAACCTTAAACCTATATAGTGGCGCAAAATACACTAAATTTTATCATAAGTCAATAAAGGCAACACAAAATGAGAAATAGGCAAACACATGGCAATAAAACCAAAAAATAGAAATGTACTTCATTATTAATTTATTTCCTATTTTACAAAAAACAAAAAAATTTATAAATGATCGACTTTTATTAAAAGAAATGTTTGTACTTTGAACGCAAGTGAAATAAATATTTTTAACTTAAAGGAACATAATAGATTAAGAAAGCCCTTAAAAATTTAATCTTATGCATAAATTAAACTGATCGGACAAAAAAATAAACTTAATTCACTATATTTGTATTAATATTCAACTATAAATTGAATAATGCTATTTTCTGTGGACATTTTTCATTCGATTATCGCAAACAAAGGCTAAATTTGTACTTAAAGTGCTCTCGGCGTTAGCTGATGTGATTGCTATCCAATCTTAAGATGTAACTTTTTTTTTCGAAGTATAAGCATTGCCCTGAATGCTCCTTATATTAATATACTCGTATTTCAATTTCGTTGTCTGCAAATATGAAGAACGCCCCTGCGCCGTAAATTGCTTCTGATATGATTTAAAATATTTAATATTAACGTTACATTATTTAATAATATTACATTTATTAATAATATTTTTATATATAAAATGTGTGAAAACTATTTTTTCCCGTTCCCTGGTCATAACATTCGGTTAAAGGGCAGACAGGACAGCATTTTTTGATCAACCTGGTGTTCTGATTGTATTTAATGGGGAGTTTTTATTTCGCTATGTACAAAACGTTTCATAAGATATATACAAATACCCCTATTAAAGCAGAAGGATCGGTCTTTTAAATGAGTTTGGTTTTGAATGTGTACAATAATTGAAAAAAAAGAACATGGAAACATGTGGTTTATCACAAGTTTATAAGCGGCAAAAAGATTTGCGAGTTTTACAGGATTTAATCGTGGTCGCTGTGGTCGAGTGGGTAGCGGTGCGTGCTATAACTCGATATGCTGCTGAGTTCGAAGTTCGATTCTCAGCTAGGTCAAGAAAAAGTTTTTTCTAATATTTCTAATAGCGGTCACCCCTCGGAAGGCAATGGCAGACCTCCGAGGGTATTCCTGCCATGAAAAAGCTTCTCATAAAATACATTTGCTGTTCGGAGTCGGCCCAAAATTGTAGGTCCGTCCATTTGTGGTAGAATATAAATACGCACATCACAAATGGTAGGCGATTAGAGGTTTTTGTAATTGTTTGGCCATATAACTATTTATTTTAATTATTTTTAAGCTTAAGGCCGATCGGTTTGTTGGGAAAATTAAAATACTCAAAGCGGTAGAAATTGTAGTACTATTTCGGAAATCATCACATTTTCTCATCAGTTTTTGTTTAAGAATTTGAAAGTAAAAAATATAAGATATGAGTGTTAAAGTTTAATAACAGTTAAACATATAAGAAGCAAGTAAATGTTAATTTGTATAAGTTTCCTTTGTATAATGTTTCAAGAAAACTCTAATGCAATGTTTTTCATTTTGCATATTTGGATGCGGACAAGAATTCAATCAGCTGTTCGTTGAACTTGCTAGTTTCTGCAAATATTGCGTTCGCGTACTGTTGGAGATTTTAATACCATATTCAACTCAAAGCAATTCTTTAAAGGTGTTTTGTTGTTAGTTTTGTTTACAAAGTTTTTTACACATTGATGAAAAAATCAAGTTGTGTGACTTATGAAGTTGTGTGACTTAAGATGTTTTTGAAATAACTTATTCAATTCGAAATGCAAATGATGTGAACTATTTTTTAAAGCCAAACAATATTTTGAATGAGAAGAGACTTAATAAATATTGTCACTTTTTGCAAATACGAGTACTTTATTCCATTGCGTGGGAGAAGCAAATTTCCTCGAGATTCGTTGTGCAACCAAAAATAGTTCTATAAAATCAAATACGCACACACAAATTTACATGTTCATAAACTAATATGGACGTAATATTGATTGTCTGGTGGAAGAAAGTTTTGTTTGTAAACAGTAGTCAATCCAATTCAAAGTACACGTGTAATTAACGCAAAATATATTTAAACAATTTATTAGCAAATACTATTTCGATTGTTTTAATTGGTAATTTTGGTAAATTGCAAATTGTTGCGCAGCGTATTTTTACGAAACACTCGCAATACAAGTATATGGAACTAGTATGTAACAACCTATAATCGGGTGTGCTTAAAAAAATAAAAACAATATGAAAATTTATATAATTTTCACCTCTGTAGCTATTGTTGTTTAGTCAAGCTATGCTAAGCTTGCATTTTAGTATATATATGTATATAATTTAAAGATTAATTTATTTTGACATATGATTTGATATAAGTTCTCCATTTTTTTATTTATTTATTTATGTATGTATGTGCATATCAAGTTTATCAACATGGATAGTCAAGCATTTCGTACGCGTGGCAACGAGATGGTGGAATACATTTCCAAATATATGGAAACGCTTAAGGACCGACGCGTCACACCCAGCGTTGAACCTGGCTATCTCAGGCATTTAATACCATGTAAGTTTGTGAATACTTTATTATGTTTCAAAAATTTTCTACACACAATGAATAAAATATTTCGTCTTACCAAGAACATCCTAAAACACCATGATTCAATTATAAAAGGTTAGGTAAATAATGACATTCGAATTTTGACACTCCCTTATAAAGGGTTGTTCGAGTATTACGAAGTATGGAAAACGGGTTTAGAATTTGTTTCTCTTTGTTAAAAAGTAAATAATTAGTAGTAAAATGTTATTGATTTTTTAACTAGAAATTTCGAAGGTATTTCACTTAAATTAAGAAATAAAATAGCTCCGCTTACAAAAGATAATTATTTACTTATTGATAATTGTACAATTTGTAGTGAACATATTTGCCACTTACTGTACTGCGCAAGTTAAGAACTCGGCAGCCACACTGGTACTCTTATAAAGCACCTGTCCCAACAACTAGTACTTGCTAAGTATCGGTTTTATTCCATATTTACGCTCCGTATTGTTTTGTCCTCGCTCTTCACTACTTGTCACCAGAGCAGAAAAGCAGCACTACAAGAGTGTAAAGACAGACACGATTAAGCAGCGATCAGAAGCGCATTCACCAAATTTGTAACTTGAAGTAAAAATAAAATTGTACATATTTTTAAATCTAAATAAAGGTGTTTGAATCCGTTCGGAAATAAGCAAAAGGAACCCCGTTTACTATAGTATTCGTCATTACTACACATTTTATGGTGGCCCATGAGGGGAACCTTCCAAAAAAAAGAATTAAATTCACTTGTGAATCGAGAATTCTGTGACCGCTGTTTGCAATTCAAGGGCATCGTCGCAGTTCGCGGTCAACAAAATTTACTTGACCATCTATAACGCACGCATTCCACCTTCGACAAACTGCAGTCAACAGTTGCTGTTCGCAGTCAGCGTATGCACTTCACATTTGTATCGTTCTGCTAACATCGCCAAAATCTTCGCCGGCTTCACACTGCGTCGCGGGAGTTCGTTGCTGCCCGCTTTGCTGTTATAACGTTTGATTGCTAAACTCAGCATTGAATTTGCCTGTGCTGTGCTGTTCGTACATACAAACGCACATCAACTAAAGAAACACAAACGTAAGTTTTTAAACAAATACTTTTATCGCATGCAATTGAATATCAGTAAATAAAATTATGGGTGATACGGCATTAATTAAGCTGCAAACCAATAGACTTTCGGCCCTTGAGAAAATTCTTGTCAATTTTAAGAAGGACTCAGTGGCGCGAAAGACCAAAACGTACTTTCAACAGCGATTAAAGCGCATTGATGAACTTAAGGAGGAATTTCGTGCTACGCACAAATCGATTGTCTGTTCGGACATCAAAGCCGACGATGAATACCTTTCGACTGATGTCGCCTTCCAATTCGAAGAAATTTATCTGGAACTCTTTTGTTTGTTAAAACAATGTCAAGAAGATCTGTTTCCCGCTGCGTCTGAAAGGGAAAATACAAAGTCTACACTGTCCACCGATTCACAGGTTCGGTTGATCGCCCCAACGCAATTCCCGCGTTTACCAGTCCCATCATTTTCGGGCAAGTTCACGGAATGGCCTAGCTTCCACGATTCCTTCAATCGCCTTATTCACAACAACCTTGAGTTAAGTTCCATCCAAAAATTTCATTATTTAAAGCAGGCTTTACCACTTCAGCGTGATCTTGACATACAACAAATGCTTTTAACAGAAGAAAATTACGTTACTGCATGGGATCTGTTGGTAAAACGCTATAATAATCCGCGCATCATATTTTCACATCATATGAATACGCTGTACAATTTACCACTTCTCGTCAAAGAAAGTTCAGACGACATAAAGACCCTACTTAATGTGGCCAGTGTGTGCGTGAATGAATTTAAACGCCTTAAACTTCCAATTACTGAGTGCGATCATTGGATTGCTCATTACCTAACAACCAAATTACCAACTGAAACACATGCAGCTTGGGAACGTCATCTGGGAAGCAAAATAGACATCCCCACCTTTTCAGACCTTGACGAGTTTTTAACCAATCGTCTCTTTACAATCGACGCTATCGAAAATCGTAATTCCACGTTTAATGCGGCGTCTTCAGTTTCGCTGACTAACGATAATAAACACCGTCATCTAAGCAAATTTAAACCAGCTGCGCGTTTAACACATAATGTTAAAACACACCATGCAGCTACTAAAGTCAACATGACTTCTCAAGATTGCTGTGTGTTGTGTGGACAAACACATATACTACGTCGTTGTCCCATGTTTCTTTCCAAAGACTTCTATGAAAGGAAAAGCATTGCTGACAAGGCCAAGCTCTGTATCAACTGTTTAAGTAAGTCTCATGCATTATCCCAATGCACAAGCAGCAAAAACTGTATTCAATGTGGTCAACGTCACCACACGTTGTTACATTTTCCACGGACTTCACAAACAAATACTGCTACGCTGCCACCAGCTCAACATGCGATTGCAACACCCGGGCAAGTAGCCCCATCACATCTACATGCTATGTCTACCCCTGTCTTGGATGCAAGGAGGATAACTAATGCTCACGCTACGTTAGCATCAAATTCTGCACATGTTGATTTACAATCGTCTGTTATTAATACACCCAGACAGGTTCTGCTAGCTACAGCGTTGGTTTTATTACGTAACGAAGCGACTAACCAATCTTCAATGTTTTATGCGCTCATAGATCACGGTTCGGAAGGTACCCTTATTTCCGAAAATGCTGTTCAGCGTATAGGACTTCAGCGTCATCCTACTGCTGCTGACATCTGTGGAGTGGGTCCAAGTGCACTAAGCCAATCAAAGTTCGTTGTTAGCTGCACCCTTCACTCGGGCCATGACACAGATTTTGCTGCTCATATTGAAAACGCTTATGTGCTGAAACAGCTCACCACAGAGTTACCAAGTCAACACAGCGCTCCACAACAATTAACTTATATTCACGGTCTTACCCTCGCCGATCCATTATATTATCAGCCAAAGAAGATCGACCTCATTCTGGGTGCTGATATGGCCGCTCAAATTCTATTACCAGAAATGCGAATCGGCGCGCATGACCAGCCAATTGCGCAAAAAACTCGACTCGGCTGGATATTGTTGGGCAGAATCGATTCCCCGCGATCGTCGGCTATTACGGTTCGGTGCCATCATGCAAATATTGAACTAGAGGCCCTTGTACAACGATTCTACGAAAGTGAACAGGTGCCTGCTGAAACCGCAATGTCAGAGCAAGACAAGTGGTGTGAGGAGTTTTTTTGCAAAACCCACGTAAGGCAAGACAACGGAAAATATTTAGTTCGACTTCCGTTAAAATCAATTTACGATCCTAGTCAAACGTTGGGAAAATCCAAACAAATTGCGCTCAATCGGTTACTACAATTAGAGCGCAAGTTTCAGAAAGACAAAACTCTACATGCTCAATATATGGATGGTATAGAGGACTATTTCCGCTGCAATCAAATTGTTCCGGCGACGTCTTCTGAAAAACAACATTATTCACTGACCCCATTTAATAAGCCCACTGTAACCTCATGTGTTTTGCCACATCACGCAGTAATCAAAAACGACAGCTCTACCACTAAGGTGCGCATTGTGTATGACGCCTCAGCAAAAACGTCGAATGGGCGTTCCCTTAATGATATGTTGTGCATTGGTCCTCCGTTGCAAAATGATTTACCAGCTGTCATCTTAAATTGGCGCTTGCATAGATATGTTTTTCTAGCGGATATACAAAAGATGTACCGCTGTATTGATATGCATCCCGATGACGCGCAATACCAACGAATTCTTTGGCGGAATAAAGAAGGAAACATTCACGAATATTGCCTAACCACGGTAACTTTTGGCACAGCCTCAGCTCCATACACCGCAATACGAGTCATTCACCAACTCGCTGAAGACGAAAAGGAACATTATCCCCTTGCCGAAAAGGTATTGCTGAACGATGTTTATGTTGATGATGTGTTAAGCGGGAGTGACACCATCTCTAAAGCAATACAAATACGCGATCAACTTATGTCAGCTTTACAGTCTGCCGGTATGGCACTGAGGAAGTGGTCGAGCAATACGCCTGATCTCTTGCAATCCATCCCTATCGAGTATCAATCATTTAGTTCAAGTTGGCAGCTCAACGAAGACCAAACCATCAAAACGCTTGGACTGCATTGGCAGCCAAATAACGATTTTTTTACATTTTCCTTAAATTTTAAAGTTTTACAAAAAACAACTAAAAGATCTGTGCTAGCCACAATCGCACGGATTTTTGATCCGCTTGGACTCTTAAGTCCGATAACTATCGCTGCGAAAATTATTCTTAAAACAATTTGGACAACGAAAGTAAAGCGTGGGGACAACAAATTGACTGGTCTAGAATGGGATGAAGAGCTGCCTCCATCGTTGATTATAACTTGGCGAGATTTTATTTCTGAGCTACCAAATGTTGAAAACATCTCGATACCACGCTGGCTTCATTACACACCACAGTTTTACTCAATCGAAATACACTGCTTCTGCGATGGCTCATTATCTGCTTATGCAGCTGCCGTGTATCTTCGCATACAATACCAACACGATGTGATCCACACTCATCTGCTCACGTCCAAGGCCAAGGTCACACCCAAAAACCCAATTACGATTCCACGAGTCGAATTATGTGGAGCGGTATTAGCCACAACCATTGCCAAATGGGCACATCAACACTTGCAACCACGCTGTGGCGATATTCCGATATTTTATTGGACCGACGCAACGATCGTGCTACATTGGATCGCCGGCGACATAAATCGATGGAAACTCTACGTGGCGAATCGTGTGGCTAAAATTTTGTCAGTCAGCTTACCCATCCAATGGAATCACATTCAAACTCATGAGAATCCGGCCGACTGTGCGACCAGAGGATTAACTCCAACTCAGCTTCAACAATTCGAGCTTTGGTGGGTCGGTCCTGCTTGGCTTCGGAAACCTAAATCGGCCTGGCCTTCTTCCTTGAGTAACCACGAAGATATCGACAGCACCATTCTGGAAACAAAACCGACTAAAGTTTTGGCTCATTCAACAACCACCCAGACTGCATTCCTCCTGCGCTATTCTTCCTACATCAAACTTATACGGATTACAGCCTGGCTACTACGATTCTATCATAATCTTCGCACAGGACGGATCGAAGACCGCAATAGTGGATCGCTAACCACTAACGAACTTCAGCGAAGTCTTTCTCGGATTGTTCACTTGGTACAACAGGAAGCCTTTGGACCTGAAATTCGATGTATTAAATCCAACGTCAATTTATCTACCAAGAGTAAATTAATCAGTTTGACACCGTTCTTAGACGCCAATGAAGTTATTCGCATTCGCGGTCGCTTAAAGCATGCAAATCTTCAATATGGACAAAAACATCCAATGGTTTTGCCAAACAATCATCACTTCACGAAACTTCTGATTGACTTTGCTCACAAAATTACTTTACACGGTGGTCCGCAGTTGACGCTTGCATACATCCGCCAAAAGTTTTGGATTATCCACGCCCAGAAAACAGTGCGAAATCATCTGCGGCATTGCATCACTTGCTTCCGGAACAAACCTTTGGTAGCCGCGCAGTTGATGGGAGACCTGCCCGCTGCACGGGTAAATCCACCTCAACGTGCATTTCTTGCAACTGGAATCGACTATACGGGCGCTATCGAAATAAAAGCTTCGAGATATAGGGGGCACACGGTATACAAGGGTTATATAGCCATCTTCATATGCCTTGCAACAAAAGCAGTACACCTGGAAGCCGTCACCAGCCTGTCTACCGAACATTTCTTGTGGGCCTTACAGCGTTTCATCGGGCGACGTGGATTGTGCCAAGACATCTATAGTGACTGTGGTACCAACTTTATTGGTGCCGACGCAATTCTAAAAACCAGTTATCAAAAATTCCGAGCCGATTTGGAACGTGAAGTTATCCCAAAACTCTGCGACCAACAAATACAATGGCATTTTAATCCACCACATTCTCCCAATTTTGGTGGGCTGTGGGAAGCCAATGTGAAATCTATCAAATACCATTTGAAGCGAGCTGTCGGTGGAACCCGATTGACATATGAGCAGCTATCTACCGTTTTGATTCGGATTGAAGCGTGCCTAAACTCCAGGCCGTTATGTCCACTTACCTCCGACCCGGATGATCTTTTGGTGCTTACACCCGGGCATTTTTTAATAGGAGATGCCTTACTGTCTCCACCGGAAACTTTCGCTAAAAAGAAATCGTTATCTTCTCAATATTTTGAGCTCCAACGATTAGTTCAACAATTTTGGACAAGGTGGTCTTCGGATTGGCTCTCTCACCTTCAAGCGCGTCCTAAGTGGAGACGGCAAGAGCCAAATCTATCAGACGGAGAACTTGTATTGATAAAAGATGACCGGGTACCCCCCAATCAATGGTTGTTGGGGCGTATTACGGACCTTCATCCAGGGTCAGACAAGCTTGTTCGTGTAGCCACGGTTCGCACACAAAACGGGCTTTATAAGCGATCGATTTCTAAAATTTGCAGATTACCAATTCCAACTTCCGAGGATGACAGCCTACCTCATTAACCCAATTAGTATTTTTTGTAGACAGTTGGAGTATCGCAATAAAATGTCTATCAACACTAACAAACTATCGATTGCGTCACTTATGCTGGAGTCAGCATCGAGGCCGGCATGTACAATTTGTAGTGAACATATTTGCCACTTACTGTACTGCGCAAGTTAAGAACTCGGCAGCCACACTGGTACTCTTATAAAGCACCTGTCCCAACAACTAGTACTTGCTTAGTATCGGTTTTATTCCATATTTACGCTCCGTATTGTTTTGTCCTCGCTCTTCACTACTTGTCACCAGAGCAGAAAAGCAGCACTACAAGAGTGTAAAGACAGACACGATTAAGCAGCGATCAGAAGCGCATTCACCAAATTTGTAACTTGAAGTAAAAATAAAATTGTACATATTTTTAAATCTAAATAAAGGTGTTTGAATCCGTTCGGAAATAAGCAAAAGGAACCCCGTTTACTATAGTATTCGTCATTACTACACATTTTTTTTAATTTTGATCAAACGAAAAATAATATTGATTGATCATCTTGAAATATTTAAGTTATTTATTCGCTTTATTCCTTTTATTTACATATATTCTTTATATAATGATGAACCCCTGCACGGCGAAAACCATAATAATTCGAAATTTAAGAAAGATAATCTTTATACATATATTAACAAAAAAAAAAAAAAATCAAACTTCATAACTCGAAAATTTATTTCTTAAAAATTCATGTATTTGGATGATTATAACGTCACATTATTTTAAATTTATTTAAACCTATTCTTTCACATCGAACTTACATATATGCATGCAAAAAGCATTGAATGGAAAAGCGCGTCATTTATACACATTTACATGAAATATTTACGATACGGGGTCAGTCTTGTAATCAGAAAAAAGCTGTATTCAAAATCCGGATTTGAACTTACCGTTTACGCGGACAAAAGAAACAAAAAGTGTTGCTGTTAGTTTTTGGTATTAAAAAGTTTTCAGATTACTGCAATTTTTATTTTTAAGAAGCAACACCATCCGTCAGATAAGTACCGTCGGTATATTTATTCAGACATTGAGCAACCTATAGTCCTAAGAGTCTTGACAACGGAAAACTATGTTTTTTGAAATTCAAAAAATAATTGGCAATGGAATAAAAACAAACAGTACACTCTGCTAGCGTAGCACAGCATGTTGCGTGTTGGCTCTGCAACTCCGAGCTCAAGGGTTCAAAACCTGGAAGTAGTGGTTATGAAGAATCAATTTAATTTATTTAATAAAAAAACAGTCTGATTAGGAAATGTGGTGATTTCGGGAATAGTACTATAAATTATACCATTAAAAGCTGTTGTTGTTTTTTTCCACTCAAAAATCTTTCATAAACTGGCCTTGAGCTCATTAAAATTGTCAATTATTAACATTTATTAGGCCAACAGAAAAATAACAAACATTTATTACAAAAAATACTCAAAATAATTATAAATTGAAATTTGCATTGTAATCGATTGAAATTAAAAGGGGTACAAAACTTCATACTTAAAACATTTGAAATTTTGCAGAATATTCGATTAATTTTAATAAATTTTAATTAACATAATTTTATCTGAACTGGATAACCACTACAAACTAATTTCGACTATTCGCTGATTTATTTTTCTACATAATTCTCACATTTTTATTTCACAATGACTTCTAATATCTTTCCCTTCAAATTCTGTTGAATTTTTGGAAATAAAACGAAATGAACCGACATGAGAGTTGGATAATATAAAAATAGGTGTTGTTCATCCGTTGTACACAAAAACAATTTATACTCTTATTACTTCTTTTAAATTACAATTTGATCCAGAGAAAAATTTATTAAAAGAAAAAAGATTTAAGATGGTTTGTTAAGATGGTAGTATACGGCCACGTGAAATCAGCACCAAGAGAAATGAAGAACGTGATTTAAATTCGTGCCCTAGAAATAGGGCATTCACTCCATAATTGGTTCTGGAGAAATCAATGTGTAAGGTTTCAAACTGCCTGCGATTCTTATGTGGGATATTACATTGAATTTTACTTAGAGACGTAAGACAAAAAATAGTCCCAAAAATGATACCAATGAGAAACGAGCACATTAGTATAGATCTTCTGCTCTCAAGGGATTTTAAGTCAATCAATAGACGTCGAGATCGGTAAGATGGCCAAAGGATCTGAAAAATTTATCAAACGAAGTGAAAATCGTAGAAAAACTTTTTGATCTCTCTCAAAACGATTAGAGAGGCCTATTTGGTAAGGCCTCCAGATAAAAGCGACATGCTCAAGCCTCGATCTAACAAAAGCAGAAACCAATGGTGAACGCAGAACAATTTCGACGTATAAATGCTAACATCCAATATGATCGAGCAATGACATAATTGACGTGGCTAGTGAAATTTAACATAGAATCAAAGATTACGCCGACAGAGCTAGCAATACTATAGGAAGTATGCAAAGTAGATTTTAATTTAGCGAGCCTTTCATGGAAACATTTATTTATGTTCCCCAACAATCGTTTTAAACAACACCAGTTATGAATCTTTTCTAGATCATGGTGCAACTTTTCAGAGTCATGAGAGTGGTTGACAATCGCTAAAATTTTAAGGTCATCCGTATACTCGTATAATAAGTATTCTGCATATGAAAAGCAATATCGTTAATGAAAATATTAAAAAAGAGGGCTCCAAAAATGCTACCCTCTGGAACACCAGAGGATGCAGTAACAACGCTGTACCAGTCTCCAATGACTTACTCAAAATTATTGCTAGAGGCTCAGCAAGACATAAACATTTTTTCAACAAAATAGCCGAGAGGTCATCCGAGTCAGTTTTAGACGAATGCTTAAGCTTACTGATTCCATTAATGACTTCGGTAGTTGATAAGCGCAAAGACCCAAAGTTTAACAGCGAGTTTCTCCAAAGAGGAGGAGAAATTGTGACCAAATCCAAGTGGGTTTCAAAATAAGAGCAGAAAAAATCAGCGCATAGATTGGCAGAATCAGTATCATAACATGCGAATTTTCCATCATAAAACACATTGACTGGAATTAACGAGCAAGATTTTTTTGTCTTTTGAAATTAAGTTGGTTTTAAAATTCAAAATATAGTTTCTATATAAGAACTTGTTCAAGTAGTTGAATTCCTCTAAATAGCACTGAAATTTACACTTTACAATTTACATTTTTTATACAATTTACACATCAGCAAATTTATAGAACTCCAACTCGAGAATAAGAGGAAACTGAATAAAAGCTGAAGAATTAACATTAGGGGCCATAAATGCAGTCGACTTTCCGAGTACACATAGGGTCATTGACAACTACGCCAAAGATGCGACCAAATGATTTTATAACATCGGCAACGAATACGTCGACAACAGTAACTACGGTAGACCACTTCCCATATAAATAGTTATCACAATTCGGTTGAATATATGAGTAACACAGATAAACGACTCCTGTAGAACCAAATTTAATAGTATAATAGAATTTTGTAAAAATTCAGAACAATTTAATTAACTGATTGTCAAAATTGACAAATATAAATCGCTGTTTTTTTTCATCGTTACTGTAACATATATGAACTTACATATGTATGTCAGATGAAGCTAGTTCCTTGACTATATTATTAAATAGTAAATATGTTTAATTTTGTTTAGGTCATTTTTATATTTTAAAATACATTTTGGGTACGATTTTATAAATTTAAAAAAAAATGTTCAACTCAGTTTATTCCAGGAATTATCTTATTTTGAGTAAACAATTTTGACGCAAGTCATAATGTTTTTACCGCATTTTATGAGCCTCATGGTAAAATAGAGCATATTTTTTTAATACAAAATTTTAATTTCATGCACACATGCCTAAAATCAGCTGAGGCGCCATACGAACCAGAGGAATGGGATAAGATAATGCAAGATGTAGAAGACAAAATAATGCCAGGTGTGACCCATTGGCAACATCCGCGCTTCCATGCCTACTTCCCGGCCGGAAATTCTTACGAATCAATACTGGGCGATATGTTGGGAGACGGCATCGGCTGTATTGGTTTCTCGTGGGCGGCGAGTCCGGCATGTACGGAGCTGGAGACGATTGTGCTAGATTGGTTGGGTATGTTTTAGCGAAGTCAAACATTTATGTATAATAGCAAAATAAAACAAAAATGCATTGACCAACTTTTTTAAGGCAAAGCCATCGGATTGCCAGATCACTTTTTGGCATTGAAGGAGGGTAGCACGGGTGGTGGAGTTATACAGGTAGGAAATCTCATTCCTACACTTCTCTTTAACATTTTTCTTTTTATAATGTAATAATTAAATTTTCCAATTTCAAATGCTTGCATACTCATCGTTAGACCTCTGCCTCCGAATGCGTTTTGGTTAGCATGTTGGCAGCACGCGCCCAGGCGCTTAAGCGTCTCATGGCGCAACACCCTTTCACCGAGGAGAGTCATCTGCTATGCAAATTGATTGCTTACTGTTCAAAGGAGGCACATAGCTGCGTTGAGAAGGCTGCAATGATATGCTTCGTGAAATTGCGCATTTTGGAGCCGGACGCAAATGCCAGCCTACGCGGACGCACATTGAGTGAGGTGAGCATACGAAACTAATATTTTAATTTATTTTTTAATCACAACACTAACAGGCCATGGAGGAGGATGAGTTGCAGGGCTTAGTGCCATTCTTCGTTTCCACTACACTCGGCACTACCGGTTCGTGCTCCTTTGACAACTTGGAGGAGATTGGGCAGGAATTGCAGAAGTTTCCGAGTGTTTGGCTGCATGTAGATGGTGCCTATGCGGGTAACGCTTTCATTTGTCCAGAATTGAAGCCGCTGCTTAAGGTGAGCAAATGCTTATATTTTTTGAATATAAGTCAAATCAGGGGATCTACAAAATTAACTTTTGAGCCAGTTAAATAAATATTGAATGTCAATTCCAATGTTTACTTAGTCAAACTATTTTGTTTACGTCCAATTAATAATTATGTTAATTATACCCGCGCACTTGTGTACAAGGGTATTATAACTTTGTCCGCATAACGATGCTTGTAACAGCATAACGGAATCAAGATAGATATAGACATATATGTATACCAAAATGCTCAGGATGAAAAGAGAAGTCGATTTAGCGATGTCTGTCTGTCCGTCCGTCCGTCCGTGCAGACGAAACTCGATAGGTAGATTGTCCTTGGCCCAGAGCAGGTTGGTATTTAAAATGGGAAAAGTCGGACAATAACCACGCCCACCTCCCATATAACGGCACTTGTCGAAAATCCGAAAATTGCTATATTTCAGTAGCTATGGAAGCTAATTTGCACAAATTTGGTATGTACTGTTGTATTCGACCAGGAAATCCGACTGTATCAAAATTTTTTACAGGGGGCACCGCTCACTTAGGAGTTCATATGTATATTTCTGGAACCATCCACCCGATTTGGTTCAAATTTGGTATACGTATCACACTATGCTCATTTAAGGGATATTTGGAATATCAAAATCTGACCATAACCACGCCCACCTGCAATATAATGGTAATTTTCGAAAACACTAAAAATCTGACATTTGAATAAATGTTGAAGGGAAATTTCTTGAGTTTAGTATGTGGTGTTGTATTGCACCCAGAAATCCGACTATATGAAAATTTTGGAAAAGGGGCGTATTACCGCCCACTTTTGAGATAATATGTACATATATGTCTGAAAACACTCTATCGATTTCGTCTGAACTTGGAA
This sequence comes from Philophylla caesio, assembly GCA_963971545.1. NCBI lineage: Eukaryota > Metazoa > Arthropoda > Insecta > Diptera > Tephritidae > Philophylla > Philophylla caesio. The sequence goes on from OZ020606.1 coordinate 75,633,349, forward strand.
CACATGTTAGATTGTACCTATTTAGGTGAGATTATGAAAATGCTTAAAATCATTAACTATTGGAATTAAGTCAACAAATCCATTTAGACGAACATTTTGGAAAAGGTACATGGTACCGCCCACTTTAGAGCTCATATGTAAATATATTTTAATTTGTCTAAATAAGCAGTATTTTTAAAATCACTAAAATTGGACCAGACGTAAGTTTTTGAAACCCGTGCGCCGGGTATATAGAGTTCGATCGAACTTAGCCACTTCTTTACTTGTTTTTGTTTAATATTGGTATTATAATCATTATAATCAGAAATAACCAAAAGATTATCGTGATTATTTTCCATTAGTATAAAAATTAATACAAAAATAAAAAATAAATAAAATGAATACCAGTTTTACTACACTAGACTTGACTACTAGATGACCCGGCAAACTTCACCTATCACCTATCCTAACGACATTACACCTCTCCCTTAGCTTGACCGATAATGTTAGGAATTGCCTTTTCTAGCAATAATAGAAAATAATTACGGGAACCATAGAGTTTTAGCGTGAAACACTAATTTTACTTCATAAAAGACTGATACTTACCCGTTTTGAACTATTATACATACATAACTATATGCTTAATATTAATTACAGTATTTTAAAAGTGATTTATATAGTTTTTCAACCACCGTCAGTCCCTTTAGTCATAATTATTGAAAGAATGAGCTACACACACCAAGCTCCTTTGTTTATTTGTTATGATAACATTGTTGTCAGGTAAAGCTTTATTTTGTTTCCGTTTTTTACTCTCTATTGTTATGTACAATAGCGTCTCTTTTTTGAATTTCACGGATTATGCAGTTATTTTCAAAACTTACGGCACTTACATAATTAAGTTTACCTACAATAAAATTATTTGAATTGTATTGAGTTGAGTTTAATTTCGGACGGATATGTTTTAGTAACAACATAAGTATATATTTCACATAAACCCACACGCACACTTACACTCATTCTGCATACTTATCTCACACCCTTTAAATTTCGTTCGGTTATTAAACGAAACTTGCTAGTCAATTTAAAGCTTTCTGATAAACTATATTTTTTGTTTTTTTTTGCGGTGCGTAAATATATATCGACTGACCTTGCGATTTATTTATGGTTATCGTAAAGGCCAGACGCACGCGAAATTCTAGCCGCTTAAAATCGAAGAGGCTGACGAAAATCACCTCATAACAAAATAATGGCTACAACAAAAATGTATTGGTTGTTAAGGAGATTTTTTAACGTTTTGTCCAGTGCCTCCAGTGACCTCTTGTGGGCCATCGTGCATTTATCCCAAACGATCCATTTGCTTATTGGTAGAATCTTCGCCATTGCGCTGTTTTTGGCGATGTTGCAAACTGGTGTTTCGTTGATTTGCATGGTTAGTGGCAATTTCAAGGCAGAATGTGCAGTTCGTCCACCTTCTAATAATCTTGCAGTAATGAAATAAGAAACGTTTTTTCCGTTCCCCCCTGGAGCATCAAATGTTTTACAGAAAAGTGGGCAGAACAGTTCATTTTATTATTTTGTTGGTACCTTTTCCAAATTTTTTTAAAATCACTTGTGAAAGATTAAATGCTTTTTCAGGACAATTTTGTGACTTCTTTAGAACTACCTCGAAATGATCGAGAACTTGTGCCAGAAATGTTCATAAAGTGATTTAGAAAAAAGTTTGGAGCTAGTTGAGAAAAGTAATGACACTATTACCCTCATTTATTCCTTAACAGGTCACAAAATTATCCCGTACTAGTTATAATTTTTTTTATTTTAAAATAGTTCGAATTGGTCCAGAATAATCCTGTTAACCAGTCCCGGAGTGAACCCGACCTATCCTCGAAATACACCTCAACTATTCTCAAAAGGCCTAGAAGAAGACCTGGAATGTTTCCGAACTATGCCTAAAATATACCTTAGCAGGTAGCGAAACAATCTTTAGGGATGAACAACAAATCCTTCGACTCGACCAAGGCGAGGTGAGAACACCACTAAGGCGGTATACCGGCGGCGAAGAGCTGGTAGGAAGCATGGACCAGCTGTTAAGCACAATTTGGTTTGACGAGGACATGCCAGCAGATAGGAATCACAGTGTAATTTGCCCAATCAAAAAGAAGGGTGATCCCGCTGTTTGCGCCAACTACCGTGGGATAAGCCTTCTAAATATCGCATACGAGGTCCTATCGACGATACTGTGTGAAAGACTGAAGCCATATATGAACAAGCTATCAGTGTGGCTTAAGGCCTGGTAAATCCACCATTCACCAGATATTTACAGCATGTCAAATCCTGGAAAAGACCCTAGATAAGCAAATCGACACACATTTTAAGGTCACTTTTGACAGCACGAATAGTAGCTGCCTGTACGACGTCATGTCTAAATTTGGAATCCCTGTCAATCTAAAACGGCAGTGTAGAGTGACGTTGAGCACAACTTTTAGCTCCGTCCAAGTTTGGAATGACCTCTCCGCGCCGTTCGAGACCAAACGAGGTTTTAGTCGAAGCGACTCGCTTTTGTGCAACTTCTTCAATCTGATGCTGGAAACTGTAATAAGAGCTGAATCACAGTGGCATTTTATATAACCAAAGTACGATGCTGCTGGCGTATACGGATGATTTTGACATCGTTTCTTTACTACAGGGCCGTTAGTGCAGCATTTTCTAGTCTAGAGAAGGGGGCAAAAGAGGTTGGTCTTGCAGTGAACGAGGACAAAACAAAGTACTTTGTGCCAACAAATACAAAATCCTCGCCTATTGGGACCCACGGCACTGTTGGCAGTTACAACTTTGAAGCAGTCAAGGATTTTGTATACCTTGGATCCAGCATAAACACCACCAATAATGTCAGCCTTGAAATCAAACGAAGAATAACACTTGCCAACAGATGCTATTTTGGGCTCGGTAGGCAGTTGAAAAGCAGAGACCTTTCTCGACGAACGAAAATCTCGCTCTACAAATCTCTCATCGTGCCCGTCCTTTTATATGGCGCAGAAACATGTACGATGCTAAACAGCGATGAGAAGGCTTTGGGGGCTTTCGAGAGAAATGTTATACGTAAGATTTATGGTCCTGTTTGCGTTAGCGATGGGTTCCGAAGAAAATGGAATGGTAAAATGTATGAGGTGTGTAATGTTATGGACATAGTCAAGCGCATACAAATTCAGCGACTGCGATGGCTTGGCCATTTTGTTCGTATGGATGATGATGCTCCGGCGAAAAAATTCTTCGAAATGGCACCCATGGTTGGACAAAGGAGGATCTATCTTCACTTGGTGCGAATATTTGGCGTAAGCTAGCGAAGGAGATAGGGAACTGGCGAAGCTTTTTGTTGTCGGCCCAAACAGACAAACGGTTGTAGCGCCATAAAAGAAGAAGGTAGCGAAACTGTCCTAAAATAATCCCAAACTGTTCCTAAACTAGCCATGATCCTCGGCATTTGAAATAACGCTGAACTATTTCATTAGTTATCATTTTCATAGGGTGCTAAAAAAATTTCCCATTTATTAAATATACAAAATAAACCAGCATTTTAAAATTTTTTGTTGGGTAAACGCAATTGTTACCCAAACAGTACTTACTTGCCTACTGGGTTAATAATCGAAGCCTTTTTTTTTTGCAACCACAAGCTAATATTTACTCATTTTATTTCATATTCGGCTGACAGGGTATCGAATACGCTGATTCATTCAACACGAATCCCAATAAATGGCTTTTGACAAATTTCGACTGTTCAACATTTTGGGTACGCGATCGAATCCGCCTGACATCAGCGCTGGTCGTGGATCCATTGTATCTAAAGCATTGTTACGATGATGCAGCGATTGACTACCGTCATTGGGGAGTTCCACTTAGTCGACGTTTTCGTTCGTTGAAGTTGTGGTATGTATGTATGTAGAGCAAAACAAAGAAAAAGAAGCTGAACTTAGGCGGCTTTAACATGGAGCAAGTCGTTTCAGCTCTTTTTTATTGCATTTATTGTTGAGGGAAAGCAAAAAAGGGAAACTTGAATTAAATAAATGGATGTAAAGGAAGGTTTGTCTACTTTCCGAGCTGACGTCACACAAACAGTTGATAGTAAATACGTTCGCGTACCTGATAATTATGGAAAGTTATTAAAAACTATCAGGTTGAAGCAAATTGACATTGAATTTTGTGGGGAAGCTGCTAATTTCTAATGGAAAAGCAAGAAAAAAGCTGAATTCAATTAGGATAAATAAGAAATTTTTGCTTAGGAATTTTAAAGGTGAAACTTATAAAATATGAGCTTTAAACATGCAAGAAGCAAGTAAATGTTTCAAGAAATTTCTAATGCAAGGTTCTGCAAATTTTACGTTCGCGATATTTTTCTCTTGTGAGAAAACTGATTACATTTCGTCGGAATTTTGCTGTTGGATATTTTCTGCTGAAAATTTTAAACAAACGTACATAACTAATGTCAAAGCAAAAACGTCTATTATTAATGACATCCATAAAAAGTCATATCTTTTGCTTTGAGTTCGTCATATGTGAAGCGATTAATTAAATATTTTTTCCTCTCATTTTCAATTTTTTATTAGGTTTGTTTTGCGTTCATATGGAATTTCCGGATTGCAAAATTATATACGACGTCATATCGAATTGGCCAAGCGTTTCGAACAGCATGTGCTTAAAGACAAACGCTTCGACATCTGTAATCAAGTCAAGGTGAGTAACATAGACAAAGTTAAAAAAAGGTCGCACTTCTCAATTCAAAACGAGAGAAAAACAAAAGAAATCGAAGATTTGGGTGTTCGTAGAAATGACAAACGATTATAACAGTTTTAATTTAAAATGTGCTTACATATCTACATATGTATGTATGTAAGAAAATGCGTGTAATGTGATGTGTTAATTTCGCATATGAAAAACCCGCTCCAAAAATTCATTAGGATGGGTGTATTTCATATGGTTATGGATTATTGCTGACTTTCTAGAATTTATTTTCGCCTAAATAAAATTTATGTTTATATGCAGGAAAAAAAATGTTATCTTTATTTCATTATTAAAAATTTCAAACAAAAGAAAAATCACCAAAATTCGTTAAAATTCCGTGACTCTTTTTTTTCCGACTCTGTATGTATGTATGTGCAGAGTTGTATTGCAACTAAGTTAATTACAGTTTAGACCTTAGATCTGAATTTGAATCTAATCTTAGTAGAGTGATTCGAGACGATAGTTAGCATTGAAACCTTGGATCAAACAAGACCCTTTTTAATCGCCCTGTCTGAATGGCGTCTTACCTATTAGATCCGGGGAAGGTTTTTAACACAACCTTGAAATCGTCTTGAGTGATAAATCGATAAACCGATACTTTAAGGTTAAAAATGAACCTAATTCTAATTTATTTTATTAGTTTTTTAGGGACCATTTCGCGTGTTTTTCCGAACCATTTCGTGAAAAGTTTAGAACTATTGCAGGACCACTGCGCGATTAGTTACGAACTACCTCAAAATGATCTCAAACGAGACCCAAATATAGTTATGAAGTTGTTTTCGAAAAATACATGCACTTGTCTCCAATTGATCTCGAACAAGTCTTGAAATTGTTTAGACATTTTCCTCTAATACACCTGAACAGGTCCCGAAATGATCCCAAACTAGTCCTGACCTCTTTCCGAAATACATCTAATAGTTCAGACTTACTATGCAATGAAAGAAATGTGAATCAGTCCTGTAATTGTCCCGAAATGGTCTGTGAATAAGCACCGTACTGAACTCGAACTTGTCCTGAACTAATTCCAATAGTCCCAGAACTAGTTCTTAAATTTTCCTCAAAATACTCCCAACGTTATTCTGAGCAAATTTCGAAGTTATTCCAAATTTGTCTAAAATTGGTCACTAAGAGGTCACGAAGCAGCCACAAAATCAATTAAAATCAGTAACAAGCAATAATAATAGAAACAAATTTGCGCAATACCCAGGGCTGTTATTCGTTTTTCTTCGATCAGTAGATAGTGACGTCACAGCAGCTAAATTTTTAAGACTAATATTTACTATATCGCCTATGATTATATTTTCATAGGCTGCTACAAAGTTTAAAAAAATTTATATGTACATACATACATATGTATGTATGTACATATTACACAATAAGCAACTATAAATATTCTGTTAGGTTAACGCAAGTTTTATACAAACTAAAATGATCACATATCAATAATAAAAATTGGTGATACTTTTTCATGTTTGTTGCTTGGTTTTGTTTTACATAAAACATTTTTTAAAAAAGATTTAACGTTTTTGCAATTAACAATGAATATTGTTTTACCGAACCAACTTAATGTTTACATGCTTGCGCCTACATTGCACATTTGTCTTTTTGCTTGGCGAATACTTGTTGCTTGCGTGACTGGCGAAATTTTCGGTTTTGCTGGAATCATTTAGAAATCAATTAAGTTGATATCTATGTTTGTATGTAAGCATATTTCCATGTACAAACATTTATGCAAACATATGTTCAGATACGTTTAACAACATCAAGCAGTACAAAAACAAAATCTACAATACAAAGTCCGCCTGAATGTCTGGCTGACATGAATGGGCTCCCTCTCTCGACCACCCCTCGCTCCTCTTCAACGCTGTCATGGTGCGACTAAAGTGTTTTATTTATAAATTTTTTTTTTGGATATTTTCTATTTTTAAATAGTAATTTTGCCTGTGGCACATTGTTTTTAATGTTTTAACATGTGCAAATACCTTTTGCTAGATTGTCTGATTGAATAATTGGCATGCTAACACACTTGGTGGCGGACTGACTACCTAACCGAGACTGTTTGTATTTATTGTCCCACTGAAACTGAATTGAATGGAAAGATAAAATCAATTATTATGCTGAGTATTGATTTAAATTTGTAAATTGTGAAGGTAACAAGTAGCGCGCAGCACTTGATTTAAGTAAGCATTGAATGTGGGTGGTTATGCGCAGAGTGCAGTGACACTAGTTGACAAATACTACATATTTGTTAAACACAATTACATACATACGAGTATGTACGTTGAAAATTGTTTTATTCACACAATTGTTAATACATTTACATATTTGAATACTTATGCATGTGCATACATATCAGTGCCGGTTGTAAGATTCAAAATTATATACCGAGTTCAACAATAACAGCACAAAAAATTGGCAAATTTGAAAAAAAACCCATTCTTTAAACATAATACGAATTGTATAATTACACAAAATTTTATAAAAATTTCGAACTTAAAAAGGGTTGGGCCTGAAATCCCCAAAACAAAATCCAAAAATTCAAAATCCCCAAAATCAGAAGCCTCAACACAAAATCCCCAAACATTAAATACCGCTGTTTTTTTGTGAATTACGTTTAGATTACGTTTTAACCTAATCCAAATAAATTTCACGAAAAATAATAATGATAATCTTATTTGAAAGTTTTTCAGTCAACTTTAAACGGGGCTTAAACTAAGTTTAAACCGCCGATCAGGCACGATTAAATTTAGTTAAACCTATCAGCTGTTTGCTAACTACTTTGGTTTGGTTGCAACACATTTAGTTGAGCGCAAAAAAACTAAGTTTAAATTTATACTGAGTTTAACTCTTCTTAGTTTAAACTGAGTTTAAACCAGCACTGAGAAAATGCTCCTAATTCTTTCAAAAGTACATACTCGTATTGTTCTGCTAAGGCAGTGTTTGTTGTACTTACTTACTTAATTGGCGCATCAACCGCCTAAGCAATTTTGGCCGAGGTCAACAAAGCACGCCAGCTGTCCCTATCTTTTGCTAACTGGCGCCAATTGGAAATCCCAAGTATAGCCAAGTCTTTTTCCACTTGGTCTTTCCAAAGCAGAGGAGGTCTTCCTTTTCCTCTGCTACCACCAGCGGGTACCGCGTCAAAAACCTTCAGGGCTGGAGTACGACGTGACCTAGCCAGCGGAGCCGCTGGTTCTTAATCCGCTGCACTATGTATATGTCCTTGTACAGCTGGTACAGCTCATTGTTCCATCGTACGCGGTATTCGCCGTCGCAAAGACCCAAAGGTCCATAAATCTTTCGAAGAATCTTTCTCTCGAACACTCCGAGAGCCCTCTCATCTGATGTTGTCATCGTCCATGCTTTTGTGCCATACAATAGGACGGGCATGATGAGAGACTTATAGAGTATGTTTTTTGTCCGTCGAGAGAGGACTTTACTGTGCAATTGCCTACTCAGTCCGAAGTAGCACTTGTTGGCAAGAGAGATTCTGCGTTGGATTTCAAGGCTGACACTGTTATTGGTGTTAATGCTGGTTCCTAAGTAAACGAAGTCCTCTACATTTTTAAAGTTATAACTGTCAACAGTGATGTTTGATCCCAGTCTTGAATGTGCCGACTGTCTATTTGATGACAGCAGATACATCGTCTTGCCCTTGTTCGTCTCCAGACCCATTCGTTTCGCTTCTCTATCCAGTTTGGAGAAGGCAGAACTGCGCGGTTGTTAAGACCGATGATGTAAATGTCATCGGCGTACACCAGCAATTGCACACTCTTATAAAAGATGGTGCCTGACCGATTTAGTTCTACGGCTCGAATTATCTTCTCCAGCATAAGGTTAAAAAAGTCGCACGACAAAGAGTCACCCTGTCTGAAACCTCGTTTGGTATCAAACGGTTCGGAGAGGTCCTCCTGAATCCTGACGGAGCTGGTGGTGTTGCTCAACGTCGTTTTACATAGCCGTATAAGTTTTGCAGGGATACCAAATTCAGACATTGCGGCATATAGGAAACTTCTTGTCGTGCTGTCGAAGGCGGCTTTGAAGTCGACAAAAAGATGGTGTGTGTCGATTCTTCTTTCTGGGGTCTTTTCCAAGATCTGGCGTATTGTGAATATCTGGTCGGTGGTAGATTTACCAGGTCTAAAGCCACACTGATAAGGTCCAATCAGCTCGTTGACGGTGGGCTTAAGTCTTTCATACAATACACTCGACAGAACCTTATACGCGATGTTAAGAAGACTAATCCCGCAATAATTGGCGCAAACTGCAGGATCACCCTTTTTGTGGATTGGGCAGAGCATACTTAAGTTCCAATCAGTAGGCATGCGTTCTTCCGACCATATTCTAGAAATGAGCTCGTGCATGTACTTAACCAGCTCCTCTCCGTCGTACTTAAATAACTCAGCTGGTAACCCGTCGGCCGCGGGGGCTTTGTTGTTCTTCAGCCGTGCTATCGCTTTCCGAATTTCGTCATAGTCGGGTGATAGTACATCGCGTCCATCATCATTGATTGGGGATTCGCGCGCTTTTTGCTGCACAAAGGCGCGTGCGGATCTTAGCTGCCACAAGAAAATGATCCAAGTCGATGTTGGCTCCTCGGATCGTGCGCACATTTAGGACACTGGAAGCATGCCTACCGTCTATCACAACGTGGTCGATTTGGTTTCGTGTCTTACCATATGGAGACAGCCACGTAGCTTGGTGAATCTTTTTATGCTGGAGCCTGGTACTACAGACTACCATGTTTCGGGCTCCGGCGAAGTCGATCAGTCTCATTCCGTTATCGGACGTTTCGTTGTGGAGACTGAATTTTCCGACTGTAGAACCAAAGATGCCCTCCTTTCCCACCTTGGCATTGAAATTGCCAAGCACGATTTTTATAACGTGGTGGGGGCACCGCTCATACGTGCGGCCAAGAAGATCGTAGAAGCGATCTTTAGTCCATCGTAATTCTCTTCCGTCGGGGCGTAGGCGCAAATCAGGGAGATGTTGAAGAATCTCGCCTTGATGCGGATTGTGGTGAGACGCTCGTCCACCGGAGTGAACGACAGTACTTTACGCTGTAGTAGATGGATGGCGGTGATGTCAGCCTTTGCTCTGCTGAGGACATCAACCAGCCGGGCAGAGGCACCTTCCCAATTAAGGGTCCGGACATTCCAGGTGCATACCCTCAAATCATTGTCCTTTAAACGTTAGCTGTGGTCCTCATCAAAGAAAGGGGGTCTCATCCGAGGCTTTGTTTTGTTTTTCATTGGAAATTGTTGTTTTACGTGGCGGGTTCCAAGCCCTGCGCACAACCCATTGCTGGGGGTGAAAATTTTGAGTTCGTTTATATAGCGAGCCGCTTGCTCCAAGACAGACGCCCGCTTTCAGCCGCACCTCCTGGTGAACAGACGTTGCGGACTTTAGTGGACCCTTAAACCGAATATGTCGGAGTGGCTCCACTAAAGCTCCCTCTCTATTAGCCGTGACCCAAGGCTCCACACGGGTTGGTTACCGCATCTCGCACATGGGTTGCTCACGTTGCCCAGGGTGCACGAACGTGGACGTAAGAGTAGGAATTGAGTATAGCCGCGCAACTGTAGCTGCATACCCAGAAGCACCACTGCATACGTACTAGTATTTCTATTTTCATAACATTTTATTAGGAAGTGATTAGTACAATTTGGTTTTACACCTTTTATAGCACAGCCAACAGTTATGGTAGTTATAATAATTGATAGTTAGAGTAGTGTTTTTAAAATTAAAGTATTTAATAAAAAAAAACAAAATATAATAAAAATAAAAATAGAAGACAAATTAAATACATATTTAAATGATTAAATGATGGCCGTTTAAACTCAATTTGATTTTTAAGAATTTTTTCTTATATACATATAACACACAAATGAAATTCATTTTCTAAAATTTGAATGTTCTATAAAATTGCATATTCGAAAATTTTCAAAAAACTCTAAACAATTGACGAGATTTTTTTGAATTTTTATACATTTTTGTGCAAAGTTTTAAATTTTATTGACTAAGTGTTTTTAAATTAAAATTACTACAAAACAAATAAATTGAGATATGTAGTTTGTAAAAAATATTACTTTGAATTTTAACACTTATTTTTTTTAACGTCACTGTTAGTATGTAAATTTGGGTAGTGCACAATATTATACGGCGGGGAAAATAAATAGTCAAAATTTTAAAGCGTGAATTTCAGCTGAAAAAACTAAATTTCTGTTCCGAATATAAAGGAAAACTTTAACTTCTCAAAACAAATTTTAAACTAGAGCGATAAATCAGCCTTTAATGCACTCACCCCGCTTAGACTGTTCTTTCGATTTAATATATTTAGAGGCCGCTCAATGCGTTCATAGTTTCACACGTAATTATTCACAAACTAACTTTTCGTAGAAATGGTAAAGAAAAAATAAAAATACATATGTAAATGTTTCTCAATTGGAAAATTCGGTTTCAGTAGCAAAAAAAAATAATTGAGAGCTGTTTTGGTTTTTTTGTGTAATTTTTATGTTTTTGGGTGTGCTGAATCCGAAAATAACTTTAATTTTGTCATATAACGTCACGTTTTCTGACAATGTAGGTGTCTATGTTAAACAAGTTATCATCTTAAAATAAAATATAAAAGAGTAAACAATTTTTTTAAATTTATAATTGCGTAACAAAACTAATTTATTTATGTAAAATACATTTATTAGTAAGCACTAAACACATTTTTCTTTATCAGTAAGACTCCTTTTGGTACATTTTCGCTTGTGGGAAGCATCGGGAAGGTCTCTTTAAAGCGTCCAACAGTAGTCTGCCATCATTAAAACGCTCCATCGTTCACCTTGCTCTTCACTCACGTCTCCTAAATTTTCTAGAAAGTAGTCGAGGTGGAAATGAAGAAAATGTACTTTTAAACTCATCAAGCAACCTAAAGCTTGAAATGCTTTTAACATTCTTTTGACGATTTCTTTGTAGTTAGGATCTTTGTTATTGCCTAAAAATTTCTTTATGACCTCGTTAAAGGCAATCCACCTTTCTCTTTGAGGATCCGTCATGGTTGTGATGAATAGTGGATCAGCCATAAGACGTCTAATATCTGGTCCAACGAAAACACCTTCCTTCAACTTTGCCTCCGAGAGGCCTGGAAACTTTGATATTAAGTATTTGAAGCAATTTCCATCTCTTGGAAGTGACTTTGCAAATTGCTTCTTCAATCCCACCTTTATGTGAAGCGGAGGTAGAAGAACTTTATGAGGAGGCACCAAAGTTTCATACAGGCCAACACTTTTTGGTCCAGTGATTTGTTCGGTCTCTACTATCCCATAGACACAAAAAGCAAGGGAATTTGGTAAACCCAGATTGTTGTCCGAGCACCATGCCCAAGATTTTGAAATCACCGCACACTTGCCAACCGCGGTCTTTATATTTTAATTTGCAAAGAATCAATTCCAAGTTCTTGTAGGTTTCCTTGAGGTGTACGGAATGACCGACAGGAATGGAATTATAGAAACCGCCGTTGTGAAGCAGAACTGCTTTAAGGCTTCTTTTTGAAGAATCTATGAAAATACGCCACTCTGCTGGGTCGTATGAGATCTTAAATGTATCCTACAAGTTAGCCCAAAAAAACCCGTTTTTATAATAAAATTTTGCGTTTTGTAAAATAACCTCACGTTCTGGAATTTTTTGAGTATTTTTTTAGTTTTCAGGACATCTAAATACATAGAAATCAGTTGGAAATATCCACACAACATTTTTGTTGCAGACCTGTGTTATTTACTTAGCAAGTTTTTAATAATAACAACTATTTGTTTTTTGAGGTTTTGGTCGCGTCATAACAAATAGGTTATATAAAAAAAATGTTAAATAAACAAAGTTTTCCGATTGAAAAATATTGCTTTTCAAGGGTTCTACGCCAATTCCACTAAATTTGGATTTGGGAGAATACGAACGCGACTTGGGCAATCTACAAATAGTTTTTGATATGAAAATGTTTCGATATAGAACAACACTGTTTTTTCACGTCTTACCAGCAGCACGTGTTTATATTTGATCGTTTAAACCTTGGACTTGTACAATTTTTTTAAATCAATTCTGAACTAGACTTGAACTAGTTTCAAGATGCTGTTCATAACTTTTTCCGACTTAATTCCGACTATATGTGAAACTGTTGAAAATTTACCTTAAACCGATATCAAATTTTCTCAAATCTAGACCTGAAATGGTTCCGTATTGGTCAGCAAATAGTTTCAAAACAGTTGTGCATTGGTACCAAATTAGCACAGAGCTATTCCCGTAGGAGAAACTTCATGTTAAAGAACAATACGCCCACGAAAACTTCACAGCTAGGTAGTGGTTTTGCTAGAATGCTTTATTCGGCTCATTGACAATTAACGGTTGAACTTTCACCTCTCTTTACTTTAACAATTAGCTTTTTTTGAGCTAGCATTTATATTGGTTTTACTGTAAGAAACACCTAACCAATGATTCACATCGAACGCAGTTAGATCATCCCAAATACTCGTAGAAATATCATTTAAATTACTCATTCCTTCTTTGTTGATTTATTACCATAATAATTTTTCAATTGTTTCATCTTCGATTGGCAATATTTTAATCTTTTATTTTTTATAGCTTGGATTGGTTTGTTTTCGCTTGAAAGGTAGCGATAAACTGAATGAGAAACTACTCAGTGCCATTAATGAATCAGGCAAATTGCATATGGTACCGGCAAGTGTCAACGATAAATATATTATACGCTTCTGCGCGGTGGCTCAAAATGCCAACGAGGAGGACATCGATTACGCCTGGGAGACCATTGTTGATTTCGCCAATGAATTACTCGAAAGGGAGCAACACGACGAACTAACGGAGATCATCAATCGTAAGAAGGAAGATACATTGGCCAAGAAGCGTTCATTTTTCGTGCGCATGGTTAGTGATCCGAAAATCTACAATCCGGCTATCAACAAGGCTGGCACACCCAATATGTCATTAGATGTTACATCTCCAGTGGTGGGACGTACCTCGAATCCTATCATCAGAACACAAACGTCGATTGATCGTAACTCGTGGATTTCCTGGCCGCTAGCTTTCCTCTTCAACAATAACAATGAGGATGGGGCGCAGAAGAGTAATGTTTCGTTGCGGTGAGTAATTTTTACAATTTATAATCCTTGTTTAGTCTAAATAGGTATGGAGGAAAAAACTAAAGAAAACTCACATATATTTTTTTTTATCGTTTTATAGTTTTCGCCACTTGGACACAAATGTGCGACCAACTTCGTCAAGACGTAATTCCGGCGCTACCTCTTCTCCATCACCTGACAATGAGTTGAGTTTTGTGAATTTGAAGAAGTCGCCACTAAAGCCAACCACACCAACGCCACGCAAAGGAGGCCTCTCGCCCAATACCAGCGGCAATCACATATAAATAGTGACTTTTCTGATTCTTGTTCCACAAAATTAACAGATAGATCAAATTAATTACTTAAAATTCTGTTATACTAGACAACTTCTTTATTCAATAGCATGTTAAAGATTCGAAAATGTTGAAAAATAAAATTCAGTTGCTTAATCAGATCTGCAATAAATGCATAATAAAGTTATAAGTTTAAATAAAGTAGAGCTCATTGAAAATCTAAAAGAATAGCGAATTCGACGGAAATCGTTGCGACAAGAATGGTGTATACGGTTGTAGTACGGGACGGCAACAAGTACCTGTTCTGTTCACCATATTTAAATTCACCACACATAAATTACCATACGTGGACTTAACACTTACGACGTTTTTATGTTACGTCATGTTATGTTATGTTGAGTTTAATTATATTGTGTAAGTTTATGTTATGTGACGTTAAGTTAAGTAATGATATGTATATAATGTTAAGTTATCATATGCGTTATGTTAAGCTTTTGTACAAATTTTACAAAACAACATGGCGATTGAGACGGAAATGGTGCCGACGGGAATGATGTCCATAGATATGCTTGGAGATTGCAAGTGCTTCTTCATCTCAACAACAGTGAACACCCCATATATAAACTCATCACACCTTAACTATTATTTATTATTAATTTAGCGCTAACATGATTTAGCTCAGTGCTTGGCCGAGCTTCTCCTACCATTTTTGGTGTGTGTCTCTTATATTGTACCACAAATATCAGGAGGGACCTACAGTTTTATGCCGACTCCGAAAGGCAGATGTATTTTATACCAAACTTTTTCACGGCAGATATACCCGCGGAAGTTTGAACTGGCTGAGATTCGAACCTCGAACTAAGCGGCATATCGAGTTATAGCACGCACCGCTATCCACTCCACCACAGCGGCTATAACCTTAACTCCCCATACATAAACTCAGCACATCTAAGCGAACTACCCACAATTGAACTCTACACGACAATTATTTTTTACTCAACTCACTTACCTACCTCAAAAAATTATAAATATATTTTTATTAAATAGTGATTTTATCAATTTAAAATTACGCTAGGTGTTATTTTGTTTTTTATTTAATCTTCTATTAAAATTAGTTTTTAATTACTCTCGATCCTTCCTGATTTCTAATTACAAACATTCGAATCAAAAATTTAATAAAATGATGGGATAAAAAAGTATAGTTAATCAAAACGTACAATTTTTTTAGAAATTGGTGAAATACACATTATCACCTGCTGGAGAAATTCATGTTTACCAAATATATGTAAGTACGCAGAATTCAGACAAAGCGGAAGTTATCGGTCGTAATAAAAATTTTAGCGATTTTATTTGCAATAATTTAATATTTTATGCCTTTTTTGTATAAAAAAAAAGTATACATTGTCCAAATATGTATATAGTACTAGTCACTAACTAAACAAAATACGTACCTACTTACCAATGCTAATAAATTCACTACTTTAGGGGGTCTATAAAAAATTCAAAAAACTGTTTTATAGCCTTACACCTAATACGAGTATACATACATATACATATACATATATACATATATATATGTATGTATGTACGTTCGAAGCCAAGATGAGTACATTGGAATATTTTGATGATATTTCTCATGCGCTCTATTTGCGTAATTAATAACAAATTGAATTGTTTACATACTCGTACACATGTTATGTTAAGACAATGGCCGTTTTAACAAGTTCATTTAAAATTGTATTTATGTACTATTATATATATACATATGTACATATGTACATATGCAGATCTGAGTAAATAAAAGTGCCCCTGGGCCTACACAGATATTATGTGCGGATATGTTGTGCGTATTTTGAAAAGGTGCGATCTTATTGGCGTGAAATGTTTGAACACACGCTCATATATATATATATATATATATACATTTACAGAGTTATACATATGTATGTACATTTATTATACATTTGCATCACATAAGCTGCGATTTGTTATCTAAAATATTGGCATGGAAAAAAGACGATACAGAAGGTATTGGAAAACAAAATGTTTATTTATATTTCACTGCTATTTTTAGATGCCAACTACTATCGCAGACTTGACGCCAAAAATATTTGCTAATATGACTAAGGAAGGTATTATTAACTGCAATAAATCAATTATTTCTTTGTAGTGAGTATTGCAGGATTTTATATAAAAAGTGATGTAAAAGCACCAAAAGCAATTTTTTTCTAGACTTCGACAGAAGGTAAGCTTGGCAAGGCAAGCTTGGATCCAACAGGAGTGGCGTACATAATTGAGGTCTTAAATCTGTTCATGAGCACCGTTATAATAGCTAAAAAATGGGAAAGTAAAAGTTAAGCAGGGGCTCCTCAAGAGTGACGTCCGATACTTATTGCTCTTTAATGGATGGAGCGAGCTTCTCTCGTATGACAATCACGTTCGTCGCTACTGCCAATGAAATTGAAGTTCTGTGTTCGAAGATGAACAACTAGCTCCCAGATCTTGCGCGGTTCTTCGCCGATCATATCTTTCGAAGTCTACCGCTAAATCCATGGCGTCCCTGTTTATATCCTGGCCGAAGGAGGTCGGGCTGAATAAGGGGCAAGACCTAGAAATTTTGTAGGCAACATCCAAGGCGATTATGCTTTCGTAAACTACGCTGTGCCCACCAGATTTTCTTTACCCTTATTATTTTTTGTGCTATGTTCCCAAACTTTGTTTAACAAAACGGCTACTGGTTTTAAAATTTGCCAGATTTGACAGCAAAAACGAGTTCGGAGACGACTTTTGGGTAATTTCTGGCAAGCCCTTGCAAAATCTGGGCAACTAATATTCCTTTTCTTCCAATACTTATATACTGTTCGCCATGCATAATCAAACTTGTTTTTGCCCAATACTTAATTTTTCTGAAAAAAAAAATAGTAACTCTGGCGATAATGTAGAATGAAATATGGCACCAGAGTTGAACTTGCACTGAAAAACTGGCCCTTAAAATGTCACAAAGAGGATGACAGAAAATCATGGCAACACTTGCAGCCCAATCACGAATTCGTGAAAAATGCTATCAGCAATTCCGACGTTTTTGTACTTAGTGCTGCCAACTGTTACGCTAAGTTCGAATGAGTGCTAGCAAATCTTTACACGAAACTCAGCGGTTTTTTGTTTACTTTTTTGACAGCAGTTGAAAGAAAATACATATTTTTTCATAGGCAATGTTTACAATAATTATTTAAATACAAAGAAATTGAATGGGTTCCATTGCGGTAGCAGTTTCACTAATAGAGCAAGTGCGAAGCTCAAAATAGACGTTTCCAACCCGCAAATTCATATCACCGTTTCCTTTAATTATTGAATGTGTGCATGTGGTTGCTTCCTTCTTCTGATGCTCTGGACTCTGTATTGTTTAGAGAAAGCTTCCGTTTTACATAACCTTTACAGTCCAACTAAACGTGTAAAATGAAGAGGATAACAAAAGCAAAATATCGTTCTACTTTCTATAATAACTCTACAAATAAGCTAACATTTTTGCCTGCTACTTTTTTCCAGGTGGTCGTTGATGAAGTTATTCACCCTTATTGTGAGTTTCGTTTGCCTCCGAAATAGTTCACTTTTCACAGTTCGCTTATTATAAATTTTGGGCGGAAATTTTCCGCTTTCAAACATTGTTTCCCCTTATTGGCAGCACAAATTTCGAGCGGAAATAGTTGACGGATTAATTGAATTTGTTCACTATTTTTTGGAAGGTAAAAAATTTAAACAAATTCAAAATGTACATAAGTAATTTAATTTAAATTTATTTACATAAGATCGCCTATTCCAGGAACAAAACAGTAAACAAAGTTCAAAGAGGGATGATATTAGGTAGAATGCAGGAAAAGCCGGATATTGCAAGAGGATTTGTCAAAGAAAACAAGGAAAATGTAGCTGAGTTATGAGGGACTGCAAAGAAAAATTAGTCCGAATGTAAAGGGGTAAACAATTTAAATGTACGCTGAAATAAAAAAAATTGTATGCAAATAAGACTTGGACTGGCCAAAGCGGTATGTCTTCCAGAGTAGGCCGCTTTGCCCACTACGGGAATAATATGGACTCATTTATTTTGACATTTCTTACATAATCTGACTAAAAGACGATTGCGTCAGCCCAATTTCAAAACTGTTACCTACACCTTTTTAGTATCCACCTTCAGCGAAAAATCGTAGGAATGCTTCCGAACTGGCGGAATAGCAAATTATATTTGCGCTGGTGATATTGAAGAGGTTAGCACAGATATAATAACTACTTGAACGATTCTTGATTGACTGTTATATTTCAAAGATCTGGAAAATTTATAACTTTTGTAAAATTACAATTGAATTTGAATTATTGTATAATTATACACTTCAAGAAAACACATTACAGAGTTGTAATAAACATGTTCGAATTTTCGAAGCGAAATTTATTCGGGCGAGACTCACGAAAAGGGTGATTATGTTATCTTATAGTTAATCTAACTTGGCACTTTATAAAGGGTGGTTTTTTTAAGCCATGTGGTTTTTAAGAATAAATAAAACGCGTATAATTCAATGGTATGTCCAAGAATTGAGCTTTATTATAGAAATACGGGTTTGCCATTATGTTTTAAAAATTAATTAAATTTTTGACCACTTTTTGCAGCAATTGGGGCCGTATGTCAGCATTAACGCACCGAATATTCTCTTCCATATATTCTTCTCGTACCGAACTAAACTAGAGACATTTGACAATGAAACGACTATAAATACTAAGAACAAAAACAAAACTAGTCAGAACGAAAAACGACACTGAATATGGCACAATGCTAAACCGGTTTGTCTTAAAATCAAACTTGACAAGGGATGACGAAAAATCGTTCCAAAATTCAGTAGGTTCATACCCTGTCGAAAACTTCAACAACAAGAAAAAATAAAACTTCTTACATATTTCATTACTTCAGGGAAAGATATCCACTCCAAATATCTCTCGAATTTCGAAATTTCATAAGAATTTCGTGATCGCGTCGGAATTGATAATAGCTCCGACGGAATTCATGATAGGTCTGTTGATCTCAAGCCTGTCCAAAAAATACCAAGGTTTATAGATTAGAAAGTTACGAAATGGTGCTGTCCAAAATTTTGTTTTCCCCTAATGACGTACCTATACGTATGTTGGTGACATCTATGAATATCCTCGATGACACGGTACGTGAATATTCCTATCAACATAAAATTTCAACACCGCTAGCAAATAAGTAAGAACATGTGTATGTAACAATAATTTTCTGTATCTAATTTCGAATCCTCTCAATCATCTCATTTTTGAACATTGTCTTCGTCCATGATTCAATTATTAAAGGTTTGGTAACTAAGCGGCTAGCTGCCTCACATTTTGTCAAAAGGCACCCTAAGCATCAAAACCGTGTTGCTTCTTAAAAATAATAATAGTAGTAACCTTAAAACTTTTTAATACCAAAAACTAACAGGCAGCACTTTTTGTTTCTTATGTACGCGTAAATAGTAAGTTTAAATCCGATTTTGAATGACAGCATATTTTCTGATTACAGGATTGACCCCGTCTCGTAAATATTTCATGTAAGTGTGTATAAATGACGCGCTTTTTCATTGAATGCTTTTCACGCGCGTATAAATTCGATGTGACTGAGTGGGAAGTTTTGTAATTTCTAGAAGGAATAGGTTTAAGAAATTAAAAATTGTGTGACATAATAATCATCCAAATGCCAAAAACAAGAATTTGTAAGAACTAAATTCTTGAGTTATGTAGTTTAATTTATTTTTCTTTTAATATATAATGATTCTCTTTCTAAAATTTCGAATTATTGTGGTTTTCTTACAACTCCATTAACTCCATAAAGTTACTTACTATTTATCGGAATACAATTTTTGCCTTATACCATAAAATCGTTTAGTTCATGGGACGAATAGATTGAAAATTTATTTGCTAGTTAAAAATTAAAAAAAAAATATCTACCAAGAAGTACATAATTATTTAAATTTTGTAAGCGTAGTTATTGTATTTCTTAATTTAAATGAAATGTCTTCGAAATTTTTAATTAAAAAAATCACTATTATTTTAATACTTATTATTTACTTTTTAAGAAAGGGTAACAAAATCTAACCCGTTTTCCATACTTCGTAACACACCCTTTTATAAGGGAGTGTCAAAATTCGAATGTCATTATTTACCTAACCTTTTATTTCGCCCACATAAGTTTCAAATTTTGTTTATTCTGCGTGAGTTTTCCTGCTGCTAATGCTTACTAGAGCCAAAGCGAAAATTCTTAGAAAAGAAGTTGACTCGTACAATGAACTAAGGGAACAAGAAATTGGAAGCAGTTCAGTACAGCAAAACCTCATGCGCCTTCATAAACCTCTGCAGGGCGCTGTAAAACTTTTGATATACCCAGAAGATGTACCAAAAGTAATTAAGGAGTTTGAGTTTAGTTTTGGCCGTCCGGAACTGCTTATTAAATCACAGTTGTAAAAAGTGCAACGTTTTCCAACTATCCACGAAAGTCAACTAGATCAGATACTGTATTTTTCTAACAGGGTAAGAAACATCGTCGCTTTTTTCAAGTCTGCTAGATGCGGACATCACTTATTAAATCCTACGTTGTTAGAAAGTTTGCTGGGAAAGTTGCCCCCTTTAAATATTATGCCGTTTCCAACAGTGGAGGATTTTGGGAACTGGTTAAGCGAAATAGCCAGATTTGTGTAGTTATTACCTGGGGTTTCCGACGTCTCGTTACGCCACATTCAAGCGAGTGTTACTCAGTCGACGCAAGTTGCGCAGCCACGTAATTCTACTCGTCAAACTGGGGGTGCTATTCGACGAGTTCTATATAACAATGACGTACAACACGTAAAAAGTGCCTGTTCGGAGTGCGGACAGGCGCATAAGCTCTCTGAATGGCCGAAGTATACAGTCAAAATAGAGTTTCGTTAAAAGCAACCATTTGTGTTTTGGGTGTTTACAGAAAGGGCATTGCCTTTCGAGTGACCGCCAGAGTAAGGTTTGTTCCATTAATGGGTGCAAGCGTATGCACCATACGTCTTTGCATCAGAATGTTAACCTACCACATACATACATATAATATTGAAAGCGTATTGAACTATTTGCTTGATAGTCAGACAAGTCTTTTCAAAATATTGCCGGTCACGTTATTGTTCCAAACTGAAAAATATCTGCCTACGCCATGTTTGACGAGGGATCATCGATAACACTTCAAGAAGAAAATATGGCTATCAGTTTAGGTCTTCGCGGTCCAAATGTGCATCAATATCAAAAACGTCCACACTGTAAAATCATTAAATTTGCCACAACAAACATTTTATAAAAATAAATTTGCACATTTGTTATATTTGCCAAGTTCTAATTATATAAAAGCAAAGAAAAGAAATTCATTTTGCTAGGTATAGACAACAGTTACCTAGGTGTTGCTCAAAAGGTAGTTGAGGCAGTTGCAGAACAGCCAATAGCCATTGAAACTCGTCCAGGGTGGGTAGTTTATGGCCCATACTCTCAGAATACGGTCCGACAGCCACGTGTTATACACATTCGCGAATCCCAATCGCCGCCACTTCAAGCTTTGCATAAGTTGGTTAGTGAATATTTTTCAGTATAAAGTTTCGTTGTACATAGTACCGATATAGTTTTGGAATCAGATGACAACCGTCGTGCAAGAGAAATATTGGAGAAATCAACAAAGTTTATCGGTCATAGATATGAAGTTAGTCTGCTATGGAGAAAAGATGAAACGGTGCTTCTACCTAGCAACGATATGCGTTTGCATAAACTTGAAGTTCGGATGAAGAAGGATGTTGATTACGCTACCATATACAAACGTGAAATACAGAAGTACATCGAAAGGGTTACACTAGACGGTTAAAACCAGAAGAAGTATCAGAAACAACTTCTGCAACCTGGTATCTACCACATTTCGAGGTTGTCACCCCACACAAGCTTTTGATGCAGCCGCAAGCACGTCCAATGTTTCTCTCAACTCCGCCTTGATCAAAGGACCTGAGCACGCACAATCTCTGATCGTTATCGGCCACATGCTTCGTCAAGGCCTTATAGCCGTCTCCGCTGACGTCCAAGAAATGTTTTCGCAAAAATCTATCAAATCTGACGACCAGAATTCACAACGGTTCTTATGACGTGATGGCGATCCATCTAAACCGATACAAACCTACATTATGTCGTTGATGATTTTTGGGGCCATAGAGTGTATATAAAATAAGAATGCACTTCGGTATGAATCCCACATGTCGCGTGCAGCGTCCGCCGTTATAAATAATATGTGCGTTGCCGAATTGAATATCAGTTTTGAGAGAAAGAAGCAGAAGAAGTCACCATGGTTAAAACAATTTCACAGGCAACGTGCTGGGTATATGTTGGAATACCTTCACTGACTGCTTTGAGTTCTACATTAGGTTCCATAAACGCCAACAAAACGTGAACTCTTGGGAAACGTAATGGCTATATACGATCCTTTCGGGGTTTTAGCTAATGTCACCATATGCATAAACATGTTGTTGCAGTCTTTTTGGAAACGTCAAACAATGTGGGATGATCCAATCCCAGAGCAAACTCATTAGGCAGTGGACATCATGGTGGGCAAGCTTTCAAAATGTATGTAAACTATCAATTCCCCGATGCTACTCAAAAATGTTGCCAGTAGCAGACGAGGTGCAGTTGCATGTGTTTGTGGATGCAAGTTCCAGTGCGTTATGTAAAGAAGATGCCGTTGATATCACCGCTAAATCGCGTTGTGCTCCTCTCAAAGGCATGACAATTCCTCGTTTAGAGCTGCAAGCTACAGTTCTTGGAAGCCGTCTACAAAAATCGGTAGCGGAATATCATGACTTCAATATACACCGCATCGTGTTATGGAGTGACTCAATGGCATTATTACTCTGGATCCGTTCACCACCAGAGAATATAAGCAATTCGTCGCAGGTAGAATCGCCGAAATAAATGCAACCACAAACCCATCACCCATGGAGGTGGTTGCCCACAGCTTTGAATATTGCTGATCATGCCACAAACTCACAGTTAAATGTAGAGTTCTAATGTCAAAGGCGCTGGTTCAAAGGTCCTGACTTCCTACAACTTCCATAATCCGGATGGCCAAAAGAGATTGTGTCACTTGCGTCAACAGAATGTGCTGCCGAAGAAAAGACGCTTTTGCTCCTAACATCAACAACAGATGGGTATATAACTGATTTTTCAAAATATTTCGTCCTCTTTGAAATTACTTAGGGTAACAAGCTGGGTGTTGCGATTCGACTTCAACATAAGAAACAAAATTCGTCGTTCCGGAGAGTTAAAGGCATTTGAGATCACTGATTCAGAAAACGTAATTTGTCTTCGTGTGCAAAAAGAATTATTTTGTGTCGCATAAGAAGAGCTACGTTCTAAGCAGAAGGTAACGAAGTCAAGCCCTATTTACCAGCTAACGCCGTTTTTAGATACCGACAATTTGATAAAAATAAATGGCGGAATCGATTCAGCGCATTGCCTTATTTTAGCGGCACATAGTGCGATCATCATGCCTCAACATCACCACGTAACCCGACTCATAATTTCATATTGGCACGAAAAACTTCATCATCAGAACGATTGTCTCGCAATAAATGAAATTCGACAAAAGTTCTGGATACCGCACATCCGTACAGTGTTTGCGTCGGTCAAAAAAAATTTTCCAGTTTGCATCATTAACACCTCCAAGCCAAGTCCACCAATGATGGGTCAACTACCGGTTGATCGTGTTACGCCTTACGTTCGCACTTTCACCTATACAGGAGTCGATTACTGCGGGCCGTTTTGCATCACTATGGGTCGCCGACGAGAATTACGCTGGGTGACCTTATTTAGGTGTTTAACCGTCAGGGCTATACATCTGGAGGTAGCTGAAGTTCTGTCGACTGATGCTTTCAAAATCTGTCTAAGAAATTTTATTAATCGTCGAAGCACACCAGTGCGAATCCGGAGTGACAACGGTGGCCAAAAATTTTTACGTGAGGAAGACAGGTTATTTGATTTTAATCGTATTGAGCAAGTCTGCTCCAAACAAGGAATAGAGTGGGTTTTCAATTGTCCTGCGAATCCGGCAGCGGGTGCATGCTGGGAAAGATTGGTTCAATATGTCAAGCGGCTTTTAGAACGTATCCTAAAGGTAGAAGCCCCACGCCTGGAAACATTTAGAAGCGCGTTAATTGAAGCTGAAAACATTGTGAATAGTCGTCCGATAACGGAAATTCCAGTATCACCACACGACGAAGAGCCGTTTACTCCGAATCACTTTTTACTGGGTTGGATAAATTCTACTCAAACTCCCAGTCTCGAGGCAGAAAAGACGTGTATGCGCAAGCCATGGCGAATTTCGTAATCCCTGAAAGATAGATTGTGGAAAAGAAGGACCTGCGAATATCTGCCTTCCCTTATATGCCGATCAAAATGGAGGGAGCCAGTTAAACCGCTACAGCCAGTCCAATTGGTCATTGTTTGTGAATCAAATCTACAAAGAATTCAATGGGTCAAAATACGGAGGTGTTCACAGCTATAGTACAAAGTTAATGCGACCTGCGACGACCAACCGCAAAGCTAGCCGCTTTAAATATTTGTGAATCACAGTAAGTATTCACCTGGAGGTAGAATGTTGGTGACATCTATGAATATGCCTATCAACATTAAATTTCAACTCTGCTAGCAAATCAGCATGATGCAATAATGAAAGGTGTTGTACGTTGGCAACTTCGCGCTCTAAATCAGCCATCTTGAACGCCCTTAGAAAATGTGTTGTTCCTTTGCAGAATTTGGTTACCAGTTTTGTACAAAAAAAAATGTTGAATTGCAGCAGAAAATTTAGTTTTTCATGTGGAACTTATAATATGTATTATCGATTGTTTTGATATTTTGGATAATTTTTCTCATTTGTTGATAATTGGTTTTCTAAAAGCGAGAATTTGAATAAGTTCTTGTAAAAATTGTCAAGTATTTGTATAATGAAACATTATTTGTTAAATTATTAAGTGGAATAAAGCTCTGGGGTTCATTTCGGAAGACTGGATAAACAATTTTATTGGCATTTCCAATACTATATTTTATTGGCAAGAAATAAACGTCCGTTTTTTGATAAAGTATCAAAAATATATATATGTATATAGTTTTGGCGCGTGCACTATATAGCTCAGTGTTTGGCCGAGCTTCTCCTACCAATTGTGGTGTGCGTCTATACCACAAATGGAGGGACCTACAGTTTTGTGCCGATTCCGAACGGCAGATGTATTTAATGAGAAGCTTTTTCATGGCAGAAATACCCTCGGAGGGTTGCCATTGCCTGCCGAGGGGTGACCGCTATTAGAAAAAACTTTTTCTATTATTAAAGTTTTGCTTGCCCTGACTGAGATTCGAACCTCGAACCCACCGGCATATCAAGTTATAGCACGCACCGCTACCAACTCGACCACAGCGGCCACAAAGTATCAAAAATAGTTCTCCATAAAATCATCGTCATAGAAGAACTCCCATTTCTCTCCCGCCTTCAACCGACTTGATCATCTCGTCAACGTCAATTTTTCGTTTTCTCCGCTCGTCTTTAGAACAAGCTAATTTTATATTCAATTTAACCTATGGATGTTGTATTCTAATAATTATACCATAAAGGCTAAAGAAACTCGGCGTAACATATGAATGTATATATGTATATACATATCTTCATTAAAAATTTATATATTTTTACTAAATTAGTGCATTTTTTTATTAAAATAATTATTTAAGAATATGGCAACTACAGGAATTGAGCCGTATTCGTCATCAAGATGTCGAACTTGGAACACCACGAAACAGTGTTAAATTTCGTAAAACTGTTTATTTAAATAAATATATATTAGCAAACATTATTTAAGTAAAGAAACTGTTTTAAATATCAATACAGTTGCGGAATGTTGCCCTTATTCCACTTCGCCATAGTAATCTACGCATTTTCGTGCTCACGACTTTGAGCTGAAGTGTGGATAACTTTTTCCAACACCTGCCTCGTAAATTGTCGATCTAAATCCAGACCAGCATCATCGGATTTTGTTGTCAATTCACCTATTTGGAAATGTTTCAAGCTCGCTTCTTTAGCCGCCACATGATTTGCGTCATCGTTGACACTTTTCCCATCCATTTTAGGAGTATCTAGGCGCGGTACGTCGAAGTTTTTAAATGTTTCTATGTTCTTTATGAAGTTGGTAGCGTAGTTTTTTCTTGAAATTCCAGCTAATGCAGGTAAATCTATATAATTCTCATTGTCGGCACACGCTGCTGCTTCTGCTGCATTAGACTCGAGTATCTTCATTTTCAAACTGGGCATGCCCAAGTTGCCGAAATCTTTTCCTTTCAGTGTTTTTGCACCTAAATCCGGCAATGAGATGTCGAAGTTACTTAGTTCAGCGTCCTTATTTGTGTCACCTTTTGTACCAATACCCGTGTCTTTTAAATCAAAATGCGGAATGGTAAATTCTCCCAGACTATCGTCTTTTGCATTAAGCTCTGTATTTTTGCCACCAATGTCTGTATCTTTTAAGCTTTCAACTTCTGAATTTTTTATGGTATATCCTACATTTCTATCTTTGAAAGTCGGCAGCAAATCTTTTAAACTGAAGTCTTCAACATTCTTTTGCACTGAATTTGCTACGTTAGCCTGCAGCACGATTCCAGTATCCTTGGTAATGCTAGGCTCTTTTAAAAAATAATTATCTTTGGATTCTGATTTTTGGTTATTCATGTCTAGCGATACCTTTGCCGAGGATTGCTGGTCTGCCAAACTATGTACAATCTTATCCAATTCTTCATCCTTCGAGTTGAATTTTTTTAAATCTGAAAGCTTCGCATTCTCCTGCTGGCTCGTTGTATCTTTAGTTTGCAGCCTTTTCACATTTAATTTACCAAAATTAAAGTCCTTGAAAGGAAACTCCTTCAACGCAAAATCTTCCGTTATTGTGGCCTCATCTGCGTGGCCCGTGGACTGCATTCCATTCAAATCTCTCAATGCCATATCCTTGCTATTGTGATAATTTAAAGACAAATCCTTAGCACCGCCATCTCGCCGATATAAACCCTTGCCCCCGGTTTCCCAGTCTCCACTACTTTTTATACTTGCATCTGGCTCGTTTAGATCATTTACACTCAAAGTGTTTGTGCCAGTAGTCATATCTCTATGCGCCAAGTACTTAACAAAATAGTTAGCATAATCGGGCGAAAGTGCCGGCTTTATGATTTTCCTTTCCTTTGAGTCTACTTCTTTGGACGGTGTAAATATCGAAGACAGCTTTTGCTTTAGTCGTTGGAAGAATCCAGACTTAGACTTTTGTTTAGACTCAGACTTAGACTTGGGTTTGCATTTATGTTTCAATTTGAATTTCGTTTTGGTTTTGGGCTTGGAACCGCCTGTATGTGTATTTTTGCCACAAGCGTTTGCTATGTCGTCCATGAAACTGTCTGTATCTTCTTCGAACTCTGCATCGCTTTCCACATCTGAGTCAGCATGCAAATCTGATGAGAAATCTTGAATTAAATTGTCTGTTGCTTCTTGCGCTTGTTGCTGTCGACTAACGTACGTGACAATAGCGTCATTGGGGTTTGAGTCCTCAAGAGCGTTCGGAAGTAAGAGATCATTAGCAACTTTGTTGCCTGAAGCAACAGATGCAGCATTCGTTCCCCGTTCAAAATTTTCATCAGACTTTTCGGCAAGTTTTTCCAAATGGTTATTGTCGTTCTCTTCGTTGCATTTTATTCCACGTAATTCGCATAGTTTCTGTTCGAGAAGATTTTCATTACCTGCCGGAAGATAACCACGCTTTTCTAAATATGAAAGCGGCGATTGCCAACTGTCGCGTAGATCAGTAAGTAAGCCCGACCAATCGATGGCATCCACTGATGGTTTATCGATCGGTTCCTCGCTCTGCGGTTCGGGAGCATGCAATTGCCAAATGTGTAGAACAATAATTGAACAGCATAGAAACCTAAAAGTTTTAACGATATTATCTTTTTTTGTTGCAAAACACCGAAGATTCGAGAAATGCAATCACCATTTTGGTAAAAAGATTTGCTGCATCACAGCGTTCACGCATCAATAATAATAAAAAAAATCAAAAATACATGTGTTTGTATGTAAATAATAATTGTTTTGACGCTTAACGTATAAAATTTGTTTGTACGATTTTGAAGCTTTTGTATTGAAACACTTTTTAGTTTGTTAAACTGTTGGTTGAGAAAACACAGGCATATGTTGAGAAAAAAAAGAGGAAATTTAAGGTTAAGGCGAATTCATAAAAGGTGGTGTTAATCAATCAGCGGATTCGTGGTACAAGAAATTTAAAGATATGGTTCACTATAACATTTTGCGGTGACGCTAATAGTGTGAAAATTATTTCGGCAAAGTTAAATACAAAGGAGATAAAGTTTAACAATAACCCACCAAAGCGTTGCATTTTTAGAATCGCAACCACCTTACATGAATTCGCCTTGTTTAAAGCTTAAGTTCACAAAATGCATTACTTACCTTTTAAAATAAAAACTCCTTTAACAGCACTAAGTAAATTAAAAAATCAACATGAAATGAAGACGACGAAAATGTTGCCGACGGGAATGATGTACACGAAATCGGTCAAGGGCTAAAATAAGGGCTTTTTCATCTCAGCATACCTTAACTCACATCATAATAATAATAATTCTGTGGTCACCAGCGATAATCGCCTAAGTTATGTGTTAAAGCATAGGACTTAGGCGGTTATCGCTTGTGACCACAGAATTATTTGGAGATAACACCAAGGCGAATTTAACAAGGTGGTGTTAAGGAGCCAGCTGGTTTTTTCGCTTTTTTCGCTTTGCTGGACTGAACGTCAAAGGGCTTCGTTTTGATTGGCTGGCGATGTAAATTACCTACAGAAATTTGACATTCAGTCCAGCAAAGCAAAAACAAAATACATGGAGGCCTTTTACTTATATACGCTTACCACCACCTTGATAAATTCGCCTTGGCTTACACTATATAGCTCAGTGTTTGGCCGAGCTTCTCCTACCATATGTGTAGTTTGTCTTTATATTATACCACAAATGGATGGACCTACAATTTTGTGCCGACTCCGAACGACAGATGTATTTAATGATAAGCTTTTTTATGGCAGAAATGCCCTCGGACCTTTGCCACTGCTTGCCGAGATGTGACGGTTATTAGAAAAAAACTTTTCTATGATTTAGATTTTACTTGCCCTGGCTGAGATTCGCAACTCGAACGCACCGCTACCCACTCTACTCCACATCATACCTCTTCAATGTATATCCTCTTATCTCTCTAGCTCCCTTCACCTGCATATTTCCCTTAATTACGCTGGCTAACTTGCCTGAGTGCTTGGGAAATTTGGAGTTTTCCGACCAACCACAAATGCAATCCAATCGCTGTCAACAGATTCGAGACCGAAAATATTGAAAGCTCCTCCGATATCGATGATAATTCTCAGCGTGTGATTCTTTATCATTTCTTATATTAGAAAATATTGTCATTTCTTATATAAAAAAAGATGAAGTGGAGCTTACTGCCATACACAAATAAAAGTGTCAGCGTTATTTAGCTGCCAAAAACTTGGTATGCGTTAGAAGGAAAGATATTATTCACCCTTGTCCACTGGTGTTGAATGTGAGCTAGGGAGCTGTGAAGATCTGAGCAAACATAACGCTGAATGCTGTGACCTCTGTACCATATTTCATACCATTTCGTCTTACGGTGTTGCCAAGAGAAGGTGGATGAATTAAATGTGGTACGACCTATCGCGACACATAATAAACTATAAATAAAACTGTCTAGACTGTTGAATGTTGTTGAAGAAACGCTTCGCTGTCATTTTAGCGGTAACTTTGGGTATCGTTCAAAAAGAAAGAAAGTTATATTTATTGTACGAATGCAAAGTGACGATGGCTACTAAGCAAGGCCGGTTCAATATAATACTTGTTAAAAACAATGTAGGAGATATCAAGTATTTTCGGTAAATTTTTAAACATACATTTGTACATATATTTTCACTCACATACATTTGTGAATGAATATTGACCGCAAAAACTATTTTCTG
Organism: Philophylla caesio; assembly: GCA_963971545.1. Lineage (NCBI taxonomy): Eukaryota > Metazoa > Arthropoda > Insecta > Diptera > Tephritidae > Philophylla > Philophylla caesio. The sequence goes on from OZ020606.1 coordinate 75,663,640, forward strand.
TATAGTTAAATTTAACCGACGACGTCATCGCGCGCGTATATCAAAATCGTATTTTAAGCGAATGCTTAGTTGAATAAAAGTACATAGACGGCAATTGAGGTAAAAGGCATGAAAGCAAATACTCATATTTAAATATCATCATAAGTGCACACATATGCATATACAGTCGAAACTATCTATAACGAACTCCTATATAACGAAGTTTTCTTTATTGCGAAGCAATTATAAGAACACTGTGTTTTGGGTCTACTTTGTATGTATTATAATCTCCATATAACGAATTTCCCTATAGCGAATATTTCCTTATAACGAAGCATTTTTGCGACCGTAACTTCAAGATTGGAGCGTTTTCAATTTCCATATAATGAATTTATTCAAATAATTTTTCGTTATTATTTACATACATCAGTGGTAAGCAAAACCGAACGCACGCACACAAAAAAGAAATCGACGTCGCTTTGTTGTGTGTTATTGGTGTTGTTACAAGCAGATACTGATGCTTTGAATCGTATATTTACCATAAAATTGAAAGTGTATTTTAGGGAACCACCGAACTATGCAAGTGACAACTGGAATCATTACCATCTCTCACATTTCTTGCAGTCGCTATCAGTTTGCCTTTGCATATCGCGATATGTAGTAAGTTGTAAAATGACTCCGCGCATAAGTATTACTGTGGAAAAAAAGCTATTGATCATAAAAGAAGTTGCAAATGGAAAAGCTTAAAAAAAGACATTGCTAAGCAATTTGGAATTCCTTCCAGTACCTTATCTACGATTTTAAAAAACAAGGATAAGCTTTTAACCAGTGTCCAAGATAATACATCCAGTATTAAACGCAAGAAGCTTCGAACTTGTACCTTTGAGGATATTGGCGAAGCAATGCTGAAATGGGTATTCGCCGCACGTGGTAGGAATCTTGCTATGTCTGGACCACTACTGAGAGAAAAAGCAAAACAATTCGCTGAAGCATTGGGCCACGAAGAATTTGAAACAAATGTAGGCTGGCTTGAAAAATTTTTAAATCGTCACGGCATTGTTCAAAAAACATTGCGTGGTGAAAGTGCTGCCGCCAACATCCAAACTCGAGATAAATGGGTGACGAATGTTTTGCCAAAATTGTTAGAAAAATATGACGAAAACGACATCTTTAACGCCTATGAGACGGATTTGGTTTTTAAGTGCTTACCAAATAAAACGATGGCGTTTAAAAATTAGAAGTGCTTTGGGGGAAAAAAACAGCAAAGAGAGTATTACTGTTATGATGGCATGCAATATGACCGGATCGGAGAAAGTTCAATTGCTTATCATAGAAAGGCCGAGTTTCCGAGATGCTTCAAAGGATTCAAATCTCTAGACGTGGATAATGAATTTAATACGAAAGCATGGATGACAAGCGAGATTTTCTTGAAATGGCTCTTGAAATTGGACCGAAAGTTTGCTTCTCAACAAAGAAATGTTTTGCTTTTTGTTGACAACTGCGCTGCGCACCCCAAGGATGTAAAGGACCAATTGAAAAATATTGAAATTGTTTATTTCCCACTCAAAATGACTTCGTTACTTCAGCCAATGGATCATGGCATAATTTGTAACATTAAAACGCCTTACAGAAAACGCATTTTGACAAACATTTTGTCACAAATGGAAGAGAAAGAACTTCCCACGCCCATAAATTTGCTGGATGCCATACGAAACTTAAGCAAAGTGTGGAATGTCAATGTAAAATCCGAGACAATTGCAAATTGTTTTAGAAAAGCAAGATTTGTAAACGAACAACAGTATGCCTTGGCACGAAGAAGACTATCTACCACTATCCCACTTCGCCTTTTTAGAGTATTTATTTAAAACAGTTGCTAATATTAATGCAACATTTAAAGACTACATCAATGTTGACTGTGATGTCATTACCACAGACAACCCTTCCGACGAAGATATCCTCGAAAGTGTTCAAGAAAGTTTTGGAGCACCAGCTATCTCAGGTAAAGAAACAATAATAAAGAAAATCCGTGGCTAATAATTTTCTGATGTACATACATTATTATTTCCCTTTTAACAGATTCAGATGAATACGAAGAAGAATCTGCCGATATTGTGAAACCGTTACCCACATATGGACAACTTTCAGTTGAAGGTTTCCTTACCTATTTGGAAATGAAAACCAACGTACCAAATACTGTGTTTACTTCTCTAAATGTATTAGAAAATTATATTGAAGAAGAAAATTGGAAAAATGTACTTCAAACCAAAATAACTGACTACTACAAATAAAAAATGTTAAAAGGAACCAAATTGTTTTTCTTTTCTATATAGCGAAGTAAATATCCAGTCCCTTGGAATTCGTTATAGAGAGTTTCGACTGTACATATGTACATATGTACATCCGGGCGAGCGGCATGCCTGCAATGTTTTAAAACCAACTAACACACACCTACCAGACAAGATCAGCAAAATTAAAGCTTAGCGTAGCAAACAATACTAAACTTGAAACAAAAAAGCCGCGCCGCGTCAAGCGAAATTGGCAAAGTCATCGACATACTCGTATGTATGTATGTATATATATGTTCATCAGTATTAAAATATGAATCCAAGATAATAAAAACAACGCTGGCAAAGAAAACAGATAAAATTTCATATTGTGAATGAAAAACAGAGGGAAACGTCGCTGACACCGGCGACCTGCCAGCGACTGGTGCTCCAAGAGCGGTACAAACGACACACAGTGGTTCAATCGCAAATCAATTTAAACATTTACCATATTTGTTTTAAAATTAAAAGCAGTACATTACTCTAAAGAAATATACAGAATTTTGTCAACATTTCGAATGGGACTTTTTTAGTTGAGGCACCTATACCAGGTTGAGGCATAATTAAAATCTTAGGTTATATAAAAACCTAGTTTTCTACAGCAATTATTTGAAAAAAAAAATGTTTTAAAAAATTGTTAACGTTATAAACTCGTATAAAAAATTGTCAGTTATGAAGTGGATCAGATATTTTAAATTTAAATTTAAATTTCATAAAAATCTACCGATTTTTTTTTTAATTTTTCGTACGATGTTTTGCATTCTCTATTTTCAATTTTTATAAATGACTTCAGATTCTTAATGAGCAACCGAGAAATTCCATGATATCCAATTTCATTAAAATCTATCGATTTTTTTTTTAATTTTCATCCGCCATTTTGAATTTTTTGAGATAATAGTCTTGAGATTTTGTTTTATAACATTTTTTTTAAATTTTTCGTTGCTATATTGCATCTGCCATTTTGTATTTTAAGTAAATAACTTAAGATTCGAACTCGGCGAACGAAAATCACGTAGTTAAGCTGCGGTATAAAACAACTTTCATTTGTAACATTGATGAAATAGTTTCCCACGGCTTTATTTGCGATTCTAACCACTGTGCGCACCGCTATCGCTTGTTGCCACGGTGAATAGCGGAGAAGGCGGTGCCAGGTGTTAATTCAGTGTTTTATGCACATATGTTTTTACATTTGTACTTTAAAGTCGCACACTGAAGCATCGTTGTATTGATGAATCTGATTTTCGAACTATGACGTTTGCATACTGGTAAATGAGTCATTTGCCATGAACGCGACAACTCGATGCGTTGCGGTAGACTGCCTTACTATGCGCGAAAGAATAGCTTTCAGCAGCCAAAATTAAAATAAGAAAAAACATAATAAATCGTGTTAGCAACAATTCACCAACACGTATAAGTCGCGATTTCTTGGCAATTCATTGAAGCAAATATCGAGATAAATTACCAATAAGAATATGGTTAATTGTCGTTAGAATTTTGGAAATTATTGAGTAGGCAGCTTTGTAGCCTTTTTATTTTAGTTTGAAGCGTCTCAAAGCTCACGTCAATAAAAATGATAAGATAGTAGATTAGCAAAAATTAGCAAGGCAACGAGTAGATGTATTTTGGAAGAAGGTTCTAGAAGAATAAATTGGAGTTTTTTTTCAAAATATGAACACAATGGAAGAGCCAAATGCAGAAGGAACTGTTTTCAGTTACACTGACAAACGGCAGGAATGTTACAAAGGAAGAAAACCCCTCTCCTTATATTGACGAAATATAATACCGTACGACATTGAAACATCATGTTTTCAGAATCTTGTGTTATAGGACACCAGCGACTTGGACATTTTGCTAAAAGTAGACAAGAACTACTAAGTAATGATTTATTCAGAGAGCCAGTTAATTGAGCCATAAGCCAAGCTTTCCCAATTAAGTTACTAATCGTGCTTAATTCACCTTACAAAATGTCCGCTCTTAATTGCTCAATAAGCTTTAAATGGTGCTGCTTTGTTAGGAACCTTTTCCACAAACAGAAGGCAGTGTTTTTTTTCTGTGGATTTTATTCAGTTTGTTCTGTAACAGACAATCAATAAAAATTGCCTTTAGTGTCATTTAGTGACTGTTTCTTTGGTGCTCAAATTGGCAGAGAAAAGCGTTAAAAGAGCGGAAAACCCAGCGAAAGATGGAAGCGGATAATTTCTAGTAATTTAATATTTTCTAAATAATCACTTTTTCGCCTTTTACAAATGTTATATTCTATTTATCTATATATCATATATATATAAATATAGCCGATGCTTAAGATGTCGTTCTCTTTGACTAAAACATAAATTTTTATACAAAATTTCTAATAAACAGTACAAAAGATATTCCACAAATAAAAAAAAATGCGGATCTCCCGCATTTGAGAATTTCATATAATTACCTTTTTATATACAATTTTCATTCCAACTAACCGATTAACTGTTACACTGAACTCAATTAATATTAGTTACGTTTTTCCCGCCATGTTAATTATTATGTTATTATTAGTGGTGCGAATGTCGTCGTAGTGAACTCAATTAAATTGCACGACGCTTATTAACCCTGGACGTGCTTCGCTCGTTGGACCCTGTCTATGGGCTTTGTTAGTCGAAACGACTAACACCAACTTTAAATTTATATAAGCAATAAACAACAAGTAAAAAAGGAAAATACATTGGATGATTTTGAATTTTCTTTATATTTATATTCGTATGGTCAGAATCTTTAATTGCTCTTTCGTGGCTAGAAAAATATCCATCCATGTACATGGAAGGTGTATGTGGTAAACCGCACATCACAAATTATCTAAAACTGCGGCAACAGCTAATGTCGACACGTATCCTCCAATCACCATCCCGCCGACCTAGGAACATGCGGCCGCAATCTCCAGGACTTAATACACCAATATCTTTGGTGTCACCGACCAGATTGGCTCATGTAACCTCCTGAACCAAGAAACACTTTAGATGTATAAATAATGCCGCCTTATTAAGTCTTTGGAGTATTTGGAGGCACATCATCATCCTCATCCTCATCATCATCTAGCTTTATAAGATGAAGACGAAGATTACAATTCGTCGTTGTTTTCAGCTATATGTAGGTCATCAGAATATATACTTATTTTAAATTACTTTTCGAAAATATGTTTATACGTATGTTGAAATTTCTAGCTTCAAAATCCGTAGGATATTAATAACACACCACTGATTTTTTTTACAACAAAATCAAAATGTCACACTTAATGCATTGTTAGTCGATTCGCCTACCAAGCCTGCTCAAATATGTAACTTACTTACAGTTCGCTGAAAGTTTTGAGCGTCCACAATCTGCAAGAGCTCGCTTTCAGGTGATACGCGAAAACAGAGAGCAAAATAAAAAACGAGAGAAGAGATATAAAGCGAAACGCGATTGTTGTTAGTCGAATTCACTAGCAATTCCAGGGTTAAGAAGAAACTTAGCCACAAATGTGGTGTTAGGTATTTCATGCCATAATAGTGTTGGTACTTCACCGTTTCTATTAATTATCAGCTCAAAAAACTGACCACAGTCTCGACGACAATGAGCGCAACGTGTAATAAGACGCGTGCTCTGTTAATTTGTAGGTACTCGTATGAATGTATGTATGTTTGTAATTAAATTCACGGTTGAAGAATGCAGGCATTTAAGCAAGTTTCCCACGAACTCGGCAACGACATTGGGTAGAATAGACAATGAAGCAGCCGCTTACCAACTGCTCGACTATTCACTGCTGATCGTTAGAGGCGTCGATGTGACGTCAAAGAGTGTGGTGCTACGTGCGCCAAATTTTTGTCTTGGATACATGACACATTCGATTAAAAATAAATTTTGATAAATATTCACAGACACGTACATACATACTTACGAGTACATATGTACATATGTATGTTCATGCTTACTTGCGAAGTTTTAAAATTTAGCACTACCACATGCGTTGTTACTAAGTAATCCATTTTAATACTCTGAAGTTTTAAAAGTAAATACTGGAAACATTTCAAATTAATTATGCAAATAACAGTGAAGTACTGGATCTAAACCTGTCAGTGTGCGAGTGATACTCTCTCATGCAACTATCACTTGCACCGTTTCATGCCGTGATTCCCCATTTATTCCGAGATGAGTAGATTCTCAAAATACAATTACGCCACAGGTGGTAAAAGGCGCGCCACTCTGTCCCACTACGAACGGAAAGTGTGCCAGCGCAGAAGTATATGGAGGAAAAATATGTCATGGGGAAACCGCCCACTTTTCGAAATATGTACATTTGTATGTTATGAAAGTAGTAATTAACACCGTTTCTTCATTCACTGGAAGGTATTTTTTCTTCGAATATGACGCAAAAGTGAATAAATACAAAACTTATTGTGTACTTTCAAATAATTTTTAGACTGGCACAAGTATGAAAGTATTGCTCTTTGGAAAAGTAGGTACTTTAATAATACACCACAAGGAATTTATTTCACAATTCGTTTTACATTTAAGTCGTTCTTCCCTATTTTCTTTTGCACTATTCAAATAGATCTCCGGCAACTTGTAAGAGAGTACGCAAAATGTGCAAAAACTTGAAAGTTTTACGAACAGCTGATTGAATTTTGTTCGCATCCAAATGTAAGAAATGTAAAACATTGCATTAACGTTTTCCTGAAGCATTATAAAATGAAAACCTAACTAAACGAATACTAACTTGTTTCTCGTTTGCTTTATCAATCTTTTTTATTATTTTCGTCTTTAAAATTCTTAAACAACATGTTCTTTATTTGTCTAAACTCCAGTCAGCTGTTTGTGATCAGCTGTTTTCTTGCATATGGCAGAAATCTTTCCAGCAGAAACTAGCAATTCGCTATCCAAGTCAACTGTCTATTCGCGCTGTCAATTTCCCCAACTTTACTGGACGTTTGCGTCCTCAAACGTCGAAAGCTGTTAAAAGTAGTGTTCTCGAAATTAAAAAGTTCTAACGATTGTTACAAACTATGACGTTTTGGCCTTCTCGTACCCCGAAAACTTGCATTGACAGGGCGAAATTGTATTTTGAGGGGAGTTTGCAAGTTTTTACTGGATAAATTTTTGCCGCTCGCAAACAGCTGATAGTAATTAAAAAAAATAAGAAAATTTTGTTTGAGAACTTAAAAGGGGGAAATTTTTAAATATGAGTTATTAAAATTTTAGCTTTAACCGCGAAAACGTGGATTAGGTATAATCATGCAGCATTTATGAGAATTATAATTCGATGAGTTTTATCGTAGGCGGGGGAAAAAGATTTTAAATAATATTTATTTCATAGCTTTTTTTCAACGACTCTCTTTCGAAAGCTAACGAATACCAAAAATACATGATTTCTCCTAATATTTCTTTGAGTTTTGTTAGGATTTTTTATTACTATCTACTTGTATGTAAATTGTCCATAACTTATCAAACAAATATCACTGACAACAGTCAAAAAATCCAACTGGGTTTCTCAGCGGTTTCTAAAGCGTATGCGTCTGCTAAATCCGAATCTAAAGTCAAAACTTTCTGGTCACCCTTGGTTTTCTCTCAGTACGTGTTTGTCCAGAAACCGACATTTAATATCATACAAGTGTAACTATAGGTTTTTGGGGTCGATTAATCATAATAAATTTATATTGAAAAAAATGTGCTTTCAAAAATAAAATGAGTATAAAAACAATTTTTTGTACTACCATAAACTTACATCTTTATACAGTCAAATTTAAAAACATATATTATATTATGATTTCTTGAACACAAAAACCTTTAGTTAGATTTGTTAAATTAAAAAAAGGACAAACCACGTACTGTAGAGAAAACTTAGGCTGACCCGAAAATTTTGACTTCAGACTCATATACGTTAAATTGTCTCAACTTTTGACGTCATGAAATTTCAAATTAATTATATTTCATAATTTTGCATTGCCGTCAAATTGAAAGGAATCAAAATGTCAGCGTTATTTACAATATTGGCACGATTTGTCACGAAAAATGCCTTAATGAATACCGGGTATAAGAAAACGTGTGGTTTTTCTTTACTCTCTGATTTACATTTATGTATATGTACATATGAATATATTAAACCAAATGGAATGACAGTATCGCGTGTCGAAGCACAGCTGGCTTTAAACAAAAACAAATTAAATGTTTAACTAAGTTTCTTACATAGCTATTAGCGGAGGGTATTTTTATTAATAATTATTTAATAGAGCTATTGGTATGTATACTATGAACACAAAGTGTGCTATACGCCAAATATAATTTACGATTTCCTTAATTATACCAGTCATGCTGTAGTGATGATTTAAGTACATTATATTCATATATTTATGGTACATGAATGTATCTGAGTATTTTCGGTATTAATTCATTCATTTAATTTTGTAAACGATTTCGAACTTATTTAATTTTGACTGTTTTAATATACAATTTCAGTTTTCTGTTTGTTTGTACATCATAAAATGCCAAATTACTGGCTAATGTAAAGTAATCCCGTAATTACTGCATGTTTTCACAACTTATAGTAAATTCCCTTATATTTTTTAATGCATGTCTACTTATTTAAAAAAAATATATATCCGTTAAATACCAGACATATTTAATAGGCAGGAGCAGTAGAAAAATTTTTAAAAATTTTTGTTTTGGATTTTAAAAGCTTAAGTTTCAAAAATATTTAATCAACTACTTATTTTATTTTATTTTATTTTTTTTTAACATAGATAATCTAGAAAATATAAAAGTTTCTTACAGATTATTGTGATGAAAATAAGACACAGTTAAAAATTACTTAACTAATACATTTAATAATTTAGTTTTTGGTAAATAAAAATCAAGTGCAGTGGAATTCAAGATTTTATTATACTTATTCAGTTAGAGTTCTTAAAATGTGAGAATTCGCAGCATACAGCGTTCTGATTACGAAGAGTTCTTGAAGGGATATTTATGTGAATGCGTTCTAGTAAGAATGGACAGTCAATCGCATCTTGTTTAATGTCAAAGACAATAGTGAGAGAGAGTATAGTCCTTCTATAGTTTAGAGATGTTAAGTTTATTATTGGGTCACTTCATGGCGTTCAAAGTATGGCCTCCAAAAGAAAAGCAATACAAAATTTAACAACTCAAGTAAACATAGAAAAAGTTAAAAAAAAAGTTTGTTGCTACTATCTATTTGACGTGTCTGGTTTTATTCTATTAGCAAATAATTTGTTGTAAGTCACAAGTCAAAGAAGCCTTTAAAATTTGGACACCCTTAATGTGAGTCAGGATTTTTAGAATTATGTCAGCTCAACAATTAACCACTCACAATCTGAATTATTTTTGTCTATTATACTTCTTTAGATGACCGTGCATACACCCTATCATTTTGCTAGTTAGATTTTTACTGCAAGGTAAAAAAGCGAAAAATCAATTTTTTTTTGTGCAAGTTATCAGCGGGTTTTACCATAAGACATTTTGTATTGTTTTTATCATTTTTTTTAGTCAACAAATTACCGCTGCGGTACTCAGTAAAGTAAAAAAAAGAGAAAACTTGGTAGTTATATTTTACAATATTCGCAATGATCTTCGTAACAGTTTTTTTGTAATGAAATATTGTTCATGATTTTTAAGACGTTTTTAAACTTTTTAATTAGAATATTAAAAAAGATGTTCGAGTAGACAATTTGATAGATCACATATCGTAAACCCATGATTCAGTCATAGAAGGTTAGATAATTAGGCGGTTGTCTCAGTCTTGCACGCTGCCTTAGGGTAACCTGTGTTGCTCTCTTCTAATTTAAGAAAAAAAATGTAATCAAACATGTGGAAATTAGTACTTTCTTTTTATAGTTTTTAAATAATTTCAGCATGCCTTACATTAAATAATCGAATTGACGGTATTCTCACATGTTTACCAGTAGCCTTGCTTATCTAGCATCGAACCGCAATTGAAATTTTTGTTTCTTTGCGTGTATTAAATTGATAGGTCGTTGGTTCGATCCCCGGCCAGGTCAGATCATTTACTTTACTTTACCTTATATAATTAAAATTATTGGCCTACAAATGACTTCATTCACGATTATTTTCTTATAAATTTTTTTTAAATGTTGATGAAGTTTGTGAAATATTCAAAATCTAAGGAAATTCAAGACTTTTAAACCTAATAAAAATCTGGTAGTTTGACCGGTTCTGACTAAGGTCTTTACTTGATTTCTAATAGATGTATATCAATAAAAATTCGTTAATTTTTTGACGACGGCAGTGTGTGGTGTTTTCCATATAAAAAAAAAAGTGTTTTAAACAATTAATGTTACATTTTCAGTGACTTGAATCTTGGAATTTAATGAACTACAATGATAATTATATTTTTAAAAAAATTCGAAATTCTAATTAAATTTGGTATAATTAGTATACAATTTTTGCTTACTGGACTTTTAATAGATACCTCTTATTTTCGTAGAAAAAATTTAATTACCAACATTTTTCCAAATGCTAGAATAAGAAAAAACTTAAAAAGGTTGAAATCGCATTGTTTTTGTTAACAAAATGTGTAACAAATATTTGCTTCTAAATCTTATTTTCGTTTTTTATTTATACAGTTTTTAGCATTAAGGTGCTATGTACATACATACATGTGTGGTTGAATATTTGGTAGCGTGTCCGCTGTGGTCGAGTTGGTAGCGGTGGGTGCTATAATTTGATATGCCGGCGAGTTCGAGGTTCGAATCTCAGTCAGGGCAAGCAACATCTTAATAATAGAAAAAGTTTTTTCTAATAGCGGTCACCCCTCGGCAGGCAATGGCAAACCTCCGAGGGTAACTCTGCCATGAAAAAGCTTCTCATTAAATACATCTGCCGTTCCGTGTAGGTCCCTCCATTTGTGGTATAATATAAAAAAGACGCACACCACAAATGGTAGGAGAAGCTCGGCCAAACACTTATTATTATTATTAAATTGAAATATACAATTTTTGCATATACATATGTATGTTTCATGCAATGTGCAAACCGCATTTTGTTACTAGTTGCCTACTTTTCTACTACTCGTACCTTTGCCAGAAATGGGATAAAATTTTTTCCCCTTTGTCAAACCTTCCTAAATGCAACCTTACAAGGCAGTCGGAAAACTTAAACGTCAATAAGGACAAGTTTTTCAGTGCAAGTTGCGGTTAAACTTAGTTAAACCTATAAGCTGTTTGTTGACTACTTCGTTTTGGTTGCAACAAATTTAATTGAGCGCAAGGAAACTAAGTTTACATTTAAACTGAGTTTAAGAAAACAGCAGACTCAGCGAGTAGCATAACCGAGGTGGTCCAGCAAGCGGGTACCAAGAGCCACACTAAACTGCAGCTGAAGAGCGTTTGGTTCCAGCCCTCATAACTTCCTCACTTTGACGCTCAAGCTTAAGTACTCAAACGTAGAGCTTCTATCCAGTCATATTTGTCGGAACGGACGAGATTCCGAGCAACATCTAACCGAACTAAGCTTAGTGTGGGTGGTCCAACGAACGAGATCCAGATCCGCACCGAGTTTGCTGGAGGAGAGCGTTCGGTTTCACCCCGCGTTTTCTTTTCACTTTACCTTACCGTCCACAGCCTGGCGAAACCGTTGTAACGGACTTGGTTTCAAGCGGTACCCATTATGTAGTATGCTGTGCAGCCGTAAATCCTGGTGGGCAATTTCTACGGCAGCATCGGTTCAACAGGTAGAGGAACTCAGATGTAGTTTTGCTGCTCATTCGAAGAGCATGCCTTCGATCGTAGCTTTCGGAACGGACGAGATTCCGAGCCACATCTAACGGGGCCTGATTTCAAAGGAGGAGTGCGTTCGGTTCTAACCCGTGTATTATTCACACTTCGACGATGTAAATTACTTAAAATTTCATTAACGGTCGTTTCTGTCAGAACGGACGTGGTTCCGAGCAAAATCTAATGGTGCAGTAAGCTGTGTAAGTGGTAGAAATTTTAGCGGTTTTTTTGGACCACTCCGCGTACCTTAGCTTTTTGTGTATTTCTGCTATAGCGCCACTTATTGCTTCCCAATTTCGGATAGAGCTAAGCATTGTATCGATTATATTATCCGGAATAAGCGGATCTGCAGATAGAGTACTTATGTTAATCGTAACTGCAGAAAATCGTGGGCAAGAAAATAAGACGTGCCTCGCATCTTCGTCTACATTGCACGTAGGACAGAGGGCGGAATCGTCCACCCCGAAGCGGTTAAGGTATTTTCTGTAGCAGCCATGGCCAGTAAGGAATTGGGTTAGGTGAAAGTTGACTGCCCCGTGCTTTCGATTGACCCACTTCTAAATGTTGGGGATATCGGTTTATGTCCATCTTCCTTTTTCGGAGTTATCCCAGCGCTCCTGCCATTTTTCTAAGGATAACGCTTTTTCTTGGCAATAGCCTCTGAGTTGTCGAACCATTTTCTCCGCTGAAATATTCTCTCTCTCTCTTCAGCCAGTATATCGAAGGGAGTCATACCCGCGACGACCTTTGCCGCGTCATCCGAAGTAGTTTTCTACGCACACGTCACTCGCAGAGCACATAGCCCATACACAGTCTTATAAGACTTCCTGTAGGCTTTTACTTTCAATGACTTAGCCCAGACTGGCGCTGCATACAGCAAGGCTTAGCTGATTACTGTAGCTAAAATGGCACGTTTGCTGCTTCTAGGTCCGCCTATGTTTTGGAGCATTCTTGATAGAGCACCGTAAGTTTTTGACGCCTTATGTGTTACCTAATATGTAGAGAACGACCGAACTTCGGCTTCGGCTTCGGCTTCGGCCATGTTCGGCCACAAAAGTTCGGTTCGGTTTCGGTTCGGCTTCGGCCAAAAAAAAACCGAACTTTGGCCGAACATATGCCAATTTTTAATAATTTAAGAATTGTACAAAGTTTTAGTTTTAATATCTTTCTATTTAGATGTGTAACCCTGTGTTCATTTGTTCTGTTCATTTTCATTTTCAAAATTACAGAATGAAATCAAAAACTAACTTTTTTATTCTTGCAAAAAAATATGAATATTAATGGCAGCAGAATAAGCAAGGTAAACAAAAAATTGTATTAAACATAGTTTGGAATGAATTAATGAAAATTTTTTGCAGGAAATGATGGAGTCGAATGGAGCTATTTGGAACTATTTTTCTAGAAAGGAACGAACAGCGGCATGTAAAATATGCAAAAAGATATACTCACTGGGCCATTTCTCACCAAAACAACAAACAACTACCAGCCTCAAACGCCACCTTGAGAAGTGCCACCACAAGGAGTGGAATGACTTTCAAGATAAAACGATGCATAAAAAACAAAAATTAGAAGATAAAGCAAATAAACAGAAATTTTTTCACAAAAAGTGATTGATGTTTTACCGGACACAAAGAATTGACAGAACCATTATGGACTTGATAATTGTGGATATGCTACCATACAGCTTAGTGGAAGGGAGTGCGTTCAAAAGGCTCCATATTTCTGACCCGAACACTCCAACAAGATACAAGTTGAAAAGCGAAAAATTTTTCAGGTGCACGCTGATACCTGCTACATATGAGAAAGTAAAAAAAAAGGTGATGGATATGGTACTCAAAGCACAGTGGATCAGCTTCACATCTGACATTTGGACGAATCCAGCAAAAACTTGTTCGCTACTCAGTTTTACTGCGCATTTGATTGATGACGGTCGCAGATACAAGGTGGTGTTAGGAGCTAGTGTTCTTGACTGTGACCATACCGCTCAAAACATTGCGAAAAACTTGAACGATGTAATTGAAGAATTCGGCATTAAAAACAAAATACAAATGTTGAGATTATTTCGCAGCCTGATTGTGAAGTACATTTAGAAACAAGTCAAAGCAGCCTTTGAGATTTACATGATACTGATATGCTTTGCAGTAATAATACTGAAAGAAATTATTCATTAAATCACGAATTGGAAACTTATCTTAATGAACATTTACTGCCAAGAAATTGTAATATCTTTGAATACTGGTATCAAAGCCCATATTTTATGTTGAAAAAAATTGCTTTAAAATATTTGTCTGGTCCTCCATCGAGTGTGTCTAGTGAGCAATTGTTAAGTGCTGCAGGTCAGCTTTATACCGATAGACGGAATCGGTTGCAAGGTGAAAATGCCGATAGGCTATTATTTTTGCATTACAATATAAAACTATTTGATTTCAAATATTAGCAATTTAAGTTTTTTGTTAACTTTATGAACTGAAATGGTTGTAATTTTAACCAATGTACCTTTTTTTAAAATTAAAATAAAAGTATAAATATAGAATTTTTAAAACTGATTATTTATTATTTTGGACCTGGAAAATGTTCGGTTCGGCTTCGGTTCGGCTTCGGCCAAAATTGGCCGAAGTTCGGTTTGGTTCGGTTCGGCCTTGAAAATCCATGTTCGGTCGTTCTCTACTAATATGCGTGTGGTCCGAAATATAACCTATCGTCGATAATCACACCAAGGTACTTTAATTGGCGGGGGGATCGAATAGTGTGGCTATTTACTTTAAATACCGCCACCTCAGGTTTCTTGCGACTACTTATTAGAACAGTTTCTGTTTTTTCTGCTGCTAGAGATAAGCCTACGCTATCTAACCATTTAGTGACCGTCTCTATTGTGGCGTTCACTTTGACTGGCATAGCAGGCACTTATGTACATAGGTGTATTTACGCAGTCCTTCGCTGCGTGCCCTGCGCCACCGCATCTTTTGCACAGCTCGGATCTATCGCAACTTTACATTCGTTTGAAATGTGGCCAAACGACCAGCATTGGAAAAAGCGTGTTGGCTGCAACACCTTTCGTAAACGGCACACAACCCAGCCTACCTTCACCTTACCTTTCGACAGAAGGGTACTTGCGATATTCGCAGGCACACTTAGCGTGGCTGCCATATGCCTTGCGAAGACTTTTCACTGCCGAGACACCTACATTTATGGACCCAAATTGCTCGTTAATTGCCTGCACAACGTCTTCTCTGCTAGATATTACGTCCAGGTCTTTGCACTCAACGGTTATCTCGTGTGTGAGGGTCTCACTTCAGCTTCGTCGTTCAGCACTTTTTTAACCAGGTCTTTGTATTGGGACCTACCTGCCTCCCCCTGGTAGTAAGCTGTAGCAACTTCTCTCCTTTTTGTGTTTTGCGGATACGGGTGACGGAATTTCCGAACTCGGATTAGCTAGGCTCAGATTTTATTTTCCGAAGGATATCGGCATAGGACGTTTCAACTTTCTTGGAAATTATAAAAGCGTCAGGTTTCCCTTTTGTAACTGATTTGGGGGTATCCCTACGGACAATTTCCGAAAAGGTCGGAGTTTTATTTTTCCCCGTTTCTGAAACAAGGGGTCGCCTGGATCTGCGCACCTCAGTCCAAGCCTCGTTCTCATTTGACTTGGCAGTGTGCTTAGGTAAATTGTCTTTCTTAGCATCGCCTTTAGGGTGAGATTCCGGTACTCGTGGAGACAATATTCTAATTGCGATGGGGAGTTCTCCTTAGTAGAACCCGCATCGTTACGGGATCTAGACCTCTTCCCACTACCAAAGCTGGCTTTATAAGTTTGCGAAGCCATGTCTATTTTTCCCCTTTTTGTTGCTGGTTTCAAGCTCTCCGACTTCGCCATTTTCTGTAAGTCAGCTCGTGTTGAGACCATGTTTCTTATTTGCTGATTTACGTGCTTTTGGAGTATCATCATTTTAGCCAGCTCATCAATCCTGGAACCGAGCAGGCTTAAAGCGTCGGTATTATCCAAGGGGGATGCAGCGTTCCCCATTTCACTTTCACCTGCTGGAGAGCAGCTGATGGTTGCAAACTCAGCAGCGGTAGGATCGCTCCTGGACTCGGAGGCTCCTGAGTTATCGGCAACCGCTCTGACAACATTCGGAGAATTTGTCCTCTCTGGCGATCATGCCACATTGGAGCTGCGTGCAAATGGACTTACTTTCTTCATTACACTACGTTCTGTGCGCAGCTTCCAGCACCGTGGTGAACGCGAGCTCATCCACTGGAAGCTCTTCTCCCACCGAACTACGATTTGAGATTTCGCACCGCAATTTTTTTCGCCAATATCAGTCAGGGCTTGGCTTGATGTTATTTTAAAGTTAGTTTTAACTTATTTAATTTATGTAATTTATACAAAGATAAATTCGATTATTTTGCTGGTTTATTATTTAGTACGAGTATAATTTGATTATTTAAATGTTCTTAAGAATATATATATATTATTTTGTTTTGACTTTATTATTATCTTTATTATATTTTATTTGATTATTATAAAATTTACTTAAAATTTTAATTTGTAGGTATTTTACTAAGTTTGGTTTTTATTTATTTTTTTTAAATTTATGTTTATTATTAGTTTAATTAGATTATATTATTATTTTATTTTATTTATTTTTATTAATTGTTTAAATGAGAAGTAATATATTTTTATTTATTATTTTTTTTATTTTTATTTATATGACCCACCCTGTCCTAGACTTCTGTGGGTGGTGTGAATATATGATACGCAGTGTAGCTTCGCTATTGTCAAATAGACAAAAACTATCTGTTCCCAGTGTGCGCGACAAGATCAGCTGTATTTGACAATAATCACAGCTTTTACGGTCTGTAACCGTGTTTGCTACAATGTGCTCGTTACGCCGTTCCAAGTTATCATTTAACAGCATTTTCAGATGTTTGGACAGTCTATAAGCAGGAGCCAACTTATAGTTAATTATAGGTCTCATTGGAGTGTCCGGTTTGTGAATTTTTGGAAGCGCTATCAGTGGTGGTGCTGCCGGATTCATCTGGCTTAATAAGTGTGATGTGTGGGGGGTTATAATATTGCTCGTTTCTTATATGGCCTTCTTTCGTTATCTCTATTTGTTACCTGTCCGTGGGGTCTTCTCTAATTTCTCTGCACTTCATTTTCCCTATTAGTGCTTTAGTTTTTTGTATATATTCCTCTCTCTTCATGAGTACCGTTGTATTGCCTTTGTCGTTATTATGCTGTTCTTCCTCAAATTCTGTTTTAAACTCTTCATAATGTTACTTTCGTGGCTATATCTTCCATTTTCATTTATTTTAATTTGGTTTTCTATAATATCTCTGCAAGTGTGCTGTGCGTGATATTGGTCCTCACTTGGCAGCAAAGATATTCCCACTTCCGTATCTATAATAGCTTGTTCTGCTATCCTTATCCTGTTATTGCCCTTTATATTGTGTTTAAGTCCTTTCTCCAATAGTTTGGTTTCCTCTTCGTTGATGGATATATTTGCAAGATTCACTAGCCTGGTGTGAAAGTCATGACCTTGTGACTTGTCTTTGACTCCAGTTTTTTCTGTAATTTTTCGTATACCCGCTTCATTATGTGCTTAGTGTTCGTTTTTATATGTTCGAATAGGTCCATGAGAATGTCTACCGGTATAACGTCCGCCAGTCTTAAACCGGACACTACAATGAGACCCATAATTAACTATAAGTCGGTTCCTGCTTATAGACTGTCCAAACATCTGAAAATGCTGTTAAATGATAACTTGGAACTGCGTAACGAGCACATTGTAGCAAACACGACGGAACTCATCCATAAACTGGCAAACGTAAAAATTACACAGCAAAGCAGGCTAGTGACTTTTGATATTAAGGACTTATACCCATCGATCCCACAAACAGAAACAATAGATATGGTCCGGAAAACATTACTCGAAAAAACGAAGACACATATAAAAACAACCCAAATCACAAACACATTACGAACTACACTGTGACAAAATTATTTTAAGTTTAATAATAAAATATACGGACAAATAAACAGACTCGGTATTTATGCAAGAACTGGAGGGACCGTATATGGAAGAACTAAAAGCCGAGTTAGGCGTAATATTCTATGCAAGGTACGAGGATGACATTATATGCGTGATCACCAAGGACAATGAAGAGCAGATACTGGAATACCTGAACAAACAACATGGATGTATAATGTTTACGATGGAAATGGAAAAGAAGGGAACAATAAATTACCTGGGTTTGACGATTAAGATAGACAAAGTTGCCCAAAAACTTGACTACGAAATTTACAGAAAACCGACAGCTACAGACACCATAATACATAACACATCAAATCATCCTCAAGAACACAAATACGCCGCTATAAGACAACTAGCAAACAGACTTGAACGAATACCTATATCACGAGAGGCATACGGAAAGGAACTAAACACAATATACAACATAGCAACAAACAATGGATATAAAAAGGAGCTCGTGGATAAATTCAAAAAAATGTATGCAATTCAAAATAAAATCGACAGAGAGCTAGACGAAAAAACTTGGAGAGTAATGACTTATACAGGAAAAATTACATAGAAAATTGCAAATTTTTTCAGAAAGTATAATATCCACACGGCGTTCAAAACTGGAAACAACCTGGGAAGGATACTTAAAAGCAGCACGAATGAAGAAGACCCATTGAACAAACAAAGCGTGTATAAACTGACCTGTGAACGTCAATATAGCTATATAGGACAAACAGGACGTAAAGTAAGAACAAGGTTTCGGGAACACATAAGAGACTACAACGAAAAGATACGAAAACCCACGGCAATATCTGCCCTTAGAGAGATAAATGATCTTAATCATATCGTGGGCATTGACATTTCGCTTCCAGCGTTGGTGTTGAAAAATTTAAACTTAGAGTTACTTTAATATACAAGTTACCTACTTTTGTATTAGTCATAAGTTTTATGTTACTTATTTAGTTAGCATAGCAGTCAGAATTTTGTATTCATCGACTGAATTAATAATAAATAAATAAATAAGGTTCATCATCACAGTGAGTTACTTGTAATTTTTAAAATTTTAGGATATATTGTGATAGTTTGTGTTTAACGTGGGACTAGTATTGGTACAACTGGTTTTCCCAGATATCCAGGAAAAAGTACCTGGAGCAAGAGATGACAGATATACTGTATGAAAGCTCTGATGATGAAGATGTTAGCCCATCTGAAAGCAGCTATGAGCCATCGTCTGACGCTGAAAACATAAAACTAAATGAAGCCTCTAGTAGCGAAAATGAAAGCAGTGTTTTTTATTGTTAATTGGATGACATAAATGCGATTGTGGATGAGGAAGAAGAGTCATGCGAATGAAGCACCTGCTTTTGCTAGCAGGACTAACCTCACAGAAGACGTAAATTTGGATCCCAAGTTTCAAATGAAGCTGAAAAAGGATCCTCTAGTTTTAGTAACTTTTCATCAAGGTACTACCGAGTAAAATCATAACATTCGTGAAGTGTAGACGTGTTTTGTTTTGCTCTCGCTTTATTTTATCTATGTATCGGTTATAGTATCATTATGGACGACTTTTACAATTGCGACAAGTTTTTAGAAAGAAGTGACGCGAGTGTTGTGCCTTGTAGTGGCTTTTGCAAAACAAGATTTCATGGTTCAAAAGGAAGCCACAGTGCAAACATAAATGCAAGCATATCGAATAATGAGCCCAATAAATGTGTTCTGGCTAACAATTATCTATTGTAGTACCAAAATATGGGTGGCATTCGTACTAAAACGTCTCAGATATATCGTTCCATATCTATGCGTGAATACGATTTAATTGCCATAACTGAAACTTGGCTTAACGAGCACATTTCTTAAAATGAATACTCCGATGCCTACTATAACGTCTACCGAAGGGATCGCGACTCTTCTTTCACCAGTCAAGAAAATGGAGGTGGTGTATTACTTGCCATAAGAGCAGACTTGTCCAGTAATCAAATCAGTCTTTATCTGACTGATGGTATGCTGGATCAAGTATGCGTTAATATTAAGTTTACTAATGATAAGTCGTTAATAGTTAAATATCTTATATTCCTCCGAGCAGTGATATAATTATTTATAAAAGGCACTTGGAAAATGTAATCTATTGATATGTACATACGTTATAAGTACATTATTTTCTTATGGATTCATACAACGTTGTGCAATTCTAAATGAAAATTCAAGATCTTTAGATCTGACGATTTAAAAATATTCTGCGAAGAATGCTTATCTCCAATCTCGAAAAATAGCATTTATCACAAGGCAATCCTGATAACATTGTAATTTTACAGCTTCAATTCTATTGAGTCTAAACGAGTAGACGAACTAGACTACTAAAGAGCAGATTATGTAGGTATCACTTATTTATAAAAGTCGTTTCTAAACTCTTTAGATTGTCCAACGATTTTTTATAAAAAATACAAGCAAATACTGTCCTCTGAAATTTAAAGTTTTATTCCTATAAAGCGGTCTTTAATTCGAAATAAGCCACCTTGGTTAAATTTTATGCTTGTACATCTAAAAAACATAAATCTCTTTATAAAAATATATGCTTCGAGTTGAAAACAATTAAAAATCAAACCCGTCCAATTTCCGGCAATTTGTGGATTCGAGAAGGAAAACTAAAACTAATAGGACGCATGTGACTTGTTTGCGAACTTCTTTCAGAGGAACTATGACAAACAAGATCTTGCAGCACCTTATCACTCTCAACTTCTTTGACACCCATCACAGGATTCTCGGTTTCGGAAGAAGATGTATTGCTAGCTATCTCAGCATTGAAACCTAGCTCAAAACTCGACTCCGAAGGTTACTCACCACTTTTATTTAAAAATTGTGCAATTGTTTTGCCTTATCCTATATCCCTTCTCTTCAAAAACTGCTTATATAAAGGAATATTTATCGACCAATGGAAGTTATGTTTTCTTACCCCAGTTTATAAATCTGGTTATCCTAATAATGTCTGTAACTATAGACCTATAGTTAAACAGTGTACGCTAGCCAAATTATTTGACCACATAATTAAATCGGAGTTATTTGATCATGTAAGGGATATAATATCCAATAGTCAGCCTTGATTTTTTCCCGGTATGTCAACCTGCTCAAATTTAGCTCTGTTAATTCATAAAATAATTAAAGCTTATGAAAACGATAATCAGTTTGACGTAATATACACAGTCTTTTCTAAAGCCTTTGATAAGGTGAAACACAGTATACTTCTACAAAAGCTGTGCAGTTACGGCATTAGTGGTAAACTGCTGGATTTTTTCAGGAGATTTTTAACACAAAGAAAGTTAATTGTGAAAATTGGATCAACAACATCTCGTGTGGTTGTCAATGCATGGTCAGGCATTCCACAGGGCACTCTTGTGGCACATTGCCACTAAATTAAATATTGACAACAACGACTTTATCATTAAGCATACATTATTGTGCACCATGGAGGATGCCAAAGTGTGCAATGCCGCAACAAATACTTCGTCAACCATGAGGTGTTATATAAGCGGGCAAACATCGAAAGATTTTAACAAGATAATTTAAAAAAAAGACATATGTAAATACTGATGCTCTTAAATTTGGATTATCGTCTCTACATGCAAGGATCCGATTTTTTGAAAGCTTACTACATGTGGCCTACAAACTACCTCTAAAAAAATGGCAAGCAAGATCTGCATCTGAAAAAGAAATTGTCAAGATAACAAAAGAGAGGATTCAAAAAGAATTTAAACAAGAGTTGGGCTTATTGGTGGATATTCCAAAACTAGGAGGAGGTAACACCAATGACGGAAACACCTCCCGGAGGATATTTGCAAATATAGATATATCATCTAGAATAATGGGCATTGATATAAATCGTATGAAAAGATTAGGAACTATTTTGGAAGTTATATCTTGTGGATTTAATGTGGATGTAAAAAAATTTGGAAAATACGCGATTGAGACAGCAGAATTATATGTCGAAAATTATAGATGGCATCCGATGACACCTACGTTGCATAAAGTGTTGGTGCATGGCAATATCATAATTGAGCATGCTATAGTACCTATTGGTCAACTATCGGAGGAAGCGGGCGAAGCTCGAAACAAGCACTTCCGTAAGTACAGGATGGATTTTTCAAGAAAATTTTCCAGAATAGATTGCAACCGTGACGTAATAAATATATTGCTTTTGACATCAGATCCGTTTATAAGCCTGAACAGAAAAAGGGCAATCAGGAAAAGGGTGCCAATTTCTAAGGAATCACTAAATCTTTTAGAAAACGCAAGAAATACAGAGTCTGTAGTTGACGAAAATACCGATTCTGATGTCACTGATTGTGATATTTAGCATAAATTTTATTAAATATTTATTTTTGTATACAATTTCAATAAAAAATAACATTTAAAGCAACATTTCTTTATTTTTTACAAGTTCAAAAGTAATTTTATAATAAAATAATTTTGACCGAAAATTTGGCCCTAATACTCCTACATATGTGCGACGTTAAGCTGTTTTCAGCTGTGCGAGATATTTCAGATTGCAATCGTCTTCAGCTCGTTCTGGATGAATTTGGTATGTGGTGTACAACATGGGAGTAAAATCAACTATGTTTATAAGCTAAATCGTTGCGTCATAAAGCGGAATACTGAAATTAAAGATTTGGGCATTATTTTTGACTCCAAAGTCGCGTTTACAAAACATATTGACTATATGGTATCGATATATAGATGGAATAATCAAGAATTCAGAGATCCGCTAACTTTAAAATCTCTTTATATCGCTTTAGTAAGAAGTCGTCTAGAATATTGTTCTATTATATGGTGTCTATATTATGAAGTGCACTCGACTAAAATAGAAAGAGTTCAAAAAATCTTCACTAAATTCGCTATTCGCAAGTTGCCCTGGCAGGGTCTCCGGTCTTTGCATGAAAGGGAAGATTACTTCTCCATTTCATTTATTTATAAAGTAATCAATGGGTTCATAAATTGCGCTGACTTAACAAATTTGCTCATCTTATATGATCCACCACTTAACTTAAGAAACAATAGGCTGTTGGTTGGTGAGTTACCTACTACGAATTAAGCCAATTGCTAGATGAATTTAAATTATGCAATTAATATTCTAGTGTTATTGATTTTAACTTAAGTATCGATAAATTTAAGAGTAATTTGTTCACAATATTCAACTAGAGCCTTTAGTAGTCTGTAAGGAACTAAATATGTAGACTGAATGTAGAAGGATTTGAATAAGTAAAATAATTGGAGGACTTATAGTGCCCGTACAGCCACCACCATCAGCGGTATCCCTATTGATACCTCTTATGCCGCCGCTACTGGCGACACTATCCGTACCCTTCCTAGTGCTTAACTGACGTCCCTACTGTCGTCAACATTGCTACCCTTAATGGTATGCCATCTTACTATTCAAGGCGGTAATTACTTGAATGCAAGCTTTAACAGTCGGAAATTCGAAAATTCTAAATAATCAAACATCACTGTTGACAGTTATAACTTCGAGAAAGTAGAGGACTTCGTTTACTTAGGAACCAGCATTAACACCAATAACAGCGTCAGCCTTGAAATCCAACGCAGAATCTCTCTTGCCAACAAGTGCTACTTCGGACTGAGTAGGCAATTGCACAGTAAAGTCCTCTATCGACGGACAAAAACCATACTCTATAAGTCTCTCATCATGCCCGTCCTATTGTATGGCGCAGAAGCATGGACGATGACAACATCAGATGAGAGAGTTCTTGGAGTGTTCGAGAAAAAGATTCTTCGAAAGATTTATGGACCTTTGCGTCTTTGCGACGGCGAATACCGTGTACGATGGAACGATGACGTAGATATAGTGCAGCGGATGAAGAACCAGCGGCTCCTTTGGCTAGGCCACGTCGTACGAATGGATGAAATAGCTCCAGCCCTGAAGGTTTTTGACGCGGTACCCGCGGGTGGTAGCAGAGGAAAAGGAAGACCTCCTCTGCGTTGGAAAGACCAAGTGGAAAAAGACTTGGCTATACTTGGGATTTCCAATTGGCGCCAGTTAGCAAAAGATAGGGACAGCTGGCGTGCTTTGTTGACCTCGGCCAAAATCGCTTAGGCGGTTGTTGCGCCAATTAAGTAAGTAAGTAAGAATACTAATTTAAACTAATAAATAAAAATAAAAAAAGGAATTATATAGTTTTTCCAAAAAGT
This sequence comes from Philophylla caesio, assembly GCA_963971545.1. Taxonomy (NCBI): domain Eukaryota; kingdom Metazoa; phylum Arthropoda; class Insecta; order Diptera; family Tephritidae; genus Philophylla; species Philophylla caesio. Next base: position 75,687,916 of record OZ020606.1, read on the forward strand.
TTGTGCATTTTTATCGCACAGTGCACAAATCAGCGAAGAAGAAAATTTATTACAGGTAAGACCAAGAAACAATAGTGTGTTTTTGGGAGTAGCAATGATTATCCACTATTACCATTCGCCACCATTATTTGATTATTGCAGCAAACACCCGTCAATGGGAAACGAAATGATACAATTTATGGTTACATTAGCTGAGTTCTTGATTGCGGATGGAACTAAATATAAAAAGCTTAATACTCGTCGGACCGGAGTAAGGCCGAGTAGGCGATCATTTACCATTAAAAGGCGCTTCTCGGCGTGGTTTCGTACGATACACTTCGTTACAATAAGAAACGAGAACCAATTATTTTTTATCCCGATACAATAATGCATTATGCTTTAAATCCTTTACTTCCTACCTTAAATGAATATAATAAGTTTATCAAATAAATAATAAAAAATTATGGTCTATCTATTTAATTGCTATGTTCAAACGTGTAATTGGGACATACATATTGTCAGAGGATAATGAAATGACTAATTGATTTTTAAAGTATGCAGGGCAATAGATGCCAAGAAAGTAGTAGGAGAGTGGAATTAAAACTGCGTCGCGAAAGGTTAAAAAAACACAAAAAATAAACAAATAATCATTAATAAGATTAAATAGTTAATATTGAAAAATAAACGGTTGCTGATTTTTAAGTCTTTTGAAGAGTAGGTGACTTTTCCGAATACTATTTCTACGAAAAATGTTTTTTTCCTATAAACATAAATTATATGCGAAAGTTTGAGCGATTTCAGCGGCGTCTATATTTTTTTTAGTTCAAATATATACATACTTATTTTTTCGAAATAGGACATCCTAGAGGGTATGAGCATTGAAATTACGACCTTACTTTTTCCCATACATTTCTGAAAACCCCTAATAAATATGTTGAGGATTACTAAACGTAATATTCTTTAATTTGACTCAATTTCATTAAAAAATTTATATTTTTAAGTAATTTCTTTATAAAGCGTGTATGTATTCATCTTGTTTTAAGATTATGTATTTCTTAGTTATTTCATAAATTCCCGTTCGAGAAAAAAAGTTGCCCAGTTTGTTCATCAAACTTGAAAAGATATTGTAATGCTTTATAATTTCTTTATTGAATTGTGGATTGAAGAACAAGCAATGCATAGGAGCTGGAGGCACATTTCCCCATATTAGCTGAAATGCCTTAAATGTTAATATTTTACGCCAAATTTTTAAGGAATAGTTTTTGTCATAAAAAAGAACGTAAATATTTTCCGGGTCAGTAAAGTGTGTAAACATATGAATACCTTGATATGCATGTAACTAGGGGGATTCCAAGTATCACTTAAATAATGGATTATTTAATCGATCGCGCTAACAAACATTATCGTGATGACGCTACATATATAATAGTGTAAGTCTCGAATGATAGCAGCCACACACTATCGGTCGCAGGTAAAACAATTTATTCTTGGCCGCTAACGACGTTAAGCGACACCGGCAATACTCGCAATCGTATAATGCTACCCAGTTAATCGGGCTTGTGTGTACTATGATCGTGTGGCTATGCGATCTCAATGATCAATGATCACGCGCTCGTGCTGCCCCCACATAAACGACGGCACAACTAAAAGGTGGCGATGGCGATCTATCGCTTCAACGGCAATCAAACTGTGTTAGCCATGTGAAGAGTACGTACAGCACAAACACACAAATTTGCATACACGCTCACAGAGATCTAGCGATCGAGCACACAGCAGCGAAGCAACGTACTCCGTGAATTAAATGTATTTACGAATATTAAATTCGTTCGTAGTATGCTCGCCAATATAAAGTCGATCGTTGGGCAATGTTTAAGTCATTCGTCAAAAGGAAGAGAGTGGCAAGGTATTGTGCGGACCACTTTTTACAATAAAATTTCAAACACATTTATAGCTAAACCTACATACCTCGAATGTAAATACATACATATAAAAAGCACGGAGGATAGTGATATTAGTGAATAACAAAACAAAAAAATACCTCGTAGTGACGACAAATAAAAGAAAGTGCATCAAATCAAATTGATTAATTTTATTAAAGTGACGTTTGAGGTAAAATAAAAAATCAATTAAGAATCGACGATAAACCGAAGTACAAATTAAGCAAACAAAACGCAAGGCTATTTCAAAAGTATTAATAGTTCACTAAGAAAGAATTGAATATAATTAAAATAAATACAGTTAAAATGAATGCCGAAGAGTTTCGAAAATATGGCAAGGATATGGTGGATTACATTTGCGATTATGCCAAAAATATTGAACAGCGCGATGTGGCGCCGACATTGGATCCAGGATATCTAAAAGCAATAATGCCAGGTAAACATAAAATGGTAATTGAAAAATGTAAGGCATTGAGAGAACAACATTTTCAATTGAAGTGATTTGTAAAAATTTATAAAAAAATAAATTTTACTAAATTTGTTAGTGACTTAAAAATAATCTTTAAAAACCTTTTATAAAAAAGTCAAAAATTAACTAACACAAATGGTTAATTTTAATTATTTTTAACAATCCTAAATAATGAGGATTGAAATAAATTTGAAGAGAGTTATAAAAATTTAAATTAATTATATAGAACAGATAAATTGCCGTACAAAATACAAGAAAATAATATTTTCCCCATTTTTATTAAACTCGAGGCCATATTATTATTCTCTTCATTGTAAAGATTAAACTGATCCAATAATAAACAAAGTTGAAAGCTGCACAATCAAAATTGATATAAAATTAAATTATAAAATAAAATAAAAACCGAAAACTATTTAAATTAAAAGAACAGAACAGTTTTTATTCATCTAAATACTAAATGAAGAAAAAAGTTTTTACCATATTAATAATTTTCCTTTTATTCAATTTCCAATGTTTTTCAAATGAAATACATTAACAAACAAAGGAATACATTTTTTTGTTTCTGAAATAAAATTATTACAAATTGTGAAAATGTTAGCTTATAACTAAATTATGATAAGTTAAAAACCATTTTCAAATAACATAAAAAATTAAATAAATTAAAAATAATTTTTCAAGATTTCAAAACAATAAAAACACCTTTTTAAATTAAGTCAATAAAAATAAGTAAAGAAATAATGTATGCGCAAATGAAAATTTCGTTTAAATAATTATTACAACTTACGAGTATAATAAAGAATTAATAACGAAAACTATAAAAAATAAACAAGCAGTATAAAATATAAACAATGAAAAAACTGCATCCAAATAAATGAAGTATGCTTGTAAATATATTAGCAATTAAAAATTACAATTAATTTTTAAAAATTTGAATATTTGAAATCGTAACTATCGAGCAATAAAAATTTTAAATGTGGTTTATCAAAAAAAAAATTTTTTTTTATAAGAACGAAATTTAAATGGCATTTTGTTAAAGAATTAAATTAATTAAAACGAAAAAGTGTTTTAATTAGATACAAAAAATAATGCTAAACCTGGTGAAATTATTGAATTTCTATTATTATTTTTGCCGCCAATGTATGTATGTATATGTACATATATGAAAATAAATTTTCGAATTTAATTTAATTTAATTGATGCTTAATAATAATGTCAATAGCGGAAACAACATTTTTTTAAACATTTTAACCCTGCATTGGTATCGTGTTTTTATAGCACATGAAAGGTATTGTTCGTCATATCGACGAGCATAAAAAAAAACTATCGTAGTTAATAAATTCAAAACTTAAATAATACCAAGTACGCATTCTTAAGTTATTTCGGCTCTTATTAAATAATAATGAAAAGTTTTTGGTTGGATTTTACTTTATTTTACTGATAATTTTGAATTTAAAAAATATAGTTATATAGAAAATGAAACACAAAAATAAAAAACATGCTCGTCATTTCGACGAGCAATACCAATCAAGGGTTAAAAAGCATTTAATTAACTCTTAAAAAAAATGTATTGCTTCGCGCTAAGCAAAAAATTTCGAAATAATTTATTTTAGAAATTAATTTCACGATTTGACTTGAAATAACGCATGCCATACAGTACCAAAAATGTTGAAACAGATACATAGATATCCTACTTGTTGGTAAGAAGCCTCTGTCAAAATACATACATACATATGTACATATGTCAAGGCTGAGCGCCTGCACAGTGAAGCCAATTGGCGCCTTTCATTTTTAATTGATGCCTGTTAAAAATAGCAATATAAAATTTAAATCCCATAGACTTAGCAGCTTCGTCATTTTTGAAAGATGGACAGAAACGCTTTTTGTTAAAACAATTTTTCACATATTATTATGTAGTTCAAACAGTTGGTTAGAAAGTGAATTCACCCAGTTGTTAATATGAATATGTGGGCGAAACAATTTGTGTGGGTTAACTATGACAAGTAAAACTTACATGTTGTCATATTTTTATTTATTTTTGTTGTTATTTTTTTTTCATTTAATTTTAAAAAGATCTGCTCTTGGAAACCCAATTTATTTTTTTTTTTTTTAATTTCACGCGCCTTTCCGTAACCATGTTCTCACGGGTTTGTTTAACATACAGTATGCCGAAAAGTATGCGCACATCAATAGAGAAATAGCAAAGTGAGTAAGTGATCGCAAATAAATAAATCGCTTCATAAATACATAAGTACCCAATTAGCAGGCAACAAATGAGCGAAAAGCCAACAAAGGCCATTTATCAAATCATTAACAGTGCTAAGAAAAGTTATGGCATTCTTAATCCTAGTGCTTGCAAAGTAAAATTTATGTGGAATATGAATATTCGTACGTTTCATTAATGCATGCACATTTTATTAATTTATTTATTCAGCAGACAAAAGGCTTGTTTTTGTTTAGCGCTGTGGATTTCTACACTTTGGCAAAACATCTTCATAAACTTATTACTTGTAAATATATATTTATGTATGTAAGTATGAATATACCTGCCAATTTGTTGATATAATAGCGCCCAATTAGCTCAACAAGTACAATGCGAAAGTGTTAATTGAAATATTAAAGATATACTTACATACATAGTAAGTATGTATGTACGTGCCGAAACATGATGGGCGCTCATTTAATTTGTGGGCGTAAACATTTTCTTTTAAATAACACACCCAGCACTCATTTACCAGACTAAACGGCAAATTCACGAAATTCCTTTGACGATCTCGGGCTAGTCTAGCAACAAAAGTACTGTTGGACTTGCTGCCCTTTGTCAAAAGAAAACCCATTGTTTGTGACAATAAAAGCCAAACTATTTCGGCAAAATGTATGGACGACTATGCAACTTCAGTAGCTTCGCTCCTTTAGGTGAGAGGAAATCTACACTAAAAGATGCTCGTACCTCTTCAAAGGTCATCCATGAATGTACATACATACGTATCATTAACGATCCACAGTCCACATTCTGTCTGAAATACGAGCATAGTACAGAGCATTTGATCTGCCGCTGACCGAGGAGAATCAGGATCAGATGTACTAGGAATTGATTTACATCTTACATTCTCTCTCCCTAAACAAGCTGCCATGTTATGTAGGAGTCTGATAAGATTGCTGAAGAGTATATTAGTATATACCCCACTTCACACAGCAACCTCCCCTCATTTTATATCTCTATCTCCCTATTCAGGTCTTAAGTGCAATGTAAAATTTGCCTAAGTGCTGGGAAAACTTGGAGTTTCGCGGCTTACCTCAAATTCAATCCAATCCATTCAACGTCTACGAAACGTATGGATGATTCGCAAAAAAAATCATATCCCAAAATTTGTGAAGAATTTTTGCTTATTAAAGACTGGTAAAGTCTGGGTTGAAGACTACAATAAATAAAATTTCGAGTAACGAAAAACTCATTACACGAACCGTTTGCAAAGCTTCGAGAACTTTGTAGACAATTTCTTATACATAATTGACGACTCTTGTGCGATCACTGAGAAACGCTTCTGCGAATGCTACCATTCCATTAGTGAGTTAAGAAAGATTCTATCCTAATGTTTGCTGGGTACAAAAAACTGAACATGTTAATACTTGCGCGTGTGTGGGTGTGTGTATATATACCATATACATATGTATGTATGTGTTCATGTACTGCACACATCTATGTATGTATGTATGTATGTAAATCAGAGGTTTTCTCAATACCAAACATTTTAGTTAATTGTGCAAATTGTTTATTTATTTACCGACATGTGTCTAATTTTTCCACATTCCCCCTTCTTTTTTCGAATAGGGAATGCGCCATTGAAGCCAGAAAAATTCGAAGATGTTCTAGCTGATTTCGAGGAAAAAGTGATGCCGGGGGTGGTGCATTGGAATCATCCGAAATTTTTCGCATATTTTCCATCAGGCAATTCGTTCCCTTCAATTTTGGGTGATATGCTCAGCTCGGCGATTGGATCGATCGGTTTCTCGTGGGTAAGTTGTGCAATAATTTTCTCGAAGAGTAAAAATTAAGGTTTATTAAAATTTTAGAACTAAAAAATTTGATTGACTTTTCGAAAATATGTCAATTTAAAAGTTCAAAGGGAGACTCGGTCCGAACATGTTTAAAGCGCCTGAAAGATTATTATGTCTTGAAAGTTCCTAATTGGGTTCGCGAAAAATGCGTTTTTACCGCTTTATTTAGATACTAAAAATTTTCAAAAATTGTTAAACCTAATATTATAAATGCTACAGAAATGGAAAACAGTATTTTCTTTTTCCTAAATCACACAGATTGTTACGATTGCGTCCAAATTTACGGAGTTAAGGCCAAAGAATGTCGAAAAAGGGAAATTTTCATAGCTTTTCCAAAACTTACAGGTTTTCTAATGCCCCAAACGAAATTTTTGTATCACATCCATTTCTTGATCTTCAAGTTTCAAACGAGACTGATCAATTTAAAAAATACGAGTTCGCTTTATTAACACCCTATTTTGTTGAATTTTCAAAATCCAAAACCTAGTAAGAATTTTACCAAAGTGTCACATAACTCCTATTTTACATTTCTAAGTAATTTTATCTTTTGCGTTTATTCTAATTTCGATCTCCTTTTCACCAACAGGCCTCCTGTCCCGCCGCCACCGAACTAGAGACAATCGTGTTAGATTGGTATGCGAAGGGTCTTGGTTTGCCCAAAGGCTTCATAAGCGATCTACCAGGCAGTCGTGGCGGTGGCGCACTCCAAGGCTCCGCCTCCGAATGTACGCTTGTCTGCATGATAACAGCCCGTTCGCGTGCCATTCATAAGCTTAAGGGCATGTGCTCTGAAATACACGAAAGCGTCTTCCTGCCACAACTAATTGCGTACGCCAGCAAGGAGGCACATTCGTCGGTAGAGAAAGCAGCTAAAATGGCGCTCGTGAAGTTACGCATCATTGAGGCTGATGAGCGGGGACGCATGCGCGTCGATCTGCTGCGACAGGCAATGCAAAATGATGCAAATGCTGGTCTTACGCCGTTCTTCGTCGTAGCCACCGTCGGCACAACAGGCGCTTGCGCTTTTGATAATCTCACAGAAATTGGCAAGGTGTGCAGAGAATTGTCGAACGTGTGGTTTCACGTGGATGGCGCATATGCGGGCAACTCTTTTATTTTACCCGAAATGCGTAAATTCTCCGAGGGTCTAGAATATGCAGACTCATTCAACACGAACCCCAACAAATTACTGCTTACAAATTTCGATACGTCAGCCATGTGGGTGAAGGATGTGATGAGCTTGAAGACGGCGCTGAATGTCAATCCACTCTATCTGCAGCATGAGCATGAAAAGGCGATTGACTACCGGCACTACGGCATACCACTGAGTCGTCGTTTTCGTGCACTTAAATTGTGGTTTGTTTTCCGCTCATATGGCATAACGGGACTGCAGGCGTACATACGCAATCACATGGCATTGGCGAAGAAATTCGAGATGCTCGTGCGCAAAGACGAACGCTTCGAGGTGAGAAACGATGTGTACTTGGGTCTGGTATGTTTCCGTATGCGCGCTGCCGATACATACAATCAAGAGTTGCTCGCACAAATCAATCATTCGGGCAAAATGCACATGATACCCTCGATGGTCAATGGCAAATATGTGATACGCTTCTGCGTGACGTACGAGCATGCGAGCGAGAAAGATATATGTAAGTAAATGCATATGTACATACATACGTACCTAATTATTAATATAAAAAAAATAGTATACATAACTATTCTTTTGTTTAGAAAATACTTTATAATTATATTATTTTTATATTTCAGCTGATGCTTGGGGCGAGATCAAAGCTTTCGTCGATGACATTCTGCGCGACGTGCCGGCTCTCTCCCCTACGCCCGAAAAGGAGAAGGTCGTCTCAGAACCACCATCTGTCATTGGCAAACCACCAATCAAGAAGAAGCTAACACGCACCAAATCTTTGCGCTTCTCCTTTACACGAAGCATTTCTCGCGAAATGTACGAAAGTCAAAACGAACATCTGAAGGATGGTTGCACACCCATTTTGGTTGTAGACTCTGATGCCATTATGCAAAGTTTTTTGAAAGCAACAGCAGACCAAAAGAAATTATTAGATATTGAAGATGTAGACGCCGACGAGGCCAGTAATTAGTCAATCCGCAATGGTACCTAATTGAATTTGGTGGGCATAAAAAGCCGAATTAAAGCAATAAGAGTCCTAAATAGTCGTTTGGCGCTAAATCTCATACATTGTATTTATAAATATACGCACACACACTAGTCGCACACATACATATATTCCACATACACAAAACACGTGGCAAACGCGCCCAGCTCCAGCTCGAATTACCTCTTAATAAATGTATACATAGTATTAACTTTTATATGTTAAGTGACGAATGCATCCAGGTTAAGCAAAAAAACTTAGCGTTAGTTTTATATATCATATACTCATATAGAGCCAGACTCGAAATGGCGCATTTAATTTTATGCCCGAATTCAGTAAGCTGTCTCACTCAGTCTCTAATAGAGACAAAAGTCACAATTTTAGACCAGTTGGCATTCATTAAATTCAAAATAAAGCCTTTGGTCTCAAAATAAAGTCTCTACATAGTGACCTGGTGATGAGCAGGTCACAAAAAATTTAAATAAAAACAAAAGAAAAAAAACGTGAAATCGAGGAAAAGCTTGAGATGAGACTGAGTTACAGAATTCGGGTATTAATTTCATTTTCATACCAGAACCACAGTGGCGTTACTGATCATCAGTAGTCCCTAACATATTCATTTAATACCAACATCACTTTTCATTTGAATAGTTGCCTTTCGCTTTGTGTTCGTATTGATCAACAATATGTTCTAGTGCATTCATGTATATTTCACTATTTATTAAATTCTGATACACACACACTACACATGTATTGTAAGGCGCAAGCGAAATATTTATGAACTCAATTGAGTAGTAGATATGTACATATGTTTGTATGTATGTACATAACTACAATTAATAAAAATATATTCTTGTATGTTAATTGCACATACTTGATAATATATGCGAATGTATGCAATAGATATTTATTATTTTTTACATTTCCACACAAAGCTTTCAATAAACAAACTGTGAATGAAAGAAATCGAAACAGAACGTATACTTTAAATCCACATCTTAACACAGAGGAATGGTTTGTCTGTTCTTATGCAACCTTTTATTAAAAAATGTGTCGAAATAAGATTGAAACCAACGAATAGGTAGGATTGATGCTTAACAGAGTTATTATTAACCCTGCATTGGTATCGTGTTTTTATAGTACATGAAAGGTATTATTCGTCATATCGACGAGCATGATAAAAAACTATCGTAGTTAATAACTGCTAACTTACATAATACCAAATACGCATTTTTAGTTATTTTGACTCTTATTAAATAATAATGAAAAGTTTTTGGTTGGATTTTAATTTATTTTATTGATAATTTTGGATTTGGAAAAATATAGTTATATAGAAAGCAAAATATAAAAATTGTCGTTTTGCAATACCAATCCAGTGTTAAGAAATAAATTTAATACAAAGTCGTATGTATGTACATACAAGTATATTCTAATAGCCAAACGACAAAAGAAACTCTGAGCTCACTAAAAGTGCGCTCAAAACCTCAAGTCGATGGTCCGACCACCCTTTTGGTTGCGTCAGACTAAGTTCGACTGTCTAATCTGGGTAATTTTAGGACTTTTTTGCTATTCTGTACTTGATTCACCACAGGAGGAGAGGTATCGTAAAAATGTTCCAATAGTAAACCTGTCGATTTCAGGTCCTATAAACGTGAATTTTCACATTTGGCTTGACTTCAAAAGATTCACCGATGACTTGATAGGATAATGCGAGTAAAAACTGATCGATAAGACTCATCGTCGAATAGTTTGGCGAAATTCACGTACTGACTTGCCCACCTAAGCATATTTTATGAGGGAGTAAGATAATATAATGAACATTCCCATTACAGACGGTTCTACGCACCGGAATGACCCGGGGATTCGTCTGCCACGGTCTGTTGTTCCGGCAAGCTATCTCTGTTTATGCCGACCACACCTAAGAATCGTATCTCCTCCCTGGAGCAATCCCTCGCATCCTCCTCATCTTTCTGGCCCGGTCAGGCATCGAGTATAATTATGGTCCAGAAACTTATTTCTGCTACATCTGCCAGAGAAGGCTTCATCCGAACTCTATTTCGGCATCCGGTTAGGTGCGTTCCTTGCCAAGGCTAGTGCCACTTCCGATCGCGCTCCGGCCACAAACGATTGGTCTGATAGCTTTACTGCCCCCTGCTGTCGCTCACGAGATTCGATGGTTATAATGTGCTTCGCGAGGTCCCTGTCCAACACGACGAGACGCGGTAACAGAGTAGAGCACTACATCCCTCGCAGACAGAACCAAACGTGCCGACACTAGAAGGCGGCCGATCTATCTGCTTTCACTAGCGGCAAATACATTTGAGTCACTGCTTCTCCCGATGGACCGCGAATTACCTGAGTGGCCGTCAGGTGTCGATATGCTTTCGAAACGTAACATCCAAAACGAGAAGAATTAAACAAGGTGTACCACAAGGTGGCGTCCTGTACCCGCTTTTGTTTAATTTCTACATCTCGAAGCTCGCTCTTCTGCCAGAGGGAGTTTCAATCGTCTCGTATGCCGACGACTGCGCGGTATTGGCTACCGGCAATGGAATTATTTACCTCTTCTGGAAGGTGAAAAACTACCTCCGTGCACTAGCCAATTTTTTCACTGGCCGTAACCCGACGCTCTCTCCTGCTGAATTCAAGGCGCCCCTCTTATATCTTGAACGATGGAGGTCGGGATGAATCTCGACATACACATCGATGCTACCGCCATTCCGACGGTTGACCACCGACCCGACGATGTCTAGGCGACATGCACAGGAAATCCGTTTAAAACTTAATCGACGCCTCAAGATACTGTAGGAGGCTAAACTCCTACTTATCCAGAATCAACTTTGACACCCTCAACATTTTCCCGGTGTGCGGAGAGTCCCCGCACTTCACCAAACACATGACCGGCAAAACTCACTCAGCTAACACCTCTTTCCCTATGGTCCATCCTTATTGCAACTGCTCGTTTCCTGAGCCTTCCGTTAGTTGAACTCGGCGACAGCGATTGATGGCATGGTCGCCCTGGACAGGGTCTGGGTAACCGTTACAACAACAACAAATAAAACCATAAAACACAATAATAACACCATACAGTTTTTGAAATTACTTAGCTTACAAAACAGTTGCATTTGAGTAAACGAATAAAGCATTTATTAATTAGTTCTTATTTCCTCTTGGTAATATTTTTAAAATGCACTATGCTTCTATTAGCGCATCGTAGGCGTAGTTATGGAGTTCGCCATCAAGAAAGCCACTCCTGGTAATTTCTATGGTCACAAGCGATAATCGCCTAAGTCCTGTGTTTAAGCATAGGGCTTAGGCGGTTATCGCTTGTGACCACAGATTTGATGCAATTGTTACTTCGAGGACGCTACTATGTATGTTTGTATTTAAGAAATAAGTATACATTTATTTTTATTTTGTATATATAAAAATTTGCTATCTCTGATTCCAAGGCGAATTCAATAAGTAAAAAACCTACACGTATTTTGATTTTGCTTTTTGGTGAGCATCTTGCCAAATGCCCTTAGACATTTATATCGGCTGCCAATCACAACGAAGCAGTTTGACATTATGTTTCCTAAAGCTAAAAAAAACAGCTGGCGCCTCATCGCCACCTTATTGAGTTCGCTTTGGCTGATTTCATGTGAACTCGAAAAAGTGCTACCAAACTCAAATGCCAAATTTTGAAATTTCGACATCAGCTGGCACAAAGTAAGCAAACAAATTTTAGCAAAATAATTTACACCCCTATGCTCGAATCCGGCGTACGTTCGATAACGCTAGGATCGTAGAATCGGTTTACTCAAATACGCTTTTGTCAGAATCCGCCGAAGCGGTCCCTTTGCAGACATTTTGTACGAACAGTGACTGATGTCGGAGCGGAATAAATTTTAGAAAATTAATTGTTAACATTTTTATTTATGTACATATGTAGATATGTAAAATAAAATATGCAAGAAAAATTAGATTTATTACTAGACACATAATCTGCCCTTTCGCTGAAACCATCGTAGTACGATTTTCGTAGATTCTACGAAAAATGCATCACTGAGTTTGAATGGCTACGTCGTAGATTCCAAATATGTACATAGAGTGGCATCAGTGAGCTCATTGGTATCGCCATTTTCTAGGTTTTTATATGAATTTATTACGACGTGTTTTGGTTGTCGGAGAAAAGTTTAAAAATAATATTCATAAGGAATATCCATTTTATTTCAATAATTTCTAATTGTACAAAAAAATATTGAAATTGTGAGTATAAAATTCGATAAAAATGTTGATTGGGCCCCATAAGTGTGTATATCAAAGTCCTTTCCAAATCCGTGCTGGTAACCACCTTCCGCAAAAGACTTAGCGCCAAAGCCAGTTTATGGATCTCATTAATTGACGACGGTATCGGATCACTTCAGATGTTATCTTTTAGCACCCCAAATATATTCATAAATGCTGTTTTTAATCAAATATTTTGAACAAATCTGTAATTTATATTTGTTTCAACAATCGAAACTTTTTCATACAAAGTGTCATCAGATTCCAAAGGATTAAAGGTATATCTTAAAGTTTTCCGTTGCATTTTAAATTTAGCTAAATTTTGCCACTTTTCTTAATTGAGAAATATTATTTTCGCACTCCCAAGAAAATTCATTTCGTTTAATAAATCCAGAGCTATAAAATTAAATTATTTTGGTAAAATTTGTTTGCTTTATACCAGCTGCTATCGAAACCTCAAAATATGGCATTTGAGTTTGGCAGCACGCACTTTTTTCGAGTTCACACGGAATCAGCGATAGTAAATTTTTCGTATTTGTAGTGGAGGGTTGCGTTCGTAGCTTTTCTACGACGGAATCAGCGTTAGGGCTGATGTGTGTATGTTTGTATGTATTTGGGTACCGGGTCACATGGGGGTGGAAGGCAACGAGGCAGCTGACCTTTTAGCCAGGAAAGCGCGGGCCTTCACCAATATTGGACCAGAGCCGTTTCTAACGGTAGGACCAGACGCGGAAAGAGAGGAGCTTAGTAAGGAGACAAAAAGGCAGAGATATCTATACTGGTATAATGTCGCCGGTCTCCAATAGTCTAAGAGTCTCCTTGGGGGATACAACCGAAAAAAGCACATGCTTTTAATGGACTGAGAATTCTTACATACTTTCTGACGGGTCACCTGCACAAGCTGGGCATCTGGTCGAGCGACCTATGTCGCTTCTGTGACTCGGCAGGAGAGACTCAACACCACCTACTTATGGAGTGTGAGGCTGTAGCGCGCAGACGGGGGATTGCCCTGGGTCGGCCATGGCCCGGAGATCAATTCATAAAATCCCTAACCCCGGTGACCATTCTGAACTTTCTGGAGGTCCTGGGGCGGGCTGAATTGTTGTGATAAGCTTTGAGGGCACAATAGATCAACTGGTCGCAGTGTATACTAGAGTGGGTCAAAACTTTTTTTTCGGTTTTTTTTTTTCGTAATAGCACTAAAAGGGTGCCTTAAGTGGTAAAAAAAGACTGTGCAAAATATAATTAAATTCTATTTAGGTTATCTGCCTCCGGATTGCCTTTGAAATTTAAAAATATTTAATTTTAAGACTCATTTTCACGAGCCAATCTGAACACTACCTATTAGAATTACTGTAATGTTTAAATAATTTGTATATAACAAAAGGTGTCCGATTTCATTAATTTTACAACAAATGCTCATTTTATTTTATTTTAGGGCTTGTACGCATCACTGACATTGCGGTTAATGAGGCGGGAAGACGTGTTTTGCCCTGTGTTACTATGGAACGTACTCGAAGTTTGTTTAAGTGCCCTTTGCTTGGTGAATTAAGTGATATTAAGAACAATGTGTTACCGATTTACGGGGATGTGATTATATTTTACGAGTGGTCGAGACGGCAATACAAATTAGCAAATGACACGCAAAAAGAGCCTTCATTTTTGCATATCGCAGACTTAGTGACAGCAAAAATTTAAGAGATTTGGAAAAGAGCATCCTTACCAACTGTATCCCATGCAAGAGTAGGACAAATGTTAAGATCTTACCACTTCAAATACAAAAACCTGCTAAAGTCTTATCCAAAAATTCCGGAGAAAAACGTGGTTGAGTTTCGGCGCTGCAACAATGCTCTATTCGACATTAGCTCATGCAAATGCGCTAGTTTGGGCTCTTGTACTTGTCCCAAAGAACGAAAAGTGCCTATAAAGGAGCAGCAATTTCTTGTGGACCAACGCACGACAAGAAAAATGATAATTGGCAACGTTGACGTCGCTGCTACGAAGAAATTACGAAAAAAAATGAAAAGAAAGCTTTCGAAGCAACAGGTTCAACAGAAGAGCCATCGAACAGAATGCGAAAATGAGCCAGCTGATCAGCAGCTGAATTCTTCTTCGTCTTCTATCAATAATGAGTCCGACTGTGATAACTTCATAGTCGAGGCACCAACTACATCTAGTCAAAAAAAGACGGAACTCGAAATGGATTATTTCGAAGACATGCGACAGATTTGGAGTATCGAACAGAGCAGGAGCAGCCATTGCGTCAGCAGTTTTGCAAGCCACAGAGTCTATTGACCACAGTAAGCTTCGGAGAGAGAGAACAAAAACACGAGAAATTATAATGGCTATAGACAGCGCTATACAAATACCGGCATTGTATTTTGATGGGCGCAAAGACAAGAGACTTAAGATGACAAAAAAAGGAGAAAAATACCATAAACAGATTGTACTGGAGGAACATATATCGCTAATAAGAGAACCAGGCTCTATTTACTTGGGTCACATAACACCAACATCGGGAACTTCGAAAGCTATAGTGGAGGAAATTATGAACTACTTCACAAATGAGAACAAGTCTTTGAATGTTTTGCTGGCTATTGGATGCGACGGGACAAATGTGAACGTTGGAAAGTATGGAGGTATTATACGTCTACTAGAAAAACAATTACATAAGCCTTTGCAATGGAGTGTTTGCTTGCTACATATGAATGAACTGCCATTACGACATTTGTTCGCGCATATTGACGGTGATACAACGGGCCCAAATACATTTTCAGGGAAAATAAACAAACAATTAGAGAAATGCGAAAACAAGCCGGTTGTTCAGTTTCAGCCTATTCCATCGGAGTTGCCTGAATTAACTGCCCAAGACCTTAGTTCTGATCAATCGTATTTATACAGCATTGCATCTGCTATCTCGACCGGCGGCGTTTTTCCTCAAGGTTTAGCAAACAAGTCGCCTGGAAAGATGTCCCATGCTAGATGGCTCACTAGGGCTAATCGTATTCTCCGCCTTTACGTGTCGACGAAATCCCCGTCTCAAGAGTTGGTGGTATTAGCAACGTATGTTGTTAAGGTCTACGCTCCGACTTGGTTTGCTATCAAGACTCACCCCAGCTGTAAGGACGGAGCGCGACATCTATGGAAGCTAATTGCAGCCTCAAGATACCTTACTGCGGATCTAAAAGCTGTAATAGACCCAGTAATCATTAGAAATGGCTAGTTTGCTCAACCGGAGAATTTATTACTGGCAATGCTGACAGATACACAAAAACACATTCGGGAGCTAGGAGCGTGACATATCCTGAAAGCTCGTACCGTTCCTGAATCAAAATTAAGACTTTTCCAAGTTCCTGACCTTAATTTAGATGCAGCTTCGTACGTCGACCTAATTGATTGGCAATTAAATATTACCCAGCCTCCCATTCTCAAGAATGTGAGTGACGCAAACTTGCGGTCAATGATCGCCCAGAGAGAGGTAGAGGAAGACTTTCTACGTCTGCCATGTCACACGCAAGCTGTTGAGAGAGCTGTCAAGACTGTGACCGAAGCTGCCAGCACCTTATGTAGCAAATCTGCGAGGGAAGGCTTTATTAAAGCACAGATCGAATCTCGTAAAGATAAGCCAAAGTTCGACAGTAAGAAGGATTTTAGAGTTAATTAACAGCTAAATGTTTTTGTTAATTCTTGCTTAAACAGTTTCTTCTAAGATGATAATAAAATATGTTCTTTATACATGTGCTTTAATTTAAAAATAATAAATTTTAAACAAACCCCACTTCTTAAATAGTAAATGGAAACAATGACTTTTTTTCTTATTTTATTAAATTTCAAATTCGATTCGGAGGCAGAAGATGACTTCCAATATTTTTTATATTTTACATGTGTAATAGGTACATTATGAAGCACCTTTTTATCACTATTACATAAAAAAATAAGAATTTTTTTTTCCTCCCATACATTGGTGACCCACCCTAGTGTATACCTCTCTTTATATCAGCATTTGTGAATGTGATTGGGGTACTAAAAAATGGCATCTGAAGTGTTCCGAGACCGTCGTCAGTGAATAAGATCCATAAACTAGCTTCGGTGCTTTGGATATTTTGGCGGAAAGTGATTACCAGCACGGATTTGGAGTGATATACTAATGGCCCAACCAACATTTTTTTTAATTTTGAATACATTGCCATCCCGGCTAGGCCCTCTATGGATAAAGCTGGAAATGAGTAACGAGGAAAAACGAAATGCAAAAATGTACTTCTATGCAAAATCCTGGTTTTTGTGTGTAAAATAGTGTCCACAAATTGTTAACCTCCTCCTTTTTGAATTTGGAGTTATTCACTCCAACCGAGCGTAATGCGAAAGCATTGTTAAAATTTTTGAACTCAAATAGGAAACAAGAAAGAAAATTGCCTTAAATAAAAGCATTTTTATCAAATTTAATACTCAGAATCTCACTATGTTGCTGTATTATTATACATTTTTGGATTAAAGTGGATATTCCTTCAGAATATGAATAAAATCTTCTCCGACAACCAAAACACGTCATAAAAAATTCTTCGAAATATCTACGAAATTGCGCTACGAATGAACTCACCGGTGCAACTCTACGAATTTTGAATCTACGACGTAGCCATTCGTACTCAGTGGTGCATTTTTTCGTAGAATCTGCGAAAATCGTACTATGACGTACTCAGCGATAGCGCCGATTGCTTTAAACAAAAACATTTTAACAAATTTTTATCCTCACGTTTCACTAAGTTTCTGTATTTTTACAAATGAAATAAAGTGGATATTCCTCTGAATATTATTTTTAAATTTTTCTCCGACAACCAAAACACGTATTCATATAAAAATCTACGAAATGGCAATACCAATAAGCTCATTGATGCCATTCTATGTATTTCGAACTCAGTGATGCCTTTTCGTAAAATCTACGAAAATCGTACTACGATGGTTTCAGCGATAGGGCTGAGTATCTCTGAAATTGAATTCATAACTTTTAAAGGGTTCTTATTATCGATTAACTACTGTAGCTATTTTTTGAGAACTTCATAACATTAGGTCTGTACTCGTACTTTTTCAGCAAGAATTATCCGGTAAAGTCGCTCTCAGAGCTAAAAATATCCCAAAAAGTACAAGAACGCGAAACCAGTAAAAACTTGCAAGTTATACGAACAGCTGATTTCATTTGTGGTGCGAAAAAAATAAATTAAAGATTAACCATTGAAAAAGAAAAAGATTTTACCATTCATTATTCTCCTGGAGCATTTCGAAAGGTTCAAATGGTTAGGAAAGTGTTCAATTACAATTAATAAATTATGTGCATTGTGTAAAAAGACATGTTTGTTTGTTTGTTTAAAATCGCAGATCAGTAGTGCGTTTCTGTAAGGAATCGACAATATACTCGATTATAGTGACGTCATTTCGATTCGATCCAAATTAGTCGATTGATCGAGAACGAGTGTTTCTGTAAGCATAAGTCGACAAAATATGAAACAGTGAGAGAAATGGAACGCCAATCGACAAGAAATCTATCGAATCGGACTGACAACTTCATGTTTGAGAAACTATTATTGAGAAAAGTAAGCATTATAGAAATGTGTGCACAAATATTTAATTCTTATTAATAAATAAAAATTGCTTGTGTTTCAGCTATGAGTTTATTGGTAATAACGCTCGCCATACGGCATGACAGAAGGAATATGTTGCGAATACAAAGGCGCACTTTAAGGGACTCGACAGATCCATTCAGCATTCCCGAGCCGCGTTTTCTTGAGTTATTCCGCTTCAGCAGAACTGCAGTACGGGCACTCCTTGTGGAAATCGAGCCTTTTATGGACACAGCAGTAAGAAGTACATTTATTCCAAACTCCACTAGGTTGTGTGTAGCGCTGCATTACTATGCTACAATATCATTTCTTAGGGACGTAGGTCAGGATTTTGTTTGCCCTATAAGTAAGACCATGATAAGCCGCATAGTGCATCAAATTACAGAGATTTTGCAAAATCATATGGCGCAACGTTACATCATTTTTCCAACTACCTTAGAGCAGCAGAATATTGTGAAGCAACGGCAAGTGAAGTGTTATAATCTTGAATATTAATGGTTATTTATAGCTGGCTTATGTTAAGAAAATGCATCAAATCTTTTTTAACTATTCATATATAATATATTAACAAAAATATACTTACATTTGCTTTAAATTCAACTAATTCCATTTTGAATTTAACGAAAAAATTTTTTGTCATCACCTCAAATGGAAGTGAGAAAACCAATCGACAGTATTTCATTCAATTTGGTTACAGAAACACATTCAATCGAGCATTCCTACTGAAATGGAATGGAACATATCAGCTGACTATCAATTGAATCGAGTAATTATTTTACAGAAACACATTGAGTGAGAGTGACGTCAAATCGAGAATTTGAGTCGAGAACATCGATCGAAATGGGTTACAGAAACGCACTACTGGACTACCGCCAAAGTATCGTCATTTCATCGTTTCCATTGTAAACTACTTTATTTTATAATTCAATAAATTGAATTTTTTCGTTGTATCGTTTGCTTGAGATCAGCTGTTTTCCAGTAAAAACTTTCAACTTCCCCTCAAAATGAAATATCAATTCGCTCTCTCGATTTCCCCTACTTTGCAGGTTTCTTGCAAGTTTTTGCGTACAAGAACGTCAAAACGTGAAACTCTAGACTTCGAGAACACTACACTCACTACAAGACGGATGTATCAAAAGCGAATCCAATTCACAAATACCAACACAATTTTTTCAGCTGTTACCCACCACACGTTCGCATTTTGATATTTCGCTAGTTTCCATATGTTACAAGAAACGGCAATATTCCGAATATTACAGGCACAGAAATCACGTGTGCTAGAGAGTGCTAACAATAGACTACGCTGCTCAGTCATGTTTACAAATAGCAAAATACGATCACTTTGTTGTGAAACTTCGTTGGATTTGCGGTAAGTTGCATTTATTTTTAGTTTTATTATTTAAAATATTGATATTTTTTACTTTAATTTCAGCAGAAGCAACGCCGAAAGGGTATTTCAAAGGTATGTATAAAAATTTTGACACGTACATA
Organism: Philophylla caesio; assembly: GCA_963971545.1. Lineage (NCBI taxonomy): Eukaryota > Metazoa > Arthropoda > Insecta > Diptera > Tephritidae > Philophylla > Philophylla caesio. Next base: position 75,707,858 of record OZ020606.1, read on the forward strand.
TATTTTAACTAACAGGTATTGCGCACCCAAGCCGGCAGCAAATTCTACGGAGAAGATGACTGCAGAAACACCAAGGATTCAAGATTGATAAATAAGAGATTGCGCCTTGCGCAGGTCCGTTACCTTTTTGCTTTACGATATTGGCATTCAGCTGCTCAAAATGACGTCACATCGACAAAGTTTCTTTATAATTCCAACACGAGTGAAGTGAATATTTGGTGTTCTATAATTTTAAAGGTTTAATTAAAGTTTTATATTATTCGAACTTATAAAGCCATTCTCCAATCAAAATGAGAATGCGTTATTGCAGGTATGACGTACATATGTACATGCGCAGATCGTAAATTCTTTTTGTTAGCTCTCGGCGCAATCTCTTCTATATCAATCTTGCCAAAGATTATATGATACAAAACTCTTTCAAGCGCTATTAACCCCTATTATCAGCTGACAAGTAAAATAGCGAGATGCCAGAGTCAAAATGTGTAAATTATCAATAAATTCAGTGTGCTTTCTAATGAAGCACAATAAGATATTGAGTGTTTGTTGTTTGCAAAAAAACAGTGTACAATCTCAAAATAAAGAGCAACGTGTCAAATTTTGAACTTTTCACAAAAATGTTGCGTTTTATTTAGAAAAAGCGTCTATAAAAATGGTAATAAAAATATTTTCCAAAAAAAACTGCTTATGTATTACTTTTTTAAATACTTTTTAACTACATGCTGTATATACATACAAACATATACACATTTCGATTAAATTGATATGTTTGATTATGTGAAAACTGATATTTTTTATTTCAGTTAAAATTGTGGGTATACTATAAAGTAAGTTTTCATGCTGAACTCATAAATTTATATTTTTTTCATTAAACCCGTATTCTACCTTTTTACTTCATTGTATTTGTATTACTTACGTCTGCATAACGCAATGGTCGTATTAAATTCATAAAATATCCAAAAAATACAATGGTAATTACCACATCTGGTTTCTTTCACAGTGGCATCATTGGAAAATGCTATAAAAAATGCGCTTTTGGTAGGCGCTCTCACGAGAACGAGAGTTTCGTATCATATAATCTTTGGAAGCACCACTGGAAAAAGTGAGTAAAGTGAATTACTTTTTAGAGCTAGTGAAGTGTAGTGAAAATTATTGTTGAATGGAAACAAAAAATGCATCAGTGTCCATATCCATTCAAGTTCCCAATCATAGATGCAAATATCCCACATGCGCAATCTAATTGAAATTTATCAATTTCTGTACGTTTGCATGTTGGAAAAGATAATATAATAGGACTTATTTTATTTAACCATCCATATGTGTATATGATAAAAAAAATAGTGAGAACTGGTATTAATTACAAATAACAATATTTTTTCCAAATCACATGTAAACACCATCATGGAGCGAAGGCCGGAAAAATGTCGACATGCGAGCGGTTTAATCTTTGTAAAATAAAAGTAGGTACGTGGTTCAATTAATATAAATTTAAAATATTTTACTCAGAACTAATTGCATTTTCTTTCGATTTAGACTAAAATTCAGTTCCAACTTTCAACATCCTGATATAATAAATATATTCCAAGCTGTTCCTGCATGTTAAAGGTAATAACAGCAAATATTTATTTAGCTAAATTCATTCAAATGTTTTGTAACAAAAATCGGTAGCTAAGTCTTGTTTTTTTTTTCAAATAGAAAATTGTAGTTGTAAATATTAATTAGAGAGTATATTAATATACTAATGTTCTATCCATTGTATAGTAATTTAAATTTAGAACCATTATGTGCAAAAATTTTGAGAGTGTGTGTACATACATACATACATACATATATGCATGCGCACGGTACGTGTACTATGAGATTATTGCAGCTAAATCTTAACCACTGCGCAGCCGCGCAAGACCTAGCGCAAACAGTTCTCGACTTAAAGGTCGACGTAGCACTACTTAGCGAGCCGTACAAGAGAAAGTCGGTCAATTGGACTCAGGACATCGATGGGAAAGCCGCGATATGGTCTTGTGGACGAAATCCTCCATATATAGAAAATGTACTGTGTGAAAGAGGTTTCATATGCGGTAAAATAGACGATATTTATATATACAGCTGTTACATTCCGCCAAGTACCCCTTTAAACATTTTTGAGGAAATTGTCGAAAAAATAGCCATAGATGCCATAACTAAACAACGATTTATAATTGCAGGAGACTTTAATGCCTGGGCCACAGAGTGGGGCTCACAACGAACGACACCAAAGGGAAGAGCGCTGCTCGAAGCATTTGCATGTTTAGATGTGGCGATACTGAACACCGGCGCAGAACACACCTTTTCGAGAAATGGCTTCGGCTCCATCATAGACATTACACTCGTAAGCTCCAACCTCTACACACAGTCCAAGTGGAGCATTAGCGCATGCTACACTCAAAGCGATCACTCGGCTATTATATGCGATATAGAACTAAACAGTTGCAAACCTGTAAAACGACAACAGCGACTAAAGCGTCATGGTTGGAAAATCAGCACCCTCGACCAAGGGGTGTTCAAAGAAATGCTACAAACTACAGAATACACGGGGTGTGCGAACAACAAGTGCACAAAATTCATGAATAATATTCGAACAGCATGCAATGCGTCGATGTCTCGTAAGTCTGCCCTCAAGCAAAACTTCCCGGTTTATTGGTGGAACGAGCACATACAAAACCTTAGAGAAGAGTGTATCAAGTCCAGAAGGCGCTTCCAAAGAGCAAAAGGAATACCACACTTCACAGACTCCAGAGAAATGTACAGATTAGCGAGGCGCGCACTGAAGATTGCAATTAAAGAAAGCAAGCGGCAATGCTTCCTTCAACTCTGTAATGAAGCTGAGAATAATCCATGGGGAACAGCATACAAAATTGTGACAAAGAAATTGAAAGACGTAAAAGACTCGATTCCAACATGTCCACAATTCCTAAAGCAAACAGTGAACATACTTTTTCCAGAGCAAAGAAAGCAGGTCTCACCTACCCCAAAAACTAGAGAGCATGTTTTCCCCAAGGTAACCGCTGAAGAAGTTATTCAAGCAGTGAGGAGACTCGACGACAATAAGTCTCCAGGTCCCGACGGAGTTCCGAATAAGGTGCTAAAACTGGCCTTTACTCACGTGACACCAACGGTAGTAGATTTATTTAATACCTGCTTGGCGGAGGCAACGTTCCCATCGATATGGAAGCGACAAACGCTGGTACTTTTTCCCAAACCAGGTAAACCCCTTACGGAGCCATCTAGCTACAGACCAATATGCTTGCTCGACTCTGCAGGTAAAATCCTAGAGCGTATAATATACAACCGCCTTGAAAGCGAAGTTGACGCCGCAAACGGTTTATCTGAAACCCAGTTCGGGTTTAGAAAAGGAAGATCCACTGTCGATGCCGTGAACATGGCTACGAAAATTGCACAAGAGGCGATTAGTGGTACTCGATGGCTTGAGGGATCTAAAAAATACTGCATAATGGTGACTCTTGACGTCAAAAATGCCTTCAACACAGCCAACTGGGCTAAAACTCTAGACGCGCTAGATCGTATTGGAATATCCAGCTACCTACGACAAACAATGCGCAGCTATTTTGAAGTACGCGTTTTGGAGTACGCAACATCAGCGGGCGCGAGAAACTTGAAAGTCACAGGCGGTATTCCCCAAGGTTCCGTACTCGGACCATTACTCTGGAACGTCATGTACGACGGGGTCCTGCGTATAAAACTGCCAAACGAGGCAAAAATAATCGGATTCGCAGACGACATCGCCTTGATTACTACGGGTAAACACCTGAGCGAAATTTGCGACACCACGAATAGAGCATTAGTTCAGTCGTGGCTGGCGCAAAATGGACTTAAACTGGCGGAGCAGAAAACAGAGTCAGTGCTCATATCCAGCAGGAAAAAGGTGGAGTCCGTCACAATAAAAGTTGGCGACCACTATATAACAACACAGCCAGCAGTTAAGTATCTGGGAATAATGATAGATAGGAGGCTATCCTTCAAATCGCACCTCGAATACGCTAATGAAAGAGCATCAGCCACAGTAACAGCACTATCGCGTATAATGTTAAATGTACGCGGCCCAAAGCAACGACGACGTCAATTAATTACAAGCACAGTAAAGAGCCAAATATTATACGGCGCTCCAGTCTGGCACTCGGCATCAAAGTGCGCATCGTACATGCGTGGCATAAAGGCAACATACCGCCTATGCGCGCTCCGCGTGTGCTGCGCTTTTAAGACAGTTTCAGACGAAGCAGCACTAGTAATCGCGGGGATGTATCCTATCGATATACTAGTGAACGAAGCGGCAATCATTGCGGATAACAAAATGGAGCGATCCCTTGCAAGAGAGACCAGCACGCAAACCTGGCAGAACAGATGGAGTAACGCAACAAATGGTCGCTGGACATACCGATGTATTCCAGATTTGAAAAGCTGGTTGACAAGAAAGCACGGCGAAGTAGATTTCTACTTAGCACAGTTCCTGACGGGACACGGGTGCTTTAAAGCATATCTCCACCGCTTCAAATACGAACCGGACCCGATGTGCGATTACTGTGGAGGAGACGCAACAGAAAGCGTCCACCACGTATTCTTCGAGTGCATGCGATTTGATGACACCAGACACAAAATTCGCAACATCACCGGGGTAATTTATACATCCGAATCGCTCGTAGCGTCCATGCTACAAAGCAGCGAAAAATGGAAGACAGCTTGTGATGCAATAGCAGAAGCAATGAAGAGGTTGAGAACCCTCGAAAGACGTAGGAATTTTTTGAAGTTAGCCAAGTTTTATTTTTTCAAAAATGGAAATTGTTGTTATTAAAAAGAATGTTAAATTACCTTCCAGTCCATTATATTTTCATTTACATAAATTAATATTTTATATTTTAATCTGCATGTTTTGCGAATTGTATTACTGCATGTACTGGATACTTATGCCCCTATTATGTATGGAGACTAGTGTATAGTTGCCGGTCTACTAGACATGGCTATTAAAACCGTTTTGGTATTATGTATAGCGATTGATCTCAGTATACAGGAAAGCGCAGACCACTTCCCTGATTTAACTTTTTTGACATATACATTTAGAAGAAATAGTGAAAAAATATAAAGATCTTTTTAAAAGGGAAACATTTACATACATTTAGTAGCCGATAGCCAGTAGCGGATTGCCTCGCGTTAAGGAAATTTTAGTACAGTTCCCAAAGTCGCAGGTAAGGTATACATTTTTGAAATATGTGTTATATTTTTTATTTGAAACGGATGTAATTAGAAAGATAAATCAATTATCTTTTAGTCCAATATATTTTTTATTAATTTAGTTATTTTTTTTTTGTTAAACGAGTCAACTTTTGAGAATTTCCTTTTTGAATGTATAGTATACATACATATGTATACGGCATATCACATAGTTCTAAGTTAAGTACTGATTTTTTTAAAAATGTGTATTAATTTTAAATAGAAATGCACATCATTAGTATGAATAGTCAAATATCTTTATGTTCATGTTATTTTCTTATAAAAATATTAATATTTTGTATGAAAATTTTCAACTTGTAAAAATTGCCTAAATGCATGTGCAGAGTACATGTACGGTATTTCACATACATACTTGTAAGTATAAATTTTTTTAAAAATTTCGAAAATTTCAAATAAAAATTGATGATATTAGAAGGAATCATCAACTATCTTTCAGTGCATTATATTTTTTTTTTAATTTAATAAATTTTATTCTACGAAATTTTCGAACTTTTGAAAATTGCTTGCAGAGTACATGTACGGCATTTCACATACTTGTAAGTCAAGTATAAATTTTTTGAAAACTTTCATGTAGATTTAAATGTTTTGAAAACTTTCGAAAATTTCAAATAAAAATGGATGCTATTAAAAAGAATCATAAATTATCTTTTAGTCCATTATAATATAATAATAATAATTTTGGCACTTACACTATATAGCTCAGTGTTTGGCCGAGCTTCTCCTACCATGTGTGGTGTGCGTCTTTATAGTTATTATACCACAAATGGAGGGACCTACAGTTTTTGGGCCGACTCCGAACGGCAGATGTATTTAATGAGAAGCTTTTTCATGGCAGAAATACCCTCAGAGGTTTGCCATTGCCTGCCGAGGGGTGACCGCTATTAGAAAAAACTTTTTCTATGATTAAGATTTTGCTTGCTGAGATTCGAACCTTGAAGTCACCGGCATATCGAGTTATAGCACGCACCGCTACCAACTCGACCACAGCGGCCACTTTAGTCCATTATATTTTTTTTTAATTTTATAAATATTTTTTATGAAATTTTGAAAAATTTCAAATAAAAATGGATGCTATTTGAAAGAATAATCAATTAATTATCTTTCTGTCCATGTTATTTGCTTTTAAAAAAATTAATTTTTTGCAGAAATACTCCTACTTTTTCCTCTTTTTATGTCTTAACCAAAATACCGGTTCGGTATGGACTTTACTTGGAAGGATGACGTTCCTTCGGACACCAACGCTTATCCTCTACATACATATGTATGTATATGAGGACTTTTGAATAGATAAATTTAAGTTATATACATACATATGTACATATGTAGATATGTAAATAAATTAAAGTTAAGTAAAAAGTAAAAACTAATTGTTTTGTATATATGATTTTTCTTAAAATTGAAAATGTAAATATTTTAAGTGGTCTAATTAAGATCATTATTAATAATTACTATAAGTTTAAATATTGTAATTGGCTGAGATTTCCTTTACGGAACCATTCGCGATTTCAGCGAAAGTAGAAGGAATTTGGTAACGAAACTCGGTGGGGATGTTGGGGTAGGCCCTCTTTACCTACATTTATAAATTTGTAATTTGATAAATATTGTAAAATAAAATACTTATCTAAATTTAAAAAAGTATATTTTTTATTTAAAAAAATTTAGTTAACTGGAGGTAACAAATAGAAGTGGTTAGAGGTAAGAAATGAATAACATATAGGGTAACTTATAAAACTGTTTCCGATAACAAGAAGCTAACAATAAGGGTAACAAGTAAAAGTGGTTAGCGATAACAAGTAGATGACAGAGCCGGTAACTAATAAAACTAGTACTGCTAACAACCGACTACCAGACTAGGTAACCGACAATGTTAGAGCGAGAGTAGAAAAAGATACGTGTAAATTCCATGAGTAAGAGCGAGTAGGAAGATCACACCGTCGTGAATCAGGGAGGGGAAATGGTTATTTTTTCCCACGGCTAGAACAAATGTGACTAATTTGCTAACAATCGAACAAGTGAACGCTAACGATTAGCTACTTTGTTTGCTAACCATTACCTGTCTTGTAGGGTACTAATATACATAATAATTTCAAAACAATGTAAGAGAACAGACCTGAAAATTCATACATATAAAAATTAAAAAATAAAAATTTTGTTTACTTACATTTAATATGCTAATTGTATTCCTTTCAAGACTCTGCGCGTAGATATCATACACATGCACTTATTAATGGTGAATTTGGCTATAGTTTTTTGCCATCCAAAAATGCACCCACAAATCTTGAAATATAAGATATGAAGTTATCGTATTATCCTCCCGGTAACGAGTTTAAACTAAAGCTCTATATTTCTTAATTTCCACACACGTATAAATTATTAACAATTTAATAAATATATCTAATTTTGGAACTTTTGTAAGGATCTTATTTTATACACACAATTTATAAACAAACTGAACTGATTGAAAGGGGTAATAGTGTGCTAAACAGCCAAGATTGATATATTTATCAATCTTGCTAAACAGCTGTTTCGACTAATGACAGCTGTCGTTCGTAGTCGCGCTGTAAAAGCCGGTGCAAAAACTTGACATTTCAATCCGTAAACTAAACAAAATTTTAGAATCACTCAACCTTTCCATATATTAGATAAATTACTCTAACCTAGTACATACATATAACAAGTAAATTGTGTTTAAGTAAACACATTTCGAAATATGCCAACCTGGAATCAAATTCAGTCGCAGCTACGCAACCCAAATAACCCAGTAGTGTTCTTCGATGTATCTGTTGGAACGACGGTAAGACAGAAACGAAACAAATCCACCAAGAAGGTAAAAACAAACATTTTTAGGAAATCGGTCGCATGATCTTTGAGTTATTTGCTGACACGGTGCCAAAAACTGCGGAAAACTTTCGGCAACTTTGTACAGGCGAATACCGACCGGACGACGTGCCTATGGGCTACAAAGGTGCTAGCTTTCATCGTGTCATTAAAGATTTTATGATTCAAGGTGGTGACTTTGTTCACGTACGTAATCGCTAATAATATTGGATGAGCGTCATTTGCACTAACATGCTTTTTCCTTAGGGCGATGGTACTGGTGTAATGAGCATATATGGCAGTACTTTTACCGATGAGAATTTCACCTTAAAACACGATTCCCCAGGTCTGCTATCCATGGCAAATAGTGGTAAAGATACCAATGGATGTCAATTTTTCATCACTTGCGCAAAATGCAATTTCCTTGATGGAAAGCATGTTGTTTTCGGTCGCGTTCTAGATGGCTTGTTGATAATGCGGAAAATCGAAAACGTCCCCACTGGCCCAAATAATAAACCTAAACTACCAGTAACAATATCACAGTGCGGACAAATGTAGAAGGTGTATTTTATACTTATTAAAACTTTATACATGATTATTATAGTAAAATACTTTTGTTTCTTAAGTGTACAAAATAAAATTTGACTAAAATAGTTTTATGTGGAGATATTTAGCAACTTAAAATCGTAAAACTATTGGATAGCGTTGAAGAGAACTTTTTATAAATGTTTGCCAAACTTTTCGCTTTCGTATTGATTTTCCTTTCGTAGAAAACGGCAGTCTTCAATTATAAAGCTATGAAAAATTTTTAAAAAATTAGTTACAATCGATTAAAAAGTAATAATAGTATTGAGCAGATAATTACTCATAAAACAGAGAAATGACAGGAACTGTGGCTAAATGCCATAATGCGTGAGCGTCTATTAACCAAAACATAGGTGGAAAGTCCAATAATTCTAAACTCATGGACATGCCAAACAGCATGTAGAAGCGGATGATTTTTCGATAGTAAGGTCGGCGAAGACGTTCGAAATAACACCAAACAAACCAGCCAAGTGCAGATAAGGCGCCTAGTAATAAAATTTAAAGCAAATTAATATCAGTGGGTCCATGCAATATATGTATGTACTATGTATGAATATAGACTTAGTATGAAAATATTTCTCACCTGTAGCAATATTTGTTGTCATATTCAGAGAATAACTAAATTTTCCTAAACTCAGGTACGCAAAGTAATTTACGAAAAACGATAGAAATATTAATGAAATTAACCCCCTTAATATCAACGACTGACGATATATCATCCTGAAATTGAGATGAATATTTTTGTAAAAATCGACCATGTTTTATCATAAGTGTGTAATATGTATGTATTTACACCCACCGCATAACCATACAGTAAAGTGATACAAGCACAATGCTGTAGGCAAAAGCGTAATCCATTAACTCTGTCACAGGGAAATCTCGTGTGTGGAAAACTGTTGACCATATCCAACCGTTTATACAAACCTGGAAGATTATGAAAGATTTATGTACTGATTTAAAATGGTATGTTCCACTTACAAATGAGAAAATATGCCACAACTTGAAGCATGGACTATCTGGACGCACCTCAGTTCTAAAACGGCGAAGCATACGAATGTGTACAACCAAGTTACATAAAGAGAAGAGCACCGATGCCGGCTCTTGCATTCCGAGCAAACGTACGAATGGCCACTATTGAAAAATCATAAACCCGAAATGTTATCGCCATATCATTATTCATTATTCAACTAAAATATTTTATTTGTTATTGTTTGGCCATATAACTATTTATTTTAAATATCGATTGGCCTAAATCGGTTTATAGGGAAAATGTGGTGGTTTCCGAAATACTACTATAACTTTTACCGCTTTAAGTATTGTTGTTTTTTTTCCTAATAATTTTCCCTATAAACCGATCGGCCTTAAGCTCAAAATATTTAAAATAAAATATTTTACCTTTCCATAAAACTGTGGCACTTCCCAACCTCGTTCCGCAAATGCGTCCACTGTGCGCCACGTACAACCATATTGACACTCATCCGCACAATTCCAAGCAAACGCCTTGTCGAAAATCGACTGTTGGTAATATTTTATGGCCTGCTCCTGGATTTCAATGCCATCTGAATGCAGAGTAAACAATTTTTACCAATTTTCAACTTAATTTATTCCACTGTATATTTAACTTACCAGCACTGCAGTTTTGTCGTTCGCAGTTTTGTCGACAGTTGTGAAAGAATTGTGTGCGATCTCCAATCGAGCCGTGGCTACTTGGTACTAAATAAATAAGTACTAAAACATATATGTAAGGTAACATTGAACTACACATGATAATACAAAATTTAACTATATTCCAGAAAAGTGAGTTCCCACCACTTTGCATTAAACATTTTGCAAACACTTTCCCCACCAATCTTCTATTATTGATTTTTGCTGGAGTTGGGGATGAGTGGAGACGAAAAGCAGTGTTGCCAAGATTAATTCAATAAGGTGGTGTCGGTTCAGCAAAAACAAAACTTTCGCAAGGAACCAACTAAACAAAGTCAGGCATTCACTTTTGGAATAAAGTTGAAGAAAAACACAAATAAACCCAAAAAAGCACATTTTTTACACTACATATATAACAAATCATGTAAAATTGATATATGTATGTATGGTATAAAATGGTTCAAAAGCTAATAAAAGAATAACTTCTCACCTCTTCGTACAAATGGTGTATCGCCTTCGCCCGTTCATGATCCGTTCCGTTCTGCTAATATATATCAGCATTTTTCACTATACCGGAACGAATTCGACATTTTTGACTGATATCTGAATCTAATTCGATCTTATTCGATTTCGGTAAAAAGTATGCTTCGCCTCGCAAACCGACAAAAGCAGAAAGCACGCGAGAGAGATTTGTTCATTGGGCATTTTGAAAGCATACTTTTTCATTTGCAACATGTCGTAGAGCAAGAAGGTTTGTGTCCTGCGTGCTATTCAAACTCCAAACCCACTCATATTGTCGGTATAAAATAATTAATTTAAAAAGATCAGTAACGCGACACTCGATTTTATCAATAGGTCCGTTCGTGTCCAGCAACGAAACTGTGGAGTATTCTCTCTCAAAGAGAGATGATTGCAAATTTTTACGCGAACGCAAAATTTGCCGAAACTTGCAAGTTTAACAAACAGCTGAATTTTTGTCCGCATCCAAATATGCAAAATAAAAAACGTTGCATTAGTGTTTCCCTGAAACAATCCACTAACAAAACTTGACCAAACGAACTTTTAATTGCTTCTTGCATATTTAATACTCATATTTTATAATTTTTACCTTTAAAACTCTTAAACAAAAATTTCGTATTTATCCAAATTGCAATAAGCTGTTTTCTTGCTTGCAAATTTGTGCTGGGTAAAATTTGTCCAGCAAGAATTTTCAACTTCCCCTCAAAATTAAATGTCATTTTGCGCTCTCAATTTCCCCTTCCTTGCAACTTTTTTGGTCACCGCAAACGCGATTTGACAAAAATCGTAATATTTCGAAAGAATTCGTGAAAAATATCAGCATCGAGAACACTCTTAGGGCCGTTTGCACCATCTCCGGTTAAGCGCTAAATCGGAACTCAAAGCGCCGGTTAAGACCATCCGTCAGATAAGTAAGCGCTGAATAGTAAGCTGAATTGCTGCTAACCGCCGTTAGTTTTAACCAGAGATGGTACAAACGGCCTTTAATATATATCATCAAAACTACAAAAATGGCAGTTGAAAGCAAGCTAGCGCTCGTTTACCGATCCGTTTGCGAGACGAAGCATACTTTCTATTTTTTTCGGTCTTCACGTGCGACATGTCGCTTGCTTTCAGAAGTAAGCGAGAGGTGAAGACCGCAAGTAACGTTCCGAAAACCGTATTTTGATTTTCCGACAAGGGATGACGTGTGCTAAAGAGGACAAGCAATAGACTTACCAGCACAGCCATGTTTACGAATCGCAAAATTTGTAATTCACAAGTTCGCCTTTTATTGAAACAACTTTTACAGTAGAACTTCAGCTTTATTTTTTTGTTTATTTCATAAGATGACTTTAATCTACTTTAAAAAAACGTTTGCTTCTTTTGGCGTGCGCGGGCGAACTGTCACACAACCAACGTTATTTGTCTTTTATGTCGTTTTATCACGCCACTTTTTTACCGCAAGTGTCGGGTATACAATAGCGGGAAAGATACATACATACTTGAGTACGTTTGGAATACATACATACATGAATATGTTTGGAAATATACCGCTTATGTTTATGTACCCACTAGAGAGTCGCGCGCACAGCCATTCACTAGGAACGGCGGCAACATTCCCCCTTCGTATGCAAACCCGACGAGCTTACTTCTTTGGATTGCTGACGTCTGCTAGTTTCGTTGCTGGTCGAACCAGAATTCCGCGCGCTGTATTCACGGTTGCCCGCCTCACCTGGCCGTCCTTAGCTATGACGACGTTAACTATGATGCCTTTTGGCCAGCAGTTTCTGGCCATAGCCTCGTCGACGATTACCACTACATCGCCGACCTTTAGTGGCGGTTGTTTCTCGAACCACTTGGACCTCCGCGTTAGCATCGGCCGATATTCTTGGACCCATCTCTGCCAAAACTAGTCCACGTACACTTGCGTTTGACGATAGCGCTGACGCAGGTCTCCGCTATTTCCGATCGGTTTGTAGCCCGAGGGTGAGCCCATTAGCAAGTGGTTCGGCGTGAGCGCTTCATCGTCGCATCCTTCTACGGTAACGAAGGTGAGCGGTCTCGAATTGATCATGAACTCTACTTCTACTAGGGCGCTATGAAGAGTTTCATCGTTAAAGTTGTGCTGAGCATTCATTGCATTTAGCACGGTTTTGATTGACCTTATAAGACGCTCTCACTCTCCGCCCATATGTGACGCCGCTGGTGGGTTGAACTTCCACTGTATATCCTCAAACTTAGTTTGCATAGGTGAGTAGTCTATTTGTTTTGCTTCGACATTCAGGATATTGTTGGTCGCTTTGAAGTTCGTGCCGTTGTCGGTATAAATTTCTCTCGGCACTTCGCGTCGAGAAATAAAATTAAGTAAACACAGGACGCAGGAGCTCGTATCTAGGCTGTATGCGACCTCTACGTGGATGACTCTAACCGTGAGGCACGTGGATATTACGCCCCAGCGTTTTTCTCGGTGCCGGCCAACAACGACGGACATTGGACCAAAGTAATCGATCCCGACGTAGCTAAATGTTCGCTCGAAACTCGCAAGTCTAGTGGTGGGCAAAGGAGCCGTTTTTGGTGGCCGAGGTGTCGCGGACTTATTCTTGCATGGTTGACACATTCGACGCACTGTTCTATACAAGACACGGAGCCACGGTATGTGGAATCTCCCTCTTATATCGTTTATTGCAGTTTCGTGTGATATGTGTTGATACCTTTCGTGGGCGTCTTTTGCTATAAGGTAGGCGATGTGGTGCTTACCCGGTAGAACCGCGGCATTGCGAGCTGCCAAAAATTCGTTCCGCCCTTGAACGCGTATGATATCATACTCGTCTACAAATACATCAAGCACTTTTAACTTGAACGCGTATGATATCATACTCGTCTACAAATACATCAAGCACTTTTAATTTACTACATTTTTCAAGACTCTTACCGGTTTTCAGATGAATTAGATCATTTCCGTACTCGCTGAGCTGCGCCTGGAGTATTAGTACCGTTTTCGCGGCGTTAACCATCTCAAACGTGACCTTGTCGGGAAGTTCTTGCGACCGCGACCTAATATAACCTCCTCCAGTCTGAGAAGTGTTCAAAGTCGATAGATAGTTTTCTCTGTTCTGACTTCTGAATATGCAGAACGTGGTTTTTTATGTCGACTGATCCCAAATCGTTGCGGTAGGGCCATTTGCTTTCATCGTCTTGCAGGAAAGCGGGTCCGTTAAACCAAAGGTTTGTGTCGATTTTAGATTTGACCTTGGTTGCTAGGTCCGAAGGGTTGAGGAGCGATGGCACCCATTTCCACTGCTTTACATTCGTACGCTCTAGAATGTCGGCGACTCGGAACATGACGAATTGGCGGAACTGGCGGGATCCATACTGAGCCATTTCAGCACTGTTGTTGAATCCGTCCAGTATATTTTCCTTTTTATTTCTAGCCGTGATATGGTTTGTATCTTTGAAGATAGTCTCGCGCCAAGCACTGCTGCCTGAAGTTCCAGGCGGGGAATTGAGATCGGGCTTAGCGGGGCTACCTTTGATTGAGCAGCTACGATAGAGACGTCGGTGTGAGAGCCGCTTTTGACGCGCAGGTAGCATACCGCGTATCCGAATTCACCAGCGTCCATGAAGGTGTGCAGTTGAACATCGTCACCAGCGTCAAGGTAGAGTGAGTAGCGCCTAGGTATTTCCACTTTGATATGGATGATAGGGTGGTCTTCCATTGGCACCATTTTGAATTCATCCTGGCGTCGATCTCCTCGTCCCATCCTAACCCTGACCGCCATATCTCCTGAAGTAAAATTTTTAATGTCATTACATAGTGAGATAACAGGCCGAGCGGATCGAAAATTGACATTAAGACTTGAAGGATCTCACGCTTTGTAGGTGTGGTGTTGTCTGCTAAAACATTTCGCTTTAGTTTCGAAAACCGGAGCGTGTATTTGAATACGTCTTTGTTTGGGTCCCAGTACACCCCAAGTATTTTTTCGGTGGCACTCAGCTCCAGTGGTTTTTGAGCTATATTGCAGCTTCCTTCCATATGTTTTAGGACTGCTGCTGAGTTTGATGCCCAGCTGCGGATAGGAAACCCGGCAGATGCATGTATGTGCTCCACTACTTTTGCCAGTTCAATGACGGCTCTTTCGCTACCCCCGCTGTATATGAAGTCGTCAACGTAGTGGTAACGTTTTATAGCGTCGGTGGCTTCTGGAAGCTTTTGTACGAAGGTGGTCGCATTTTTGTCCCGTACATAGTGTGCGATGCACGGGGCGCAGCTGATTCCGAACGTGCGGGCGCGCATGGCGTAAACGCTGGGTTTGCTAATGTCATCTTTCTGGTCCAACCAAAGAAACGTTTCTACGTGCATGTTCTTATCGGTGACATTAATTTGGTGGAACATTTCGGCAATATCGCCGCAGATCGCCACCTTTCCAACTCGAAATTTCAGTAAAATATCAACTAAAGGAATCAGAAGGTCGGGTCCGCTTAGAATGACGTCATTAAGCGCTACGCCTTTACTCTTCGCTGCTGCGTCCCAGACTAGGCGCACTTTACCGGGTTTATTTGGGTTGTGCGTCACGAATATGGGCATGTACCACACGCGTCCTTTGTGTGCCATTAACTCGGCTGAGCTCAGCTTCTTGGCGTAGCCCTTTGCCAAAAGGTTGTCGACTTGCTTCTGCATGGTTAGCTTTAGTGACGTGTCCTTTCGAAATTTGTTGTTGAGGCACACAAGGCGTTTGTAAGTAATTTCATAGCTGTCGGGTAGACTGATTTCCTTGTGTCGCCATAATAACCCGACCTCGTATCTATTGTTGACCTTTTTGCACGTTGATTCGAGTATGGCCAGTGCGTTTTGGTCATCGGCTGACCGCAACATCTTTGGTTCGGGATCGTCCAATTTGAAGTGGTCTTTAACCATTTCATGCAGCTTTTCGTATCCGCAAGCACACGTATGCACGTTCAGGCGTGCGTCTGTCGACGGAGGAACGCGGCCACCTTGTATGGCCCAGCCCTATCTAGTTTTCGTCGCTATCGGTTGGCACCAACTGCCTTCTCGAATCTTAAGAGGTACGGCCACTGGCCAATTGTCGAAACCAATAAGAAGTGTCGGCTTTGCTTTAACGTAGGATTGTATTGGTAGGCCGCTCATATATGGGAATTCCTTAGCGATTTTCGTCATATCAACAGTTTGTGCCGGCAGGCCCAGATGGCTCACAGTGTGCACCTCCGCAATATTGAACGCTTTGTTATGCTGCGTGCCACTGATCTTGAGCGAAGTTTTTACGGATTCATCTCCCCTACGGGTATTATCGCCGGTCCAGCGAAGACATAGTCGTTCGGACACCCCTGTCAGGTTGAGCTGCTTGAAGATTTCCTCTTCGATGAGGGTTACCAACGAACCTTCATCTAAAAATGCCAATGTGTCAATAAAGTTGTTTTTACCATATATACGAACCGGCAAGGTGCGAAAGTAGGGGAACGACATTCTGGCGGTGTCGTTGTGTGAGTTAAAACTGCCGCTGGGTAATCCTCGCTGCTTCGTGTGTTTAGGGAGGAGCTGGTGATGCTTGGCCTTGCAACCGTCCACTCCGCAAGTCCTGGTTACGAAGCATTTACGTCGGTGAGCGTTAAGACATTGGCGGCATAGTTTTAACGTACGGACAGCATCCCATCTGGAGCTTGAATTCAGCTTCCTGAAGTCCTCGCACTGTGCAACTCGATGGCCATCAGCTTTGCAGTGGGTGCAGATGACGTCTCGTTGGACGTTGGATGTTTGTATGTGCGTATTGACGATCCCTGGCGGAGAGGAACCAAATCCAACTCCTCTGGGTACCAGGACATAGAGGGGTTGGTGGCAAAGAAGAAGCCGATCGCCTAGCCAGGACAGCAGCCTCAGCTACTCCGGTTGGACCAGAGCCGATCCTGGCTGTAGGTCCCAGCACTGTGAGAGAAATGCTGAGAGATGAAACTAACAGACTGCGAAACCAACAATGGCGCAATATAGCAGGCCTTAGACAGGCAAAGTCTTTCCTTGGGGGATACAATATGAAAAGGCACAGGTTGCTGATGAGCCTCCCCAAGGAGAAACTAAGAATCATGACAGGAATTCTGACGGGTCATTGCAGATTAAGGGGCCACCTACACAAGCTAGGGATCTGGTCAAGCGACCTCTGTCGCTTCTGTGACTTAGAAACAGAAACCCCGCAGCATCTACTCATGGAGTGCGTTGCTGTGGCGCGCAGAAGAGGCACGGCCTTTGGACGGCCGTGGCCGGATGAGCAACACTTACACTCATTACCCCCGACAACCATACTAGGCTTTCTAGAGGTGCTGGGGCTTATGGAAGTACTGTGATATGAGCCGTAGAGGGCACAATAGACCCATCGGTCGCAGTGCATTCCTCTCATTTATAATCTAATCTAATCTAATTGACGATCCCGCTTTTTTTCGGAGTAGTGTACCCGACTACTTGGCTCGCCGCTTCGGCGAGTGCGTAGAGCCAATCACTGAATATCTTTACTATTGGCTCGTGTTCCATGCGGCAAGATTCTATTGTCGAATATACGTTACGCACACGGAGCGCAAAATCTATAAGGCTATCCAATCTGTCTTCTACGGGTGGACCCTTTTTCACTTTTTCAATTAAACTCTCAATTATTAGCTCTGGCCTGCCGAAGCACATCCGCAGGGTTTGAATGATTTCCGGCACCATTGCCGGTAATAACAGTTTGCTCTCCAGATAACTTTGGTTGATCTGCCTCTCTTCTTCTAACATGGCTAGACGTAGCTCTAACTCTTTTATGTTTGGCACATAGCGATCTCCTTTTTCGGTGTGTAGGCGAAGGTATTGGGGTGAAGCGGTGTATTAGTTGCTGGATTAGATGCGCTCATCGTTAGTGTAGCTGCCCCAGCGTAACCGTCGGCTGTCCTCCACCGGTTAAAGGGCGTGAAACCAGACGACGGTGCTTCCTGTGTAGGCGAGGATGTTGATTGCAAAACGTGCGCACTCCGCGTTGGTATCATTTCAGTATGTGCTCCGTTCGGGGGAGCTGCAGCACTCGTGGTTGCTGAGGAAGCAAGGGGATTGCATTTAGCGCAGCTCCAACTCTCGTCTTCTATTCCGCTGTTAACCCCAACACACATGAAATGGTACCACCTATCGCAATGATCACATTGTACCATACGGCTGTTATCCCTTTCCTTACACTTGTGGCAGTTGAATTCTCCGCTGGAGTCGTGTTGATTTTCCATTTGGAGTGATTTATTAGATTAACTAATGGAGCATTCCATGAAAAAGTGGAACTCTGAACTGTTTTACAAATATGCATTTTTTATGTATTATTGCACGTACATAGTGAGATTATGTTCTCATCTAAAATAATTTACAAAAGTTGTAGTGAGTATGTCTCATTTTTTGTAAATACCGTTATTTATTGAGAGTAACAACAAGTCGGGTTTTTTTCATTAGTCTTTACACAACTTTTTGCGAGGTCGCTGCCGCTATTGTTTATCAGATAGAAACTAGATTTATGTTCTTAGTTATAGTGTATGGTCCGCTGTATTTAACTGCATACTCATTTTTTTGGTTAAGTGTTTTTTTGATAAGAAATTAATCATAACGGAAAGGTAAGTTTCGATGTCCCATACGTGACGCTTAATTCCTTTTTCTGTTAATAATTGTAAAACAAGTCGACTATACAAATTGAATTTTTCTGTTAACAGCTAACTTTTAGCGGTCTAAAAACTGGTGAAACAATTTTGTTTGAAATCGTTTTGCTTACAATATATTCTTGGTGATAATAAAGTGTCTATACGTGACGCCGAAGAATAAGTTATCTGACATCTTCAACTTTTACTGGCGTTTGTAATAAACAAAGCCCTTTTTTGTACTGCAAATCTCAATAACGCAAAAATGAGCGACCAGCAACCATCAACCAGTGCTAGCCGCATGCGAAAATTTCGAGAAAAGCAAAAAGAGAAAGATCTAAACTTTACCGCTAATGAGACTAAAAGATTGCGTGAGCTTCGTAAACGAAAAGCAGAAAATCTTTCTGAAGGTGAGTTAAAAGCAATTTTACTTAAGGAAAGGGATAAGAAGAGATTGTAAAGGGCAAAAAAGCGCGTTGAACTTAAAAATCCAACTGATTCTCCTGTAAGTACTGAATCTCCGTACAAGTCGAAACAGACTTTATCTAAAGCTGTTCAAAAGGCTCTAAAAGCACTGCCTCAATCACCAAGAAAGAAAAAAGCGGTTCTTACAGAACTAGCGCGTAAAATGGACATTGCTCTAGCAGAAAGCCCAAACATTAGCACATCAGGTGACGATACACGTTATGACGATGTGAAAGCATTTTACTATCGTCCGGATATTGTGTATACCTGCCCTGGCGCAAATGATTTCATCGTGGTTTGGGAAAACGGCATTAAGAAGAAGTGTCAAAAGCATTATTTGACTTTGTACCTACGAGAAGCCTTTTGCATTTTTAAAGAATTTTTTCCTAATATCGAAATTGGATTTTCAAAATTTTGTAGTCTAAGACCGAAAAACGTTTTGCTAATGAAAGACACACCTTCAGACCAGTGCAAATGTTTAACTCATGAAAATTTTATGTTCAAATTGAAAGGTTTGAAACAAAATTATTGTAACGACTGGTGGACTATGATTTTATGTGATCCTTCTTTGGATTCGAAGTGCTGGAAAAATGAATGTGATACTTGTTCTGATGGCAAAAAATATTAATTTCTATGGATTTAAGTACAATCTGTGTATGGAAAGAATGGGAAAAAAACTCAGAAAATAAACTACGTTTAGTAAACCACGAAACAAGTTCAGGTGAACTTAAAGAAAAATTGATTGATTCTATCCATATTATGAAGAAGCATGTTAATTTAAAACGAGTTCAAGCCGGTGAATTTCAAAAAGACCAACACAATGAAAATGTGCGAATCCTTCAAGTTGATTTTGCGATGTCTTTTGTCTGTGAATACCAGAATGAAGTTCAAAGCGCACTCTGGTCACGAACAAGTGTTCTTTTATTTACTGCTGCAAGTTTTTACAAAGGCAATTGCCAAACATTATATGCTCAGATGCAAATTCGAAAGACAAGGATACAGTTTTTGTTTTCATCAATAAGTTGTTTGACTTGATGCATAAAGAAAATGAAGACTTACCTTCAGCGGAAATTATTTGGAGTGACGGCCCTTCATCGGAATTTAAGAACTGTTATATGGTTAAATTAACATCAATGTTGAGCGAAAAGTATGTACAAAAGGTTCTTTTATTGGAAATATTTTGCTACATCGCTTGGAAAAGGTGTGATAGACGGAGTTGGCGGAAATATCAAAAGACTTGTAAGAGAGAAAATGATGAGCCAAAATGAAAATGTTGTTGTCCAATCAGCCAAGGACTTTTCTGATTTAGCTTCTCAATTAGTCACAAAAACCCGTGTGATTTATGTGCCATCCTCTGAAATTTATGAAAGGATTAAAAGTACATCCCCGTGGGACAATGCCAAAGCGATAACTGGTATTTCCAACTTCCATTTTATTAAAACTGTGGAGAAAGTTGTGGAGTGCAGAAAACATTGCCTTTTCCAAGATAAAACTGTATTTACATATTGATTTTTACATATATTATAGATTTAAGTTGAACTATGTATGTCCCGTACGTGACGCGACTTGTCTGTACGTGACAAATATAAAAAAAAATTTTGAATTATATATATGTGTTTTAATTAATATTTTTTTTCGCTAGTAGCAAGCTTGATTCTTAGTTATAATTTCCTTCGAAGACACTTTTTGTGCACCTGTAATATATTCGCTGAAATCTGAATAAAACTATAACGATTTCGAATGTTGGTTGACTTGATGTGTCCCGTACGTGACGTGGGTTGTTTGCATTTTTCTTCATTTCATATTTCATGACTTTTTTTAAATGTTTCTTCGCACTATTAAAGACTAGTATATAATCTATTAAATTAGAGAAAAAAAGTATAAATCTGATAAAAGAATTAAGTGCTATATGTAATATAAACCGTAAAATTAGTTGAACTTGTCTGTACGTAACAGTGGAATGCACCTAATAAGGTATAATGTACGCGCATACCGTAGTAAGAAAATGTTTTTTAAAGAATTTGTTAATTCACGAGCTCGCCTTTTATTGAAACAACTTTTTACAGTAGAACTTCAGCTTTATTTTTTGGTATATTTCATAAGATAACTTTAATCTACTTTAAAAAACATTTGTTTCTTTTGGCGTGTGCAGGCGAACTGACCCGCACCGAACGTCATCTGTCTTTTATGTCATTTTATCACGCCACTTTTTTACCGCAAGTGTCGTGTATACAATAGCGGGAAAGATACATACATACTTGAGTACGTTTGGAATACATACATACATGAATATGTTTGGAAATATACCGTTTATGTTTATGTACCCACT
Source organism: Philophylla caesio (assembly GCA_963971545.1). Lineage (NCBI taxonomy): Eukaryota > Metazoa > Arthropoda > Insecta > Diptera > Tephritidae > Philophylla > Philophylla caesio. Next base: position 75,729,120 of record OZ020606.1, read on the forward strand.
AGAGAGTCTCGCGCATAGCCATCCACTATGAACGGCGGCAACACTATCATTTTGTTGAAAAAACTTCGTTGGATTTGCGATAAGTTGCCTTTATTTTCAGTTTTATTAATGAAAATATTAATATTTTGGTTTTTATTTCAGCAGAAGCAACGCGGAAAGAATATTTTAAAGGTATGTATAGAAATTACGACACGTACATATATTTTAACTAATTTTATTTAAACTTGCAGATATTGCGCACCCAAGCCGGCAGAAAATTATCCGGAGAAGATGGCTGCAGATGCACCATTGGAAAAAGTAAGTAGAGTGAATTACTTTTAAGGCCTAGTAGTGAAGTGCAGTGAAAATATTGAAAATATATAAAATTTGTTGAATGGAAACAAAGAATGCATTAATGCCTAAATCCATTCAAGTTCCAAATCATAGATGCAAATGTTCAACATGCGCAATCTAAATAAAAAATTTAAATATTTCTTTGGGTGTGCATGCATTAAGACTTCTTTTACGAGTATATCATAAAACAATATTGAAAGTTCGTCATAATTAAAAATACCAATCTTTTTACCATACCAACATGGAGCGGATCACGGAGGAAATATCGACATGTAAGCGGTTTCTTCTTTGTAAAATAAAGGTAGGTTCATTTAAGATAAATTTCAAATGCTTACTACAAATAAGTTCTGCCTTCACCATCCTGACAACATCTTCACCAGCTGAAAGGTAATAAGAACACTGCATGTGAAAGGTAATAAGAACACAAATATTTATTTAGCTTAATTAATTCAAATGTTTTGTAAAAAAATCGGTAGCTTAATCTTGCTTTTTTTCAAATAAAAAATTGTAGTTGTAAATATTAATTAGAGAGTATGTTAATATACTAATGTTCTATCCGTTGTATTGTTGTTCGAATTTAGAACCATTATTTATTTATTTATTTATTTATTTATTAAATACGCGAATCGACAATATATGTACATCGTCGAGAAAAAATTAATTATATAAAATAATACTAATAAACAGAGATAAATCCACTAGTGGGTATAGGAGATATAAATTTATTAAATTAAATTAACGATAGGGAAGTAGTAGGTTTTTAATATTGTTTAAAAAGAGCCGCTGTAGAAGTCGACGTCGCTGTGGTGAAGATTGACCAGATTGGCAATTCTGTTATGCGGTCCATGAGTAACATATTTTTTTCTGGGTTTTAATAGTTTTTAACAGACGGTGACGCCTGAACGTAAGCCCAGTTGGAGCAAACTCAAAACTGCTAAGCTCGTCTGGAGCATCGATATAACCATTTGATACCTTATAAATAAACGCCGGGTCAACAACCTTGAGACGAGACTCGAGGTCATCAATTTTGTATCGTGAGCAAATTTCCTCTCTGTAAAGAACTGCAGAACTTGTCTTGAATCAGCTCAATTCTCCTAACAAGGCTATCCGTAAAAGGTGACCAGATAACGGTACCACATTCGAGAATAGGCCGGACTAGCGCTGAGTATAGGTTCACCATAGAATATGGGTTAGAGAACTCTGAAAGCTTGAGGGTGACTTTGTCAACATGTTTCGCGAAAGATAACTTGTTATTGATTGTACTCCCCAGGTCCTTGATGCAATCAACTTCTTGTAATATTTAGCCAATAAATTTATAATCAGCCGGCACACTTTTATGTGAACGAGAGCAGGACATCACAGCACACTTGTTGATATTCAGATCCAGTTTGTTAGCAGTACACCATGCTGATAGCTCGTCAATGTCCTGTATCCGTATCGTTAGCGATGAATCGTCCTGAATATTTTCAGGTCATCCGCATAGAGCAGGTATTCGGAGTGAAGGTTATTCCCGATGTCATTGACGAAGATGTTGAAAAGAAGTGTACCTAAGTGGGACCCTTGTGGGACACCTGATGTTACTTCATATTCAGTCGAAAGATGCCCGTCGATCCTAACCTGTAGGCGCCTATCTCCTAACAATTAGCAGAGCGAATTCAGTGCTTTTCCCTCCACACCGTATTCATGCAGTTTTTTTATTAGGACCTCATGGTTAACTCGTTCAAAAGCTTTGCTGATCTTGATAGTGTTGGTATTGGAGTAGGTCCCATTATTAGTATCCTGCGTGAAGATATTTATTTATTTATTTCGGTTTTATAGTAATCTACATAAGTAGGTGTACAAGGTTACTTACAGACTACTAAAAGATAGATGATTAGAATAACACTTCATTTAACATTGATTTGAAAACGGACTTAGATAAAGAAAAATCTATGTTTAACGTAATTGGCAGATTATTGAATTCTTTCAGGGCTCTAAAAATGGGAGCGTTGGAAGCATAGAGAGTTTGGACTCGCTCTGTGTAAAATATATCGCTATTACGAAGGCTCTTTTAGGGACGTGAAAATAAATGTGCTCGAGGAGGTAGGGTGAGTCAATCACACCGGTAATAATGTCAAAGACAAAAGTGAGCGAAAGAATGGTTCTTCTATTTTCTAGAGATTCCAGAAAATATTCGAGTCCGATTGCAGTTAGTTTTCAATTTTTTTAACATATTTTCTGTAGCATAGCTGCTTTCTTTTGTTTAACTTTGTGTATGAGCTCATAGGAGAACTAACAGGGATAGTCGTTGTTGTTCTTCCTATAGACGGGAACATCGTAGATGAGTTTCTCACAGTCAGCACGCTGTGTGCTGCTCGGTAAGTTGAAATCCCCCAAAAGTAGAAGTTTGACGCCATTGAAATTTTCGGTAATGTATGTTAAAGTCATGAGATGATTAGAGTAAGTTTCATATAGCGATTGTGGCGGCAAATAGATACAGCCTATGATAACATCAAAACATGGGCCTTTGACTCTGACGAAGATCTGTTCGAGACGGTTGTCTTCAATGGGTATTTGTTCAGGGTGTAAGGTACGCTTAATAGCAATGAATACACCTCCGCCACGCTCGCACACAGTCTTAGTTGGATTCCTATCGTTTCTAAAAATAGCGTAAGTGTTGTCGATTACTTCACCATCGTGTATCGATGAGTGTAGCCACGATTCTGTGATACAGATCACATCATATTCACTGCCCGCTAATGCGGTCAGAAAATTGCACAGTTGTGTCCTTAGGCCCGGGCGTTTTGATACTAAACTAGTGGGTTCCTGGGACCTCTTCTCCTCACTGATCAAGCGAAAATTCTTTTTTACTATTTTTGGAGTCCCTTTGACATATTTAATCGTTTTACTTGTGTGACCATTCTTAACTAGTGTATATAACTCGGATAATTTGGGTATCTTCTTGCGGATTCAATTTGAGGATAGATTTGGCATCTGCTATGGACTGAGTTTCAATAAGCAGGGGACGGCTGCGACCAGTTGTTTGTCCTAGCCTTCGTAGTTTGAGATTAGAAGCATTGCCAGATATGCTATGGGGCAATTCAGTAGACAGGAGAGCTCTATTGTCTTCCATTGACTTTTTTCGACTCAGCGACGTTAAATGCAACTACATTAAATTCACGACGCTTACGATCGTTAATTTCAGAAATAATATCCTCAGATGACGAGATACTAGCGACTGAGTTTAATTTGTTTTCGATAGACGTGATCTTACCGTTTTGACTGGTGCACCTTTTGTCCGTTATAGCATTCTGTTTAGACAGTTTATTTACATCATTTCTGAGATCGTGCAGACTGCCCTCGATTGAGGTTTTGAAGCTTTGAAATTAGGTTTCGAATTCCCTCGAGAAGCGTCGAAATTGCCTTTCTAGCATTTGCTCGATCTTATCAAGGTTGCAATCATCTGAATCATCATCTGACATAACCACACTAACCTCACTTGAACAGTAATTACATGGCCATGCAGCAATACCCTCTTTGATTGTTTTGGCCAGGTCCTTGAATTGATGAGTAGATACATTTGTACATTTGACGTGATACTATTTTCGACATGATGAGCAGAGAACGCTAGAAGAGTTATCTCGTATGACGTTGAAGCAGCCGCCACAGACACTCTGAACATTTTGCTTCTTAGGTGGCATAATGGTTTCCAAACTTGACAGTTAGAAATTAATCTGACACTTATTTAGGCACAAGAAGCAATAGTTTATAATTAATTAATTATTGTTACTATAATTTAATTAACAAAAACAGAGCACGATAAATATGACACGTCAAGCCAGCGGCCCTCTAGCGGCGTATTATGTGCAATAATTTTGAGGTTCTGTGAAAACTGCATACATATATGCATACGCACAGTTCGTGCCCACGATTTAGAAAATACAGAGGTTGCGCCTTCCGCAAACCGCTATTCGCTCTCAGCAAATTGACAGAATCAGCTGTGTATGCTACGTCACAAAACGCGGTTGGTTTTATTTGCATGTACATATGTAAGCATACAATTGTTTGTGCTTAAATTCAATGCTTTAAAGTGATTCTATTTTAAATAAAGTTATTAAACATGAAGTGCGCAGTGTTAAGTGTGAAGTCGCAAAGTCATTCAATGATACGGGGCTATAAAATTTGCTAAAGATGAAGTGAAGGTGTAGATGCGCACTTGTTTGTAAGTTAAGCTTCTTGTGTCTCCTAATGCTGCACTGCAGTTTTTTTCAAGGCATCCAATCAAACACAGAGCATAAATGAAGTTATTTGAATATAAATATGTTGCATAAAGTGCTGAAATTGGTAAAAACTTTAAAATTTACAAATCATAGGAGAACCTAACCTCACATTTTTCTTGCAATTTCTTCCGATTCTCAGTCAATTCATGTTCATGACGTTGCATGCATTTTGCTTAACATCATTTTTCGTTGGGAAGGCGCAATCTTGTATTCTATCGTTCTTAGTTCGTGCCGATATAGTATAACATACATACATACATATGTATACGGCATATCACATAGTTCTAAGAGAAGTACTGATTTTTTAAAATGTGTATTAATTTTAATTAGAAATGCATATCATTATTAAGAATAGTCAAATATCTTTCTGTTCATGTTATTTTCTTTTAAAAATGTTAATATTTTGTATAAAAATGTTCAACTTGTGAAAACTGCTTTATTCCATGTGCAGAGTACATATACGGCTTTTCACATAGTTTAATTCAAGTATAATTACAAATTTTAATGAATATTATTAGAAAGAATAATCAATTATCTTTTAGTCCATTATATTTTTTTTAAATTTATTAAATAACTTTTTGAAATTTTCGAATTTTGAAAATTGCCTTATTGTACATGCACATTACATATACGGCATTTCACATATTTGTAAGTCAAGTATAAATATATTAAACATTTTCAGAAAGAAAGAATAATCAATTATCTTTCAGTCCATTATATTTTATTTATTAAACAATTTTTATGTGATTTTCGAATTTTTAAATATTGCCTTATTGTACATGCGCAGTACATATACGGTATTTCACATAGTTGTAAGTCAAGTATTAATATTTTAAAAATGTACGAGAGTTTCAAATTAAAATAGAAAGATTATTATCTTTCAGTCGATTCTATTTTTTTTAAATGTCATAAATTTTTTTTATGAAATTTTCGATTGTAAATTTAGTTCGATTGCAGGTTATTTGCTAGGAAATCTTCGATTTATCGAAATACAATTAAAACACGATCAGTAGCCCGTTTCTGTAAGAAATCGACAAAATTGTCATTTATGGTGACGTCACATCGGTTCGATCCAAATTAGTCGATTGATCGAGGAAGAGTGTTTCCGTAAGACTTAATCGAGAAAATGTAGAACAGTGAGAGAAATGGAATGCCAATCGACAGGAAATTCATGACATCGGATTAGCAATTACATATTTAAGAAAATCGTATTGTGAAAAGTGAGCATTTTGACCAAAATATGTAAACAAAACATTTAATATTGATAAATAAAGATTGTTTCTTTTTCAAATATAAGTTTATTGGGAATGGGTAACCCAGCCCGACGTATTTCTTTGTAAAAAATACATAAAAGCTTTTTTAATTATCCATATAAAATATGTATATTAACCATAATATACTTACACTGGTCTTTAATTCCACCAGCTTCTATTTTGAATTAAACGAACTGTGTACACAAACACATGAAAGTTACTTAAATAAGCAATTATAATCACCTCAACAGCAAGTGAGAACAACAATCGGCAATATTTCTTTCATTTCATTACAGAAACTCTTTCAATCGAGTGTTCCAACTGAAATGGAATGGAACAAATCAGCTGACTATACAGGGTTGTCGATCAATTCGACTAATTTTATTACAGAAACACAATAAGTGAGTTTGACGTCAAATCGACAATTTCAATCGAGAACATCGATCGAAATGAGTTCCAGAAACGGCTACAGGTTGCTTTCAATCACCAAAAGGAAGGGGCCATCATGTTTTCGTTTTATTACTTGCGGTCTTCACCTGCTTTCAATGCTCGCTTACTTCTAAAAGCAAGCGACATGTCGCACGTGAAGACCGCAAAAAGTTGAAAGTATGCTTCGTCTCGCAAACCGATCGGTAAGCGAGCGCTCGCTTGCTTTCAACTGTCATTCTTGTAGTTTCACAGCCATTTTCGCATTTCGTAGCACCTTTCATTGTGGCAACATATTTTATCACAGACTCTTCGAGCACGAAAAAGCCTTTTAATAAGATATGTTGATAAAATCGAGTGTCGCGTTACTGATCTTTTTAAATTAATTAATTTATACCGACAATATGAGTGGGTTTGGAGTTTGAATAGCACGCAGTACACGAACCTTCTTGATCTACGACATGTTGCAAATGAAAATTTATACTTTCAAAATGCCCAGTGAACAAATCTCTCTCTCGCTTGCGACGACAAGAAGCAGAAAGCAAGCGACAATTGGAAGCAGGTGAAGACCGCCCGTTACATTATCTTATTCTACATGGTTTCATTTACATGATAATACAGAGAAGTTTTTAGTACAAAGATGTGATATTCGTCTAGATAGAAGCAGTATTGTATTAGATGCTTTACACGAACTTTTGAAAATTGCCTTCATGTGTGTGCTCAGTACATATACGGCATTTCACATACTTGTAAGTTAAGTATATATATTTTGAAAATTTTCCAAAATTTCAAATAAAAATGGATGCTATTAGAAATAATAATTAATTATCTTTCTGTTCATGTTATTTTCTTTTAAAAAAGTTAATATGTTGCAGAAAATTCTCAACTTTTGATTTATAACTTTTTTAATTTTTTTATATTTTAAGCAAAATACCGGATAGGTATGGACTTTTGCAGGTTGAAGGATGACGTTCCTTTGGGCACCAACGCTCATTCTATATAAGTATGAGGACTTCTGTATGGATAAATTTAAGTTATATATGTAGATATGTAATAAATTAGAGTTAAATAAAAAGTAAAAAGAATTGTTTTGCATATGTATGATATTTCTTAAAACTGATAATGTAAATATTTTAAGTGGTCTAATTACAATTATTTTCAACTGATATTAGTTAATTTGTATGCTATTATCTTTGGTATATTAAGTTGATAAGTTGTACTTTATATTAAAAAAATTTTAATAATTGATATATAATAAAATATTGTAATTTGATAAATATTGCAAAATAAAATACTTAAATTTAAAATAAATAAATATTTTTATATGTATATAAAAAAATTTAGTCAACTAAAGGTAACCGTTACCGGTAACCACTAGGTAACAAATAGAAGAGGTTAGAGGTAACAAATGAATAACAAATAGGGTTACGTATAAAACTGTTTCCGATAACACGGAGCTAACAATAAGGGTAACAAGTAAGAGTGGTTAGAGATAACAAGTAGATAACAAAGCCGGTAACTAATGAAACTGGTACTGCCAACAACCAACTACCAGCAAAGGTAACCGACAATGTTAGAGCGAGAGTAGAAAAAGATATGTGAATGCCATGAGTAAGAGCGAGTAGGATGATCACACCGTCGTGAAACAGGGTGGGAAAATGGTTATTTTTTCCCACGGCTTGAACAAATGTGACTAATATGTTACAATCGAACAAGTGAACGGTAACGCTTAACTACTTTGTGTACTAACCATTACCCGTCTTGTAGGGATACATTAAAGTTCCGAAAACCCTTTCAACAAGTTTGATATTGAGGTTGACAACACTGGAAAAAGTAATGAATAACAAAAAAAAGCACCCGAATAACGAACATTTTATTTCTTTATTTATTTACAATGTGCATTTTAAAATAAGTGCTTATTAAAATAATATACCAAAGTTTATACATGCATATATACCGCGCTGTAGTACTCCGGAACAAATGTTCACTAGGCAGATTTCACAAAATGAGCAATATTCTTGTAAGTGGCGTATGAATGAAATTTAAACACGACAAAAATATTTATTTTTTTATTAGAAACCTATTCGACAACTACGCACATGCAATGCCCAAAGAAATTGGTATTCCGCAGATCTCGCTCATACTTCCGCAAAAGGTATTCCAACCCGAAATGCGAAATTCTTCTATAGACCTCCATACTTGGGGATCAGCTTATTAGGCGTTTTGAGCGGTTTTATTGCGTATGATGGCTTGGTGAATGAATTTATTTATTGTGGAGCTGCGGTGCGTTTCCTAAGGTCCTTAAAAACTGCATCCTTGATCGCAGTGGATTATTTTCTGCTTGAACAAAGCGAAAACAATGCCGATTACGATCTGCAACTAAAACAGGTACATTTAAAAAGTGCTAAGCGTTTACTTGACACGTGTTTGCTAAATGGCGGTCTGTACATTAAAATGGGCCAAGGTGTAGCTGCTATCAACCACATACTGCCGAAGGAATATACAAAGACGCTGGAACAATTACAAGACAAATGCCTGCCCACGACGAAAGCAGATGTGGAGAGAGTTTTCTATGAAGATTTTGGCAAGAAACCAGAACACATTTACTCTGAATTTGACTATACTCCAATAGCAGCGGCAAGTTTAGCACAAGTATTTGAGGCAAAGTTGAAAAGTGGCGAGGATATAGCGGTGAAGGTGAGTTAACATCCAAAACAACAAATTTAAATCTAGCCAAGCAACGTCACTACAGCAGTAATCTCTTAAAAATTATAAAAAATTGTGCTTAAGTAAAGAATACGGACCGTTGAGCTAGAAAAAAATGAAAAAGTAGGCGTGAACCACCTTTCTTTGACTTCGATGGTGTAATTTTTTTTTGGTGCAAACTAATAGGAGTGGTGTTAGGGAGGGGGAAATTTCAATATTTTAAAAAGCTAATATATCAAAACCGATCTGCATAATATTGGTGTCGTTAAAAAGATAATAAAAAGACCTTTTATTTAATATGCATATGTGTAAATAAATAATATATGTATATACATATGTATGTATCTTTAAAAAAATTACAAAAACTGAAAAAGGCACATTTTTTTTATAAAACACTGTTTTTCTTTAAAAAATACGTAATTAATTGTATGTGAAAATAAGTTTGTCTAAAATCCCATAAAAATACCTTTAATTTGATGTATAATTTTATATATTTAAACTTAAGTTTTGTAAGAAATTTTCTTTTATTTTTGTTGCTGGCGATAAGAGAATCGGTCATAATGAGGATAATGACCCAGAGCGGCTTCGCGAACGCTTATTTAATAGGAAACCGGAAAGGAGCACTGCCCAGAAATGCTGTTGATGGCGTAGCCGAAGTTGGTCCGGCCAGGGTTATTTTTTTTAAAGCGCGGCTGAAGGCCGCTCACGCGGAAAGGTGTTCTGGGCTGGAATACTGTTGATGGCGTAGCCGGAGTTTGTCCGGCCAGGGTTATTTTTTTAAAGCGCGGCGAAGGCCGCTCACGCGGAAAGGTGTTCTGCGCGGAAATACGGTTGGTGGCGTAGCCGGAGTTTGTTCGGCCAGCGGTATTTTTCCAAAGCGTGGAAAGATGTTCCGCACGGAAATACTGTTCTATACTTGGGTTTCAAATTAAATAAAACAACATTAAAAATTAAATAAAACACATCGTTAATACCTTTGCGCGAAGCCGCTCAGGATCATAACCCTCAGTATGACCAATTTTCTTATCGCCAGCAACACAAATAAAACAAAATTTCTTACAAAACTTAAGTTTAAATATATAAAAGTATACATCAAATTAAAGGTATTTTTATGGGCTTTAAGACAAACTTATTTTCACATTCAATTAATTACTTATTTTTTAAAGAAAAATATACATTTTTATAAAAAAAAATGTCCTTTTTTCAGTTTATGTTATTTTTGTCAAAATATATATATATTATTTAATTAAACATATGCATATTAAAAAAAAAGTTTAATTATCTTTTTAACGATACCAATATTATGAAGATCGGATAAATAGTTTTTGAAATATCAGCTTTTTAAAATATTGAAATTTCACCCATTACCCCTCCCCTATTAGTTTGCACCAAAAAAAATTATACCACTAAAATCAGTAAAAAGGAGCGGATCACGCCTAGCTCAACGGGCCGTATTCTTTACTTGTTCCAAAAATTGTTATATGTTGTTCGTACAACTATAACACCTCTCTTTAAGTACAATTATAATAGTTATTGGTTTATTTAACATTGTTATTATTCTAGGTGCAATATGGCGACTTGCAAAAGCGTTTTACAAGCGATTTGGGTACTATAATGTTTCTGCAAGATGTTATTGAAATATTTTTTAAAAATTACAATTTTGGTTGGATACTGCGAGACTTACGTAAAAATTTGATACAAGAATTAAATTTCTGTAATGAAGGACAGAATGCAGAACGTTGTGCTAAGGATCTACAAAAATTTAAATATGTGCATGTACCGTATATTTACTGGGAATACACAAAAACGGTAGTTTAAAATATATTATAATACGGAAACATTATTTGGAATTAATTTAATTACATAATTCATTACTGCAGCGCGTCCTTACTATGGAATGGGTAAATGGGTTCAAAGTTAGCGATGTTGAGCGCATTCAACGGGAGAAACTTGATTTAAAAGACATTGATTTAAAACTATTTAATATGTTTGCCGAGCAAATATTTCATACAGGGTTTGTACATGCGGATCCACACCCTGGCAATGGTAAACTCTTGAACAAAATGAAAATACATTTCATAAAATTGTATATATTATAATTTATTTCATTTGCATATCCTGCAATCTACAGTATACGTACGCAAAAATCCAAAATCAGGCAACGCGGAATTGGTGCTTTTAGATCACGGCCTTTATGAGTTTCTTCCAGAATCAGTACGTCTTCCTCTTTGCGAGTTCTGGGAGGCGACGGTTTTGAGAGACGAACAACGAATGAAATCTTCCGCTCAGCAAATCGGCATACAAGATCATATGAAATTTGCAGAAGTGCTTTTCCAACAACCGATCCGCATAAATGGTGGGCGTATTAAGACGAAATTGAGTGAAAGTGATATCGAGTACATTCAACAAGTGGCTAAGCAAAATTTTGAAATAATAATGGAAACTTTAAAAGAAATGCCGCGTAATATGCTTTTTGTTGTGAGGTAATTATTCGTGGTGGTCGAGTTGGTATCGGTGCGTGCTATTACTCGATATGCCGCTGGGTTCGAGGTTCAAATCTCAGCCAGGGCAAGTAAAATCTAAATCATAGAATTGCGGTCACCCCTCGGCAGGCAATGCAACACCTTAGAGGGTATTTCTGCCATAAAAGCATCTCATAAAATACATCTGCTGTTCGGAGTCGGCCCAAAATTGTAGGTCCGTCCATTTGTGGTATAATATAAAGACGCACACCACAAATGGTAGGAGAAGGTCGGCCAAACACTGAGCTATAGCCAAATTATTATTATTATTAATTAGTCGAAGAAAATTTTTGCTTGAGCTTATATAAACTAGTATTTCTTCTTACTGATTGACATATATGCAATAATGTTAAATTCTTTAAAGGACTCAGTTTGGCTCCTCTATCATTATTGGCTTAGTTTATTGCGGGCCCAGTTAGTCATAATCTTCAAGCTCTTGAAGATCCACGTCATTTACAAAATCTTCGTAGGCACTTTTGCGCTATCCCAAACGGACACATACATTTGTACATAAATTAAAATTTTTGAATTTAATTTATTTTTTATTTTTTGAAGAAACTTAAACACCGTCCGCGCAATTGGCCGGCAGCATGGCGATGTAGTGGATAGACCTCGTACAATGGCCAGATATGCACAACATTGCATTTACGACAAATACAATTCGATTCGCAGCTACGTTTTCTGGATCTATAGACGCATAATATTTGAGTATAGCTTATGGTAATTATAAAATACATTTTGATTTATATTCACATGTATAATTAAAATATATTTTGTTTTTATAGGGCTTCATCATTTCGTTTATCGTACCTCAATTTGTACCTTAATATTTTATACAAGCTAAATCGGGCGCCTGAATCAGCAAGAACATTACTAAGTGATATATATGAACACAATTAAGAAAACTTAAGTAAGAGCCTATAGTACATATATGTATGTATGTACCCTTAGTATATCAGTGAAAAGTTGTATAAATAAGTAGTTACATGATCGTTTATAATGCGCGACATTATCAGTTAAAATGTTTACACTAAAATATTTGTAAAAATAGAAGGAAAAACGGCGGTGAACTTTTAAATTAGTATGTACATATAACATATAAAAATGCTATCTGGTGAGTTCGGAAAATCGAAAAATATTTGATAAAAATAGCAAATTAGTTTGCTTATTTACATCAATATCCCAAGCTTTTGTGACGTAATTGATGAAATCCGTGAGTGTAATATCCTGTTTTTCGTTTGCCTCTATGCGTTTTAGTTCTTCTTAGGCCATTGTCCTACGATATAATGTTGCGATTTTCAATTAGTCCCTGATGAAGCTTTTGCAATTTAGAGGTCATATTTGGAGGAAAAAATGAGAATTCATAAGATTTTAGTTTGCTTTGCATTTCTTAAGGATGTGCTTGACAATTATCAGTAAGCAATAAAATGTTTCTACTAGTACTTTGAAATTGCTTATTCAATTTTATAACCCTTTCTTCAAAAATTTGTCCCGTCATCGAAGTCTTGGAGTTTGCTTTGTAAAATTTTGGAAGCCATATAACCCCACGAAAGCACCGAGGTTTGGCACTTTTCTCAATAAATAGAATTTTAAGTTTTTCCGAACCATCCATATTAGCTGTCAGCATGAGAGTAACCCAGCTACTTTTACCTCTGTGGCATTGCAATTTTGTCCGGCAAGCATTTTAAAGACAATCCAGTGTCGTCAGCATTAAAAACATCTCATTCACAGTACTTTTGCAATAAATTATTAAGAACGTCCTTTTTCCATTTTCGCAGTCTACATCACTAACAGCTTTTCCTACCCACACCATGTCTAAAATGGAAAAGTTCACTAATTATTTTTTTGAGTGTTTCATAAATTGCACGTTTTGCTCAAACCTCTGCTTTCATTTATCAAGCCAACCTGTGCTTGCCATAAAATGGCCATCGCCAAATCGCTTGACAAATTCCATTGCCTTCTTTAAAATTGATCCAGAAAGGCGTGTTTGCATATCTAGCTGCTGTTAAAATTCTGAAATTTCGGATTTTTTACCCGTTTACATAGAGGAATTCCACATTCAACCGACGTGATAATTGATTCCTTATACATACATATATATTTTAAAATCGTGGCGACCGTACTTCTTTAATCCGCCTTCGACTTATTTGATAAGTTAATTTTTATCTTCCAACGACAAACATTTTAAACACGTTCAGTTAAAGATAAAATTAGTAGAAACGTTACTTCGAATTAGAGAACTGTTTGTATGTATGTATTTTCGTTCGAGTTACCGAGGAAGAATTGTGTGAAATTAATTCTCTTAACGGTTCTGCCAACCGATTTCGTTCGAGTTATGGAAGTTTGACTGTATTTCGAAACTACATATATCAGATTTTTTTTTAACACACACTTTTAATTTTAATCGTTGACCGAAAAAATATATGTTGCGTTTTTAAATTTTTTTGCTCGAAAAAGCTAATTTTTGGATAAAAAAATAAAATTCAATAATAAACAAATATATTAGAAAGATTAAAGGTCGTATTTTATATATTAATTATTGTTGAAATAACAACGGTCAAATTTATCTTACTATTACTTATCTGACGGATGGTCTTAACTGGCGCTTAACCTGAGATGGTGCAAACGGCTCAATCACAAAGATGTGATAAAGCTGCAAAGAGACTTCAGATTTTTGTAAAATATGAATTTGTATTTTGAAACAAGTAACTAATAACATTGTAAGGTACATTTTTTATGTACTTATCTGTGTAATGAGCTACATTAAAACACAATATGACTTCTCAGTATCTTCAGATGGCCTTCGTCCATCTAATTCCATTTGCTTCAGTTCCAAAAAAGTGTTTTCGTTCTTTTTAGCCAACCAAACAGGTAAGGGTTTTGCCCAGTCTTCGGGGGGCTGTGCTCGTTTTTTCCATGTTGTGTTACCATAGTGCGCTTCCATACGTTTTCGCCTCCGTCCAGCTTCACTACGAACTATTGCCTCGCCCGCTGATACCTCGTTTCCGTTGGAATTTATATAACGTTCACAATTATCAAAGTCTGTTTTCCATTGGGAGCAATCAGTGCTAACGCCATGTATGAAGTATTGATGGAAGCGCGCTTTGATACTAGTGCAATCGTCGTATTCATCTTTATACACATCGCATGGTCGAATCTACATTGACAATTTTGAATGAGAGTATATGCGAAAGCAAGGAATTAACTCACAGACCAGGCATCTTTCAGATCTGGAGCTGGTATATCTTTGCTCTTTTTTGTATTAGTGCTCTCTTTGGACATTATTTCTCGTTATTTAACAACTATAAGTCAAGGGATATGAAAAAATTGTGATAAAAACAGCTGTTCGGTAGAGCTGCAAAAACATCGGAGCACTATCGATAGTATCGATTTTTAAATTTTTTTTTTTTGAAACCGATGTTTTTTTACTATCGATGTTTTTTGAGGATATTTTATCTGTTGCTGATTTGTGGAAAATACCAAAGATAATATTATACGAAACTCTTTGTTTCGAGAGAGCGCTGTCAAAAGGCGCATTTTTTATAACATTTTCCAAAAGACCCACTCTGTAGAAATGGTATCTGGGGGTTTTTATTGCATTTTTTGGAGATTTTGCAGTTTCTTCGCCACCGTTGAGGTTTGCTAACAGAAAAAATGAAAATGCAATAAAAATAAGATGTTATTTACCTTAATGCCAGAAGATCATATATATAAAATCAAAACAATTAAAATATCGCAGAAATTCATATTTTGGAAAATCCTGCTTTTATATTTGTATTAAACATAAATTTAAGATATAGCGTGTTTTCTTATAAACATACATGCTTTTTTATGTATATTAAAATGCAATATATACCTAGTTCCCTTTGAAATATAAGTTTTGGAATATATTTTAAAAATAAAATACAATATTAGTATGTAAATCAAAACCTTCATAGTTCGCCAAAACTTATATATTAAATTTAACTCTTAATTTAGAGATTTCAAGACACATTCTATACAAAAATAACATTTACTCGCTATTTTTATCCAAATAAAAATTATAGCTTTTTCCACGCATTTGCCTACATTTTAAAATCGGAAGTGTGGACGTTTTTTGAAATAATTAAAAATGGTGCGAACGCTAGGTGCAAGGCTTGTGGAAAAATGTATAAAACATCGAACCTCAGAGATCACCTCAGGCGATTGCATCCTTCTATAAAACTATGCGACTTGCCAAGATCATCTAGTATCATTTTGAAAATCCGATAGTTGTTGTTGTTATGTTGTTATAGCAGCATAAAATTTACCGAAGTAACGGCCCTTGGCCGGACATAAATCCGGGTCGTTCCGGTATCGTAGACCCGACTGTCTTGGGAACGAAATCCGATACTATCGATGTTTTTGCAGCTCTACTGTTCGGTGTCGGTTAAGACCATATACTGTGGTAGTAGTAAAACTGAGGTGAAGTCGATATTTGTTGGAACGATTTTCCGTCATCCCTTGTCAAGTTTGGTTTGGAGACAAACCGGTTTTGGCGTTGTGCCTTCTTCGGTGTCAAATTTCGTTCTGTACAGTTTATGTCTGTTGTTCCGTATTTATTTCATTTTTTTGGTCAATCAGGTATTGGTGCATAATCGTAAATGTTAACAAATGTTAAGTGTCCTGAATATAGGTACCTAAAGTCTCGCGCGGTTAGAGTCCAAAAATGTATATTTTATCTCGAATCTGCCTTTGCGGTAAGAACAGGTAGATAGTCAGTAATTTTAGTCCGTTTAGGTATTGCAGGTTTGTTTTGTATGTTGGTATCTGTCCTTTTACCTACGTCTTTTTTTGTTTTATGTAAACAAGCTTTAATGGTGCAAATATCGCATCAGAGTTGCTGTTTATTTGTTCTTTTATTATCCTCCCATCAAATGTTTTTTGTTTATATATTTCCATGTTTTCAAGAGCATTTAGGCGCCGTCCTTTTTGTTGTACGTGCAGTACCTTCACGGTTTTCTTTATGTTTGCGGGTGAACATTTTGCGTTTACCAAATGGTTTGCAAAATTAGATTCAGGTATTGCCGTGGGTTTTCGTATCCTTGTTGTAGTCTCTTATGTGTTCCCGAAACCTTGTTAGCTATATTGACACTCATAGGTCAGTTTATACACGTCTTGTTTGTTCAATGGGTCTTCTTCGTTCGTGCTGCTTTTAAGTATCCTTCCCAGGTTGTTTCCAGTTTTGAACGCCGTATGGATATTATACTCTCTGAAAAAATTTGCAAGTTTGTATGACATTTTTCCTGTATAAGTCATTACTGTCCAAGTTTTTTCGTCTAGCTCTCTGTCGCTTGTTTTTTGAACTGCATACATTTTTCTGAGCTCCTTTTTATATCCGTTGTTTGTTGCTATGTTGTATATTGTGTTCAGTTCCTTTCCGTATGCCTCTGGCGATAGAGGTATTCGTTCAAGTCTGTTTGTTAGTTGTCTTATAGCGGCGTATTTGTGTTCTTGAGGATGATTTGATGTGTTATGTATTATGGTGTCTGTAGATGTCGGTTTTCTGTAAATTTCGTAGACATGTTTTTTGCAAATTTTTTCTATCTTAATTTGAGGTGAAGTTCTGCTCAGGGATAAGAGTTTTTATGGTGGATAATGAAAATAAACTATAGCAGAGTTGCATGCAATGATATTTCATAATAAACTTTGAAAACCCCATAAAAAGTTTTGCGGAATGTGAAATATTTGCATTAACCAGTGAAGATACACTTTACAATTATTACTTAAAGCCAAAAAAAATATGTGACGACTGTTTTTATTTGAATACCACAATTATCCTATAACCAACGTGTACAATAAAAAAAAGCAACCCTGGGTAGTAAACTTTTCGGTGGTGAGTTTTCTTCTTCATTAATTTTCATTCAAATTATCAGCCCTATTCTAATACCCTCACAAAACTCACCTAACTGACTTGTTGTGAGGTTCCTGACTATTGTGAGGTTACCCTTATGCTGGCGTAAATTCAAAAGCTCAAATCAGAGAACTTATAAGAAATGAAAAGGAGCAAAATGACTTCTGCTTTTACTGTGAATAAAATTCGCGATTCTACTCGGGGGAGCATACCTCAGCTCGGAGGTACACACCACGAGCAGACTCGCAACCACCACAAGTCGGGGGTACACAATACTAAAACTTGCAGCCACAGCGGCTGCAAAGAATATGTATTTCGACCATAGCTCGAGGGCATGATTCTGTTATAAAAGGTTATGTACTTACTGACAGCGAAATTCTGACACTCCCTAATCTATAGTCGTATTTTGGAAGTACGCAGAAAGGGGGGGAAATGTGATACCTTTTTGCGAAAAAGTATTAGAAAAATACTAAGTAAAATACGTATTAAAATAGAAGTTTTTAAGTAATTATTTCATTTTTGTACTAACTATCTTATATCTGCGGAATTTTACCCTTCCATTGTATACAAATAAATACATATATGGAGATATAACTCTATTTTAATTGGCAAATAATAAAAATATCAAGTCAAACCTTGAGCCAACAAAAGGACTAAATTTAAAATGGAAAGGTCACCAAAATCAATATTATCAATACAAATTTAAAATAAAAAAAATCAATCGTCGTGGTTGTGTATAAAAACATAATTCCAGTTCTCTATCGCACATACATATATGTATGTATATTTTCCGAGAAATGCGGTATTAAAAATTCAGAGATAAGGCCGTACCACTTCCAATAACTATTTATAGATCCCTCAGTCTACCTCATCCCCATTTATCGCTATTTTTATAAAAAAAAGTCATATCTCTTAATGCAGGCTATACGCCGTATTCCTGCTAAATCTCATTCCAACTCAGTGACCCGTTTTTACATGATTAAAATAAAAACTTATAAACTTTAAAATTTTAAATATTTGGATTATACAGGCCTATTCTGTATTTAGATTTTAAAAATTTGGTCGGAATCGGAATGAATAGCATTGCTATAATCGAAAGCGATAAAATAAAAATTTTGCTTTTAAAGTCTTGTCTCTAATCCTCTGAAAAGAAAAAAATTAAATTCTAATCCTCTTAGAACTGAAGAAACTAATAATATAGAGTGGAGAGGATGCACAACGGGCCTGTAAATTATTTAAATGGAAATGAAAATAAAACCACATAATTATTGTTGAAACTGTCACGATATACCCCATTTTTATTTTTATTTGTTCAAAAACGAAATCTTAAATTATTTGGTATCGTCTTCGGGAAAGTTCGTTAATTGGCAAGGAAATACCAAGTGTTAGAAGGAACCTGTAAACAAAGTGGTTCAATTATTATAATTTCTCCTAAGCTGCTATATTAGAGCGCAGTTACCCACCGACGTGTACGTACCATTCTGCGGTGATTAATTTCAATAACAAGGCTCATAAAATAGGTCGGCCGTTTCTACGGCGGTGGACAACTGCGATCTTACATTTAACTTACGTGTGAGTTTGTTAGAAGACGGTGCTTTTGCACTTGGGCATGTATACTCCAAATGGTCGAAGAAACCTTTAAATGAAAAGGTTAATTTATAAGAATTTCCCTTAATAAATGCAGTTGGTATACGATTTAACTTATGTACATGTGCGTGGTTTCAAAAAGTTCTATAGATCGGCAGCAGGAAGACGCGCCAGCCGATTGACGATGGACACTGTTGGGAAAATATATGAACATTCATATTTATAATCCGTGCGATGAGTGGTTAACGCAGTTGCGGCAGGGGCACAGATTCTGGAGGCCCCAACCATTGCTAAAGTCTCCTGTGTCATAGACCAGGAGCGCATGCTGGAGGAGAGTGGAGAGGTAGTACCAATCTTCTCTTCTTCAGGGTCGGAAGGGGACCCACCTCTTGCAGGGGGTGCGTGTCGGGGAGCAGCTCGCTGCCAACGACCCTCCAATGACGGAGTGGGTCCTCTTTGAAAAACCCAGAAGAGGAGGAGAAGGAGGATGATGGCGAAACGTGGGCAGGGGAAACCCTCTTGTGTGGCCAGTCAGACTCCTGTTGCTGCATCTAGCAAGCGGCCCAGGTCTATGGAGGTTACTCCAGAAGCCAGTGGGACATTGGTGGATGCAACGACTTCCATATCAGCTGGCGGACGCTGCAAGAAAAGGAAAACTGCGGCGACACCCACCAGTGCTGGCCTCAATGTCTCTTTGAGGCATCGTGCGCCGGGTACTGGTGCGGCGTTGCCCAATTCTGATCTTGTGGCGAACAATCAAGGACAGCGGCGGAAGAGTGCGGTAGCAGCCAGACAGACCTCGAGCGGCACGAACCCCTCGCCTAAAAACAAGGGAGGTAGTGACGCGGAGGTTGGTCGAGGCAAAACCGCCCCTGCCATGCCCTTGCAGAAAGAAAACCTCCCAAGTACGTCAGGAGGTCTGGGGGCCCGGTCAACTTATTGTGAGACCGTGAAAGGCCCTCCGCTGGTTGCCGTACTTGGTAGGGCGGGTTCGACACGGCAGATGACTACTGCAGAAGTAAAAATCTGAATGAGGGCTCTAAGCACTTTCGGACCCCAGATATATCCATTTTCATCTTGGCGAGGATGCTATGTGCTCTGCGCCAGTACGAAACTTGAAAAAATCGGACTGGCCGTGTTTTAGGGAGGAGCTTGGGAATCAGATCTCGGCGCCACCTAGAATACGATCCACTTATGCCATTGATGATTCAGTGGATTTTTTAACGAATGCCCTACGAGATAGTTTGGATAAGGCCTGTCCGACTCGAACACCTCTAAACCGCACGCCTGTTCCCTGGTGGAACAAGCAGCTGCAGAAGGTGAGAGTTGAATACAGAAAATATCTTAACCGGGCCCTCAAAACTAATCTTGAGATGGACTGGGAACAATATCGCTGCACTCAAAGAGAGTATAAGAGGCTAATTCGCTGTGCGAAAAGGGACTATTTTAAAGAATACTGCAGCGGGATTGAAACCTTGGGTGAAACAGCTAGACTGGTAAAAGTTCTGAAAAAGGACCAATCCGTAAAGCTGGGTTCGCTTTAGAGGCCTGATAGCTCTTTCACAAAGACCAGGACGGGGACTTACTCTCTTCTTCTAGAGACTCACTTTCCCGGAAATCAGGTGATGGTTACGCCCTCTTCTCCCTCGACATGGGAGAGAGGGAATGCGAAAACCACCGCGACAAGATATGACTGGTTTGTTGCCAGAACTGTGGCGAGGGAAGATGCCATAAGATATGCTATTGAGTCTTTTGACAGTTTCAAATCGCCCGGTCCGGATGGCATCGTACCTATTGTAATAAAAGAAGGTGTCGAGCACGTGTTGGCGACCTTAAAAATTTTTTCATAGCGTCGCTCGCACTTGCTTATATACCACAATCTTGGAGGCTCGTAAACGTCGCTTTTATACCAAAGGTTGGTAAGGATGACTACGTTAGCCCCAGAAGCTACAGACCTATTCGCATGACATCATTCATGCTAAAATGTGGAGCTACGCATTCGTAGGGAGGCGCTGTCGTCACATCCCCTGTCTTTGCATCAACATGCCTATCAGGCGGGAAAATCCTGTGAGATTGCTTTGCAAAATCTGGTTGCCAGAGTTGGCGAGGTCGTCGATAGGAAACAGTTCGACGTGGGCATTTTTGTAGACATTGAGGGTGCTTTTGACAATGCCACCTTCGATGGCATTTGCACTGCTGCTCTATGGCGTGGGGTAGATCCTTCGCTGGTAAACTGGATTCGTTCAATGCTGGCGGAGCGGATTATCAGGATTCAGGCTGAAGGGGATCAATACCTAAAGTGCGGAGTAAATAAGGGTTGTCCTCAGGGCGGTGTGCTTTCCCCTTTGTTTTGGTGCTTGGTAATTGACTTGTCACTCTTGATGACTCGAATATCTACGCTCAGACCTATGCGGACGATGTGGCCTGTCTAGTCACGGGCCCATCTCAGTCGGCTGTTCTCAGGAAAGCGCAGACAATACTGAATAAGATTGCCAATTGGTGTGACGATAATGGACTATCCGCAAACCCAACAAAAACTAGTGTTGTTCTCTTCACTAAGCGGAGAAAGTTGGATGGCCTCATGCCCCTCACACTTAAAGGAGTCACAATTCAGACTTCTCCCAAAGTGAAGTATCTAGGAGTAATTCTGGATGCAAAACTCTCGTGGAAATCTCACGTTGAGCAAAAGATCTCTAAAGCATTGGCTGTCTCCTGGCAGTGTAAACGGGTATTCGGCAAAACGTGGGGTCTATCACCACAGGGTATCCTCTGAATATATACCTCTATGATCAGACCCATAATCAGCTATGCTTCAGTGGTATGTTGGAGCAGACTCTCAATTAATAGCGTGGGGACCTGTTTGCTAAACTTCAGAGAGCAATCGCCGTGTGCTGTACAGGGGCATTCTCTACAACGCCTGGCGCTGCTCTTGACGTATTGCTGCACTTACCGTCACTTTGTATATTCATACGTGGGGAGGCCTTAAAGGCCACCTGCAGACTTAAAAGAAACGGATATTGGTATAAAACGGAGTGGGGCGAGGCGAAAATTGCTGGCGGCAGAGCTATGGAAACTCTCGTCTTTTTAATGCCGCAGGATAGTACCCCACCGTTTCCTTTGCTGAAGAGACTCTATAACGTTGATATCCCTTAGGCTGAATGCTGGTTTAATGCCAACACTGAGCCGGGTCTTACACGTTGTCGAATCTTTAGTGATGGCTCCAAAACTGACTCTGGGTCAGGATCTGGAGTTTTTATAGAAGAAAATGAGAATAAGCTTCACTACGTGGTGGAAAATAGGTTGAGGGGGAGAAGTATACGTGTCTGCAGTGTCAAGCTGCACTCAAGGCATTGTCCAGCCCTCTAACTATTTCCAAACTAGTTGGACAGACATCAACGACTGGGAGGCGTCGAGAGGTTGCAGATGGGCAAAACTCATGTTACCTTCAATCTCAGAAGGACTATCAAAACACTTGCTCTCGCTTAACAGGCGAGACTGCAGGCAACTTGTTGGACTGTTGACCGGTCACTTCACGTGTCATAGACAATGATAGGCGTACATGACAACTCCATATGCCCATCCTGTTATGAAGAGGAAGAGATGACGGAACACTTTCTGTGCTTTCGTGTTGAGAGGCAAACACCTGAGCTCTTTAACACCCCAAAATCTGCTAAGATTTATTCGTAAATCCTGCAGATTTAAAGAGTCTGAGTGCTGTTTTCTGCACGCGTTGTTTCGTGCCTGATTCCAAGTATCCAGTACGTGCAGTAAAATATTACTTTATGTAAATGAAAATATAATCGATTGGAAGGTAATTTAACATTATTTTTAATAATAACAATTTCTATTCGAAATTATCAAACAGTTTTGAAAAAATAAAACTTGGCTAACTACTTCAAAAAATGTTCTACACGTACCGTGTGCGTGCATATATGTAGGTACATATGTAGTTTTCACAGAATCTATAAATTTTTGCACATAATGGTTCTATATTTAAATGACAATACAATGGATAGAACATTAGTATATTAACATACTCTCAAATTAATATTTACAACTACATTTTTCTATTTAAAAAAAAAAGACTAAGCCGCCTTTTTTTTTGCAAAACATTTGAATTAATTAAGCTAAATAAATATTTGTTGTTATTACCTCTAACATGCAGGAAGAGCTTGTGAATATATTATGTAAGGATGGTGAAAGCTGGAACTGCATTTTAGTCTAAATCGAAAGAAAAGGCAATTAGTTCTGAGTACAATATTTGAAATTCATCTTAATTGAACCACGTACATACCTACTTTTATTTTAAGAAGATGAAGCCGCTAGCATGTCGACATTTCCTCCGTGCTCCGCTCCATGATGGTGTTTACATATGATCTGGAAAAAGATGGTTATTTGTAATTAATACCAGTTTTCAATATTTTTTTATCATATACACATATGGATGGATTATATTATCTTTTCCAACATGCAAGCGCACAGAAATTGATAAATTCCAATTATATTGCGCATGTTGGACATTTGCATCTACTAATGATTGGGAACTTGAATGGATATGGATACTGATGCATTATTTGTTTCCATTCAACAATAATTTTCACTACATGTCACCAGCTCTTAAAAGTAATTCACTTTACTCACTATTTCCAATGGTGCTTCTGCAGTTATCTTCTCCGTAGAATTTGCTGCCGGTTTGGGTGCGCAATACCTTCAAGTTTGAATAAAATTAGATAAAATATATGTACATATGTACGTGTTGAAATTTTTATACATATGTACCTTTGAAATACCCATTCGGCATGGCTTCTGCTGTAATAAAAGTACAAAATATCAGTATTTTAATAATATAACTGAAAATAAATGCAATTTATCGCAAATCCAACGAAGTTTCACAACAAAGTGATCAAGGCGAATTTAGCAAGGTGGTGGTATGCGTACATACATAAGTAAAAGGGCTCCATGTATTTTGTTGTTGTTTTGCTGGACTAAGGGCCAGTTTTTCAGTGCAAGTTGAACTCTGTTTGTCGTTTAAACTAAGTTTAAACTCAGAATGCAGTTTTTCAGTCAACTTTAAACGGAGTTTAAACTAAGTTTAAACGGCCGATTGTGCTCGGTTAAACTTAGTTTAACTTATCAGCTGTTTGCTAACTACTTCGTTTTCGTTGCAACAAATTTATTTGGGCGCAAGGAAACTAAGTTTAAATTTAAACTGAGTTTAACTAAACTTAGTTTAAACTGAGTTTAAACCAGCACTGAAAAACTGGCCCTTAATGTCAAATTTCTGTAGGTGATTTACATCGCCAGCCATTCGCAAGCCAATCGCTAGCCAATCAGAACGAAGCCCTTTGACGTTCAGTCCAGCAAAGCGAAAAAATCAGCTGGCTCCTTAATACCACCTTGTTAAATTCGCCTTGAAAGTGATTGTATTTTTCGATTTATAAAAATGGCTGAACAGCGTAGCACACGCGATTTCTTGGCTCTAACATTCGAAATATTGCCGTTTATTCTAACATTAGGAAACTACGTCAAAATGCGAGTGTGTTGGTAACAGCTGGAAAAGTTGTTGGTATTTGTGAAATGAATTCGCCTTGGTTACCTCTGTCTTGTAACTCTGCAAATACACGAACTTGAAAGCAAGTTGAAAGTAAGTTGAAAACCGTGACGTAGGCTGCACGCAACTTGATAGTCAATTTTATTTTCAAGATGCCGTTGTCAAGGAAACAACTTAAAATTCTTGCCTCACTGAAGGTGCACCAATAAATTTATAAGTTAACCGAAAAAGAAAAAAAACGGAATGTTTTAAGAAAATATTGGATGAAGGCCTTATTAGGCTGTTCGAAGAGATTTTAGTTTTTTTTTCACATCTTCCACAGAAAGATTCTTTTTCCATAGAACTTCATGGCTTTTGTATAGTTTATAAATCGCAACACTTCGCAATTTTTATCAATTATATTCATTTGTAAATTGCGGTAAAATATATGCACAACAAGACACGACAAAATATATGCAAAATTTGTGATCAGCCGTTTAACTTGACCATCAAGTTGAAAGCGAATTAAAAGGAAAATTGAATTCAAGTTCATGTTCAAGTTCGAAAAATGTAAGTGGATTGGTAAATTGAAAGGCAAATTGAATGAAAACTTGACCGTGTAACTGGCAAGTAATCTATCGTTCTGGGAATGGCACTGTCCAAGGCGGATTCAATGAGGTGGCGTTGAGGCATTGTGTATAATAACAAATGAGATATCTTTTCGATAAACGTCAAAATTAAGAACAGCTGAGATCACCTGTTTTTGCAAAGTAAATTCGCAACCCTGGCGTTCCTCGTATATTTTACCCGAATGCAGGGACGGATACAGGGGAGGGGTTCTGGGTGTCTGGATTCCCCCCAAAAAATCGGTAGTCTCAGAAAATTTCAACCGTGTTTTCAAATTCGTAGCACACACAAAAACTCACTCTAGACAAAAAAATTAAAAATTATTACCCAGTAACTGGAATACAAAGAAATGATTTTTTGCCGAAAAGTATATTTTATTCTAAAAGTTTATGACTTATCAAACCGCATTCGTAATATGCAATTTTACAAACACATTTACCGAATTTTTCAAATCAGTGTTACGTTGCCAGTCACGGTGGCTCCGAGTGAACGGTCTTTATCTATTTTACGGAGATTGAAGACGTATCTCGAGATATTGAGGTTACTAGTGACCTAGATATTTTGGCAAAGAAAAAGAGGAGAATCGATGAAGCACTTTAAACCCCTGACGTTTTATGATTCATCTGATTCAAATTATATCATAGCCTATCGATGGCTTTATAAAAATGCATTCAACATTTTACCCAATATTATTATATCTATGTTTATAATGGATATGAATCGAATATCTCAAAATATGTAAAATATCCTTAAAAATTGAAACCCGGCCCCCCCAAAATATTTTCAGATCAGCTTTTTCCAACTTCGGGCCATTCGTAATTGTCGACATATTGGCGGCCAGCTTAGGTACCCTGTCAAACGCCATCTTAGGTATCCTGTCAAAAGCAACTGACAAATAAGATATCTCACTTGTTGTTATACACAATGCGTTGAGGCGCCAGCTGGTTTTTTCGCTTTGGTGAGCATTATGTCAAACTGCTTCGATCTGATTGGCTGCCAATATAAATGTCTGATGGTATTTGACATAATGCTCACCAAAAAGCAAAAACAAAATACATTTTGGTTTTTTACTTATATGCAGCTACCGCCACCTTATTGAAGGTTCAATTAGGGCCAGTTTTTCAGTGCAAGTTAAACTCTGTTTGCCGTTTAAACTAAGTTTAAACTCAGCATGCTTGTTTTTCAGTCAACTTTAAACGTAGTTTAAACTAAGTTTAAACGGCCGATCTGGCACGGTTAAACTCCGTTTAACGAATCAGCTGTTCGCCAACTACTTTATTTTGGTTGCAACAAATATTTGAGCGCAAGGTCCTCTATTTGAATTTTTATTTAAAAAAAATGGATATTTCCGCTGGTGAAAGTGACTACAGTGACACAGAAGTAAGCGAAATACTTACAATTACTATATTAAGGAGAAAAAGAGTAATATCTACTCATCCGAATCATTTTGATATTTTTGACGAAAAGGATTTCTTCGACCGCTTTCGCTTGACAAAAACATCCGCTTATAGTGTCATGGAACTTATTGGAGAACATATCAGGCACCCCACAAATTGGTAAAAGTTAAGATTTCAATTTGCTTCAAAATATTTAATTATCGGAATTTAAGGAATCACGCATTAACGGTAGAACAAATGCTACTTATTACTCTACGGGTATATGCAACTGGTGGAATGCTTCAAACAATTGCCGATTTGTTTGGAGTATCGAAGGCAACAGTGTCTAAAGTGGTAACATTGGTGTCGCACCACATAGCTCTGATGAGGGCTAGTTTTATTAAATTCCCGGAAACCGAAACGGAGAAACATGAAACATATAAAGGATTCTTCAAAATAGCAAAGTTTCCCACAGTAATAGATAGCGTCTTTGGATTGCACACACATAAAGATTATTTCTCCTGGTAATAAGTTTACTTTAACTTGATACCGAATTCATACTTATTTACATAACTCTTTTGAAGGTGGCGACAATCCGGAGCTGTATCGGAATCGAAAGGGATTTTTTTCTATAAACGTACAAACTACATGTGATGCTAGCCCCAAAATAACAAATATTGTGGCCCGGTGGCCAGGATCTGCTCATGATTCAAATATATTAAGCAATTCGAGGATATACTCACGGTTTGAAAGTGGTGATTTCGGTAACGGTTTAATTATTGCGGATAGTGGATACCCGAACAAAAAATTTCTGATAACTCCTTTGACAAATCCGATGACTCCAGAAGAAAATTTATTTAATGAGTCTTTAATTAGAACACGTTGTACCGTTGAAAGAAGTTATGGAGTATGGAAAAGGCGCTTTCCTATTTTATCTCTTGGAATTCGTTTGAACCATCGAAAAGTCCAAAGTATAATTGTAGCTACCGCAGTCTTGCATAATATTTGACATATCATCTGCTGTGGATTTCGTGCTAACAGTTCCTAGAAACACACAACAGGAATCATCAAATGTAAATAACTCAACAAGATCTCTTTTAGTAAACCATTATTTTAAAGATTTACTTCGTAGTGAAAGACGGTATATATAGTTAATAAAATGAGTTCATATATATTTTGTGTTTTCATTTAAAGTCATTCATGTAAATACTTCTCTTAATAGCTATAGTTAAATGTATTATATATCCATTAAAATATCACATATAAATGCATTCATCTGCGAGTATTTTTTGTACGTTAACATTATTGAACAAAAAAGGCACATTCTTGGTATTATTTTATATAGTAACTATTTACATATCTATGTATAACAAAATTTGTTTAATAATCTTAATACTAAGTAAACTGAGGAGGTACAAATTCAAGTCTTTTAATTCATTTCATTGGTATTAATTTATATAGTAACTATTTACATATCTAAATTTGTCTAAATTGTCAACAAACATCAGCTGTTGTCTTATCTAGATAAAGAAAAAAACAATGTTGCCTTACAAAATGGCCAATGCTAACTGCGGCCTTAAACTTGCACTGAAAAACAACTGTCCAGTTTAAACTTAGTTTAAATTTAATCTGAGTTTAACTAAACTCCGTTTAAACTGAGTTTAAACCAGCACTGAAAAACTGGCCCTTAATGTCAAATTTCTGTAGGTGATTTACATCGCCAGCCATTCGCAAGCCAATCGCTAGCCAATCAGAACGAAGCCCTTTGACGTTCAGTCCAGCAAAGCGAAAAAATCAGCTGGCTCCTTAATACCACCTTGTTAAATTCGCCTTGAAAGTGATTGTATTTTTCGATTTATAAAAATGGCTGAACAGCGTAGTCTATTGCTAGCACTCTCTAGCACACGCGATTTCTTGGCTCTAACATTCGAAATATTGCCGTTTATTCTAACATTAGGAAACTACGTCAAAATGCGAGTGTGTTGGTAACAGCTGGAAAAGTTGTTGGTATTTGTGAAATGAATTCGCCTTGGTTACCTCTGTCTTGTAACTCTGCAAATACACGAACTTGAAAGCAAGTTGAAAGTAAGTTGAAAACCGTGACGTAGGCTGCACGCAACTTGATAGTCAATTTTATTTTCAAGATGCCGTTGTCAAGGAAACAACTTAAAATTCTTGCCTCACTGAAGGTGCACCAATAAATTTATAAGTTAACCGAAAAAGAAAAAAAACGGAATGTTTTAAGAAAATATTGGATGAAGGCCTTATTAGGCTGTTCGAAGAGATTTTAGTTTTTTTTTCACATCTTCCACAGAAAGATTCTTATTCCATAGAACTTCATGGCTTTTGTATAGTTTATAAATCGCAACACTTCGCAATTTTTATCAATTATATTCATTTGTAAATTGCGGTAAAATATATGCACAACAAGACACGACAAAATATATGCAAAATTTGTGATCAGCCGTTTAACTTGACCATCAAGTTGAAAGCGAATTAAAAGGAAAATTGAATTCAAGTTCATGTTCAAGTTCGAAAAATGTAAGTGGATTGGTAAATTGAAAGGCAAATTGAATGAAAACTTGACCGTGTAACTGGCAAGTAATCTATCGTTCTGGGAATGGCACTGTCCAAGGCGGATTCAATGAGGTGGCGTTGAGGCATTGTGTATAATAACAAATGAGATATCTTTTCGATAAACGTCAAAATTTGGAACAGCTGAGATCACCTGTTTTTGCAAAGTAAATTCGCAACCCTGGCGTTCCTCGTATATTTTACCCGAATGCAGGGACGGATACAGGGGAGGGGTTCTGGGTGTCTGGATTCCCCCCAAAAAATCGGTAGTCTCAGAAAATTTCAACCGTGTTTTCAAATTCGTAGCACACACAAAAACTCACTCTAGACAAAAAAATTAAAAATTATTACCCAGTAACTGGAATACAAAGAAATGATTTTTTGCCGAAAAGTATATTTTATTCTAAAAGTTTATGACTTATCAAACCGCATTCGTAATATGCAATTTTACAAACACATTTACCGAATTTTTCAAATCAGTGTTACGTTGCCAGTCACGGTGGCTCCGAGTGAACGGTCTTTATCTATTTTACGGAGATTGAAGACGTATCTCGAGATATTGAGGTTACTAGTGACCTAGATATTTTGGCAAAGAAAAAGAGGAGAATCGATGAAGCACTTTAAACCCCTGACGTTTTATGATTCATCTGATTCAAATTATATCATAGCCTATCGATGGCTTTATAAAAATGCATTCAACATTTTACCCAATATTATTATATCTATGTTTATAATGGATATGAATCGAATATCTCAAAATATGTAAAATATCCTTAAAAATTGAAACCCGGCCCCCCCAAAATATTTTCAGATCAGCTTTTTCCAACTTCGGGCCATTCGTAATTGTCGACATATTGGCGGCCAGCTTAGGTACCCTGTCAAACGCCATCTTAGGTATCCTGTCAAAAGCAACTGACAAATAAGATATCTCACTTGTTGTTATACACAATGCGTTGAGGCGCCAGCTGGTTTTTTCGCTTTGGTGAGCATTATGTCAAACTGCTTCGATCTGATTGGCTGCCAATATAAATGTCTGATGGTATTTGACATAATGCTCACCAAAAAGCAAAAACAAAAAATACATTTTGGTTTTTTACTTATATGCAGCTACCGCCACCTTATTGAAGGTTCAATTAGAGGTACCATACCATAACGCCATAACCATAATCGTAGTCATAACCATAACCATATTTAAGCAATCGATTAGTGGTGCCATAACCATAACAGCTGATATTTGCAATAAACTGAAAGTAAATAAAAATTTAGTAAAGTATGTAAAACGCGGACGCAAAATATAAATTAAAACTCATCAAAACAAAATAAACTGCACACGAAGAACAAAAATATCACAATAAACAAGGCGAATCAGCAATCATTTGTTTATGGTTACGGCAAAAACCAAAATTCAGTTGGTCGCTATGGTTATGGTTATGGTATGGCACCACTAATCGATTACAGTGTAACCCATAAGGTTGGTTGGATCAGCTGTTTTCTAAGTTATGGTTATGTCACCTCTAATTGAACCTTGAATCCACCTTGGCACTGTCATTGTAGGGAATATTGCGATAAGTAACCGGATATACTGTGCCCATAACTAACGATTGCCACATTCAAATAAATACAGTCAGCTGTCTCTTCTGACACCAGTTGAAGAATGAGAAAATGGGGATGTTTATTGATAATTTCTTTGTTTTGGTTTTTATTGGCTGGTTCGGATGGTGTCTTCCCTATAGTGCTGTAAATTTGTTGAGGCATAATGCTAAGAAAGTCGAAACTGTTGAGGTCAAACATTCAATTCATCAGTTGCACATGTAGACAATTGTAAGCGAAATTGGTTTCATACATGCAGAGATCGAAATTGCAATTTTAATTATATAACCTTCAACGCATTCCCAAAGCCTTTGATGTGTAATTTCAATGCTTGCAAGTTCAAATGCATCCACATGCCATTTTGTTGCTCTTTATTAGCAGTTATACACATGCATCTAAACTTATTTTAATTCTATTCTTCTATAGAACATCTGCCGGAAGCAACACAAACTGTGGCCAACGAGCTTTCTTTACCTTCAATGATCTTACGAACAAGAATCGGGAATATGTCAAAAAGGAATTGATTGGGTAAGCATGAATATATGCACGTTTTGCATCGCATCTCCTTAAAGAAAATTGGGTTTTTTTTGCAGCTACTCGATGCAAGAAATGTACTCTGTAGTCGCTGATGTGTCAAACTACTATAAATTTGTGCCATATGTGAAGAAATCATTGGTCCATAGTCAAGTGAAAGATAGTTTTAAGGCTGATCTTATTGTCGGTTTCCCACCACTTAATGAACGATATACGTCGACTGTTTCCATTAAATCTCCCGCACTCGTGAAATCTGTTTGTAACGATGGTAGATTGTTCAACTATTTGCTAAACGATTGGCGCTTTAGCCCTGGACTTAAGGATATTCCACAATCTTGTGTTGTCGATTTCAAAGTAACTTTTGAATTCAAATCACTTCTACATAGTAATATTGCAAATATATTTTTCGATTTGATTTGTGATCAAATGGAGAACGCTTTTGTGGCGGAAGCTGAACGACGATACGGCCCACCTTCGATTAAATCACATATATTGTCTTGGCGAAGATCCTGACAAAAGCAAGATGGGCATATTAGACATGCATAAGTAATATCGTGTTCAAGAGCCAATTTGTGATTGTTCTTATTTATTTATTTTTGAAGATTACCGAAGAAATTAAAAAAAAATATAGAGCTTTGTGAAGCTTATATGTATACTTAAGAATTAATTTTTGATACACATACATATGTGTGTAAAGTTTCCAAATAACATTGTTTTGTCCAAAAGATCTGCTATATACTCATAAGTAAAACAAACAAATAGACCTCTTGCATCCAAATTATAAATTGTACATATAAAAATAGCTCTTTCTATCAAAAGTAATACTTTTACAGCTAGTTTCACCAGCTCAATATTTTATTGGAACAACCTTTTTTATATTCGACCATTTTTACAAATCAAAAACTAATATTCTTAATTTAAATTCTTTTGAAGAAACCATTTTATTGTTATACGTACAATTGTTAAGTTTAAATTGGTAAGCATATTGTAAAAACATATTTTAAAACAAAATATAAACTCAAATATGTTAGTTCATTTTGTTGCAAATAATTTACAATGATAATTAATTTTATCAGTACATGTTTGAAAGCCTCGGTCCGTTTCGCTAACAAAAGAACGTACAGTACAAAGAAGATGTACCTACGTCCCGTTTCATTCTCCTAACAAAATATCTTTGCCTTTTTTACTATACCGAAACGAATTCGAACTTCGTTGATTGATAATAAAATAAGCCGATATAACTTGCCAGAACGACACGCCATACATCTTTTTTATACCCGCGCACTTGTGTACAAGGGTATTATAACTTTGTTCACATAACGGTTGCTTGTAACAGCATAACGGAATCAAGATAGATATAGACATATATATACCAAAATGTTCAGAATGAAAAGAGAAGTCGATTTAGCGATGTCTGTCGGTCAGTCCGTCCGTCCGTGCAGACGATAACTTGAGTAAAAATTGAGATATCTCAACGAAACTTGGTAGGTAGATTGTCTTTGACCCAGAGCAGGTTGGTGTTGAAAATGGGCAAAATCGGACAGTAACCACGCCCACTTTCCATATAACGGCAATTGTCGAAAATGCAAAAATTGCTATATTTCAGTATCTATGGAAGCTAATTTGCTCAAATTTGGTATCTATTGTTGTATTCGAGCAGGAAATCCGACTGTATCAAATTCTTTACAGGGGGCGTGGCCCACTTATGAGTTCATATGTATGTATGTATGTATATATATGGAACCACCCACCCGATTTTGTTCAAATTTGGTATACGTATGACACACTATGCCTACTTAAGCGATATTTATCTGACCATAACCACGCCCACCTGCCATATAACGGTAATTTTCTAAAACACTAAAAATCGGACATTTCAATAAATGTTGAAGGGAAATATCTTCAATTTAGTATGTGGTATTGTATTGCAGCCAGAAATCCGACTATATGAGATCATAAGTATGTCTGGAACTTCTTTATCGATTTCGTCTAAACTTGGCACACATGTTAGATTATACCTAGTTAATTAAAAAATTTAGCTGAAAGCGTGCGCCGGGTATATAAAGTTCGATCGAACTTAGCCACTTCTTTACTTGTTGTTATACAGTTTCTTTGCGAAAACAACGCTTTTTTTGATAAACTATCTCATATTGAATAAATTTTTCCGTTGGTTAAATGCAGGGCCGCCAAGAGAAACGCCGAGCCCCCCGTTATATTTGATTAAGTACGGTTCGTCGCGACAGTTGTAGCACACAAAATATTTGAAACCAAGCCGACCGAATTTTCTAAGATTGGGGGTGTCCGGCAGCCTAAGTGGGGTTAGGTCGCCGAAATAACAGTCCTTGGTCGGATGAACTCCGAGTCACTTCGGTAGCGTAGAACCGACTGTTGTGGAAGTCCTCAAGTCGCTCGCCGGCAGCACTTGGGGCAAAGACAAAGAAACGTTGTTGGCAACATACAAGGCGATTGGCCGGCCGGTTCTAAATTATGCCGCGCCAATTTGGTCGCCTGGAACTAGCAGGACTCAGTGGTCAAGACTAGAGACCTGTCAGAACGCCGCACTCAGGACAGTGACGGGATGTCTCCTGATGACGCCTGTGGATCACCTCTACCATGAGGCTAACGTGCTCCCAGTGCAAGAGCACAACATTATGCTCACAAAGCAGTTTATACTGGGATGCCACCGTCCGGGGCACCCCAATAGAGACCTGCTCGCGCTGGAGCCGGCACCCAGGGACATCTCTCACAACTGACGGACGAGGTCCAGACATACGTACACCGACCGCTGGACCCAAAGACGTACCGACAGGCTCTGGACAGCATCCACAGGGAGTCGGTGTCCAAACACATCGACACCTGCCCTGTGAGTGCAGTCCTGGGAGTCCAACCACCACCCATTGCAGCTGAGGAGTTCCAGCTGCCTCGTGAGACCCGCGTTACTCTGGCCCAGCTCAGATCTGGATATTGTAGCAGGTTAAACTCCTACCTATCCAGGATCAACCCCGACACCCCCAACACGTGCCCGGCATGTGAAGAGTCTCCGCACGACACCAATCACCTATTCACATGCCCGGCCAAACCTACTCAACTAACACCCCTCTCCCTATGGTCCGACCCTGTTGAAACGGCTCGTTTCCTGGACCTTTCGTTAGTTGAGCTTGACGATAACGATTGAGGGAGTCCGCCAACCCAGTGGGGTGTAGCTAGCCGCTACAACAACAACAACAACCGAGTTTTCTATTCGATTTATCCAAATTCACAGATTGAATTCTTGAAATTCGCTAGGTATTCCCCTCTCTCGACGGGCCTGGTTAAATGACATCAAAATCTAATTCGATCCAACTAGTTTTCGGTATGGTAAAATAATACGAGATATTTCACCACTGGAAAGGGAAACGCCGTGAAACTCATTTGTAATGTGCCTGTGACGTGACGTAATTGCGTGCCAGAATACGGAGTCAAAAGGGTGAAGTGTTCAATGGTAAATTGTTGTTTAAATAATTGTTTAACATGTTTGGTTTGAGGCAAGGTGGATTCAATAAGGTGGCGGTAACCTCATATAAGTAAAAAACCAACACGTATTTTGTTTTTTTTTTTTTGGTGAGCATTATGTCAAATACCATTAGAAGCCAATCAGAACCAAGTAGTTAGAAATAATGCTCACGAAAGCCAAAAACCCAGCTGGCGCCTCAACGCCACCTTATTGAATCCTTCTTGGTTTGAGGACATAGATAATATCTTTGTAATATGATACGAAACTCTCTTTCGCTGCTACTGAATTGGTCCCCTGAACTCACGGTTTGAGCTAGCAACAATACCGAATCAGGGGACCACGAACAGCTGATACACAAAAGGACGTGCTACCAGAGGGAAATGCGTGAAAAAAGCTATCAAATCTGTGCAATTTTATTTGGATAAAAAATAGAGTTGATGTTATTATTTTACGAAAAGTTGTGTTTAAATCTCTAAGTAAAGAAATAAATTTCATAGTTTAGTAATAAAAAGTACTGAGGTTTTATGGGCATCGGCTGGTTGGCATAGATTCATATGCTGATTTTCTTAATATCTTTTTAAGTGGGGCTGCTTCTATGTTGACATTGGCTGAATGTGGGTACTGATTATTAAAGAGTTCTGTTTTACTGCGGGATACTTTCCAATTCGCTTGTTTTTCTTTAAATCTTCCTATACATTTTTTTTCAATATGGGTGTTTCCATTGTGTATAAAAATTGGAAAGTGATCGCCTGCGATGAGTTGGGATGGACAACTCCAGGACAAGCAGTCTGCCAAATCACTTGAAGCCATGGATACATCCACTGAAGTAAGTGTGTTCCTAGTGTTCAGAAGCGTTGGTGCCCCGTTATTTAGGATTACTAAATTTCGATCATGTGCGAATGTTTCCCACATATTCCCACTTCTTGAATTGTATTGGGATTCCCAGAGAGTATTCTGCGCATTAAGGTCTCCTACAATTATGTGATGCCCTGAATTTATTGTTGGTAAGTCTTACAACAGCTGCTGCGTTAGGGGAGTGTAAGTTTCTTTGTAGATGTTTGTAATGTGTAAGTCTTTTAGTCCGTGTATGGTTATGGTTTGGTGCAAGAGTTGATTGGTGGATGTCCTGTGATTTGAAGCGTTTTTAATTAAAATTGCTATTCCTGATTTTGCGTAAGTTAGTTGTTTGTTGTAGTGAAAGATTTGATAGTTGGGTAGATGAAGGAATTGTTTGTTTTTGTTAATTATATGAACTTCCTGTAATAATATGATATCTGGCTTGTGTGTGGAAGTTAGGTATTCAAGTGCAAACTCATTATTGATAAATCCCTGAATGTTCCATTGTATTATTAATAGATTTAAACCGATATCCATTTGCGGTATTAAGAAAATGAATTAATTGTTTTCAGTGTACTTCGGTAGTGTGCTTTTGTATGTGTTTGGTGTGATGATGACGTTTAGGTTAGGAAAATTGTTGTAAAGCTCTCTACTTGGAGAGAATTCTCTACAATTAGGTCTGTACTCGTACTTCTACAGTAAGAATTGTCCAGTGAAGAAATTTCTTAGAATTTGACAACGTTCGCTCTCAGAGTGAAAACTATACCAAAAAGTACAAGAACGGAAAACCAGTAAAAACTTGCAAATTTGACGAACAGCTGATTAAATTTTTCTCCTCATCCAAATATACAAAATGAAAAACGTTATATTAGTGTTTTCCTGAAACATTCCACTAACGAAGCTTAACCAAAGGAACTTCTACTTGCTTCTTGCAAGTTTGATACCCACATTTAATAATTTTCGCCTTTAAAACACTTAAACAAAAATTTCGTATATGGATATCCAAATTTCATTCAGCTGCTTTTGATCAGCTGTTTTTCCTACTTGCATGTTTTTACTGGCAAAAATTTGTCCAGTAAAAATTATCAACTTCCCCTCAAAATGAAATGTCAATTCGCTCTCTCGATTTCCCCTACTTTGCAAGTTTCTGCAAGTTTTTGCGTACAAGAACGCCACTTCGAGAACACTACTATTATCTTCCATGTGTGAGTCGCTGTGTTTGGTGATGGTGTTAGTTTTTTGCTCTTTTTGTTTTGTTGAATTTTCGACAGTCATTTGTGTGTTTCTGATAGTGTCTGCGTTTGTTATCGTAATTTGTTCATTGCTATCAGTATTAGGTCCATTCCTTTACTTTTCCTGTAAGTTCCTAAAAAGTGTCAAAATGCAAGAGAGTAAGGTAAAAACGCTCTCTAATAGAGAATTACATGAAAAAGCACGATTTAGAAAATACAGAGGTTGCGCCTTCCGCAAACCGCTATTCGCTCTCAGCAAATTTGACAGAATCAGCTGTTTATGCTACGTCACAGAACGCGGTTAGTTTTGTTTGTATGTTTGTAAGCATACAGTTGTTTGTAATTAAATTCAATGCTTAAAAGCAATTTTATTTAAAATAAAGTTATTAAACATGAAGTGCGCAGTGTTAAGTGTTAAATCACAGAGTCTATCAATGATACGGGGCTATAAACACGCTAAAAGTGATGTGAAAGTGTAGCTGTGCGCACTTGGTAGCAATTTAAGCTTCTTGTGTCTCCTAATGCTGCAATGCAGTTTTTTTCAAAGCATCCAATCAAACACAGTGCATAAATGAAGTTATTTGAATATATGTAAATATGTGGCATAAAGTGCCGAAATTTGTAAAAACTTTAAAATTTAGAAATCCTAGCAGAACCTAACCTCACATTTTTGTTTACAATTTCTTTCGATTCTCAGAAAAACCATGTTCGTGACGTTGCACGCATTTTGCTTCACATCATTTTTCGTCGGGAAGGCGCAATCTTGTATTCTATCGTTCTTGATGAAAAAGTACGGGAATGCAAAAAACCATTTTTTTTAGTCCAAGAAGCGAATCTCAGAATGTTTATACCAAAAATGTTAATAAAAACACTTAAACGCAAGCAAAACTATCACAAGAACTTAAGATTTTATTTATTACTTTAGCACTTTCCATTTTTACTGAAATGTTAAATTTTTTACACAAATTTTGTAATTTTCTTTATTTTGTGCTTTTACAACAATACTGCTAGCAGCGGATTTTGACACTTTTTGGATATTTACAGGCAAAAAAACTTCTGACTAAATCCTGTAACTTCGGACAAAAAAAGAGTCGCAGTTACTCTCTCAAGTGCGCTCTCAGTTACAGTTTTTTTGAGTACGGGAATGCTTTTTGGACTAAATCCTGTAAAAAACTGTAAAAATTCTCTACAATTAGGTCTGTACTCGTACTTCTACAGTAAGAATTGTCCAGTGAAGAAATTTCTTAGAATTTGACAACGTTCGCTCTCAGAGTGAAAACTATACCAAAAAGTACAAGAACGGAAAACCAGTAAAAACTTGCAAATTTGACGAACAGCTGATTAAATTTTTCTCCTCATCCAAATATACAAAATGAAAAACGTTATATTAGTGTTTTCCTGAAACATTCCACTAACGAAGCTTAACCAAAGGAACTTCTACTTGCTTCTTGCAAGTTTGATACCCACATTTAATAATTTTCGCCTTTAAAACACTTAAACAAAAATTTCGTATATGGATATCCAAATTTCATTCAGCTGCTTTTGATCAGCTGTTTTTCCTACTTGCATGTTTTTACTGGCAAAAATTTGTCCAGTAAAAATTATCAACTTCCCCTCAAAATGAAATGTCAATTCGCTCTCTCGATTTCCCCTACTTTGCAAGTTTCTGCAAGTTTTTGCGTACAAGAACGCCACTTCGAGAACACTACTATTATCTTCCATGTGTGAGTCGCTGTGTTTGGTGATGGTGTTAGTTTTTTGCTCTTTTTGTTTTGTTGAATTTTCGACAGTCATTTGTGTGTTTCTGATAGTGTCTGCGTTTGTTATCGTAATTTGTTCATTGCTATCAGTATTAGGTCCATTCCTTTACTTTTCCTGTAAGTTCCTAAAAAGTGTCAAAATGCAAGAGAGTAAGGTAAAAACGCTCTCTAATAGAGAATTACATGAAAAAGCACGATTTAGAAAATACAGAGGTTGCGCCTTCCGCAAACCGCTATTCGCTCTCAGCAAATTTGACAGAATCAGCTGTTTATGCTACGTCACAGAACGCGGTTAGTTTTGTTTGTATGTTTGTAAGCATACAGTTGTTTGTAATTAAATTCAATGCTTAAAAGCAATTTTATTTAAAATAAAGTTATTAAACATGAAGTGCGCAGTGTTAAGTGTTAAATCACAGAGTCTATCAATGATACGGGGCTATAAACACGCTAAAAGTGATGTGAAAGTGTAGCTGTGCGCACTTGGTAGCAATTTAAGCTTCTTGTGTCTCCTAATGCTGCAATGCAGTTTTTTTCAAAGCATCCAATCAAACACAGTGCATAAATGAAGTTATTTGAATATATGTAAATATGTGGCATAAAGTGCCGAAATTTGTAAAAACTTTAAAATTTAGAAATCCTAGCAGAACCTAACCTCACATTTTTGTTTACAATTTCTTTCGATTCTCAGAAAAACCATGTTCGTGACGTTGCACGCATTTTGCTTCACATCATTTTTCGTCGGGAAGGCGCAATCTTGTATTCTATCGTTCTTGATGAAAAAGTACGGGAATGCAAAAAACCATTTTTTTTAGTCCAAGAAGCGAATCTCAGAATGTTTATACCAAAAATGTTAATAAAAACACTTAAACGCAAGCAAAACTATCACAAGAACTTAAGATTTTATTTATTACTTTAGCACTTTCCATTTTTACTGAAATGTTAAATTTTTTACACAAATTTTGTAATTTTCTTTATTTTGTGCTTTTACAACAATACTGCTAGCAGCGGATTTTGACACTTTTTGGATATTTACAGGCAAAAAAACTTCTGACTAAATCCTGTAACTTCGGACAAAAAAAGAGTCGCAGTTACTCTCTCAAGTGCGCTCTCAGTTACAGTTTTTTTGAGTACGGGAATGCTTTTTGGACTAAATCCTGTAAAAAACTGTAAAAAATTTTAAAAAAACTGTAGATAAGGAATGGACCTATTCTTAGGTGTGCCGTTAACTGCTGGAGGTTTATTGTTTATTGATTTGGTTTAGTTTGGTTTTTAATTTTTTGTTTCATTTTGCTTCTCTGGTTTTTTTGTTATGTTGGAGTTGGTGTTTTTACCATTTGTCCTAATGTAGGTTTTGTTGTTCGTTTTGCGAACGGTTCGATTTGGTAGGCAAATGGGTTGCTATTGTGTATCTTTCATGCTTCTCGTACTGTGCATCGACGTTCAATTTTAATTTTGTTGACTGCTTTGTGTGTTTAGAAAGCTAAGGCAAGCTGGATCATACGATGAGTGTGTATTTTTCGTGTGAAGGGGGGTTGGCGCACTCTTTGCATAGTTCTATATTTCTGCACCTATTTTTGGTGTGTCCAAGCCTTTAGCAGTTGCGACATCTCATTGGGTTGGGTATATATTCATCTACTCGAACTCTTTCCCATCCAAACTTAATAGTGTCTGGTCTGCGAATCAGGTCGAACGTGAGAATTGCTGCCAGGTTGGTATCAATTGGTCTCCAGATTTTTTCATAATTTTTCTAACTTCGACCACTTTTTGGTTGGTTAGACCTTCAACTAATTCTTCTTCTAAAAGATTAATGATGTTCCTAGAAAAGATTCTTCCTTGTGAGGTGTTAAGTCCTTTGTGTGAAGTTATTTTGACCGGAATAAGGCCAATGTGGGTGGCTTTTTGGAACTTCTCGGCTGCTTTTAAGTTTAGGGTTTTAATTATCAAATCTCCAGACCTTAGTGATGATACTTCAGTGTAGTCGGTGCATAAGTGTTTCAGTCCTTTGTCAATTTGAAAAACGTTGTATGACGAAAGAGCGCGGATTTAATCCCCAACTTTTGGTCCAACTGCAGTTGCTACGAGATATCGTTGGATGTGATCATCGTTGTGCTTAACTTGAGGGAGGGGCACGAAGTCGTCAGGTCTTACGCGTTTGCCACGTGGGTTAATGCCCGAGCCAAGTAACCGAAACCTGTTTGAAGAGGGGGGTCAACCCCGTTCATTTTTACCCTGCCCTGGTTTTCAACTGTTTAGCTCTGCAACACTTCCAATCAACAAGTAGTGAAGTAGTATGCGAGGATATGAAATACAGAAAGAACACTAGCTTTTGCCTAATCACAAGAGAAAAAACGAGTTGAAAGACACGTCTTTACGCGGTGATTGCCTGAGCTAAACTGTGGCGAGAAAAATATGTTTAAACAATTCTGTGACGATATCTAACACAGTTATTGAGATATAGCACATCTTTCTTAGTTTAAAATAACTCCTAATATCAAATATAACCCAATTTCCTTTAATAGATTGTGAGGACTAAATATCCGCCCTCCTGAATTTAGCCCACACGGTCAACACAGCAACGTGTCAACATAGCAACACTCCTTGGCACGCCGTCACCATAGCAACGTAACCGTAATGTCATACGATCGACCAGCTCACCATCACCATAGCAACGCAACCGTAATGTCATACGATCAACCAGCACAGATCACGCTGCCTATAAAAGGATCGTCATGGCACCAGCGAGGGGAGTCAGGACGGAACTGTGGTCGTGGCAAGACAGCCAAGCTTTGGAAACGGGAAACTAGCCAAATCTTGGAAGCCCCTTGGTAGAAGCGCTGTGGGCTGAACACAAGTGGGGAAACGGTCAACTAGCCCCATCTTGTGCTTAGACCATAGTCGAGTCAAATCTACAACGCCGTGGATTGAGTGCGAGTGGGGAAACGGGAAACTAGCCCCATCTTGCGCTGAATGCTCGGTCGGGGCTAAGGTTGAGAGCCGGGGCTGGCATAAGTGGGGAAACGGGCAACTAGCCCCATCTTATGCTAAAACCACGCTTTCCGGCCAGCGCAAAGCTTTACACGCCACAGTCTACTGTGATACGCGCAACAACGGCGTAGACGTCGTACAGTAGTACAGAGCCGCCAGCAGCCAACCACAGTACAGCGCCACCAGCATAGACTTCAGCAGTCAACCGCAGCACACAGTACAGTGACGCCAGAATGCCGCCTGCAGCAACGCCAGCAGCCTGCCGCAGCACACAACACAGAACCATCAGAATAGCGCTTGCCAAGCCGTCGCCCAGCGCCATCAGCGACTGAAGTACCGGCGGCAGAGCGCTGCCAGAATAGCGCCTGCCCCGCCGTCGCCCAGCAACAGAGAATTATCAGACGTCGTCAGACAGCACAGCGTCGACCGAATCACGCCCGCTCCGACGTCCGAAGCAACAGAGGTATCCGCAGAGACACAACGGTTCATAGTACCGTTAGTAATTTTAAGTCATAGTTAATATTTATAAGGAATTATTAAATTACGAATTAAATAAATAGATGAAATATAAGAAAAAGTACTATTTGCAGTGGCCCATACAATATAAATTTATTGTTACGAACCCTGGGCACGGCGAGTATACCCCAGCAATAAAAAAGAAGAACCGGGTCCGCCATAGCGGGAAAAGCTTCGTTACAAGATACCGAAAAAACGAAGTTTTTGCGTTTTGGATAAACCAATTTTTACTCAAGTTATTGTAACCACGGACAGACGGACCGACAGTCAGGGCTAAATCGATTCCTCTTTTCCTCTTCCATTCTGTGTACAAGTACGCTCGGGTATAAAAATGTGATATGTACATACATACATACATACATATGTGCCTTTCATATGAATTCCCATCA
This sequence comes from Philophylla caesio, assembly GCA_963971545.1. Classification (NCBI taxonomy): domain Eukaryota; kingdom Metazoa; phylum Arthropoda; class Insecta; order Diptera; family Tephritidae; genus Philophylla; species Philophylla caesio. The sequence goes on from OZ020606.1 coordinate 75,771,521, forward strand.
TTCTCAAAAGTGTGGCGTGTGAATTTTCAGTTCGTTTTTCTGCTGATAAAAAAGAATAAAAATATTTTTGTTACTCGGCGTTTTTATTTGTAATTTTTTTTCTCAAAATTCACGGTCCTTGAGAACAACAAATGTCTGTTCACAGTTTGGCAGTTGTTACCTTAACTATTATGTTTTAATTCTTTAAGTGCTTTATTTTATTTTTCTATTAGTCGTTACATTAGTTTCATTACTACAGTGCCTAAATTAATTATTGTATCGTTTCATGTGGATTCATTAATTTCCAGTTTAAAAATGCTTAAACAGAGGAAAATAATAGGGTACTTCCCACTTAGCTTGGTAGTTGTAACTCATTATTAAGTATTTTCTGCATATGTTTGTTATGTATATTATTTTTGTAGAAATGTTTATCGATATTTTTCTCAAGTCAACCAACAATACAATTGAGAATATACTTTGTGCTTTTTTGAGCGATGATTCACATCTGCTCTGAAAAAGTTTTAGATAATTTTTTAAAACTCTTTATTGGTTTCTTACAATCGTAAACAAAACAAGTCAGGAAAGCAAAATTCGTGCGAAACCGAATTTTATATACCCTCGCGATGTATTTTTGTATGGGCGGTGCCACGGTCTTATTTAAAAATTTCATAAAAACCCATTTTTTTTTCACACCACAGGAAATATAAAATATTACCCAATTTGTTCCAAAAGATACCGACAAAACAAAGTTTTTGAATTTGAAAAAAATTTCGCTATATGGAAAGTGGGCCTGGTTATGGTCTGATTTCCAAACTTTTTGACGGTGATACTAGTGATATCAAGGACAATATGTTTACCAAATTTAGTGACCATACCGTAGTAACACCTACTTTTCAAAATTTCAATTTTTTATAATTTGTTCCAATAGATATTGAAAAAACGAAGTTTTTAGTTTTTAAAACTTCCGTTATATGGAAGGTGGGCGTGGTTATTTTCCGATTTAAAATTTTTTTGGTGATAACAACAGCGATATCAAGGACAATATGAGTACCAAATTTAGTGATAACTAATACCGTTATTGAGATACAGACATTTTTTCATAAGTGGGCGTGGCAACGCCTTTTTTTTTCAAAATTTCATAAATATCCAGTTTCTTTGTTTAAAATAGTACGCTCTAATAGATACCGAAGAAGTTATTGACCGATGTCGACCATTTTCAATACCAACCCTGGCCAAAGAGCCATCTATGTATGTACATACATACATATGTATGTACCAAGATTCATTAAGAAATCTCAATTTTTACTCAAGTTATCGTTAACACGGACAGACAGTCAGGGCTTAATCGATTCCTCTTTTCATTGTAATCATTTTGGGAAGTAAAGAATACGGACCGTTGAGCTAGAAAAAAGAAAAAAAGTGGGCGTGGTCCGCCCCTTTTTACCGATTTCAGTGGTATAATTTTTTTTTGGTGCAAACTAATAGGGGGTGTGTTAGGAAGGGGTAAAGGGGGAAATTTCAATATTTTGAAAAGCTGATATTTCAAAAACTATTTATCCGATCTACCTTGTGAAGACGATGTGTTTTTTTTTAATTTTTAATGCTGTTTTATTTAATTTTTAAACCCACGTATACAACAGTATTTCCGTGCGGATTATCTTTCCACGTGATCAGCCTACGTCCGCATTTAAAAAAAAATAACCCTGGCCGGACAAACTCCGGCTACGCCATCAACAGTATTTCCGCGCAGAACACCAATAGTTTTTGAGGCTGTCATGCAGCGGCCATCAATGACCAAGTTACCATTTCTATTAGAAAGTTATGAAACAACCCCGTATAAAAGCAGCCATATTAATGCATTCAAGTTATTTTTGATTGGGCATTTAAAACAAACATGCACCAAAAATTAATTGCTAATGTATTAGCATAATTTAAAAAAATGGTTTGCTCATCTCCTTCTCTCTCGAGTAAAAAAGTCTTGTTTCATGCATCATGATGATGACACGAGATGTGTAAGGCTCTTTGAGTGGAACTCGATGTAGCAGTTGGCGCTAAAGTTATCACCGGGCGGAAAATATATCATACGATTTTCTTTACCACAATGCCAAGTAAATAAAAACAATATTACTTGTTTAACAGCAACACAGACGTCACACCGATTCTATACAATATACTTGTCATCACCTGCAAAGCTATTGAGAATAATTACAGTATGCTTTCCTGTTACAAGACATTACATCCGTGTTTCGGTTTGTGCCCAGACCAAAAAAAAATTGATTACAATTTAGGGCCTTTATTTTGCGACTAATGAATGTCAACTGGCTCTATTGGAGAATAAAGACCGCTTACTGAGATGGATAAGAGGAAATATTCGTACATTAATTCAATTTCTAACAGATACGCACTCATGATTACTTTTTCTCTACTTTGTAGATACATACGGGTTTTAGAAAGGTGTAAATACTCAAGATATACATATATATATAAGCTCTAATCTAGTACTAATTGTTTTTACATTTAACAGTGTAACAACGCGTATTTATTTACTATTTAAATAATTTTACATTTAGTTTTACATATGATTCAATCTAGTAAGTGTTTAATCCTTATATAAATAATTATAAAAGTAAAAACAACGTTTTAAGTATCCTTGTTTTTTCCCTAAACGTTTAGTTCATCTGACTTTAAGAAACAATTTATTAAACTAATTGTGTAATACTTAGCTAAAAACAAAATTAGATGATTTATTATCAATAGACGGATAGAGTAGATGTTTAAAGCATTCACATTAAATAGTTGGCAAGAACCCTAAGTAAAAAAATTATAAGTACTATCGAATCTTGTAACTGTGCGAAAAAAATACTGGAATTGGAAAGTAGTCTTTGTTTTTGTCAGACTATACAATTTTTAGCATCAGTTTATTTTCAAAAATAATAATATTTTATTAATTAAAGCGTTGAAAAAAATTATTTTCATGCTAAAACCTTAATTAAGTTTCTTACTTTACATATGGGATATAGATTTAGTACTAGGTACAATACTTATAGTAGTCGACCAAGATTTTTACTATTCCATGAACCAATTACTACAGATCACGGCAAACTTGTATTTGTAATTCATTTTGAGAAAAACGTGTACGACGCAGCGCTTTATAAGTTTTTCGTTTTGTATACATTTCATGCTTTGTTTCTATATTCGTGGTGATTTGAATGCGTATAAAACACTTTCCAATGCGGAAACCATATTCCATAAACACTTTCAACTAATTTCCAATCAATTTTAATAAAAAAAATCTTGTTATAATTTCAATAATTCATTACACTCAATCACAGCACTTTTTCAGTGTTGTTGTTTTGTTCTCATCTTTATTATAATTTCGCTTCATTTGATACCAAACAAACTTGGTGTCAGAAGCACTACGTCGCCGGTAGAAAATTACTTTTTTCTCTCACTTCGTATTGCGTGATCTGATATAATTTTGTTCATGCTACTCAGGTGTGTATTCGATTATCGAAAAAAATTAAAATTAGTTTTTTTTTTAAGGAAAAAAAACTAAGAGTTCCTCTTTTTGATGCATGGGAGAAAAAAAACGAAAAACTTAGAATAAAGTTATGTATATACGTAGATACTTATATATGTAAATACCAATGTAAGTATTTCAAAAGAATACTTAATTTAGAAAAAAGTAAAAGTTAAATATCACTCTAAGGTTTTGTAGGCTAAATTTTTATGGCGCTTTCGCCTGTGTTGTCCTCAATTGTGCTTGGCGCGTTTGCCAAACATATAGCCCTTCCAACGTTCAGCCGTTTCCATTAACAACGGATCACTGTCGATTGTAGACAGCAGTAACAATTGACTTACGTGTGTCGCATGATAATCGTCCCGCGCCAAATTCGGTGCGGTACCTGTTTAAGAAATGTTCATTTATTTTATGTATAGTCAAATACGCACATAAATATGTACATAAAGGCGGCCACTAAACGTTCATCGGCGAGTTTTAAGGCGTCCACCCTACAGTTGAGTCCCAATAAATAAGAAAATAATCTCTATCAGCTCTCAGCTTAAGATACACATAATTGAAAGATAAATCTTGGCGCTGATTACATTAAGAGCCACTCTCATGTGTTCAAATGTACATACATACATATTTATATGTATGCATATCAAACCAGCCGTTGTTATAAAAAAAACACCGATTCAAACCCGGCGGTCGAAAAAAGCTTCCTAATTGCTTATACTTCCAATAAAAAATTTGGTGGCGATCGTGTTCTATACAGTGCCGGCGCACAGTCGGAAAAGTATGAAATTACGTGAAACATAGGAATAACATAGGCTGTTTTATTCTAAATCGCTTAAAGCAAAACTATTATATTCTTATTTTCTGTCATGTCTGATATTTGCCACGTTCTCAGTAAATAATAATAATTATAAATAATTAAAAATCGAATAAATTATTCGAATAAATAACTTTTTATATTATTATGTGAGCTACAGGAAATCCTTTTCCCCGACGGTTTAAATTTTTTTTGAATCAAAAAATATGTGAAACCATTTTTTTAGAAAATATTTAAGATGAATATTACTTCGAAGCCAATATTCAAGGTGTAACAATTTTTGAATATTATCCCTTATTTGTTTTTTTTTTCTTTGAGAAACATTACTTTTCAAGGATTCTATCCCATTTTTTTTTTTCATGCATATAAAATAAATGAAGCGCTATGGGTGATTTCTAAATATTTTTTGATTTCAAAATAAAAAATATGAAAATATAGAAATTCCAGGTGTGAGAGCATTGAGTTCCGACTTTACCTTGTTTTGGACCACCCTATTTACATATGTATGTATGTTTTACTTATTTATGTGAACATGCCATACCTAAAGTTAGATGTCGCAGATCATAACTAGTGCCAGAGCCGGTGTCATAAAGCAGTAACATTTTTTTCAACGAATACATGCCTTGATTAAATAGCTTCCCAGCTTCGCGACCTATATTTGATGGCGCTGTAGAATTTAAGTCATATAATCCCAATAGGGAGTAAATAAAACCATTTAGTACGAAAGACGGTGGCGTCGTGGGATATTCCTCATACCTGGGGGAATTTGAAAAAATATTAGGCTAACGCGGTATATAAATACGTATGTACATATGTTTTTAGATATAGAACGTATGTACATACATACATATTTATGTGTGTATTTAAGTCATATAATCCCAATAGGGAGTAAATAAAACCATTTAGTACGAAAGACGGTGGCGTCGTGGGATATTCCTCATACCTGGGGGAATTTGAAAAAATATTAGGCTAACGCGGTATATAAATACGTATGTACATATGTTTTTAGATATAGAACGTATGTACATACATACATATTTATGTGTGTATTTAACTGTGTAAAAAACTACATACATACATATGTATATGTATATGTACTTTTTTCTTCGAAATTGGTTACATTTTTATTGAGATATTTCGGAAATACATATATTAATTCGCTCTACAGTGGTCTATTTTTTTTCAAGTTTTGCATTATTGAGTAGAAAATGCGCAAACAGATTTAAAGAAAAAAATTGGCAACAATCAATGCCATGCCACAGTATACGGCATAACCGAATTTTCTTAAAGCTCTTATTAAAATGTTTTAATATTTGATAAAGCAACTTAACTTAACGCTTTTTTGAAAAATATTGCAATATGAAAAGGGGACGGGGTGATTGTCCGGCTTTGGGCCAAATGTATTTTAATGAATATCTCATTGTCAGCATATGCGTGTTTCTAAAGGTGCATCGATATGCAAATAAACTTACACAAATACATTTGTATATGCCAATTAAATGTTTTAAAAATTATAAATTCGTAAAGATATATCCAATTGCATATAAAATGGAATGTAGTTAGTTGATAGTTGAAATATGCTATGAAATTCGCTCAACTCGCTTACCAGTAATACTTGTCCATAAATTGCGCTAGAACGCCACCCTCCCTCGAGTGTATACGAAATGGTTTGAGGCCCAGGGCCGCCGCTTTCAAATAGCGTTTGTTCCCTCGCGAATGGTAGTAAGCCCGCGACAGTACGGAAATAGCGTGTCCCTGTCCCATAGCCGAGAGCCAGCCTGCTTTGAGTTCAGTGAAGCCGTTTAGACTACGACGAACCGGATTTGGCCAACCACCTGTTTTTAAATCTTGATTGTGGATAAACCATTCAGCAGCATCGTAGAAATGCGCCAAATGGTCATATGTTGAGAGCGTTATATTATCGAAAAAGCCAATACCTAGAAACGCCACCGAAGTGACGCGCAACTCATTGCGTCTCATTTTTGTATGTGACTTTTTGTCATTGCCACTCATCATGCCTTTCTGCACATCGATAAAAAGATCACGTGTTATATGCCGCCACCTGTTCACAGCATTTGTGCCCATGCCGTAGTATATATTCTGCTCTTGCGTGCTCAGCCGCAAATCGGCGGGTATGTAATGCAATATGTAACTTAATTTAGATTCGCGAGACTGTAAAGTTACCATAAGGCTACTGCTGTTTGTAACCAATAAAAGGTCAACACTAAGAACTAGCTCAAATGTTTGGTTGACATCCAAGCGCACAGCGCTGTCATATCCAATGGCAGTTTCGTATTGGATGACGGAGGTGTTGAATTTAGGATGCCAAATGCGTGAAATATTACTGGACTTTGGCGTATGCCAACTGGCCTTATTCGCATCGGCATCCTCGAGCATCTGTGGAAATAATCGGAAAGTTAAAAATAAGTGTTAATCAACGCGCCAACTCCAAAGAATTAACGAAAATGATAAAATATATATGCGTATAATATGCTTTTATATTTTGAAATTGGTAAATATTATTATTAAACAAAAAAAAAAACAGGACAACTTTGATTGTAAAGTAAAATAACTCTTTGGCAATGCTTTCGAAGCTCAAGCTAGAGGTTTAACAAACGCTAACAGAACCCTCCACATAAATTAGAATTTGAATTTTCGAATACAATACCTGAAAATACCATCCCTGTACCTTGATCTAAAAAGGTGCTTAGAACCGTCAGAGGTCGTGCATTCCTTGATCATTCTCGAACGTACCATTAAAGAGCCTGAACCTTAATAGTCGCTGGATTATTAGGCTATGCCCCTCTTGGCCAACGCAAAGGGAGTCGAGTTCGGAAGCTTGGGGGTTAATTATCGTAATTTTGTTCATGGGCCGAACGACACAAAAAACTTGATTTTCAACTTATTCTTGGAGTGCTCTCAAGCGCTTTGGAGAGGGATTATTGTAGAGGTGGGTCTACACCCTTTTTGATGGAAGGACTACGCCTGTGCCCCATCCTCAGTCATGCACACAAATTCCATGTGGCTGTAAAGGAAGGTTCCCCCAACTACAGTAGGGATAAGTCGTTACATTGCATTTATGTAAATTCGGAATCTTTTATCTCCAACAAAAAATATTTTATTTTGTTAGACAGCCCAGTTTCAGACCAAATTACGGAATCTCTTCATATGTTCGGTACAAGACCCCTAGCAAAACAGCGGTATGATTCCTCCGAAGTGAGGACCCGGTTTCTCAACCGTGCAAAAATTATAGCCTATATAATTCCGAAGCAACAACAGTTGTTATAGTTTTACAGTTTTAGTCCGCCCCTCTTGTTCTCAAATGTAAATACCATTTCTCAAACACAGAATATAAATATTAATTTTCACCTTTCTAATATATTATATCTAACATCTTATGCTTACTGCAAAGCAAGCAAAAATAATTTTCTTATATTTCATTTATAATGAAATGTGTTTTTCAAAAAAAAACAAAAACATTTAAACAAAATTTTATTGTGTCAAGCATTTACGTATGTGGACTTAAATTGTTCCATTGGGCACACGTCCCAATTTCCTAAATTTAAGCGGCGTTTTATCGGACCCGACAAATATTGCGAATATATATATTAAAAGATATTCAGCAAAATTTATAAATAGAACTACCTAGGCTTGAAACGGCTTATATTTTCGTTTGAAACGCTTTGGAATTAGAAGTTGTATTATTTATTTACCTTAATTTTTGGTGGAGGTTCAGCTAAGTTTTTACTGTAATGTGCCAACGCAAACTGAGCGATTTGTGTGGGGTAAAAATAGCCGCTCTTTTCCCATTGCGTACTAATGGGTACACCTTCGGCTGCACTTATGCATTTCACACGCTCACGCACCTAAATCCATACAAAAGAAATTAATAAATAAAGTAACAAAAAGTCAACAAATCAAATTTATTATTAAAGATACCTCTACATTGTAGTTTTCGAAATAAGCGAACCGTCCTCGAGTATCATACTTTCCTTTTGGTACGTTTACTTTAGCATTGCTATGCATCCACGCGAATCGTGTGATAATATTATCTTCTCCGTTTATGCTGTTGTCATTGACGCTACTGCTAGTAACGGCTAGCATAACACCACTTACGTCAAAATAACTACGCAAAAACGAAAATGGCACATATACTTCATTGTTTACTCCACTGTGTTTGCATGGTATCGAATATTCCTGATTTATCCAGCACTCGATATTCTGTAACGGTTCGGAAAAAGGGGATGGACTGGCGTCATTCGTGTGTGAACCAAAACCGTTGCTTCTAATTAGTTGGCGATCCCAACTTTGAACCAGATTGTGGGGAAATAAGAAATCCGGAAAAAATAGATATAGTGCTAGTCCGGTAAATACCACAAATGCTATGAGAGCAAAGAGGAAACATTTTAAATTTAGACGCATTATGATGAAGAAAATTAGTGGTTCACGCTGGAAACGAAAATAAATAATATTTAGAAAATTGAAATAAATTTTATTAAATGGGCGATAATAATTTTAAGATATGTATGTATAATCAGCAAAATGACTACAGTATGTATGTATGTATGATTTACTTCAATTTTCTATCTGCTCTAGTATTCCTTTATTAGGTGCATATTTACATATGTATGTCCGAGTATGTATTAAATTACCTTGGCGTTTGATTTGAGTTCGTTACCGCTACCGACGCCTCTTTTTATAATGAAGCGGCTATTACTTTTACTTCTGTGGTATTCACAGCGGTTTGTACTGATACCTGTTATCTTATTGACGCTATTATCGCTCTTTATATATAAGTAGGTCGCCGCAGGCGTAGGACCTTTCGCTGCTGTCCCAGCGTCGGTGTGGCTTGTGAACATTGGATTATACGCAATCTTCTGCCAGCACCTCGATATTTTTTACTCTCCGAGTATTCTGATCGCACTTATACAAGTATCGCTTTATTGTGTAGGCGCTAAGTAAAACATCAGGATAGTATATACCAAATGCATCTTTTGCTTTTCTTCACGTTTTTTTTCCACATCGCAAGTTTTTGCTTTGTACATATTTGGAGCGATGTGGCATAATTTGCAATTTTCTTTTTAAAAACTGGCTTTAATTTTTATATTTCCAGTACCACTAATTTTTTATTTCCCTATTGCATTAAATACTTTTAGTTACTTTTGTCTTTTCTGCTTTCCCCTAAACCATATGATTTTGACAAGTCTGCCGACGTTTACATATTTGTAAACAACAATATATTAAGAGTTGCCACAATTTCACAATTAAAGGAACTAGTACACTGTGCTCGAACCACCTTTTTTGTAAAATCTTGTTACAAAACAGCTCCTGGGGCTGCAGTCCCAGGGTCTTGCGGTGGCTGTACACCATGATAGTAAGGCCTATGATTACATATGGAGCATTCGCGTGGGGATCCAGAGTCGCCCTGGCTACGGCAAGGAAATCCCTGGCCAAAACAGCTAGCGTGTGTTTGCATTACGGGGGCGATGCGAACATGCCCTACAGCCGCGCTAGAAGTGATTCTGCTTCAAAGCTGTTGTCATTCAAGGCTAGGGAGACGCTAGCCTCTCAGCTCCCGCTGGCGTGCTTTCCCCGTGATGACATACTCAAAGAAATTACCTTCAACAGGAAGTTTGAGGTAGAATTATACAGCAAGGCCACCTGGAGGGCTTCAATTCTGGATTATCACATCCGGGGAGCATCCTGAGGTGGTATACAGATGGCTCAAGGAATCCGGAGGGCATTGGAGCGGACGGCCACGGTCCCAGATCAATCGTCTCGGCTCCACTGGGGGCCTATCCAAGCATCTTCCAAGCAGAGGTATTTGCCATTAGCTTATGCGCAGAGATAAATCTGAGTAGAAACTACAGCAACGAGAAAATCGTAATTTCAAGCGATATTCAGGCGGCGCTCAGAGCTCTCTCCTCTTACGAAGTAAAATCGCCACTAGTTCTTCAGTGCATAGAGAGACTGAACGCCCTGGCTGAGAAAAAACAGATCCTGCTCCTATGGGTACCGGGACACATGGGGATGGAAGGCAACGAAGCAGCCGATCTGCTTGCCAGGAAAGCGGCAGCCTCAACCCCCGTTGGACTTGAACCGTTTCTCACGGTGGGACCTGGTGCCATAAGAGAGGAACTCTGGAAAGGGACGAGGGTGAGGAACCAATACTAGCACAATATCGCCGGCCTCAGACAGTGCTTGGGGGATATAGCCGGAAGAGATACAGTCTTCTGATTGACCTTCCCAGGGATAAACTGAGAATTATTACAGGCTTTCTGACGGGTCACTGCAGACTGAAGGGTCACCTACACAAGCTAGGGATATCGTCGATCGACTTTGCCGCTTTTGTGACTCGGCAGAAGAGACTCCGCAGCACCTGCTCCTGAGCTTTCTGGAGGTCTTGGGACTGGCTGAGGTGTTCTAATGAGCTTTGAGGGCACTTATATCTATCTATCTATCTACAGAATAGCTTTTTTATTTTAAAATCAAATTTTCTATTCCAACCGACCCATCAATTATAAGAAATTTTGTGCCACTTTTTAATTTCAAATAATTTGTTTTCAATTTTAACCTTTTTTATTTGAAAATCATTAACAATAAGATAATTTCACAATCGCCTAAGTGAAATGGAGCCAATTTGTACTCAAATTCACCCAAATTGAGAATCAAATGGAATTTTAGAATACTTTTCTATGACCAAATTTAGAATCCTTAATGTAATTTGTATTGAAATTGGGAAAGAAAATTACGCAGTGGATGATATTGGAAACTCAGTATGAAATATTAGCTGTTTAATTACAAATTCGGTACGTTTTTAATTTACCTTGGACAGACTTATATTTCCCGAAGTTTGGGGTCGAATCGTTACAGCCGAGAACGAGCTAACAATCGTACGAACAATAATTGTGTTATTCGATCATCAAATGAGCAATATCGTATTGTTACGTTATCTTTCAGTACTGTGACGATTCGGTCCTGTTTTCTCAATTTTCTCCTTCTGGACCACATAAGTTTTTCACTTCTCTTACAAGAGACCAAACAATATATTAGTTCTTACACCACCTGACATATTCTGCATTTTTCGCCTTCACTTGGATTTTTTTTTACTTACTACACAACGAGTTAATTACTACCCCTATGCTGTAATCCGAATGTTCGTAGTTAAGAATTCGTTCCGAAAGTTCGAAATTTGGTATGCTGAAATTCGATCGTAACTATCAACCGCGTTGCCAACTAAAAACAGGAATTTCGAAGTTCGTCATTAGGCATATTGGCAGAAATATACATGTTCCGATATTATTGCAAGTAAAGAATGAAGTTTCATATCAACATTTATAAGCTATTTGATAAGAAGTTTTCGTTAATTAAAGGCAGAATTGCATAAATATGCATCGTATTGTGAAGAGATGATCTAAATACAAATTTCTTAAATGATGAAGTGTGTAATATTGTCGAATTCATTGCGCTGATATATTAATGTTTAATGGTTTAAAGACTTGTGACAAGTTTTCGCCTCAACAAAGAAGCATACTGCGTACGATTTGTTTGTGATCTTCAAAAATATATACACACATACGTATGTATGTATGTATGTACATATTATGTTCCTGGTAATAAATCTCATTTTTCTTGCATAGTTTATATTACATATGTACATAAATACAAATGTACACACGTATGTACATACACACATGTATATTTTCTAAAATTTATTTCGCTCCGACACCAGTGACTTTTCGTACAAAAATTCCGCAATTGACAGCTCCGACGGATTCTGGCATACCGATATTACGAATTGTGAAAACAGTCTACGAATTTCGAATTTACGATTACGAAAAGCGGATTTGAACATACCGATTCTACGATTCGTAGCCTAATCGAACGTAGGACGAATTCCAGCATAGGGGTGTACATCTCTGTTTATAAATTCACTTGCACACATATTTCTATTTGCATAAATATTAATATGTACATATGTACATATATGTATGTTTTTACATATATTACATCAAGCTCTTATATATCAAAAAACTAAAAGCTAAAAAAGTTACATCGAAGCAAGTGCCATCGGCAATTATTTCACTTATTTATATATTTGTCCAAAGTAGTCAACAACTGAAAATATAAATTTTAGTGATTATATAGACATTGATTTTCATAAATGTTTGTGATAACTAAATACGTTACCTATTTCGAAACATAGCATTTCATGTGAAGTGTGTGTGGTTATTTCGGTGACTGCTATAGAATTGTTAAAACCATACAATTATAAAAAAAAACATTAACTTCATATTTTTCGAAGTAGCTTATCAAACATTTAATTGTTTACTTGAAATTATAACATCGGTGTGTTTAAATACATACATATATGTTATTATTTTGGTTAAATGTGTTAAATTGCTTTTTATTTATAAAGTAATGTTTAAATTATTCTGAGTTTCTTTCAAGTATGAACCCTATACTCTGGCTCGTATATGTATATCTGCAAGTAAATCTCATCTCTATAATCTACGGGTACATATGATGACTATTATAAAAACTTCTACACGCACACACACACACACATCAAATGTGTACATCGCTATGCGTTGCTCCATTTAATATTTGTTATGTTGTGCCAACAATTGCATATCCGTGAGATATTTGATAATGTGCACCTTTGCTTCAGCCTTTTGTCGTACACCCAATGTATTAAGCATATCGGTGACTACCATACCAAAAGATTGATCCTCAGCGCTGACTGCTTGAGACATTGTATTTTGGAAAATCTTTATTGTGTTTAGCATATTGTCATGATTTTCCTCCTCGGTGCGTTCACGTTTAAGTGGCGGCTCATAGAAGTATGGTTTTTGGTCCTTGGCGGCGGCGGCTAACTGAGTGTCGCCTGTAACTGCAATTTCTAAATGTGAACTTGAGTTTATAGTGTGATACAAAACAATAATTCAATTCAAAATACTTAGTATTTTCGAACTATAAGCAAATGAAAATGTTATAAAATCAAAATTGTATTGCAGTAAAAGCTATGGAATTATCATTTGCTTGCAGTTTAAGGGACAATTTTTCAGTGCCAGTTTAAACTAAGTATACGTAAACGGTTTTCATAATCTATTATTTTATTGGCTAGTTTAAATTAGTTCGCTTCAGCGTCAGATTTAGTATATAACTGAGCACTAAAAAACTGGCCTTATTTTTGCCGGTGTAGGTAAACCATTATTGTCAAATTAAAAGCCCGTTGAACTTACCATGCGGATGAGCAAGTGCTTGAGACGATGTTGTGGCACTTCCATTGAATGGTTGTGCAAATATATCGACAACAGCTTGTTGCTGTGGTTGTTGTTGTTGTTGATTTTGATCAACTTGGGTAACTTGATTGGTATTTTGCTGTACGGTGTTACATTTGCCTAATAGTGATTCCCGGTATTGTCTTCAAAATTAAAACAATAGATTTATTTATTATACACGTGGGAAGAAATTCATTTTTTACCTTATGGAATCCACTAAGAATTGCATTTGTTTGAAGTAACGCCAACGCGATTCCTGACACAATTTCATTTCTCGTGCAAATTTGTCACGCAAACTCTTCCAACGTTTCGTACATTTTTGTTCTGAAAATAAGTAGATACCCAATTATATAAATAAATATATACATATATACATACAAATCCGATATATATGTATGTATCTTCTGTCTGCATACGGACATTTACACCCTGACCGAAATAAAAAAGTTAACCAACAGATTATATTATCATAAAGATATATTAAGTTACATTCGGGTATGCAGTACATATGTACCTACATAAATAAGTATGTATGTACACTAGGGTTTAAGAGAAGTTGTTATTCCCTAATTATGGAAAAACAGAGGGAAATAACTTTGCAACAATAAGTATATTTAGTAACAATTTTTTTCAGGATACATCTTTTTTTTTAATATACTTGTATAGTTTTTTACCTGCATACTTAAATTTGCGTGTACATTGTTTACATCCCACCACCACAAAAAGGTTTATTCAATTAAATAGTGCTATGTCAACAAACACGATTGAAAATGAAACGAGCGAAAATGGAGAATATTGCGCCGCTGCTAAATGGAAAACAGCGACTGAACAAACGGCAGACTTTCAACACCAGAGTCGCAGGCGCCGCAACAAAAATCCAACCAAAAACCGAAGCAGGCAGCGGTAATTCGAATACGACTAGACGGTACGACCAAGTGAACATGAGACGAGGCAAACTGCAAAACGTCGCTTCGCCAACGCACACCACGTACACACAATTGTCGCTGCCACTGTCTGCATTTACAGTACTGCTTTGTAGTTTGCGAATCCTCCCTGCTTCGTACTGCTTCTCAATTGCCGTTGACAAACGACGCCGTTGTAGACCATTGCTACAGATCTGCCGCTATGTTCTTACACTAGCCTCGTACGAGCGCCTATATAACTATCTCATTTACACTTAAGTGCTCATACTGGAGTACATACGGAACCGAGCGTTATATTCGCAGCGCAAGCGACTGAACAACAAAGTACAGCTAACGCAAGCTGTCAGCAACGACGACATCGGCACCAACGAAATGTGAATGCCGTCAACGTCCATGGTTGCCATTGCGGGACGAAGGAAAGTGAGTATGGCGACTACACGACGATGTGCCAACCGCAGCTGCCACCGCCCGCGTCTCTGCCGATGATAACCTACAAAAACAATTGAATTAAGCTACAGCCATAGCCCAGGCACATGTATGACCACCCAGCCAGCGCAGTGTGTGGTGGTGTGAAGCTCCTATTTTAATTTTAACCCATCGCCATGCTGGTTGCTGCTTGCTGTAGCAGTTTTGATTGCTGTTGCTGGCTTGTTCAACTCAATGCACCCCGCCATTCCTGCGACTATTCCTTTATTCAACTTTCATACATTAACACACACACACATAAGCACTTGTCTTATACCGCACCTCTGACTCTTCTAGCTTTGTGTATATCGTAATTCCCCCCGCCCTCACACCCTCCCCGTTCTCCTACAATTCAATTTACACTCGATTATCGTTTCAATTTCGACGGTGGCTTTTTGCTGTTTCCCCCATTTTTACTTTTATGATGGCGGCGACTGTGGTGCTCAATCAGGCGGTCGCTGCAGCTTTTAATATCTACATACATACGTACATATACATATGTACATAAGTATATGTATATAAAATTTCCCCATACGTACCAGGCACTCCAAGTGATTCTGCGATTTGCTTCCAGGTTTGCGCCTTCCTTACAAAATGCTTATAATTATAGTGGGAACGGTCGTATATGACTGGATTCATTTTCACCGCTTCAATAAGATTCAAATCAAATTGCTGCTCTAGATTCGTGTCCAATTTGTCCATTTCTGCTATATTTTTACTCTTGTGTAAATTGAAGATTTATTGCTTTACCGCTTAATTACACTTTTGCACGTTTATTGCGCTGCTTCTGCCCACCGAGACGTCCACAGAACTTCGTCAACAGCTTTTGCTAGCGATTTCGCACAAAAATCTCTAATTTCTATCGCAGTCAACAATCGCTGCTTGCAGTGAAATTTTTTCCAATTCAGGCAGAGCAACTTTTTTCCAATTTTAGGTAGTAGATATTTGCTATTTGTGTAACTACCAGACACGACAAACTGCGAAGCGACGCAAATGCAAAGCATACGACTCCAACGACGACTGCGGACAGAGATAGACGATGGCGATGACGATGGCCGAAAAGTCAGCGAAAACTTCGACCTAGCAATTCGTCGCAGCGCAGTAAAATAGATGCCAGACAATCATAGCGCTGCATTTACAAATACTCGTATTTAAAGGCAATATTTTTTAAGACGAACTTTTTTTTTAAATACATATGAGCAAGGCGATTTGTAAAAAAAAAAAATGTGTTGTTTTTAAATGAAATGTATTGCACGTAACTACTTCTACCTTCATCCTCTTCGATAAAAAGTGGTAGTAAAGTTGGCAACGCGATTATAAACGATTTAAACGAAACATATGTTTGCCATCTTTGATTTACCGCAGCTATTTTTATTTTTTTTTGCGTTCGGTTTAAACTTAATTAAGTACGTGCATATAGTTAACAGTTTTAAATTTGTTAACGCTTCATAAATAAAAGGTATGATTTTTACAAATTAAGGTGTAGCTGTTAAAACCAAAAATTCCCAGCAGTTTACTGCTAGTAAGTACGTACATACATACATATGTATGTGCCATGGTATATATTTAGCATTACAATTCGCTTTCGGAGAAACCCAGGTTCAATAAAGCTTGACGTCATTCGTTTAAGCTAGACTTGGGGACTTTAGATCTTTTGAGTGAACCGTTCAGTATTAGTTTCTTTACTTAGTGAACTAGTTCATAAGTTCAGTTCTATTGACGAATCTCGTATTGTTATAAAACAAAGGCTACTAACGGTAACCTAAACATTAGTATTATAACAAAAATATTTAGTATGTATGTATGTACGTAGTTTTTTAATTTTCCAACGTTTCAACAAGAGTTTTCGCGTATTTAAAATAAATGGGGAACGTTTTTGTCTGTTTAACCTACTCAAGGCACATCAAATAGGTAGCCGCAGGAAACTTTTTTTTTGAACTTTTTTCATATTTTATTTTAATTTGAATTGTCAAATTTTGAATTTCGTTGTGATAAGAGTGCTTTCAGTACAATTCAAGGTAGTTGATAAAATATTTTTGAAATTTTAGATTTTAAAAGCAAAAACAAAATATACAGAGCTCAATTTTTTTTTTTTCAAATTTTCTACTGCTGCTACCTATTGAATGTGCCTTGTAACCTACTATATAAATGAAATATGTCTGTAGAATGTGAGTAGTTTTACTCGAGTTATCATGACTTTACGTTACAGTCTTTGATATTGGTTTATACCCAAAATTTTCTTACAACGTACAAAAATTCTAATCTTAAAACCGGCAAAGTAAAATCATTTAATTTTTTTGTTTTATAGCTATAAACCCTTAAATTTTTTAATTTCTCCGTTTCTTACATTTTATAATTTGTTTTTAAGAATATATACATATACATATGTACATTTTAACCAAATTTTGGAAAATAATTTTCAGTAACTTTATTTCAGATTGCATAGCTGAATTGTTATCAATATACATACATTTGTACGTACGTTCAAATGTATGTAGGTACTACATTCTGCGCTGGGATTTTGGAAGCTTAAACGATTAAGAGGCAAAATGGACAACATAAAACAGATTTTACTCATCAGTGGCAAAAGAAAATCGGGAAAAGATTACATTTCAAACTCACTTCAAAGTTTACTTCATGATCGTATTCAAATAGTTCGAATATCTTCGCCCATAAAAGGGGAGTGGGCAAAACGACTTAATCTCGATTTAAATGAATTGCTGAGTGATGGTCCTTACAAGGAAAAATTTCGCAAAGATATGATAGAATGGAGCGATTCTGTGCGAACCAAAGACTATGGATTTTTCTGTCGCGCTGCAATGTTGGATGCGAACGCCGAAATCATAATTGTTAGCGATATACGACGAAAGACGGATATCAAATACTTCCGTGAAACTTATGGTGCAATTGTTTGCACAATACGTATTAATTCTACAGATGCAATACGGTGCGATCGAGGCTGGAATTTTACAAGTGGTATCGACGATATTGTGTCCGAATGTGATTTAGATGATTATCATCACTGGGATATGGTCTTGGATAATAATAGTATACGAGATGGCGAAGCATGTATTAAAGCTATAAGAACGAAATTCGGGATTTAACCTACATACGTACTTGTGTATATCTGTGGCTTCCCGGCATAACCAAAAGACACTTTGATCGAATTTTACATCTGTGGGTGTTAATCATTCGAAAGAATGTGAATAAGTATTTTTATATTCAATATTGTGGCTGAATGCTGAAAATGCAGTTTTTCGGTTTGGAAATGTCGAGATTCCAAACCGAAAAACTGCTTTTTTCATACAGCTTCGAAACTTTAGGTATCGTTTTCTCTGTGAATGACTTTTTCGGTTATGCCGGGAAGCTACATATATATACATATATGTATAGTATTTAGCTAAGTACATATGTCTAAACTGAGTTGCATTTTAATTAATCAATCATTGACAAACTAATAAAATTATATTGACATGCTTATGCACATATGTACATACATACGTAGATATTAAGAAACTACAATTGGGAAATATGTACATTTTTGTAAAACCAGCTTCAATATTCATGCATACATACAAATGTCGTTCATTTTCTAACAAAAACCATAATAAACACATTTTTTAAATTCCACCCTATCGGACAATAAAAAGAAGAAAACAACATTTTTCAAACTTTATACAAAATGTGCAATGATTTAACAGAATTGCATAAACATTTTTAATTTAAAAAAAAAAAATAGAATTTTTTTGACTACTCGATGTTTTAGTATAATAAAGTCCACATTTAATAATGTAAACATACCTACATATGTATGTATGTGTAGACACTTAAAACGTCCACTTTATTATTTATAAAGTTGACGGAACTTCAAAACTGAATACTCAAAAAAGTTCTATTTGTTTTTAGTTCTAAAAATTGTACTTTGCATTAAATATTTTTTTGTTAGACTACGATATTTTTATCAAAAAATAATTTTAAATAATTGTGAATATACATACATACATACACACATGCATTCATACATACATGCATACATATTATGCCGTTTATTTTATTAAATGATAAATCACTGGTGGCGGATGTCGTAATAAACATTTTTTATTATGTTCAACACTGGAACTGGGTACTTATAAATTTATTTTCACTATTTCTTAGCATTTATCGAAAACTTAATAAAAACGCTTACACAAATATTGTTATCATATGCTCTCTGCTGAATTAACGCTTATACATACATACATATTTTTAGGATAATAAAATACAAATGATTATTACCTGTATTTTTACGCAATTTAAATTTTAGTAATCAAACATTGTGAGTAGATTATTGTATAAATATTGTAAATATGAAAGATTTACATTTAAAACCACAAACAAGAGGCAAAAAAAAGCGAAGAATAAATTGTTGATTCAATGTGATTTTTCGTTTGGTGCAGAATATTAAGCAGACTTTGTAAGTTTAAAGTAAAGCGATGTTTTTGTGCCAAATAACACTATGGACAAGCGAATTATTTTAATGGGAAATTTAAGAATTGTAGAAATGTTTTTAGGAAAGAGAAATGTACGTACGTATATTAAAGTTAAAAATTCAAACAAATGTGAGTATATTATACGTGTATTTTCAATGTTTTGCAAACTTAAATCAAGTTTATTTTTTTTTATATATTCCCAGTTAGAACAGTCACGGTCACTTTACCTAGAAACGTTACAGTCATGCGTGTCAATTAATCGGTAAAGGGCTCAGTGATACACGTGCGAAGTTTTTTGCATACATGGTACCTTATATCACCTCCGTACATACAAGCTTGACTGCTTACTCATTCATCAAATATTGAAACCGAGTACGTATGTACAGTTTAGTATTTTCAAAAATTTTGTAAATGTGTTAGAGGTACGGTCGCACAGGTTTTGATGGGTTGTTTTAAATCTAATGTACCTAATTAGAGAGTTCACAATCCGTGTTATTTGTCTGATTTTTATAGTCCGTTAGTGAAATAACAGTGGAACGTGTGAACACAATGTGCTATTTCCTTTACTGTCATATGTGGTATTCAAGCAAGTAGTTTGGTTTCTGTAAAATATGTATACCCATAATTCCATTAAACTTAATTTTATATTTGTTTAAACAAAAATAACTTTATTTTACATTTGTTCATACAAAAGTGAACCTCAAATGTTGATAAAGAAAATGATCTGATCGAAAAACATACACAAATGACACACCTAACATTTCAGAGTTGTTTGTTGAAGTTTACTTTTGTGTGAACAAATGTACAATAAAGTTAAATAAAAATATGCGATATCTTATTTTACAGAAACCGACCGCTAAATTTTTTTATAAGCGATTTATTGCTGATTCTTTGCTTGAATGCCATATACAATAGTCATCGAAATAGCTCAGTGCGTTCACAAGTTCAACTGTTATTTTATTTAAATAGTGGACTATAGAAATACGACAAACAACACGGTTTGTTAACTCCCTAATTGTTACCACTATTTTTATGACGGTTTTAGTCAATTATTGTTCAAAATATTAAGAAATATCAAAATTTGAAGAGAGCGTGAGTAAACACTATTTTACAACTCGGCATTTGTATATGAACAGATGTGTACATTTGTAGTAAAGATTTTATAAATTTAACAAGTAAGAAAAGCTAAATTCGGGCGAAACCGAATTTTATATACCCTCGCGATGTATTTTTGTATGGTCGGTGACCATGATTTCATAAAATCGCAGCTAGTATTAAACTTTAATAAATTTCTTCCATAAATACTGAAAAACGAAGTTTATTGCATTTTTTTAAATTTCTGTTATATGGAATTTGGGCGTGGTTATGGTCCGATTTCAAAAATGATTGACGGTAATGCTAATGGTATCAACCTACCGACGTTTTTTATTAGTGGGCGTGGTAACGCCCATTTTTCAAAATTTCATAAAAATCAAGTTTCTTAATTAAATATCTCTCTAAATATCAAATTTTTTGCATTTTTCAAAATTTCCGTTATATGGGAGGTGGGCGAGACGATGATAACAGCGATATTGAGGAAAATATGTCCACCAAATTTTGTGACTATACCTAATACTGTTATTAACATACAGGAAGTGGGCGTGGCAATGCCCATTTTTCAAAATTACATAAATACCTAATTTCTTAGTTCAAAATCGCTCCAAATACCGAATTTCACTCAATTAAGTTTTGCATTTTCCAAAACTTCCCATCTCCCATGGGCATGGTTATGATCCGATTTCAAAAATTTTTTACGATAACAATAGCGATGTTAAGGATATGTCCACCAAATTTTGTGACGATATTTAATACTGTTATTGAGATACAGAACATTTTTTTTTTGATAAGTGGACGTGGCAACGCCTATTTTTAAATATTTTATAAAAACCTAATTTCTTAGTTCAAAATCGCTCCAAATACCAAATTTCACTCAATTTGCTTTAATGGATACCGAAAAAACGGAGTTTTTGCATTTTTCAAAAACTTCCGTTATATATGAGGTGCGCGTGGTTATTGACCGATCTTGACCATTTTCAATACCAACCTCCCCTGTCCAAAGAGCAATCTATGTACTAAATTTAATTAAGATATCTCAATTTTTACTCAAGTTATTGTAACCAAGGACAGACGGACGGATGGACGGACAGACAGTCAGGGCTAAATCGATTCCTCTTTTCATTCTGATCATTTTAGTATATACATACATATATGTACATATATCTATCTCGATTATTTTATGCTGTTACAAACAACCGTTATGCGAAAAAAGTTATAATAGAAGTACGCTCGGGTATAATAAAAATTAGCAAATAAAACCAATATTGTGGAATGAATTAAGTAGCTGTTACAAAAAATATTAAATTTTTTTTTAACTTCCCGTCTGAACTAAACCTTGAATTTCATAAAAAAAAATACATTTTACCCAGAAATTGTTAATATTCTATAAATTCGCAGCAATTTTCATTTGGGCTTTCAAAGATAAAAATTCACTCAGGTAAACTAACAAAACCCTGCTGCTCCCGCATTTCAATCACTACCTCAGCCCGGCGAAGCATCAACACGGCTTCCGGAAAGTGCATAGCACTACAACGGCACTTAACGCTATAAACACTCAGGTTAATCGTGGTCTCAACGGCAACCGCCCCTGTGAGAGAACCGTCCTCGTGGCTCTGGACTTGTCGAAGGCCTTCGACACAGTCAGCCACTCCATCCTGCTGAAGGACGTGGAGGCCTCACCTCTCCCAGCGGCGTTGAGGCGATGGACCGCGAACTACCTGTGTGGTCGTCAGGCGTCGGTGTGCTACCGAGACGCAGTGTCAAAAGCGAGAAGAATTAAGCAGGGGGTACCACAGGGTGGCGTCCTATCCCCCCTATTGTTCAACTTCTACTTCTCGCGACTCCCCTCCCCGCCAGAGGGGGTCACACTGGTCTCGTATGCCGACGACTGCGCGATAATGGCTACCGGCAATGGAATTGATGGCCTGTGCTCTAAAGTGAACAGCTACTTCCCAGACCTTGCTCACTACTTTACAGGACGGAATTTGGCGCTGTCTCCTGCAAAGTCCACAGCGACCCTGTTCACATCTTGGACGAAGGAGGTCGGGCTCACCCTCGACATACACATCGAGGGGACCCCTATCCCGATGGTTAACCACCCGAAGATCCTGGGAGTCACCCTCGACAGCCTGGTCTCCTTCTCAACGCATACAACCGCAATCGTCAACAAGGTACAGAGCACCAACAAAGTCCTCAAGTCGCTCGCCGGCAGCACTTGGGGCAAAGACAATGAAACGTTGTTAGCAACATACAAGACGATGGGCCGGTCGGTTCTAAATTATGCTGCGCCAATTTGGTCGCCTGGAACTAGCAGAACTCAGTGGTCAAGACTGGAGACCTGTCAGAACGCCGCACTCAGGACAGTGACGGGATGTCTCCTGATGACGCCTGTGGATCACCTCTACCATGAGGCTAACGTGCTTCCAGTGCAGGAGCACAAACAATATGATGCTCACAAAGCAGTTTCTGCTGCGGTGCCACCGTCCGGGACCTTTCGTTAGTTGAGATTGACGATAATGATTGAGGCAGCCCACCGGCCCAGTGGGGTGTAGCTAGCCGCTACAACAACAACAACAAAACACATGCGTTGTATATATGCATGCATATATTCAGATATATGTACATATGTACATAAATCCTGGATTTTCTAAGGACAAACACAAAAAGTTCGGTCGTACTGACTTGTTATTTTATTTTATTTAGACGATATGATTTAATTGTGATATATTTACATTAAAAAAGTAATTGTAACTGTATAACTTAAACTTAACATATTTTAGCGAAAAGATTGGACAAAGTCGATGTTTCAAAGACAAAGAATACGCAATTGAAATCATAATAGTTTGATTTGCTATGTATACATTTTACTTGTATCATTTGAGATTTTTAAGTCGTACAATGGATGGGCATATACATATGTACATACATAAGTGGGAATAAAATATTTGCGATATATTGTCGGTAAGGTTACTTGCATAAAAAATACATATAAATTAGCTAAATTGAAAAGTTTTACTCTATTCAATGCGAATACGTCGGACACGTCGCAGCCTAATGAATTCCTTGACTACTTGACGCGATACAATAATCATAGCCAATATGTCGGCACATATAAGCATATTAAAAACGTTCTCCCATCCACTTTGTGAAACTAAACCGGCTATAAATGGACCCACAGCCGCACCTAGAAATCACATCCTCAAGATATAGTGGGATAAACAACTACAGATTTGAACGTACATACCTATTGATCCAGTGCCATCGATAATTGCTGTCACTGTGGCTAAAGCTTTGGCATTGTGAGTCAACGACTGGTGCTGTCCCAATTCAGCACTAACGAATGTTGTAATGAGCGCATATGGCCCATTTACCATAAAACCAGCGAGTAAAAGTAGTATAACATTTATAGTTAACGATATGCCACCAAAATGCACATACATAAACAGCTATAAAGAATAAATAAATTTTTTCTTAGACGAACAGCTTTTGTAGTTGGCTTAATTCCAGTTCAATGTGTTTTCAAATTAATAAAAAAAACAATATTTAGAAAAAGTAGTGCAAAATTTTATGCTGGGATAGTGGAGGAGCTAATATTTACACATCCCAAAAAACATCACAGTTATTAGAGTTAAAAGTGCGCTCCTTAACATTTTGTAACGAACTGTAAACAGTAATGTATGACCATCAAACTAGTTTTCATCATATCTGATACGAATTCAGCAAAATGAGGTAAATTCAAGAAGCAGCGGTGCAAGTATTGGCTAGTTCCTAGATTATAAACCATAATGATGCATTTATATAATTACCAATGGCGCTGCACACACTAACAGGACAAAGCAAGTTGTAGCTGGCATTCCTGTGTGATCCGAAACAGTTCCTGCTGCTATTGCCCCAAAAATGCCACCAATATCGAAGAGTGTAGAGAGATCTGCCGCAACACTAGGACTTAATGTAGCTACGTGAAAACAATATATAAATAATAAATAATTAAATATTTAGTAATTTTATTTATAACCAAAATCGGTCGAAGCAATTTACTTACTGGAGGACTGTATATATAGTGGCAGCCAGTAGAGGAATGTATAACTAACAAGTTTAGCGAAGAACAAACACAAGGAGAACTCCACTACGCCAGGAATGGATAGAGCCTGTAGTATGCCAACTGCACTGCGTTCACTTTGTACGTTCACTTGCGTTCTGCTAGGCCCCAGCATTGGTGTGCGCTCAGATGGACGATGGTTTATTTCCTAAAAAAGTGAGTTAATGTTAACAACATAGAAATTTGAGTACAAAAATTTGCGCATTGCTTCGGCCCAGCTAAGAACGATCTCCGATCGGATTGGATAAGGTTCTTAATTCTTTCTACGTAGGCAAAAACAACGATATACCAACTCAATTGGACGCAAATGACTCTCATAGAATTCTGAGCAATGTTCAAGGTTGCAAACTTCTAACATACCACAAACGTAGTAAAAGCGTTACTCACCGCATCGTAGTTTGCCACAACCGGACTGCGTTCTTCCTCTTCATTCGGACTGCTATGGTTTATCGGCAAATGAGTACGAGCCGAAGGCAAACCAACGATTTCAGGGTCATCGACAATAAACAGAAACATCACAAATCCCAAACAAGCAATAATTGCTCCTGGTACAGCAAATGAGAGCATCCAATTAGTTTCCACGAAGTGAGCGGCTATTAAAGTACCAAGTATATTGCCAACTGAAGTGTGACTATTCCAAATGCCGAATATGAGGCCACGTTTCGATCTGTCAAACCACCGAGCCATCAATGTGACTACGCCCGGCCACCCAGTTGTTTGCACAATGCCGCCCAATATCTGAACAATAACAAAGTACCACATACTATGTATATTCCACGATTTTGCCGCACCAAAGAGTAAAGTGAAGAGTCCCGAAAATAACATGCCCAAGCTCAAATAATAACGCAATGAAACTCGTTCTGCAACAATGCCGGAGACAAACATAGAAAAAGCATAGGTTACCAGAAAGGCTGAATCAAGGGTGCCAAACAAAGTGGAAGCATCGGGTACATCTGTGAAGTACGAAAAAAATTAATTATTACCATTTCTCAGTTCTCGTATGTCATATATTGTTGATGCATTGTTAATGAATTTCCAAATTTGGTTGGGAGATAAACCGAATTGAGCATTGAACCGTTTTTAGTGAAATTATTTGTTTGTACTTACCAAAAGGCGGATAACCACAGTCATTGTCAGAAGTGTTGCTGGGATTTGTGCAGTTTTCATGTAAAACTGATTTCACCACAGATATTGGTTTCCTTGACATATGATAAGCAGTATACGCCAGATAAGTAAGAATTATGGTAGATCCCTTGAAACTGAAAGCAGAAGTTTTCGGGTTTTGAAAATTGGTTAATTTATAGTAGACTTAAAAACTTCTAAAAACTAATTCAAATACTTACATAATATCTTTACGCAACTGCAGCCGGGGACAGCACACTAAACATAGCTTTTGTGCAGCAGACACTCCCAGTGGAATATCGTACATGTTGATGCCTTTGCGATGGCGGTGCTGGTGCATAAAAATTTGCTTTTCAATATTTATCTACAACCAGCGGCTTGCCTTCACAACCTGAAGAAAAGATACTTTATATTATGCCATTAATAAATATAAAAATTATCCCATCAATTTTAAGTACATATACAGTCAAAAAATTGAGCAACTAATAAAAGAAACGTCTGTTGATACCGCTCTATGTAAATAAATCCAAGCTGGATGCTGACATCTGCATAACAAGAGACTATTAAAACTACTTAAGAAAGTCTGCGTGGTATTTAATAAAAAAATACTGGTCTTTGCCGATATGCATCGGATAATAAAATATGCAAATGTCAGCATCGTGACCATGATATACCATCGTGAGGATAAAACTAGGAATTGAAATAAAAAATCGGTATTCATTTTTGAGCTTGAAAAACAAATGTGAATTGAATGAAACTGATTAGGTTGCATTTTATACACATATACATACATACATGTACAAGTCGATTTGTGTTACTAGGGAAGGCCGAGTACATATATCTTAATAGAGAAAATTTTTGTTGTTTTTGCTCATATTTTCTATAAATGATTCGCTTGTTTGCCTACGCGATAGAATGAATTTATGCTTCGTTGGCATACTAAACTTCTTTATCACATATGTTTTTTTAACACTATCATAATATTTGATCAGTTTGTATCAGCAGGTAACTAGATACCTTTAGTTATTGACACCTTTTCTTTGTCACTCAAGATATCCTTTAACTAATTATGGCAATGCTGTTAGTGTCTTCTTAATACATTATAGGTCCGATATTTCATATTTGATTTTAGGCAAGATATCAAATGTATACATGTATATAAAGAACAAAAAGTATCAACTTCTAGCTGAATAGCAGATGACAACAAAAGAAAAAAATGCCAGACCAAATAAAATCACAAAACCTTTAAATAAATCATCGCATTGCCAATCATTCATTGTATACTAATTGTCGCAATCAGTATACAGAAGCACATTGAAAATTGCTTCGACTACCGGTTGACAGCGAAGAAGTAAATATAATAGTTAGAAATGAAAACGTCAATTACAATTTTTCGCATTTATTTTTGCAATCGGTACATCTTGCGACTTAACGGCATAAAAACTCCGCCATAAAATGAAACATTTGGTAACGCTAAACTCCGCTGCTCACACCGATTCTGTGGCATCTCTGCTACAGCGCTGCGCAACCAAAAGCCGAAGTCGAGGTTTTCGCTGGCTTTTCGGCTATCGCCATCGTCATCAGCATCGGCTTGTTCTGTCCGCAGTAGATTTTGGTGTCGTTTGCGTCGCTTCGCAGTTTGTAATTTCGAGTGGTTACACAAACATCTCCTACGAAAGAAATTTCTCTGCTTCTATTAAAAAAAGACAAATCACTGTAGGCAGCGGCTACCGACTTCAATAGTTGGTTCCTTTTTAGTGTAGACTACAAGTGCAAGTTCTGTAAACGTCTCGGTGGGCAGAAGCAGCAAGTTAAACGTGCAAGTGCAATTTAGCGGTAAAACGGGCAAAACAAACTTACTTTTGCTGATTGAAAAAAACTAAAAATGGAAAAGTTGGATGCAAATTTGGAAACTCAATTCGATCTAAACCTCATAGAGGCAGTAAAGCAAAACCCGGTTATTTATGACCGTTCACACTACAATTATAAACACTTTGTAAGGAAGGCGCAAACCTGGAAGCAGATTGCAGAGCTACTTGGAGTTCCTGGTAAGTGGTTCCCTTGTATGTAATCATTACGTCTATACGAACGTGTGAATGTATGTATGTAAGGCTATCATAGATTTCTTATTTCAGTATAGTATAGAAAAACAACAACTATAACTTCTACCACTAAACTGTTAAGTATTTTGCAAATCAAATCGGCCTCAAGCACAATAAATTTTATAAACCTAGTTACATATAAAAAATACAAAATAATGTATTTGTGATTTTATGTACATACATACATAAGTATATGTAAGAACGTACGAGTATGTATGTATATAGTAGTATATATAATGGCTTTGTGTTAAATTAAAAATAGGAGCTTTTCTATGCACATATATAATTACAATTGTAGTGGAAGGCATACTTGTCGCTGTTGACGATTGCTGCTAATGTTCGTAGTCGTAGAAGCAACCCAGCCGAAGGCGAACGCAAGCGGCACGTTATCGTTTTCATAAATTTCTCGTCGGTGCTGATGTCGCCTTTGGCGACTGCTTGCGCTGCTGTACTTTGTTGCTGAGTCGCACGCCTGTTGACTTCTTGCTCTGCATTTATAGAACCCCGCACAAATGCCAAAGATTATCAAATGCATTTGAGTGAGAGAGATGTATAGAGGTGTCATTTTTTTAAGTGTCAGTGCAGCCGTTTAGTGGGGAAAACTACAAAGCAGCACTGCAGAGTCGAACGTCTATGTTGAATGCGGCGGCGTCGACGTGACTGCTGCTTAACCTGAATATTGTGAAGAGCTCCGATGTCGGTATAAAAAACCGAGTTCATGGTTTTTTATTTGTATACAAATTGTACTTTGTTTTTGTCAGTGTTTTCATTTCCACTTCGTTTTGGTTTCGCTCCAACTTAGTTCAAGCCTTTTGTTTCTATTTCACTTGTATTGCCAACCCAGTGATAAAAATCTCGGCCCAAAATTAAAATCAACAAACTTATAATAAATGCAAATTATTATTTGCCTTCCCTTACCACCGACTACACAAAAACTACCATACCGACACATAAAGGGCCCGACATAAAGAGCCTTATAGCGCAGTTACCCACGAACGTGTACGTAGCATAGCGTAGACGGCGGTAGAATCTCAATTTTACAAAAACTTATTACCGTAGCCTTAGCGTAGAAATCAACTGTTCTCTCATTGCATACAACTCGCTTCTTTTTGTTTAGTTCGCTCACTTGTATACAATGTTGCCACTGATTTATATATACATATGTTTATGCATAAAATTACAATTTTAGTTAACATTTTTATAATGTAAATGATCGAATCGAAGTGCTGACCTATTTAAATATTATATTATACTATAATCTGCTATATTCGGTAGTATTTTTCTAATAATTTAAGAATATTTCAAGTATTTGGAAACTAACTTTTAAATGATTTCAAAAAGTACGCGGTGGCAACCTTGTACGAGGATGATGAGAGAAAGAACAATTAACTGATACGTTTCTACGGAAAAAATCAAATTCGTTTGGATTTCCTACGTAAATTCTCCGTCAACACGAAAATTCTACGGTGGTGAGTTTTCATTAACAAGGCGATCTCATAAGATAGGTCGTCAAAGATAATATGATACGAAACTCTTTGTTTCGAGAGAGCGCTGTCAAAAGGCGCATTTTTTATAACATTTTCCAAAAGAGCCACTCTGTAGAAATCGTATCGGGGGATTTTTATTTAATTTTTTGGAGATTTTGCAGTTTCTTCGCCACCTTTGAGGTTTGCTAACAGAATAAAGGAAAATGCAATAAAAATAAGAGTAAATAAGAGATGTTGTTTACCTTAATGCCAGAAGCAGCGCATATATATAAAATCAAAACAATGAAAACAATTAAAATATCGCAGAAATTCATATTTTGGAAAAACCTGCTTTTATATATGCATTAAACATAAATTTAAGATATAGCGTGTATTCTTATAAACATACATGTTTATTTATGTATATTAAAATGCAATATATACCTAGTTCGCTTTGAAATAAAAGTTTTGGAATATATTTTTAAAATAAAATACAATATTAGTATGTAAATCAAAACCTTCATAGTTTGCCAAAACTTATATATTAAATTTAACTCTTAATTTAGAGATTTCAAGACACATTCTATAAAAAACTAACATTTACTCGCTTTTTTTATCCAAATAAAAATTATAGCTTTTTTCACGCATTTGCCTCTGGTAGCCCACCTTTTTGTGAGCCAGCTGTTCAGTAGCCCATGATTCGGCTTTGTTGCCAGCCCAAAATGTGAGATCATGGGCTCTCGCAGCAAGCGAAAGAGAGAAGTTTCGTATCATATTATCTTTGAGGTCGTGTCAGCTGACACCTACGGCCGTTCTACGTCGGTGGGTAACTGCGCTATTAATTGAGGTATTCAGGAAATTGTCTTCGCGTACTTTGAGTGGACAAAATTTAGTAATTGACTCAATTAAGCGTTGTTTGAACGCCGCATAGCCACGGAATCGTTAAGAAAAATTACTTAAACGCATTATAAATTTGATTTACCATGAGGTACTTCTCTATAATGATTTTAAACTAAGCATGAAAAAATAATCGTTTTCGCTCATAATAGATATCAACAATCTTTTTCAGTTTCCGTCAACCTCGTAATTATTACGGCTTCCTGTTTTGCTTACTTTCAATTGGTCATTATTTGCACACAATTAAAGAACGTATATTACACATCTTTACACAATAAACGTCAAAGTAACTAAACCCATGGTACAATACTGTGCTTTGATCTAAACCAAAAAAAAAATAATTTTTGTGCATGTTGGAATCAAACGGCAACACTTATTCTTATACATACATATGTGTATCCTCATTCCGTTTTCATTTTATCATATGTTTAAAGCAAATTCATGGGTCTGTTTAGCAATATGTTCTTGTTTACATAGCACAAATTTTCTGAATAAAACTTCTTCGTGTATATCTATGTATTTTTTCTATGCAGAACAAAAATGTACGAAACGATGGAAAAGTTTGCGCGACAAATTTGCACGCGAAATGAAATTGTGTCAAGAATCAAGATGGCGCTATTTCAAACAAATGCAGTTTTTGGTCGACTCAATAAGGTATTAAATAATAAAGATTAATATATCATTCAATATTCACACAATGCAAACGAAACCTTTGTCCATATTTACATATTTCGTTTACAGACAATATCGTGAATCTCTTTTGGGTAAATGTAACAACGTACAACAAAACACCAACCAAGTTGCACAAGTTGATCCAAATCAACAGCAACAACCACAGCAACAAACTGTTGTGGATGTATTTACACAGCCATTTAATGGAACCGCCACAACGTCAACACAGGCTCTCGCTCATCCGCATGGTATGTATGTATATGTTATTCCCACACAGCTTTCTTAAAACTTCGAGTCATCAATCAATGTATTACATTCCATTATGGTATGCTAACTTAAAGTGTACCAAATAGCAATGACAATTAAAAAGACAGAAAAATACCACCGGTCTAAAATGTTCCACTTGCAAAAAGGTGCAAAAAACGGAACCAATGTTTTCAGTACAAAATGCATGCACTGTACAGTATGGCATTCACTTCATAAATCTTAAAGACGAGTCCTTCTTCTTTGACGGTTTGGGCCGATACCAGAAAGCTTCGCCAGTTCCTTCTCTAGGTTTCGCATCGTTGAATTTTTATGCGCTTGCCTATGTCCATATCAGTATACAGCTCATC
This sequence comes from Philophylla caesio, assembly GCA_963971545.1. Lineage (NCBI taxonomy): Eukaryota > Metazoa > Arthropoda > Insecta > Diptera > Tephritidae > Philophylla > Philophylla caesio. The sequence goes on from OZ020606.1 coordinate 75,803,042, forward strand.
ATTCCATCTTCGTCGGTACCCTTCGCTAACGCGGACAGGACCATAAATCTTGCGAAGAACATTTTTCTCGAAAGCACCCAAAGCCTTCTCATCGCTGTTCAGCATCGTCCTTGTCTTAAACACGAGTTTGATGGAAGTAAAAGAGTTAAGCGAATAGCCCCTTAAGGTACAAAATATTCGTAAAATTTGGAAATAGAATCGAAATATTCAGAAAATATCGCGTTTTTTGTGTGGCCCTTACCCAAAATATCAACCTTGTGTCGCGATGTCTTGTTAAATGTAATTTGTGATAATTTTGAATGCGTTTTCTTTATTTTAAATAATTTTACTCTGTTTTTCGGAGCAAGCAAAAAATATAAAAAATGAAAATGTAAAACTTAAAAATTTTTCATATATTTTGGCATGTATGGTAATGTAAAAAACGCAATTTCCTAAAAAACTGGTGATTAAGGCCATTCATAAAAAAAAAATTTTTTTTATACATATGAATGTACATAAGTATGTATGTATGTACATACATACATATATGCTGCGCAGCGTCATGAAAGGCAGAAGTTTGTTAAGTGTCGAGATCTAAAACTGTTCAGCTACAGAACAAATGCTCATCAGCTGATCGAATAGTTATGTATATGTATATATTTATGTATGGATCAATTACTGAGAGCATTGAGTAAAGTTTTCATTACGTAAAAAAGTGAGTCTGAATTATCAAAAGATTCGGAGAGGCTCATTTAACTCAAAATTACTTTTACATGGCTTCAGAAAAAGAGGCCGGAAATGTCTTGAAATTCGGGAGGGAACGTTTAGTTTTATTTCGCTAAGAAGAGATGGGCTATATGTAGATATAAAATACTACGCCTAGCATTTCTCTGCGACTAGCAAGTGTAGGAAGATAAAATAGTTTTAAACGACTTATACATACAGCCATGGACACATAAATAGCACACATGGTCTTCATATACAAAATGTATAATTTGCTCCTTAAGTTTGGCACGTAGGATTAAAAAAAGCATTGGTATTTTTTTCGAAAATTATTCACTTTCATATTATTAAAAAACAAAAACAATAAATATTATACTATTAATAAAAATATACGAAAACATAAATATCCTGCGAGGCAGCTGGGACACATAAATAGCACATTCTGAAAAGAGTTTTTATAAAGGTAAAAAAAAGGATCCAAAATAAAAAATAAATGGTATATAATTGCTCACTGGGTTAGTATTTTGTACTATATCCCCCACTTTTTTTTACTTCTTCACATATTCGCTGCATGCTTTCCACCAATTTTTGACATCGCTCCTTCGGGATTGAATGCCAGGACTCCACTACGCCAGCCCACAAATGATCAAAATTTTTGAATTTCTTCTTTGCTATTTGTGTCTTAACATCATTCCATAAATTTTCTATTGGATTTAGATCCATTGTCCTAATATTTTCTTTTGCAAGCCATTGCTTTACTGTCTTTGCGGTGTGTTTCGGATCATTGTCCTGCATAAATGTCCAGTTTATGGGCATGTACTCAAACACAAACGGTTCCATTTTGTTTTTTAGAATATCCAAATACTGATAACGGTCCATTTTTCCATTTATGCAAACAATTGGCCCGACGCCATGCCATGAAAACGCTCCCCAGACCATGATACTGCCACCACCATGATTAATGGTTTTTTTTGTATACTTAGGATTGATGGCTTGACCTTGTGGACGACGTACAATGGTTTTTCCATCTTACTTTCGTCAGTCCAAAGCGCGTTTTTCCAAAATTGAGATGGTTTGTCTCTGTGGGCCTTTGCAAATGTCAGTCGAGTTTTGATGTGGCGCTTTGATAGGTGTGGTTTCTTTCTACTAATTCGTCCAAAAAGTTTAGCTTCATTCAGCCGTCTTCCTACAAGCTTTCTGGATACATCCACACCACATTCTTCGTTAACTTCAAGCATAATCTCTCTTGCTGACTTAAAAGGATCAACTTTGCTGTTCCTTACTATGATTCTGTCAACACCAATGTCGGTTTTACGGGGTCTTGACTTTCTTGTTGTCTTTTTGTTGACACATGATGGGTCTTTTTTAATTGCATGAAGAGTATTATATACCAGTTTTCGAGAGCAAAGCAATATTTCAGCAATTTCTGCAATGGTTTTTCCATTTTTCTTCATGTTGCATATAAGCGCTCTCTTTTCCGGCGTGCAGTGCTTTCCGCGTCCCATTTTTACAAAATATTGACTAAATAATTATTGATTCGCAAAATTTTAATAAAAACACCAGAGAACTTAACACAAAAATTAAATTGAACTGCGACCTTTAGAAATGTGCTATTTACGTGTCCACTTCAAATCAACACAATGCGCAATAAAATCGCCACAACAAAATTTGAATGAAAGCAAACGGTAATTTTGTACAGGGATGTGAGCTTCATAACGGTAACAAGTAGATACATGCAAAATTTTATGTGTTCAGCTAATTTGCGACTTAAGAACTTAGGTCTAATATTTGTTTCGCATTTGTGCTATTTGTGTGTCCATAGCTGTAGATCTCAATTCATAAAAACTTAAGAAAAATGTTCTAAGCAGTCCTTTAAATACATTAAAAGAGTGCGCCTACAAAACCAAAGATTTTTTCAATAGCTTTATAGCAGGGAAAAAGGAAACTTTTTCAAGTATTTCTACACCTTTTCCAACAGTATTTCAAAAAAAAACACAAATGTATTTCAGAAAAACACAATTGAAATTCAGAAAAGGCCAAAAGGCCACGCAAATGTATTTCAGAAAAGCACAAATGTATTTCAGAAAAACGCAAATGTATTTCAGAAAAACAAAAATGTATTAATTTCGTCTTTTCTGAAATACATTTGTGCTTTTCTGAAATACATTTGTGTTTTTCTGAAATATATTTGCGTTTTTCTGAAATACGTTTGCGTTTTTCTGAAATAGATTTGCGTTTTTCTGAAATACAATTGATCTTTCTGAATTACAATTGTGTTTTTCTGAAATACTGTTGGAAAAGGTGTAGAGCTGCAAGAATGTATGTATGTATGTAGCTGTGTTTAATCACATCTAAAACAAAGGATATATAAATAATGGCAACAGCAGAAAGGGCAATAGATAGTGTTAATAAATCGCAATTAACAAGAATTCTTATGTGCATTTGTTTCGTCTGGGCTGGAACTAACCCAACCAGAAGTGAAATTTGTTATTGTATATACTATATATCCACATATGTATGCAGAACAATTAACACAATTTTATTAAATAAAATTGTCGTTTTTGTATTAGAATAGAGCATATGCAAATAAAATAATCTATATGATTTTTACATTACAATTTATGTATTTGAAAATAAAAATATATAACTTCATATTTATCAGAAATAATTAGTGGTTTAATTGAAACGCCTTTTTTAAAAAAACAAAAAACAGAGTATGATAGCGTTAAATTTTCCACCATTTCAGGAGTTATGTTATGCTTAAATACAAAAGTGATACTTTAAGTGTGGTAACGTCAGCTATCTGGTTCATTTTAAATTAACATTATGTAGACTTTTGACAAAACTAAATTGTTAATGCAATATGTTTTTATTTACTTGACTCATTTTAATAAAATGAAAAGTGCTAATAAATCTTTGAATTATTTTCGAAAGTCTAGAGATTTATAGGTCTTAAACGTTGTTTGATATTTCGAAGTATTTTGTCTTTTTTTAATTTTTGAAAATTCTATTATGTTTCATACTATACATTTAAGTTCACATTTAGAAATTACAGTTACAGGCGATACTCAGTTAGCCACCGCCGCTAAAGAACAGAAACCATATTTTTATGAACCTGCACTGAAACGTGAACGCACCGATGATGATAATAATCACGACAACATGCTAAATACGATCAAGATTTTCCAAAATTCGATGACTCAAGCCGTCAGCGCTGAAGACCAATCATTTGGAATGGTTGTCACCGACATGCTCAACACACTCGGGGTACGGCAAAAAGCCGAGGCGAAGGTACACATTATCAAGTATCTCACAGATATGCAGTTGTTGGCACAACATAATAAATATTAGATAAGGAGCACATTGCCGTAGATGATTCTAAAAACTTGGTATCCAGTGCAGTGTTTTTAAGCTACTATTTAGTTGAATGGTGCAGACAACATTCCCTGCCAATGAAGAAAATTTCAAGATGTACTTCCAAAAAGCAGCAACAAAACCAAATAAAAAAATCAAGTTTAAATTAAGTGCCAACTAGAGGCTGGGTGTCACGTTTTAGCGGATAACTTACTGCGGCAAATGAAAAGGTGAAACTTGAGGAAAAATGACAATGATAACGGTGCAGAAAGGACAATATAGCGAGGTCTATGTAAAATCACCATTTGCAATAAGTAAATTTATCTACTATATAGCGCTACCTTAATTTAGCCTAAATAAGTTGACACAAGTTGATCTGTTTGGAATCGGATTCGAATGATAAGTTTACACTGAAAATAATTGTAAGAAAAGAATATGAATTAAAGCTATTTTAATAAAATATCATATACACATGTGTATGTATGTACAAGTACATATATGCAAACATATTTGTTTCTTTTCCTTGTTTAATTTGAAATGAGCACTTGAAAGTTTGCGCTGTTGAAAAAAAAAACACTTGTAATCAAGAAGAACTACCAATTTATAAGTCTTGTTAATCCTTAGTTAAGGCTAGCAAACTTGGTGCTTCAATGGTATATATTTTGGAGATTCAATATACATATGTATGTATGTATGTATGTAGAGCACAGTGAATGCAATTTTAGTGATGCTGGTAATCAGTGTGGTATTTATAAAGAATTGTTATTGAGGAAATTGAAAAAAAATGTTTATTTAATAAATAAAACAATAACTTCAAAAATCGTAGTATATACAGTGCCGGTAAAAAAAATAGCACTACGATGAGCTATGCTCTCTGAGGAAGAATTTTAATGACATTTTGACAAAACCACATATCAAATTTGAGCAAATTAGCTTCACTAGTTACAGAAGTATCCGATTTTTACGGGTTTCAAAAACTTACGTCTTGTCCAATTTTAATGATTTTAAAAATACTGCTTATTTAGACATAATAATATATCTGAACTAAATTTGGGCAAAATCGTACCATGTACATACCTTTTCCAAAATGTTCGTTTAAATGGATTGGTTGACTTAATTCCAATAGTTACTGAAGTAGCAAATTATCATAGCTTTGGAAAATTACCGTTATATGGGAAACCGATTTCAAGCATTTTCATTATCTCACCTATCTAGGTACAATCTAACATGTGTGCCACGTTTAGAGGAAATCGATAAAGTAGTTCCTGACATATACATACATATGATCTTAAAAGTGGGCGGTGACTCGCCCTTTTTCCAAAATTTTTGTATTATCTGGCTGCAATACAATACCACATACTAAATTGAAGATATTTCCCTTCAACATTTATTGAAATGTCCGATGTTTAATGTTTTTGAAAATTACCTTTATATGGCAGGTGGGCGCTTAAATAAGCCTAATGTAATACGTATGCCAAATTTGAACAAAATCGGGGTCGTGGTTCCAGAGATATGTATGTATATGTACATATGAACTCATAAGTGGGCAATGCCACGCCCCCTGTATACAGTCGGATTTCCTGCTCATGTACAATACTACATACCAAATTTGAGCAAATTAGCTTTCATAGCTATTGAAATATAGAAATTTTTGCATTTTCGATAATTTCCATTATATGGTAGGTGGGCGTGGTTATTGTCCGATTTTGCCCATTTTCAATACCAACCTGGTCAAGGACAATATACCTACCGAGTTTCATTGAGATATCTAAATTTTTACTCAAGTTATCGTCTGCACGGACGGACGGACAGACATCGCTAAATCGACTTCTCTTTACATTCCGAGCTTTTGGTGTATACATACATATGTATATGTCTATATCTATCTTGATTCCGTTATGCTGTTACAAGCAACCGTTAGGCGAACAAAGTTATTGTTCATAAGTGCGCAGGTATAAAAAAATGTGTACTAATACAAAATTAAAATAACTGAAAAATAATATGACTTAAGCACATGTTGGTGTGTATGTAATATGGTATGAATGAATTCCTTTGGCAGAGGGGTTGGGTAAATGTAGTTGTGGCATGCGTCTTTGTTGTGGCACAAGTGATGAACCTACAGTTTTTGGCCTACAACTAACGAAAAATTACACTGAAGATGGCACAACGCCGAAACCGGTTTGTCTCCAAACCAAACTTGACAAGGGATGACGGAAATTCGTTCCAAAATACAGCGTATAATTACCCTGTCGGAAACCACAACAACCAAAAAGAATATAACGGCAGTTGTATTTTAAGAGAAGTGTATATTTGTTTTTTTTTTTCCAGACACTTGCTCTCGCTCATGCGTGATAAACCTAGAGTTTAATGAAATTTTTGGAATGCTTTATCAAGATTATTGGGACAACCTTTGTACCTCTTTGCCAAATATTTAAACAGTTCATTTGGTTAAGCATCCACATATCGTCATTTGACATGTAAAACGGCGAAGCTAACAAAAAATTCCTTTTTATTGTGATTCACATGTTAAAATAACGATTTAATTAGGGAAATTCAAAATCATTTCCACAATAAATTACCTTGAATTTTAAAACATTTTTAGCTTATGTAAAAAAAAAGATTGTTAGTTACAGGTTAAGACAGAACAAAAAACGCGTGCGGCGCTTTATAGAACCCAAAGGTATGCCTGTTCTGGCAAGATATATAAATTCATTGCTTTCCTGTAGACTTTTTTGTTAATAATTTGCGAAATTTTTCTTTTCTAATTTAAATTAACTTTTTTAATTTAGTTAAATACTACACGAAAAAATATGCCAGCAATTAACTTAAAACTTTTTCAACTTGCTCAGTAGATTATTATGTCGTAGACCCTGCTTACGAAGGCGTCGCCAATAATGCTTCGTTTCTGGATCCATTTCTTCAATAGGTATAATACGATCAACATTCAGAGTCCAAAGCCAATCAGGATACTCCGAGTCAGGTTTAAGCTAAACGAGTTTCATAAGATTTTAAAAGTAAACGTTAAGGTCATATTTACTTGTATATCCTGCCCAGACTTTAACAGGTTGCTGCCACATACATAGTTTACCAACTTGTTGACATCTGTTTCAACTGGAATCTCTTTCTTTTCAACCACCGGACCGAGTTTTCCAAGTTTCTTCTTTTTTCCTCCAAGCGCGCCTAGGTATTGTAGGTGTATTATTTCATGTAAACAGTAAACTTGGTCATGTTTTCAGTCTTACTTACCAGCTGCAGGTTTCGCGTAGAAGCGCACTGAAAATGCAGGTGTTAGCCAGCTTTGTCGAATAACATATAACGATTGGCCAAATTTACTAACATTCATTTCAAAATTTTAGCTTTTTTGAAGAATATATTCTAACTTCAAGTAAAAGATCAAATTAAATCGAGTTGTATAACCTCAAATAAAAGTCAGCTGTTGTGAAAAAATATAGTGCTGCCGTAAAGTTGTTCTTTTTTAAAACAATACGTAGTTACCCTCTAAGTTGGATTTATTTAAGGCCAGAAACATACTTTAGCTGCAAGCACAGCGACGATTCCAGAGAAGCGAAAATAAACATCCCACCAAGGCAGATCTAACAGGTAACCGCAGTAGAGAAATGGCAACCCTGCCAGGTTTTTTCATATACCGTTATTGTCAATATAAACTATCAAATCAGTATATTGAAAACAAAAGTTGACAAATCACAAAGTCAATTTACCCAAAATAAATAAATACAAAATGTACATTTTCATTTCAGAACTTAATGAAATGATATATGGTCACCACATTATTTTCGTGAACATGATGCCACAAGCTCTGCCTAACAATTCTTGGGCGTGGCTCTTGCGGCACTTTTTATAAAGAAACTCCGCTTTTTACCAGCTGTTTCTTGCTGCGAAGGCACAGTTTGGAAATTAAGATAAATGAAAAAATCAAATTATTAATTCTACTGAGGTTAAGTTAAAATACGTATGATATACCAGAGAGCTCTACCAGGGAATTCAGGTAAAGCTTCTTTGAGATTCTTAAGGCTAAGTTGACAATTCTACCCGAAACTCTTACAATCCATCTCTTTCTAACTCATACAATTTACTATATATGCAGATCCCGCTTACTTATTGTAGTTATAACAATATAAATACCCGAAACCACTGCGGAAATTGCAGTTTCGGTTAGTCTTGTCTTGTAGGGATATGTCACACAGGGAGACAGCATGTTACACTTGAAATAAAATAATGGGTACGTTCGTTAAAAATCTCCAGCAGAAAATATTCAATGGCAAAATTCAGGGGAAATATCTTCTGTCCTCTCACAAGAGAAAAATATTAAAACTAGTACGCGAGCGCAAAATTTGCAAATGCAACAGCTGATTGAATTCTTGTCCGCTTTCAAATATGTAAAATAAAAAAATACATTAGTGTTTTCTTATTTCATATTTTATAATTTTAAACTTTAAAATTCTTAAACAAAACTTTCGTATTTGTGCTGTGTCTCTCAATTTCCCCTTCTATGAAAGTTTTTTGGGCATCGCGAACGCGAACTGACAAAAATCGTGATATTTCGAAATGATCGTAACAATTATCTGCATCGCAAACACTCTTACTACCAGCAACATGAACGTACCTAATATTGAAAGGGTTTCGTTTTTTATTAATAATGCCTCCTTTGAACTTTCCGTTTGATATTGTAACAGCTAAAATGTGTGATATTGAAAATAGGTATCTTTTAAGTGTATTTAATAACTATAGCAAACTTTTGAAGACTTCTTATGCTTTCGAAAGAAAGTTAAACTTGTTTTAAATAGTATTTATTTTGGCAATACTTTCAGAACCCACAAAAATATTTTCTAATATTTTATATGCGGTTTTTTTTACCGACGGCAGTACAGTATTTTGATTTTTCATACTATGGCAACTCCATGTTCACAGCTGATTTTAATAAACAACAGGAGCAAGGCGAATTTATAAATACTTAGGATTATCTATGTTTAAAAAAATGTTAAATTAAGGCAAATAGTGATGTACATATACATATTTTAAAGAAACCGACCGTTTAAGTTTATTAAAAGAGATTTTTAGCTGTTTAATTGCTTGAATACCACATATAATAGTGAGCGAAATAACACGGTGCGTTCACAAGCTCCTGTTATTTAAATAACGCACTAAAGAAATACGACCAACACGCTTGTGAACTCCCTAACTAAATTCGCCTTGGACAGTAGGTTAGGCTCTTTATAAATTTCCGTAACTTTTGCTGAAGGCATTTGAATTTTTTTAATTCAAGGAAAGAATTAAGTAAAAATCTTCAAAATGAGGTTTCCATCAAATAGAACGCTCGCAAAAATTGTAGTTTACGGAGCATTTGCTTCCATCACGAGTGTAATGTACATGCGACATAAAATCGAAGATCGCATACGAAATTCCGCATATTTTCGGTTAGCCGTCCAGACATTACGGCAAAATAAAGGCAGGTGCTACGGTTGATTTAGTTTTAAATGTATATAAATAGTAGGCAACTTGAAATGGTTTCAGGTGCGGCGAACTTACTGGGAGAACCTATCAAGGAAACTGGATTTGATTTAAGTGATAGCAAAAATTTTGCAGATGACAAACATGCACAATTTGAAGTGAATGTAGGAGGAGTTAATGATAAAGGTAATTTCGGAAAAAGTAATGACGAAGACAATAAAGATGAAAAGTCAATTGGCAGGTAAAATGTACTTTTGGGCGACCCGCTCTCTGGATGAGGGGTGGATTGTAGATCGTTTAGAGTTGGAAGTACGTTCACAGCCGGATAAACGTTTTCTAATCAAGAAAGCTGATCATGAAGTAAACCTTGGATAAATTTGTGATATCTTTCTACGAAATTTTATGTTTAAGTAGGTAAATTTCAGTCTTATGTCGGGGTCCAACCGTAAAAATAATAATTTACCACCGTAGGCACAAACTCTTAAAGTCCTAAGAATTACCGTTGCAAAATAATATAGAAATGTTGCTAATTATTGTGTATTTTGTTTCGTCCTGATTACATTTTTTGTGCATGCTGTGTCGGTTGTGACTTATTTCGTCGGTTTTTAAACAAAATAAACATTTAAAAATACAAAGTCACCCTTTTCATTAAAGATGAATAAACAAAATTACCATTATTGCACTTATGTATAATGTAATTTATTCAGTTTTTAAAAAATTGTATTTTTTGTCGTACACGCCTTACAGTAAGATATACTATGTATATCAAAACCAGGCCAAAATTGGGGTTAGTGAACCGGTCCCAGTCCTTTACATACATATACTCGTATTATTGTTTAAGGGCCAGTTTTTCAGTGCTGGTTTAAACTCAGTTTCCTTGCGATCAATCAAATTTGTTGCAACCAAAACGAAGCTGATAAGTTAAACTAAGTTTAACTGTGCGCGATCGGTCGTTCAAAGTTTAACCTCCGTTTAAGGTTGGCTGAAAAACTGCATACTGAGTTTAAACGACAAACCGAGTTTAACTTGCTAGTCTAAACTCAGTTTAAAGTTGACTGAAAAACCGCATACTGAGTTTAAACGGCAGAGGTCAACTTGCACTGAAAAATTGGCCCTAAGATTGTGTATTGAGAGCGCTCCTCTAATCCGAAACCGTAATATTGTCCTATGCTGTTGTTATGCTTCTTCAAAAGTAGTGTCCGTGCTTTTATGAGTTTTCTGCAAGTGTAATGCTGCTTCGAGAGTACAAAGAAGGTTGGATTTTTGGTTATCAACCATTTCTTTTAAATTGTTATTAAAATTGTAACATTTCAATAAGTTAAATAAAGATTTAATGCAATTTTTAAAAGCAGCCAAAGATACATTTCTGTTAGTATTTGGAAAATTGTAAACAATGAAGTTTAAAAGTTGTAAAAAAGTGCATTAAATTGAACCAAAACAAATTAAATATCATTTCTTAAAAGGAAGTATGTATATGTATAGCATAGGGTCCACTTTTTAATGAAATAAGAGAGCGCCGAACTTTTATTTTAATTTTTTTTTTCATATTAAAAATAAAAAGTACATACATGTCAACCAAGCAGGGGGCTAAAAAACATCGAGCTTACGTCCTTACGGTCATTTCTATAAATTTGATAATGATTAGGAAGGATCTCTGAATTAAAAATATGTGGTTTAAGCCAAGTTTCAGTAAAGCAAATTACGTTATAGTCACAGTCTAAGCCTTTTAAATATAAATCGTTCAATTTAGTATTTAAACCTCTAACGTTTTGGTAGAAAATACTTAAAGTAGAATTTAAAATTAGTTTTTTGGCTCAGTGTCACGATTAGGAATTGAAGCTAAGTTATTTATTTTATTTTTATTTTTATGTGGCTTGTATTCAAATTCGCGAACAAATGCCCCGGTAGGCCAAAAAGAATTGTTAAGCAAAGAATCAAAAACTTCAGGTGCCACATCAATTTTAAAAGATGATACGTTACGTTCATATTTAAAGTTAAATTTTCGGATTGCTAAGTTACAAGTCTTAATTTTCGATGAAATGTAAAACTCTATATCATCAGAAGAAGTGTCCCTAGCAAATCTTGAAACAAAAATGGACTTTCTCAAAGGAACCACAACCAGCTTCTTTGTAGAGCAGTTAGTCTCATCTAAAGGTGCTACAGTTTTTGAAACAATAGAAGCAGATTGGGAAGGTGGAAGCAAATGAGGTGGAGATGAACCCACATCAGGTGAAGATACCTGTAAGTTAGCCTGATCTGCATTGCTTTTATTAGAGGAAGAAGCTCGAGTGCAGATAGCCCTTGACGAAGTTGATGAAGACGTACCCTGAGGCGGTGGGACAGGGGACAGAAGATTAATTAGCTCAATTTGTTGGGGTTTGGGCACTACATTCTTTTGAGGTACTATAAGAGGAGCGACAATACTTTCCTTGGGCGGGCTGTGGGTACGTTTGCGTTTGGTCTCTCTTACAGGTTGCAAAGTTTGATTATCTAGGCACTTAAATGATTTAAACACGTTTTCATAAAGTTTAAATTTTTCATTAAGTGCCCGAAAGTCTTTGCCCATTTCGAAAAATCCATTTCTGGTTTCTCTAAAAAATCGGAAAAGTTCAACCTCAGTTGATCTGCATTTCAAACAAGACCAACGAATACCTTTTCCTTCTTCTATTAAGTCCAGGACTCTACCAAACAGTCCGGCACATTTTATATGAGCAATCCCATCGCACAACCAGCATGCAACAGAGCGTTGCTCATTATCGGTTTTTTTAATTTTGCAGTTGTCAAAAATGCAAGACATAATTTAACACAACTAAGTAAAAACTAATATCAAAAAAAAAACAAATACTCGTATTGTATTAATAAAATAAAGGAGAAAGCAGTTTGAAAGGTAATGCAAGTTTTTTAATGGTTTGAGAGCTATTAATGTAACGAACAGTTTTAGATGCACAGTATTTGACACGTAAAAAACTAAACGCAAACAGCTGTTTCAGGAATGACAATCAAGGAAGAGAAAAGAAAATGCGCGCAATACAAATACAAAGTCTAAAGCAAATAAGAAGCAATAACAATGTAAATAAGAAACAATAACAATGCAAAGCAACTAATGACTCGGCAATTGAAAAACTAAATTAAATTGCAATAAAATCAATGCAAATATGCTTAACAGATGTTATACTTAGCTTTAAATGCGCACAGATGAATCTCCAAATATTTTATCACTAAATTATTTAATTATATTAAATAAGTAAACAAATTTTAAAAAGAAAAAAATATCACAACAAAACACAACTTAACAGCTTGACGTTTGCGTATTGAACTTTATTAAAACTCCTTGCATATATTTTAGTATCTTACTTTCCTTATTTTCTGCATTTAACGACAAAGGCGACAATGGTGATGAAATAGCTGCGAAATGTAGTGGTAAACTCAGTGTTAGCCACCATTATATAGTACGTATGTTTGTATACATACATATATACATATATAATTATGCATATACATATGTATCTAAGTAAAAATTTGGGGGCTATATAATGCAAGGATTTCATGTATATTCAGTAAATCAATGCTGGTGAAATCCAAATTGCTATTACGTAAAGATATACTTTTTCTTAATTGCTCCTAGTCAATTGGCGAAATAGGAGTCTCGAAATACATCATAATCGGGGTTGTGTTAACGTATTTTCTTTTGTGCCAGAGGAAAAATAAAAAAAAGTTGCTTTGTGTAATAATAATTTTGGACTCCACTACATTTATATACGTATTTTGGATTCATTTATGTATGTTTGACAGCTAGACGAAGACTGGTAGGCCACTGCAAGACATTGTATTTTAATTGTTGTGCGACTTCTACCAAAGTTTTCTTCACCATCGATGACGCCTTAACATCGACCGAATTTTATTGCGTTTTCAATTCTTTACCGATGCTATACGTTACAATTTTGCCCCAGTCTATTTTAGTTCTTGTAATTGGCAGTAGACGACGCATCGCTTTGAATGTCGTGTCCGACATTGTTTGATAGTTTTCAGAAATTGCCAATTGATATTCATTTTCGGCTTCTTCGATTAAACGTATGACTTCTTTTGCTACTTGTTGCTCATTAGATACAACCACAGATTCACGGAATTCTTTAGTTGAAACAAGTTGCACGTTTCCGTCCTCATAGTAATGTACCTATGGTTAAAAAGTTAAGCATTATAGTGGATAAAATATACAAAAAGAATTATGCAAACGATTTTTAGAAGCTACTTAAGCCATTCTATTACAAAAGCCCATCTGACGATTTTTAACAAAATAATAATTTTAACATTTGCTCAAGCTATATACATACATACATATGTAACTATCAGTGTTTTAACATGCATAAAAGTACATGTACGTGATTCACTGGGCTAGAACGGAGCATATACCTCAGAGCTGTAAAAATTTGCAATCAACTTTTTTAGCAATCAATGATTGAACTACTAGTTCGATTGCAAATTAAAATTTATTGCTTTTTTGTGATTGAAAAAAATTACAATCTGCAATCAATTATAAATCATGATTGCAATCACTTTGATTGTAAGAAGTTTTGATTGCAATGATTGCTATTGCAATCAAATCACTGATTCAATCAAACATGATTATTGCAATCTTAAAAATGCAATAATTTATTTACGTTTATTACGTTATACAATATTTGTTATGAAGTCATCTTATTTGTTTTATAAGCTTGACATCTGCTAGCAAAAAGTGGTTGCTGCTGAAAAAAAAACCTTTCATTCACAAAACACAATAAGTTGAGAAACACTTTATTGTTGTTATGCATTGACGATATGAAATAAACAGTATCACTTTGGAATTAGGTTACAGTTATACGTCTCCACGTATTGATAGCAATCCATTTGTTCTTACCAGCGTCTCTCTGGATGTTTCCAAAAACGTAGAAAAAAGTAAATTGTTAAGGAAAAAAGTTCAAGTTCTGAAAGAAGAAACTTTGTGAAATCAGAAGTTACTATTGAGTTTCAGTATGTTGATTAGTTATGCTAACCCAAAGTTAAGGGTTATGAGCCGACCAACAGCTATCGCAATGATTGATTCAACATATGGGTCGATGATCGATAATATTCAAAATATGATTGCCTCCAATAAATTTTTCTGCACAACTGCCGACATTTGGTCAACAAAGCATAAACGCTTTTTAGGGTATACTATTCATTGGATTGATGAATCGTTAACTCGGCAGTCAGTGGCATTAGCTTGTAAGCAATTTTGTGGTTCCCACACATTTGATCGTATCCGAAATCCACGCTGAATACAGACTAAATCCTTGCAATGTGAGAGCCACCATTACTGATAACGCAGCCAATTTTGTTAAGTCGTATAAAGAATTTGGAATAGATGAAGTAAAAATCACTGAAGTTGACATCTATGAGGAAGACGAAATATATTTTGATGATATTCCTAATCATCTCTTCAATTCTCGGCTGCCAAAACATAATCGATGTGCCACGCATACATTAAATTTAGTGGCTTCAACAGATTTTCTTCACATTTTGAAACAAAAATGATATTGTTTGAAAAACATGAAAAGGTGTAGTGGGGTGCCAATTGAAATATCCTGTGGCTACAAGATGGAACTCCATGGAACGCGGCGTTGATTGCACATTACAGCCTGACGTCGAAGACGAAACTACACAATTTTTTGATTTTGAAGGTAATACGAAAAACAAAATTTATAAAATGTATAATTAAAATTAAGTTTCACATTTTTCAGCTACTTTAACGTCGAGCGCTTAGGTAGCAGACACATATCGTGACACAGAGTTTTGTGCTTATTTAGCAGATTCGAATACATCTTTTACCATGTTAAATAAATACGCGCGACTGAAGTCTATCTTTATTAAATATAATGCACAATTGCCCTCTTCTGCTGCAGTAGAACGTCTGTTTTCGTTCGCTGGCCTACTAAAATCTTCACGACGTGGATCGCTTTCTGATAGTAATTTCGAGAAATTACTGTTGCTGAAAGCCAATAGTTTTTTAAACTAAAACTCTTTGCTTCTTTATTGAAAAAAGGAGATAAGTTACTAAACTTATTCGTTGTAGCTAATAACGTTTTCCTAGCTTCGAATTGTTAATAAAATGAAATTTAACTTTAGTTTAATATAAGAGTCTTAAATTATTAAAAATAATTTCTGTTTGGCAAAATCTTAAGCTAAGTTTAGCAAAAACGAGCTGTTGCTTACTTATTAAAATAAAATTTCTAAAACAACTTATAAAAAGTGTTGATTGAGGCAGACTCCAATTAGCAATTTTGATACAACAATGATTGTAATCAAAAATTAACTGTAATCAATTTCGCAATCAATGTTAATTGCAATTAAAAAAGAATGAAGTATTTGGTATAATTTGCGATTGCAATCCAATTTGAATGCAATTTTTAACAGCTCTGATATACATTAACCATTCATTAGAAGCTGGGTAATTGACACCTCGGCCAGCACCCTTGAACGAATGCCAATAACAGGCGATAACTTCGAGTGTAATGCTAAGACAATTGTATTGATAATACTCTGGCCGTTGTGGTCGAGTTGGTAGCGGTGCGTGCTATAACTTGATATGCCGGTGAGTTCGAGGTTCGAATCTCAGTCAAGGCAAGCAAAATCTTAATTATAGAACAAGTTTTTTATAATAGCGGTCACCCCTCGGCAGGCAATGGCAAACCTCGAGGGTATTTCTGCCATGAAAAAGCTTCTCATTAAATACATCTGCCGTTCGGAGTCGGCACAGTAGGTCCCTCCATTTGTGGTATAATATTAAGACGCGCACCACAAATGGTAGGAGAAGCTCGGCCAAACACTGAGCTATAAAGTGTACGCGCCAAAATTATATATATGTATGTATATATAATACTGTAGCCGGTTATATCCGTACTTATCCCGGCGTAAAAAAAACCCTTTCGTTCGCTCCTACAAACTTTACATTTCTCTGATCAAACAGAAAGCTTTCTGTTTCTCTCGTTAGTCCCACAACATATAGACAATAAAATCATATTTTTGATTTTTCTTTGCTTTTAGTATTAGGTCGTCGACTCGATTTTTCGTTTTAAGCTACTTTTTGATATTGATGGAAAGGAAGAATTTTTTTTTTCTTAGAATCGCTAAAAATTATGGATGTAATTCTCCTAACTTCAAGAACAAGGGTTTTTCAATAGGGACGTTATAAAAGTAGACCGATAGGGACGAGTCGAAATTATTAAAATTTACTACCGAAATTCGGAGTCAGTGGCCTCAACTTTAGGAGCGCTACATGCAATTTATGATGAGGCTCATTTCTGGCTGATTGGCTTCGTCAATAAGCAAAATATGCGTTTTTGGTCACACAGCAACCCACACGTACTCAATGAGTTAGCATTGCATCCCGAATAAAATACGGTTTGTTGAGGTTTATGGGCCGGTGGCGTCATTGGGCCGTACTTCTTCCGTGATGATCAAGACCGGCACGTTACTGTGAATGGGAATCGCTCCCGCTCAATGATAACCGAATATTTTTTGCTCGAATTGGATGATATGGACTTGGACAATATGTGGTTTCAACAGGACGGCGCCACAAGCCACACAGCGAATGCCACAATTGATTTATTGAAAACCAAGTTTGGTGAACGTGTTATCTCACGAAATGGCCCAGTCAATTGACCGCCTCGGTCGTGCGACTTAACGCCGTTAGAGTATTTCCTGTCGAGCTACGTCAAGTCTATGGTCTATGCCAATAAGCCAGCGACGATTGATGAACTTCGTATGAATATCGAACGAGAAATTACAGCAGTATCGGCCGATTTATGCTTGAAAACTGTCGAAAATTGGATTCAGTGTCTGGACTTCTGCAAGCGTTCCCGTGGTGGCCATGCAAAATAAATAGAGTTCCTTACATAATGGCACTGAATATACTTTCGCAGGAATAAAGAATTTCATTGATATCCAAAACCGTTTTTGTTTTATTTAAAAAAATTTGTGTAGCGTCCCTATTGAAAAACACTTTATTACTTTTACCAAAAGTAATTAGCAGCCTTTACCGCGAGGTTAAAACGGACCAAACTGATGAAATTTTTCATTTTACGAACCTGCAATTTAAGCACTCCTTTAAGCTCAGCATTGCCATTACCAGGTTGTAAAGTGATACTCCATTGTGATCGCCATCGGCCGTTCCAGTAGTTTTTCGGTTGAAATTGATGATCCTCAATGCATAGGGTAAGAGTGATTTGACCCCCTTGTGACTTTCCAAATACTGATGATACCTGTATGTAACACCAATTTAAAACTAAAAATATGTATAGTATATGAAAACAGATACTAACGCCGTTTCGATAATGACTGTTGGTGTAGTTGATTGCTTCCAAATCGAGAGCAGCACGCCATGGCTCAGCTGTCGCGTCAGGTTCTAAGTGCTGATAATCACTTGCTTCCTTACGTAGGTGGTCAAACTTAAAAGATTGGCTGGTACGAGGATCATAAAAACGACCATTGCCTAAATATAAAATAATCAAATCAAAATAAATTTGTCATGATATAAACCCTGGCCGTCCTTCTGCCAATATGTCGTTTTCATTATAATTCATGTATGTTTTCTATAAGATAGTGTTAGTGCAGTTAGGATATAGATTTAGTTTTCAAAAACGTTTGCACTGGGACGTAGTTTTTTATTAATTATTTTATTATGTTATTGAACTATTTTTTTTTAATTAATAAAATATTAAAACGTTTTAATTGCCGCGATCTTAATAATTTTTTTTTATCTATATGTACATACATACATGCATATGCAATATACAAACAAGTACTTACGGTTGGGAAAAATACTATTTGTAGTAATTTAGTTTAAGTGAGAATACAGAACTATTTGATAAGCCCTTATTCCAGAAAGTTGCAGATAGTCTGGTAAGATTATGCATACTTTAAGAGATGTTTATTCCCTACACTAAGTTTGCTACAAAACCCAACATCCTTAAATATTTCCAAATATATTTTATTTATGCCAATTTGTTATTTATTTATATAAGTAATATGGAATATTTTTATCATACACATAATACGTATATAATGTATTTAACTCTCCATCTTATTCTGAAACAACCTTATAAATCACTATGGTGCGTTGATTCCAGCATCTAGCAATAAATACATACCAAACATATATGTATATATTTACGAGTACATTTATAGTCATACTTATGTACATAGACGTACTTCAAACGAAACTCCCAATTAACGTATGTTAAAAGTTATTTTTAATTGGTTATGACTCAACACTATGACATGGCTACGAAACGAATTTATGATGGGTGTCTTAAGATTACTTCTATCTATTTTTTAGTTAAAAATAATCTACATACCCAAATCATTGTACTCCGATATAATAGCATTATTTTCACTACCATCAATGTGCACTGGCGTTAATTGTTCTTTGTTGTAGAGTGCAAAGGCGTGACTGGCGCCCTCTTTTAGTAGCGCATCGTTATTGAGTAGTTGGCGAACATCGGTGAAGACCTCATTAAATTCACCAGGTGGTGCATGCATTATAAAATCCGAAACAATTCGAACTTTCTCAGCATCGCTTATTTGTGTTTGCTCCATTACGTGAATCAGTATATTACAAAAGATGTCCAATTACTTTTTGTTTGTTTTTATTTAGCGAGGTCTTAGGTTTTAAGTGACCACTGCTGTTGTGACTCAATCGTTCCTCTTTATTTCTTCAAGCACAACTACACATACACACAAGTATTTCCTTGCAAGTCGAACATTTGCAGCTAAGTGTTGCTTCCGGTCTATTTGCTTTTACACACACTTTTGTTAGATAGTCAAATATATTTTAAATATATGCACATATAAAGATTGAAGCACTTTTATATATTTTAGAAGAGTCCAGCAAAACGAAAATGCACAAATTTATTTTTCCACAAGAAATCGAGTAATAGATTTGACAGTTATGAATCAGTATGAACTGACAGCAGAGAAAGTTATGACAGCTGAGCGATTTAACAAAGGAAATATTTGGCTAATTTTATGCATTCTAATTTTTTCATAGGCAGACCTTTTACAAATCAGCATGGGTTTCTTAACACCCTATTACTTACATAAACTTATATTGTTCTTCCCTTAAGAACGTTCTCCAGAGATAATTCTTTGCATTTAAACTTAATTGTGAGTTTTTTGTATCAACCTGTTTCCATAAAACCGTATAATGCAAGATTGATGATGGTGTTCCTTCAATCTTGATAGAAATGGGTTGAGTCGATATTTTTAAGTGTTAATCGAGACTTATAACCGATTTTCAATGCTTTCAATCACAGTATAATATACAATGCTTTTAATACTCGGTTCCGATATGTGTGGGTTAACAGCAACGCACGTGTTTTATATAATTTTTCATGCCTTTTTGATCGTGAAGATTTATCCAGATATTTGTATACTTAAACCAGAAAACTTGTACTTGACAGATAATATTTTCACGCGAATTTCAGTGTGAATTTTCAAAATCCAACAAAATCACCTTTATTGTAGGTTTCGTTTTCGGCCGAAATAGTTCACTTTTCACAATTCGCTAGCGAAATAGGGTTTATCATAAATTTCGGGCGGAATGCAGGAAAAGCCGGATATTGCAAGAGGATTTGTCAAAGAAAACAAGGAAAATATAACTTAAATATGAAAACAGCTAAGAATGAAGCTGCATGTTTTGAAACTTATGAATGCCAACTGGTCTAAAATTGTACTACTCTAAGAGAGAAGCGACCAAGCCAGATGAGAGCTTTGGATCGCTTCGATTTCTGTCCATATATGTCTTGTGATATGAAAGGTGGGCTCCGAAGCCCATCTGGCGTTTACTTTCTCCATAAGCTCAGATAGGTTAAGATCTATGCCTTAAGGACGCTAGAGGTATACCCGCATCTTGGGCAGAGTTTATAGTGGTCAGTTTCGTCCCCTTTGGTGTTGGTTCAGGCTCAGGGACCTTTGGGACGCTCGAGGCGTCTCTTGGCTTTTTAGCCGTAGCTTATTACCCCACCAGAGTCCGCAAGCACTGGGATAGAAGCATCATTGATGATAAGGTCAACGTAACGCTGCTTCTCCTTGGTCTCTCCAACTCGAACTATCCTCCAATAAATGGTGGGTAGTTCTCCGTTGTCAAGGTGGATGAGTTCGAGGATCTCCTGCGGTTGTGATGGTTCCGCTTTGACCAAGGTCCAGGCTCGAGGAGTCCGCGCACGCGACCAGCTTGATTCCCCCTTGATACCAGCCGGCATTACTAAAGTCTGGTGCAAGGCCAGGATACATCTGGAGTATGCCCTTATAGACCCTGCAGAGACCCATCAAGACGGACTTCCAGTTGTCCGTGCTGATATTTCCTTCGGGATGGTTCTTGTCGCGCACAGCCAGCGTAAGATTCTCTTTGGCTACCTCGCTTAATGGCTTCGCCGATACGGCCATCGACCGACGGTTCGGGGGTGAGAAAGTCCTTTGCCTCTTCGATCCGATAGGGGTATCGTCCAGAGATCTCTGTCTCTTGGAGGCCAGCTCCTTCCGCTAATCCGTGCGAGTGGGAGGTTTGTCCTTCAAGCTGTTCCCTAAGAAGCGTTTTTCGCTGGCGGCTAGGACTCCCTTAGCCCACTCGAGAAAGGCTTTCTGTGCCTCCGTCAGTTTGCTATATGGTATAGCCTCCAGCCGTTTGATGACCTTCGGGGCTGCCCTCCGGTCGCGCTGGGCCCTGACGTGAGGCCTAATGGCTTTGGAGCAGCAGAGGCGCTGATCTAAGTCATTTGCTTCGGCTGCTTTCCTCCTGCAAATGTTTTGCGCAGTGGCGATCGCTGTTTTGTCCGTGGAGGACTCCTGCTTGATCGCTACACCTTGCAGGGTGGGATTGGCCTTCGGGGGCCTAGCGGGGTTGATCGCCCTAAGCTTTTCGCACGGAAGCATGCATATAACAGGTGGCGCAAAAGTAATCCTCCTATCAGAAAATGCTATAAATATTGCGATTGGCCCCTAATGTCATTTCTGTTTTGACATTTGTGTAGTAAACACATGCGAAATACGCAGAGAATATTGCTGCTGTAGCCGAGGAAGTCATGGAAGCGCCGTCGACATCGACCAGACGACGTGCCACGCAAATGGGTATAAGTCGACGGTCTTTACAGCGAATTTTGGTACAAGATTTGAAGATGTTTCCGTACAAAGTTCAGACGGTGCATCAACTGTTAACTGCTGACCGCCAATCGCGTCTAACATACGCTCAAGCCATCCTTAATCACCACCAAGAGGAAGATGATTTTACATCAAAAATAATCATGAGTGATGAGGTCCATTTCCATCTTAGCGGGTACGTAAATAAGCAAAATTTACGCTTCTGGGGCACTGAAAATCCGCGTGTAACACACGAAGAGCCATTACACCCGCTCAAAGTCACTGTATGGTGTGCTGTTTTCGCTGGAGGAGTCATCGGACTTTTTTCTTCGAAGACGTCGCGGGCCAAACGGTTACTGTGAATGGTGAGCGCTACAGAGCAATGATCAACGAGTTCTTTTTGCCGCAACTTGATGAATTGGGATTGGAAAACATGTGGTTCCAACAGGACGGTGCAACGGCACACACTACACGTGCCACAACCGATATGCTGGCGCCTAATCTCCCGTTTTGGCGATTTGCACTGGCCAGCAAGATCGCCTGATTTGACCGCTCCAGACTTCTTTTTGTGGGGCTTTTTGAAGTCGCGGGTTTATGTCAACAAGCCTCAGACTCTTGCAGCTCTTAAAGACAATATCTGTCAAGAATGTGAGGACCTATCGCCGGAAGTTTTGGCCACAATCAACTGTGGCGGCGACCATTTACATGACATCATATTCTCGACTTGATGTAAAAAAAATTAAAAGACCAAATAAAAATAATCCACAAGAAGAATAAAACTTTTTCATTTTTTCTTTAAATTATATGGTACTATGTAAGTTGATATACCTATAATTTCTGCCGTGCTTCAACGTATTATCATCTTTTTGTCATGTTTGGTACAGGTATAGTTACCGTAAGTACGTCTGTATATCTAAGCGTGCATATGTATTTTTACATATGTACATACATATGTACATACGTGGCCGCTGTGGTCGAGTTGGTAGCGTTGCGTGCTATAACTTGATATGCCGGTGAGTTCGAGGTTCGAATCTCAGTCAGGGCAAGCAAAATCGTAACACCACAAATGGTAGGAGAAGCTCGGCCAAACACTGAGCTATATAGTGTATGCGCCAAATTATAAAAAAAAAAAAATTATATACATACATAGGTAACTATACCTAAGAGTACCAAACATGACAAAGAGATAATACGTTGAAGCACGGCAGAAATTATAGGTATATCAACAAAGTACCATATACATACATATATAGACACCATATATAGACATATATGTATGTATATGTAGCTAATAAAATAACATAGAGGCCTACACTACTCAGCTTCACTTATCAGCGGCAACATTCCCTGACCCGTAAATGAGTCTGTTCTGGCGAATTTACTCTCAGAAGAGGCGACGTTTAAGACTGCGATTTTAGAAGCTGGGCGGTGTAGTGTACCCGTAGTAGTTTTCACTTTTGCGCTGCGTACTTGTCCGTCTTTGGCCGTCACAGTATTAATTACCCTACCTTTCGGCCAACAATTTTTAGGAAAATTTTCATCGGCGATGACGACAATATCTCCGAATTTGATCGGCGGTACTTTGTCAAACCATTTTCCGCGTCTAAAGATAATAGGCACGTATTCCTTAACCCATCTATGCCAGAATTTGTCCGCGAACTTCTGGGTTTGGTGCCAACGTTTTCGCAGGTCTAATTTACTGGAACATATGGGTTTGAAGCCATCAGGCGAACCAAGTAGGAGGTGATTTTGAGTGATAGCGTCGCCATTTTCTGTTTCAAGCGAGACAAAGGTTAAAGGCCTAGAGTTTATTATGTATTCCACTTCGCATATGCTACTTTTGAAGCTTTCGTCGTTGAAGTATGAAGACGGAGTTATTTTATTCAAGACGGTTTTGACCGACGTCACTAGGCGTTCCCAAGCCCCGCCCATATGAGAAGCTGCTGGTGGAACGAACTTCCAGTTGATCTGGTCGAAAGCTGACGGAAGTTGTGAAAAATCTACCTCTTTCATCTCCGCGCATATGATCTTTTCTGCAGCTTTGAAATTTGTGCCAATATCGGTGAAAACTTGTCGTGGGTAACCGGGTCGGGCTATAAAATTTCTGATAGACATAACGCAGGAACTTGTATCCAGGCCGCGTGATGCAACTGTGGTTGCTAAGTCAGCTGGACTTTCTTTCGATGGTACCCATTCCCATTAAGATACGTTTGTGGGCTCTAAGATCTCTCCGACTCGATGCCTAACGTACGGTTTGAAGTTTTTTAGGTCCATTTGCAGCCATCTTAAGACTGTTTTTGAATCAGTCCACCAATACTGTCAGGTGATGGGTATCCGGTGAACACTAAGGACTGCGCAAGCTAGCGTTATTCCGATAAGTGCTGCCTGGAGCTCCAGCCTCGGTATAGATTGTGGCTTCATAGGGGAATAGAAATACCGTTGTCATGCTCAACACGCAGATAGCACACGGCTGCAAAGGCATTTTCACCAGCATCAACAAAGTGTCTAGTTGTACCTCTTTTGCACGTTGTAAAAACGGCGAGTAACATCGAGGGATTGTTGTTGTCGTTATAATTTCAATGATTGATTTCTAACGACACCATTTTCCATATAACTCTTGACTAAGCGACTCATCCCACCCAATATTAGATCGCCAGTTGTCTTGGAGAAGGATTTTAAGCCCGATTGTTAAGCAACTTACTAGTTCGAGTAAGTAAAAAATTGACATAAGGACTTGAAGTATCTCCCTTTTAGTCGGTAAGATTGCATTATTTACGATATCACGGCACAATCGCATAAATCTGAAAATATATCTGAACGTATCGTTACTTGTATCCCAAAACATACCTAATACTTTGGTCGCTGATCCCCATTCTTTCGGACTTGGATCTTCTTCGGCGTCTACGCGTATTTGCTCAAGAATAAACTTAGAGTTGGAAGTCCCGCCGTGAATGTTGAATCCGGCGGAAGCATTAATTTGTTTAACCTGTCTATAAAATCATCTACATAATGATGTTTTTTGATCGCTTCTACTGCCCGAGGATACTCTTCCGTAAAATAGCTGGCGTTTTTATCACGAACGAAATGTGCGATGAAAGGAGCGCAGCTTGTTCCAAAGTATAATGCTCGCATGACGTAAATGCTCGGCTGTTGTGATTCTTCATCGTTATTCGACCATAGAAATCGCTGTGCATGGTTATCGTTTTCTCTAACTTTGATGCGGTGAAACATCTCAGCGATGTCGCCAAATATGGCTACTTTACCAACTCTAAATGCCAACAGTATCTCGAACAGTGGGTTGAGCATATCCGATCCTCTAAGCAGAAACCCGTTTAACGATACACCATTGGTCTTTGCTGCAGCGTCCTTCACTAAACGTATCTTTCCCGGTTTGTTTGGGGTTGACTCTACGAATATTGGAAGATACCATAATTATTCATTCTTCATGTGAAGTTCAGGCGTTCTTAGTTTTTTAGCATAACCTTTTGATACCAGATTGTTAATTTGCATATGAATTTCTGATCGTAAAGTAGGATCTCTATCACATGTCCTTTTGAGACATATGGAACGTTTAAATGCGTGTGAGTAACTTTCTGGTAAACGCTCATTTGGATTTCGCCAAGGCAAACCAATTTCGTAAGCTTCATCAACTTTTCGACATGTATCATTCAATAAGTCAAAGACTGTTTGGTCTTCTATAGATAACAAATTGGATGCGTTGGGTGACTCCATTCTGAAGAATTCTTTTACTGCTTCGTGCAGTTTTATATAGTGCTTTGACAGTCACAATACTGAACCTTCATCCAAAAAAGCGAAAACTTGTACTATTTTTTCGTGTGCGTGAATGAAAATTGGAACGATCCTAAAATATGGTTGTTTGCTGGCAACAATTTTGCTATGCGTGTTTACTTGAACGTCGGATTGTGGTGTTATGTCGTAATTTGCATCGTGTTTGTTCAAGGTCGGAGTGGTATTAATTTTATGAAGTAACTTGTGGTGCTTTATAGTACAGCCGTCTAAGCCACAAACCTTTTCAATAAAACACCTGCGTTTATGTGTGCTCAAACATAGTCGACAGAGACCTTTAGTTTTAACAATGTCCCATTTGCGATTTAATGGAAGTTTTTTGAAAACGCTGCACTGCGATATATCGTGATCGGAAGCTTTGCAACTGTTTCTCAGTTTAGTCTTCAACGAAGTGTTATCAACGCGATGTTCCTCATTATGCGTCGTTATAGTGTGAGTGTTTACCACATAACTACCTCAGGCCGTCGCCAACGATACGACCATGCTAGCAGCTTCACCAATTTTGTAAAGCCAGTCGCTGAAGAATTTTACAGGGGGATTGAATGACATTAACAATTTTTTTAGCCAAGCCACTTATTGGTTGCGAAACAATTAGGAAGTTCACAAGCGTGTTATTGGTCGTATTTCTTTAGTTTGTTATTTAAATAACAGAGGAGTTTGTGAACGCACCGTGTTATTTCGCTCTCTATTGTATGTGGTATTCAAGCAATTAATCAGCAAAAAATCTCTTTTAATAAACTTAAACGGTCGGTTTCTTTAAAATATGTATATGTACATCACTATTTGCCTTAATTTAACATTTTTTTAAACAAAAGTAAGCCTAAAATGATGATTAACAGAAATAGCTGATCGAATAACACACACAAATAACACATTAAACATACCATTTAGAGTTATATTGAAATACGAAAATTTAACATGTGAAACAATAGCAACAAGTTTAAACTAGTTTATTCTAATAAGCGATACGACGAAATACGAGATACGACAGTGCTTGTGAACTCCCTAAATATTAATTTTGTGAATTTATTTATGATGTAAACCTTCTGTTCGGTAGATTTTAATTTTACAAATATTTTAAAGATTAATGTATATTTACAAATTTTATTGAATTTATAGGAACACCAAATATGAGCGAACAACTCATGAACAGTTGGAGTACTTTGTACACTTCTGTAGGAAGCATCCAGAGTTGCTGCGGGGAAAATGCAACCCCATGGACCCAAAACTTGTGCAGAATTTGTGGGCAGAAGTGGCGGACACTCTCAACTCAATGAGAGGTCCTAGTCGGCCTGCGTCAAAGTAGAAGGAAGTAAGTAATTAAAGTTTTTGTCTATTTGTATGTATATGCACAATTCTTCTTTGTGTAGACAATGAGCCATTGGAAGCATCAACTGCGCTCCCGGGCTAGAAAAGTGAAGGTACAATCCCATATCACTGGTGGGGGACCTGCAACATGCGACATTTCGCAATTTGAACAGCAGGCCATAGAAACTTTTGGCAACGCGGCGGTAGATGGCTTATGCAAGAAGCTCAAGAAACGGGAAGAAAGGGAAGACCGAATTTTTCTAACAACAGGAAAGGCTACTTGAGCAAACCGAAAGGCTAGTTGCCTCATTTTCGAAAACAGCGGAAGCACTAGGGACAATGACGGATGTGCTGAAGAAGATTGCCGAGAAGTAATTTAATTTGTTTTTGTTTGGTCCATTTTCGTTACCTCTATGTAGTATAATAAATAACCTCTATATAGTATAATAAATAATAATAAAAAAGTGAATCAAATATGAATAATAATAATAAAAAAAATCAATACAAAATTAATTTTAATTATTTATTGGTATTTAAAAGCTGTAGAATCTAAAGGGCGTTATATAACGACGACTGATTCTTACACCCTCTCTTGCGTTTGAATTTTCTTCATGCTCGTTAAATACTTCGGAATCTTCAAATTCTTCTTGCATTACCTCGAAACCGAGGTCAGCAGCAACACCATTCTTCAGAAGGATGTTATGGAGTATGGTGCAGGCATATATTATTATCGATGCTCTTTCCGGACTATAATGAAGAATGCGGTGCTTCGACATACACCGAAATCGCGATTTTAAGACACCGAAAGCTCTTTCAATTGTATAGCATGTTTTAGCGTGTAACTTATTGTACCGGATTTCCCTGGTGTTTGAGGGCTCTGCTACTGGTGTTAGTAGCCAAGGCTCCAGTGGATACCCCTGGTTACCTAACAACCACGAATCACTTTGGGCGTTGTGGTTCCTCATCAAGTGCAGTCGGGTTGGGGATGTGGTCCAGATGCCAGAGTCGTGGCAAGAGCCTGGATATCTCGCGTTGACTGCCGTAAATAATAATTGATGATCACACACCTTTAATAACAAATAATCAGAAATTAAAAATTAAAGAATAAAAATGTTTACATACTGCTTCTACATTTAGACTATAAAACCCCTTTCTGTTCATAAAAAGAGAAAGGGGAGTGTTAGAATCCGTTGACATCGGTGAAATAATCCCCACATGCGTACAATCGATTGCTCCAATTGTGGCTTTCGTTCCAAATTTTGTATAAAATCTATTTTCAAAAATATTCATAGAAACATACATATTTATTTACATACATATAATAAACAATAATTTGCTGAATTAAATCCCACCCTCTCTTCACATCTGCGACCTCCTGCAGAGTTGATGGAAATCGTATTTCGCCTCCCTTCACTTCTACAATTAACTTCGATATGTATCTAAGAGACCTGCTTACCGATGACTGACTCATCGAATTAGAAAAGCTATTTCCAACACATTTCTGATAAGAACCATGAGAATAAAAATACAGACATGCTAGGAATCGAAGTATGAAGGGTATATTTGATGTCTGTCTATCATTCGGTCCCAATTCCTGTATCAGCGTCCAGCACAAGGATTTGGGAAACCGGAAAGTTTGGATGAAAGAGAAATCCTGCATGGAAAAGGGATCACTTTTATCCAGCAAGCTTCTCAGAATTCTCCTTCTCTTCACTGCCTCCTCTTGCTCCTCCAATACTGCTGCACAAACAAGCAATAACTCCACCATTCCTGAATACTTTTTGTATTTAAAAAAGGTCAATTTAACAAAATATTGTTATAAATGCTCAATAAAAATCAGCTGCTTTCGTATTGTGAGGCTGCCGTTCGCACATCACAACTTTCCTGACAGTTATGAGCATTTGAGCTTTTGAATTTACGCCAGCATAAGGGAAACCTCACAATAGTGAAGAGCCTCACAACAGTCAGGCAGGTGAGTTTTGTGAGGGTATTAGAATAGGGCTGTTAATGCCACAAGTCCAGCGATATAGCGAACAACATTGTCAACATAAGTAGATAGTGCAATGAAACTTTTGTAATGCACTTGTAACGAATCACTTACGCATGCAAAGCTATATTTTTTGCTTTATCTCTTGTTTTTTCACATAAAAAGCATCTGTGCGGCATTTCTGAATTTATTGTATTCCAAAATTTCACAAAATACATGAAAATTCAAAAACTTTCTAAGCGTACCGCCACGGGATTTTCTTTTGAATTCAAGTTTAATTTTTGACTTACATACGTTTACTCGGTTTTTCTTTTCTAATTTTATATACATATCTGTACTGTAATGTTCTGTAATACTGTACTGTAATGTACTGCCCTTGTTGATACTG
The DNA here is from genome assembly GCA_963971545.1 of Philophylla caesio. NCBI lineage: Eukaryota > Metazoa > Arthropoda > Insecta > Diptera > Tephritidae > Philophylla > Philophylla caesio. Next base: position 75,832,207 of record OZ020606.1, read on the forward strand.
CCAATATGTAAGTATGTATATGCCCGGAAGCGAGTGCTTCTGGCTTCCCTAGGGGCGGTGCCATATCTCCAGTTGCTGTGGAGGACCGAAAGTTAATTTTAGACCGTGCAGGCCCTTTCGGCACCGTCGATGTGGTTCCCGAGATATGTTTGGACGTTTCTTCGCCGTGTCCGTCGGCGGCACTACCCGTGCAGGGTTCCGAGGCTATGTTTGTTTTGTTCATTTCATTTGGGTCGTTGGCCACCTACTAAGCCGAGACCGTTCGGTGGCCGAAAAAAAGGGAAGTCCGCCGTTAGAATACAGTCGAAAAAGCCCCCCTGACTGCAAACCATCCGCGGGGAAGGGTAGATTCGACACCCTTCGGGTCTATATCCATAGTGTTCGGTGGAAACAGGGTCACCTCTGGAAGGGTACGATTTTTCATCGTGCACTACGGTTTTGGTGTGGGATTGGCCAGGTGTCCAGGATAACCTGGGCACTATATTGTGCTATCGCTCGACCCTATATCTAATAAATACTAGAACGATTCTTTATTGACTGTTATATTTCAAATATCTGGAAAATTGATAAATTTTGTTAAATTACTATTGAATTTGAATTATTTGATAATTTTACACTTCAAGTATACAAATTTCATGAATAAGGGTCTCACCACGCCAGGGCTAACAGGGGAAATAGCGGGAGTGACAAGCTAACAGAGCTGTTTGTATATTTTGAGCTCAATAAAATTATAAAAAATATTTTGATAAATATAAGAAAAATTTATACATTTTGTGTTGATTTTGCACTAATTAATAAAACGCTAAATAATTAAAATATTTTGTCAAATTTTGTATTAATTCTTATGTACATTTGTGAAATTAATGACTGGAGTAGCACGTCTTTATAATATGGGTACGAACGATCAAAGAGGTGTTTTATTAATATTTCTCTTCTTTTATCTTTTTAAAAGTAATAATACACGCAAAAACTATGAAATACTAGCACGCAAAATAAAATGGAAATGCAAACAGTTGGTTGTCAAAGTGTACAAAAGTTGAGAGTTCGCCATGGTTTTGCTTCGTTTTACTTTGCTTTACTTTTCTCGCCTTGTATTTAGCAGCACTCATATAACATCTGTACTTTAACTTATCTGTCAAAGCGAAACTCTGAAGCAAAGCAAAGCGAAAGTCTTAAGGGCCGTACACATACAACGTTCTTCGCTTTACTTGACAATTCGAAATTTAACAACAAAGCATGAGGTGTAGAAGGTTTGCTACATAGAACGCTTTGACAGTTTCTGCGTTAGTTGTTTGTTTTGAATTTTTATTTGTGCCAATTCCGAGTATTTTGTTTAATAAAAGAATAGGAAGTGAGTTTTATTGATATAATTAAGTGGTAGTTATGCTATTTAGGTATGTTTGAACGTCGCGAGTGTAATAAACCATATTAAGGCCGAGCATATTTCGACAAAATAAATAAAAACCGATCCAGGGGAGTTTAAAAAACAGGGGAGGGTTGTTACCAAAGAGGTGTCTGATTTGCTATTTATTAATATTTCTCTTCTTTTATCTTTATAAAAGTAAGTATACACGCAAAAACTATGAAATACTAGTAAATTTTCTAAATCGTGTGTATATGCACCCAGAAATAAAATGGAAATGTATACAGTTGATTGTCAAAGGTACAAAAGTTGAGAGTTCGCCATGATTTTGCTTCGTTTTGCTTTGCTTTACTTTTCTCGCCTTGTATTTAGCAGCACTCATATAACATCTGTACTTTAACTTATCTGTCAAAGCGAAACTCTGAAGCAAAGCAAAGCGAAAGTCTTATGTGTACGGCCCTTTATGTGTACGGCCCTTAAGTGTGTTCGCGGTGCTGATAACTGTTACGAATTGTTATGAAATAACACGATTTTTGAGAGCGAAAAATGACAATTCATTTTGAGGGGAAGTTGCAAATTCTTGCTGGACAAATTTTACCCAGCACAAATTTGCAAGCAAGAAAACATCCATGCACATGATTTAATTATAAAAGGTTAGGGAAATAATGACATTCAAATTTCGACATTCCCTAATAAAGGGTTGTTTACGTAGTATGGAAAACGGGTTAGAATTTTTTGACCTTTCTTAATAATTATTGATTTTTTTAAACTAGAAATTTAGAAGGCATTTCATTTAAATTAAGAAATACAATAGCTACGCTTACAAAACATAATTATGTACTTATTGTTGAATTTTTTTTTTAATATTTAACAAGCGAATAAATTTTCAATTTATTTGCCCCATGAACTAAACGACAAATAATTTCGATTGATCATAAAACATTATCTTGAAATATTTAAGTTATTTATTCGCTTTATTCCTTTAATTTACATATATGTATACCATTGACATCAGGATTATTCTTAATATTATGACGAACCCCTGGACGGCGAAAATCATAATAATTCGAAATTTAAGAAATATAATATTTATATACTACAAGAAAAATTAATCAAACTTCATGACTCAACAATTTAGTTCTTACAAATTCATGTTTTAGGATGATTATCACATTATGTCACTTTATTTTAAATTTAATTAAACCTATTCCTTCTAGAAATTACAAAACTTTCCACTCCGTCACATCGAATTTATATGCGTTCGAAAAGCATTCTTTTCCATTGAATCGCGCGTCATTTATACACATTTACATGAAATATTTACGATACGGGGTCAGTCTTGTAATTAGAAAAATGGCTGTCTTCAAAAGCCGGACCTTAACTTACCGTTTACTCGGACAAAATAAACAAAAAGTGTTGCCTGTTAGTTTTTGGAATTAAAAAGTTTTCATTTTTTTTCCCCTATTATTGTTAAGCCTAAAGGCCATGCCACATAAGACTTGCTTCGCTTTACGTGACACTTGTGACTTTGTCAGAAAAGCGATAAACGCAAAAGGTATGCCACAATAAAACTTTGACAATACATACTTTTCGTTTGTTTATTGTGAGTTGTGAAAATCGCACCGAACTTTATAAACATATTTACATACATTCGGCGTAATTATGGACATCATGGAAGTTTTGTTAATAGTTCTTTTACTCCACGACGCCTTATTATGTTTAAAAAACATATCAAGGCGGAAAATGTGGGTAAGGGAATTACATCGTTGCTTCCACCTCCTGCACGATCCGGTCACAAAGTGACTTCCACCGTGCTCTGCAGTGCTCCTTTATTATAAAAGAAAAAGCCTTTAGTAAATCATCACATATGTATACACATACATATATTTATATACAATAAAATACACGTACCAGAAACTCTCAGAAAAAGATAAAATTATATCGACGTTAGAAAGCAACCTTAATAAAAATGTATACGATATTTCAGAATAGCTTCTTGAGTGCAGCCAATCTAAAATGTGTCAAAGTTTTCAAGTCTGAAACATGTATGTAGGGCGATAATCGAAGTTGAACATAAATTCTTCCTGCAGGTATTGGAATCAAAGAGACTAAATATTAGATGGGAACGCTGTCCAGTGTATGATGGACAAACAGTTAAGAGATGCTACAAATGTCTGGGGTTTAACCATACTTCAATTAATTGCACCAAAAAGTTAAGATGTAGTAAATGCATGGGAGAACACAAGTCAGAAAGTTGCACTGAGAATAGTTCTAAACAAATATGTGGTAATTGTTGCAATGCAAAAAAAGACTTAGGGCTAAATCTAGACGTAGAGCATAACGCATTTAGTCGTGAATGTCCAGTTTACGTCTGAAAACTGAAGGTTGCAAAACAGAAGGCAGGTTGTTAGCAACTAAATTCAAAAGTAGATAATAATTTTTATTTAAAATGCGCTTATCTCAATATTAACAGTATAATAGATAATAAAGTGGAATTGGAAAAGCTTGTTGAAACATGCACTACCGAAGATATAAACGATTCAGAACTTGTATTTCCTACTTATCAATTAGTTAGGTGTGATTCGCACAGTAGACATACAGGCAGAGTAATCATCATATTGCGAGATACTATAAACTTTAAAGTAATATTAAACAAATCCATAGATAGAAACGTTTGGTGTTTAGTTATTCAGCTAAAAAACTGTGAAACTAAGTGGAGAGTAGGGGTGGTTTACAACTCACCCAGTTTAAGTGATGCAGATTTCCTGACCTATATGGAAGCGCTGTTATCGGAAATATGCGAAAACTTCGAAAACAACATTGTAATTGGAGATTTCAATATAAATATGAACATGGTTTCGACATTTAGTAAGAGACTCAATGAGATTTTCGCTCAACAGGCGATGGAACAGCTAGTAAATTTTAATACACGTGTTACTGAACATTCCGCAACACAAATTGATTTATTATACTCAAATACTAGAGAAGTTTCATGCGAAAAGCTGAGGAGCATAGAATATCAGATCATGAGACTGTTATTTTCCGATGTAATACAACAAAAAAGTGTCCAATTAGAAAGTTCTTAGAAATAACTTCTTGGAATGGGTACAGCGCCGAAAACCTTATACATTACTTAAGACAATTTAACTTCACGGACCTTAATAGTTTGAGTACTGATGGAATCCTAGAACATATTGACCGTTGATGATGTCTGTCATGAATAAGTTAACTTTACAAACGCAAACTATCATTAAAATTAGGAATAAGTGGTATGATAGTCAATTAGCAGAAACTAATAAAAAAAGTTAAATTTGTACCAAAAGGCTATTGTCATTTGTCGAGGGCTTGCAAATTTAATTTTTCCATGTACGATGGCTATCAACAAGACACAAACACGGCGAATGTAATGAAGATGTGCAATGGAAAGAATTTATTTCTTAATTGAGTATAAACGATTATTAAAATGAATTGAAATAAAATAAAATGAGCACTAAATCGCCAACCTGTAATGCCTTTCTCGACGACACCACTTAACCCTTCGCGTCAACGTTGGCAGATATTCTGAAATCCAGCGTTTCCAGAAACGATCACGGTATTGACGTGACAACCTCCACTGCTTACGTAGAGCACACAATTTCTGGACAGGATCATCAACGCTTGGAGTGTTAGCCGTGTTCGCTGAACCCAACAAAAAATGATTGGGCGTTAGTGGCTCTTCTTGGTCGCTGCTTACTGGAATATGGGTAAGTGGTCTGGAGTTGACGAAGTTCTCGATTTCGATCAGAACGCTAAGTAGCGTATGCTCTTTCGGAGATTCCTCTTTTAGAGTGTGCCACAGGGCTCGTTTGACGCACTTAACCATTCTTTCCCATATTCCGCCTACTGACGGATTACTTTGCCAGTTGAAAATCCACTCTACCCCATTCGACGACAGCTCTTCCTGGATCTTGTCACAGTCAAAGACCTCAGTGAACCTTTTAGCTTCCTTATCTGCTCCAATAAAGTTGGTTCCGTTGTCAGAACGTAGACGTGCGGGTATTCCTCTTCGGTTTACAAAGTTACGAATACATAGTATACAAGCGTCAGTCGAGAGGTTCTGCGACAATTCCAAATGAATCGCCCGGACCGTGAGGCAGGTAAATAGGGCAACCCACCGCTTCTCCCTTCGTCGACCTATCGCAACATTGATCGGCCCAAAATAATCGAGTCCAGTAAATGTAAACGGTCGGACGTATGGCGTTAGTCGGTCCTGTGGTAGCGATCCCATTAATGGAGCAATTGGTTTTGCTTTCGATATTTTGCATGTAACACAATTAGCGATGACGGAACTCAGAACTTGCCGATGTCGTGGAATCCAAAAGGTGCGGCGAATCTCGGCGATGGTTGCCTCCGTATTTTGGTGAAGCATCTTGCGGTGTTGGTAAGCGACTATCAGCTTCGTAACTCCCGTAGACTCTTAGTACACCGTTTTCATCAACATAGGGACAGAGTTGATGTAATTCACTATCGCGCGTTACTTGTTGGTTTACTGCAATACCTTTTAACTCGGCGGCATACCTTTCCCTTTGGACCAAGCGACTTAATATTATTTGTGCCTTTTCGATCTCCTTTGCAGTTATTCCATATGTCTCCAAATCTGCATGCTGCTTCCTGCATCTCGAAATAAATCTAAGGATGTAGGCGATAGTACGTCGAAGCTTGGTGAATGATGAAAACCAACTAAAATCGATTAAAATGTTATGCGCGACCAATAACGCGAACTTCGGTTTGATCTCTTCGTCGACGTATCCCAAAGCTTTTATTTTTCTAGCGTCGTCAAAGTCAGGCCAATGTTCTTGTAGGCCCTTTAGAAATGTTGGCCCACTAAACCAGCGCGACGATAGTGAAAAGTCTATAGGACGCTTAGTACGCGTAGCTTCGTCAGCTGCATTGTCGGCCGTGGGCACCCATCTCCAATTATCTGGCTTAGATCCATCAAGAATCTCGGCAATCCTATGCGCGACAAATGGCTTGTAACGGCGAGCCTCGCTATTAATCCAATGGAGGACGGTGCTTGAATCACTCCATAGAAAAATCTGGTTTATTTTAAATGAATGTTTGTGTAAAATCATGTTCTTCAACCTTAAAACCTTAAAACTTAATGGAGGGATTAACAGTAGGGATATGCAATTTATTACAGCTATTATGACAGATAACTGGGTAGAATATAATTAAGTAAAGAACAATTACAAGAAAATGATTAAATTATTAAAAATAAAATATATGCAACACAAGATTGAAAAAAAAAACATAAGCGATAGTCGTTTAATGTGGAAGTATCTCAAGAGCGTTGTGAATAATACGGATAATAAAGAACTCATTAAAGAAGTTCGCATCAATGACAAAGTTTTCAGGAATAGTAATGAAATTGGTGATAATTAAAATAATTTCTTTGTGGATGGTGTCATCGAGTTAAATAGAAATATTGAAAACGTTTGCTATGATTATACAAGGCAGGAATGTTATGAAGGTACGTTTAAATTTGATGAAATTGGTGCAGATAACATTGTCCATATTGTAAGGAAATTTAAGAGCAAAATAGGTGGATCAAATTTATTATGTGAGGGCATAATTAAAGACTCAGTAGAATATATGGGTAATTTTTAAGCTTTGGTAGAAGCACTATAACAGCTGATTAACTAAGGCCAATAAACACTCTACCTAGTTTGGAAAAAATATTAGAAACGGTTGTGAGAAAGCAATTAGTACACTATATTGAGTCTAATAAAATTTTTATAAAAGAGCAGTCAGGCTTCAGAGCTAAACACTCTTGCGAAACTGCGCTAAACTTTGTATTATCGCAGTGGAAAGAAGATCTTAATTCCAAGATGATTGTTTTAGCGGTGTTTATTGACCTCAAAAGGGCATTTCAGACGATTGATAGAGAAATAATGTTAAAAAAACTGGAACATATTGGTGTAAAGAATAATGAACTTAACTGGTTCCGAAGCTTCCTATCAGATCGGAAGCAATAAACTATTATTGGTTCATCTATGTCAAAAAAAGTAGCTGTCGATATTGGTCTACCGCAAGGGTCAGTTCTGGCCCCAATTTTATTTAAAGTTTATAATTATAATAATAATTTTGGCGCGTACACTATATAGCTCAGTGTTTGGCCGAGCTTCTCCTACCATTTGTGGTGTGCGTCTTTATATTATGCCAGAAATGTAGGGACATACAGTTTTGTGCCGACTCCGAACGGTAGATGTATTTAATGAGAAGCTTTTTCATTGCAGAAATACCCTCCGAGGTTTGCCATTGCCTGCCGAGGAGTGACCGCTATTAGAACAAACTTTTTCTATTATAAAGATTTTGCTTGCCCTGACTGAGATTCGAACCTCGAACTTAGAGGCATATCTAGTTATAGCATGCGCCGCACGACCTAACCCCACTTAGGCTGCCGAACAACCCCAATCTTATATCCTCTTGGGTGCAACACCTTGCAGAAGGTTTGCTACTCATACTTCTGGCCTGGGCGGGCGTCGAGCCTAACCCTGGTCCAGAAACCTATTTCTGCTGCATCTGCCAGAGAAGGCTCCATCCGAATTCCACTTCGGTGAGGTGTAATTCGTGCAACGGATGGTGCCATCTTAAGGTCTGCTCAGGCCTTAAGAAAACCAGGGAGTGGTCCACAACCTATATGGGCCAGTGTTGCTCGCGCACTCAAGCTCCCCAAGCCTCCACGGTGTCCCGCTTTGCGCCCCCGCGCAGGTGCCTTAGCTCACGTCCACGGAGCTCACAGCAACACCGAACCTCCCCGCCGTCGCTCCACCACACGTGGCGCCACCCAGCAACTGCTGGTTGCCCCCACAATCTGCTGTGTGTGCCGGGTCAGAGTGCACCAGAATGCCTGCTCAGTCAGGTGTAACGCCTGTCAGGGCCACTTCCGGGCGTGATCTGGCCTTCGCACCACAAGGGACTGGTCTGAGAGCTTCACCGCTCCCTGCTGCCACAACATCAACCCGCTAGTGTCATTTACGACACCGCCCACATACACCCTCACCCCCACAGCGGGATGGGCAGACGGGACGGGCTGGCCCCCGGATCCAGTCCCTCACCCCCCTCAACGCGACGACCCTACCGAGACTCTTACAGTTCAACTGCAACGGACTCTCGAGCAAGATCTCGGAGGTGGTTGCCTTCATGGCTCGGCACACACCGTGCAGTATCGTCTCATCGACCCAAGGGACAGCACCCTAGAATGTCAAGGGATTGCTGCCCGGTCAGGCGATGTCGAGCTCGAAAGATTTAATTTTTATATACCCCGTCTCCTGCTGTCCGCTGGATATAGGTGCGCTCCTCAGTGGTGAAAACCTATTGGTAGTCGGAGACTTCAACGCGCATCACGATCTTTGGTTCTCAAGCCTACCAAACGATCGTAGGGGAAATATTTTGGCAGAGCAGATAGACGATTCGACATTCTGCACAATGAACGAAGAAGCCCCCCCAGGATAGTGGACAGTTGCAGCAGCTCGCCAGATCTAACAATAGCTAGCGCGGGTCTGATAAATAGCAACTATGTTGCCTTGGACCGCCACACCTACATCAACTTCAAAAAAGCTGACTGGGAGCGGTTCGAGGATTTCACTGAAGACGCCTTTAGTGCCCTTTCAGCTCCTACCGACGTTCGCGTTGGCGAGCGCGAGTTCCGCAGGGTGGTTGCAGCCCGTTTCATTCCGGCAGGTAGGATCCCTGAGATCCGTTGAGGCGGTCACTTTGGCGGATGAACGCGACCACCTTCGGCAGGCGGACCCCGGTAATCCCCGTATTAGGCAACTAAACTTGAAGATCCAACGCCTGGTCAACGAACACAAGCGGAACAAGTGGAGGGAGCACTTGAAGTCCTGTAACCTCGGTGCTGGGGTGGGCAAACTATGGTCAACTGTGAGATCCCTATCCAATCCGACGAGGCGTGACGGCCGAACCGAAATATCCTTTGGAGACCACGCCTCGTCGGACCCCAAGCGATGCGCGAGCTATTTTAGTCGACAATTTACACTGCATCCTTCGGCCGACAAATCCAAACGGTCAGTAACCAGAAGGCTGCGCAAGTAAAAATCCAGCGCACCAATTGTCCTCTCTAGCACTAACGTGAAGGAAGCCATCGGGAAGGCGAAAGCCTCCAAATCCATTGGCCCAGACGGGTTAAGCATGTTGATGCTGAAAAAATTGGGCACTGCGGGAGTAGAATACCTTACCGAGGTCCTCAATTTGTCCCTCACCACCCTGATCATCCCAAACATCTGGAAGATGAGCAGGGTGATACCTCTGCTGAAACCAGGAAAACCTGCCGGCTAAGCCGAGTCCTACCCGCCGATCTCCCTGCTTTCCTCAGAGGTCAAGACAGTTGAGGCCCTGCTGCTCCCATACTTCAACCACTACCTCAGCACGGCGAAGCATCAACATGGCTTCCGGAAAGTGCATAGCACTACAACGGCACTTAACGCCATAAACACCCAAATTAATCGTGGCCTCAATGGCAACCACCCCTGTGAGAGAACCGTCCTCGTGGCTCTGGACTTGTTGAAGGCCTTCGGCACACTCAGCTACTCCACCTTGTTGAAGGACGTGGAGCCTCACCTCTCCCTGCGGCGTTGAGGCGATGGACCGCGAACTACCTGTGAAAAATACAAAGTTTATGGTTCTTTCTAGGGCATTTAATGTTAACTCAGTAAGCTACAGCTTAAAAATAAAGGATGACAGAATCGAAGAAGTAAACGTCATTAGGTGCTGCCGCCAGAAGTTCGCAATTTGAATTCACTCCAAAAAAGAATATTAGAGGCGAATGCGAGTGAGAGATGTTTCGGTTGCAATAACAACGATACTATTTTTAATCCAACTGAAACTTGTGATAGTATTATAATTGGAATCCCATATACTTATTTTCACCACCGGATGAATTTTTATCTTTATGCACAAACAAATATAATGTTTCATTCAAACAATGCTCTGTTGACAAAATTAGAATAAATCACAATCGTCAACGTGTGCGGACGTGCTTGTGTTTTGCTCTCTGATTTAATTTCTGTTTGATCATAATGGACAGTTTTTGCGGTAAATGTAATAAATCTTTTTCGCGAACTGATTCGAGTTTGTTGCCATGCAATGGATTTTGTAAAAAAAATTTTTCATCGTGCCTGCTGTGTTAAAATTTCTGAATTTGAATTAAATTGCATAAAAACTAATCGTCACTTAGTGTACCTATGTGAAGAGTGTGTTTTTATGCATTATACCAACAATAATTTGAGTGCGAATAACCTAACTGCTGGGAACAACAACAGAAACAAGAAAAACGGTTTGCCTACGAAGGAGAAAACATCAACATTGGGTACGCGTACTCAACTGTTATCACCGTCTCCACTTGCTGTAAACAATGATTCTTGTTCTGCTTTGTCTTCTGCTTCTAAGCAAATATCAACTGAGTTGCCTGTTGCTGAGAGAGTTGTCTCCAATACTTCTATCGCCTGCATCAATGCTGCTGCTGCTAAACCTTCGCCAATAGCTGCTGTTTGTAATGCTGATAATGCTCAATTACCGAGTCTATTCGCTAAAACAAGTTCGCAGAGTGTAATGACTCTCACCCCATCATCTTATGTGCAAGCTGTTGTTGGTGACAATGCTACTGCTTCGACTTCTTCGTCTACTTATTCGCATGTGGTTGTTGCTGATAAAACTACTGCTTCGAATTATTTAGCTAGTGGTCCTGTTACTGCTTCGACTTCTTCATCTTCGGTTTCAGTTTCGTCACAGCCAAATGCAGTGGCTAGTGGACATAATACATCATCTGTATTACCCACCCATGCGGATTGGAAGAAAGTGGTGAATAACAAACGGCGCAAACGAATGAGTGTTTCTGGTATGAGCACTAACTCTGATTTAGAGGTGGCAGACGTGAAGAAATGGTTTCACTTATCATCAATCCTCCCCACCGTATCCGCAGATAACATAATAGACTATGTTAACAAGCACACTGGTATTGACAGAAATAATCTGTCTTGTTATGCATTAGTTAAGAAACAAACTCCGTTTGCTAAAATTAATCATGTTAATTTTAAGTTAGGAGTGTCGGCGGCGCTGTACAACAACTTGCTTTCACCTCAGTTATGGCCTGCCAATGTTAATTTACGCCCTTTTCGTTTTTTTCGAAAAGAGGAATTGCAACAGAGAGTCGGGTAATTGTTAACAAGCCTATTAGCGTAAATTATGGTTTGAAGGTGTATTTCCAGAATATTTCTGGCCTTCGAACAAAATCAGAAGCTGTTCGTTCATTTAGTTCTCAGTTGGATTATGACATTTTTGTTCTTGTTGAGACTTGGCTTAATCCGGATTTCCGTGACGAGGAATTTTTTGACTGCAATTTGTACAGTGTATATCGAAAGGACAGAGATGCGGCGAAAACTGGATGTATGAGAGGTGGTGGAGTTCTTATCGCAGTTCAACGAAAGATATGCGCTCATTTTGTGGAATTAGCTAATAATGATTCTGTTATCGATCAGCTCTGTATTTGTGTTCGTGGGTCCTCTTCTAAGGGCTCTCTTTTTTTATTGGTATCTTATATCCCTCCAAATGGCAATGATGACCTTTATCGTGCGCATGCTGATAATATAACATCTTTAGTTTTAAATAAGCTAGGCGATAACCATTTGTGTGTGTTAGGCGACTTTAACTTATAAAAAAACTAAAAAACCTCAGAAATATATTTTTTAAGAAATTTAAGTCAACTAGGAACCAGTTCTTTCGTCTTAAATATGAAGCCTATCAGAAGCAATTTAATTGCTTAGACAAATTTCTTTACAGAAACTACATTCTTGATGTAGAGTCTAAATTAAAATCAAATCCGAAGACCTTTTGGCAGTTTATAAAGTCTAAGAATTCAAGTGCCAATATACCTTCATCAGTTTTCTTTCAAGGTAAATTTGCACGTTGCCCAGCTGACGTTTCCAATATGTTTGCTACATTTTTCAGTTCGAACTTCACCAGTGATGTGGGCGCTTCGCCACTTAATTATGATTTCATGGTGAATTCCTCTTTTAGTTTTGGATCCTTAAATTTGTCCCTCGAAGACGTTGCTAATGGTATCTCCAAATTGAAACCGTCTTTTAAGGCCGATGTTGATGGTTTGTCAGGCATTTTGCTAAGGAATTGCCCAGCTTTAGTGCTCCCGTTGCAACTCATTTTTAATAAGTCATTAGCTTCAGGGGTTTTTATCGACGATTGGAAATTGACCTCTGTTACTCCGCTTTTCAAAAGCGGGAATAAAAGTGATGTGTGCAATTATAGGCCAATTTCAAAGTTATCTTCAGTATCAAAAGTATTTGAGAGTATTATTGTAGAAAAAATGTATTTTGTATCTAAGAGCTTAATTTCGCCAAATCAACATGGCTTCGTCTCCAATCGGTCGACTGCTTCTAATCTAGCGGTCTTTAGTGAGTACTGTATTAATTCCTTTTTGGATGGTTTTCAAGTTGATTGTGTCTATACAGATTTCTCCAAGGCTTTTGATAAAGTTTCTCATTGGATCTTAGTTAGCAAGTTATCTTGCATGGGCTTCCATTCTAATTTTTTGCAGTGGATTAAATCTTATTTGCTGAATAGACGCTGTGTAGTCATGGTAGATGTGCAATATCTAATCCTTTTATAGCGTCTTCTGGGGTTCCTCAGGGGAGTATTTTAGGCCCTTTACTCTTTGTGCTATTTATAAATGACATTACCAATTGCTTCACATTTGCTAATTTTCTGCTGTACGCTGATGATTTAAAAGTATTTTCGGTTATAAAAAGCTCAGCTGATGCAATTAAGCTTCAGGCTGATTTAGACAAGCTGCAATGCTGGTGCATTAAATCCCGCCTTCCTTTGAATATCAGCAAATGCTTTAAAGTCACTTTTGCTAAAATTCACAATATTGTGCCTACGTGTTATAGTATTGCTTCATCAGTCTTAGAATCTCTCAATGAAATCAAGGATCTTGGCGTAATTTTTTCTTCTAATTTTACTTTTAACAGTCATATTTCTCATATTGTTGCAAAGTCTTATGCGATGTTAGGTTATGTGAGGCGTAATAGCACGAAATTTTCTGATCCCTACACTCTTAAATTATTATATACGTCTTTTGTCACTCTAACTTAGAATATGCAACGATCATTGAATTGAACGTGTCCAAAAAGTAATCCTTAAGTTTGCTTTACGCTCTTTAAATTTTTCGGAACCAGTACCTTCGTATAGTTCACGCCTACTTTTAATAAATTTGAAATCGTTGGATTCTAGAAGATCCATACTCTCTTTGTCTTTTATTTTTAATTTGGTTAATGGCGCTATTGATTGCCCCATTCTATTAGTAAAACTTAATTTTAACATTCCTCAGCGAAGTTTACGCAATTTTTTGCCGTTTTATGGTGTTAATTACAAAACTGAATATGCTCGTAATGCCCCTATTGCCCGTGCCATTGGTGAATTTAATATGATATCGAACAAGGTATTATTAGATTTTTCTTATGCAAAAAATGTTTTTAAAAATCTTTTGGATTCAACTTTTTAAATTTTGAAATTTTCTTTTCTTAGTTATTAAGCATAATATTGTTAATAGTCTGTAAGGAAATTATTGTTCAATATACTCAATAAATAAATAAATAAATAAATTGTGTTTGCTCACCACATAATGATAGGCGTGTTAAAATTTCCCAGAGTGGAGATATTTTATGACACGTCAATCAGAAAGACATTTTGTATAGCAGTAATTGTTTGTTTGTGACTTTGCGAACTTTTACTACCTTCGAGTCAAGATTGATAAATAAAAGGCCTGCCAGATAGAGCACGCTACGTGCGTTAAGGCGAAGCATTCGACTGACAGCTAAGTATAATATGTGTATTTGAATACAGAATGCCACATTCGCAACGAATGCGATGGCGCAATGTACAACAGTAGTCCTACTCTCTACTTTTGACGCATTCAAATCCGTCGCTAGTGTCAGCTGATTGTTTTTTTTTCAATTATTTCCATTTTTTTTATAATGATTACACAAAAGTAAATATCTGCACAACTTTAAGATATATTTGATTTGCATACAAAAAAAAATTAACCGCCAATACAAAACAACTGATTTGTTTACATGCGACAACGCTTTTAATGTTGCGTACCTCTGCGTTTCGTACACCTTGTCAGTTGAATGCCTCGTTGGAGCGGACTCAACGTATTCTATCTGGCAGGTCTTTAAGAGATTGCGCCTTGCGCAGGTCCGTTAACTTTTTGCTTTACGATATTGGTATTCAGCTGCTCAAATGACGTCACATCGGCAAAGTTTCTTTAAAATTCCAACACGGGTGGAGTGAATATTTGGTGTTCTATAATTTTAAAGGTTTAATTAAAGTTTTTTGTGAAGTGCAACGCGATTTTATTATATTATTCGAACTTATAAAGCAATTCTCCAATCAAAATGAGAATACGTAATTGCAGGTGTGACGTACATGCGCAGATCGTAAATTATTTTTGTTAGCTGTCGGCGCAATCTCTTCTATATCGATCTTGTCTTCGAGGTGATTTGTCAAATATATTTGACAATCGATGTATACATATCTTCTGAACGACTCGCTTATCGCCAGGAGCTTAAATTAAGTTTAAACGGCCGATCGCGCACAGATAAACTTAGTTTAACTGATCAGCTGTTTGCTGACTACTTCGTTTTGGTTGCAACTAATTTAATTGAGCACAAAAAAACTTAGTTTAAGTTTAAACTGAGTTTAGACCATCACTGAAAAACTGGCCCTTAAAGTCATAGAAACGTTGTGTTAACTTTATATACAACCAAGAATTTTTTAATAGTTTATTTTTACACAAAAGGCTCTGCAAAGTAGCACGGTATGCAATTATTCAACTAGCCAAAACGAATTTTAATATTCAGACAGTACAGAAATCTAGCAACTAAAATATTCGATTAGTCGAGCTCTAGTGTGAAGAAGTAACAAGTCGCTTTTCAAATGTTTTAAATCAAATAATTTTGTATGATTTTATGTGAATATGTAAATAGTTTTTAATTGCTTATCTTGCCTTTCCGGGCCCGTACTGTATACGGATTTAGTTCCTACAGTAGATACATAAAACAATTGGTTTTATCCTGGTTCCATGCGTGTTTATAATCCGTGTCTAGGTTAATATGTTAATACAGTTGCCATCATATAGATTGTTATTAAAAGGTATTGAAAAATGTCCTGCATCTTTGCACCTGAATATTTTATGGCGAAGGCTCTCGATACAAATAATTTGCATAAGTTATATTTTTTCGAATGTTTCACTATAAGAACATTTCAAGCAAGAATGCGTATAATTATCATCGTCCTCATTGTAAGTTTCAGGTCCAAATTCATGCAAATGTGTTGATTTGGTAGCCTTCGTAAACAAGCTACTTCTCATTTCCATACGCAACTGCTTCATTTGCTTTTTATACTTCTTAACTTTAGTTACTTCACGCTTTTCCTCTCGCAGTTCGTGTTGGCGACTCAACTCATCTTCGGTGTTCCAAACTTCTAATGCACGTTCCTCCACTTGCAGCAAGAGGTAAAGCTTCATTTCGCCCCATCGTACGTTATGCGGATTCTTTCGACTAATGTAGCGCAATGGAGGTTCTCGTCTGTCAAAATCACAATCTTTAAGCAAATACTCAGCTTTAGCTTCAGTTCGCGTAATTAATCCATGCCGTCCATCCGGATCGCGGCATTTGTCACATACAGTGTGTCCAAAATTGCTAAAAAGGTAAGATTCTACAAAAGCGTCTCCGCAATCCAGGCATTCTTCAAAGGATACTGGTATGGAAATAGCATCCTTTGACGTTTTTTTTATTTCTGAATTGGCTGCTCCGCTTGGCATATGCTGCCCATTTGTCGGGATAACCGCTTGTTCTAAGAGAAAACCACCACCGCTGTCGACATATTTGGTCCCTTGCACTTTTATTACAGATTCTTCTCCGGCCACCGAGTTTCCGTTCCTATAAAATCAGTGCATTATTATATTAATATATATACATACATACATATGCACATATGTAAATACCATTTCGCAAGGCATTTTTGATGTGTTTTGTCGTTTAAGTTCTACTTACTTTTTTTGGTACGGGTGAGCAACTAATTTAGCTTGTCTCAGATGAAGCGCCTTAATGCGGTTACGCTCAATACGCGCTTTTTCCGCCTCAGTAAAAACACGGCCCCCTGATTCCGACATGCCGTTAAAACAATTTTCCAAATATCGTCTAAAAGCAAACACAAAATTGATGTTAAACAAATTTAATGGAGATGTGTTACTTTGAAGGTTGCGTTGGTACCAAATACTTCAGGCAATATTGAGCAAAATTTCCATTGAAAATCTATATATTACCCTACATTGCGATAAGCAATTTATGATTGCTTTCAATTTTGAACCAAATGACCAATGTAGATATTAAATTGTTTGAACTTGGCAATTTATGTTTTGAAATATATCAAGTTATGAGTTGCCAACATATTGTAGGCAATCAACTGTAAATGTGGTGCTTTGATAGCCACTTTCTCATTTGCACGAAAACTTCGTGGCGGCAACATCATTGGTATCATAATATGAGTTGTTATACCCGAGCATACTTGTACTCGTGACCGCTGTGGTCGAGTGGTTAGCGGTGCGGCCTATTACTCGGTACCCCGCTGGGTTCGAATCTCAGCCAGGACAAGTAAAATCTTAATAAAAAAAAGTTTTTTTTTAAGAGCGGCCACCTCTCGGTAGGCAATGGCAAACTTCCGAGGGTATTTCTGCCATGAAATAGCTTCTCATTAAATACATCTGCCGTTTGGAGTCTGCACAAAATTGTAGGTCCCTCTGTTTGTGGTAGAATAAAAATACGCACACCTCAAATGGTAAAATAAGATCGGCCAAACACTGAGCTTCGTATATAGAGTAAGCGCCAAATTATTATTATTATTATACTTGTACACAAGGGTATATTGTTGTAATAAAATTTAAAAAAATAGGCGTTGTCACGCCTACTTATGAAAAAATTGTCGTATTTCAATAACGCTATTAGGTATCGTCACAAAATTTGGTAAACATATTTTCCTCGATGTCGCTGTCATTATCGCCAAAAATCGGAAAATAACCACGCCTACCTTCCATATAAAATTTTAATTTTTTCGGTATCCATTGAAACAAATTGATTAAAATTTTATGAAATTTTAAAAATTGGGCATCGCCACGCCCACTTATGATAAATGTCTGTATCTAAATAACAATTCTAGGTATGGTCACTAAATTTGGTAAATATATTGTGTTTGATATCACTAGTATCAACGTCAAAATTTCCATTTAACCCGACATCTCCACAGAAAAAAAATGATGTCCTAAAATTTATGTCAGAAAATATATTGTGAATGGAGACCGCTTATTTCTTCACATCAGCCGTTTATGTCAGCGTTTATTTCTTGGCATCTAATGTATGAAATAAGCTGTCCTTTGTTATTTTGACAGCTAATTTTTCATTTCGCCGTAAACTTCGTGGGGTCAACATTGAAGATATTTTCATTCAGAAGCAAAAAATGAGTAAAGTTGAATATTAGCAGCGATTGGAAACAAAGAAACCGGCGTTTTATGAAATTTAAAAAAATAGCCGTGTGACCGCTCATACAAAAATACATCGCGGGGGTATATACAATTCGGTTTGCTTTCCATACTTGTTTTCTATTGGATTATTTATTATTATATACTGAGAAGTAAATTAACACATTTTCAGTAATATTTTAAGGACATTTTTCTTAAATGCAGCGAACATACATTTCTGACGTCATCTTACAAATGATTATGTATGAAATCAAAGTGCCCACACACAAAAACCTTGAAATCAGATTGCCACAATTATATTTCAAAATGATAGCTTGGCGTTTGCTTGTGAAGATGTGGGGTTAGTCTTACGGGTCTTCTCTACAGGCAATCAGTTATCACCGCTGAGCTATCATTTTCATCAATTAATATAAATCATAAACAAATGTTTGGGTTTAGGCACTTTGATATCATAACATAATCATTTATAAGACGGCTTAAGCATATATACTTTAAATATTACAAAAAACGTACTATTTCTCTTCCAAGTACATAATAATAAATAATCCAATAGAAAACAAATAAATATTTGCTTCCATATTATGATACCTATCAAAATCTAGCAAATTTAAAACGTAGCAAAACGAAAGTTTATTGCCGGCAATAGATTATAAGATATAAGTGCTTATATGTATTGCTACCCATGAGCAATAAGCGGTCCCCATTGGCAGTACATATTACGGGCGGTTTTCACCTGCTTCCAATTGTCGCTTGCTTTCTGCTTCTTGTATCCGCAAGCGAGAGAGAGATTTGTTCACTGGGCATTTTGAAAGCATACTTTTTCATTTAGAACATGTCGTAGAGCAAGAAGGTTCGCGTCCTTTGTGCTATTCAAACTCCAAACCCACTCATATTGTCGGTATAAATTAATTAATTTACAAAGATCAGTAATGCGACACTCGATTTTTATCAATATATCTTATTAAAAGGCTTTTTTGTGCTCGAAGAGCCTATGATAAACGATGTTGCCTCAATGAAAGATGCTACGAAATGCGAAAATGGCTGTCAAACTACAAAAATGACAGTTGAAAGCAAGCGAGCGCTCGCATACCGATCGGTTTGCGAGACGAAGCATACTTTCAACTTTTTGCGGTCTTCACGTGCGACATGTCGCTTGCTTTCAGAAGTAAACGAGCATTGAAAGCAGGTGAAGACCGCAAGTTATGATATACTATGTATCAAGATATAAAGTCTGTTCGTGTAAAAATCCAGCAAGATTTATCCAGCAACGAAATTTCTCAGAATTGTGGAGTATTCTATCTCAAAGAGAAATGCTTGTAAATTTTTACGCGAACGTAAAATTTGCAGAAACTTGCAAGTTCAACGAATAGCTTATTGAATTTTTGTCCCCATCCAAATATGTAAAATAAAAAATCGTGCCCTTAGTCTTTTTCTAAAACATTCCACTAATGAAACTTAATCAAAAGAACTTTAACTTGTTTTTTGCATGTTTAGTATCCATATTATATAAATTTCGCTTTTAAAACTCTTAAACAAAAATTTCGTATTTATCCAAATTGCAATCAGCTTTTTTTGATCAGCTGTTTTATTGCGTGCAAAATTATCAGCACCACGAACACTCTTATAAACTTTGCCGGTGTATATGGACAGTTAGTTCGCGACAGCCCTGCGCAAATAGAACGAAATGATTTGGTTTATGATTTTATTGTCCGAATACAACAAGGAACGGACTAAAGTTAAGACACGAAAATTACAGATATAAAGGCCCAGTTTTTCAGTGCAAGTTGAAGTCGGTTTGTCGTTTAAACTGAGTTTTAATTCAGTATGCAATTTTTCAGTGAACTCTAAACGGGGTTTAAACTAAGTTTCAACGGAAGCTCGGGCAAGGTTAAACTTATTTTAACCTTACAGTTGTTTGCTGACTACTTTGTTTTGGTTGCAACAAATTTAATTGAGCGCAAGGAAACTTAGTTTAAATTTAAACTGAGTTTAATTAATCTTAGTTGAATCTTAGTTTAAACTGAGTTTAAAACAGCACTGACACATATATTGGCTGGTGTAGATACGGGGTAATGTATTTTGAGACAGTACCAGTTGAATGAGAGTGTCAAGGCGAATTTAATAAGGTGGCGTTGAGGCGCCAGCTGGTTTTTTTGCTTTTGTGAGCATTATGTAAAACTGCTTCGTTCTGATTGGCTGGCAATATAATTGTCTAAGGTATTTGACATAATGCTCACCCAAAGAAAAACAAAATATATATTGGATTTTTACTTATATGCGGTTACCGCCACCTTATTGAATCCACCTTGGACAGTGTTTTGTGGAAGCAATATTTGTGGATGACGTATTACCCAAACTACAAGGGATGCCAGGCAATTATGTTATTGGTTTAAACGCACGCGAAACTTCCATTTTCACGTATAACACATGATATTACTATTTTTCCATCACAGTTTTTTCGATATTTAGAAAATTCTAAAAAAATAAATCGAATAATAGTTTTATGGATTCGTAATTTTAGATATTTTGCAATGAATAAAGGAGTTGGCATCACTATGCCACTGAAAGCATTAATTTTGTTGGTGGAAGTTCATTTGTTGCTGAACGAGCGTTGAGATCAGTCGTGTAGTGTTGTCACGGTAGTAGTTGATGTGTATGACTGCTTTCAATGAAAGATTCGAAGTAGTTTGAAATAACAAATAAACCGTTGAATGTGTAACAAAACAATCGCCTTAAATTAAGTGAAATGCTATAAATTTGAAGAAAATGCGGAATATTTTTACCAGGAGAAAAACCGGAAATTGAGTGAAATTTGTGGTTTTTATAAGTTCAGGCGTTAAAACAGTGCATTGGTAAACTAATAAGATTTTCGGATAATATTTAGCGTTCAAATATAAAATGAAACGTAAACTTTGACGATATGTGAAAATTTTAACTCCTTTTTTATATCTTTTCTCGGTCGTATTTGCTAACTGCACCAATACAAATTACAAAGAGTGAACGTTCACCTACATAGAGTACATATGCATGTACGTATGTACATATTTGAAGCGGCACAATTGTGAAGTTAAACATTGCGGCGTTCATTGGCAGCGCTTGTGTATCGGTGTGTCGACAGCGGCTGTGCATGTGTGTCAATGATGTGTGTTTATATTAACCACTATTTTTACCTGGAATTACCTGTTTAAAGTAGAAATAAGTTGAGTGAAAAATAAATACAAATGAAAAATTGTAGAAACGAACAAACAAAGAGTGAATGTGAAATGAGTAAAAATATAAATAAGTATCGCGGAGGAGAGAGCTAGCCTGGAAATAACTTAATAATTAAGTTTATTTGTATGTATAATAAGCAACGCTTTATTCAAAGCAGAATTGAAAAATACAATATTTTCATATGCATATTTGAAGCACTAGAACTGTAACCACATACATAAGTTAAGTAATCTTCAATATGAAAATAATCTGCCTTTATTGTACCTATCAACAAGTAAATATATAATAAGTACATACAAATGTATATAATGAACATGCGGGCGCCTTCTTATACATATGAATGTATGCACATACATACATTGTTTTTGTGTTTGTTTATCGCACCGTTTCCATGAAAATGCAGTCGACGCATACCACAAAAGTAGCATCGAAATACCTAATAGTGAATAATTCCGGAGTATCGTTGTGACTACGTCAGCGTGAGTTAGATTAACAATAGACGTATGAATATACATACATACATACGTATGTAGCAGATAAAATAAAATAAAAAAGCATTGTCGTTGCACTAATAATACAATATTTATTATATATTCCGTTTGCTAGAAGTGATTGCGATTATATAGAATATATATAAATGACGCCGCGCAAGGTAATAAGTGAAAATCTGGAAAGATTTAAATTTGTGACCGCTGTGATGCTCTAGTGACGATAACGTTACGACCGTACAAGAAAGAAAAGGTGAATGAATTATAAATACTGGGATACTCATTCACAGAAAAATGTGTTCCTCCCGTGTGCTTTAAAAAAAAACACGTACTTACATACATACGTATGTATGTATATGAAAGTCTAACTTCGAAATATCAACAGGTGTATTATAAGAAGTAAAATCTACGTATTCAAAAAATAAAATACAAATTGTTAGATCGGTTAGCTTATTCAGTTCCCGTAGTCACAGTGTAATGCTACGAAATGTCACCACAACACTGCCAACCACAACAAAAAACACAAATTTACCACCCACAACAGTGCCGGCAGCAATACCTGCGCCCTCGAAAACATCTATGTCGAAAATTACACAAATATCAGACGCTAGCTTTTGCGGTAGCATTGGTCAATTTCCATACTGCCGTATTGGTCTATGCTGCTTCGAACCCATCAATTTCCGTCTTATCCACAAGTTCCAGAGATGACCCCCTATCGGTGTTTTTCTTACCCCCCGATACGCACAAAGTCGATTTGAATGCAGTAAGTGGTCAGCTTTTGCGAATACGAAGATCGCCACATCCTGGCTCAGAATCCGTTAGTTCACTCTATTCGGCCTTACCAGCGGCGCGTACTGGTAATTCGGCCATCTATTTCGGTATGCCGGCCACGTTATCGTCGGCGCATGAAAATAGTGTTAATCAGATTGAACAGTATTCGGATAATCGAAAGCCCGCTTTTAAAAACTGTGCCAGCTACAAACCGTCGGTAAAGGAAGAAAGACCCGAAAACACTTTTGTTATTATGGTGCAAGCTGAGGACCCAGATTCTGGTCAAGAAATTAAGTACAGTCTTGTGCAATCGGCGGCTGAAAGGTCGAAATTTCATATTGATCCAAAAACTGGTGTTATTGTGACTGCGCACATATTCGATCGTGATGAGCCAATATACGAGAAGGCAGTGTATGTGACGGTACAGGCGACGGACAACGGCCGACCACCATTGGACGATGTTTGCACGTTCAAAGTCACTATTGAAGATATCAATGATAATGCGCCAGTCTTCAATAAGGCGCGTTATGACGAATCCATGTCAGAAGATAAACAGGTAAGTTCCACGCGTTTATAAATATCTTTTGGGATAAACGTGTAGAACAAACATAGCTGTCTGTCGTCACTAAGTTTGTGTATGTTAAATTTGCGGACCCAGGATTACTGCAATTTATCATCATACCGACGTGAAAATCCGCCTTCCATGATTTGTTCTAAACTTTTTTGTCATAAGATCAGAATATACTTATTTTAAGATAAATTATTCTTATGACTTTGCTAAACTACGTTCGTATTCAGAATTTCAAATCAATCAATCATTTGTTGGATCTTAATTAAGGATCATTTATCTTAAATTATTAATTTTTTTTGGTTTCCAAAGAAGTCAAAAATTAGGAATTATTTATGGACCCATTTTTCAATCAAACACAGGATTTAAAATTAAAAATTTAATTTTTCAGTTAAAATTGAAGAAAATTTTTTAAAATAAAAGTTAAATCATGTGTAAAGAAATAAAGCTAAAATATGTTTGCATGTGCTTTAATAGAAATGTGTGTCTTTTGATTTTTGATAAACACATTGAAAGTCTATTCATTTTTCATCGGAGATTTAAAGGTAAACATGTATGTATATATGAATGTATGTTGATCGAAAAGCGAGACATGTTTTTATCAATACTTTTAATCGAAAAATAAATTTAAAAAATGTATCTGCATTTCCGATCGAAAACATTTTTTAAACGAAATTAATTACCAAAAAAATCACTTGTTCGAGTTAAACTAAAAAAGAACGACTTGGGGCATGTGTTCAGGGGGTTATGAAGAAACATTATTAATTAAAAATTCCCAGTAAGTGATCAGAATTTAGCAAATGGTAATGAAAAAATTAATTGTGTACCCTTCAGTGATGAATTCAAATTTATTCCTCAATTAAAATTATGGGAAATTATTATTTAACTTAACACAAAAAAATTTTATTAAATTTATATTACATACATATGTATATTATATGTATGTACATATAATAAGTGCAGTTTGATAGTAGCAGTGGTATTCACTGTTCTGTTTTAACGAAAATCGGCTAGATACTTCTAGAAAGGTTGTTTAAGTTAAGCAAGTAAGGAAAGCTAAATTCGGGCGAAAGTGAATTTTATATATGTACATACATATGTATGTACCCTCGCCATATATTTTTGTAAGGGCGGTGCCCATAATTTCGTAAAAATCCCTTTTTTTTGTTTCAAATCACTGCTAGTATTAAACTTTTTTCAATTTGTTCCATAAATACTGAAAACGAAGTTTTTTGCATTTTTTAAAATTTCCGTTCTTTCCGTTGGGTGTGGTTATGGTCCGATTTAAAAAATTTTTGACGGTGATGCTAGTGATATCAAGGATAATATGTGGTTATTGAGACAGGGGCGGAAAAATGGGGGGCGACCGCTTTATTTTGAATTTTTTCCTATTATATTTAAACAACTCTCCGGATTTTGACAATCGCCATTGGTAAACCTCTATTGTCACAAAAAACCAATTCCGTATAATTTCCTATTTTTTCAAATAGATTCAAAATAAAGGCTATTTTGCTTTTACTACTACTTATAACTTAATTTTATTAAATTAAATTATTAAATGGTCAACATTTATCACTTTTTTATTTATTTCATACGGTCTACAAAGTAATTACTTTTTACATACTAGTTAAAAATACAAAACAAATCTAACTTAAATCTATTGATTAGCTAACCGCATAGATCTTGCTATCGGCTCATTAAATGCATATTTTGTTGAATGCATGAGCGTGAAGTAAGCTAAGCACCCATCGCAAATCGAAACGGTATACTATTGTAATTTTGCCGCTAATTTGTTGCTAATTAGTTGCGCAAAAATTTATTTTGTCGCTCTTTTTGTTCTTAATTTTTTGGGGTGCTTTGTTAAGTTTACGTGAAGTTAGCTAAGCACCCCCCTAGAAAATGAGTAAAACGCGATATAAAAATTTAAATACTAGCCCCAAGTCTGTAGGCTATTTTGAGAGCACTAAATGAGCCCTTAATTCCTGCATAGTAATTTTTTTTTTTTTTAAGATAATCTTTAGTTGTGGATACGCCAGCTTAACGTTAATATAGCTTAAGCACAAGTTTTTTCAAAAAATACTTTTATTTTGAAAAAAGTCAGTAGGCTATTTTGAGAGCATTAAATGAGCTCTTAATTCCTGCATAGTCATTTTTTATTTAGAGGTAAAATTTAAGTTGTAGATCCGTCAACTTAACGTTAATTTAACGTAATGGAAAGTTTAAAGAAAAAAATTGGGATTCAAGAACATAAAAAGAAAAAAACTTTTAACTATTTTGAGAGCACTAAATGAGCTCTTAATTCCTGCATATTTGTTTTTCATTTTCTTCAGTTAGTTTTTAGTTGTGGATACGCCAGCTTAACGTTAAGATAGCGTAACCACAAGTTTTTTCAATAAATACATTTTTTTTTTTAAATCCTGTAGGCTATTTTGAGAGCACTTAATGAGCCCTTAATTCCTTGGTTTTTTTATTTTCATAAGTTAGTTTTGGAGATGTGGATACGCCAGCTTAACGTTAAGCTGGCGTAACCACAAGTTTTTTGGGAAAAAATTAGAGCATGTAATTTAGGGTTGCGGCATTAAATTAGCATTAAATGAGCTCTTGATTTTGATATACGTTAGACTTTGGTTGCTTAATGTGGTTACGCTATCTTAACAGACCTAAAATGGGCTACAAAACTGCATACTCAAACAATTCTAAAAATTAATTTAGAGGATATTTTATTCTTAGTTTATTTTATTGTAAAGTTTTGTAAAAATTTTAAAACTTTGGTTTAAATGAGTTCTTTTGAAAATTAAGTATATTTTATTGGAAAGTAATTAAAGTAGAATAAAAGAAATATTAATTTCAAAAATTTGTCAATATATGGAGACCTAGTTTAGAAACATAGTGTGAATTTTCAAACACAAAATTCATCATTTCCTTGACCAACAGTTGCACATGGAAATGTTTTGTCTGGGCACCGTTTTTAAAAGTTTTAAAAAATATATTGTATAAAATCTAAATTTCGTTCTTTTTACGTTCAATGTACCTCTCTGAAGTTGGCCAGCCAACTTTTACTTAAGGAAAAATTATCTATTGGATAATTTGCCGTAAATTATCCGTGAAAAGAGAAATTTTTTCACGGTCATATTCCAAGAACTGTCGCATGCACTGCTAACTTCAACTGAAGTTAGCGTGCCACCTTTAAAAAAAGTATGAAGATAAGCTAGGGAAATTTTTCTTGCACAGTAATTTGCCGCTTTTTTGCCGTAATTAAACGGTATATACCAAAAATTCAAAACAAATTTTTTTAAAAGAAAATTATGAAAGAGATCATCTAGGGAATTTTTTCTTGCACAGCAATTTGCCGTTTTTTTTGCCGTAATTAATCGGCATAAATCAAAAATTCGTAAAAAAAAATTTTTAATTCAAAAAAATATGTATTATCATAGTATGTACTGCCATTAATAGCATTTGAAAGTTTTTAATTAGTAAGAAAAAATACCTCTTTTATGAACAAATTTTCATATTGGCATCACTGCGCGGTTCTCTTCTTATGATTAGCCGGTAAGTATTTGAGTCCATCTCCTTTTACCTTCTGCTGCATATAAAAACGTAGTATACAACATTTTTTTTGCTTAAAATTATGGTTTAAAGGAAAGTTGGCTTCTTAAAAGTTGTGCAGCTCTTCAGTTTTCATTTCTGTCTTAAAATTCGTTGCGGGGTTTCTATTTCTGATTCACAGAAGCGACAGAGGTCGCTTGACCAGATCCCTAGCTTGTGTAGGTGGCCCCTCAGTCTGCAGTAACCCGTCAGAATACCTGTTATAATTCTTAGATTATCTTTGTGGAGGCTCATTGGCAGCCCGTGTCTTTTCGTGTTGTATCCTCCAGGGAGAGACTTGGCTTGTCTAAGGCCTGCTGTATTGCGCCAGTGTTGGTTTCTCAGTCTCCTAGCTTCTTCTCTCAGCATCTCGCTTACAGTGCTGCGACATACTGCCAGGATCGGCTCTGGTCCGACCGGAGTAGCTGCTGCTGGTATCTTAGCTAGGCGATCTGCATCTTCGTTGCCATCCACCCCTCTATAACCTGGTATCCAGAGGAGTTGGATTCGGTACCTCACCCCTGGGCGTTCAATCTCTCAAAGCACTCCATGACAAATGATGATTTTATTTCATAGGAGAGAGTTTTGAGCGCGGCCTGGCTTTCGCTTGAAAAGAGAATGGTCTCACTGTGGTAATTTCTTCTCAGATTTATCTCAGCGCATTCACTGATAGCAAAAACCTCCGCCTGGAAGATCCTTGGGTAGACCCCTGGTGAAACCGAGATGTTGGTTCTGGGACCATGGATGCCTGCTCCAATACCTTCGGGAATTCTGGAGCCATCTGTGTACCATTGAACGCTGCTCCTCTGGATTTGGTTTTCCAGAATAGATGCACTCCAGGTAGCTTTGCTGTGTATCTGCACTCTGAACTTTCTATCAAACCTTATTTTTTTGTGAATCTTTTGTGGGGAAACCCACCAGAGGCAGCTGAGGTTCTAGTCTGTCCCTTGCTTTGGATGACAACAACTTACCCCTGCCAAAACCTTCCTTGGAGAAGTTCAACAGTGTTCGCTTAGCCACATGGTCAATAGTAACGTGTAGCAGCTCAAGTTCCAGAATCACCTCCAGCGCAGCTGTTGGGCACGTGCGCGTCGCTCCGGTAATGCACACGCCCGCCAAGCGCTGTAACCTGGTAGGAGACTGTCTAACCGAAGTCAGGGCAGTCATGGTTCTCCCAGGCACCGCACCGTAGGTGATCATGGGTACATCCACCGCAGTATTTTAGGGCTGCTTGAAAAAACTTGAAAAAATTTCGGCAAATTACTGTGCAAGAAAAAATTCCCCAGCTTATCTCCTTCATACTTTTTTTTAAAGGTGGCACGCTAACTTCACCTGAAGTTGGCAATGTATACGGAAAATTAAAAAAAAATTTTTTTTAGAATTTTTGAATTAGGCCGTTTAATTACGGCAAAAAAGCGGCAAATTACTGTGCAAGAAAAATTTGTCTAGCTGATCTCCTTCATACTTTGTTTAAAGGTGCTGAAGTTAGCAGTGCATGCGACAGTTCTTGGAATATGACCGCTGCAAAATTTTTATTTTAACGGATAATTTACGGATAATTTACGGCAAATTATCCAATAGATAATTTTTCCTTAAGTAAAAGTTGGCTTGCCAACTTCAGAGAGGTGAGGTGCACGTTGAACGTTGAATAATTAAAGTGACAGCACAAGGGATAGCGCGCCAAAGGAAACATTTACGCGCTAGTTCTTATTTTCTGTCATTCTTTATTCTCACCATAGATAATATGATATGCAACTTCCCTCTTTTGCCTCATTGGTTTTGGGCTGGAATCAAATCCCAATCATGGGCTGGCACGCAAAGGCTCTTAGAATCATAACATTTTTATTTGGCTAAAAAAGCTATGTAGTTAATGTTATTATTTGGCGAAATATGTGTTGACATTTTTAACTTGAGAATTAAATTAAATACTCGTATTTTAGGGGTTTACATGCAAATATTGAGTTTTATTTTAAAAAGGTGTCCGTAAAACTTTATTTCTAAGTGAACACGAATGTTCATCACTGCAAAAAAATCTCCAAAAATGCAATGAAAAACTCCCAAATGCCATTTCTTAGAGAGTGTCTGTGCACAAAAGAAAGAGCTTCGTATCAGCTCATCTTTGATTCTCAATGCTGATACACTCATCGACTCGCCGCTCAGTAAGATGTCTGAAATTTATAACTGAGCTACTGAGTCATAATTTTTTTTGGAAGTGTGTCTGAGCGAGCGGCTAAGAGTCAGCTCAGTAACTCAACTCAGTGCTTAGTTGCCCAACTCTTCCTGACTTAGTTCTTAATGTATTAAGTACAACTTATTTACTATATTATCATAATGTGGGCGGTCTACGCACAAAATCTTATCAATTCTATCGTAATGTTATACTACATGAATATGACATATTAGCGTTAACAGAGACATGGCTGAACGAAAATTTTTTCTCAAGCGAATACTTTGACAACTACTATCATGTTTATCGTAATCGATCGCTGCTTACATACCTCTGGTCTTTCAAGAGGCGGCGGAGTTCTTTTGGCTGTTAGAGCTGATTTACGTAGTGAAATTGTTAATATTGATATATGTATGTATTGGATGGTGATGTAGAACAAATTTGTGTAAATGTTAAATTTTCCGACATTTTCTTATATTTTCTTATTGTCCTACATTCCACCTGGTAGAGATTATATTCTTTACTAGAAGCATTTAGACAATGTAATATCTATTTATAATAATATTTAACCAAATACTGAAGTTATCTATTTAGGTGACTTTAATCTTTGTAACATAGCTTGGGTAGGTGAACGTAATAACTTTCTACCAACCAGTCTTAAGACTGATACAAAAAAAGTCTGTAGGCTATTTTGAGAGCACTAAATGAGCAATTAATTAATTCCTGCATTGTCATTTTTTATTTTTTTAAGATAATTTTTAGTTGTGGATACGCCAGCTTAACGTTAATATAGCGTAATCACAAGTTTTTTAAAAAAATATTTTTTTTTTTTTAAATCTGTAGGCTATTTTGAGAACACTAAATGAGCCCTTAATTCCTGCATAGTAATTTTTTATTTTTTTAAGATAATCTTTAGTTGTGGATACGCTAGCTTAACGTTAATATAGCTTAAGCAAAAGTTTTTTCAAAAAATACTTTTTTTTGAAAAAAGTCGGTAGGCTATTTTGAGAGCATTAAATGAGCTCTTAATTCCTGCATAGTCATTTTTTATTTAGAGGTAAAATTTAAGTTGTAGATCCGTCAACTTAACGTTAATTTAACGTAATGTAAAGTTTAAAGAAAAAAATTGGGCTTCAAGAACATAAAAAACTTTTAACTATTTTGAGAGCACTAAATTAGCTCTTAATTCCTGCATATTTGTTTTTTATTTTCTTCAGTTAGTTTTTAGTTGTGGATACGCCAGCTTAACGCTAAGATAGCGTAACCACAAGTTTTTTCCATAAATAATTTTTTTTTTTTAAATCCTGTAGGCTATTTTGAGAGCACTTAATGAGCCCTTAATTCCTGCATATTTGTTTTTTTTCATAAGTTAGTTTTGGAGATGTGGATACGCCAGCTTAACGTTAAGCTGGCGTAACCACAAGTTTTTTGGGAAAAAATTAGAGCACTAAATTTAGGGTTGCGGCATTAAATTAGCATAAAATGAGCTCTTAATTTTGATATACGTTAGACTTTGGTTGCTTAATGTGGTTACGCTATCTTAACAGACCTCTCAACTGTTTGCAGAAAGCGGCATGCCGGAGCTCTGTTCTCGATTTTAAAAACAAGACCCGAACTTTTTATCCGTCGTTTATAACACAATGTCCCTATTCTCAGTAAGTATGTTTCCAAATCACTAATGCAAAATTTGTATAACTTATGTAGAAATAATAATTTTACAATATGTAAACAAAGATTGTTTTGTAAAATTTTTTTTTTTGTGTGACTTGTTATGGACCACATACATATAAGAAAAAACACCAATCAGCTGCTAACATTATGCTACCTTTTTATTGTACCATGATTTTAACTACAAATCCACACCACGTTAGCTTTTTGTGCCAAATTTGGAATTCCACCCAGTTGTTTTTCTATGACTCTCTGATATTTTCACAGCAAAATACACATTTTTTACTTATGTGTGGAGTATACTATACGTATACCTTAAATAAATTCGCATTGGGCGTAGTTTTGCACAACGTTTTTCTTTTGTTATTAGATTTTTTAAGAAAAGCTACTCGACACGGTTTTTTCTTTGCTTTTTTGCGACCAGTGACAAGTCCTATCCAGCATGAATCGGAAATACACAATTTTTGAAAAGAAATAATGGATATTCACCTTAACGTGTAAATGCCTCGGGTTTTCATAGAAAAATATTTTACGCATTTAGCTGAATGCCTATAGTATATTTGAGATATTTTTTTTGTAAAATTCTGAAATGTGTATCTTCCTGCACCTGGAATAACAACTAAAGTCGAGTTTCGAACACTATTTATTTAGTATTAAAATTTTACTAAGTTATAACAAAAACTGTCGAGATCGATTATGCAATTATAAGTTTAATTCCGAATTCAAATAAAGGTGTTCCCTTCTAAAATAAAGAATTAAAATATATGTAGTTACATTATTCAAGCTATCAAATCCCATTTTAGCTGTTATAAATGACAATCGAATAGTAAAAATTAACATTTTGTAATTAAGTTGTTGTCTTTGAGTAAAGGAAAGGTTTGGGAAAAGCTACTTTTCCAGTAGTCGCATTCCAATTCGAGCGAAATAACTGCATAAATACATGTTTTTGCGTTCATTTATGTATATACATATGTACATACTCGTACAAGCAGATAGGTACTGGTATGTGTATATGTAAATATTTTTTTTTTTTACGAGGAGGAAGCATCGAAAGCCATATAATTACATACATACATATGTTTGTGGCGAATATATCCATATAAATATACATTTTAAATTAGAACGCTACCAAAGAGAAAACGAGGCCAGTTTTGTATCTGTAGCTCTTGGCGGTTGGAACGGCCTAGGTTCCAATCCGCCCCGACGCCATAGATTCTTTTTTCTTTGCTGCACCTATGTCTGAAAAATATTATTCTTTTATATTGTTTTCTCGTTGCGTTTTTTTGCGGTTGGAACGTCCTAGAAGTGTGTGTTTAGGCACCGCTGTAAAGTATTAAGCAGTCGGAAAGTCCGATATTCCGATCTGCCCGTTTGTTGGGCCAAGCGTGCGATCTAAGAGCACCACATTGGTGGTTGGAACGGCCCAGGTTCAAATCCGCTGTAGATAGTAGTTAAAACTAAGCGCAGTCTGAAAGGCCGAACTACCACTAATTACGCATCATATGGTACTGTCGCTACTGCATTTTCGTCTCTCTTCTCTTCTTAGAGTCTTCATCGTTGATGAAATAATGTCATTGGCTAGGTTCCATTCATATTTGGCTACTAAAATGTACTTAACGATTGCTTCTGGAGAAAGGTTTTCGCGAATTGCTGCTTGTAGTACGGTCCTTTCGTCGTTAAATCGTGGGCACATCAAGAAAACATGTTCCGCATCGTCTACTACTCAGATACCACAGAAATCGCAGTAGGGGTCGACCTCGTGCTTGAATCTGTGGAGATACGATTTAAAGCATCCATGACTGCTTAGAAATTGGGTCGTGTAAAAATCTACTTCGCCGTGGATACCTTGAATCCAGCGCTCTACATCCGGAATACATCGTTGTGTCCACTGTCCGTTTATCGCGCGGTTCCATTTATTGCTTATTTCTTTAGCTTCCTTGCGAGCGGCTCCATTTGTTACCTCTGTGCTTGTGAAGATATAAGCAGACTCCTTAGCTAGTATGTCCAGTGGGTACATTCCAGCAATTACCAGAGCTGCTTCATCGGACACAGTTTTGAATGCACTGCATACCCTAAGTGCACTCAGGCGATAAATTGACTTTATGAGCCGGAAGTACGAGGCATAACACAACGCATCGAACCACACCGGGGCTCCATACATGATTTGACTTCTAACTACGCCTGCCAGCAACTTTTTCCTTTGTTGCTATGATCCTCTCGCGTTGAGCATTATTCTTGATAAAGAATTTATTGTAGTTGCCGCCTTGTCTCTAGTGTATTCGAGGTGCATTATAAACGTCAACCATCTATCGATTATGATACCCAGATACCTTATCGCAGGCTTTATAGACACTGGGTAGCCGTTAACTCTGAATGTTATATCCTCCAGCTTTTTCCTGCTTGAAGTAAGAACTCTGTCTTCTGTTCCGCTAGTGTGAGCCCGTGTTTTTCTAGCCATACTTTGATTTTCTCCACTGCAGCAGTCGCTGTTTCGGATATCTGTTGAAGGTGTTTGGCGGTTATCACCACCGCAAAGTCGTCGGCGAAACCAATCACCTTCACACCCTGTGGTAGTTGTAGACTTAGAATACCGTCATACATAACATTCCACAGTAATAGGCCAATAACTGAACCTTGTGGTACGCCGCCGGTAATTTCCATCCTCTTCCTTCCTTGCTCGGTGTTATACCACAGTATGTGATCTTGTTGGCCGAGTTGAAAGTGTTTTTTACGTCGAGTGTTAAAATCAAACAGTACTGTTTGGCTCTCCCTAGTCATCGGGACCCACTGGTTGCTTGTCTCGCGAGTTCCATTACTTCTGTTACAGCCTGCACGGTAGATTTTCCCTTCCAAAAGCCGTATTGATCAATCGAGACACCACCCAGTGCCTCAATCTTCACCTCCAACCTTTTGGAGATAATGCGCTCGAATAGTTTACCTGCAGAGTCTAGCAGACAAATGGGTCTGAAGTTCGATGGGTCATCCGCAGGTTTGCCAGGCTTGGGAAGCAGCACAAGCATTTTGTGACCGATAGCCACTTTTAGGGCTTTGTTAGGGACGCAATCTGGTCCAGGCGCTTTTTTAACGTCGATTCTTTTTGCATAACTTCTTCTGCTGTTACCTTTTCAAATAAGTGCAGATTTACATCTTGCACTGGCGAGACAAGCCGTCTTTGTTTAGGGAACATAATATCAACTACTGTTTGGAGAAACAATGGGCATGTTAACTGTAGCTTTCGTGGCTTTGAGCTTTATCATTACAACTTTGTATGCAATTACCCAAGGGTTTTCCTCTGCGTCATTGCACATCTCTAGAAAAACACTGACGCTTGCTATCTTTGATTGCCTTTTTGAGCAAGATTCGTGCTGTCTTGTATATAATTTGGCATTCCACAAAATTAATCCTTCCTCTTGACCGATGAAAAGACCTCCTGGATTGCGATACGATCGTTCCACCAATAAACGTCATTGATGTTTTTATGAGAGGAGTTTCTTTTCATCGACGCATCGCATGCAGCTCGGATGTCTGTCATAAGTTTCTTAGCAATGGGTTCTGCTGGCCCCTGGTACTGAGAAGCGGGAAACGCTTCGGCGAATAGGTCGGCGTCGAAGGATGTTAGTTTCCAGCTGTTCGATCTACCCGTTGGGAGTTTGCATTACCAAGCTTTATATGGCAGATTATTGCGGCGTGATCGCTTTGGGTATAACAGTCACTCACTTCCCATTCTACTTGTCTATACTTGAATTCTCCTGCTAACGAAGGTGAGCCAAGTCAAACTTTCCACTTCTCGAGCAAGATCTTTGCAGCATTAGTTGGCATAAGAAGCGAAGTGATTGGCGTGCCTCCGTAGGCCCTTCGCAGTGAGCGAATGTCGTTAGCCTTTATATCAAGGTTGCTACTTAGTGAGTTCAGGGCTAGGCATATCTCTTCACTGGAGGTAATTTCGTCTATGTCGTGAATTACCACACGAACTTGCTCAGTTAGGGCCTTCAAATCACCGCTCGCCGTTTTCCCAATCGGACAGCGTCGCTGAAACTTGATAGGCTCTCCTCCGTCCTAACCATCCTAAGAATATCAGCGTATGAGCATCCTCCAACGCTTTTAACTACAATGGACGGAGTCTCAATTTTTTTGGCTCATTGGCCTTTTGATTACCAAGTTTAATTTTTCTGTTTTTTATTCCGACTCACTACGAGGAGAAAGAACACGTGCACGCTTTTCCGTGGATTGACTCGGTCTTTTCGCAGCCAGGCCCTCGCTGTTAGAAGCTCTAAACCTTTTTCCCTGTGTGAACGGATCAGCTTTGGGCTCCGTCTGATTTAAATTCGTATATATAGACGTTTTACTTGTTGGAGTGCCGCCGCTACTCATTTCATAGCAGAGCTTTGCTATGCTGGATAAGACATTTTCCATTTGTTGGTTGACATGTCTTTGCCTGTCCATCATCCGTCTAAGCTCCTCTATCTTGCTTTTCATTGCAATCGCCGCTTTTGTGCTTTCCGGATAGGCTACGCTGCCAGATACGCGCAGTGCACCCTCGCTTTCTCTTCTTTCCTTATGTGAATCACTAATTTTCTGGCTTCAGTGACTTAGTGGGTTTGAATGTACATACATATGTACGTATGCATGTATGTATGTATGCAATTGCACGCCATGAGCTTCTCATTAATACTAGCGGCAGGCGCATTGTTGCTCTTTCGCACTTTTTATCAGGTATTTTCTTGTAGGCATTCCAGTTCTTAAGTTCAATGCACCAGCCAACACCTAGTTTAGCGCTCATTCAGCTAGAACCTTGAAACCTTTTTGCGTCAATTGCTACACATAAAGCTCAATTATGTTTGCCATCGGCATAAGAACGTGTCTAGTAGAAATGAAAAACAAACGATAGCCGCCGCCATTTTCAGTTGAAGGCAGTTTTTATTCTCTAAAATTATCGATAATCATCGATAGTAATTGGATGTTAAGCAATTTGAAGAATTCTAAATTATCAATGCGAGTTTTGAGTCACTTCAAACTTGTACATTAATTAATAAGTAAATTAAAGTTGAATCCCATTCAACAAATATCTAAAGAACTTTGATGTTTTTTACGTACATATGTATGTACGTACACATTATTGCCTTTATTAAAATATCTAGTACTTATGTACATACATATGTAAATATACTTCAACAAATTTAAAATATTTTAACTGCATCTAAACGAAGTCAATAACTGTTTTAAACTGTTTACAAAATTTATACAAATCAAACAAATATTAAAAAATAAATGTCAATTCACTGTGCAAATAATTTTAAATATCGATTTTATTTACATACGGCTTGAAAATAATTCTGAGTAACAATCATTTTTTCTATCATTCAATCAATCAGTTTTCTAATAACGCCAGGTTGTGATCAATTAATATTGTCCACTAAACAAAATAATTAAAAATTAATTTCCTCATTTTGGATTAAGAATACATTTTTATTTATCAAATACTTAATTTAGAACAACGGGAATTCAAATAATTTAGAATAAATATTAAAAAAAAGGTAAAAATTATTCACGAGCGTGAAGTTATCTAAACACCCATCGCAAATCGAAACGGTATACTATTGGTATTTTACTTCACGCTCATGACATTGACTGCTGTTTTGAAAGCTGTCAACTATTAGAACTTTTCTTCGACACACACTCTTGATTTTTCAGGGTAAATGGCAGTTGATCCACTGCCAAAGTTTATATTCAAAATTGAAATTCGTTGCAAGGGTGCCTCAAAACCTTATTTATGTTCCAGAAGATTTTCTTTTTTTTTAGATCGACATTCTTTTTTGTGAACTCGAGGGCTCTCAACAGCATTAGAAAATGTCGAAAAATCTAATTTTGCCTTTTCCGCTTGCTTTTTCATGCTTCTTACATTAAAAACAAATGCGAAAAAATGGAAGAGAACCTCTTGACAGAGCAGAGGCATTTAAAATTTTTCATATAGAAACTACTATTATCGATAATAGTGTGAAAAGACTATCGATGGTCGTTTGTTAGTGTTGAACAAGCAATTGTGGAAAAACGCGTAATTGCGTAGTACCATCAACATTTAGTTTTCCAAATCTATTATCCACTGTTCGTTTTCCACTGCAAAATTGCGCTCTATTAAATATTTCTTTGTGCAGTTGTTTCAGTGAAATTTTTGTGTTTCTCGTTGAAGCTTCATTGAAAAAGAACTACTAGCTGAGATGTGTATGGATTATTTGATCTGGGCAGACCTAAAGGAAAGTACATACACACCTTATTCACAAATATTTTCAATTTTTTTAAAATTTAATCTAATTAATGCATTTAATACAATTGCTATTTACTTTCCATCGCCACAGAAAAATATTGCCGGTTCACATTCTCTTACATATGTATGAAAATACAATATTATTAATTTTCGCTTTTATAATCACACTTGATATTAAGGTATGTTAAGATATCGTAAACACATTAAGCATCTAAAGCCTAACGTATATCGAAATTAAGTGCTCATTTAGAGCTAATTTAATGCCGTAATCCAAAAAACTTGTGGTTACTACGCTATCTTAACGTTAAGCTGGCGTATCCACAACTAAAAACTAACTGAAAAAAATAAAAAACAAATATGCAGGAATTCACAGCTCATTTAGTGCTCTCAAAATAGTCAAAAGTTTTTTTTATGTTCTTGAAGCCCAATTTTTTTCTTAAAATTTCCATTACGTTTAATTAACGTTAAGTTGACGGATCTACAACTTAAAAATTAACTCTAAATAAAAAATGACTATGCAGGAATTAAGGGCTCATTTAGTGCTCTCAAAATAGCCTACAGGATTTTTTCAAAATAAAATATTTTTTCACCCTCTTTGAATTCGCAGTCAACTTCATTTTCATAGTTATCATTATCGGTTTTGCATACAATTTTACTGCCACATGAACAATATCCTACAAAGATTATTTTGATTAAATTAAATGTAGTGTGTTTTGGAAAAAATGTGTGTGTGTTTGATTGCT
This sequence comes from Philophylla caesio, assembly GCA_963971545.1. Classification (NCBI taxonomy): domain Eukaryota; kingdom Metazoa; phylum Arthropoda; class Insecta; order Diptera; family Tephritidae; genus Philophylla; species Philophylla caesio. Next base: position 75,869,644 of record OZ020606.1, read on the forward strand.
TATGAAGGAAGTTATTAAAAAAATACTAAAAATTCAATAATCGAAACTTAGTTTTTTTTAACTCTCTTCCTTTTATACACCCAATTTTTATCAAAAAAAAATTAGCAAAACAAATAATAGTTCACACTTTTTAAATACATGTCTGTATATAAATTGTGTTGTTCTTCTAATAAAATTATTTTCAAAAAAAGTTTGATTAGAAAATCGAGAGTTTATTCACAAAATTTTTCATTTGAACAGAAACAGTTTTGATTGTCCAGCTTTTGTTAAAAATTGTTTGTTTTGCCCTCTTTATACATACAGCTGTGTTCATGAAAATAGTAGTGCACCGGCTCCTAGCATTTAAAACGCTTTTCTGACATGTGCAGACTTGCAAGTTGAACGAGCGAGCGATGTTTTCGTAGAATAGAATATTAGGAAAGGAAAACCTAAAAAATCCCGTTAACTTTGCTTTGCTTGTCTTTTTTGTGACAGTTTTAAATTTGTATACAAAAAATCGTTTGTTCATTGAAATAGTAGTGCTTGCCGCGAGTGGCTGATAAGTTACAAAAAAAAAAATTAAAACTGCAAATAGTGAGAGTATTTAAGTAATGTTATCATTTTCCAATGAATTTCACTGTTTTCGCGGTTTTTTTCTTTTTTAAGTGGGTAGTGGGAAACATTGTTCATTAGAAAAACGGGAATTGATAGTTAGGCTAAGAAATCAGGGGAAGACGTACAAGGAAATTAAAGAGATAGCTAGATGTTCTTCTACAATGATATACAACGCCATAAATTTTAAAGTTAAACCTGAAAATCGGGGTGGAAAACGAAAAACAACAGCCACAGAAGATAAAAGGATTTTACGATGCGTCAAAGCAAAGCCTACAGCGTCCTCCAAAATGATAAAGGATGAATTAAATTTGTCGGTCAGTGCTCTGACAGTACGCAGACGCCTTGTTGAAAACAACTTAAGGGCAAGGAGTCCCAGGAAAGTACCGCTCTTGGCGAAGAAACATGTCGCTGCTAGAATAGAATTTGCCAAAGGACATTCAAAATGGCCGGCTGCAAAATGGCGCAACGTGTTATGGACAGATGAATCTAAAATATTTTTATTTGGTGGAACAGGATTCAGAAAATATGTCCGTCGCCCACCAAACACAGAATACCACCCCAGGTATACTACTAAAACAAGGTGGCCTCAGCATAATGGTGTGGGCTTGTTTCTCGTACAGCGGTGTTGGTCCTATACATTTGATAGATGGTATCATGGACCGAGTATATATAATATAATTTTGGGGCGCACACTATATAGCTCAGTGTTTGGCCGAGCTTCTCCTCCCATTTGTGGTGTGCGTCTTTATATTATACCACAAAATGGAGGGACCTACAGTTTTGTGCCGACTCCGAACGGCAGATGTATTTAATGAGAAGCTTTTTCATGGCAGAAATACCCTCGGAGGTTTGCCATTGCCTGCCGAGGGGTGACCGCTATTAGAAAAAACTTTTTCTATTATAAATATTTTGCTTGCCCTGACTGAGATTCGAACCTCGAACTCACAGGCATATCAAGTTATAGCACGCACCGCTACCAACTCGACTACAGTGGACCGAGTAGTGTACGTAAAAATACTAAACGATATTATGTTACCATTTGGGCACTGTCACACGGTCAATACGGATCGCGATATTTGGATCGCGATCCATATTGATGGTTTGATGGATCGCGCACGTATGCTACACGTTCAATATTTATCTCGTCAGTATTTACATAGTTTTTGTGCTGTATGGTTCAAAATATATAAATGAAATGGAACAAGAAAATACAAAACTTGCGTGTTTAGCTATATTATTAGCATTTTCATCAAAAAAACAAGTAAAGAGAAGGTACTGGAGTAAAACATGGTATCAGGAGCGGCAAAAGTACACGAGTTTTAATTTGTTAAATGCGATTCGTCTTTATAAAGAATTAGACGATCACGAAAATTATTTTCGAATGTCTACCGAATGACCGAGACGCGTCGATTGGTACCTCTATCGAAAAATTTCGACCTTTTTTGGCCGTTGTCCCCTAAACTAGAGAATTACCCAAAAATTAACACAACGCATCCAAAATTATACCTCCACTCTTTTGAAAATACAAAGCGTACTGACGTATCGCAAAAGAAACGCTACACGTTCAATATGTATTGATGGATCGCGATCCATATTGATGGATTTCAAAATTTTTTGCGATCCAGATCGCGATCCATCAATATTGCATGCTACACGGTCAATATGGATCACGATACATGGATCTCGTCAATAAATATTGACCGTGTGACAGTGTCCTTTGCCAGCTGGGAAATGCCTTTAAAATGGACGTTCCAACAAGACAACGATCCAAAACACTCCAGCAAATTAGCTAAGGAGTGGTTTCAATCTCAACATATCGACGCGATGCGCTGGCCAGCTCAGTCCCCAGATCTGAATCCGATCGAAAATGTATGGGAAGATGTTAAGCGAGTTGTAGCAACAGCAAATCCATCAAGTAGAACACAGCTTTGGAATGTTGTTAAAGAGGCATGGGCTCAAATTCCCGAAAAGCGTTGTAAGGACCTTATCGATTCTATGCCACGTCGAAGTATGGCGGTAATAAATAATAAAGGGTTTACTACAAAATATTAGACTACAGACAAGATGAATAACATAAAATATAAACTTTAACTGAATTTTCTTATTTTTTTTTTAAATTTTTAAAACAGGCACTACTATTTTAATGAACACAATAATTTTTGTCTTTTTTTTTAAAGTAGGCTAGAGGGGGGAAAAGGAAATAATTTGAACAAATGAAACTGTAAATATTTTGAACAATAATAAAATATATTTTCCATAAAATTTTTAAAATTGAATTCATGTTTTTCGCTTGAGTTGATGCTTTCGAAGAAAAGATACACCGGCACTACTATTTTCATGAACACAGCGTATATAGTGAACTGTTCCCTTTTGTTCGAGCATGTCATATGAAGAGTCTCCATTTATACTGGATTGGGTATGCATAAATGAGGACCAGTCTATTTATAAAAACAAAAAGAAAAATCATAGCTTCGATTGAGTATCAAACCGGTCACTCGAGGGTTGCTAAGCGAACGCTCTCCCTATATGCTATTGAAATTTCGTTGCTTTAGTGCGTACGTAACATACATACATACATACTTATATCAATGCATCGTTTATTACATCCCATCGTTTATAAACAGTCCCGGTCAATTTACCTAGTAGCGTTGCGGTCATGCGATTTAATTTATAGGTCACCAAATGCCTAATATTGCAATCACTCCGCTAAGAGCGCAGGGATAAACGTGCAAAGTTTTTTGTATACGTGTGACTTTCTACTATCCTCACCTTGTTGCGCCCATTGCTTTTTAGCCTATTTCGTAGGCTGGAAAATAAAACTGCAACTAGCGCTCAAATGCTCTGCAGGGCATTCAATCTAAAATCGCGAGTTCCAATCTAGAATTTTTTTTTTATAAAAAGTATTATTTTTTAATAAGAATTATTTTATTTTTAATTTAAATAAATGTTTTTTTTACATTGTTATTAAGTTAATAAATATACAAAGAGTTAAAAAAAAGTATAATCAAAAATGAAAATATGTTCATTAGTACATTAAAATAAAAATGCATTTCAGTTCTTCGATATGTACATAATGATGCATACATATGTATGTATATGTACATATGTACATACATACATACATACATACATACATACATATTCATATAAAAAAATGTAAAAAATAGTTTAATAATAAAAAACATGAGATATTGAAAAGTTTATATACATATGTACATACATATATCTACATAAAATCGGTTAAAATCAGGTACCTAAAATAGTGATTATTTGAAAATTTGTAATGATAAAAATCACAAGGTTCCAAATATCGCAGAACATTTTTAAATAAATACATGTGTATATTTTCTCAAGCTCTATACGAATTTTTTACGATTTAAAAATGTTTAATCAAAACATATAAAAATTAGTATACTCCGATTTATATTAAGCGCTCTTGAAAAATAATGAAATATATAGTTTTATTTTTTTCATCAAAAATAAAACTTCTTCGAGTGTTAATTTTTCGCTCTGAAATAATGAAATTATTTTTTGAGTTTTATTGTTTTGATTAAAAATAAAAATAATTTTTTGAGCGTTATTTTACAGCTCAGAAATAGAAATTTATTTTTGAGTTTTATATTTTTTGCCAGATCGAAAAACTCAAAGCGACACACCGCTTTTCTTATACATACATAAGTGCTAGATGGTTAATTTTTTCTGCTATGACCTCGTCAAAACATGCACTTAAATATGATAACAAATATATATGTATACATACATATGTACATAGCATACAAGCCCAAGTTCCGTATGTTGCAGGAAACTCAAAAAAACTTTTTAAACATGTATGAGAATTTTAAACTTTTTTCTTAGAATTGATAACCTATTTTTGAGTCTGCAGTTTTGTAGTCCATTCAATTTTATTGTAGTAATGTGCAAGTTTTAAATCGGTAGAAATTAACCTTGATTTTCAGCAATTTTTTTTACTAATGGCGTTGCTCTGTGCATTCCACATGGAAGAAATTGCGTAAGAACGTCAGTAAAAGAATTGTTAAAAATCAACGTAATGGAAAGTTTAAAGAAAAAATTGGGCTTCAAGAACATAAAAAAAATACACTTTTGACTATTTTGAGAGCACTAAATGAGTCCTTTATTCCTGCATACTTAGTCATTTTTTATTTTCTTAAGATAGTTTTTAGTTGTGGATACGCCAGCTTAACGTTAATTTAGCTTAACTAACCACAAGTTAAAATTTGTTTTGACGCAATGTGAACATATTATAAAGCTTTCCAAACAGCCATTACACGAAAGCATCTGGCTATATTTGTGATACATAGTTGGATTGAAACAAAATCTGTATTCATTTTTGTTTAATACAAATCGTAATTATAAGGAAAGACTTCTAAGATAAATACCAAAATAAAAGTATTTAAAGACATACAAAAAAAATTTGTGTGGCTGATTATTATTATGGAAAGACTCTAACTTAGGGAATACGCCTGATAGCACTGTTATGATAATACAATACATGCACACTTCTTCAATTGTCACCGTCATCAATACTTGGATGATAGTAAATTGGACAATATTTTTACGTCGTTTGAAAAAAAAAAAAAAAGGAAAATTAAAAAGAGTTTATGTACTATATTAAACGGAATTTGTATGCAATTTTTTCTTTTCTTTATGTGATTTTTTATTAGCTTGTATAACTCGCGCAATACGCGTATTGCTGCAACTGGTACTTCAACGTTAATTTCCGACATTTTTCTCAGAATGAATTGTCATAATTATTGTCTAGAAACTCATTTCACGGAGACAACTAACAGCACCTCTCTGAAGTTGGCAAGCCAACTTTTACTTAAGGAAAAATTATTTATTGTGTAATTTGCCGTAAATTATCCGTGAAAAGAAAAATTTTGCCGCGGTCATATTCCAAGAACTTCAGGTGAAGTTAACTTGCCACCTTAAAAAAATTAGCCGATTCGTCATCGAAGACAAAGTTTCAAACTTAACAAAAAAAATCATGTATAACATTCCTTTTCCAGTCTGCAGTTTATTATGAATTCCAAAATTATTTTTTTTAATATTCCAATTTTTATTACTTTAACTAAGTTTTTCTGAAGTTGGCAGTGCATATGGAAAATTGAAATTTTTTTTGAATTTGTGCCGTTTAATTACGGCAAAAAAGCGAGTACTTTCTGTGCAAGTAGCATTTTCTTAGTCAGTCTTATTAACTAGTTTTTTAATGGTGGCAAGTTAAATTCTCCTGAAGTTCTTGTAATATGGCCGGGGCAAAATTTTTCGTTTCGCTCTTACGCTGCCCAAAATTTGACTATGGGAAAAAATAGTGCAAAGTCCCCATACACAGAGTCCAACTCATCTTTGAATTGCATAGGCGTATTGCTTTTCAATAACCAAAACTTAGTGACAGCTCGATATTAAATTTTTTCCATTTTCCCAAAAACATTCACATCGACTCACTCAAACGAATGTAAACTAAGAACTACGCGACAAAAATGGCTGAAACTTTGGTGAGTCACTGTCAAAATATACACAACTACATTCCCTAGCTTTTATTGTCGAGTGCGCTGCTATCTTCACGTTGAGGTCGGAAACTTTTCAGACCACCCACGTAAATTGCCATGAATTGTAGAGAACATTTTAATTGGCGGTTTTGGGCCTGCCTATTCTTCCATAAAAAACTATGGAATACTTAATTAATTTTTTTAAGATTACGACCAAAATTTTGAACTGTAATTGAATTGGAAATAAGAAAAATCAAATAAAGTGTAAAATATTTTCAAAATGTGACCGTGCTTTAAATTTGCAAAGCAATGTATAAAACCTAATAATAAAATAGTTTAGAGGTAGCGTGCGATTAAAAATTAAAATTGCGTAATTTTTTTTTCAAAGTCATGGTAGTTGTTCTCATACTTATTTTGCATCAAAGCAACAAATTGGAAATATATATGTACATATATGTATATGTGTACATACATATATACATATATTTAAACTGTTTCAGAATTCTATTCGTTAATTATTGTTACTCTTTAAGAATGTTGGATCATAAAACACAAGCGTTTATAAAAAAAATAAATTGCCTTGTATACAACTAAAAATTTGTTCAATAAAATGATTTCCCAATGGTAACATTGTGCATTGAAGGGTTAAAAACAATGTTGTTATTTGCTCTATAAGCTTTTATTTGAAACAAAAGCAAAAAACATATATACGCACATATATATTTTTACTTGAATTTCGCTTTTTCTGCTCTCATCTACTTGCAGCCTGACGCAATTGTGATGCGCATCTCGGCCAGCGACTTGGACGATGGCAATAATAGTATTGTCGAATACGAAATCCTATCCGATCGCGATCATTCATACTTTAAAATTGACAAAGCAGCAGGCATCATTTACCTAAACCGTCCCATTGACAAACGTCCCGGCCAATACTACACAATCAATGTACGTGCCTTTAATAGTATAGTGCCAGATCCCCCGCAAGATGCCCAAATTGAAGTGCGCATACGCATTGTGGAGTCGTCAAAGAAGCCGCCGTCCTTTGTTGATCCGATCGTCGATCCAATTTATTTGAAAGAGGACTACATGAACTATTCCACGCCCATTGCTACGTTGCGTGCCGTTTCAAATGTACCCGATAAACCGGAAGTGATATTCGAATTAATTACGGGGCGTACCGAACAAACGAATAGTAAAAAGACTTTTGTCTTCAATCAAACCGGTACAACGGTTACAATTGGTTTGGGCAAGTTACTCGATTATGAATCCGTTACAGAGTACACTTTAACGATGAGCGCACGCAACACCTACGATTTGGTGGCAGAGCATGTGATTAAGATCAAAGTTGAGGATGTTAACGATAATATACCGTATTTTACTGAGGTTAAGAAGGGCACTCTGCTGGAGAATGAGCCGCCTGGAACGCCTGTGATGCAGGTACGTGCTTTCGATATGGACGGCACTGAAACAAATAATATTGTGTCCTTTGAGTTGGCCGACAATCGTGAGTACTTCGAAATTGATCCACATACCGGCAACATAACTGCTTTGACAACGTTCGATCGTGAGGAGCGTGACTTCTACAATGTGAAGGTGATTGCGAGTGACAACTCGCCATCGAGTTTGTATAATAACGGCGAACCAAATCGTGGCCAACAAGTGTTTCGCATCGAAATTGCAGACAAGAACGATCACAAGCCGCACTTTCAACTAGCCGAATATTTGCCGGATCGTTTGCCAGAGGACGCAAATATTAACTTTATTGTTATCGAAGTAATGGCAGAGGATGAAGATAATGCTTCACAAATTCAATATACAATTGAAAGTGGAAATGTTGGGAACGCGTTCAAAATCGAAGAAAAGACGGGCAAGATCACAGTTAATCAACGGCTCGATTATGAAAACATTACCGAATATGTGCTCAAGATACGCGCATTCGATGGCATTTACGACGATTATGCCATTGTTAAGATAGAAATCTCCGATGTCAATGATAATCCGCCGGAATTTAAGCAGGAATATTCGATAACCATACAGGAGGAAAAGGTTTATGACTATTGCATATTGAATATTCAAGCCTATGATCCGGATATAAAAAACCGTTCCGCCGATCAGCATATCGTCTATTCGGTGGTGAAACCTGAGCTACAAAAGATGTTAACAATTGACAATGAGGGTTGCCTGAAGTTGATACAACCGCTGGATCGCGATCCGCCTACAGGTCACAAAGAGTGGCAGGTGCTGATTAAGGCGATCGATGAAAATGGCAAAGGTTTGAGTTCTGTGGCCGATGTAAAAATAATTTTGCTTGATATCAACGACAATGCACCTTACTTGGTGAATAAGATGCCAGTTATTTGGCAGGAAAACCGCAATCCTGGGCAAGTTGTGCAGCTGCAAGCGGACGATGCCGACGAACCGCAGAATGGGGCGCCCTTCACATATGGCATCGACAGTGAGGCATCGCCAGATATCAAGGCAAAATTTAGCATCGATAACGATTATCTTTTCGCAAATGTGCAATTCGACCGTGAGGAGCAAAAGCAATATTATATACCTATTAGAATAAGCGACTCCGGTCAGACCAAGCGAAGCCAGGTGAGCATCTTGCATCTGATTATTGGGGACGACAATGACAATGCCATGTCAGAGGGTTCATCGCGTATATTTATCTACAATTACAAAGGCGAAGCGCCTGATACGGATGTGGGGCGTGTTTTTGTTGATGATCCGGACGACTGGGATCTGGAGGACAAAGAGTTCCGTTGGAAGAATGGCATACCGCATGATAATTTCCGTTTGAATCCCAGCACTGGCATGATAACAATGCTTGAACACACACAAGAGGGCGAATACCTGCTAGAGTTCGTAGTCACCGAAGAGTCAACCTTTATACCGCGTCACTCGGTCGATGCCGACGTCACAGTCATTGTGCGAGAGCTGCCAGAAGAAGCTGTTGATAAGAGTGGCAGCATACGTTTCTACAACATAACCAAGGAGGAATTTATTTTCGTGCCACGCGATGCACAAGCCGACGATACGCTCTCACTGAAAGATCGTTTGCAATTTGCACTTGCGAAACTTTTCAATGCATCCGTCGCAAATGTCGACGTTTTTACGGTGCTGCAAAATGCTAACAACACATTGGATGTACGTTACTCGGCCCATGGTTCACCATACTATGCGCCGGAGAAATTGAATGGCGTTGTTGCGCAACATCAGCAAGAGCTCGAAAATGAATTGGGCCTACAAATGCTAATGGTGAATATCGACGAGTGTCTCATCGAGCGTTACAAATGCGAATCATCGTGCATGAACACGCTGCACAAATCGAACATTCCTTACATGATCTACTCGAATACATCGTCGTTTGTAGGTGTGACCGCTTTCATTGAGTGGCATTGCGTTTGCGAGGCGAGAACAAGCACGTACTGTCTAAATGGCGGCACGCCACGCATTGGCGAGAACGATATGTGCGATTGCATCGACGGTTTTACGGGTCCACACTGTGAATTGGTATCCGTCGGTTTCTATGGCAATGGCTATGCATTCTATGAGCCCATATCACCATGCGAGAATACAAGAATAAGCCTCGAAGTGGCACCACAAGCCGACCAAGGTCTAATAATGTACCTAGGGCCCTTAAATTATAATCCACTTTTGCCAATAACGGACTTCCTGTCACTAGAGTTGGTAAAAGGTTATCCCACACTCATGGTGGACTATGGCTCAGGTGCCATACGCATTGAGCATCGGCACATTCAATTGCAGGTCGGCAAATCCTATCAATTAGATATTATTCTACAGAAGAACAGCATCGAGATGACAGTGGATAACTGCCGGCTATCTACTTGCATGAGTTTGGGTGCGCCACAGGGTCCCAATGAGTTCCTCAATGTAAATGCGCCCTTGCAACTCGGTGGTACACCCGTCAACCTATTGCAACTGGGTCAGCGACTGAACTGGACCTATACGCCGAGCATGCAAGGCTTTTTCGGCTGCATACGCAACCTGACAATCAACAATCATACCTACAATTTGGGCGCGCCAGCAATATCGCGCAACATCGATTCGGGCTGTCAACGCGCTATCGCTGTGGCGGTAAGTTTCGGCATTGATCGCAACTTTATCATTGCGATTGTGGCGTGTATAATATTGCTCCTAGTAATTTTACTGGCTGTTGTGGTGCAGAAGAAACAAAAGAACGGCTGGCATGAAAAGGACATTGACGATATCCGCGAAACCATAATCAATTACGAAGATGAGGGTGGCGGTGAGCGAGATACTGACTATGATCTCAATGTGTTGCGCACACAGCCCTTCTACGAGGAGAAGCTGTACAAAGATCCACATGCACTGCAAACGTTGAAAGATCCCAATAATGAGATCCCCGACATTGGTGGCTTTTTGGGTGATAAAAAAGAGAATTGTGATCGGGAAGCGGGCACTTATCCGGTGGACGATGTGCGGCATTACGCGTACGAAGGCGATGGTAATTCGGACGGCAGCCTGTCGAGTCTGGCGTCGTGTACTGACGATGGTGATCTCAATTTTGATTATTTGTCGAATTTCGGGCCACGATTCCGCAAATTGGCGGACATGTATGGCGAAGAACCATCCGATACAGATTCAAATGTTGATGACGAGCAAGGTTGGCGTATATAAAAGTAAAGTAAATAAAAATATAAAAATGAAAACTAGAAATGGAACATAAGCTTCCAATGACATTTCATGCAAAATGTAAAAGACTTTAAAGCTAAGCGCATATACATACATAGTTATACAATATAGTAAATGTACTCCTATATATGTACATACATACATACATACACAATACATATGTATGTATGTATGCAAGTAAGTGTATGCTTGTATGCTTAGTAGGCAGCTTGAGTGGTTTTCAATAGCTTGTTGAAGCCACTCATACACGATTGCATACATACATACACACAGTGGTGTGCACATAATTAGATATAAAATTCAAATTTATATCGCTTGCAACTATTTTTTTTATTTTTTTATAATTTCCATTTAATATATAATGCGATTTAAATCCAATTTCCGAGTGACACAAATTGAAACACAATTAATTGCAAATTCGAATATTTCAAGAAAACAGAATTGAAAAATAAAATGTTCAAAGCACGAAATCCCTGAAATAATAGTTGGTTTATTAGACAATTTTTGTAGAGACTTTTAACTCATTCCAAAAAGAAAATATATATGTACATATGTACATATGTATATTTATGTATATATCATGTGGAAAAAATTAGTAACATCTACAGCAAAAAAATATCGAATAAATCAACGATAACGTTAACCTACTTGAAACATGCTCTTGATTGTACTGCATACTCAAAAATTAGTAAACAATTCTGAAAATTTTAAAAGCTTGCTAAATTTTTATAATTTTTGTACAAGCTTTGGATTTGGACTTAATCGGTTTGCGTTATAATTCAATTAGAATTTTTGATTGAATAAAGTTGCAAGTAATAACATTTTAAATTTAATTTCTTTTTACGCGCACGCCACTGTATGCACATTGGCGCTCGTCTTAATTTAATTTAATTTAACTTAATTTAATTTTTTTTATTACGATAAATTTAATGTGAAAAAAGTGATGAAAATATTTATAAGACATTAAAAAACTAAAAGTAGAAAAGCGAAAAAAAAACAAAAAATTACGAAACAAATACATATCTGCATATGCGAAAATATGTATCTTTATTTGTTGTAGAACATGATAACTTGTATTTTTTGAATAAATATATGGCAGACAATATCATGAGCTATAGCTGTACGAGTAAATTCCACGAAGGATAAATATGTATTAATGTTAATATTAAACAAATTAAAAAATAAATAAATAATAAATGCAAATGTTAACATTATTGAAACACAAACACGAATCGAGCATTTAGTTATTTCACTTTTAGTTCTATTTATGTATGCAACAACATACGAAAATGATTCCTTTACATTCAAAGTATTTAACTAAGTTGTAAAATGTAATAGCGATATAATAATACTAAGCAATCTATACATACACCTAAGTAAACTTAAAAAGCAATAAAAAATTACAAAAAATTTAACTAATATGATAAGGATCTGTAGGGAAATCAGCCTTTCCACTTAATTTACACATACATACAAACTATAAATAATCAACCTAGCAGTTGGCTGGGTAGTAAGCTGAGTTACAAATAAATAATTTACTGTTGTTTAACAAAATGTTACCCATACATACCATATAAATACATATACATTTAGTTATAGTAAAAAGTGCTAAGTGAGCGTTTTAGTATTTATACAAATATTTTTTTTAACTCTGTGGTCCCCATTTACACCTACAAGTATACACAATGCGTAAAGGTAATCTTGCATTTTCTCGAAGCGATCGAAAGTAGTATCTAATAATAAAAAAAATGAGAAAATCCACTTCTAGTTATAATAATTAAAGAAAACAAACGATAAAAATAAAAGTCCAGCTGCGAATATTTGTTCATAGGCACCTACATACATACTATGTATATTTAGGGAATATGTACGTGCATACGTATGTATGTATGTAATTGGTCTTCATGATATGCGCACATACATACATACATATGTACATGCATGCACATAAATAAACATACATACATACATACATACATAAAATATTTTTGTAAGGCATTGATTTTTTACTGGCCAGAATTTATTAAAAAGAAACGAGTAAATATGATAAAAGTGTGAGAAGAAATGAGTTTGAGAATCAAAATAAAAAGAAAATTAAAAATTAAAAAAATTTGTTTCTCATTTTGATTCTGGATAACAAAAAAACCTTTTGAATAACGGTAAGTAAATGAGTAAAATAATTAATTTTATTTAATAAAAAAAAGCAATACGAGTATTTGAGCAGATTTTGAAATTTTTGCGTGTATACTCGTACCTACATAACTACATATTTTATGACGTATTTTTGCATTTCAGGTTACGACGTTAAGAAAATTTTATCTTGAAATATACTACTTTCATAGTTTTGTAATTCTTTTTTATATTTTTTAACTTGTCTTCTTCCATTAACTAGTGACCACGAATGATTAAATATAATATTTAAGAATATTCGTACATTCGGGTTGATTTCTTCCATTGTTACATAAATATGTATTCATTTATTATTTTTAAGAATTTTCCATTAAAATTCAGTTTATTCTCTAAAGCGGCATAATTGGGACAATTTGTCTTAGTGTATTTTGAGTGAAAAAATTTACTAATTAACTCAATTAATCGCTGTCTGAACGCCGCATAACATAAACTATTTAAATCCAAGTTTAAAACTTTGTAGAAAAATAAAAAAAATTCAGCAAATTTGTATATACATACATACATACATATGTATGTACTACATACGAGTATATAGATTTTAAACTTTTTTCAAAGAGAAATATTTAAAAAAATCAACAGTTATTTCTAGCTATTTGAAACTTTCACAATTCATAAAATTGAATAGACCATAAAATTGCATACTCAAAAAAATTCAAACACTTTTTAGAAAAAAATTTTAAATGTATTTAAAGATTTGTTTTAATTTTTTTTAAATTGTAAAATATTTAGGAAGCTTAAAAATAAATAAAACGTTTGGTACTTTTAGAAAAAAATTTTCTGTTTCTTATGAAAATTTTGATCATATTTCTTGATTTAAAATTTCGGCTGAAACTTCCACTACTTATATGATATATTTTACGTAAATATCTATTGATCACTTATTTTCAAAGAAAAAAACGGGGTTTTCATGCTTCTAACAAAGCTCGGGTTTAGATCAAGACTAACTTGGGATCTGTTTAGGTGCGGTTCAGGACCAATCTCGATCACCGAGATGATTTCGAGAAAAATGAGCAACTTGTTAAAATTAAAAAACGATCAAACGAACTCAATTTCGATTTAATCATGGTACAATAAAAAGGTAGTATAATTTTAGCAGCTGATTGGAGTTCTTTCTTATATGTGGTCCATAGCAAGTCAAACTTTGTTTACAAATCAAACTTAAAAAAAAAACTTTGTTTAGAAAACAGTCTTTGTTTACATTTCTAATTTCCAATTTATACAAATTTTACGTTAACGTGATTTGGGAAACATTCATACTTACATATACATATGTATATGTATGTACATACTTAGAAAAGGGACATTGTGTTATAAAAGACGGAGAAAGGTCTGTTTTTTTTTAAATATCCAATTGGAACAGATCTATGAACCAATTATTACAGATCACGCATTCTAGCAACCGTGTATTTGTAATTGATTTTAAGAAAAAAGTGAGTGACGTAGCGCTTTTGAAAATTTTCGTTTTGTTAACACCATTCTTTGTTTCCATATTCGTGGCGATTTGTTTGCAATTAAGCGCGTGTAAAACAGTTTCTATTGCGAAAACCAAATTCCATTAGCACATTTTTCTAATTTCCAAAAAATGTGTCTCAATAAATCTTTTTATGATTACAATAATTCATTACACTAATACCCGAATTCAGTAACTCAGTCTCATCTCAAGTCTTAAAATCAGCTAGAGATTCTTGCTTTTCCTCGCTTTCACTTTTTTCTTTTGTTTTTATTTAAATTTTGTGTAACCTGCTCACCACCAGTGGCCTGTAACACAATGTTTACAATTGTAACAAGTCTACAAGTTATTAGCGATTCGTTTGTAGCTACAAGTTCTACAATTTTTTGTAACACAATATTTAATATTCTGATCACTGCTTAAGTACTTACATATTCATTTCATTTATTCATTTATACAAGTAAGTAAGACAAAGTCTTTTATAGTGTTTTACATAAAATTAATAGCATTAACTTAATAACATGAATTTCACTAACTTAAATTAAGAAGATATCAAAATAAAGATAAAGATCACAGAGTAGGACGGAACGGAATGTACTTAAGTAGGTGTTAGAAAGAAACTAAAGAGTGGCAGAGTACTTGAAGGAGGGTACAATAAGGTTGCTAGTACGGCCTGACTGTGCAAATGCTAATTTAGAAAAAAGATAATTTGGGCATTGAATGTGGATTAATTTAGACATAAATAACACGTAACGACGATCAAAAAGAGTGGACAAACTGCAGTCAAGAATTTTTATTGAAAACTCGGTAATATGGTTAAATTTTTTCTTTGAATATATAAGTATATCTGGTGGCGTTGTTAATAAATAACCGCAATCTCTTCATCGACGCTTTGTCAAGGCAGGGTTTTAACTAGCTTAAGCTTAATGGCTTGGGGAATATAACAACTTGTTTTTAAAAGTTGCCGCAGTACAAAGTACATTTTACTGACTGTTGAGTTAACATGATCGACACATGTTGAATCTGTGTTTAGGTTAAAGCCTAGTGTTTTAACCACTTTCTCATATTTAATAACACTCTAACCCCTCAAGAAACTTGTATGTAGGTACATATATGGAGGGGGACGGCGGCAGAATATGCTTGGCCCGGTCGCCCGAAGTTGTAGCTACGCCACTTATTATCAGCCTCATGAAACTAAATCTACCCAGCTTTCGAGATATGTAGAAAATTAGTTACAATTGTTGAAAAATCCGTAACACAACTGTACAAGTGTGTTCGTTGTGTTACGATAATCGACTACAATTGTACAAAAAGTTCAGTAATTACAAGTGCGCCACTTGTAACTACAAGTTGCTTTGTGTTACAAAATATCTACAATTGTTTAATTTATTTGAACACTTGTAGGACTTGTAGCGCTTGTCTTACTGGCCACAGGTCACTATTTAGAAACTTTAGACTAGAGGCTTTATTGTGAAACTAATGAATGCCAACTGGTCTAAAACTGTGACTTTTGTCTCTATTAGAGACTGAGACTGTTTACTGAATTCGCTTCATTTGATAGCAAACAAACATGGTGTCAAAAGCACTACGCCACTGACAGAAACATTTTTTTTTCTCTCACTTCGTATTGCGTGATCTGGTATAATTGCTTTCTGCAAACAGTTGAGTGCGTTACGACAATTTTTTGCATTTTTGAAGGCATATGACCAAGACATTGATTCTTGAGGATTTTGAAAGGTGATGGATCACAACAAACAACAAAATATACCCCAGGGTTGCTTTTTCTTTAACACCCCGTCAAACACATATTCTGAAACCTTCGAACAAACACATATGCCTGGCCAGACCCCTATACGTTTTCATGCACTTGTATGGCAAAAAGGGTACCGTAACTTGGAATTTCTAAGTATGTTCGTATATTATTTTGGTCTTTAGACTAAATGTAAAATAATTTTTATTTTTTATTATTATTTTTTTTTCACTTTGTGGAATGCATGAAATGCAAGTGTAATCAACTTTAGAATGTTTTCGGCACGGAGGATTAGTGCATTTGGTGCAGTAAAAACGTGTCTTCCTACGCAGCTTTTCGTCTTGCGTGACACAAATTCTGCAATCTGTTCTGGAACTCAGTGTACTAGGGCCGCTTTGTGGGTTAGGCAGCATGTTGCTGGGAATATTCAACGACCTTCCAAAGAAAGATTCAATGGCCAAGCTGGTTGAATGTTGTCCCAAAATATGGTTGTTGTTCATGCGATTTTCAGTATTAGCAGGCAACAATTGTTTACTCAGCGTGTTCAAGAACAATCGTCGCTTCTCTTTTCTGGTTCCTTCTATATTTTCATTGCGTATAATGTAAGCGGCTAATCCCATGACGTCTATCATGTTGCAAAAAATGCTAATGGCCAACGTCTGGTTGGCCGTTTTGTGGAGTAATGCGTTACCATTTGGTCCATTGTATCAACGCCGGCCTTTGTTGAATTGTAAAATAATATACATACATAGCTTCCGGTTTTTTTGCCACGCCTTCAACTTTCTTGGTGTAGTGCACAGTGGATAGTAGATTTACTGCTTTGTTTTTCTTTGGAACGTAGCTGCACAGTGATATAAGGTTATCATAGATACCAAACACAGATGAAAGCACTGGCCGTTTGCTGTCTTTTTTCACATCTTTGGGAAGACACCTTTTGTTGGATCTAATGGTGCCAACGTATGCTAGTCCAATCGACGAGACGTTTAGCTGCGTCTAATGTTGTAAAGAAGTTCCATATGTCGCGAATGGGAGCAGCTTTGTCGGTTTGTTGACGAAATGCGCGCGTACGACCATCGTCAAATTGAATACCGCCCATCGAAGTAACAAATCGTCCATATGACATGGCTGCACGGAATATTTTTAAGTGCATCAGTTTGCCACATCAATATTGAGAGCTGCATAGTATTATGACTGACACCAAAAGCGAATAGTATCCCAATAAAAGCGGAGTGGTCAGGTTTGTTTTTGGTCCATCTCTGAAACGCATGATGTTGTGCTGGCGGAATCTCACTGTAGCGGGTTCAGTTGTACACTTGGTACCATCTTTTCCAAGCAAAAAACCGTCTGCAGGTTGAGTTGGTGCATTCTCGCTTTCTTCTTCGGATTCTTCATCGCTGTCGAATATTTCATTTGCTTCAATTTCCAATTCATATTCAATGTCCGAGGCGTCATCTTCAGGCACAAAATCTGTGTTCTTCGTCTGCTTCTGTGTGAAATCACGCTGTAACGCTGAGGATAGTTGTTGATGGAAATTATCAGTAAGCCTGCCTGTACGCAAGCGCGTATTGTACACACCTGGAATTGAATTCACAGAAAAAAAACCCAAAGTATAAAAAAAAACCAGTTTGACAACAAAATACCCGGAAACAACAATCTGCATTGTATTTGCAGAAAAATAACCCAAAATGTGTATAATAATAATTTATTTCATACAAATTGTATAGGGGTCTGGCCAGGCATATGTATGTGTTTGTTCGAGGGGGGCCTTTTTTCTTTTGCAGTTCGTCGTGTTGGAACTATCGTTTTGAATTTTTTACAGATAGAAAGCCAACAATATTTAAGGCGGCTACCGGGAAATACAGGTATTTACCTAAACTAGAAGTATGTTTAATTAACGCTTAAAACGAAAAATGCCTGGCCAGAACCATGTCTTTGACGGGGGGTTAATACTGCTACGTGTCTAAAGTGCCTTGGTTTAAAGCAATTTAAATTTTATGATGATTTTTAGATCATAGTTGTCACTCTATTACCCCATTTGCACAACTATATATGTAAGGATGTTTTAGAAGTAACGTGATGAGTTTGTTTTCAATTGATATCTTTTATTTTATTATATTAAATTTTTATTTTATTTTTAATTAAGTTAAATCAGTTATGAGCTTCATTAATACATATCATCGTTGAAAAAATCAAACGTTTAATCCGCTTTAATCGGACATTTTATGTAAATTCTTGCTGAAAGTCTAATTAAATTAAGACAAGCGTGTTCTGTACCTAACAGGTTTCTTTGGATTTACTCTAATTCCAATAAATTTCAATTGTTACACGCCTAAAATGGTCACATTATAGACAAAGCCTATCGTCTATATTATTTATAGTTTTTCAAACCATATGAAGTTTGCACATATGTATGTATGTATGTCTTGTTACTATATAAATATGTACATACATATGTACATAAGTACAAATTACATATGTTTACAATATTGATGTAGTATGGTGGCAATGCATTGCCCTTAAATTGCCCTACTTACGGAAGTCAAGTTTGCTTATATGAACTGAAAGTTGTTTTTATAAAAATGTGCATCAACAGACGCGTTGTTGTTTTGATTGGGGAAATTTACAGAATTGTAAGCAATTTTGTTGGAATGCAATTTCGGTTTGAAGCACAAACTAGTTTCTAATATTATTATAGTGAATCAATTATTGAATGTTACTTTCTACTTTGATTTATTTGAGGGGTTGGTCAACCAAGAAAGATAAAGAACAAGATTGCGCCTTCCCAAATCCGTGATGTCAGTGTAATCTGTCAACAAAAAAGAGGAAGAGCGTAGAAGTCTAAAATGGCGAAACAGCTAAATAAAGCGCTTTTCAACTTTTTTCGATTGCTTTAAATAAGTATTTCTTTTATTTTTCACATATTTTCTGTTGAGTGAAAGGAAAAATATGAAATATTGAGTTTGTTTCAACCGTGTTTTGAAATTCATAGCACAGACAAAAACTCATTCTAGACAAAAGCATTAAAAGTTATTACCCTGGAATAAAAATGGATTGCCTTATTCAAATTGAATTTACAATATAATTTTTTTTATTATATTTGATTATCTTTAATTTAGTGGGGCATATAAATGAATTAAATAAAATATAAATATCTCTATTCGGCCCTAACTGACGTCTATTATAGTCGTTACACAAAAAGTCGTCGATAAAATCCATGGAATTTGATATTTGATGACCGGATAATGAAAGTGCGTGAGGTGACTGAGGTTGTAGGCATCTCAACTGAGAAGCCACATCACATTTTACACGAATATTTGGATATGAAAAAGCTATCCGTGCGATGAGTATTGCTTACACTCGAAAAAAAAAACGCGAATGTACACGTGTGTTGTCACCATGACGAAAATCCATGCGACTATTTTCTATTTCAAAACCTGAAGAAATGGCTGTGTGGTAAGAGGTTTGGATAAAAATAAAATAATTGGAAAAAAGCTGGACTAAGTGTAGGTTGATAAAGATAATGAGGTTGATAAAGATAATGTTTTTTTTTTTTTAAATATTTTTGAGCTTTAAGGCCGATCGGTTTATTTGGAAGATTATTAGGAAAAAACAACAATACTCAAAGCGGTAGAAGTTTTAGTACTATTTCGGAAATCACCACATTTCATCATCAGACTTCTTTCTCCTTGGCTTCTGCGGGAATCGTTTGCCGAAAAAGTATATTTTATTCAAAAAGTTAATGACTTATCAAACCGCCTTCGTAATATGCTGCTAAATATTCATCGAGACATTGAGGTTACTAGTGACCAAATACTAGATATTTTGACAGAGAAAAAGTGGAGAATCGATGAAGCACTTTAAATCCCTGACGTTTTATGATTCAAATGATATAATAATCATAGCCTAGCGATAGCTTTTTAAAAATGTATTCAACATTTTACCCAATATTATTATATCTATGTTTTTAATGGATATTAATCGAATATTTCAAAATATGTAAAATATAATAAAAAGTTCAAAAATATTTTCTTGATGATCCGTCCATGAGCATTATACATATATATGGCTGTATCGTGTGTGTAAACGAAGTAAACGGAATGATCGCATTTTGATGAAACTAAAACCGTTGCTGGGCGATTTGCACACACTTTCGGAATGCCGATTTCAATGGAATGTTATTTATTTATTACGTTCAATAGAAGAGAAAATGAAAATCAAAATTGCACACGCACGTGTAAGAATGAATTAAAAATAAATTGCATACATAACATATGTACATACATACACATGTATTTCTTTCTTAATTATATACAAAAAATTAAGTAATTTTATACAAAAATTAAGTGTGTGTACCACCATAAATATGCATTGCTGAAGAAGTGTTTCGTTGGCTACCCCATTACCTGGTCTACTAATGGGGTAATTTTATATTTACCTACAGATAAACACACACACACATCTATGTATTTACAAATTACATACATACGTATTTTTCAAGCATAATCCGTTCGACTCAATCATGTTGAAGATAACGTCTAAATGCACACGTTGGCCATTATTGAAATTGGAGCATCACTAATTCGGAAAAATGTGTTCAGGTCGATGAAGCTGTGCAACACTTTGTGGCACACCCCGACTTTTCTTCTGCATGTAGAGTACATACATATGTACATATGCATATGTACATATGTACTTATGCATGTTTGAACTACTATCTATGGAAAGCGAAGATATTAGGTAAACGTGAGTCATTAGCTGATTGAAATTCGTTCAGCACACATATTCAGTATATTAATCGAAAATTTAGCGCACATTTTTATACTCATATGTCGATGAGGTCGCTGTGGTCGAGTGGGTAGTGGTGCGTGCTATAACTCGATATTCCGTTGAGTTCAAGGTTCGAATCTCAGCCAGGTCAAGTAAAATCTTAATCATAGAAAAGGTTTTTTCTAATAGCGGTATTTCTGCCATAAAAAAGCGTTCGGAGTTGGCACAAAACTGTAGGTCCCTGTGTGGTATAATATAAAGACGCACATAACAAATGGAAGGAGAAGCTCGGCCAAACACTGAGCTATGTATATAGTGTAAGCGCCAAATTATTATTACTATTCTCATGGTATGTCGATGAGGAGGATGACTATATAGATTATTCTACTTTACAAAGAGCTTAGCTAATAGAAACGAAACGGCAACGAACAAGACATTGATTGCCTACTATGTTAAATTTTTCTCAAAAATATCGTATCGGTAGCTAAAAGCTGGAGGAAGAAAATAACCACGGCGTTTGATGCATCATTCCAATGTACATACATATGTATGAATCCAAATATGATAGACGCATACTATGAAAGTAGAACGAATTTCGAGATATTGTGAAATTTCAGTTTTATGAGCTTTTAAAAAAAAAAATTGATATCTCCGCCTTCAGCCAATCAATATTTAAGTTCTGTTATATTTACGTTAGGAGTTAACTAGTTTTTCCATGAAATTATTAAAATCGGCTTAAAAGTAACAGAGTTATCGTGGACCAAATGTTTAAAAAGAAATTAGCAAGCTTTTCAGAATACCTCGAAAACCGTTCTACTTTCATAGTATGCGCCTATCATATTTGGATTCGGCAGAAAATTTTCCATATTCATTCATGTATCAAATGCTGTGATTATGGAAATTTTTGAAAATTTGTGATATAATTTTAATCATCGTGAATGCTTCTGCACCACACAATAAAATTGAAATTATGAGAGATTTAAGGAGTGTGGCATTAGGTTAGAGTGTGGCATTGGCTCGTCGTGAAAAAATTTACTACTCATAAGTCTACGCAGCCGCTTTAGTATGGCTTTTTTTTCAAGATGTGATAGATGCCATAGGCGTAGAGCCTCAGCGACATGGTCCAATCAGTTCATTGACTGTGAGCTTTTCGTAAAATACTCCCGATATAGCCGTATACGTGATATTCAGAAGACTCATGTCGTAATAGCTGGTCCCAAGAAGTTCACCTTATCACTTTAGCTCACTATCTGTTGTTATAAGGAAATGCTTCCAAACGACTTAGAAGATGACCGTACGAAGACGTTGAGAGAAAGTGTACATTTTCTTCTATACATAGAAGAGGATCTTCCGTAATAACTGGGGACTAAGCCTAAAGCTCTTCTTATGAATTTATGATTGCCAATCTGATCATTCGGCGACATAGTCTGGTGGCCAGTGCAGACAATCCATATTTATTTAAAGAAAGTAGATGGCGTTCAAAGAGCAGTAGATGACGGTGTAATAGGAGCCATCGAGCCGAAGCGGAATCTATCTGAGCACTCTCAGGTGATTGCCGCTGGCCAGAAACTTTCTACAAGGAACCGTCCTCCACACGATATTTGTAAGTATGTATTTCGAATTGGGCATCTATTCTGACTGGACAAATTCGATATATTTGTATGAATCATCCAAAGCGAAAGAAGATATCAATTAAATTTTTTTAGGTCTAATTAGCTGAAATTTAACAAAATACTCGAATCTGAACATTTGAGTTAGTGCATTCTTGTACTACGACCATGATTTATTGCTACTTCAATTGAAATTTCCTCTGACTCACGCAGTGTTTTTGAATTAAACGAAAAAAATATATAAATTTCAGCTTAATTAATGCTGTACAAATGCGCTTCTATCTCACCAATGCCTCATCCCCTTTTTGTTCTTCGAATTCTAGTTTCTGCTCGTTCTTGACAATCGCTTGCTACCTGCTCGTTCAGAACATTTGCAGCAGCTGCTGCTGAAAACTCAGGTGTGCAGTGCAGTCAGAAAAAGTGCATATTTATGATATATGTACATATGTATGTATGTATGTATGAGTATATGTACATATGTATGTACAAGTATGCAGCTATAAAGGTAATCTTCAAATACTCACCGTTTGTCTGTATGTACGCTTGGATATTCGGATTGTATATTCCAACAACGTTTTCCACAGTGGTTCCTCATCTTCTGGCAGTAGAGTATACATACATATTAATACGTATGTATGTATGTGAGTATATACTTTTGTGGAAACATACGAATGGTCGGACACTTCGTCCTACTTCATCGGCTTTGCTTTTTTTTTCAAATATCTTTTGGTCTGTAACTTCTTGGTTAACTTCTTTGATCGTTTATATGTATGTATGTATATACATACATATGTGCAGTTACGATCACTGAAATAGTAGTGCGCACATGCGAAATGCTTTGTGCCCTTAATTTGACATATTACGCGATATTGGTATCGAATATTACTTAATTTATCATCTCTAGTGTATAGATTAACCGTTCAACGGTTATGGTTTAAATCTTTAAGAGGTAGGCTCTGTTGTGAAAGGCATAGTGGCGCGGAATAAAAATACATAGTCACAAAATTAAACTTTTAGTGGAAATATTTGATTTTTTGGAATCAAAATTAAGTTTGTCTTGCTATATGTTTAGCTGGAATAGATAAAAACGTAATTTTAAAGTTTTTAGTCGTGCGAGGAGTGCACCGAACTTACGAAAACGTGATTATTAAAAGCCTCATTAAAATTGGGAGAATATACAAATAAATAAAAAAAATAGTTGGTTGTTCAGCCAACAATGATTCAATTGTGTTAACTTATCAAAATAAATCTGAAAAAGTGGTTGATAAGCAGAAATTATCAACAAGTTCCGTATGACAAATTATAAAATTTTCGAAGACTCATACTACAATGTCAGCTGTCGAAATTTTGGATAACATAAGTTACCATATACCAGTAAGGAGACGTCCCCGAGAACACAATCTTTATGCAAGAAGTTCACGTAAGGTCCCTCTTTTGAAAGAAAATCATGAGGTACGCTGACAGTACACAGATTAGATTTTGTCAAAAAGCACCTACATAGATTGGCCTATTCAAAAGTGGAGGAACATTTTGATGACAGATGAGTCAAAAATTGTTCTGTACGGTGGGAAAGGTTCTCGGAAGATCGTTAAACGCTCCCCTTATATAGAATATCATTCAAAGTATACTGCGAAGACGTTGAAGCATGGGTGATCAAGTATTATGGAAAAGGTGTTGTGCTTTCATTCGCTGAAAAAGAAATGCCACTAAAATGGGTTGTACAGCAGGATAACGACCCGAAGCATACAAGTATGCTGCCACAATTGTGGTTTCGGGACAACGGAACAGAGGTCGTACAGTGGCAAGCGCAAACTCCTGACGTCAACCCTAAAGAAAACTTTTGGACCGATCTTAAATAAGCCATATGGGATACAAAACCGAAAAACAATAACGAACTATGGGCTGCGGTTCTCCGTGCATGTCAGTCAATACCACAGGAAAGATGTCAACGCCTCATAGACTCAATGAGGGATCATTGTGCATCAATGATACAAAATAATGGTCATTCTATCAAATACTAGATACCTGTGCTAAATTTTAGTATAATAATTAACAATTTAACACCAATTTGTGTTTTTCCGTTACATACTATTATTTTACCGCTCGCAGTAATTTGCATAAAAACTACATTTTACTTGAATTAATTTTTTTTAGTGTTTATGTAAATAAAACTCTTTTGGCCCTGCATTTAGTAATGAAATTGTCCTCCAGTTTTACAATAAAAATAATGCATCTATTATTTTAATTTTATTGTAGTTATAAGAAATGTTTACCACAAGTACACACTACTATTTCAGTGCTCGCAGCTGTATGATATATGTATATGCACATATATATATACGTATACTTTCTTCAATGTATGTATGCATGTACATATGTCAGCCTGTTGAAACACACTTGGTTCGAAATTCGTTGCATGTATGTACGTGTTGCTCCATAGCACGGAGTTGACTCGCGACGAGCCATCTGTTGCTGTTTATTTTACTTCTTAGTTGAATTCCTGTTGACGTCGCCACTGACTCCGCGATTTTACTTGCAGCTTTGGCTTTATGCTAAAGTTTCCTCTGCATTAGGTTTTTATTGTATTAATTTATTAAAAATAAAAAAATACCGTGGTACGATTGTATCTTCTGTTCGAAAAGTCCTCAGAATTTGTCCGCAAACTGTAAACAGTTGTACTTCTCATCGCTAGATAGTTATTAAAATGAAATATGCGGAGCGACCTATGAATATATTGTGCCCCCTTCGCTTCACCACAGCTCGCTAAGACCCAATGCCGAGAGAAACGGCCAGAGGTTACAGTGTCTTAATGGTCGAGTTACAGAAACTATAGAATTCATTCGGCCAAATACTTAACTTGTGCTGGTGGTTTCTTAGCATCTCCTAAGGATGGTTTATTTTGTTTGAGACTGTAGCTTCGCATTAAAACTGTGGCTGGCGCTGGCGCCGACACGTTGTTCTCTCCGCTACCTCGTTGGTCCTGTGTTGATATATCAGAAAAAATGTTTCTGTTCTTACCAATTTGGTTGGAGCTGCCATTTTGGATAAGCTGCATGTCTGCTCATTACATTCCATGACTCTTTTCATCGATTAGAGGGAAGTTTGGAAAATAAGAGACTTTTTGCATAAAAGTTCTATTTTATTTCTCAACATAATCTCAATTCAGCTTGATGCATTCAGTCCAGTTAAAGCTCTAATTTTCCATTTCTTCCAAAAGTAGGTTTTTACATTTTTTAGAGATAATCTCTTCATTCGGCCCAAATCTCTTATTTCCTAGACATGTATTTTGATGTGAAAACTAAAAATAATAACTGAGCTAAATTTTGTAAATACGGATGGGGAAGAAGAGTTCGTAGCCCATGATGGATGATGTCATTGTTGACTTTCTTGAATAAACTAATTTGGATTATCGAAACCTTACCAACATAAACGAATAATGCATTTTCTCCGCAGCGTTCGTATCTATTAATGACGATGCTTCCGTGAAAAGTTCTTTCGACTCGGTGAACATGGGTGGGCAATGACGACCTGGGCGCTCACGAACTTAATGGAAGACCAAGTGCAGAAATAACTGTACATTTGGTAATGGGTAATTGGCGTTACTTCGCAAAAGAGTGACACTTGGCGAAGATTTTTGGCTTCGACCTAATCCGAAATATGGTTGTAGTGCTACAAAGGAAGAAGAGAAATAAATATTGGCGTCGTTATTTTCGATATATTTACTTACATAACTTGATAATACATTTTTAAGGTCATAATACAAATGTTAATCAAGGAAGATCATAATTTAGATCATCGTAACCTACATGATGTACATACATACATATGTAAGTATTGTGGTCATAATTGTGGTCTAGCATTTCCTGTAGAAGCAATCAACGTAATAATGACGTTCATGAAAACGTTGATTCAGTTAAAACTTTTCGCTAAAAAAGCAAATATGAAATCTAACCATAGAATTTGCCTCGGATCGCCA
Organism: Philophylla caesio; assembly: GCA_963971545.1. NCBI lineage: Eukaryota > Metazoa > Arthropoda > Insecta > Diptera > Tephritidae > Philophylla > Philophylla caesio. The sequence goes on from OZ020606.1 coordinate 75,896,168, forward strand.
CGCCATACAAACGTATGTATGTACATACTCTTTTCGACTTTGGCTTTGTGAATGTAGTATTTTGGCTTTCACACACTTACAATTGCGGATACAACAAATACACTTTTAGGAAAATACTTGCCAGCCATGTTTATTTACTGCGACAACGCCAACGACAACTTGATGTTACTAAGTTTATGAGGGTACGAGCTGGCTGTTGTGTTGGTGTGCGGCAATCCCGCAGCGGTTTCAGTTGGAAGTAGGTGCCATCGTAGCGCAACTGGTTGGGTCAACAAATAAACCAGTATTTTGTGTTTGCTTTGGTTTTTGTTTGTATTTTCTCGTTTTCTTTTCTCAGATCAATTCCATTATCAATGTTCCTTCCAACTCGGCTTTCGTACGTTACTTTTTCGCTTTAACGTTTTTCGTCGTTCACTTTTCTGTTGGGTTTCTCTTTTTTACCTATTTTTTATTAACGTCTCTTTGAACTCTCATGCATCTTTTCTACATACATATGCATACCTTTCAACTGCCCTCGCTAAGGTGCTCGTCTTTACGGAGCTGCTTTGTTTGTTCTTAGCTATGTCATTTCTCAAGCTGATATTGTTTTATCGGTGTGTTCTTGCGTACATAATTTTCTTCTTGGTCTTTTAACGAAAATATCATGCACGCACTCTTTGCAACGTAATTGTTTGTAATGAGCACGTCTCAACGGTCCACTTACCTGTTGCTGTCGAATCAGAGTAACGCGCATGTGCAGATATTGGCTATTGTCACATTTTCAGCATCCTTCCGTGTTTTTCGCTTGTTCGATTAAGCCTGAAAGGTTTTTTTGCTACCTAAAACAGTAAGTCACAATTCCAAATAAAAATGGCCCGTCTGATTGTATAATCAGCAGAACAAAAATTAGGATCCGTGTTAACAATTCTATGAAACTCATTCTTTCTATCGTCTAGCTCAAACCTACGAAAAACTTTTCATAATAAACATCTGCAACTCTGAGTTTTCTGAAATATGCTGATATAGATCTGATATAATATCAAAATGGTCCTTAACAAGTTATGATTATTCCTGAAATGGTCCTGAGATTGTCTGTGGACCAGTTCTGAAATGAATTGGAACTATTCAACCAAGTCGTACCTAATTTGGAATTACATACTTCAAAATGATACCGGAATAAGTTGGGAAACGAGCCGAAAATGTCATAAATTTTTTATCGCAAACTGAAAAGATGTGATAAGTGCCGAAATAGTCTGTGATACATTTCCGAAATTAACCCGAACTAATCTCAAATAGTCCAGAACTTGACCCTAATTACTTACTTCAAAATGATGCCGGAATAAGTTTTGAAACGGTCCGGAAAAGTCACGAAGTTTCTCTGAAATAGTCCTGAAGTAATCTCAAAACGATCCTGGAGAAGTTGTGATTAGTCCCGAAATGATTCTGAAATAGTCTGACGACCAGTTCTGAAATTAACCCGAGCTTGTCTCAATTGGTTCGGAACATGTCTCGAAATGCTCCTGCCTTAGCTTTCAACTTATTCCAAAATATGTATATATGAAAAGGTCCCGAAATGATCCCGAAATTGCCTTCAACTTATCCATATATTTTCATTTGCACACGCAACGAACACTTCTGCTGGTTTAATACAAATTTTTCGTGTACCAATAATAGCGACGATATGTGAAACAACCTCGGATGAGTCCGAATTACTACAGGGTGTGCACGTACTCACATGCAAACATATAAAACATACATACATAGCTCTGGTTTAGAAAGCGTTTCCTGCTAATTTTTTTTTTATTCCAATTGTACTCATTAATGTCGGCCCAAATCGGTTTCCTGCTGTTGCTGTTAAGGAGTAACTTTTGTTGCTGAAGTGTTTGTATTTGTAGATGTTTGTAGGTTTGTATTCATGTGCGTTTATACGCATACTCACGTATACATACATTTTTACTCGGTTAACATTAAGGAGCAGCTGACCTGAACTTTTGTTCTACTAATTTGTTTTATTATGGACTTTGTTTTCACCTTTGTATTTGATATTTATTTTCGTTATCGTCATGTTTTTCTTATAGATTTGCCAAAGCCAGCTGGCAGCTGCACTCGAAATAACATTGCACGGTTGCTTCGCAAACATTTCTGTGTACGTATGTACATAAGTATATTTATCCATACCAGGGGCGGAATCAGGAAAATATTTTGGGAGGATTTTGTTTTAAAATGTATGTTTATTATATTTACAAGTCCTACTTTTATTTAAAGAGTATTCAGCGTCTATACAGTACAAATGGACCTATCATAATTTTTGACGGAAAATTCAGCTTTAAAAAAAATATCCATTCTCCTTGGCACCTTCGCGATAATATTAATTACATTCTCTGTTTATAGCGTTAAGAAATGATTTTGCTCGTTGGCCTATCGGAATCTTTGAACAATGTCTGTAAGAATGAGATTTTTCGGTTATATATTTCAGCCACCAAATTGCCTTGCTCTGTGTGTAGCATAAGATAGGGTTGTATCTCAGGGGTTGAACAACCATTCAGGTCTGATTTCAGAATCAATAGCTGAGTCCATCAATCGCTATAATAAGTTATATGGTTCTTTACGAGACGCAACTTTCAAAGCCTGTGTGCGGAAGCCTTTTTTATAACGAGTTAAACATTTTTAGCGTCACCTAAGCCAGTGAAAATTGAATTTGGGAAAATCGGTTGAACGTTCACCTAGAAGCAGGATTCCGTAACAAACGCCCTTCGTGTCCGCGCACTAGGCAATCGTGTTTCGTTTCGTGGCGGCGAAGGAAAACGGTTGGCGACGAACACGAGAGAGAGAGATAGCGCTATTTACTTTCATTTTTCAACTTTTAGAATCAATCGTTAATCTTAGTTCACAAGATCACTTCTCTGAATTCGAGATTTAAGGGGGCACATCATACTAAACATTCGATCGGTGAAATTGTGACTGCTGCTCAAATTTACGACATTGATTTACCATTTCGCAGTAAAACAGAACTGAACTTTGAAATTCTCCTATGGCATCAGTAATGCAAAAAGACGGTTTTAAAACAGCTGAAACGGTAATTGACGTCTTGCAAATTTTAGAATAAAAAAATGTCGCCCTTTTTTTTCCAAATATTTCTATACTGTTGCAGTTATTTGCTACTATTCCTGTGACTTCAGCCACAGCGGAGCGAACTTTTTCATTGCTGAAACGTCTTAAGAGCTATTTAGGAAGAGTTACTATGACAGAGAATCGACTTAATGGTTTGTCATTAGGCAATGTTCATAAGGATACCGAAATTTCAGTGGAAGAGATAGTAGACGCATTTTGCAAGCTGAAACCTAGACGTCTCTTACAACTTTGGATTGAGCGATGAACGTTGAGTCTGACTAATAACAATGAGATTATTTTTAGCATAGTCGATTACTTGAATGGATTGTACGAATTTTATTTAATATATGATATAATATCGACTACAATAAAATGAATAGACGATTTCAAATTTCTCACTCCAGTCCCAATTCCAAATTCTAGATCCGCCACTGAGAAAGTGTAAAAATAAACAAGCAAGCTGCAAGCAGTAGTCGATCCTAAAAAGTTGACTAAGTCGAAGATAGCGAGAATTTATGAGTTTTCTCTTTCTGTAGCAACAAGTTTTCTTTTTTGTTTTAGCGAAAAATGTATTGGTTCACTTATACCACCATCTCTCTGACCTCTCACCTTTCCTTCGAATCGTGATATAAATTTCACACTCGACTGAATTGAATATTTTCGCTTGGAACGAAACGTTATACAGTAAGAAATTAGTGCGACTTACGTGAACATTTTTGGAAAAAATGTTGTATCTATAAGTTAAAAAATTCAGGAATGGGTTTGGGTTCGAAAATATTTAAAAAAATTTAGGTTATACAGCAGCTCAGTTTAGAGTTTACACCATCACTCATCTGAAAATGAGTTTTAATTTCTTAAGTGTTGCTGCCGGAGGTCAGAAAACACTATGTATTAGAGGTTCCTGAAATTTCGGAAGGCTAGTGGCGAGAATTCCGTTTTAAACCCCCCAAACCCCTACCCCCCTTTATCCTCCCCTGATCCATACATACATACATACATATATTTAAACGTAATTGGATTTCACCCAGCATGGGCTTTAATATGCATTTGTTTCCATTTTGAAATTGCAATATTCGACTACTCCAGTTTGCAACAATGAAGCAGCTGCACGCCAGTTATGAATGCAAATGTATCCTTTGTATGCGTCGAAGTTGAGATTTGAATCGGTTCTTTCTTCTTTCTGAAATAGGCACGAAGATATTCATAATTTTCCTGTCCAGAGTCCAGTTTTTATAATAATAATTTTTTATGCCTCATATTTTGAGCACAACTTATAAAAAAATTGTTTACCGACCAAACATTATTAAATACAAAATAAGTAGATAATTGCCACTTTCACCATATACCTCATGGCTCGGCCGAACTTCTTTTACCATTTGTGGCATGCATTTTTATTAGAAGTTGACTAAAATTTGCCGACTATGCTACTGGGAACCGTGTAAGAATATAAGGAAGGCAAAAAAAAAAAAACGAGTAAAAATTCAATCCTCACTTCATTTAGAATTCGTGAAGAAAACTACAATTTGGAAATAGAAATATAAATGAATTATTTTTGTTGTATGAGATTCGCAATCTTTTTATGTAAAGCTTTATGAATTATTTTGTAAGACTTTCGGCAAACGGTGCACAGGAATTTTCATCCAGAAAATATTATTTATTCGGTGTAATGTTTTTACAATGTAATACTGAATGCTCGCGCGGCCCAAAGTAAAATTCCAAATATTTATCAAAAGCTGAGAAATTATATGTCAAAGCTTTTAAACGCCTTTAATGTGTTTTATTGCTTCGACGCATTGGTTTTAACAAATATGCATTCAAAACAGGCGACGCGCACTGCATGATCAGAATAATTTAGGTATTTTGTTACATACGAGTACATATGTACATATGTATGTACGTACATAGGTTTGTGCTATATAAATCATGCATACTTATTTATGCTCTTAAGCATTTTTATACGAGTATGTACGTTTATTAAATTCAATATGAGAATAATTAAATATTCTCAAATTACAAATTTTCAAAAATGTGCTTCATTTCGCCAACGTGCTAAGAATAATTTAACGAACACACCTACACTATTTATGAATGGTAGGGCGTAAAAAAAATAAAAAGTTAAAATTTATAATAAACATTACAATGCAACTTCCAAACGGAAATTTTGGTTAGGAACAATGTGCTCAGAAACTCTTTGCATTACTCGCGTTGTTGTATATCTGTCCGGGCGGAATTTTGCGATCGATCTCTTCAGAACTTCCCTATAAGACTTGAAAGTTAAGAAATTCAAAGCTCAGAAACGATGACTATCCAATAAGAATTAAGCAATTAATTGACACTGTAAACGAAATATTCGATACTTTTTCGGTTTGGGATTATTTTGAGGTCAGTTCGGGATAACTGAAAATTTTCCAGTACTATTTCGTGACATGAGTTCATGACTAGTTTTGAAAAAAAACCCTAAATAGTCCTTTAATTTTTCAAGAGTCTTGTTTAGAATGTCCAGAACAAGTCCTGAACTGGTACAGAAAAATTTCTGAATTTTCCTTTAAAGTTTCTTAAACAAGTCGCACCTATTAAGACTTAGCTATTTTTTCTCTACATATGTAGCTATTAAAAAAACACTTTTAAAAGTCTCAATGTGGTAAATAGAGCAGCCAGACGTCCCGGTATTTCCCGATATGTCGACTTTTTAGCCTGCTTATCCCGGTCAGCCATGCGAACCTTAAAAAGTCTCGGGATTTCTCTAAGCCTCCCGGATCAAAGATTTGGTGCAATAGTTGCCTTGAACATGAAGTAAAAGGTTATTTTTAGGTATGTATATTTTCAGACAGTAAGCGACTATCTTCATAGAGTTAACACCATGTTCGGTATCAGGATCCTGCGGTATCGATATAAACGGGGAATGCTAATGAACTAACCAAGAAAGGCACATCGCCTGTCCTTAATGGACCTTACCCAGTTGACCTTCGTCGAGACTTGAAGTCACAGAGTTGGTAAATTCAAAACACAGTAAGTACTCGGGAACGGACAGGTATAATTATTAGGATACCCTTTTGCTACGTACGATAACAAAAAACTGGATACCTACTCGTAGATTTTTCAATGGTTCTTTTTTATTAAAAAAAATATATGTTTTAGGTTTCATAAATAAATAAAAACTTAATAAAATTGCATGAAATTAAAGTATAAGCTCTGTCATCTTTTAAATGACCTGCCTGTCAGGTTTGCACATTACTTACGATTTGCAAAGCTTTCTTCCACTATCTAATTTTCATGCGAATTTACAAACTTGTTTGAGACACACTTTTTGTCAAGAAAATGTTTTACAAGCCCAAAAATGTTCCCTTCTATTGTAAATAAAATGAAGGTTAATGATATCAAGAAACGAAAGTTATACTTATTTACTTACTTAATTATCGCATCAACCACCTAATCGATTTTGTCCGAGGTCAGCAAAGCACGCCAGCTGTCCCTATCACTTGCTAACTGGCGCTAATTGGAAATCCCAAGTAAAGCCAAGTCTTTTTCCACTTGGTATTTCCAACGTAGAGGAGTCTTCTTTTTTCCTCTGTTGCCACCAGCGGGTACCGCGTCGAATACTACCAGCAATTGCACACCGTTATAAAAGATGGTGCCTGACCGATTTAGTTCTGCGGCTCGAATTATCTTCTCCAGCATCAAGTTAAAGAAATCGCACGACAAATAGTCACCATGTCTGAAACCTCGTTTAGTATCACACGGCTCGGAGAGGTCCTTCCCTATCTTGACGGAGCTAGTGGTGTTGCACAACGTCATTTTACATAGCCGAATAAGTTTTTCCGGGATACCAAATTAAGACATTGCGGCATATAGGCAACTTCTTCTCGTGCTGTCGAAGGCGGCTTTGAAGTCGACAAAAAGATGGTGGGTATCGATTCTTCTTTCTCGGGTCTTTTCCAAGATCTGGCGTACTGTGAAAATCTGGTCGATGGTAGATTTACCAGGTCTAAAACCGCACTGATAAGGTCCAATCAGTTCATTGCGTTTGGAAAGATGTTATTTTTTGTGAAGTAAGGAAAATTATGCTTTACTATAATGAGGGCCCTAATAGAGTGTGGCGTCAACCTTTATCCGCCTAATATTATACCAACTATAAAGTTCGGTAAGCTTTTCGTGATGTCATGGGCCTGCATTTCTAGCAAAGGACTAGGAGATCTGGTTTATATTGAGGGTTACATTGATTATACGCAATATCTAAATATTTTACGGTCCAACTTACGAAATAGTGCGTCTAAATTTTGAATTCGAAGGAAATAAATTTAAATTTTATCAAGATAACGACCCAAATCATAAGGCGCTTATCATAAGAACTTGGCTCCTATATAATTACGATAGAGTACTAGATGCACCTCCTGAGAGCCCAGAACTCATCCCAATTGAGAATTTGTGGGTACATTAACAAAAAGGTGGGAAAGAGAAATCCGAAGAACCGAAATGAATTGATACGGTATATTAATGAAGAATATACGAAAATTCCAGGCGAATATGACCTAACAAAACTAATTACATAAATCAATGAAAAGCAGACTACGGGCAAGTATTGACTCTGGAGGTCAACACACAACGTATTAAAATTAATTATTTTAATACAATACTGATTTTTGTTTTAAATAAAATATGCTATGTAAAACCATTTTCTTGTCACTGAAATTAATGAATTAGTTTCATTTTTTATTGATAACTTGAAGTTGTTTTTCAGAAATTTTTAACAGTGTTTGTGTTTCATAAATACTTGTTTAATAAATATATTTATAAAAATGTACTTAATTAACAACATTCAGTTATGATTCATTGATATTCAGTTTATGATTGTAAAAACATTTTTTTGACAAACTGCAATGTGAATAAGAACAAACCAAAATTGTTCTGAGACTACTGGACGAGAATGTCGGCCATAGTGCGATTCCAATATAAGAATACATACATATTGCGTGGTGAAGCCAATATACTTGTGGAATGTAATGGTGTAAACCTGAAAAAATTATAACAACAGACAAAGAAATAATAAAATGTTTCACACTCTTTACTGTGATGTTAAACAATAAAAAACAATAAAAACCCCGTAGACAAGGTGCTTAAGTGGAAAATGCAGCTGTGAAATTTTTTATAAAAAGCATACTGGCATATCTAAGTTATGTACATAAATACATACATACTTGAGCACATACATAAATACAAGCACATTGCATACAACATATCCACCTGCAAAAAAAAAAATTGCATTCGTTGCAGAAAAATATGGTCTCGGCGCAGCGTTCGTGAAACGCTTGACGCAAACAATAATTGAGAAAAATGCAAAAGCAACGAAAAGTAATAAAGCAACTGCCAACACTGGTTTGAGTTTCATTTGCATTTCGACGGAACTGAATCATTTTGAAATCAAGGAGCAAAACGAGAAGGTAATCTACTTGGAAAATTAATGGATAATATAATTGGCGTGCAGATATACATACGACGAAAATAACAACAATTGTACATACATAAGTATGAGGTGTGAACAAAATATGCAAAAATTGCAGTAACAACAACCAGTGGAGTGTGAAAATAATTATGCAAAAAGTCAAAACTCATTAAACTATTGCAAAATTTAAAAAATGCATGCACAAATGAATGCATATACATATGTACATACATATGTACATATACATATATAAAATTTTCTGATAAAAATTAAAAAAAATGGATTTTTTGAAAGTTTACGAGCCCAATCACGGATTTCGAATGAAATGAATGAAATGAGAAATCCCGCGTCACGAATTCGGGAAAAATGCTATCAGCAATTCCGACGTTTTCGTTGTTTGCGTTGCTAACTGTTACGCTAAGTTTGATTGAGTGCTGTCAAACCTTTACAAGAAATTCAGCGGTTTTTTGTTTACTTTTTTGACAGCGGTTGAAAGGAAATGCATATCTTTTCAGAGGCATAGTTTACAATAATTATTTAAATACAAAAAAAAATTAAATGGGTTCCATTGCGGTAACTGTTTTATAAATAGCGAAAGTGTGATGTCCGAAAGAGATGTTTCCAACTCGCAAATCCTTATAAACGTTTCCTCTAAATTATTGAATGTGTACATGTGTTTGCTTTCCCTTATCGTTGCCCTGGGCTCAATTTTGTTTAGAGGTAGCTTCCATTGTACATACATAGCTTTTAATTAGCAAACATTTTTGCCTACTTATTTTTTTCAGGTCGTCGCTGTTGAAATTATTATAGTTAATCTAACTTGTCACTTTATACTTTTGTTTAATGATCCAGCTATTCCTTTATAATACTATTGAAATTTTTAAATAATAAGAGTTTCGGGATCACGTGGGAATTGATAATAGCAGGGGTCAATTCTTGTTCTGTGAAATGAAAATGGTTTTCACCTTTTCACAACACTTCCGATTCGCGTTCGATGATAAAATGAAAAGAAACGTCAAACTGTTTTCATATGAAAAAAAGTGGAACAAAGGAAACTTTTCACAACTGACAAAATCTTTTCCTATGATAAAAAAGTATACACACACGTTTTATTCGTGAAAACAAGATTTAATTTCTTACTACCGTTTAAGAATACATATGTATCTTGATGTATTGTGGGACGCTTTTTTATCATCCCTTGTCAAGTTTGGTTTGAAAACAAACCGACGGAAAATCTTTCCAAAATACATCATACTCCAACATCTGATATAATACTGCCCCTTTATAGGCAGCTTTATAATTTGGAAATATTACCTTAAATATACATACTTGTAATAAAATAATAAAATACTTGCAAAAATAAAGGTATTTTATAGTTTGAAAACTGACATTCAATATAAAAATACATCTATTATTTTGAAGATAAAAGTAGATATTTTTATTATGCTGTAAAAGAGGGCCCTTTCCTTAGACAAACAGCGAAACCTGCTTTTTAATAAGCCAATACACAAGAGCTCGGGTTGATTTATGTGCTGCACTAATTGGAGTAATAAGCCAAGGCTATTAACATTTTGTTTTATTTTTTATTAGCATTTTTCTTTAGTTAACAATAACAAAGATATGTGCATGCTTATGTATGTACCTGCAGGGGATAGCCGCTGTCGCCTAAAAGTCAAAAATCGCGTTCACCGACATTATAAAGGTCTTCCATTACTCTGCAAGCTCTGGGGTGACGCCATACATAAGAGTCATGAGCAGTATCTCCAAACTGACAATTCGCATCACATACATACATATGATCATAACATTCTTCGAGTGGCCCCCCTTCCAGCAATAGTAAACGTGCTCAATTTCTCGTTTAGGGGCTGATATTTTGACGTGTGCATCGTCTATTAGGCCGATTATTCCAAGAAATTGATATTTTTACATAAAGTTAATTTTGAGCGCATCTCCGCTGCGAATTAGGCATAAATGGCATTAATTCATCAATTAGCTTCTGTTGCAATACACTTACTTAAAATATTGTGTACGATATAGTTATAACACCATTTTTACCTTTCTTCATTTTAAATTCTTCCCAACAAATGTAAAACTATAAATATTCCCGACATTACTTGTTTACGTTTTAAAATTTCAATAACAAAGTTGCAAAGGTTTCACGTGTTCAGTGAAAATGAAACACCTTTTTCACAGCAAGAACCAGAATCGCAAAATATTCGTTCGTGAGAAGAGGGAGTGAAAATTAGTTGTGAAAACGAAAATGAAAAGTTTTATTTCCCCTTCACCTTTACACAGAACGAGAATTGACCCCCAGGTTTCAGGGTTATTCTTAATATTGTGAAGAACACCGGGACGTACATAGAAGTAGTCCCAACATATAACTGAGCGAGTCTCGAAATGTTCCTAAATTAGTTATAAACTCGACACGATATATAGTCAAGAAACGATCCCAATATCATTCCGAACTTGTCGCTAAATCAACTTGAACTAGTCGCGAAGTTGTCCTGAGATAGGCCAGTTTATTTGTATACACAAATGATGAGTTAATGCGTGTTCTAAGCATCCAAATCACAATAATATAGAGCCGATTTGCACAAAACGCCATTTGCACTAGGCAAATAAAATCGGTTAAAAACAGAAACATGCAAGAATGATGACGTCACTTTAGCCAAATTTTCACGATATTAAAGCGCCTATTCTTATCATAAAATATAAAAAAAGTAGTTACAAATTGTATGCTGGGTTATCGCAATTCATACCTACACCCATATCGTTACCATTATGTTAACATGTGAAATACATCTTGTCCATGCGTTTTATATAAAAAATTGCGTCAGTGTATGAAAAAAACAATCAACAGCAATTGACATCTACAATTCATTGTAATAAAATTGAATGGGCCACAAAACTGTACACACAAAAAAATTTAGTGGATCCACGCGGTCTAACCTGTCGGAAAACGTTATTATTTTCGACCCCTTTTAGCAGTAATTGGAACCGTATGTCAGTAATAACGCGCCGAATATTCTCTTTCAAGGCGTCTTGAAATGGCAAACCAAATTGAATATAAATCAAGTAGCAGCTCTCAAAAAGACCAACTCCGAAAAAAGTATTGCCTCATTGAAAACCACACGTCTAAAAAAACACCCTTTATTAGCAAACGGCTTGTTTGGCCTTTCTACGATAAAAGACGCACATCGGACCTAATGAGCTTAAAAAGTGCAGAAGTCTCTGTTCTAACAAGAACTTTTGCAGGTCAACAAAGCGCTTAGCGTCCGAGTGACAACCTAATCTAACTTAACTACTTCAATTCAGTAACGTTCTCGATGATCCGAATTCTTGGTGGATTGAAAGATGTGAAGCGAAAAAGGGGTACAATGTTGCTTATTGCAACTATCTATGCATATACACACATACAAACATATGTCAAAGTCACAAACCATTCTAACACTTCAGTGTCGAAAAGATTTCTTTCTCGCAGGGTTCATGTAGGCAACAACTTGCGTTTTGTTGCAATTTAATGCCTTCAAAAAACATTGCAAAAAAGCACAAAAAATATCTCTTGCCAAAAAAAAAATAATAATAATTCGGCACCTCTAATAAGGCAACAAACAAAGCAAAAAAAATATCTTTGCTGCGAAAGAGGAAAATTCACTGGAAACCCTATAAGTGAAATATGACCCCAATAATAAACTCTACCCAACACTCAACAACCCTAAATTAAGTACGTACATATATGCAGCTTAATACGAGTACAATAAAAAAACAAAAAAAAATATATGGACAACAATAAGTATAAGTATGTATGTATATACATACGTAACATACATATTTATTGAGGCACATATACATAGATACATACGTAGGTATGTACTTTCATAAAATCGATCCCCTATGAATGAATCCAAATGAAAGCAATACATACAAACATACATATATGTATACATACCCTAAAGTAAAGAAATATGAATTGCTAAAAATAACTAACTTTTGAATAACTACTTTGGGATAATTGCAAATAAGTATCCAATTTTTATCAAAATCATGAATATTTAATTCTGTTAGTTTAAAAGTTTTGCATAGGAATCCAAAACGAACGGCCCATTTTCGCTTCGTAAAAGAAAATGTGCTTGAAGCAGCACAGTTGGCTATGATTCAATTTGATCGAAAACGAAAAAGAAAATATAACGACGCGGACGGAAATTTTTTTGCTTAACACACATGATTCAATAATAAAATGTTCTGTAATAAAGCAGCTCACTCTTTCCCGCATGACAAATCGGCTCCTTAACTCATGAAGAATGTTGCATATTCTATAGTTTTCACTTGTAATGGTAGTATATTGAAAACATCTTCATACTAAAAAAAGCGTTGGCATTACTGACTCGTTTGTCTAATTTATAATTTTTTTTACTGTTGATATACTATATTTTCCCAGCAGTGTCCAACGTCAATCGACTGGAGCGTCTTCCTGCTGCCGATCTATAGCACTTTTTGAAGCTACGTACACGTAAGTTAAATCGTATACCGACTGCATTTATTAAGGGAAATTCTTATAATTAAACCTTTTCATTTAAAGGTTTCTTCGACCGTTTGGTGTTTACATATGTATATGCCCAAGTGCAAAAGCACCGTAGAAACGGCCGACCTATTTTATGAGCCTTGTTATTGAAATTAATCACCGCCAAACGGTATGCACACGTCGGTGGGTAACTGCGCTCTAATATAGCAGCTTAGGAGAACTTATAATAATTGAACCACTTTGTTTACAGGTTCCTTCTAACACTTGGTATTTCCTTGCCAATTAACGAACTTTCCCGAAGACGATACCAAATAATTTAAGATTTCGTTTTTAAGTTAATAAAAATAAAAATGGGGTATATCGTGACAGTTTCTACAATAATTATGTGGTTTTATTTTTATTTCCATTTAAAAAATTTACAAGCCCCTTGTGCAAATCGGAATGTATAAATCCTTTCCACTTTACATATGTTATTAGAGGATCAGAATTAAATTTTTTTTTTTCAGAGGATTAGAGACAAGACTTTAAAATCAAAATAAAAATTATCGCTTTCGATGTATAGCGATGCTATTTATTCCGATTGCGACCAAATTTTCAAAATCTAAATACAGAATGGGCCTGTTATTTAATAATGTAAAAACTGGTCACCGAGTTGGAATGAGATTTAGCAGGAATACAGCTTATAGCCTGCATAAATGGGGATGAGATAGACTGAGGGATCTATAAATAATTATTGGAAGTGGTACGGCCTCATCTCTGAATTTTTAATACCGCATTTCTCGGAACATATACATACATATACATACATATGTACATATGTGCGATAGAGAACTGGAATTATGTTTTTATACACAACCAAGACGATTGAGTTTTTTTAATTTAAATTTTTGTTGATAATATTGATATTGGCGACCTTTCCATTTTAAATTTAGTCCTTTTGCTGGCTCAAGGTTAGACCTGATATTTTTATTAAAATAGAGTTATATCTCCATATATTTATTTGTATATAATTGAAGGGTAAAGTTCCGCTGATATAAAATAGTTAGAACAAAAATTAAATAATTTATTAAAAACTACTATTTTAATACTTATTTTACTTTTCTAATACTTTTTCGTAAAAAGGGATCACATTTTTCCCCCTTTCTGCGTACTTCCAAAATACGACTATAGATTAAGGAGTGTCAGAATTTCGCTATCAGTAAGTACATAACCTTTTATAATTTAATCATGCTTAACACATACATATTTTGGAAAAGGTTTGCCCCCACCCGGGAGCTCCGTACTGTCATAGAAAAGCGATACTTGCACAAAGTCAGCCTCGAAAAATCAGCCGCTCAAAGAAAGAAGATTTTACATATGTATGTATAACAACGTAAATATAAAATTTCAAACAATTTTAAGTAAAAATCTTTTTCATTATTTTTTTAGAAATACATGCATAATCTATTACGTAATATACCACATAACTCAAAGTTTCTAACTTTGCCCAAAATTCACAAAAACAGTACAAATTTCAAAAAAAAAAATTTTATAAATATTCACACTTTTTAATCCGAATTTTTGAAAACTAGAAGTATAAAAAGTGCAAGTTTCAAGTAGCTAACAATTTTCTTTGATGCTTGATAATTATTATTGCTGGCGGTGTTGGATATTTTATTCCTAATAACATAAAATCAATAAAAAAAATAACGAAAAAGATTTTACATGAATCTGACAATGTTAACAAGGAAGCAGCCCAAATTAAACGAATTATTAGAAGAGCAGCGAATGAAGCAATGCCTCATAACAAGCAGCAACCACATCGCTCTAATCCAATTTGGTTTAATTCAGATATTGCCAAACTTATACATAAGAAAAATATCGCATGGAAGCGCTTCAAGGGACAGAGGAACCAGTCCAATAGCTCCAGCTATAGGCAAATATGCGCCAAAGTGAAATGGACATGCAAAGAGGCTAAAATGAAGTGTTGGAACAATTTTCTTAACTCACTAAACCCAGAAATGGAGACTAGAATTCTTTGGCAAAAAGTTAACAACCTAAGAGCAGGAAAAAACGACATATTTCCAAACATACTGACGCAATCCACCGTTATCACTCATCCAGCTGACATTGCCAACATACTAGCCGACAACTGGAGTCAAATGAGCTCGAACAACCTCTTTCGAACCGAAATTACAGCAGAAAAAATTAACTTAAAAATTTCTGACTTATTAGAGCAGAAGCCTCGCCTAACAAACATTATTAATGAGATTACAATACCAGAACTTAAAGCAGTGCTTAAAGGCGTCAAAGGTTCCAGCCCCGCCACCGATAAGCTAACGTACTCCATGTTAAAACATATATCCCCCTGTCTTGAAGAGCGTATTTGTCGACTATTCAATAAAATTCTTAAAACGGGAATAGTACCACACGATTGGAAGCACGCAATACTTATACCTATTCCAAAGGCAGGGAAAAGCCCGAACCAAATAGAAGGATATCGACCAATATCCCTCCTACCAGTAATCTCGAAAACCTTTGAAAAAGTTATAGCAAACCGGCTTACGACTTGCCTCCAAGACGTTATTTGTGCAGAACAACATGCCTTTCTGCCCAAACGTGGTGTACACACTCTTTGCCACCAACTCGAAAGCAAGTTAAAAGAAAACCTGGCTAACAAAAAGCACAGCGTTGTTTTATCTGAAGATTTAGAAAAGGCTTTTGATCGAGTAGTGAGTGTTTTTGTAATTACACAGCTCCATGAATGGGGCGTCCCAAATAAACTTCTTGAAGTAGTCCACTCCTTTCTATCAAATCGGCATATTACAACTCGGGTAGACGGTTATTTCTCTCAAAAACACCGGCTGCAAAATGGACTTCCGCAAGGATCTCCACTCTCTGTTGTACTGTACAATGTGTACATTAACTCACTCGTTCTAAGACTCAAAAAATCCGAAGGAACAGACTTTATCGGAATATACGCCGACAATATCTTGGCCATATCCTCAGGCACCCCTAGTGAGGTTCACAAACACATTGAAACGCTAGACAAAAACATCAACGATTGGGCCAAGAGCAGGGGGGCGAACGTCCCTGTGGACAAAGTCGATGTCCTGCACGTATGCCGCAAGCAAAAATGCCCAGCGACGACAATAAAACTAAGGCAGAAAAATATCCAAATCCAAAATATGTAATATACGAATTCTTGGTCTAGCTTTCTCAAAAACTCTTCTTTGGAATGAGCACACAAAAACCGTTGTGAACAAACTCAATAAAGTCAACAACCTGATGAAGTTAATTTGCTCCCGCAAAAAAGGTGCACATATAGACACTGCCATCGACATATGCAAGTCACTAACAACAGGCGTACTACAACATTGTATAACCATATATGGATGGACATCAACAACCAATGTCAGGAAAATAAACAGTGCCTTAAACAAATGCTTCCGATCAGCCACCGGCGCCCTCCTTTCAACACCAGTAGACGCACTTAAAGTAGAAGCACGCTATCGCGACTTCCAAGAAATTCGTAACAAAAGCGCTGTTAAGCTAGCAGCAACAGCAATAACGTCAACACAAGCTAGTCTGCATGAGTTCTTTTGGAAGTATCTAGACCATCCCACAAACAATACCTCAATCTGCAACATGTGCAGCATTGGTCACTCCGTCAACCAATTAAATGATCTCAGGATACCTATTCCAACAAAACCACAAACACTTCGTAACGACAACATCCAATATGTACAAATAGACCTTGATCTAAACCGTCACACCAAAAACACAACCAGCGCCGCGGAATACCAACAACAACTTTGGCATAAAAGCTCAACGTTTGCTCCGGAAATGACCTTGTACGTAGATGGTTCCTTTCTAGAGGGAACAACATCTTACGCAGTGGTCAAAAAAACCGAAAATGGATTCTCCATCCTACAACAAAGCCTCCTCCCACTACACTCCGGAATATTCCATGCCGAGCTAAGTGCCATTCAATGGGCAATTCAATATGCAGCAAAATTGAACAAAAAAACATTAATATGTTCAGATAGCTTAGGTGCCATCAAAGCACTTGCTAGCAAGAGCTACAGCAGTATAAACTCGGTCATGAGCCAACTAAGAAAGCAAACAAAGATCCTCTGGGTGCCAGGGCATACGGGCATACCAGGAAATGAAGCTGCTGACGTGGCAGCAAAAGACGCGCAAATCCAGCCACTCGTGTATGAATGCCCATCCTTCCATACATTAATAACGTGCTGCTACGCAGCATTAACCACAGAAATTAAAGTTAAGACCTGGAAGAACTCACCCTGTTTTCTTAAAAAGCACAACAAAACACAAATCAGACCAAACTACGACAACCAGATTTCCCGGCAGGACTGTATTACATTCCTCAGGGTTAGGCTGGGAACAACACTCTTCTCGACTAAACACCTATACACAAATAGCCAACCACTGTCCTGTTCATTCTGCTCCACAACGCAGACTGTGGAACATATATTATTACAATGTCCTTATTCAAAGACTGTGCAGCAATTTCACAAGCTAATGGATTGCGCAAAAAAAGACAACATTGTTGAAATAAAAAAAATCATATCCATCCACAATCTAACACAAGATACTTAATCGCAATCAACTTATACTGGTGCGCAATGGCCTCGTCGCCCGGCACCATGTAGTATTTTACAAATTAATTTGTAAAATACGGATTAATAATAATAATAATAATTTTACATGAAAAATATTGTGAACATTGTATAAAAGTCTGTTAAATTGAGTAAAACTAGTTTAGACAAAAATGCCTATTAACTATTTAAAAAAATTAATTTCAATACTTTGAAATTTCCTTTAATTCTTCGGCACCTATTTGATTTGAATTTTATGATGTTATTGAATTTTAATTCAATGCAAACAGATCTCTTAATTGTTAAACTTTTAGTTATACTAATTTAATTATATATAAATATATATATAATTTATTGTTTTCCTATAATTTTATGACAAACATTCAACGATATAAATGAGTTTTGAATTTACTAAAAATAAATAAATTTTAGCATACCAAAATAAAATTTTGCTTTTATGGTACTTTGGGTCTAGTTTTATATTTAATATGCAGTATGATATAACTAGCGTTAAAACAGCCAGTTATTTACGACTGATAATATGTTTACAAAATGCTGATTTACTTATAATGAAAAGGTAGCCATCGACTATTTTGTGGTTGAAAGTAGTTAGGCCATTGCTAGTTGCTTCCTCATGCAAAGGTAAATGAAATTTGTTGGCCATTGCCATACAAAAGTAGTTAGTTTAGTTCTATGAAAATATACAGTAAATAGTCAGCATTAGTACTTTTGAATACAATGTAAAGTTACTTTTATATTAGTTTCATTGCCTTCAGGGTATGTACATATTAAATTATGACTGGCTTTTATGAAAGTGAGTAAAAACTCAACAGTTCAAAAATATTATGTGTCCCGCTTGATATCATCAATAGTGTAAGATACCTCGGATTACATTTAGATAAAAGACTTACTTGGCGTGAACATATCAGAGCCAAGAGAACACAGCTCAAAATTAAAACAAGTAAAATGTATTGGTTGCTTGGCCCCAAGTCTAAACTTAGTCTGAAAAACAAAATGCTTCTCTACAAAGCTGTGCTGAAACCCAACAAAGTACTCGTATGTAATAACCATTGAATAAACCAAAGAAAAATTATTAAAAATTGTATAAATTTCGCATCTCTCTGAATTATGAAATCGGAAAGATTTTCTACTTCAATAATTTTTCTGATATTTACCGACGCAGTAGTAAAGTAGATATCCCAATAAAACTTCTTTACATGCGATATTTAAAACGGTATATATATATTAATTAAAAAATAAAACGATGATCGCCGTGACAATTCACTTGTTTGCATTGATATTTCGACTCAATTTACATTCAATAAAAGTTAATTGTGCAATAAAGACGTGGAGTTTTGTAAGTTAAAGTGAGTTTCATTTGCGCCTTAATTGTGAAAACCTGACTAGCTGCTCAATTAATAGCCTACGTTAACTTAGTGTAAGAGCGCTAACACAAAGATCCTTAATTGAGTCAATTTTATTAGTTGACTCTATCAAAAAAGTGGTAAATTTTAGACCTAGCATGGTAAATTGAAAATTTAAATATGAAGTGGTGCCTTTAGCCAGTGCCTAGTAGTCACTTGTGGTAGTGTAGTGGTAGAATATCGAGCGCAGATTGCCAGGTGGTGAGTAACGTAAGCGCTAAAAGGGACAATTGAATCCCATAATACAACAGCTGTGTGGTGGTGCATCTGTGACATAATACGTCCAACAGAGGCGTTCAGAAGGAAAACAAATAAAACGGAATCCACTTGTGCAGCATGTGTATTCAAGTGTAGCGCGAGTTCGGCATGTACACAAGTGGCAAACGGGGAGTCCTTTGCCATTTACATATGAACATGTGTACAAACTATGTTCACACAAGGTACCTTAATTTACGTAATTTGTTGAGTCACATAGAAGTCAGTTTATTGGCAAAATTAACGTCTATATGTCAAGTGTTGGAACTTTTGGTGCTTTTTTTTTCTCGAAATATTCAAAATAGAAAAGCATTTTAAAATAGTATTATCTTCGACCTATAATAATACCCCATTTTATTCTGTAATTCCATAGTGGAACGAAAATACGTTTTGTTTTTTTTTTAAATATACGAGTATGTATATGCGTTGAGTTAGGGATGTCAATTTTGGGCATTTTATTGATCTCGGGATTTTCGAGATCTGAAAACAAAATCCCGGGACAATCCCGAGATCCCGAATATCACGAAGCTTTGATTCGAAATTTTTAACATGGAGAACAATTTGTTGTAATTCATGTATGTATTTATTGGCCTTTTCAAGAACAAAAAATAAATAATCGTAAAATTTGATCCCCATACAAAATAATTTATACTTCAAGTACAAATATTTGGCACAGAAGCAAATGCACCTACATAAAGTTAAATTATTTTTAATCACTGTTTGAAACCAATATTAAATATTAATATATTACCATTCAGAAAAAAAAGAAATACCTCAAGTAAAAATTAAATACATCACCCATTCAATTTTGAGCGAGGAAGAACTATATCTTATTTTAATCTAAATGAAAATAAAGGCTTAAGTATATTATCCTCCAACCTGGACCTAAATTTGTTGCATTTAAAATCGGCAGTGGAGAAGCACCGCTCCAACTCAACACTTGTTGGTTGGATTGTCGACAAAAAGTTAAATGCTCTCTGTAGGACATAGCATTTATCGCCTCATTACAAAAACTATAAATTTCTTTTACCAAACATTCAGATAAACCTTAGTTCTATTAACATTGCTTTCATAGTATGGCTCATTTTCTACTCGAGGTGGATATTCTCCAGCTCACTTATAATGGCAAGGGCAAAACAAAGCCTTTAGGGAGTTAACAAGCCGTGTAATTTGTGGTATTGTTTCTGTTTCTCATGTAAAATTTTCTTATTTCAATACAACTCTGAAAGGTGTTTTTAGTGTTATTTATTTGTTTTATTCGATCAGCTTTTTCTGTTTTAAATCATTTAAGGTTTATTTTTGTTTGAAAAAATATATATATATTAAAAATTTTCAAAATAATGGCTATTAAATTTTCTGTTTTCTGTAATTCCGAGATTTGAATAGACTGATCCCGGGATATTCGGCATCCCGGGATTGACATGCCTATTGGGCATGTAATTAAATGTACATAAAAGATTCCCGTCATTGGAGATGTGTAGTTAACATTTTACCCATTTTTTCCTACTTTAATTGGTAAACAAATTCTACCACGGTCATCAAAGGCAAAAATACTACGATTTACTAACCTTAATATAATAAAAAAGAATATAAGATTTCATTGCGCTGACTGGTGTTATTTCAAATGTCTCAAGTCCCAACTTATGAAATGTTATAAAGTAAGTGATGGAAGCTGTGGTGAAGAGAGCTGACGCATGGTCAGATAAGATGTAGAGAGTATAGGTGTAGTGAGTTAAGGTGTGGTGTGTTAAGGTTTGGTGAGTTTAAGTGTGCTAAATTTAGGTGTGGTGGGTTTTTGATATGGTTAGCTTAGGTCTTGCGAGTTTAGATGCAGTGAGTTGGTTTAGGTGTGGTGGATTTAGACATGTTGGGTTTAGTTGTGGGGAGTTTTAGGTAAGGTAATTTTGCGTGCGGGGAGTTTAAGTGTGGTTAGTTTAGGTGGGGTGAGTATAGGTACGGTGAGAAGAAATGCACTTTCTTCCTTCTCCAATCTCTTTCGTGTACACCATTCCATTCCCGAATTTGACGAAGTTTGATGTAAAAGTTCGCTTAGGGAAAGAAATACATAACATAACGTAACGTAAAAAAGCATAACAACATGTATTTAGGCATGGCCATTTCCGTTTGCACCATTCAATCTTTTAATATGCTGAAATTCAAGGCACATCAAATAGGTAGCCGCAGAAAACTTTTTTTTTGAAATTTTTTCATATTTTATTTTAATTTCAATTGTCAAATTTTGAATTTCGTTGTGATAAAAATGCTTTCAGTACAATTCGATGTTGTTGATAAAATATTTATGAAATTTTATCTTTTAAAAGCAAAAACAAAATATACAGAGCTCAACTTTTTTTACAAAGTTGAATGTGCCTTGGCTGAAATTTGATTTTCAAAATATTCATAAATTAAATAATTCAAGAGTACGTACAATGACATTTGTAGAAAATAAATTATCCCTCAAGTGTCATTCGTTGCATGCACTGTAGGAAGAGAGAAAAAAAGCACGCCCAACATGGAAGGGTTGCACTCCAGGCATGCGGCATTTTTTATTTGTCTGGCCTGTGTGACATTTTTTTTCGAATTCTTGGCCGTCTCTCAAGTGCACGGAGTCCCATCAAATGTTGCGTTGGACTGAGTTGGCACCGGAAAAAAGGAGAGTGTGTTGATATTTGTTTACTTTAGATTAAAAATTGTTCTGTAAACATACTGTCACATAGTATAATTTTGTTTTAAAATATAATTGGCTATAAAAACTTGAAAAATTCTTATTTCTCACAATCTAATAATATTTTTACATAAACTTGCCTACTCGCCAATATTTGCTTAAAAATTTAGATCGAGAATTGGTAAATAGACATTACGGATAAAGTGGAGAGATGAATAAAAAAATACAATGCAACAAACATATGTACATAAAGTATCACTGTATTAAGTACCTCCGACATCCGAACGAAAGTACGTTCATATTGTTTGTGAAGACAACTTCAAGCACCTGAAGCGGGTTTCCGTTTTCAATGGCATTAGAAATGCTTTATCATCACTACTAATGACCATCGCAATCACTACACATTTACTTATTTTTGTATGGATGTGAGTATCTACTTAGGTAGTACTCAGGTAAATATGTACGTACATTTGTATGTAAGTATGCCCACCGAAGTAGAATAGTCGACATTATTTTATTATTGCTTTCTAAGCGACAATGTTGACACAATTTGTGGCATGGCATGGCATGGCATATCGTCATCACAATTCGACTTTCGTAATGCAACCAAGAGCTTAAGCAATAACAAAATTCAACGAAAACAAAGGCATTGACATACAAGTTTCATTTTACATTCTTACCTATGTACATATGTATGTATGTATGTGTGTAGTATATGTATACTTTGAACAAATGTACGGTGGACTAGACAAAAACTTGTGTGTCAGCTAAAAATGTTTGTACAAAATTAACAAATACATACTTACTTATCTATGTATATGCTTTCGACGAAGTCAAAGTTGAGAAGAATGACAAGTGAGTAAATGGCATATGTCACGTGCCATATGTATGCATGTATGTCATAGTGTTGGGTTTTAGGAACAATAATGCCGACCAACTGGTATTTAAGCATTCATAAATAAAATTAAAAAATTATATTCTTCTTTTTAGAGGAATGAGGCGTCTTAAATCTATCAAAAAACTATTGATGTTTGCAGCATCGATATGAAAATCTCGATGTTTCGATTTAACATCGGTATTAAATATGGAAACATCGGCGAACTGCACAAGCGTCCCTTTGCCAAGTTTGGCTGATTTCCTTTTGTTAAATTAGTTTTAATAATGATATTTGTTGGAACGATTTTCCGTCATCCCTTGTCAAGTTTGGTTTGGAGACAAACCGGTTTCGGCGTTCTGCCATCTTCAGTGTAAATTTTAATAATTGGCTTATGAAACTGTAGGTATTTCTGCAACTAAAACTGTATTAATATGCATTTTCATGTGTGTACGAAATTTATTTCGAACATTTTATTCAGATTTTTAACAAGATTTTAACTTATAGCTCTGTGTTGATCTTTTTCAACAAAGTGAAAATTATACATAATTGTAACGTTATAATCAATTTTAGTTTAATATGCACCCTCGATAAAAAAAAATTCCAAAAACCATCAATAACTTGCATACTCATAAAAAAAAGAATTTGAAAAAGTGGATGCTTTTAGTGAAAATGTATTAAGTTTTTGTTCAAAGTTCGAAACTTGCCTTTCTCTTGGAGAATTCTTTGAACTTAAATCGAAAATGAAAATTGTCAGAATTTGTCTTTGAACTTAAATCGAAAATGAAAATTGTCAGAATTTGTCAATGTATGGGAGGACAAGGATGAAAGCTTCAAGTTGTAACGTACATTTTTAAAACATATATGGTATATACTTATATATGTTGTTTTTTAGACATGAGGGTTTTAAGAAGAACTAAAACGCATATAATTTAATGCCATGGCCAAGAATTTAGCTTTATTATAAAGATAAGGGGTTGCCATTATGTTTTAAAAATAATTTAGGGCAAGTGACCGCCGCGGCTGGCTCGAATAAATTCCACCGAGAGTCCCAATTTTCGACCACTTTTAGCAGCAATTGGGGCCGTATGTCAGCAATAGCATGCCGAATATTCTCTTCCAAGGCGTCAATCGTCTCGGGCTTATCTGTCTAGGCAAGCGACTTCTCATAACCCCACAAAAATACGCTGGACTATTTAACTGTGTTAAATCGCACGATCTTGGAGGTCACGCCACAGGCACACGACCCGAGATAATGCGCTTACCAAATGCTGCAATGACCGTGGATTATCATCACTCCAAATGCGACAATTTTGTTTATTAACGTACACATTCAACCAAAAGTGAGCTGCATCGCTGAACAAAATTTTCTTGTGAAAATCGGGATCGGTGGCCATCTCGTTTTGGGCCCATTCACCGAACGTGCCACGCGCTTATTGGTCGTTCGGTTTGTTCATTATGAAATGGCAAACCAAACTGAGTCTAAATAAAATAACAGCTGTCAAAAAGACAAATTGCTTATTGAAAACCACACGTCCAAGATGTATCTATTACAGGTGACATCGATAAAATACGTGCTTCCTCTTATTCCACATGTCTAAAAACAGTATGTCAAACTATCACGTGTTTTGCCTTTGTTTATGTTTTATTGTTTACAATTTTCGTTTGCGACAGGATTGTGTTTTGTGACTACGCGTTATTTTTGTGAAAAATCTTGCTAAAAACTAAAATTTAAGTTATGTGCGATATTTGCGGAAAGCCTAGGAGGATGGGCGACTAATTTTTCCGTGTTCCGCTTGATGTGCGACGAATAGCTTAATGAAGTGAATCCAACGGCATTGCAAATGCTCCTTTAGTGTTATAAATGTTAGCATATGTTATTGAAGTTCACTAAAAGTAGAAATAATGCTTTTAATTTGCAATAAGAATGTACAAGGTGCTTAAAGGGTAGTGAAGTGCAACGCGACGGCTGATCTTCGGATGTGATGCCTTTCACCTCTCACTATCAATCTCCTCCTTTTCCTTCACGCTTGGTAGCACTGTTAACCTAAGCCTCGGCTGGGGAACAAATAAAGGAAGGTGAGAACCCTCCCCTTGGCCTGACCTTATTTCGTCCCTTGACTACCCTCTTCCTAATGACTTGTTTTGTTGATACCGAGCTGGTGGTTGCGGTATTCTGTTACCTGAGTATGCAGGGGTGAAACCCTGCAGAAATGGCTTTCAGGCTAATGCCGTGACTGCCTCCGTCCCGTTAAAACCCTGGCAGGCCTCGAAGTACGTTCCGATCTCGTCGCCATTTAGTTGGTGGCTGTAGGTAGCGGTTGAGGCGACCCTCCCGCTTTTGCGCTGGATCTGGCTCTGAGCACCTAACCTCATAAGGGTTAGGATAACCATGGGATCCTATAGCGACTACAGCACCGAGTGAGGATAGCGGCTTCGAGTGGGGACCCTATTAACCATGGAAAGGCCAATAACTAAAAAAACTTCGTCTTCCCCTCCACGGGGTAAGACAGTGCAGGCGCATGCGCCTAATGCACCGCTTCGCCGCATAGCGAGCACCTCCGGTTCTGCTCCGGGGGAGACCCCGAGCCGACCCGTGATTACGGGCGTTATGGTGGGGCCAAGCACCAGTAAGGCTGCGAAGGCTATGCTGGAAACGGCAGGTCGACCCGCGGCCCCTGGCGCAGTGTGCCCATCAAACGCCGGCATGGCTGCGAAGCCTCCACCCATGAAGGCAAAGGTCTCACGACCTGGCTCAACTGGGGATGGGCGGCAAGCAGCCGATAAAATTTATAAACAAGGAATCGTCGCGATGGCAACTACGGGCGATTCCCTTCACGGTTGGTCGAGCGGGCGGTCCACACACGTTGAGAAGCGTAGGGCTGCCAGAACGCTCAAAAAGTACGAGGGGGTGCCGTTGGAAACGTTGCCTCAGAGTGCAAGGGAGGCGGTAGAAAGAGCGAAAGCTCTACTACCCAACTACCGAAGCACAACTGGGGTAGCGGCTGAAGATGGAGTACCCCCAACAAAGAGACAGAGGTCAGTGGAGGAGCAACAACCTGCTCCTAAAAAGAAATGTGTCCGACCCGGTGTGGCCAGACCCAGTTTTGCGGATGTTGCCAAAGACAGGATCCTTATCGGGGTTCTGGACCGCGGAAACGAGCACGGGTCGATCCCAAGGAATCAGTGGAGGTGGGTGAAGGCGGCTCTGGCAAACGTCATAATGGATGTTCTGCTAGAGAACCCTGGAGCCCCTCCTGCGTGCAGAGATGCCGGCTGGTTCCAGGGCCACGTTAAGGTAGTGGCATGTGATGATGCAAGGTCGGCGGCGCTGTATAAGGCCGCCGTTGCTAAGGTAGGGGCTGTATACCCCGGAGCGAAACTATCGGTTGTCGACTGGAAGGATATTCCAGTCAGACCTAGAGCGAGGGCCTGGGTCCCTGTAACACCGTCATCACCGGAGAGCATCTTAAAGATGCTCCAGGTGATGAACCCGACAATACCTACGGGCGACTGGAAGGTCCTACGAGTAGAGGAGCCGGATGGGCCGTCAAGGCAAGTGGTCCTGTCTCTGAACAGGGACTCCTTGGAGATCCTGGAGAAGAGACAGGGCCGTGTTTACTACGGCCTTGACGAGGTGACTCTGCGAGTGTACCGTGGTGACGCGCAGCGTGCCTCCGAAGCGGGTGCCTCAATGGAGGTGGACATTGAGGGACCTGAACCGGAGGCTGACTTTTCCGACGCGGAGAGCGGAGCCTCCTCGCAATCAAACTTGGCATCGGCGATGCAAAGAATGTATGCTGAGGAGGAGCTGCTCCTTAGCGAAGGGGAAGACAGCGCTGACGTCACTGTCGTTGCGGTGGAGGAGTTGATGGGAACCTCAAATGATGAGGGTTCTGCAGATCAACCTCCACCGGTCTAGGGCAGCATCCGCTGCTCTCCTGAGTCGCCTACTTGGCGACGACATAGACATCGCACTTATTCAAGAACCCTGGGTTAATAACTCGGGGGTCTGTGGTCTAGGTGCGGTGGGCTATAGGCTGCTTGTTGAGCGTGGTAAAGGTAAAATAAGAACCTGCGTAATGGCGAAGAAAGATCTAAACATTTTTCTTTTACCTTGTTATAGTAATGGAGACATGACGACAACACTGCTGGAGATCGGAGGCAAGGCTTTGCTATTGGCCTCCACTTATATGGCGTATGAGGCTGAGAATCCCCCTCAGGATCTACTCCGCGATCTAGTGAACGACCACGCAGAGGGTTTAGTTCTCATCGGGTGCGACGCTAACGCCCACCATGTGCAGTGGGGTAGCACCGACGTTAACAATCGAGGTGAGTCTCTCTTCAATTACCTCTTAACCACTAACTTAGTTATATGCAATAGGGGCACAGAGCCCACTTTTATCGTCAAAAAACGACAGGAGGTCATAGACCTCACTTTATGTAGTGAAAAGCTATATGATATGGTAACTAATTGGAAAGTTCTTGATGAACATTCCTTTTCAGACCATAGATATATTGAGATAACTCTAGATCTGTTCACCAGTGCTCCGAAGGTTCGTAAGAACCTAAGAAACACTGACTGGCTTCTCTATAGGGAAATTCTCGAAAGCAACCTACCACATCCATTACCGGTAGAGCCCAACACCATCGGTAAACTGGAGGACATGGTGGACTTTTTTACTGTGAGCTGCTCGCAGGCCCTGGCCAGAGCCTGCCCTGACCCCAAAACTTGGGGAAAGCGTAGGCCACACTGGTGGTCCCGCGACTTAGACTCGCTGCGCAAAGATTGCCGAAGGCAGTTTAACAGGGCGAAAAGGCTGAGTCAGGAGTTAGAATGGCAGACTTATAAGCAGCTCCTGCGGGTCTATAAAAAAGCCCTACGTGAAGCGAAGAGGTCCTCATGGAGGAAATTCTGTACTGGCATTGAAGGCGTCAACGAAACTGCCAGACTAAGAAGAATTCTGTCGGGCACAACAAACCCGATTGGATCTTTACAGAGACAGGATGGCTCCTGGACGGCTACAGGAAAAGATACGGTCGAGCTGCTTCTCGACACACACTTTCCTGGGAGCTCACAATCAAGGGAAATAGAGTGCCCCCCTTCGGGCGCAATCGTTAATCTCCCTATCTCAAGAGAAAGTATTATTTCAGCGATAAAAAGCTTTAAACCTTATAAAACAGCAGGGCCGGATGGCATCATACCTGCGCAGCTGGATGCAACAATCGAAACTTCTGCGAATTGGCTACTAAGCATGTTTAGGGCCTGCCTTAAACTAAACTACGTACCAACGGCATGGAGATCTGTTTCAGTGGTCTTCATTCCCAAGGCCGGAAAAGTATCACATACGCGCCCGAAGGATCTCAGACCAATAAGCCTGTCATCCTTTGTTCTCAAAACTCTAGAGAGGCTGATTAATAACCACCTCTCTTTCACGATCGATAAAAGACTTTTGTCAAATAACCAGCATGCTTATCTAAAGGGAAGGTCCACAGACACTGCGCTACATTCCCTAGTCAGCTACATTGAGAGATCTTTTAGTTACAAGGAATTTTGCCTCGTAGCTTTTCTTGGCATTGAGGGAGCTTTTAACAACATTAATCCGGGGGCCATAACTCAGGCCTTAAGAGGACTCGGTGTAGAAAACTCCCTGGTTGAATTTATAGAGCAAATGCTCTTAGGTAGAAAGATTACAGCAGAAGTCGGCGCAAACCGTGTTTCGAGGCATGTGTCTCGCGGAACGCCACAGGGTGGTGTACTTTCCCCCCTACTCTGGAATCTAACTGTAAATTCACTCTTGCGGGAGACGGAATGGGGTGCCGCCAGGGTTGTCGCATATGCAGATGACATCGCCATAGCATACATGGGCAAGTTCCCGCAGACCTTGTGTGATTTGATGCAAAGAACACTCCGCGCGGTAGGGAACTGGTCCACGCAATGTGGTCTTAGCGTCAACTCAGAAAAGGTGGAGTTGGTACTCTTCACTAGAAAATATAAGACACCGGAGTTAATTACTCCGGTACTGAATGGTATTCGTTTAAATCTAAAGAAGGAAGCCAAGTTTCTTGGCGTCACACTAGATATGAAACTAAGCTGGAGAAATAATATTGTCCAGCGCACTCAAAAGGCTTCTGTGGCCCTATACTCCTGCAAAAGGGCCATTGGAAAGAAATGGGGTCTAAATCCAAGCGTATGCCGCTGGATCTATACAGCGGTAGTAAGGCCAATTCTCCTTTATGGAGTCATCGTATGGTGGCCTGCCTTGAGCAAAAATGCTAACCTCAATATACTTAGTAAAGTACAAAGAGCCAGTATTATCTGCATTAGCGGAGCTCTACGAACAACACCAAACGACGCCTTGAATGTTTTTCTTGACCTTCTACCCCTCGACTTAGTGGGTCAACAGATGGCGGCTCTTGCCGCGCTTCGACTAAGAGAGACATATCAATGGGAGTCTACCCTATGTGGGCACTCAAGCATACTGAGTAAGTATAGCTTCCTTCCGGACTGCACTGATCGCTGCGTCGATACCATGGTCCCAGACAGAAACTTCGCGATGTTGATTCCAGGTAGGGAGGAGTGGTCTAAAAATTTCTACACCCCACCTGGAAGTATTACGGTGTTCACAGATGGTTCGAAGCTGAATGGCAGAGTGGGAGGAGGGGTCTTCTCGCGAGTCTTATCTCTGAGCTGTTCCTTTAGGCTGCCATTAAGGAGGCTGTGGACAGGTTGCAAACCGTCTTAAAAGCCAACAACGTTTTTATATTTTGCGATAGCCAAGCGGCAATCAGAGCAGTAAGCTCAGCTGCGATAACTTCAAAGATTGTACTGGACTGCCGCCGATCTCTTCAGGAGATGGCTAAGCAGAACAGACTAAACCTCATCTGGGTTCCAGGCCACAGGGACATCGAGGGTAACTGTATAGCGGATGAACTTGCGAGGGAAGGGACAACCAAGCAGATTCTTCCTGGTAAAGAACGCATTGGTATGCCCTTTGGTACTTGCAGGCTGCTCTCAAAAGAACATGCTTATGCTCGTGCGAATGAGAGGTGGGCACAGACCACGACTTGTAGGATATCTAGGCAGACTTGGCCTAGATGGGATCGTAAACGGTCGCGTGGTCTGTACACCTTAAAACGGGATGATATATCTCTGGTCATTGGAGCCCTTACGGGGCACTGCCTCATAGGCAACCACGCGGGGCGTCTCGGTGTACCTTTTCACAGATGCTGTAGAAGCTGCAAAAATTATGAAGAGGAGGAAACTGTTCTCCATCTTCTATGCAATTGTCCAGCGCTAGCAAGAAGCAGGCTACGCTTTCTAGGGGTACCACTTTTTGGAGACCTCGGAGAATTAGGTTCTATAGACCCAAGATGCTTGGCGAGATTCGTCAAGAGCTCAAAATGGTTCAGCAAAGGGGAATGAACACTTAGCTAGTGGTATCACAACGGGCCTCCAATCATGGCCTAAGTGGGTCGCTGTAGCAACAGTGACAGCCACACATACCATACCATACCATACCATGTACATTTCTGTAGTTTTTACCTTTTTTAATTGTTTCCATTGATTTCATTAGCTGTTTGTATCATGAAAATATATAGGTACATAAACAAAGCAAAGCAGCCGTTTCTGATATCCGGTAGAATAGTCGTCAAACGGGACATTTTGTTGTTGCCTGATCAACACAACCTTACATTTTTGAGTCATGCACACGTCTAAAAAAACACCCTTTACTTACAACTAGCATTTGCAATGGATTGCTCTTAAGGAGCTGAGGCGGTGTTTATCTTTCTACAAACGTTAATATACGAGTATAAGCATTTACTTATACATACATATATATGTAAGTACATACATACATGCATACGTAATTATGCTCATGAATCCATTTTATAGCCATCAATGGGTGATATATTTTATTATGAGTTCCACAGTGACAAATTGATTGTTTACTTGGGCAAATGTACATTTGTATGTACATGCATATACTTACGTTATTAATTTTATTTTTATTTTTATTGAAAAAACTGATTACGTTGCAAGTGAATGCAATGCTTTAGGTGGCACTATCTCTTGAACAACATTTGTGATCGTAAAATTAAAAAAAAAAAAACGAAGCGTGAACTGAGATAGAATTAAATATAGAAATATACGAGTACATAGATACATATTTTCAAGTAACTACGTCACACTGTGGTCTGTATCAAAAATCTAGCTGGACGAAACTTTTTAAACAAATTTGTTTAAATACCGAAAATAACAGTTATTGCCGGAAATTGTCATTGAAAAATTCAATTTGACAATTTTTAATTTTTTACCCGAGCGTACTTGTACACCAGGATATTATAACTTTGTTCGCATAATGGTTGTTTGTAACAGCATATAGACATATGTATATATACTTAAATGATCAGAATGAAAAGATGAATCGATTTAGCCCTGATTGTCTGTCCGTCCATCCGTCCGTCTGTCCGTGGTTACAATAACTTGAGTAAAAATTGAGATATCTTAATGAAATTTAGTACATAGATTGCTCTTTGGACAGGGGATGTTGGTATTGAAAATGGTCAAGATCGGTCAATAACCACGCCCACCTCCCATATAACAAAATACAATATACGCAATTTGGTATTTGGAGCGATTTTGAACTAATAAATTAGGTATTTATGAAATTTTGAAAAATGGGCGTTACCACGCCCCCTTATAAAAAAACGTCTGTAGGTAGATATCTCAATAACAATGTAAGGTATCGTCACAAAATTTGGTGAACACATTGTCCTTGATACCACTAGCATCACCGTCAAAACTTTTTGTAATCGGACCATAACCACGCCCAACTTCCATATAACGGAAATTTTGAAAAATGCAAAGAACTTTGTTTTTCAGTATTTATTGGAACAAATTGAGTAAAGTTTAATACTAGCAGCGATTTGAAACAAAGAAACGGGAATTTTATGACCATACAAAATACATCGCGAGGGTATATAAAAATCGGTTTCGCCCGAATTTAACTTTTCTTACTTGTTTTTTGTAGTTTTTAGCAAAATTTATTTGTTTTACTAGGAATCAAATTTGACAATTGTTTTTATTTTGCAATCCTTTTGCAAATTAAAAAAAATGTCCTCTATTTTGTAGTTGGTCAATTTTGATTGCTTTTGTTAAGATTTCTGTAGACTTAGTTGATCTCTTCTTGAAATAGTTGCAAGTCGTGCTCCGCTCTTACTTTAATTTTTTTATTTTTATTTTATTAATACAAAACGACAATTATTACAAAAAAACTATTTTATTTGGCTTTCATATTTTATAATTTGTCAATATTTTATTATTTAAAACTTCTATTTACATATATCAGTAATCTATCTACATATGCAAATCTTTAAAACTTCTATTTACATTTATGTGTATTTATATAAATCAGTTGCAGACTTCCATTCTTTAAGTCACTCTTATAATAGGAATTGTTAAGGTGATTAATAATAAAAGCTACTTTTTTTTTAACATTGTTTACTCTATGAAAACTTAAAAATTACTTTTATAAGTAGATATGACTTTAAAAATACAAATTTTTATTTATATTTTATTTTATGTTTATGTTTTTGAGTCGGACAGGCACAAAAAAGAGTTCCTGAGGATAGCCTCAAATTGAGGTCGAAAATTCATCATAATGCACAAAAAAAAAGATTTTGATGAAACGTTATATGGAAGAAAATGCTCAACACCCTTGACAAAAAAAATTCGAATAAATCAACGGTAGTTTTACGCTTTTACTGAAATTCCCTAAAGTCCTGAATAAAAAGTTGAAAATTTTAATGACAATTTTTAGAAAATTTGTTTAATTTTTGCGAATTTCGTATAATCTTTGAAACTCTTATTAATATGGCTTAGGTTAAGGATTCTACAGGATTTGAATTGTAAATTGTCAAAAATAAATAAATAAATATACATAAGTGGCAAGCTATGTCATTTTAAATTTTTTTTTGCAAATGATATGTCCAACACTATATGTATGTATGTATATGAATGTATATATTTCGGAAATAGAATATAACATATAATTTGTTATTAAATGAATAATAAACAGTTTTTAGAATAACACAATAAAAATTTGGATTTTTCACTGATATAAAAAAATGTGCACAGAACCGTTGCATTGACAGGTATAAAATGCAAAAATTGGACACAGAAAACGTGTATTGATAGAGAAGGTGCAAGTCCCGTTCCGTTCCGCTAACAATATCTCGCTCAATTTTATCATACTGGATCGATTGATTGATACGAGTATCGGAATCCAATTCGATCTGATTGGATTTTGGTGAGCCGATAAAACTTTCCACAGGGAACGAAACGCCATGAACCTTCTCTGTCAATGCACGTTCTCTGTTGGACATTCATGCGAATCCTGGAATGGAAGATCTCTTTTAATTCGGTTCTAAGAACGTCTAAAAAAGTTTTCTTTTTTTAGTATTTTGCCTAGCTAGATTATTGATTGATACCACTGTATGGCACTGTAAAAATCAAGAAATCAAAACATACTAGCGCTATTTCTTTACATTAGGTGTAGATATAAAAGCATACATAAACATACTTAAACTTATATATGTACATATGTCAATATATGTAGATATGTGCATGTGAATGTAAGTATGTATAAGCTTTAAAGCGGCCGTATGATGTTTGCCGCATCTTAAACCCTTTGCTGTGAACTTCAGCGCGTCAGCCACTTTTGTTTGTCAATTGCAAGCCGGCCCAGTGACTCAAACGCAATCAGGAGCAATAGCATTTGGACTGAACATTTATATGTATGTATGTACATAAGTATGTACTTAGGGATGGCAATTTTTGGCATTTTACTGATCCCGGATATTCGAGATCTGAAAACTAAATTTCGGGACACTCCCGGGATCCCGAATTTCAGGAAGTTTTCATTCGTTATTTTAAATTTGTCAAAAAAATTTAACACGTTTGTAATCGTCCTATTCTAGAATTATTCAAAATAACAATAATACGAGTATAATAAAGAAGAACACTCTGTTGTAATTCATGTATGTATGTATATATTTAGTGGCCTTTTCAATCCCAAAAATAAATAAACGTAAATTTTGACCAACATACCATACAAAGTAATTTATTCTTCAAGTACAAATATACGAGTACATACTATTTGGCATAACAGCAAATGCATATACATACATACTTACAGTAAAAATATTTTTAATCCCTGTTTGAGATCAATATTAAAAATTTTTATATTACCATACAGTAAATTTTATGCCTTTCGATTATTAGACACTTGCGAGCTGCTCGTTAAAACTTGATGCAATTTGTGTTTGAGACTTTCTGCCTTATCCATCTCAAGCACCTCGTTGTTAGTGTTATTGACATCGCTTTCATAGCAAGGCTCATTTTCTATTCGAGCAGGATATTCTCCAGCTCATTTATAATGGCAAGGGCAAAACAAAGCCTTTAGGGAGTTAACAAGCCGTGTAATTTGTCGTATGGTGTTATCTTAATAGAATAGTTGTACACTTGTTGTTTTTGTTTCCCATTAAATTTTCTTTTTTTAATACAACTCTGAAAGGTATGTTTAGTGTGTTATTTGCGTATTTTAATTCATCAGCTCTTTGTGTTTTTCATCATTTCAGGTTTATTTTTGTTTGAAAAAATGTGAATTAAAGTTAAATGGAAATGTGCCTATACATACATATTTTAAAGAAACCGAGAGAAAGCGGTTTATTGCTGATTAATTTCTTGAATACCACATATTATAGTAAACGAAATTGCACAGTGCGTCCACACGTTCTACTGTTATTTTAATAGCGGACTATAGAAATACGGGCGTTGTTTTTCCCGAATTTATAAAATAATGGCTATTAAATTCACTTATTCCGGGATAGTTGGAAGTTAAAAGAGGGCAGGATTCCGGGATTTCGTGATCCCGGGATTGACAAGCCTTGTATTTATGTACGTATGTATGAACGAGTATATTGTTGTTGCTTCTTGAAAATTATTTGCCACTGATTGATGCCCACTTGCATTTCTGCTAACACCAGATGTCGTTGATTTGCTTTTGTGTTTCCTCTTTGCATTTACACTTCAATTTAATTGAACTCAAATTTTTCGTTTTATGCTTTCACACAACAATAATAACACAAAAATAGAAAAGATGTCAAAAGCAAAAGGCAAACCGGCTTGACCGCTTTTCTTAGTATTTTCTTCTCACCCCCTCTCTGTCATATCCGACAATAATTGAATTCAATATTTGAATCGTGTAAAAGCACCCTAACATATGTTTGCTTACAATCTTATGTATGTATGTATTTGTATAATTATCTAAATTCAAACAATTTCATTTCCTTTTTTATGACTTCTGGGCCTAATACCTTTAACATAATTGTAAAAAATTTAAAACAACTTCGCTATGAAAAAGAAAAGTGTAGTTTTGCCATAAGTAACTCAGTAGTTAACATAAAACATAACATTAACGAATATATCCTTTAATTGCAATTAAATTATTAAATTAAACTATTTAATTTGCAATAAGTAAGTAGCAGTTACTATTTTAAACTTTTACAATTCAATTAAACATACATACATAGTAAATCCGAGAAAAATCACATTTAAAAATCAAAAATAAAATTCCTATTTTTCTTATGCACGCCTTAAACTAGACAATTTTCATTTTAAAAATGAAAAGTTTTAAATCCAAGTAAAATTTTTTTAAAATTTCAAATGACATTTTTATTATAAATATTTATTTTTGATTTATTTGATTTGAAAAATGTCATGAAGTTACAATTTCTTATACTTAAATCAAAAATGAAAAACTTGCATTTTTTTTGACATGCGAGTATTTAGTTGTTGGCTGAGTTTAATTATTCCTGTTCGCTGTCGGTTCTGACTGAAAAACTAATTTCGTGATATTTTCTGAATAAAATACTTAAATTGGTGCAAATCAGAGATTACATTTATAATTTTGATAACGTCGAATCTGAAGAAGTGTGTGAAAATTCAGGAGTTGTTGTTGCTACTACACCAGTTTTTAACAATAACAATGAGTCGAAGGTGGTCGATCTGCTAAAAGAATTCGTTATGTAGAATGTTTTGCCATTCCCAAAATTTACTAAATAAATTAATATTTAAATCAAGTTAGTTCATTCTCTTTTATTATATCCGACCACGAACTGCAGCTTTGCAGATACTCGTAACATTCAGAAGCCTTAAATTTCTTAGAGCTGATGACCTTAAGGAAGTCATTACGTCGCTGGGTCTACGTGTTGAGTTTAAAGAGAAATTATTCATGTGGAAGAAAAAAGGAGGTATGAAGATTAGAAGGGGGAATGTCTTGCACTCTTTTTTGAATAAAAAAAAATTAAAAGAAGAAGTAAAATTAGGCTATTTGCTAGATGAAATATAAAATAAAGAAGACTTGATGAATGCACAACAAATTGTTGTCATGGAAAAAAAGTTGAAAAATTTTGTCAATGCTGACGATTCGTTTTGTGCTTCAAAATTACCTTTTCAACGTCCTCATCGGCTTCAAAGTTCCTTTCGACACGGTTTCTTTTCGGTTCTGTTTCGGTAGTAGCTTTTGCTTTTACCTTAGCAGACTTACCACGTCCTTTTTTTGCGGCGCTATTCCGAATTTAATTGCTGCTCCTCGCACACTGCTTCCTTCTTCGACTGCTTCCATTGCCATTTCCATAGCATTTTCAGTCGGGTTTTCAGTTTTTCTTTGTCGATCGCGCATTTTTCTAGATAACAAATATTGTTTCAAACAATTATTATATATATGTACATATATGTATGTATATTCAAACAATTATTTATTTATTTTACTTATTTATTCAAAAAAATTCCAATTTATTTAAAAAACAATTATTTGAATACTAAAACATAAAATTCTATCGAAAAAACTAATTAGAACAGCTCTTCGAAAAATATACCTAAATACCAGTATACTCAATTTACTTCACTCTTTATAGTGCACGATATTTACCCAAATAATTAACTTCAATAACTCGGTAAAAAGCACAATTCTTCCAAAAAAAAGCATTATTTTTCATTGGCAGGAAATTTCACTTCGGAAAATACTTATTTCCTTTGACATTACCCCTATGCGCGACATTGCCTCCTTCTACTCTATACGTACATATATGTAATATTGATTCAATATGAATTAGGAATATAATTGGAATTTGATTATATTTGAATTTATTATGAATATTTTTAAATCAAGCACGATTAATAACAACGGAAAATGTTTAAATCAAATATGTTTTTACTTGATTTTATAATGTACATTTTGAAAGTAAAAATTTTCATATTTACGTCACTTTTGAATACTTCTTTGCTTAGTTGAGTTGAAGCAAGTGTAGCAGACTTGGGCACTGTGGAGAAATCGAAAATTAAATGTTTTTATCAAATTGGAAGATAAGATACAAGAATGATTTCTTTTCAATGTATCATTAAATATGGCTTTATTTGAAGCCTGGCTCTTCTTTGCCCAATTACGTGTGTACTATATATTCATTGGCGAGTATTATTATTAGTATTGCATTTATCTTTTTTTTTTTTAAATTTGCATCTGCAAGTATACGAACTTTCAATCACATGAACATAAACATAACCAATTACAAATTAAAGTTTATTGCAAAAGCTTTAACATTTAAAAGTATTTGAAAATTGTGGGGGTAGCTCTAGTTAAAAGTTTAAAAAAATCAACGGTACTTTTTTATTCCTTTAAACTTGCAGTTTTTTATATTAAAATTCCACTTTGGAATTACAAAACTGGTTACCGAAAAGTTGTATTATTTAATATGTTTAAGAAAGAAACGGAAGATTGTTTATCATTAAGCCAGATTATGTTTTCAGTCTATTTCGTTTTTTCTTGTTTAGTTTGTGAGCAGAATCCCGACGAAAGATGACTCTTTCCAACAATCATTCAAAATTTGTTTTAGATTGCTTCGAGGACTGTAGATCATTGCCCCAATATCCATTAACAATAACAAGCCGTTGAAGTCTAATTTATAAGTAAACAGGGATATCCGTTAACTGTGGCCTCATTCAGATCGAAGTTTCCATTCTAAAATTTCAAGTACCACTTATTATTAAAGTGTTGACCGATTGTTTTTTTTGAAGTTACATGACATTACCTGTCTCAAATTATTAAATTTTTTTCAACCACTTTTTTCTAGTCCCCTCATATTCACACGCAACGACTAATAGCAATTTTACATTCTTTTAAAAGCACCGTACGATCTTTAAATGTGAAGGGTTTCCATGGAAATTTATTTCAATATGTAAACTCAGGTTTGTTATATGAAAGACCTCTTCGATTTAAGCAAAATAAAATGTTTATCAAATTCGTTAAATCGTTTAAATTCTGATTGTCCCTTGTTTGATACTCCTGCACTAAGTGTGAGAGACCCATAACTCAGACGGAGCTCATATCTGGGCATAAATACCTCTTATGTATGTTGAATATTGTACAATTTTTGTACATAAAATTAAATTCAGTTTGATTTGGGATTATCCTGTTGACCTTCTATCACGAGGAGTAGATAGGTAGATCTTACACGTTTTCATAACAACATATGCATTTAGATTGTAACGTGTGTTTTTTTTTAAACGTGAGGTTTTCAATGAGGCAATACTTTCGTAGTTGGTCTTTTTGACAGCTAAATATTACTTGTTTTACACTTAGTTTGGTTTGCCATTTCAAGACGCCTTGGAAGATAGATATATTTGGCGCGTTATTGCTGACATACGGCCCCAATTGCTGCAAAAAGTAGTCGAAAATTGGGCCTCTCAGCTGGAATTTATTCGAGCCAGCCATTTTTAAAACATAATCGCAAAACTTTATATTTATAATAAAGCTAAATTCTTGGCCATGCCATTAAGTTATATGCGTTTTATTCCTTCTCAAAAACCACTTGTCTAAAAAAAACAATTACTTTTATGACCTAAATATGTAAGTATTTTCAAATACGTACATACATATACTCGTATTTATAAGCTCAAGTTAAAAAAAATGTTTATTAAATTTAGTTTTATAAAAGCGAAAGGTGGTTGAACTTACGGCTGTAATAGGCGTTCCGCGTGTTTTAGGTAGTACTTGTTGAACTTGTTTTTTTTTTTACTGTACACAAACAGTGTAATCAGCTTTCCGCCATTCACGATTCTGGTATTCGTGCCACTGCATTTCATCGCCAACAATAAAAACGCGTCGTCGTAGTTGACACTCTTTTTGAGAAGCGTAGGTGATTGTCGCATGATTTGGAACTCATGTACGAGTTACTTGTTGCCGCCAACAAATTGAGGTCACGTGTGCTGTTTAGTAATTGTTTCACAATTGTATGAACATAATAATGTATGTGCGGTATGTAAGCATGTTGTTGTATGTACAATTATGGTGAATGCATTCGCCAACTATGCTTGTGGAAAATAAAAGAAAAATGATTTGCTGAAATGACCATTCGTGTTTAATTGCACTTTAAATTATGTTACATTCTCATTGAACTAATTCAAATTAACCCCAAACGCCCGGCAGACCTTCACTATAAGTTTTCTGTTCACATTGATTTATTTAACGATAATAATTGTAGTAAAAATTTGTTCAGATTATAAAATATACTAATTTGCTCGCCAGATGGCGCTAACGGTGGCGTTATACAAGCGATCCTTATCGGGTCGCCAACTGGGCATAGTTTTTATTTCTTCCTATCACTTCCTATGTACTCAGTCAGCATGTCAATGTCTCTTTATTGCAAAATCGTACCAAAAATACGATTTTTACGTCGAGCGGATCCAATTGTGAATCTATACTATCCAGGGTCTTACTCGAACACGGAATATCTTTCATTAAAGTACGTTCGCTAGTTTAGTAGAAGTGTAGTCACAAACTTATTTACTTACTTAATTGGCGCATCAACCGCCTAAGCGATTTTGGCCGAGGTCAACAAAGAAGGTAAGCTGTCCCTATATCTTGCTAACTGGCGCCAATTGGAAAACCCAAGTATATCCAAGTCTTTTTCCACTTGGTCTTTCCAACGCAGATGAGGTCTTCCTTTTCCTCTGCCACCATCAGCGGGTACCGCATCAAAAACCTTCAGGGCTGGAGCTATTTCATCCATTCGAACGACGTGTCCTAGCCAGCGCTGCTTCTTAATCTGCTGCCCTATGTCTACGTCCTTGTACAACTTGTACAGCTCATAGTTCCATCGTACGCGGTATTCGCCATGATCTTGTCATCGTCCATGCTTCTGCGCCATACAATAGGACGGGCATGCTGACAGACTTATAGAGTGTGGTTTTTGTCCGTCGAGAGGTGACTTTACTGTGCAATTGCCTAGTCAGTACGAAGTAGCACTTGTTAGCAAGAGAGATTCTGCGTTGGATTTCAAGGCTGACGCTGTTTTTTGTGTATGCTGGTTCCTAATTAAACGAAGTGCTCTACTTTTCAAAGTTATAACTGTCAACAGCGATGTGCCGCCTGACTATTTGATGGCAGGAGATACTTCGTCTTGCCCTCGTTCACCTCCAGACCCATTCGCTTCGCTTTTCTATCCAGTTTGGAGAAGGCAGAACTAACTACGCGGTTGTTAGGGCCGATGACGTCATCGGCGTACGCCAACAAATTGCACACCGTTATAAAAGATGGTGCCTGACCGATTTAGTTCTGCGGCTCAAATTATCTTCTCCAGCATCAGGTTAAAGAAATCGCACGACAAATAGTCACCCTGTCTGAAACCTCGTTTAGTATCAAACGGCTCGGAGAGGTCCTTCCCAATCCTGACGGAGCTGGTGGTGTTGCTCAACGTCATTTTACATACATAGCCTATACGGCAGGGATACCAAATTCAGACATTGCGGCATATAGGAAACTTCTTCTCGTGCTGTCGAAGGCGGCAATGAAGTCGACAAAAAGATAGTGTGTGTCGATTCTTCTTCGGGTCTGTTCCAAAATCTGGCGTATTGTGAATATTAGTTTCGCATACAATACGCTTGACAGAACCTTATACGCGATGTTAAGAAGACTAATCCCGCGATAATTGGCGCAAACTGCAGGATCACCCTTTTTGTGGATTGGGCAGAGCAAACCTAAGTTCCAATCAGCAGGCATGCGTTCTTCCGACCATATTCTAGAAAAGAGCTCGTGCATGTACTTCACCAGCTCCTCTCTGCCGTACTCGAATAACTCAGCTGGCAACTGACCGGCGCCAGGGACTTTGTTGTTTTTCAGCAGTGCTATCGCTTTCCGAATTTCGTCATAGGTGGGGTGATGGTACATCGAGTCCATTATCATTGATTGGGGATTCGGGTTCAACTTATTCTCCAAGGTGGTTGCAGCTGCTTTCATTAAGCAGTGTGGAGAAGTGCTCCCTCCATTATTTGAGTATGCTGTGGACATCAGTCCCCAGGTTGCCGTTGTCATTCTTACAGCAATTCGCCCCGGTCTTGAAACCTTCTTTTAGCCGTCGTACTTTGTGAAATAATTTTTAGGCGCTTTTCCTGTCGGCCAGCATTTTAAGCTTTTCGCACTCACGCATTTCAGACTCTCTCTTCTTCTCTCGAAAAATGCGTCTCACTTTCTTCTTCAACTCGCGATATCTCTCCCGTAAGGCTCGCGTTGCGCCCGATCGCAATATAGCCCAGTAGGCAGCATCTTTCCGTTACGTGGCGACGCGACATTCCTCATTGTACCAGTCCGGGCTTGCTGGTAACGAATAGATTGTTCAGCGGCGGTACGTAAAGAGCAGGATATGTAGGTCCATTTCTGTCAGAGAGCAAGAGTACGAGTCGAGTAGCGAAGTGCGTAGCTGTCTATAGTGATTGCAGCTTTCCGATGTCGAGCTTTCCTTGTGTCCATTTGCGAGTGCTTTTTGACGCACGGAGGCGCATGCGGATCTTAGCTGCCACAATAAAATGATCCGAGTCGACGTTGGCTCCTCGGATCGTGCACACATTTAGGACCCTGGAAGCATGCCTTCCGTATATCACAACATGGTCGATTTGGTTTCGTGTCTTTATCGGACGTTTCGTCGTGGAGACTGAATTTTCCGACTGTGTAACCAAAGATGCCTTCCTGGCCCACCTTGGCATTGAAACACCAAGCACGATTTTTATATCGTGGTGGGAACACCGCTCATACGTGCGGCCAAGGTGGGGGTGAAAATTTTGAATTCGTTTATATAGCGAGCCGCTTGCTCCAAGACAGACGCGCGCTTGAAGCCGTACCTTCTGGTGAACAGACGTTGCGGACTTTAGTGGACCCTTAAATCAAATATGTCAGAGTGGCTTCACTAAAGCTCCCTCTCCATTACCCGTGACCCAAGGCTCCACACGGGTTGGTTTCACTCTATTGTCCATTGCCGTCCATTTAGTACGATTTTCCGACGATTAATGATATCCCGAGCTACAGTTTTGAGTTTAATTTATGAGGTTATAAAAATCGTATTAAAAGCAATTTTTAAAATTTTATAAATAAAAAATAATCGCGATTTTGCGTTGTATAGAGGAAACTGCCAGTAAAAATTTTTCAAAAATTATGGTTAAAAAATCAATTTCTTGTTTAAATAATCAATTTCTCCACATTTCTTCACTCAATTAGTGACAACTTGTACACGACAAAGCACGGGCGGATCCAGAAACGATTCTTAAGGGAAGGGGGGGAAATAATTTAAAACCTCTTAATGACACTAAAAAATGCAACTAAAATTACAATTTGCATTTTAGTGGCATTTTTATATGGCTTATTTCTGAATGATTCTTAAGCAAATTTCTGAATTCGAATTATCTCAAATACAATATTTTTTACGGTATACAAGTAATCTATAAGACGTCGAGCTTTTGTCCGCCATTGCCCCCAGAGGGATCCGCCCCTGCACCAAAGTGTATTTAAAAAGTGTGTTAAGTACTGACAGCGCCTGAGTTCGGGAGTGTTATTATGTCAAACCTTATGCAATTTGTTAACCCTTAAATCTGTTTAGAAATAAAAAAAGGTTTAAAGTTTTGTGGAAAAATTATACACATGTACATAGTACATACATGCACACATATATACATACCTACATACAGTTATGTGAAAAATAATAAAGCCAGTAGCCTGCAGATATGGAAGTTGATATGGATTCATAAATGTGAAGGAATCAAAGGAAGTTACATAACTATGCTAATTTATTGTGAACAAATTTAATAGTATTACCCAGATTCGGCAAACTCCTGTATTTTACTTTAATTTTTCTTATAACTTACGATTTTAACGTGTGAAAAAAATAAGGACACTTCTTGTCTTCCAAAGAAAAAAGCAATATTAAATTAAAATAAAATAGTTTTCATTTATTTGTGCTAAAATTCATTTCTAATTTGTTTAATATTTTGTTGAATATCCTTGGTTCGTTATGGAACCAACCAGGTTTTGGCAGAAGGAAACCGTAATTGCGTTCCATAAATCTTCAATAAGTTGTCAAAGATCATCATTATTACTTAGGCACTTTCTTCTTATTGGCGCTTTTACCGCATTGTACAAATTCTCGATGGGATTTGCATCCTTAGATTGCGGTGGCCACTCCATTACATTAATGTTGTTGAACTTAAACCACTATTTTGTACACTTAAAGTGTATTTGGGGTCATTGCCTAGCTGTAATATCCACCTAAGTGGCATATATTCAGCGTACTGAAGCATACATTCTTGAAGAATGGCAACATAATCGGTTGCCTTCATAGTGCTCTGTACCCGATGCATGAAAATGATCCCCAGAACAAAATCACACTTATCGTGAGTTTCGTTTTCAGAACTCAGATGCATTTTCCTTGTTTTTTTTTGACAAATTCTCTTGCAATATCCGGCTTTTCATGCATTTTACCTAATTATCTCTCTTTGAACTTTGTTCACGGTTTTGTTCTTGGAATTGGCGAAATACAAAATTTTAATAAAATTACTTTCATTTTGAATCTGAAATTTCTGTCTAGGTGAACTGCGTTAAAAATAGATCGACTGTATCTGAAAACGCTATAAGGAAAGTATAAATATTTTAAAACACACACA
Source organism: Philophylla caesio (assembly GCA_963971545.1). NCBI lineage: Eukaryota > Metazoa > Arthropoda > Insecta > Diptera > Tephritidae > Philophylla > Philophylla caesio. The sequence continues at coordinate 75,940,088 of OZ020606.1, forward strand.
ATATGTCAAGAAATTCTTTTCAAAATTAAAAATTGCATAAAGTTCGAGTTTAGTAATTAAAAACAGCAGGAAGAGTATATGTTTTAAATTTTTTTATATTTTTAATTAATTTTTCAATTGATTTTTTTTTATTATGTCCAAAAAAAAAAGTTTATGCTACAAAGTGAAAGAAAGAGAAAAAAGAAAAATGGTTTGAAAATTCGGAGTAGGCGATATATTATAAAGTAAGCAAAAAAAAGACTAGTTTCGCAAAAATAGTTATTGTTAATACCTTGAGTGGTCACCATTGGCATCAATAACGGCTTGAGAGATTTTTGGCACAGAACCAAAACATTTTTAAGGTTATATTGTGCGGGTATCTTTATCCATTCCTTTTTAAATAATTTTTGTTTGTGTTTGCCCGTTTTGCAAGTTTTCTTTTTAAGTAGGCCCAAAAATTGTCTATTGGGTTATTGTCTAGACCTTGCGAAGGTGGATCTATAATTTTTTTTTTGCAGTTATAAAGCAGTCAAGTCAAGCGGTCGTTATCTATGTATATCTGTATACTTATGTATGTAGCTTATATTTCAGTTTTTAAGGATTTTGGCAGTCTTCACAGTCAAACTTTTGTGGAGTTTAAGTTACCTCATTTAGCAAAATATCTAAATAAAATTCTTTTATCATTATTTCCGTAAGATTTATCAAAGCCTATACTAGAAATACATCCCTATACCATGACCGACAATTTTCCAAATCTTATAATCTTATACTGAGTGCTGTGAGCGGTTTTCTCCAAATTTTGTTGGTCCTATCCAGAACTCCTTTGGCTAATATCAAAATATGTATATAATTTTGCCAACATTCTGTGAAGCCCTGCAGTGTCTTCCGCCCTGCAATTCTGGAGTAATATTTGTGCTTTTTGAGTACTTTTCGAATTATTACATACGATATATTCACACCGTAGTCGTTTTTTATATTTTTGGCTAGGTTTCTGGTGCTAAATTGTGGATTGTGTACAATTGAATGTATAATTCCACTTTCATCTCTTCTTGTCAACTTCCTTGGTCGGCGTCCTACTGAAACCAAATGAACGACGTTGTTATCGATGCGTCTTCCTGGTATGTTACAATATCAACTCCAGCTATACTGCGTTGGTCAAAAATTAAGAATACGACTGTTACTAACTCGCTTCTTCACTGAAAAGTGTCGCCACAAATCAATTTTCCTAGAATTTCAAACCGTTAGTTTTATTTTGCTTACGTTACATCGCCTACTCAGAATTTGCAAACAATTAATTGACACTATGGAAATTGTCTTTTTTGTTTTGTTTCTTTTTCAGTCTTTCTTTCACTTAGTAACATGGACATTGTTTTAGATATAATAACAGAAAATTAACTGAAAATTAATAAAAAAATTTAAAACATATTCGCTTTCTGCTGTTAGTAATTGTTGAACTCGAATTTTATTGCAATTTTTAACATTATATACCAGTTTAAACTAAATTTCAAACTTTCTGCTTAATTGAAAAAAAAAAATACTCGGAAATATTTAAAAGTTTTAATCAGCATTTAAAAAAATTGGGTATGCATATTTGTAGCTAATTAAATTTTAGTAAGGTGCTAGTTTAGAGTGGCACCGTTGATTTTTGAATTTTGTTACTGGCAAAGTTGCACAGTTTTTTTTATATATAAAAAAATTTCAGGCTTGCCTTACCCCACGTCTCCACAAGCAAACGCCAGGCAATCATTTTGACAGATAATTGCGGCAATCTTATTGCAAGGTTTTGTTCGTTGGCAATTTGATATTATAACATAATCAGTTGTAAGATGGCGCCAGACAATTATGTACATACATACGTTCGATGCATTAAAGCAAACATATCCTTTAAGTATTACAGAAGATGTGTTATTTTCTTTCTAGGTACATACTAATAGATAATCCAATAGGAAACAACTCAATATTTGCTTTCATATGATGTTGCCGCCACGAACTTTTCGTGCAAATGAAAATTTAGCTTTCAAAGCATCACTTTGACAGTAGATTGCCAGCCATAAGAGTGTTCGCGGTGCTGATAATTGTTTATCAAATCAAAACTGTATATTTAAGCATTTATTTCAGTTAAATTTTATGTTTACCTTGTTTTTGTGAGAAAATTTTCAAATATACGTCGACCGTTAACAGACGAATGTCAGAAATAAACAAAATTGGTAAGAGTGAACTGCCAAAGTCAGCGAAAAGATGAGAGTTGCCCAAGATTTCGCTTCGCTTTGGCGACGGTGTTGCCTAAGTGGGTAATTCCGTATAATTGCATGTATTCATCTTTGCTGTCAAAGCTAAACTCTGACGTAAAGCGAAGCAGAAGTTTTATGTGGCATGGCCTTATCTGGCAGGCCTTTAACTTTGACAGCTAGTTTTTCGTTTGGCCGTAAACTTCGTGGGGTCAACATCGAAGATATTTTCAATCAGAAGCAAAAAATGAGTTGCTTCCTATTGCATTTATTAAAATTTACGTATTTCTTGTATAATTTTCAGCATATTTGCGCTTAAATAAACCGAACTTACTTGCTTGACACCATCTTACAAATGTTTATGTCAAGACATTAAACTGCCTATTAGTATGTACATATGAAATTTGGGAATACATTTCTCACATTTTCCAGTCAAAATTACAGATGTTATAACATCAGATATTTTCTGTGGAGTTGTCGGGTAACAAATTTCTAAATTTGCACCACCAAATAAATAGCAAACAGTTCCACAAGTATAGCTGCTGAATCGATTCATGTGATGTGCATTTGTATGCGTGTTTGTACCAAAACACATACCTTTTGTATGTTTGTATGTATGTTTGTGCAAATACAGTTCCTACCAGAAAAATAACCTCAAAATAAAATATGAATTTTTTCTTCGATTAGGAATGCAAAGTAACATTTCATTTTATTGAAAAGTTGTTAGTTTGCCAGCAAGAAAACTGCTGATCACAAACAGTTGATTGTTACTTAGACAAAAAAATATTGTTTTTGAAATTATATAAAATGCGACTAAGCTCGCAAAAAACAGTTGAATATTCGTTTGATCAAGCTTTTTAATTAAATTGCTTAAAAAACCATTCATTAACATTTTCCATCGTACCGTTTTGGATGGGACCAAGAACTCAATCACCTGTTCATAAAACTTGCAAATTTGTTATAAGTTAGGCGTTAGCGTACTTTTGCAAAGGTTTGCGAATATTGTATGTATTTTTTTTAAATAAACGAAAAAAATATTTATTTTAAAAAGCGTTATGGACATGAATTATAGACTAGTCACTGTACATCAGTTCGGCGAGTAACTGTGTATGCTTTGTTTGCTCGTGCTGCTTTGTGTTGATGGAGCCACACTATCAACCAACCACCTATAAATTATTGAGCTGCTCAGCACTAAGCAAATAATATTGCGAAAAATATTCGTTGTATGCATTTGGACGTAGTTGGCCACGATCCGATTCTCAACCAGTTATTATAACTTTGCATACAAATGCATTGAAAAGCTTTAAATTTAAACATGTTTGTTGAGACAAATTTTTAATCTTTTTGGAATTTATCTTGATGGGACCCTTTCGTTAGTCATCATTGGCTGGCGTATTGAGTGTCCCGATTTTGAATAAATGTACACAAGTGTTTGAAAACAATTGACAAATCCATGAATAGTTTTGGTCACCATTGTAGGGATGGGTAACTCAACAAATTTACAGGAGTTGACTCAATGTCATTGATTCAATGATAGATCTGTAGCAATCCGTATTTATTCGTTACCGAATCGTCGAAGTACCGTATCGTTACTTACAAAATAAACTCGGTACTCGCATATTCCGTATACGAAGTTGTCAATTTGATTGTTTATATCAGCGCTGCTTAACAAACGAAACGATACCATTTTGTTTTGTTAACGAGCAAAATTAACTTAACGAAATGAGTTTGTTGCGTTTCGGCGCCATGTTTCGGTTAAAAACGTAATGAAATTTATTATGATAATTGCTTTAACGATAATATTTTGAAATGTTTTAACCGAAACAAGAGAAAACATTTCGAAACGGTTAAATTTAACGTTAAAATGCATCCTTGGTTTATATTGTGCGGAATGAAACAGTTATGAATATACTCCTTTTCAACGTAGCAGTATCATCTTACATCTTGCAAGGCAACGTTTCGGTATGATTCTTTTTTGCCGATTTACATATGTATGTACAGGTTTATGTTCTTTCTTTCTCACACAAGCCAATGTTGCATTCGCAATTTTGAACGGTGCGGTGCGTGCTATAACTCGATACGCCGGTGAGTTCGAGGTTCGAATCTCAGTCAGAGCAAACAAGATCTTAATCATAGAAAAAGTGTTTTCTTATAGCGGTCACCCCTCGGCAGGCAATGGCAAACCTCCGAGGGTATTTCTGCCATTAAAAAGCTTCTCATTTAATACTTCTGCCGTTCGGAGTCGGCACAAAACTGTAGGTCCCTCCATTTGTGGTATAATATGAAGACGCACACCACAAATGGTAGGAGAAGCTCGGCCAAACACTGAGCTATATAGTGTAAGTGTCAAAATTATATTATAAGTATTTATTAACCATTTATTTTAAAAACTACCAATGTTCACACTTTTACATCTGAATTAAAAATGTAAATAAAGACATATAAACAAACTAACTAACCATTTAGCATTTTCATATTTTCATTAAGATGTTAAACGATATTATTTTGGAATTATGAAGGCCATAAATGTACGCAAACATCGATGATTCTACATCTCGTGAAACATACCAGTGTTTGATTGTATCAAAAGTAACGAGTAACGATACGAAAGTAACGGGTGCTGAGTGTTTCAGCAACGAAAACATACGGGTACCAAACTTTTCGTTACTTTTACAGCTCTAGTCAATGACGCAACCAAGGCATATGCAATATGTAGGTAGCCGCTTTATAAAAATTTCAACCCTGCTTGTATTTTGTTGTTGTTTACAAAATCTAAAGTGTCTAAACAGAAAAGTGGTGATTGTAAACACAGTTTGACAAATCAAACTCGATGTCAAAGTAAAAAAAGTGAGTAAAGAAAAGAAATCTATATACATATATAAAAGAAAGTGTCCAAAGCGATGTAATCCCATAACTCGAGAGTGGCCGAACCGATTTTGATGATTTGTACTTTGATGGAAAGGTATTTTCTCAGTACGGGTTTAAAAAAAAGAATAAAAATCTTAAGAAAGGTCAAAAAATCATAATTTCAAAATGCCTTATTTTGACCACCCAGCGTGTTACGAAAGTTTTTTTTCGATTTTAAAAACTTTTTTTTTTTCATTTTGTATTTATTTATTTTGGCAACAACCAATTGCATTGTCTTGCAATAGTTTCGTTGTATTTTTGGGTGGGACGCAGTCTGCCGGGGCTGCTAGTTTAATATAGTAGAAATTTATTGTACCAAGCTATTCACTGATTAATTTTTCAGACCGTTACCCAAAAAAACAAACGTTTTATTGAGTTCGGCAAACGTGCTTTCATACACACAAGTCAAACCGTTTAATGTTGCTGCCAATAAAATCAAATATGGACCATACGAAAATAGTGCAGGTATTCAAAATTATATTTAATAGCTGTGTTATACCAGATGAATATGATATATCTATGTATTTATATACTCGCAGCATTTACCAGTCACTTCTTGTACACTAATAAAACGAACGCTGTAACATTCCATCATTTGAATATCTCTTCAATGCCGAGACAGGTATCAATTAAGGATGCGTCTGATTGATCACATCTGCAATGATATGGTTATCAATGAAGCTGAAATTAAAATCATATTACCTGAAAGAGTTTCGAACATTGAACTATCGACACCGTATCCAGTCAAACGAGGACTAAATGAACTGCATATTACGTACCTCGACACATTGGGCAGACCTGTTGTAACGTTGTACACCAAAAACGTGAATAGAGTATATAATATTAATGGCTATAAAGGTATTTAAGTAAGTTATATGTGTATAATATTACATAATCAAAGGTATTTACCCTTGTTCATTATAATACGTGTTCTAAATATTTATTGTAACAAAAAATGTCATATCAACTTTAAATGTGATTGATATATGTATGTATGTATGTATGTACATAAGTGCTAATATTGACATTGATTAAAAGGCACTTTCGTATTACTCAATTTTTGATCTTCTTGTTAATTTTTTTCGGACCTTAAAAGGACCTTTTAAAAAGCTGTGTTATTTGATCTCTATGAATTTAAACTGAGCGTACGTGCATTGGAAATATTACTGAAACGAAAGTATTGGCGAAAGTAAATTAAAATTTAAATAATGGAATATTGATTTGCTTACCAATTCAAAGTGTTATTTTGCTTAATTTAAGTGCCGAACTCTAAAAAATATCCGACATTTAAAACAGAAGCGCTTTACGCTTTCCGCAAGATCCACCTGTGTTGCTTTTCTCAGTAGGCGCTCTTTTAGATTTTGACAATGTGCTATTTCCTCCAGGTTGACCGCGAGAAATACCAACACCAATTTTTTAACACCTTCAACGAAACGAGGTGACGGTTTTTTCAGGTAACCCTTCGACACCTGATCGACCCACGTAAATGATGCGTCACTGCAATCCTCATGTTGTGTGAGATGCTGTTTTCGAATTATGTAACCTGCCATATATGTATTCCAGTATTTTCAATTTCTGGCTCTTCAACCTCCGGCTCATATTGCATAGAGTTCAATAGCGATTGCGGGTTTGACGAATTCAGCCACTCGGTGGATTCTTGCTCAACGTTGCCTGTATTTGCCACATACATACATATATGTGAATAAATACACGATAGGTGGCAGCAAAGATATAATTCTCTTACCCACATTTTCCGCCTTGATATGTTTTTTAAACATAATAAGGCTCGTGAAGTAAAATAACTATTAACAAAACTTCCATAATGTCCATAATTATGCCGAATGTATGTAAATATGTTTATAAAGTTCCGTGCGATTTTCACAACTCACAATAAACAAACGAAAAGTATGTATTGTCAAAGTTTTATTGTGGCATACCTTTTGCGTTTATCGCTTTTCTGACAAAGTTACATACAAGGCGAATTCATACAAGGTCTAGTTTATATGGCAGCTGATTTGTTCTTCTGCTTATTGCCCTGGTACGTGAAAATGTCAGTAAAAAGAAATTCGGCAATTGTATGTTCACTTTGTACTTGAAAATTTAAAACTGATTTTTTCAAATATTGCGTTGTGAAAAATTGTGATATTAAAATACGTGTATACAGCGAAAATGCGAAAGTGTACAATTTGTTACTAGAAACCCGGATCCGGAAAAAGAACATTTTCAAAGTTCCGGTTGCCGAATGCGAAAGAACAAGGGCAAATTTATTGGCCAAACCGGCTTAAAAAACGTATTTTCCAGCAGCTCGGATGTGAGTATTTCAAATCTGCAAGCGAAGTCACGGTAATATCAAACAAATGGTTGTGCTAAATACGTTATAACAATGTTTAATGAATGTATGTATGTATATATTTACATAGATCAAATAATATGTCACCAAAGACAAGCTTACAACCGCCACAGTTCCTGAATTAAAATTATGTTATGTATGTATCCTGAAATAATAGCTTATTCATCAATATTAGCTGTTTTTTTCTCAATAGCTTGACCGCTTCTATGGCGGGCCCAACGGATGCGAAAGTGAAAGACTTCCAAACGCAAACGGAGTATGTATGTATGTATGTATAACACATGGTCTACTATTTAAGTAGTTTAATTTTTGAAAATATGTATGCATATTTAGCGTTGCAGTTTTGGAGTTCATAAACGATAGGGAAATAACTGAGCTGAAAAGGCAAATAAAAAACCTGAAAGCGGAAAATCAGAACAAGCGCAAAGCTAGAACAAGCGAATGCATTGGTCAATATTTTAAAAAAGATATTCACTGATGGGCAGATTCGGAAAAAGATGATATACGAATTATATTTAAAAATTGATTTTAACTTTAAATTTCTTATTAAAACCATTCAAATGAATTTCTGAAATAATATAAAAAATATGTATGTATAACTTAATGAAATTAATTCTATGTAGTAGAAATGCATTTGAAACATTAGTTTAATTCACTCGTAAGAAGAGTGAACACTTTTTGCTGGAAAGATGGCATTCATTACATGCCTTGGTCACAATTTCTTGTAGGTACAAAAACAAATTGCTAGTTGTACCAAGAATCTACAAAAGTTTACTAAAACCATCTCAGCAACGACAACGCCAATCAAACAACCGATCCACAATTTCAACACTATATTGCTCGGTATTGCAACTATTTTTACTTTTAATCGATTTATCCTTTTATTCGAAATTAACACCATTAAAATGCTTATAAGCGTACAAATAAATTGATTTTTTTTTGTTCTATTTCTTTAAATTTTTTTGATGACATTTACAAGATGACATTCATATATTCCCTTTTGCTATGGCATTTTCACGTACTTTAAATTCGCCTTTTCGCCATCGATACCACCTTTAATTAATTCGCCTTGGTTACATTTGTCACGTAAAGCGAAGCAAGTCCTATGTGGCATGGCCTTAAGTCGCCGGGTAACTACATATTCGAAATTGTACCTCTCTGCTTCGGGTCGGCAGCATGAATGAATATGGCGTTCGAAATATCGCTGCACGACCATTGCACACCTTTGCCTACAATTATCTTTCGAATTGTTCGCCAATTGTTGCTTATTTCGCGATTTTAAATCGGCAATCTCTATGTCTTTGGTATGCTCTAAAAGTATTAAGCTAAATATTTTATTTACGAAAAATCGTATAAGCACTTATGTACATATATATCTATATACATACATACATGCCTTATCTCAGATTACTTACTCAGTTTGTGTGTGGCAACTTGAATATGCAACAATTGTTCAGTGGTTCCTAAGCAACCAATTTTTACCACTTCTGAGTTTTTTTTTAAACTTAAATCTAACGGTACTTCGGAAACAAATTCCACAACATCATACCCATCTTCAACATCGTTTCCAATTCTAAAATTAATCCAATATTGGGACATATATAGCTATGCCCTCAGCAACTGGTCTGCATATATACTTACATACATCGGAACTGAACTTTTATTAATTGTTGGAACATAATTAGGCATCAGATGCGTTCGTTGTGCTCCACCAATCAAGTCAGATTTCTCAAAATGGTCCATACAAACCATGTCGTTTGCTGTGAACACGATACCGCAAGCTCTGTTCCAATCAGCAAATCTCTGCGGTTCCTTTGGTAATTTAAAAAAGGGACCACCCCCTTTAACCCATCTTTTGCAGCAAATTATACACTTTCCCATTGTTTTTCGCACTATTTATTAAAATTACGATTTAGCTCACTTCTTAACAAACTTTGACGAATTTGTTTGTAAACAAAGTTTGACAATTCAGATAAAATGCAAAAAGAAAAAAGTTCCAAAATGCAACCCTGCAGCGGCTACCTATTTATTGTACCATGACTCCAAGTCAATTTAAGGAGACAGCTCATTCAACTAACTCATTTGACTCTTTGTTTGCTACTCTCATTCGAGAAATAGACACTTTTTGAATGCGACTCATATTTTGAAACTTGATTACAAGGTTGCAATTTGTATCTGAAATTAAAGGAAATTGTTTAATATTACTATTTTTTTGGAGGAGAAGGACCAAAATAATTATATAAATTAAAAAAAAAAACGAATGGTTAATAAATGAATATCACCATGGTTATATTTTTTTTTAATTTAAGAGACAAGACATCTTGGGTTCTCTGTTCGTTGAATAACATTTTATCTAAAAATTATTTTTATTAATTTAGTTAGACCACAGAAACTTAAAAAAACATACATATTTCATTTATTATGATATTGACATCGACACTAACAATTATTTACATTATCGAATTTAAAACTATCGAGGGGTGACACGATATAAAATGTCTACCTCATTTTTACATTTATCTCCTCCTGTTATTCTTTGCAAATTGAGTTACAACGAGTTACGATGTTGCATTGAAACAGCTAGTGTGAGAGAGTTATATGGAGAAAAATGAGCCACCGTGATTCAATTGAACCATGAGTGCGGTGGGACATAACTTAGTTATTCGCCTGACTCGAAGTACCGAATCGTTACTTACAAATTAAACTCGGTACTCGCATATTCCATATATGTAGTCGTCAATTTGATTGTTAATATTGAAACAGTTATGAGCATACTCCTTTTCAACACAGCAATATCTTCTTACACCTTGCAAGGCAACGTTTCGGTATGATTCGCTTGTGCCGATTTATGTACAGGTTTATGTTCTTTCTTTCTCACACACGCCAATGTTGCATTCGCAATTTTGAACTTTTTGGAATTGTTACAAAAATACGTTGCGTCTAAATATATGTACATATGTATATTTATTAAACATTTACTTAAAAAACTACCAATGTTCACACTTTTACATCTGAATTAAAAATGTAAATACAATTTTTTAAACGAACTAACTAACCATTTTGCATTTTATATTTTCATTAAGATGTTAAACGATAATATCCTTTGGAATTATCAAGGCCATAAATGTACGCAAACATCGATGATTCTACATCTAGTGAAACATACCAGTGTTTGATTGTATCAAAAGTAACGAGTAACGATACGAAAGTAACGGGTGCTGAGTGTTTCAGCAACGAAAACATACGGGTACCAAACTTTTCGTTACTTTTACAGCTCTAGATGGGAGTCTGAGTTACCGATTCACTGACGAGAATCAACTGAATAACTCAACTCTGAGTTGAGTTCCCTACCTCTAATCTCGAACCGAGCTACTGAATGCATAGTGACCGGTGCTGAATACCATAGGGCAACGAGCTCACCTACAAAACTACAAGAACTATAACATCCATTGAAAATGCACGCAAAGAGTAGCGGTGTAGCGAAAAATTAGCATCGTTACGTTTTAAAGGGCTATACGAGTGTGACATTGTCAAAAAATCGATCGACTTCAAGTTGAAACTGAGTATTCTTGAATATATTTACTATTCAATGACCTACGATCTTTTTGATTGGTTGAAAATTGTCAATTTGGCATTAAAAAACGATATTTTTTTTACCCCAAGAAACTACATTTTTTTCAGAACTACGCCATTTTGTTAATTTTTGATATTATATTAATAACCTTTTTGAATTTTTTTGTTTCAGGTACTCATTCGGCCGGAATCATGTCAGCAGTTGGGGAACTTTTGTTTTTGGCACCTCCGAAGGCAGCACATAACTCCGTTATTTTTCAATATCAAAATAGTCTAATTTTTCATGGGTTTCATTGGTATAGCCCCTTAATGCGCCATCTTTGCACGTATACTAAACAAGCGATTTTAAATTGCTTGGGGGAATACCGTTAGGTATTGAATATATCCTTTAACGTACTACCGATATGGTCGTAGCAGGGCATACTTTTCGCTTTTTTCGAGACTCTTGTGGAAACTTTAAAAAAACCTATGCCGTTCTCCTTCCTCTTATGTCAAAAAACCCACACACTCTCCATTTTGGATCAAAGTTGACTTTTATTTAAAAACCAAGGAAAGCAAAATTCGGGCAAAACCGAATTTTATATACCCCCGCGATGTATTTTTGTGTGATCGCTGCCACGGTTATTCTACAAATTTCATAAAACACCGATTCTTTGTTTTAAATCGCTGCTAGTATTAAACTTTATTCAATTTGTTCCAATAGATACTAAAAAAACGAAATTTTTTGCATTTTTCAAAACTTCCATTATATGGAAGTTGAGCGTGGTTACGGTGAAGCTAGTGATATCAAGGACAATATGTTCATCAAATTTATCAACGATATCTTATACCGTTATTGAGATACAGAAATTTTTTCATAAGTGGGCGTGGTAACGCCCATTTTTCTAAATTTCATTAATATGTAAACAAAGTTTGGCAGTTTATGGGTCTCAAAAATTTGGTTTTAACTGGCTGAACAGAATGGTGTGGGTGTAGTAAGTAGTTCGAGCTGTCAAAAGTTAAAATACTCTATTTATATGCATACATATTTTTTAAGTAAGCTGTATGATCAATTTAAAAATATATTCGAAAATCAAAAAGAATAGAACACAAGATTGCGCTCATTAAAGAGGACTTTTAAGCGTAATTTTTGCGTTACGTCTGTTTTGTGCAATTGCAAGAAATACTAAGTAAAACGCGAAATAAAAAATGTAAACATTGCGGAAAAATGTGTTGATATCGATATAAAATAATGGTCCAATTTTAATAACTATACAAGGTTTAATTAAATAGGAACACGTAGCAATGCATTTTTTAGAATGATGGTTCCGTTGCAGAAGTCCACGAAAGTGGGAAAAGTTTCTGATTGCCACCTGTGATTGGCCCGAGTGAATTTTTTGCAAGCGGTTTAAGTAACTCAAGACTTCCGGGTGATTTCACCCAAGTGTCCTCCGGGTAGCTCCCGAAGATCCGTTTGAGTGTGCGCTAAAGTGAGAAGGCGAAAATGATGAGACCACTCCGACATATTCAGTATGTGCGGCTGCGAGTGGGCGTCTGTTTTGGACCAAGCGGCTCGCTATATAAATGGGAAAATTCGAATGCCAATCAAAAGTAAAGCAAAGCCTCCAACGAGACCCCCCTTCTTTGATGACGACCACGGCAAACGATTAAAGTAGCCTGATTTGAGGGCATGCACCTGGAATGTCCGAAACCTTAATTGTTAAGGTGACTCTGCCCGGCTGGTAAATATCCGCGGCAGAGCAAAGGCTGAAATCACCGCCATCCAAGAAATGCGATGGACGGGGCAAGGGAGGAAAAAGGTAGGCCCTTGAGACGTATACTACAGCTGCCATGTAAAGGAGCGCAAATTCGGTGTCGGATTTGTGGTGGGCAAGAGACTGCGCCGTAAAGTACTTTACTTCTACGAACTCCACGAGCGCACGTTCGAACGCTGCCCCCGGCACGATATAAAAACGTGCTAGGCGATTTTAATGCCAAGGTAGGCAAGGAGGGCATCTTCGGTTCCACAGTCTGAAAATTCAGTCTTCACGACGAAACGTCCGATAACGAATTGAGACTGATCGACTTTGCCGGGGGCCGAAACATGGTACTCTGCAGTACCAGGTTTCAGCATGAGAATATACACCAGGGTACGTGGCTGTCTCCAGATGGTAAAACTCAAAACCATATCGACCATATTTTGATAGACGGAAGGCATGCTTCCAGTGTCCTAGATGTGCGCACGATCCCAGGAGACAACATTGACTCGAGGAATGCTCGACGTCTTAAGGCTGATTTCACAACAGACAGCCACGCACTTCGCTACTCGACTTGCACTCCTGTTCTCTGAGAGCACTAATCAACACAACGATATTTCAGAGAAATGGAACCACATCTCCTGCTATTTACATACCGCCGCTGAACAGTCCATTAGTTTTCAGCGAGCCCGGAAAAATGACTAGTACGATGAGTAATGTCGCGTCGCCACTTAGCGGAAAGATGCCGCCTACAGGGCTATGTTGCGATCGGGCGCAAAGCGAGCCTTGGGGGAGATATATAGTGAGTTGAAGAAGGAAGCGATACGCATTTTTCGTGAGAAGAAGAGAGAGGCCGAAATGCATACGTGCGAAGAGCTTGAGATGCTCGCCGACAGGAAAAGTGACCGAAAATTCTTTCAGAAAGTACGACGGCTAATAGAAAGCTTCAAGACCGGGGCAAACTCCTGTAAGAACGACAAAGGCGACCTGGTGACTGCCGTTCAGAAGATACTTAGTCTATGAAGGTAGCGTTTCTCCACGCTACTTAGTGGTGGTAGCAGAGAACACTTTGGAGAAGATGATGAACCCGAAACCCCAATCAATGGCGCCGGAATTGAAAGAACAACAAAGCCCCCGGAGCTGATGGACTGCCAGCTAATTTATTCAAATACGGTGGAGAAGAGTTGCTAAAGCGCATGCCCCAGCTTATCTGTATGGTCAGACGATGCCTATTGATTGAAATTTAAGTGTGCTTTGCCCAATCGACAAGAAGGGTGATACTGCAATTCGCGTCAGCTGTAGCAGGATTAATTTTCTTAACATCGGTTATAAGGTTCTGTCGAGAGTATTGTGTGAGAAACTAAAGCCCCCCGTCAATGAACTGATTAGAGTTTATCAGTGTGGCTTTAGACCTGGTAAATCTATTAACGACCAGATATTCAGAGTGCGCCAAATCTTGGAAAGAACCAAGCATTCGACAGCACGAGAAAAAGTTTCCTATATTCCGCAATATCTGAATTTGGTGTCCCGGAAAAACTTTTACGGCTATGTAAAATGACGTTGAGCAACACCACCAGCTCAGTCAGGATTGGGAAGGACCTCTCCGAGCCGTTTGATACAAAACGAGGTTTCAGACAGCTGAATCTTTGTCGTGCGATTTTTTTAACCTGATGCTGGGGAAGATAATTAGGTCATGTCGTTGGAATGGATGAAAGCACTCCAGCCCTAAAAGTATTCGACGCGTTACCCGCAGTAGGAGAGGAAAAGAGAGACCTCTTCGGCGTTGGAAAGACCAAGCGATAAAGGACTTGGATACCCTTGGCATTTCCAACTGGCATCAGTTAGCGAAAGATAGCATAGGCTGTTATCAAGCCAATTAAATAAGTAAGTAAGTAGCAATGATTTTGAACATGTAGCTCTTTAGTTATGTACAGTTTTCAGCACAAGACGGACGTGGGAAAAATGCTTGTCCTAACAATGTTTGTAATTTTATTTAGGCCAAAAGGAACGTGTGCAGCAAAGTGAATGTGGACTCACAGGCGTTTGCACAAACAATATACATACGTAAATATAAATAGTTAAGTTGTTTCTTTGGTTTTGCCGAACTTGACAGATGTGACGTCGGTAACTTTTGTAAACAAGCCATTTCCTTGCATGGGTTTTGCATGGTTCAAGTACTTGAAATTGTAAATGATAATATTTGCTAATAGTGGCTTAACTCTCTGTTTTCTCATTCTCTACTTCTTTGCTCCGCCATCTTCTCTATTTGGTGCTGCACTGACGTCAGTATTTTTTGGACTGCGTAATTTGTTATGTATCATTATTGGTAATCTCTGTTTCTCTCAATCGTGTCCGAAAGTACCTTTCCAGTACTTATGTGCGAATCGGTACTTTTATCTTAAAACGTATAAAAATTTTCGAAACTCGGTACCGAAATGTTTAGATTTCTAATAACAACGCAAACAGCCATACATATGGAGTAAAGAAGTTCAGGGGAACCTCACGTATCAAAATCCGAATGCAGTGGTTAATAGACCTTTATAAATGGTTAATATGACAAAATGTTTATATAGCATGTACTGCATGGCTGGTTATGACGCTGGCATGGCGATAGCTGCACAACACAGCGACGGTGCTGTTGGGTGGCTGGCGATCGATGATGGTGAACCGGAACGATGGCTGCGACGTTGAAGTTGCAATAGAAGCGCCTGCTACCGGAAGATTTAAACAATCGACACTTTTTTCGCGACAAACTTTTTTCCCTGGAAATAACTAACACCTTGCACGTTTAAATGTAATTTATCTTTATTAAAAGTAGTTCACAAAATGTGGTAAACACCGTAGCGCACAGATTACAAAGGTATTTTAGCAAAGCGGCGCGAATTGAGCCAAAAATTTATATATATACATATGTATATGAGAGCGAGAAAACAAAGCGGTAGAATTAAATCGGTCTAAAGACTCCTCAAAAACCCACCGAATATAAATACATACATATGGCAGCTGACATCCGTCAACCTGCAGAATGGGTGATGCCAATACTTCACAAATTCGATAACTGTTATACAATAGTACAATTCAATAATTTGGAATACAATTCAAATAATACCGAGCAAAAGCGTAAGGTTAGGTCATAACTAGGTAAATTCATGAATAATTCAATAAAGGATGTAATATAGCAAAGGCGAGATACGTATTAGCTGGCATAAAAATGATTAAACAGTTAAATTGGTGACATACGCTTAAACACTGGAATATAAATCCCTTTTTTCTTTCCACCATTTTAGTTGATCTGAATTGCGATCTAAAAGCTTCTCATTTAAATATTGGTGGTTGTCAAACTGTGTTCATTGTGTTTTTTAGGCGATAACATAAAATAGCGATGAGATAAATTCTTTTCAAGCTTGATATGTATATTATGGCGAAGTTTTCATGTATTAAATTGGTATTGGGTACCGAAAATGAAGTATTGGGTATCTACAGTTTTTTTTTCAAGTATTGGGTACCGAATATTGGGTCCCGACAAATCAGCACGTAACTATTTTCCACTGAAATCTTATAAGTCTTAAGGGGTTATTCTACTTTAGACGGTTTAAAAATTAGATTTTTTTATTTCATTTTTCCGTCGTACATTATATGTAAAATATGTCTGCAAATTATTATGACTCGATCTTAAATACTTTTCGAGATACAAAGCCATAAATTGAATTATTCACGGGGCACGGTGGTGTTTTCATGAATCTTTCAGCGCGTTATTATTTTCAAAACAGTCGCCACGATAATTAGGAAAATACTAGTTCGATTGCGTTGACATTTTTACAGTTTACTCAGCAATCTCATATCTCTAGCCGGAACCAGAATTATGCAAAACGCATTTATTTAAATATTTTTTCGTAAACAATATACACTCGAAAACATGGTAAAAATTTATATTTCGTCATTTAAAGTAGTGTAAAGTTGTCAATTTGACCTTTACCGACTATATTCTGCTTCCGGATATAATCACAAGTCTACTGAATACAAAGAAAGTTGAATTTCCTTTTTCAGATGATTTAAACGAGAAAAATCTTGGCAACATCGAAGCAACGTATTTCTGCAGGCTTGACATTGAAGCGCCACTGATATGATTTGACAAAGTAAAACCGTCATTTTATTGATTATAATCCCTTAGTTTAACTTGCAAAAATTCATGTTTAAAAATATTCAAGTCTTGTTTTGACAAAAATTATGAAAAAAGTTTTGGATGATTTGTTTAAAATATATTTTTAAACCTATTTAAAAAAAGCTATTATTGGTTGTTGTTTGGCCATATAACTATTTATTTTAATTATTTTTGAGTTTTGTTGTTTTTTCCGTATAATTTTCCCAATAAAACAATCGGCCTTAAACTCAAAAATATCTGAAATTTAAAAAAAAAACTATTATTATTCATAAAAAATATATTTTCGGAGTTATTATCAAATTGGTCCAGCCCACTTCTCCACCACTCGGGAAGTCCTATTTTTTTATAATAACGATGTAAAACAGTGCCCTATTTGTTGTGTATGAGTGGTATAGTCAGTATTAGGCTCGGGGTCAGTTTTAATTAGTGGATGATTATTTTTGAAAAAAAAAAACAACTACAAAAACATTAATGAACATACAAATGTACATACTCGTTCTTGTTTAACGTTTAAATTTTCCTACCATTTCTAAAAGCTTTTATGTAAGGAGTACTTTATTTAAAAAAGTTAAATAAAAACATTAAAATAACAACAATTAAATATTTTTCAACTTTCCTGGTTCCATTGAATATCCATTTTCCACATGAGTGAGATAAAAATGTATGAGCCTTAATCGGAGCCAGACTAGGAATTTCGTAACTAGACTAGGAATTTTTCAGGATTATTTAAAACTAGTTTAGTGACTGGTCACGAAAAGCTCTAAAATAGGCACCGAAAGGCTCTAACTAGTTCCAAAAGGGTTCTGAAACAGTCGGGTAAAATAAAACATAATTTTTAATAAAAGTCGTTGAAGACTGATTTAAAAGTTTTTTTTAGCTTACTATTATAATTATTAATTTACTTATACATATGTAGAAATATTAATCATAGTGAGTAATATATTAGCACTGAAATCATAAAGATCAGTGAAATAAAACATATAAGTAGCTACCATAAAACAGATTATTCATAACCCTTCAACTTAATCAGCTAAAAGCTTGAAATTCTACATAAACATCAGTTATTGTTAGAACTATTTTAGCAGTAAAAATCATTAATGTCGAATAAATACAGCATCTAGTTCCCATACAATTATTCCATTTATGAAAGGTATCTAGCCTTTGACATAGCCGAGGACAGACTTTTTTTGCTTGTTATACCCGAGCGTACTTGTACATATACATACATACTACCAAAAATGCTCAGAATGAAAAGAGAAATCGATTTAGCGATGTCTGTCTGCCCGTCCGTCCGTCCGTGCAGACGATAACTTGAGTAAAAATTGAGATATCTCAATTAAATTTGGTACATAGATTGCTTGGTATTGAAAATCGACAAGATCTTTTAAGTTTGTCTTTTTCTTTAGTGTGAAAAATTAGCTATCAACAATAAAGTGTACATATCGATTATTCGCTGTGCATTTCCAATAGCAAGTTGAGTTTTGGCTAATTAACTGTTAGCAAAAATGTTATGGGAAGTACAGTCGATCTCTTTTTAACGCGGTTGACCGGGACACTTATTTGTAAGCCTAAAAAAACCGCATAAAAATAACTACATTTCAGTTCAAACTTGTTTATTCGTGACTATTTTGCAAAAAATCCGCGCAAAAACAGAATTCCGCGTTAAAATAACCAAGTTTCCACCCGAAACCCAAATTTGGGAAAATAGACAAGTTCATTACATATCTATATTTTCGCTATGCCTTGATTCATATTAAAAAACCTCTGTTTTAAAGGTTTTTGACAAAAAATCATAATGAGGTCACCTATAACTTAAATTATATTAAACGACGAACAAATCCATACTTCAGTTCTTAAAATATTCTGCTGATAATCGCGTAGGTTTCACTTTTTGCATGTCGATATATAAATCCCGGCGGAACTCCATTGCACTTTTAAAATCTCGACGAAATTTCGCTAAACGTTTTTCATTAGCGTTTGCAAAACGCGTTAAAAATAAAACAAAACGGCAAAATCAGAATGAATCGCGAACCGCGTTAAAAAAAGCAACGGACGGTTGCCGAATAATTTGTGATCAAAAAATCCGCGTTAAAATAGTAAAACCGTGTAAAAATAGACAAGGGGGCATTGTAGAAAACTCCGCGTTAAAAAAAATCGCGTTAAAAAGAACCGCGTTAAAAGGAGATCGACTGTATTTCTTTAAATTTATGTAATAAATATTTAATGAAGTTTATGTAACAAAATAGTTTTAAGTGCTGAGCACAAGCTCTGGAGCACGAACTTTGAAACTTTGATAAGTACTAGTATTTTATTACTTAAAGAGAAATGCATTAATAAACTTGATTAAAAACAAGTAAAAAATGCTGAATTCGGGCGAAACAGATTTTTATATTCCCTCGCGATGTATTTTTGTATGGGCGGTGCCCATAATTTCATTAAAACCCAGTATCTTTGTTTCAAATCGCTGCTAGTATTAAACTTTACTCAATTTCTTCCAATAAATACTGAAAAACGAAGTTTTTTGCATTTTTCAAAATTTCCGGTATATGGAAGTTGGGCGTGGTTAAGGTCCGATTTGAAAAATTATTGACGGTGATGCTAGTGATATCAACGACAATATGTCCACCAAATTTTGTGGCAATACCTTACATCGTTATTGAGATACCTACAGCCGTTTTTTTTTATAAAAATCAAATTTCTTAATTAACTATCTCTTTAAATATCAAATTTTAATTAATATGTTCCAATAGATAAAGAAAAAAAAATGAAATTTTTGCATTTTCCAAAACGGTTATATGGGAGGTGGGCGTGGTTATCATCCGATTTCAAAAATTTTCTCCGATAATAATAGCGATGTCAAGGAAAATATGTCCACCAAGTTTTGTGATGATAACTAATACTGTTATTGAGATACAGAAACTTTTTCATAAGTGGGCGTGGCAAAACCCATTTTGTAAAATTTCATAAATACCTAATTTCTTAGTTCAAAATCGCTCCAAATTTCACTCAATTTGCTTTAATGGATACTGAAAAAACGGAGTTTATGCATTTTTCAAAAACTGCCGTTATATATGTAGGAGGTGAGCGTGGTTATTGACCGATCTTGACCATTTTCAATACCAACCTACGCTGTCCAAAGGGCAATCTATGTACTAAATTTCATTGGGATATCTCAATTTTTACTCAAGTTATCGTCTGCACGGACGGACGGACAGACAGACATCGCTAAATCGACTTCTCTTTTCATTCTGAGCATTTTGGTATAAGTATATACATATGTATGTCTATATATAAAAATGACTATTGCATCGATTTGGTTTGAGTTATAAAATCCGATTAGGGCACTTGTAAAGGTCGTAAATATTTTTGAGTGTATAATTATACTTTTTTACATTAATGTACATATGTAGCGATGAGGTAATGTTATGCGTTGAACTGAAATGACAGATGTAACTATGTATGTACATATATACATACATACATATATACGTATACACACATACATTTGTACATGTTCATAAACGTAAGATGAAACCATACCTAAATAAACTTTATTCAATATTACTACAATAAACTCAAAATGGGCCACCAGTCTTGGACAATATTCAAATTATCGACTGTGTGCAACTAATTGTCAACAGAAATTTGTTTACAACATTGCGTAATCAAATTGGAATTGACATCAAAACTGTGCTTACTTCTGTTCGAGAATTTAAGTGATAGGCGTCAATGCACACTCAGTTCAGTGTTTTTATGAGGATATATGTCTGTACATACATACATAACATATCTATTATATACAAACACTTGTGTGCAACATAATAGCAGTGTAAAATATTGCCGAATTTCGCAATTTATTTTATTCTCATTATATTTCAATTGAAATTCATTTATTTCTTTTCCAAACACGATATAAACACAAATTAGAAATTTTGTAAGTAACTTGCGGTCTTCAGCTGTTTTCAATTCTTCCTTACTTCTGAAGCAAGCAAAAAGTAGAAAGTATTGTTACGTTTTTACCCTGAAATGCCGATGATTTCCAAAATCCTTCAGGTTCGACCACTGGATTGTTAAATAAAACACGCTCGGATTTCCTTAATGCTAACTTTATTTGTTTACAAATAATTGACAACACTTAACAACGCTATTTAATTCACGGATACTTGTACTTGCGCACTCGCAACTTTAAAACACTTAGCTTACAACTTTACAACTTTACTCTTCAAGGTTTATTTACAAACTGAAAATTACCTAACGGCGTGGCCACGCCTTTTTATACTCCGAGCTGCGTACACTGTGGCAGCTCTAGAACATTATCGATCGTTATCGAAAGTTCTCGATTGCGATTGTTCTATTTACTTTTTCTCGACGTCTCTATCTCTTTCTCGGTTTCTCTTTCGTATGTCATTCGTGTTTTGGAATATCGCCACACTGCCCTCCACCTAAGTCTGATCGTCCCGATTAGACACACTAACTATTTCAAATGACGCAAGCCTTTCCAAATGAACTACCTTCATTTTGTTCCTAGGTCTCCCAACTGTCGGGATTCGATAAACCACGTCATTTAGCCGTTTTATGACCTTGTACGGACCTTCCCTGTTGCACTGCAATTTTGGGGACAAACATTTCTTTCGTTGTGGATTATACAACAGCACCAAATCTCCTTCGTGGAATCCTTCAGAATTCATCGCCTTGTCATACCTGGCCTTCATCTTATTACTCATAATTAATGCGGTCCATTGTGGAATTCTTTGAGAACATCGGGAATTCTTACCCTTGGGACAACTATGAGATTTCGAGAAAATTGGCCATCCCCGCTCTCCCAAGTCCTATACAAACATCCAGATATTAACCTTAATCTGTTCCATTGCGCCCAATACGCCTTTGCGATTGAACTTTCCGCTGCCATTTGTTCTTTGGTTGGCCGTGTACCCATGTACAACCCATGCATTACAACTCTCAAATGCCGATCTTTCTGCTGGCACTTCCTCAACTGGTTTACTTCCCACTTATCCGCAGGGTTCGCTTCCGATCTGCGATAGCCAAAAGCCCGCTCAGAACTACTTTCCAAGACCACTCGTTTGCTGCTGAATAGGCTGTCATGCCCAAAGCGAAGTGGTACTTTCACGTTGTTATTCATCATCATCCGTTTGCCCAAGTCGATGTTCATTCCCTGACTCATTAGGAAGTCCATACCCAATATGACTTCGTCGAAAATATCCGCCACGATAAACTTGTGTACTACTACCACATTCCCAATCGCAACTTTGCAGATTACTTCTCCTATAACTCGCGTGTCCTCACCAGTTACTGTCCTCAACTTTGCTCCAGATAAGGATCTAACCTCCTTTGTGGCCAGATCTGACCGAATGATGGAATGTGATGCTCCCGTATCCACACTTAATACTCGCTCATGTCCGTCCACATACCCGCAAACAGTGATGTTGTTTGCTGTCCTGCCAATTCGAGGCATATCGATTCTAGGGCATTCAATTGCAGGAGCCAGCCTACGCCCTCTCTGGCTGGCTCGTTTTAGTTTAACGACTGGTTAGGAATCTGTTCGTCTTCTGTCTTACACTCGCGTTCAAAATGGCCAGCTTCTCCGCATCTGAAGCATTTTCCAGTGCCAATCTCTTTTCATGTTGAATCAGGACTGATTTTACCTGCGATCGCCTTAAGTGTTTTAAGCATTTCATTCATAACATCCGGTGATTCTACTTCTACTCGGTGTGCTTTATATGCTGGACCACTTAAGAGCGCTGCTGTTTCCTGGGTTTGGGCATATGAGACAGTTTCAGCAAACGTTGTTCTCTTGGTATATGTGTCTCGTATTCCATTGACAAACTTCTGCATTTTTACTCTTTCGAGGTATTCTTCAGATGTATCTCCAAAAGCCAAATGAGCCAACCTCTCAATTTCGGAAGCAAATTCTTGCAAAGTCTCGTTTGTTTTCTGGAAGCGATTCTCCAGCTCCATCTGGTAAATTTGTCTCCTATGCTTGCTACCGTAACGTCTTTCTACGGCACCCATTAACGCATCGTAGTTATCCCTTTCACGCTCGGGAACAGTTTGTAGGATCTCAGCTGCCGGTCCTTTTAGTGCTACGAATAGTGCGGCAGTCTTGTCTTCCATGCTCCAATTGTTTGTTGAAGCCGTTTTTTCAAATTGGAGCTTGAAAACCTGGAAAGAAATTGTGCCATCAAAAGATGGAGTTTTTACCTTGGGCGCGTTCGTCAGAGTAGCTGTACGATTCAGCTGCAAGTTACGAAGACGACCCTCAATCTCATCTAACTTGGCCTCAACTGTATCCTGCCGCTCCTCTAGCTTATCCTGTTTTTCTTTAAGTACTGCGTTATTTTTTATTAAATTTTCCTTAAGTGATGATATTTCCAACGACACCTGTGATGACATTTGCGAAATACTTGCCAACAACATGTTCATGTCCAAGGCTGAGGATGATGCACTAGCTCCCTTCTCCTGTTCTTCAACCACCATGCGCTTGTCCTCTGTATCCTCAGGTTTACCCTGGAACTCGTAGTTGCCAACTTCAACTCCTTCCTGCTCCATAGCTTCCCACAAGCGTGATACCAATTCAGCTTTTCTCCCAGAAGTTGCTAAATTACGTTTTTCTAGCTCCTGCTTGAGCTCTTCAATCTTCAGATCCTGAATCTTTGTCATTTTCTCCGCTATTATCCTTTAGGATTTATTTAACAATCCCACTTCTGACACCAATTGTTACGTTTTTACCCTGAAATGCCGATGCTATTTAATTCACGGATACTTGTACTTGCGCACTCGCAACTTTAAAACTCTTAGCTTACAACTCTACAACTTTACTCTTCAAGGTTTAATTACAAACTGAATTACCTAACGGCGTGGCAACGCTTTTTTATACTCCGAGATGCGTACACATTATCGATCGTTATCGAAAGTTCTCGATTGCGATTGTTCTATTTGCTTTTTCTCGACGTCTCTATCTCTTTCTCGGTTTCTCTTTCGTATGTCATTCGTGTTTTGGAATATCGCCACAGTATGCTTCGTCTCGCAAACCGATCGGTAAGCGAGCGCTCGCTTGTTTACAACTGTCATCTTTGTAGTTTGACAGCCATTTTCGCATTTTGCAGCATTGCGGCAACATCGTTTATCATATACTATGTCATAGATAATATGATACGAAACTCTCTCTCTCTGCTACTGAGCTGGTCCCCTGAACTCTCGGTTCGAGTTGGCAACACTAACGAATCAGCGGACAACGAACAGCTGAAATTCAAATAGGCACGCTGCCAGACAAAATCCAGCAAAAATTACTGATTAAATTGTTTCTGCGAATTTGTGCGACATTGCTGATGAGCTGTTTTATACGGAAATATTACATTAAATAAGTGGTTTTTATTAAAAAAAAAGGAGGTAAATGTGTTATTTTAAGCAGTGCGGTTGCTTTAAGCAAAAAACTAATTATTCCTTAATGTTTTAGCAAAAATATGCCGAAATCCAAAAAGCGATGTGTGCTAGGATGCGTTGGTGGACAACACCTCTATAATTTTCCAAGAAAGGAGAAAGACGAAACTAGGTAAGTAAAACAAAATTAATAGGATACGTACAACATCTAATTAAGTAAGATTTCTGTTTTACTATTTGTAAATGCTGAATTTTTTTTTTGTAATTTGATAGTATCTATTGACATAGAAATAAACCGACTTTAATAAATTTTAAAATAACTTAATTTCTATAATTATTTCAATGTTTACATAATTAGTATATTACATTAGTATTTACATAATTAGTTTATAATGAATTTTTGACTGTTTTGTTTATTTTTCGATTTGTACTATATTTGAAATATTCTGTGATTTTTGAATTTATATGTGTATTATTTTAGTATAACTATGTTTTTATACGGGTGATATAGGCCTACTTAGGAACCGAGCACCCAAAACTAACTTCGGTAACGCGCCTTTTGCATACCTCAATGGTGGTGTGGAAATTGCAAAAATCACAAAGAAATAAAATAAAAATTTCCAAAATTAATTTTTTCTGTAATGGCATCACTGCCAAATGTTATAAAAAATGCGCATTTGAACTGCGCTCTCACGGCAGAAAGAGTTTCGTATCATATCATCTTTGCTATCGTTCTTGCTGATATGAAGCTGTTTTGTGCACAGACATTCTGTAAGAAATGGCATTTGGGATTTTTTTTTATTGCATTTTTGGAGATTTTGCAGTTTTTTCGCCACCTTTGAGGTATGCAAACAGTATAAAGGTAAACGCAATAAGAATAAGAAATAAATATATGAAATCAACATGATCACAATTATAAAATACGAGAAATTTAAATTTTGTAAAAGTGTAACAGCTTTTAAACTTGCATAAAACAAATAATTATAAAAATATATGTGATGAACATGCTGTGCTGCCACTTTAATTATTCAACGTTGAACGTGCAAAGATAATACTATGTTTCCACGGCACATGATTCGCTCTCCCATTCGTAATTCGCTCTCTCATTCTTAATTGGCAGCCCAATCACGAACCGAATCCACTCGATTCCCCATACAAATTCTTGTGAGCGAATCATCTCATTTGCAGTTGATTCATTCTAAATCAACATGCGAATTACGAAAAAATCGAGGCCGTCTCCAATTTTAATCGGAAATTTATCGAAAAAATGGAGTGAATGAATACGCAAAAGTATGTATGTATGTACATATGTAAGTGTTACAACGACAACAGATATGCCAAACGAATCAGCACGTGACATTTCAACATTGTATTAGCGTTAGGAAAACTTGAATTAATGGTAATAAATGAATTACTCGAGAACGGTCGTGTTTCGATTTCTAGTACGCACTCGTACTTTTACATGGGTTATGGGCCCAGATCACGTGGTTCAAAAGTAACACTGTTTGCTATATACGCGTATTGAATCGTTAGTCGATTAAGTATTAATTTAAAATGGTTAAATTTACAAGCGAAAATGAATTCCTCGTTAACAAATATAGAAAGAAAAGCTCAACGATGAGAATTATTATACGTGGGCGCTGTTGATGCGGAGTTTGCTGATAACGCAAGACTTGTGGTATGTCATTGAGGAAACCCCTAAATTGGAACCGTCCGGTTTGGAAACAAAGACATGAAAGACATCCGACTAAAAAGCATAAGCTATGCTACACCTGTGCGTGCGACCGTCGGAACTGATTTATATAAAAAGATGTGAAACAGCAAAAGTGGTGTGGATTCTACTAGGTACTGTACCAGAGGATTTGCTCTGTATATTGTTATTATGTAGCCTACCTGTTGAATTGGAAAGCTGTGTTATAGCGATAAAAATCAGAGACGGAAAATGGAATAATTAAAAATGAAGATAATAATAATCCCAACAGTTTCATCCCTCCATACCCGCCTGACCGACGCGAGAAGCGCATCCGCATGATGCACGGATATAAAAAATTTTTTTTTTTTTTTTTCATGTTGTTCATGTATGTTGTGCCGAGTCATGAAAGGCAGAGGTTTGTTAAGAGTCGAGATCTAAAACTGTTCAGCTACAGAACAAATGCTTATCAGTTGATCGAATAGTAATATATATGTATGTATGTATGTATGTATCAATTATTGAGAGTATTGAGTATAGTTTTCTTTATGTAAAAAAGTGAGTCTGAAATATCAAAAGAACCGGAGTGAGTGTTAAAATCCTGACACAAACTACGGAGTGGCTCATTTAACTCAAAATTACTTTTACATGGCTTCAGAAAGAGAGGCCGGAAATGTCTTGAAATTCTGGAGGGAACGTTTATTTTTATTTCGCCAAGAAGAAATGGGCTAGAGATCAAGCCTGTCAGTAACTTGACCAAAAATACAATGCCTAGCATTTCTCTGCGACTAGCAAGTGTAGGAAGATTAATGAGTTTTAAACGACTTATATATGGATATTGGAAGAAGAACAAAGGCGAGTTTAAGGGTTTGCTAAAAATGAAAAGTTTTTTGCGGCGAATTCCTACAAAAAACTTGAGAAGAGAGATCAACCACAGATAGTAAGTAATGGACGAGACAGCTGTAATAGCAACAAAATTAGAAATGCTAAGCGTAATGTAAGCAACGTGAAATGTTATACGCCCATATTATGAATTTTCATACGATATACGATAAACGCTTGCAAGCGTATCGTATGAAATGGGTTTTCGTATTTTGGTTTCCACACGTCCGGTACACATACTTAGCTGTTGTTTACTAGTTAAATTATTTGCAAAGCGGTAATTTTGTGCTTAAAAATTCGTAAAATTTCTATAAAAGGTAAAAAAACTAATATAAACATAAACAGAAAAATTGCAGAATTTTGTTCAAATCGCTTTCATAAGTTTGTTCTTTTTGCGCAAAAAATTAAAACCGCAAGCGTACGATTTTGAACAGCTGATGCGATGGCAATACTTAAATTTAACACGTTAGCTATCGGATTTCATACGCTAGAATTTAATTCATAATACGGTATAACAGAATGCAAGCTTATCGTGTATTGTATGGATTCAAAATAGGGGTGATAGTTGTAGGAATAGAGGGCACATCAGAGCGCGTTGCAAAAGTGAAGGTTCTCCAACGGTGCTGAGCTTGTTTGATTCGAACGTTCGAAGGTTCGATGGTGAGAATACCTGGATACTCGATAGTGGTGCATCATCCCACATGTGCATGATATTACATTATTCTCTTTACAAATGTATTGTAAGCATCTTGGAAAAATAATGCTCAAATCTGGTTTTAATGATATCGCGCTTGTTTATGTGTTATACGTACCGAAATTAAAAAAATAATTGTTTAACTGTGAGTAATATACTTAGGAACGGAAATGAAATGAATTTCAAAAGCAATAAAGCAATAATTAAAACAAAAGAGAACAAAGTAGTGTTCACAGCTGCAATGCGTAACGGAGTGTTTTGTGTAAATTTTACTACACTTAAAAGCAAAGAAAATATTAATTCTGTCGTAGAAAATAGCAATGATAATGTCCAAAAATCGCATCGGCGGTTTGGTCGTGTGAACTATAAAAACTTGTTTTCACTTTAGCTTTCAAAAGTTATACAAATATCCAATAATCAAAGTGTTTAGAAATTATTCACTCAGACATTTGTAGGTCTATGCGTACAACATCGCAAGGAGGATCAAATTATTTTATCACCTTTATTAATGATTTTTCCTGCTTTATCGAAATACATTTTTTAAAGAAAAAATATGATGCATTCGGAGCATTTAAGCAATATGTTAAGCGCGTAGAAAATCAAAATGGTAACAAAGTGAAATGCTTACGGTGTGATAACGAGCGCGAATATCTAAGTATTGATTTCCAAAATTACTTAAAAGACAAAGGCATTGTGCACCAAATGACTGTGGCTTACACACCACAACAGAACGGCAAGCAACCAGCTAGATCAAAATTTGATTGCAAACGCTTAAAAATACGGTTTGTAGGTTATGCTGATCATACAAAAGGGTATAGACTTTATGAACCTCTAAAGAAAAGTATAATAATAGATAGCGCGCGACTTCATATTTTTTGAAAAACGTTTATCCTAATTAGATTTCGAAATAGTTAACACAAATGCTGTAAATGTCGACCAAGAAAAAGGTACATGGTTGATGATTCGGAGTTGTGAATTTGGCGTGCGTAACCCACACATCCGTCGCAGATGCACTGCAGTCTCAAGAAAGTGAGCAATGGAGAATTGCTATGCAGGCGGAATGTGACTTCTTAATCAAAAGGAATATGACTCCTTAATCAAGTAGGGTGTCGATGGGTGTTCGTAAAAAACTACGATAAAGTGGACAGCTGGAAAATTATAAAGCCCGTTAAGTTGCGCAAGGCTGTTCGCAGAAGCCCGGTGAAGATTATGCTATGCACCAGTTGCAAGGCATTCGACGAGTCGTTTGATCATTGCTTTAGCAGTTCAATACAAGCTGTTAGTTAATCATGTAGATGTCGTAGCTGCTTAAATGGCGAGTTGGAGGAGGAGCTTTATATGCGGCAACCTGAAGGTTTCATTGTCGATAATCAGTACGAAAAAGTGAACAGAATTCGAAAATTCTTGTATGGCCTTAAGCAGTCTGGAAAGTATTAGTACAAAAAATTAAACACGGAGTTATGTGATATTGATTTTAAAAGATGCAAAGAAAACCACTGTGTGTACACTATGTGCGAAAACGGTGAAATTAACTTATTAAGTATATACTTTGACGATATCTTGTTGGCATGTTCGTCCGAAAGCACAATGAGAAAGTTTATCAAAATGTTGAACGAGAAAGTCGAAGTTGTTGATCGCGGTCCGATTCGTTATTTCTGGGCAGTGCGCAGTCAAAAACCCTGTTGCACATAAGCGAAGTAAGTATATCGACATAAGGTTTCACTATATACCCGAGAAATACATCAAAAATGAAATCGATATTGAGTACGTGCCATCAGCGAAGAATGCGGCGGATATATTTACTAAATCTTTACCTGGAGGTAAACATAGCACTTTATGCAAACTATTAAATATTAAATTTGTTTAACTTGTAATTCAGAAAAAGTTAAAAGTGGTTTTGTTTTATTTTATTAAAAAAAAATTTTTGAGGCGGAATTTGTAAGAAAATGCATCTATACCCAAACGCATTACCATTTTTAGTACACATTTCAACATTGTATTGGCTTTCGAAAAATTTGGATTAATGATACTCGTAATAAATGAATTACTCGAGAACGGTCGTGTTTCGATTTTTAGTACGCACTCGTACTTTTACAATAAGTTATAATAATAAAATCAAGGGTTGCGTTACTGGCCTTTTTAAATTAATTAATTTATACCGACAATACGAGTGCGTTTAGAGTTTGAATAGCACGCAGGGAACGAACCTTCTTACTCGACGAATTGTTGCAAATGAAAAAGTATGCTTTCAAAATGTTCAGTGAACAAATCTCTCTCTCGCTTGCGGATACAAGAAGCAGAAAGCAAGCGACAATTGGTAGCAGGTGATAAATGTAATAAAAGTAGTTGAAAATACTTTTTACAAAATTTTACAGGTTTCTTGGCAACGCTAGAAATATTTTGTTCGGTGTTCATACAAAAAGTGCAAAAAAAATTTTGTATGTAAAAATATGATATTTGAACAATTGGCTCCTATATATGTTATAGTCGTCCTTTCTGGCCGGTTCCGACAAATGTCTAATAAATTATAAAAAAGCATCTGACTGTCAAGTTTCATTCAAATAGCTCAAAAACTGAGGGGCTAGTTTGCGTTCAAACAGAAGGACAGACGGACATGGCTAAATTGACTTAGCTCGTCACCCTGATGATATCAGTTTACTTTTTGATGGGTCTAACTCTTATCGTTTTGGTACTTACAAACATCGGACCAAAGTTAATATATAATTTCCATGAAACGTATAAAAACGTGAAAGCGAGGAAAAGCAATAATCTATAGCTCATTTTGAGACTTGAGATTATACCAAGTTACTGAATTCGGGCATAAAGAGACAAAAGTCACAATTTTAAACCAGCTGGAACTCATTAGTCTCAATACAAAGCCTCTAGTCTCAAAATAAAGTCTCTACATTGTGACCACGTGATAAGCAGTTAACGAAAAATTAAGACAAGTACAAAAACTAAAAACGTGGAAACAAGGAAAGGCTGTATGTAATCTCTAGTTCATAGTTTTGAGACTTGAGATTACACCAAATTACAGAATTCCGACATAACAATCGTTTTGTTAACGAGGTATGTATTTGTAAAATGTTTAAGGAAATATTTGTATAACACTGCTATCAAACTGAGACACGCGAACTCACCTAACCTTGCAGACAAATAGACAGTAGCACAATTAACAAACCGCGATTACCAAATATAGCTACAAAAAAATAATGGTGACTCCTTAGTTCTTGTACGTAGTAATCGTCAATAGTTCGTTTTATAGCTGTCGTTATGCAAATAATACTGACAAAAAATTGACGTTGTCGGCTGGTAACTAATGGCAAACGAGTTGTTGGATCGACGCATTGAAAAGAGAGTGGGTGTTGTATTTTTTGTTTTATTATACAAGTACATATGGATGTGTGTATGTTTATAATCATATGCTTTTAAACACGTACATATTGTTATCATATACCGCTATGGGAACAAAAAATAACCGCTATATATACATAATATGTATGTATGTATGCCCACACAGCTTTCGATAGAAAATTAATGAACTGAAAAAATCCGTGATTAGCATAAATTTGTAATTACCATTTATTTTACTCTATTCCATTTTTAGATACTCGTATGTTTTGGCATTGATTCTCAACGTTGTTGAACTCATTTGTTTAATAGTGGGAAAGCTTAGGAATATTGACCAAATGATAAATAATTCACTGCAAATGTGCTGGGGTTATAAAACTGAGGTGAATCAACAAATTAAATAGTTATATGGCCAAACAATAACAAAAAACAAAAAACGGGTTTAATTTGTGGTGGTTACTGTTATTTTCCGGTTATTTGATTTCAATTAATCGATTTCACAACATTGAAAACATCTGTACACCTGTATGTGCATACTTATGTTAATTTTATGGCGCACATATTTTTGTTCGAGTACGTATACTTATATACATATGTACATATTTACAGCTCTATTCTGTGCACTTGACAAATTCAACATCTTGCTTATTTATGAAGATTGACAATTTATCAAGATTTTTCTATTCTATATATGTATGTCAAAAATAAAAGCTCTTTTCTTGATAAACTGTCAAGATGTCAAATGCTCTTGACACATAAAACATCTGTTTTACTCTTTGTGCATAGTTGTGAAAATTAATTTATTAGAAGGAAGAAGATATTTTACTTTTGTTGTTATTGTTAGACGAAGAAGAAAATTGCGAAAATAGAGATCGCACGCGTTACTTAAGAAGTTTACGAGATGCTAGTGATCCATTTTCGTTGAGTGATAACACGTTTATGCAAAATTTTCGTTTGACACGTGAAACGTTTGGTCATGTTTTGACTTCCTATAAATTAAATTTAATAATAAGTTACATATTATTTTACAAATTAATGAATAATATGTGAAATACCTACGATGTAGAAGAATCTATTTCGTGAATAATATAAAGTAAACAGAAATCAGCTTTTTCTGCTGCATTATATTGTTCACCACACATTTGGGCAAAAGCCCTGCAGGTTGCCACAGAATAACAAAGAGCTTTTTGCTTGATAAAAATCTTGATAAATTATCAATATTTTGTTAATTTGTCAAGTGCACAGAATAGAGCTGTTATTCACTACTTGCATGATGAAAATTTCACATATATTTGAGGGCAAATTTAGTTACAAAAGATGGTCAAATATGGGATGGATGATGTAGAAATGACTGGTGCAAATGAAAATGTTTTGCACATTATTTTAGGTTGGAACACCAATCGGCCTAAAAGGGCCATCCATAAATTACGTCACACGAATTTTAGAACTTTTTAACCCCTCCCACGTCCTTGTCACAGATTGTCACATTTTTAGGACCTCCTCCCCCTGATGTGACGTCACATATTTCTCAAATTTATGCATTTGTTTAAAAACAATGAAAAGAAAACAGTTAATTTCATTTTTTTTTCTTAAATCTTTAATAAAATCAACATAAAGTGAAATATTTCAGATAACCGAAAAAACAAACGACTTATCAGGAAACAATAAACGACTAATTATGTTAATTAAAGATACAAATCTTAATCATCTTGAGTCCGTAGACTTTGGACCCACTATTTTATATTGGCTTTAACTGGTAAATGAGGCTCTTCATTTTCGTTCTGAATTTGAACGTCAGGAAAATCCTTATTGTCATTTTCTTCCATTCATAAAACATCGTCATTATTCATTAAACAAATCATTTCTCGGGCACGTCTAGCCGCAATTTGGGGACGAACTTTTGCGATAGGTGAATTTTAGTGTCTCAATTGCATTACAAAGCCGCTCCTAAAGTTAATTGTTGTTGCATGGGAGATAATCTCATAGAGGGAGTGCTAAATTCTTAATAAATATAGATTCAATTCGTAAACTCTTCACATTATGGTGATAACCTTAAAGCTCCCCACCCCCTCGCATAAACGTGTGACGTAATTATGGATGACCCATATTCTCAGACCAATAATAAAATTAATCAATTGACTATAGTCACAACTACTGCACCTAAAGCAATAATGCAGTTTATAAATATTGGTTAATCGTTGTCATGTCCTTAGTAGGTCATACCAACATTCCAGAAACTTGTTATCGGTAGGCCTATTAGAACATGCAGAACAAAGTTCCTAAAATAATGACTTCTGGAGTAATTTTTCTTGGAATATTTGGAATATTATTTGTTTCAATGAGTTAAAGGCCAATTTCTGTTGTTGTTGCTCACAATGCAACAGCTAGTTTGTCATGTCGCTTCAGTGATGTTTGTAGAGACCTTTAAAAATTCTTAAGTTATAAGGAAAATGCGTAATTTTTGAGAATTTCTTGATTGATTTCCGCGCAGATTTGTTCCCGTTTTTCCTCTGTCACTTAGTTCCTGCGCCTATTGTGCATAATTGTTTCTCAAGCAAGTTTTCCTCCTGTTCCTGCTCCGGAGGCTTTTCTTATCATTTAATTGTTGCCGAAAGTATTTTTCGCATTGTGATCTCTTTGGATGGAACGTTTCTAATTGCATTAGCAGAAGTCAATTTGATTTCTAACTGTAAAGGTAAACCAAATTATTTTGCTAATGGCAACTAATTGCAATTAGATTTACCATTAGAATAAAAATGTCAACTATCTAATGGGAATTAGTTGAACTAATTCTAATTGTTTAATGAATTAGAGAATATAAACCAATTGTATCAATTGCTAATTCTAATTGAAATTTAACATGTATGAATGAAACATTATTTGTTAAATTATTAAGTGGAATAAAGCTCTGGGGTTCATTTCGGAAGACAGGATAAACAATTTTTTTGACATTTCCAATACAATATTTTATTGGCACTAAAAAAAGATGCGTTTTTTTGATAAAGTAACAAAAATAGTTCCCCATAAAATCATCGTCATAGAAAACTCCCATTTCTCAAAAGCAGCCTTCAACCGACTCGATCTTCTCGTCAACGTCAATTTTTTCTTTTCTCCGCTCGTCCTTTGAACAAGCTTATTTTTATATTTAATTTAACCTATGGATGTTGTATTCTAATAATTATATCATAAAGGCTAAATGAACTCCATGGACCTGTATATTTATGCTTTTTTAGTTATCAATTAGGATTTCTTTGCTAAAAATCCCGCCTTCAGTTTTTTTTTGCTCATAACCATTGAGGATTACCTTCAGTTTCTTCATGATCCAATGATTGGAAATAAACTATATTAATGTGGGAAAAACCGTGAGGTTCTACTTTTCCGAAAAAAGTTAATCGCTGGAGAAACATTGTTACGTTGTTGGTACAGTTCGAATGCATTTGCGTCATATTTGAACATTTTACATTAATTTCTAAATAATAATCATTGTCGAAGAAGTTTGTCTTTTTTAATTTTGGCATCCAAAAACACTAAAAATTTTGTTTACCAGCAATTTAAATACAAATTATGTTATTAATTTTTTTTGTCAGTTTTCATATAAAATTCATATTATTCCATTTATTGTGGTTAAATTGTATGTAAATATCTTCACTCATTTGCACTTTTCCCTAAGAACGGCCTTGTTTTATTCCCGTTTATCTAATACTTCCAAAATACAACATTGAGCTAAGGGCGTTCAAACTGGCGTTGTCACAACGTACAACACCTTTCATTATTCTATCATGGAAAATAACCGTCTCCATTTAGAAAATATTCCAAAATAATTCTTATTACTTGAGAGAAAAAATAAAGCATAAAACAGAAAAAGTGTTTTATTTTTTGTAGGTAGTTGCTTTTGCTCAGTGAGAAACATTATTATACCCGAGCGTACCTGTACACAAGGGTATTATAAATTTGCTCGCATAACGGTTGTTTGTAACAGCAAGAAATAATCGAGATAGATATAGACATATATGTATATACTAAAATGATCAGAATGAAAAGAGGAATCGATTTAGCCCTGACTGTCTGTCCGTCCGTCCAGCAATCTGTCCGTGGTTACAATAACGCGAGTAAAAATTGAGATATCTCAATGAAATGGAATGGTACGTACATAGATTGCCCTTTGGACAGGGTAGGTTGGTATTGAAAATGGCCAAGATCGGTCAATAACCACGCCCACCTCCCATATAATGAAAATTAAAAAAAATGCAAAAACTCCGTTATTTCGGTATCTATTACAGCAAATTGAGTGAAATTCGGTATTTGAAGCGATTTTGAACTAAGGAAAAATCTGTATCTCAATAACGGTGTAAGGTATCGTCATATTGTCATATTGTCCTTGATATCACTGGCATCACCGTCAATAATTTTTGAAATCGGACCATAACCACGCCCAACTTCCATATAACGGAAATTTTGAAAAATGCAAAAAAGTTCTTTTTTCATAATTTATTGGAAGAAATTGAGTAAAGTTTAATACTAGCAGCGATTTGAATACAAGAAACGGGGTTTTTATGAAATTATGGGCACCGTCCATGCAAAAATACCTCGCGAGGGTATATAAAAAACGGTTTCGCCCGAATTTAGCTTTTCTTACTTGTTTTTCATATAATTTCTGTTACTGTTGGATTGGGACACTTATCGCAGTGATAAAAAATAAGTGTTATTTGGTAACAGAAAAAAATGTTTACATTTGTTACTGGCATAATGTTTTTGGTAGTTACACCAAATTCTTAAAATTATAATAATATAATGAACTCTGCAGTCGCGTAATTTTTATTTTTGCAAAAATGTGAATATTTGTAATTTATCCACAATGTATGTTCAATTTCCATTAAAAATATTTAGTTTGTTTTTTAAGCATTTCCCATACTCGCATATTTGTATTGTACATACTTATATCTAACCTTGAAGATAATTTTTTTTTGTTTGACTCAAACTAACTCGAAATGTACTAAAATATAATAACACCCATTTCAAAATTTTAATTTCTTATACTAATTTATTCATAAAAATTCCAAATATAGGAAAATATTACTTATTTTCAGTATATAACATCATAAATGTATACGCTATCTTCTGCATATCATTAATGTTCGCACAAATTGATTATAAGTGCATCAATGGTGTCTAAATAAATGCCTAACGTTTCATTTTTCCACAACTGTCTTTTCCTAATACAAATTTCAGTAGTTGGAAAATAATTCACAGTAGAAAACATAAAATGATGCTACAGATAGATTTTGTACGGAGAGAAATTCGTTTTACTTGATAGTTTTTTGTTTGTGTAAAATACTATGAAAAAAATTGGTGAGGGTTATTTTCGATCTCTGCCTTAAAGTATATAAAAAGCACCGTTAATTTTTCAGACATATTTTTCGCCATATTTGCTTCAATACAACGAAATCAAACAATTTTTGTTTATATAGAAGAAATTCGCAGCATCCTCGCCTGAAAAAAATTCTCAAAAATCAGCGGTAACCTCTTGTCATTTAAATTTTGCAAATCATATTATTAAAATTCAATATAACACATTGCAAACTGCATTCTAAAAAGAACTTCTAATACTTCTTAGATAAAAGTGACATGTTTGAATGAAAAATTGTTCATTTATTTAGTTTCTTACAAATTTCGAAAGAACGAAATTTGACACTGAAGATGGCACAACGCCGAAACCGGTTTGTCTCCAAACCAAACTTGACAAGGGATAACGGAAAATCGTTCCAACAAATATCAACAATTCATCCTGTCGGACAAGAAAAAGAAGAAAACAATATTCGAAATTTGGCTTTATTCGATTTTTGTCACAAAATTTGAATTTTTAAAATTCATTAAATGAATATATTCAGTGGTAAACAATATAATTTTGAATTCGGTGTCAAATCATTTGGCCACGGCCGTTTATATTTTTTTGTTATTTGTAACTGAAATCGGTATATTTACTGTCGATAACAAGTGTAAACAGAAACAACGATTTGACTAGATACACCAGACATAACCGAAGGTTGTATAGTTTTTCAGTCCGTTAACCTAGTTGTGCTTTCCGGGGTGATTTTTAAACGATATATCATATGTAATTCCCACAGGCTGACAGGTACATATTTTACATTCGGCGTAAGAGATGTATGTATGTATGTATGTGCATATGCAGTTAATTGTTTGCTTCTAGTAGCATTTTTCTACCTACTCATTTAAGTTTGGTTGTTGCACTTAATTATGTCTATAGCGATTTTCAATTTTCCTCACACGAGACCATTAAAAACGTGTCCATCACGCATTCAAGCTAATTATGGGCATACATAACTATTTGAATATGTACATATGTAGTATCTTAGTATATATGTAGGTATGTACATATGTACATATATATTTTAGAAACATACGTAAATGTTTAACTGGCATGCACACAATTTAGAACATTTTGGTACTTCCTCACGATTTCCAGTTGCGGACATCAGTGCCTGTTCTGCATGTTTACATATACAATATATACATTTGTATGTACGGAATTTGGACAAAACAACTTATTTGACTTTAACAGATTTTACTTCGAACACATGCATTTTTAATCTTACATACGCAAATTCAATATTTTAAAGTGATTTCTACGGAGAAGCCTTCTTAAACGACAGATTTGTAAGAGTATTTGTTTGAAAAACGTATAGGACCTCTGCTATCATGGCATGATAGGAAAAAACATGCTATGTCGAGATAAGTTGTTTTTTAAAATTTCCACAGTTATGTTCCTACATACATGCATACATGTCTAGCGGCAAATTGCACTACGGGAAATACCAACCACCAATGCACTCACGCACACACTCACAGTGTCCGCCAGTGAATTGGGGCGCTTTGATCACCGCTGCGCTTTTATGTTGACCATCCACATCCGTTTTGTCGGTCTACCTCTAGAGTTCGTACGGTTAGATATTTCGTTTGTATTTTCAGTTTTGCTGTGCATACCTTTACTTTGTATCCCTCACGTACCCATTTACTTTTATATTTCCTTCCTACACACTTTAGCTTTTATCTTCGTTTATGCATTTTTAATTTTGGTGTCTTTTAAAAATGATTACGTGAAATTTCCACCACGTCTATCTGTGAAAAATGTTTCATGAGGTGTTGAAATGAGAACGCATTTTAATACTAAGTTGCTTTACAATTACAGGGGGAACCACAAAAAGTTATACACATTTATTTGTTGACAATTAGCAGAGTGAAGGTCTGCTGTGTGTTTTAATTTATTATTTATGTTTATGTCACTTTAAAGTTTATGCAACTAATGCACCCACCTTATACGATATTCACCTTGGTGGATGTATAAATCAATCTGCCATACAACGTTTCTCTTGAATACTTTAAGAGACGCCTCATCAAATCTTCATCCTTCATGATTTTGGTTCGTCGGAAGAGGACCTTACTGTTCATTTAACTAGTCAGGGTTAAGTAGCTTGTATTTCGAGGTTCTTATTCCTACACACTCGTATACTAAAGGTGGATTCAACGATTAAGATCACAAAAATTCTTAAATTTATGGAGTTGTTAACTCAAGTGCAACTTTTGCTCTGAAAGTTTTTGGTGGAGTAGCCCTAATACGATTCGTTCATAAAATTTTGTCAATGAACATTTCTAAAGTGAATCAGATTCATAAGTTTCAGTACAAACCGTTTTTTTTAATTATAATAATATTGCTCGGTATCAAAAATCGCGACGGAACAGTTTGCAAAAAATATACTTTTATTCGGAATATAAGAAGATAAAGCTTTATTAATTGCCTTTTTACACTAGGGGAACTTTTTATAGCCTGACATTCTAGTTAATTTTCGCCATCGACAGCAAGAAAAGTTCAGAACAAAAAAGCAAAGCCTGGCAAATCAATCTCAAATATACTTTTCTCATTTATCCAGACACCTTTCAAATTTATTACAAATTCCAAAACATTAATATTGCAACCTGAATATCGAAACATTAAGGGCCGGTTTTACAATCCAATCTTAAGTCGAACTTAAGTTCTAGTTAAGATAAATCTTAGCTAAGACCAGTTTAAGATTTTGCACACATTTGCGTTTCACAATGGAGACTTTATTATTATTATTGTTGTTGGGGATATAGCACTGCGGCCTTAAGGTCTATTGTGCCCCCTACTTGGATGAAAGAATTTCCCTTAGTCCAACCTCCGAGATGAATCTTAGTATTGAACCTAATTCTCTGGAAGTTATCCCATCGTCCGTAACCAGATAAATATTCGCCTAGACATTTTTGACGTTTGTGCATCAATGTGGGGCACTTCTCCAGGATGTGTTTAGAAGTTTCTTTCTCTTCCCTGCCAAATCTGCAACGTTCCTGCGAATAAATTCCCAGTTTATTTAGGATATAATTCAGCCTACAGTGTCCTGTAAAGATTCCTGTGATCATTCTCAAGTTGACAAGCCCATGCATTCTCTGAATCTTGTTTGGTTGTAGCTACCCAGAAGGGATTTGGAGTGTTCCAGACCTGGCAGATTGTCCCAGTGTGATTTACTGAGGGCTTCCTCCTCAGTGTCCCTTGCTCTAATCCTGAGAAGAGTTCGGGACCTATGAATGGAGTTGATGACCCCTTTTTTGCGAGCATGTCCGCCATCTCATTTCCAAAGATACCAGCGTGACCTGGTACCCAAAGAACCCAGACCCGGTTCGTAAGACCAAGTGTGTTCAGCTTATCAAGACACTCCGTTACCAGTTTTGAGGTTAACTGGTAAGATTTGAGGGCCTCGTTAGCTGCTTGGCTGTCCGATAGAATAGCAATATTCCGTCCCCGGTAGTTACGCTGGAAGTTAAATGACGATGGTTGGAAAGTGGACATCTGTGTCCCCATCGATTCCGAGTACTTTGTTGTCGGTCCATACACCCCGATTCCAGTGCCCTGTTCGGTTAGTAAGCCGTCCGTGCACCAGGTAATCATGTGTTGGTTAATCTTGTAGGTTTCCGAGAAACCCACCCAGCTTCGTTTGTTACAATGGAGACTTAAGTATGGA
Source organism: Philophylla caesio (assembly GCA_963971545.1). NCBI lineage: Eukaryota > Metazoa > Arthropoda > Insecta > Diptera > Tephritidae > Philophylla > Philophylla caesio. The sequence continues at coordinate 75,980,091 of OZ020606.1, forward strand.
AAATATTTAATTCAAAAACTTGGAAGCACCACAAAAATTTGGGTTCTTTTTCCATATTTTGAAATTTGTGCAAATAGAAAACAACTCACATGAATAGATTTGTGAGCGGTATTTTCAAGTTCAAATATTACAGAATTACATTTATTTAAATTAAAAAAAACTTGAAAATACAAAGAGAAGAAGCAATTTCGGTCCGAATGAGATTGACTTACTGGGTAATCTAGGGGAAAACTAAATTTTGTTAATTAAAGCATACTCTTCAGATACAACGCATGGTTCCTGAGACAAATTAAAATATTTTATGTTTCTTTGGAAATAATAAAGGATACACATACTTGATAGTATATTGTTTCGATTCGATATTATCAATTTAAGGACGTTCCAAGCATTATTAAAATAAAATCTGCCGCGAAAATCTTTCTCATAGAACAATTGAAATTACTTTAGTTCTTCTTAATACAAAAATATTTATTACTTCCTAGTTCTCTAAGTCACTGTCTTCATCACTACTCCAATCAAATTCCATATTTCGAAAATTATTTAGATTTTTCAGGTCTTTATAATTTTATTTTACAAGCAATAATCATCTGTTCGCTGAGATAAGATCAGTTTAAGACGAGAAATTCGGTGACTTAAGTTCAACTTAAGTCGAGCTTAAGATTTGGTTAGTGAAAATCTTAAACTAGACTTAAGTTCGACTTAAAAATGCATTGTAATACCGGGTTTAAGCCTTTTGTGCAAATTTTCCTCAAGCGATTTGTCAAACTTTAATAGACAACTCTACTCGCTTGAGACAAAGGGAAATTTCGCTTTGTTTGCCAAACAGCTTGTGTGGTTTCTTTCGCTCTTAACCCTCTGCGACTGACGTGGTATTGTGACAGACTCCATTGTACAATAAAAAGCGGTTTGCGCCGTTATTTAACTAACATCGATTCTTGCATTTTCGGTACCTTCTTATTACGTACTCATGCGTACATTTTTGTGAGAAAAGCGATCTAAGTAAGCGCACGCTTCGGCGTGAGTGAAAAAGTGTCTGCTGGCCAACCACGTCAGTATTTATGTTATATTTTCGTAGTGTATCCTAGGCAATACGTCAGTGAAATTGTTTTGATATGTTATATTTGCTTATAGTTTCCCTTTGATTGATTCCTTAAACATAAATCTAGGGTCTCACTTTTCTAAGATAACTTCATATTGATCTTTTAAAAGCCGTGACGAGCAGATACAACAGTGATTGGAGGAAGAAAGCGAGCATGAGCATTAGAATGAGTAAACACTATTATCCTATATACCAAAAAAAATAAAGCCATTCTTCTGATTTCTTCTTTTCACTCCAATCAAGAAATAGATCTACTACGATAGCAGATTACAACCATACAAAAAAAGGAGTAAACGAAGTTGACAAAAAGTGTTCAATATATTTATGTTGCCATAAACCCGTCGTTGGCCTATGGCAGTTTTCCAGACACTACTAGATATGATTTGTATTATATCAAATAAGTATCGATTGATAGTAAAATGCGGAGAAAAAATTTCATTTTCAACTTGGCAAAGGAATTGGGGTTAGATTACATGAATTTCCGGGTTACCAAGAGAACTGAGAATGGCGATCACCAGGATTCGCGGTAAAGATCTTCCCCCTCCTCAACCAACTATTCAATCTACTCCTCCAAGTGGAACAAATCTGTGCTCAATTTGTAACTCGATACTGTCGCTGTGATTGCTTCAAGCCAATTTGCCTACAGTGCTTCAAGCCGCTTTGTGAGACCTGCTAAAATAATAAGCAGCCATAGATATGATCTCTTTTTTTCTATGCTGATCAGTTTAAGTCTAACCTAAAATAATTGCAGAACTTTTGTTAAAAAAAATAATATGAATTAAGTTTTTGTTGTTTTTGTATAGGTATAAGTTTCTTAGAGCCAATGTGTGGCTTTTCAATAAATAAAGTTTAAAATGAATTGTGGGTTTTTAATTTAAAAAAAAGGGTAATAAATAGTAATTAAAACCCTTAAACTAAAAACAACATTAATAACCAATAAGTTTTCAAGGCGGAATTAGGTGAATATAGGCCGTCGAAATGGTGTCTGATGTACTACCACGTCAGTAGAATTGTGAAAATTAAGTCACGTCAGTCGCAGAGGGTTAATGAAATAGCGATGAGTCAACTGCTCTTCGTGCGAGAAAATTAGCGATTTGGAAAAAAATTCGGAACTAAAACCATGAAACCACCTTCAGTGATATACATACAAACATATACATATGCTGTTTCAAAATTTTACCTGACAACAATTACGTGGTTCAGTTTCATTGAACATTTGTTAGAATATTTTTGAAGAAAAAACATTAATTATATAAGAGATCCAAAACAATATACACGTGTTTAATTAGAGGTCTCTAAAAATATGATTGACTTATGTTGTTCTTGATTTATGTAAAGGGTGTTTTTTTTAGACGTGTGGTTTTCAATGACGTAGCACTTATTTCGGAGTTGGTCTTTTTGATTTTTACTCAGTTTGGTTTGCCATTTCATAATGAACAAATCGACCGACCATCAAGCGCTTCGTACGTTCGGTGAATGGGCCCAAAACGAGATGGCCACCGATCCCGATTTTTTGTTCAGCGATGAAGCTCACTTTTGGTTGAATGTGTACGTTAATAAACAAAATTGTCGCATTTGGAGTGATGATAATCCACGGTCATTGTTGAGAAGCCGTTACATCCTCAAAAAGTCACTGTTTGGTGTGCTCTATGGGCAGAGGGAATCATTGGTCCATGCTTCTTCAAAAATGAAGCCGGCTTTTTCGAGCCTGAATTGGAGGATGTTGATGGGGACGACTTTTGGTTCCAACAAGACGGCGTTACATAACATGCAGCCAACGAAACAATCAATTTATGTGAAGAGAATATTTGGCGCGTTATTGCGGTGGTCACTTGCCCGAAAGCATTTTTAAAACACAATGACAAACCCTTATCTTAATAACAAAGTTAAATTCTTGGCCATAGCATTAAATTATATGCGTTCTATTTCTTCTTAAAAATCACATGTCTATAAAAAACACAATGGGTTTTTAATACGTAACGTAATGCTTAAGACAAATTTTTAGATTAACTGAAAGTCCATTTAGTAAGGTTTATCTACCGCAATTTTGTGCAATAAAAAACCACCGATTTTCCTCTGTTCTGCATGGGTAATTATTAAAAATTATTTTTTTTTTTCCGAAAACGTAGTACCTACACCATTTAAAAAAACCAGCTGGATATATTACGCAGGCCCACTTCAACCTGTATGTGCATACATATGTTTTTTTAGAAGTACATAATCTAGTAGTATCTAAGCTTACAAGTCAGCATTGCATGTTTGTTTACTGGAGCTGACATTAGCCTCAGCCACTAATAAATCTTGCCCACTTGTGCGGCTAATGCCACTATTTGATTACAGCTTAAAAGCGCCGAGAAATCATCATTGTCGCGTACCATTAAAATAAACTCAAGTATTTATAAGAATTAACAAAGAATAAATCACAACAAAAAAGAGAAGAGGGAAAGTGAACAACGATAAACTTCCATATCTTCTACTTGTAGACATATAATAGAATGACTGAGAAGCTGCAAGCTCTCTTCATGCCCGGCATAAAGAGTAGTGGCGTGTGTCTTGCAACACGCATCTTTCACCCAATTACCAGCACCAACTGTCACCGAGCCAATGAATGATGATCGGATGTACGGAAATGACTGCGTGAATAGCTGTGGCCGTGACAGCTGACAAACCCCTCCCTCCCATTCCAAGCATAGAACGTACACTCGGCGTGCATTTTTTAAACTTGAAGTTATTTTTTTGTTGTTTGTTGGCAGCGCATTGCACGCATAAATAACACCGCGACGACGGCGAGTGTCATAAAACTTAAATGCCTGCTTTGGAGTTAATTTAGATGATCATTTTCACGCCACTCTCAGGCAATTTATGAAATAAACTTCAAGGTTTATAAGTTTCAAAGTATGTAAATACATACATATGTATGTACCACGCAGCGGCTATCAAAGCATTCCAAGTTGAGTACAAAACCATCTAGACTCGTCAATTATTAGCGCTATAGTACAGTGTTGCAATTCTGCTCCCATTTGAATTCTTGTGACAATGCACATATGCTTTTGTGCCACCAAAGCACTGAAGTAACTAAAGTATTTGTATACACTCGTAGATTAGCGAACAGGAACTCCGACGAGGATAAGCAACAGGCGAAGAAGATGTTTTGTGTGAAAATGCATTTCGACCGATGCAGTATAAAGAACGTACTCGGTAACCGGATCTAAAGAAGGCATTTATTGCGGTTGTTGCAGCTAGCGCTGAGAAATTTAACAAAAAAATTGATAAAACAATGGCCTTCCAATATGAAAATTATTTAAAAAGTTTCCACATATTCACTATGAACATTGCAGGTGTTTAGCTTGCCTAGGACCCAATATAGGTGTGAAATGTCATTTCATTGTTTTTCTTCTTTATTGTTTGATTAGATATCTCTCTTCAGTTTTCTATTGAGAAACGGCCCATTGTTTCCTGCCTACTGTGAGGTACTGGCAGAGCAAATGGACTACTGTATCTTTACTGCCATCGAGAGTTCAGCTTGGTGCCCGGGTATTGTAAGCATGTCCCATTTTAGCCACATATTCTTTAAGAGGCCAGTGTCTCGTGATCGTTGCCGTCAGTTGGTGGATTTTGTTTTTTGAAACCTCAACAGCTTTGTTTCACAGACCTAGACATTTTTCGACTTCAACCATAATTAGTGGCGTAGGTACAAATTGTGCGAACGGGACTGAAATTATTTCTGGATTGAATGCAGAAGAAGAATTGTGACGCTTCAAGATTGAGAGACGAAAACAAAGATAAGCTGATTGATGTGAAGAACAGATGCCAAAAACTTACTGATTTTTATCAAGATGACAGCGACATTCACGACGTTTTACTTCTATTGAGAAAAACAAACAAAATTTGTGAGAAAATCGGATGAATCTTTAATGGGATCGGAAGCATAGAAAAAGTTAGCGACATCTTTGAGAATATTGCTAACTTATACCTGTTTCAGTTGCAGTCTGTGAGTGGTCATTCAGTAAACTCAAACTGATTAAATCTTATTTGAGATCGACGATGAGTCAAATTATATTATAATTCTTTCATAAGAATGTGAAACTCTTCTTTTTTTAAATTAGCTTTTTATGCAATTCTAATAATCAACTTAAATAAAGTTTTCATCAAAATTTTAATAGCCTTTCATTAAATACATACACTAGTCAGAAAAAGTTTGCGTACATATAGACTGGGCATAAATCTGTTTAAAAAACGGATATAGAATAAAGTATTTCGAGCATTGAAATTCAGTTTTACTTTACATAAAGTTTTGAATCGAAAAAACAAAAAAAAAATTAATAGAGAAAGCCACGACTAACAGAAAACACTTCAGAAAAGGTTTGCGTACAAAAGTAATTAACAGTTTTTCTAATATCATAAAATGAAGGAAACTAATGATTAATAAGTGGTTGGGTATTCTTTATATATCAAAACTTCCGCTAACCGCTTTGGCATTGATTTTACCAGTTTTGCTGTCTCTTTGGAAGAAATTTTATTCCATTCTTCGAGAATGATCCTTTTTAAGTCGGGTTTGGACGAAACGTTGTGTTCCCGAATCCTGCGCTTCAATAAGTCCCACAAGTTCTCAATAGGATTTAGATCTAGGGATTGTGGAGGTGTATTTAATTGCTTTGGCGCATTATATGTATAACAATAATAGCTTGATTATCTCTGCTGTGAAAGGGAAACACATTTTTAAGGCCAATTTTTTGAGCACTTTGCTTTAAATTTGCCTTTATATTAGCAAGATACACTTTAGGCACAAGGTTTTCTTTATTTAAGCCTGTACATTGTTTTCTCCAAACCAATTTACGTCCTTTGATCCCAAATGTGCAAAATTTGTTTTCATCAGAAAATATCACCTTTTCCCATTGGCAAAGACGATTCGCTTCTATCTATTTAAAAGCGATATGTAAGGCGTCTTTTGTGCAACTCGACTATGAAATACCCCTTTTTTGAGAATTTTGCATGCAGTATTGCTGCAAATAGTCTTATTTAAACTTTCTTGTACATCTTTTGCTATTTGGGAGGACTTAAGTCGGGGATTTTGTTGAACTTCTTTAATAATGTACCGCTTTTCTCGGTCACTCAGCTTAGAAGGACGTCTAGAACGATTCTTAGTCACTGTGGAACCTCTTGATTTACAATTACAAATCACTCGATTTCCCGCAATGTTTTGCCATAGTTTAAAGATTATTTCCCTTTCACCGGAACTGGTTGTTTTCCTCTTACCAGCCATTTATCTAATACGCTGAATTTTTATCACAATTACCGTAAGTACAGTAATAACGTAAGAACAGTAATAACTTTTAGCAAAGTGTCTTAACTCCACATAAGTGTCTTAAATCGGGGTCTTAAAGTATAATAAATCTTCCGATGCACCTTAATTCCCATACATAAATATCCTATATACTCTCAATCAGCAGTCAGACGGAGTGTACAAACTAGCTCAACCTTGAGGTGTTGACAGCGCGACATACCAGTTTGACACGACAAACCTGCTGTTGAAATACACTAACAATAATGGGATATGCTATTTGACTGTTGTTGCTGTATACAAAAAAAAAGTGAGTGTCATAACAGAGTTTCAACTTGCGCTTCATATGAATTTTCTACAACGTGCATGATCAGATGGTCAGAAATGATTATGGATTGAGGAGAGTTCATGTTTGTATAAATAGATAGATAAGTATGTACATACATACATACATACATGCATACACACATTTACACGTATGTACATAATTTTAAATAAGCCGTGTGATATTCATTCTCTTCTAAGGGTGCGTGCAGAGTGGCCGCTTGTTGCCGAGCCGAGCCGACTGACGCTTATTGCGAGAACTTGTTCATGCGAGAAACAAGTTTGAGTGTGCATAGTGGATGCGAGAATCAGCGCTGATATTTTATCTATTATTTGTGTTTTATGTATGTTTGTATGCATTTGGGTTTGTTGTTCATTCGTGTTTGTGAAATTCAAGTGAAAAGATATGGATTCGTCAGATGATGAGTATTTAGCTACAAAGCCGGCCGAGAAAAAACTTCACTTATTAATTGTTCTACATTCATTTTAAATAAACCAAAACACACGACTGTATTCAAGAAAAGTTCAACAATAATGCCATTAAATGATGAATGACAGCATATAATTTTTGATTTCACTTTTTCCAAAGAATTTTATGTCCAAAACTAGCTTTTCGCAAAATAAACAATGTTTTCAGCGCTGAAATACGCTTTGGAACTGTTTTCTCGCATTCAATCAGCTTTGCGCTCTGACCAGCTCGGCGCCCACTATGACCTGTTCGCGCTTATTTGTACTAATTTGTATAGTACCAGTTTTCTCGCATTGGTTCTCGCAATAAGCGTCAGTCGGCTCGGCTCGGCAACAAGCGGCCACTCTGTACGCACCCTAAGGTATTATATATTTACATAAATTCATACATACATACATATGTGCAATAGGAATGACGCGTGTTCATCACACTGAATATAGGCTTTCATTTGTTGTGTTTTACTTTTTGAGAAATCCCTTACTCAATCTTCTTTCGAATCCAGATTTATAAAAAATCTGCCAGCAGCACCCAGGGGCGGACCCTGATGGGGGGAAAGAAACTAAGGGATAGCCCTTCCCCCTAGCGTGATACCTACTGTACACAGAAAGAACAATTGACCTCCTGAAGCCATCAGATGTCGTAACAACACCACTGGTTGCAACACTGAGCAATCGGAGAACTGATGTTGAAAACCCATGGCATTTTTTTTAAATGCTACACAGTTGGCCGAAAAATTGGATGGAGAAGTGAGAAAACCTCGATCTTGCGGTAACCAAAATCATCGGAACAATAATCCATTTCAAACCTGTGAAGAATACTATAAAGTTTTTGCATACCCTTAATCGAAATAGTCACAGAATATTTGAAGATCCGGTATTCTGAAAACGTCCTAAAACGTTTCAATCTCAGTTTGCTGTTACCCAAGCCCAACATCCACTTTGAAGCGAAACATATCGCCGAACTCATCAACAACTTGATAGAACCTGATTACGGTATCTTTTGCACTGTTATGAACAACAACAAAAACTGCGAGCACAATTACCACTTTGGCAACAACAATGGAAGCTGCAAATGGATTCCGGGACTCAGATGAAGTCAGCTATCGAAACACTGAAATACTGCGGCGAAGATATATATAGTTATATCCGACTATTCATACTTTACTTCGTGTACTCTGCACTTTACCAGCTATGAACGCTAGCGCTGAAAGGTCATTCTCGTTGAATTAAAACTTGGCTCAGAACAACTATGCTCCAGAAAAGATTAAACGATTTAGCTCCCCTGAACATAAATTATGACATTAAGGTGAAGCCCGAAGAAGTGATGGAAAGGTTTTTTTTCATTATGGGCAAACACCGCGCCAATTTCAATGTCTGAGTTAGATGTCCAACTGTATTAAAAATAAAACTTTTTTTGATCAACATAAAAACATCATTCGAATAAAATCATCATTTGAATTTCGTTATTCGAATATACATATATTAATTTTATTTAAATTTTTTCACTGCAAATTGTCCCACGATATAGAAATAATCTAATGACTTTTACTCAGTTTCAACTTTATCGATAGCCCGCGGGAAATTAATATGCTCAATGTCAGAGAGAGAGAGCGGTAAGGTCGCGGTCGATATAGAAAATTCTTTGGTGCATAGTTCTTATGTCATATGGTGTCGTTGAATTTAATAGAAAATAGTGTCAAACAACTATTTATACATGAATTTATGTATGGTGCTCAAGGATAATCTGTAAAAATCAGTATTATATTGATTGTGGATGGATATTACATACACATACGAAGAAAGAAATTGAAATTATAATACATAGAATCCAAACTTTTCCTGGTACAAAAGGTTTATTACTTTGGTGCAAAAAAATATAATTTAAGCCATTTGGATATGCTATAGTTTAACGCTTGATGCTTTTGGGTATAAACACAGAAATTGTTTTGCAAAATATACAAATATTCGGCAATCAGCTATTATTTAAACTTACACAGGTTAGGTTAAAAATGAGGGATACAAACGTTGTTATTCGTATAATCACGAAACTTTGTTAGAACGTTGTGACAGGTTGCCTATTTATAGAAGCCCTGAATAACGATTTTTATTCTGGTAAATTTTTGATTAATTAAAATATTTATAAAAACCATAGTAAGGAATTTTTTATATTTTCTACTGAACTTTTTCTGTTATTTTCATGAAGAATATTATTTTAAAATAAATTTCTCTGTGCAGAAATAAAAGTTTGCAAATTTAGTTTTTTGTTCGACAAGTGAATACGAAAATGCAGTCGAGTTTTAAAATTCAAAATTTGCCAAGTGTAAGACGATTCATTGAACACTCGCAATTCACTGTGTACTACCCACTGATGATTAACTTATGTTCAAAAAAGTTAAATTTTGAGCTTAGAAAGGAACTTTATATAATAAACAATATAATTTTCATAAATAATTAAAATTTTGTAGTTTTCTTAAAGAATATTAATCGTTTTCCAGTTGTTATTGCTAAAATAGCACGAGTAAACCGTTTTTATGGAGATATATACAAATTCATAACTTCTTCAATTTTTGAGCTAATCAGCTATTTAAATATTCAAAATACGCGCAATTGTCAGGGGTACTATCATGTTTTTTTTCCGGAATTTTAAAAGTTTTTTCAAAAAGTCTGAATTCTTCCGTGCACCCCTGAATTAAGTATATAACGAGGTAACTTACTTTTGTTATGTAATATAATAAAAAAGTGTTTTTTTTAATTAAAAGGAGCTTTTGTGTTGTTTTTTTTTTTAAGAAAGATTAAAATTGTTCTTATGTAAAACGTAAAATCGTTGAGTCAAGCACATCCGATTATCGAGGGTTACATATCTACTAGTTAAATTTATATTTCTGTTAATATAAAGTTCATTTTCAAAAAAAAAACCAAAGATGCAAGCCGAAGCATCAAACTATGCTATAACTTTAGTAAGTTTTATCGCTTAAACGTTACCCCATACCATTTATTAGAAGAAAAATATTTGTTCTTTGATCGTAAATGTTATTTCTTAACGTTTATTTTTTTCGTTGTTTAATAAAGTTAAACTTTTACGTTGATTAATTACTTTTATTTCTCAAAGCTAACTTTTTGTGTTAAACGTATGATAAACAAGTAAAAAAAGGCTTTATGGGAGCCATATGTTTTATTTATGCGATATTATTGATTTTAATTTATTTATTCGAAATTATTGATTTTAATTACTATAATAGTCCCAAAAATAATTAATAATTGTGCAAAATTTAAAGTCGTTAGCTGATTTAATGAAGGAGTGATGGCCCAAAATGAAATACCTGAACTATCAGTTGTATGGCAGCTATAAGTTATATTAAACCGATCTTGATGATTTTTATTGCTAAAATAGTTCTCATAATAGCTATTATTTGCGCCAAATTTCAAGACTTTAGATGCTTAAATGAAGGGTTTTTTGTGCAAAATGAAATCTCTGAACAATCGGTTGTATGGGAGCTATATGTTATAGTTCTTTGATCTATATGTTATGGAGAAAAATATAATATCTGAACAATAGGCTATTATACGTTATAGTCGTCCGATCTGCCTGGTTCCGAAAAATGTTTAATAAATTATTAAAAGGCACAGGTATGCTTTTTGATGGGACTTACTATTATCATTTCTGGTACTTACAAACATCGGACCAAAGTTAATATACCATTTCCATGAAAGGTAAACAAAAAATTAAGAGATAATATTCAATTAAAGAGAGTAAAATATACTAAAATTGTTATTCCTCGCTATGTTTACCCCTCACAACTTACTCCAATCAAGTGCGGCTGTTCTGCGACTTCTATTTGATATACTTTTTTTGGGTAAGGCTGGTTCATCTTTTCATAAATTTTATTTGTTTAGATGCTAGCTTAAGAATTACGTTTGAGGTCATGGGTTCGACTCGCGCGGAAGTCAAAATGAAAGAAGTCTGGGAGATGTGATGATTTCCGAAATAGTACTGTAACTTCTACCACTTTGAGCATTGTGGTTTTTTCTTTATAGTTTTTCCTAAAACTATTCGGACTTAACGCTCATAAACAATTAAAAATTAAATAGTTATGTATGTACATATATGGCCCAACAATAATAAATTACAACTTTTTATTTATGAACATTGTGTCACTTAACATACACACGAATAAAATAATTTGCAGAATCCGAATTACAGTTGTACATATGTACATAGTATGAACATAACATACTCTGCTCGTCACTTACACTCAATGCGAATACTTTAGTTTTAATTGTTGATTTGATTTAAATGCAGCATGTGTTGGCGCCTGGTCCAATCTGTTTGCATGACGACCTTCATAATCAGACGTACACGGTGTCTCAAAACTTACCATAAACTACGGCAAGTTTTGCTTGCTGATTTAATATAATTTGAAGTTTCTTTTTAACTCAAAAAGCATTCTAAGGCTTATCATTGTTTGCTTGCGACTTGTTGACTATGCATTTGCGATTACGTATAAATCTATTTTAGGAAAATAAAGGGTTTCTATTTCGCACAGTGGTATCCATGTACCAAGGGAAAGAACATGCGCCGCAAGACTTGTGTTTTTTCTTCATATTCCATAGACAACTCCCCAATCAGCAAAAAATCAACTCTACGCAGATGCCGTCACCATGGCATTGGCAATCGCAGTCGGTCGCATTAAAATAGCTACAATCCCAGCGCGAATACAACCGATCATTGGACGACGACGAATCAATGAGTGACTGTGTTATTGTTTACATGTTTATATGTACGTAAATATGAATATGTGATACTTTACTCGCTTGAGGCAATACATCGGCTGACTTCTTAAAATTGCCAAACGCATCACTTCTCCACAAATAATAAAGTTGCCGCAAATCTTTACGCTAATCTGAAAGAGGCGACTCAGCGAACTTCAACAACAACAAAAAAGGAAACTTTATTTTACTTGTGGTTACAATGTTGTGGAATACTCGTGTATCTTTCCTTCGGGGAACTCTGAATGAATGTTTTTATTTATAAACTGAGTGCAGAATTTTTTTATTTTATTCATAGGAATGAACAAGCTAAAGCGAACATACTCACGCACACAAACATATACATACATACATACATACATACTAGGCATGTCAATCCCGGGATCCCGGCCTTTTTTATTTCCCGAATATCCCGGCATTAGTATATTCAAAGCCCGGGATTGTTAAAAACAAATAATTTAATAGAAATTTACCATGATTTATATGTAACAATCATTGATAAAACATGAGCGGATATGTTACTCTTGAAGCTTAATATGTTCACAACATCGACTTTAATTTTATACTGAGCAAATACAAGTTAAGAAATCTACTTTGAGTAATAAATTTTTAAATAAACTCGTTTCAAAAATCAAACAACAGAGGGCAATCCTATCAGATGTGTTAATTTTTTCTTTAATCCGAATAATGTAAAAGATCTTAAATATGACTTTCTGAAGCTTCTAATTTTACTGCCGTTATAAAGGAGCTGGAGAATATCCTCCTTGAGTAGAAAATTAGCCTTACTATGAAAGCGATGTTAAAAACAATAACGAGGAGGTGGTTAAGGTAGATATGGCAGTAAGTCTAGAAGATACATTTCATCAAGTTTTAATGACCGAGTGTCCAACAATAGAATGACATACAATTTATTAGAAGGTTTGGTAAAAGAAATTTTTATAACAATAATTAAGCAAAAAAAACAGTTTTATTTTTGTTTAGAATACATAAAACTTGGTAAATTTTCAATTTTGAATAATAAAAATAAGAACCAGAATAAGGCTGTTAATATTGATATTTTCAGATTTCGAAAATTCCGGGATTAATAAAATGCCAAAAATTGACATCTCTAATACATATGTACATACATATGTACATGCTTATATGCTTATGAGTTTATACCGCAAAGTGTTGGCAATTCACTTGAGAATCCACACCCGGTGCCGATAAATTATATCATTTGAAAATAAATACAAGATGCCTACGTGTGATGTATTTACATACATACACATAAGAGTATAACTAATGAATAATTAGCTACTTAAGTAGATGTTGGCAATAATTATTAATAAAATCTCCAGAGGATGAGACACCCATATTTTGCTGTAAAAAATTGAGATCAAAACTATGTGAACGTATAGTATGGACATCGCACTTCTTGAGTGGATTATTTCTAATATGCTCTGTCATAGTGACACTAAACGTGACCATACTAAAAATTAAAAATATCTGCGTACGTAACTCATGATTTCTAAAAAGTAGTCAAAGCTTTGTTCGATGTATGAAGGTACGTTTTTAGTTCGAGGAACGGTAAATATATTTATCGGCTTTGAATAAGTTATCGTTGACCAAGCAAATCGAGTGTTGCCTAGTTATAGTGCCTTGCTAAGCAAGGGAAGTATGATCAAACCATACTAAAGAAGAGATAAAAATAAATTAAATAGGGACCATTGCTCAGGTAAATCCAAGTGGCACAGTTTCTTTAAACAAGACTCAAGGACTCAATTTGTATACAAATATTTATTTATTTTATTTATTTATTTATTTACTTAGTCTTTAGTTTAAAAAAACATTACAGACTATCAAGATTATAAAGTTTGTTTAGAACTATTAAAAATAATTTATAAACTAAAAAATGGAGTTCAAAAGATTCAAAAGAACCGATCTTGGGACTGAAAAGTCGATCGTAACAGCATTACTTATACAATTAAATTGTCGAGTGGCACGCGAAATCGGGGCATTGATGGCATACAGTGTTCTAGCATTATCACCATAAAATGGTAAAAATGTTCGAAGGGTTCGCTGGGGAACATTAAACCTAATATTTTCCAGCAAATAAGGGCAATCAACTACACCTTTAATAATATTGTAGGTGAAGGATAGGCTCAGTATAGATCTGCGACTTTCTAAAGATTTAAGATTTAATAGCATGGGGCGAGAATGATATGATAGTATCGGATCTACAAAGTTCAAAGATCGAAGGGCAAATTTAAAAAATATTTTTTGAACATGCTCAACCCTATTTAAGGTAAGCTGGTTATATGGCCTCCAGATTAAGACTGCATACTCGAGGTGCGACCGAACAAACGAAGTATACAATTATTTCAAGGTGTATGGATCTGAGAAATTCGAGGTATTGCGTCTCACGAAGCCTAACACAGAGTACGCCTTTGATATTATATGATTAAAGTTCAAAGAGAGCCGCGATTTCAAACACCAGAGGTAAAGATTATTAATATCAGCTTGGAGGCTGAGTGCATCAGCTGAGTTTTTTATTGCGGAGACAATTTTTAGATCATCTGCATACAGCAAAAATTTAGCAAAGCAACTAAAATGCTACCTTGCGGCACCCCTAAGAAGGGACAAAAGGGATGGAAGTCACACCATCAATAGAAACAACGCAACATCTATTAACCAAGCACTCAGACATTGTTGCCCATTGTACTTGAGGCCTGTAAAAAGGATAAACAGGATGAGGGAGAAGGGGTTGGTGGGGAGTCATAGGAGGTAATTACTCCTCTTATATTCCCTCTGCACGACACGATATTCGAACCAATCTTCTTCCTTCCGAGTTTTTGACGCTCGATTCAAAAGTTTCCTGGATTTTTTCTGAAGCCTGGTAAGTTCGGCGTTCCACCATGGGACCTCTTTTCCTTTCCTGCTTCTTCTCAGCGGGCATGATCCTCAAAACAACCAACCAAAGTACTCGTTACCTTGAGGGTCGCCTCTTCAATTGATTTTAAACTTTTGAGTTTAGGAAGATCTGGTATTCTCTCTTCTAGGAGCAACCCATATCTGTCCCAGTTCGCCTTTCGAGGATTCCGACCTTTTGGCATTTGACAAGTATCAGTACCTAGCCGGAACTCAATGAACCGATGATCAGAAAGCGATTCCTCACCCAAGACTATCCATCCTTTGATGTGATCCACCATGACTTTGTTGGTAAAGGTTAGATCAATCACTTCTTGTCTTCTGCTGGGGACAAAAGTAGGCTGGTTCCCTACGTTTTGTATAACCAGGCCAGAAGACAAAATGAAGTCCAATAGTTTGTTCCCACGAGGGTTACACTTCGTGCTACCCCACATAGTGTTCTGTAAGTTGGCGTCACAGCCCACTATCAGATCCATACAATTAGACTCGTCGTACTGCACGAAGTCCATGATCTCCTTCGATGGCGGTGGTATTATAGAATCGTCAGGTAGGTAAGCTGAGACTACAATTGCCTCGATCCGACGACCACCACAACAGCACATAATCTTTGCTGCGACGACATCTTGAGAGCACAACTCTCTAAGAAGCGTGCATTCAACCGAGCTGCGGTGCAATAATGCATGCACGCGGCTTGTCCGTCCCTCTGGATTGAAGGTCATTACCCCAAGAAATGCTTCCAAGTCCACAGATACGCCCACGGCATACCCATGGTTCCTGAATTAGGATTAATTGGGGGCTTGTATGCAGTTTCGCATGCCTGCTGCATAGAAGAGCAGTAGACGATTTGCTATGCTGCAGATTTATCTGGGTAAAAATAATATCCGACTCACCAAGTGGTAAAGCCATTAACTACTTCTTCCCTATTTTCCTTTCCTTATCCTGGGTACGGAAAGTAATCTTTCCCAGGTGTAGGTAAGGTGGTACCCGTATCTAGTTCGAAGAACTTCCAACGAGCTTGGGTCTATGTCTACCACCAGAAAAGAGCCTTCTCCATTACTATGCTTGGCTACGGTGACGTCAAACGCTTTGTATTCTAGAATTATTATATATAACATTTACACTCACATATATATTTATTTTATGTATTTATATATGTATGTATGTATATATATAAACAGATATGTATAGAAAGTACTCACAACCGGTTTTACTAGCAATTTTAATGAAATAAAAATACTTTTTTCGTCAGTTTTCATATTGTATTTATAATTTTAAAAAAATTTAATTTGTTTTGCACTTCATATACATACATACAAATACATAAATATATAGTCCCAGCCAACAATTGAAAGAAGTATTCTCAAAACGGCAAGTCCTCGACTATTCCAAACAAAACGTTGATGTTATTTTCTTTTCCATAAATCGAACCACAACATAATTGAAAAAACACTCATCTGGCAGTAGAAAAAAACCAATCGACTTCTATTAAAAATATCAGAATAACGAACAAGAGAAGATTTTCTGCGGTCAAAAATGTTTGTGGGGTATACTTACATTCATTTGTTTGTATGTGTATGTGCTCTAGAAATTCGACGCTTTGAGTACTCATTGTTTTGATCAAAAGAGCTGATGTCAATCAACGGAACAATAAATGGATATTGATTAAATTAGAATGGAAGGAAATAAAATATTCGCTAGAAGAAGATCTAATGGAAAGAATCGATTTTTTTTTTACTTTATTCCATACAATTTCGTTGGTTTATATGTACATATGCATGTAAAAATGACAACATACGCTCGCCTCACTTCAAAAATTGACACTTCGATGACGTTTTTGTTTGGTGTGCTGTCAAATTGATGACCTAGACGTGCGCTGAATGATTTAGAAATTCGAATGGTTTTAATAGCTGGCGGCACAAAAGAATATTATACATAAAATCAAAATCACGATTTGTATTTGTATTAGTTTTGTAAAGACGAGCATAGAATTAATTTTATTAACCAGACAAAGTGTGCTGTTGAGACAGTGTAATAAATCGAAACTGGAAAGCAGATAAATAAATATTACTACAAATTACAACTCCGCGTGGCGTTACTTCCGTACTTCCTGAGCTCTTATCCACGCCATGCATTCCTTTCGTTTACGAGAGTCCGTTTGCTTGAATGCACTTACTTAAAAACTCATGAAGGTACATACAGTGCCGTAAAGAAAGTATTTGCACATTCCATTCACAAGGTATGTGAAAAATTGTATTTTCAAATAAATACAAAAACAAAAATATTATAACAATTCTGAGTAAATTTGATAAAAATACGTTTTAATAAAAAATTGGTGAAACGCAGTGAAACGTCGTGACATACTTTGTACATAGAAGAGAGTATATACAAATAGAAACCGAAACTAAAATATACAAAAATTGCGGAAACTATAAAGTAAAAATACCGTTATGTGGGATGTGGGCGTGGTTGGGATCCGATTTCAAAAGTTTTCATTGTTTAAAAGTGCTCTAAATATCAATTTTCACCCGTTTTTTATTTATTTATTTTTTATTTATTTATTAATTTAAGTTAACTTAGTCTACAGATGTAATTATTCTTACAGACTATGGCTTATTATAATAGTTTATTACATGTATGTATGTATGTACAATATACGAGTATGTAAATTATTTAGAAATTTCGAATTTCCGACTGTTAAAGCTTGCAGTCAAGTAATTACCGCCTTGAATAGTAAGATGACATACCATTAAGGGTAGCAATGTTGACGCCAGTAGGGACGTCAGTTAGGGACCAGAAAGGGTACGGATAGTGTTGCCAGTAGGAGCGGCCTAAGAGGTATCAATAGGGATACCGCTGATGGTGGTGCCTGTACGGGCACTATAAGTCCAATTATTTTAATTATTCAAATCCTTCTTCATTCAGTCTACAAATTTAGTTTCTTACAGACTACTAACGTCTCTAGTTGAATATTGTGAACAAATTACTCTTAAATTTATCCATACTTAAGTTAAAATCAATAACACTAGAATGAATGAATTGGATAATTCAATGCATCTAGCAATTGGTTCATTTCTGGCATAGTTCGTAGAATGCAACTCACCAACCAACAGCCTATTGTTTCATAAGTTACGTGGTGGATCATATAAGATGAGCAAATTTATAAACCCATTGATTACTTTATAAATAAATACAATGGAGAAGTAATATATTTTTTCATTCAAAGACTGGAGACCCAGCAATATATACTGAAATAACGAAGTTTTTGCATTTTTGAAAAATAGCGTTATATGGGAGGTAGGCGTGGTTATCGTTCGATTTCACTCATTTTAAATAGCAACATAACTTGGACAAAGAGCAATTTACATACCAAGTTTCATTAAGATACCTCAATTTTTACTCAAGTGCACGAACGAACAGACAGACGCACGGACAGACAGTCAGATATATGTATGTATGTCTATATATGTATATCTCGATTCCTTTTGGCTGTTACAAAAAACCGTTACGCGAACAAAAATAATATATACCCTTGTGTACATTGTAAATTGTCTGTGCCAATACTTTTTCACTTAACTGTACGTACATATACATACATACATACATATATACGGGTATATGCTTGTAGTTTTATAGTTTTCGCCATCAATAACAATGTCCATACATACATACACACATAATCGTACATATGCGCATAGTTCAAGTTATTGAAGGTTCAATGGCATCACGTTTCCCTAATGCTACATAAACTGTTGATGGACGTTTGTACATACATATTTGTAATAACGAAATAAAACAGGAAAATAGGCGTGGTTCGGCACAATGCCGTCGCATTACATGGTGACAATGCGAAAGCGGTCAAAAAGCACGACAACAACATAAAAATTTAGATAACTGTCGGTAATAAAAAGTTAGGGCAACGTAATGGGTGCAGTCGCCCGCTGGCAGGTAAATAAAATCGCAACAGGACTGCAATTTCAGTGGGGGCTACGGGTATTGTGCAAGGCGAATGAATATGCATATTGCAATGGTAATATTTTTTTATTTCTATGCAATTCTGCATACTCTCGTACACACATACAGATGCTCGTATGTTGTTGCGCAAAACTAAAAAACTAAAGCAATTAATGCATTCTATAAAAATGGAATGTACGTAGTAAAAAGTGGTTTGGCAGCTGCTCAATAAACACAACACAATTCACCAATACAGGGTGATATATGCAAATCGAAAGAAAAATATGTTTAATCATATCCCAGCAGAAATATTTTAACTGATTCTTTTGCGTTTAAAAAAAGCTTTATTGCACCCTGTGATATTTACCCGACATCTCCACAGAAAATAGTTCATGTTCTAACATTCGTCATTTTGATTTGAAAGTAAGTATGAGAAATATATTGCCAATTTTTATATGTATGTGGGCAGTTTAATGTCTTCACATAAGAATTTCTAAGATGGCGTCAAACAAGTAAATTCGCTATAATTAAGCGCAAATATAAACTCAGTTTTTGCTTCTGAATGAAAATATCTTCGATGTTGACTCCACGAAATTTACAGCAAAATAAAAAATTAGCTGTCAATGTAATAAAGTGACAGCTTATTCCAGGCAATAGATGACAAACTCTGACATATATTGCTGACATGGAGACTTTTTCTTGTGAAGACGTGCCCTTATACGATTACGCCGGAAATTAATAATTTCAAGCAAATCATAAATGTTTGAAACATTTTTTGTTATGCTCTTTATATTAGTAGCAAGTGCAAAATAATGCAGGTTTATATCAAAAAAATTTGTCTGTAGTGAGTCACGATTTTTATTGATTTCGTCGCCTACTTTGTTTTTCTAGAGGTGGCACAAAGCATTGAAAGCCGAAGTGTGGGAGGGGGAGCGGCCTATTGCCCTTTTATGAATTCTGCAGCGTTGTTCCGCTTGACGCAGTTCAGTAAGGATTATGTTCGCCATATTGCAAACAACGGAGCAATTTTCTTTTGATTCAAGCATCGTATCTACAAGGTTTTCAACAGTAAGTGGTTAACCCACCCTCATGCTCGAGTCCTACCTTTCGGTTGTAAACCACGGACAGATCGAAAAACAATGTTCGGCGTCTTCAACAACTTGATTTGCACAGTTTTGATCCCCCAATTTTGATTCTGATTACTTCACGTGCTTTACTGCTACTTATTAACACTGCCTCTGTTTTTTTTTTGGCTAACTGGGGGCCAACATCTTCCAGCCATGTTTGAACTCGTTTAATTGTTAGATTTCGTGGCTTAATATTTGTTCGCCTAGTGTAAATAAAGTTTTGTGCAAAGATAAGTTCTGAACCATTGAAGACTAGTTCAGATCTATTTCGGTACTAGTTCGGGTTCATTTCAGGAACGGTTCACATAATATTTAAGGACCATTTCGGGAAAAATTCAGCCATTTTTGATGCTTGTTTTGGAACGTTCGCGACTATTTCAGGACTGGTTCGAGATTAAACCAGAATCTGTTCAGCACAATTTCAAGAAAATTTGTAAACCGCCTTCTGATTTCGGAGCAAGTTTACGACCTAACCAGAACCAATTTATTTTATTTAATTGTATTTAATTTAGAAAATATAACATTTCTTAGAAACTAAAATGAAAAACATGAAATTTCAAATACCTTATGAAGATGTTTACCAAATCATTTAATAATACTCGTATTTTGAAATAATACTTCGTTGAAGTATAGTTCGGCTTAAGCTTTTTCATGAAATATTGAAATTAATTATTTCAATTAGAGATGGACAGTCAGTCGAACCACGTATCAAACCAAAAACAAAAGTGAGAGAGAGAATAGTTTTTCTACGAGGTTAAGATTTAAGATTGATAAGCATTCACCTACTACGGATACGACGGAATAAGTTCAGAGAAATCCAAGGACCGCAAAGCCAGATGTACAAATATTTTTTTAATTCTGTCAACCCATTCCAATTTAGAACGGACTAGTGATGTTCATAATAATTTAATAGTTTACGGATCAGAATAATTTGAGCTAAAACGTCAAATGAAGAGACATTTGATCTGCCTGGCCATGCTGACTAACTGTAACTAAACGACAACAAAAAACAGAAAGTAAGCTTTGTCTTTGAAAATTTGCTCAAGCAATTTTGGAACCGTAAATAGCTTTCAAATCAGTCTATAATTGTTCTAATTTCCAGTTTTGAATATAGGGTTAATAAAAGTAGTCTTTTAGGCAACTATGCACTCCCCCAGTTTAAGGGACTTCTAAAATAACAGTGTACGAGGTTAGGCAAATACAGGAATGTTTTTAAAGAGATAAAATGTTGGTCCATCAACATCATTTTGTGATGAAGACTTGAGTTGCCGAATACATTCAAATACATCAAAAAGCGCCGACGGTAACGACCCAAAGTTAAATGGCGAGTTATTTTTGGCTTGACAGTCTTGGATCAAATTTAAATCTGATTAAAAATTGGAACGAAAGAAGTCTGCCGTCTCTTGAAATGGAATACCTGACCATGATTTCATAGACTTGACAAAAAGCCAGAAAGCTTTTGGTTAAATTCGATGAAAAATATAAGTTCGCGTTATATCCCTACACAAAGAATAAAATTCACTAGCATAATACAAATATTTGTCTCTATGAACGGCTGTATATGAAAACATATGTACATTTAAAAAATATCTTATTTCTAAGGTTTTTAAGTTTTTTTAATTCTTTGTATAGGGAACTCTGTAACTACGCTTCTTGATAACATAAATAATTTTCACACAAATATCGTTTATTTTGTGACTCAAAATATGAAATCAATTGGGAACTTCAACACCGATAAATAATGATCCCATTACATTAACAAAAGGAAAAACTAATAGTTTCGTTATCAGCAAAAGCCGCACTGAACTTGTGTAATTCTAAATTTAGGAAACGGAACATGGTATAGACCGGGAGTGGAGAGAGGGTCAAGGCATTCATGTATTGAAAAGACCCTGTTATCGTTAATGAAAACTATATCCAAAATTATTAAAAGAATAGTTATATCGGAAGGTATTGATTTGAAGAAGTCCACAGATTTCAGATATACTGTTAACGTTTGTCGGATTGGGTTATATGCTATCATTTATGGGACTAGTTCAGGAAATAATCATGCCATATGTATTTCCGAAGTGGTTCAACCTGTTCCGCAAAATTGAATAAAATTAAAAGAAATTATCGTTTAATTTGTGTATAATCTTACATATCGTCGCCACTGCGGTAAAAGCTGCTAAACCCTGTTAGTAAAATTTTACAGTAGACAACAAGAAAATTTCAAATTTCGAATATAATCATTTGCACTATCCGTTGATCTTCCAATAAATATTTTTTTTTTTTGTAAAAAATTTTCAAGTCATACAAAAAAATTTAAATTTTGTATATTTAGCAGCATTTAGTTTCGGTCATTTGTAACGATTCTAGGTATTAAAAAAATATTATTTTTGGTTTTTCAAACTGAATAGCGTAGAAAATGGGTCTGGCGGTGAAAGGGGGGCTGGCAAATTTAAAAATTACACTACTCTATTTTTTTTAAATGCACAAAATGATCAAATAAAAAAAAAAGTTTCACATATTTTATATTGTATACCAATGTTTATAGTTTACTGAAGTTTTGTTTTAAAATTCACCATTCTCCGGCACTTTCTAATAATATTCATATACCCTGCATACATACATATGCACATACATACACACTTAAGTACATACTTGTTGCGCACGTGAGCCATGTCGAATTGCTGCTGCGCGACTTGCTACTATACAGTGAATGTTCGGCGTCATATTTTTGCCTGAGTTAAGGTCAATGGGGCGGAGCAGCGGGGCTTTTATCGACTCAACGGCTGAGCGGTGGTGTGACTCATTTGCAACACAACACTGCACTTTAATCATGCACACAAACACACACATCCCCACGTTGAAACCTGTATTCAATGTAATACCCGCAACATACACTTGGATTGCTTTTGCATGAAAATCGAAAAGTCCTCAACAGAAAGAACACTCAAATCCACATCTACGACGTGCCGGAGCATTACCGACAAATCAACGAAATATTTTGTGCGGTATCCGCGACAATGCAATAATGCATTTGTTGCACGAACCGACACATTGGAGATAGTGAGTGGCTAAGACTTTGTACATACAGAGTTAGCTGGCTGAGTGGTAGGAAAATGGTGCTGGTCAACGCACAGCCGGAGCAGTGACGCCGTCGGGAGTCGTGCGCTTTGTTGCCCATAGAAATCACCGTCACTAATTCCCTTTTCCTTACCCCACAGTGCAAAGCGTTACTCCTCATTGGGCTATTCAAGTTTGGCGTTCTATGTCGAGTGCCAAGGGCCACTTTTGGGCGGAATGACCTGATCGCACAACTGAAACGATTTTCGTGATTGTTGTTTGTCTCGTTTGTGTATATATATGTGTTGTTGGCGTATACATATGTCTATAAACATAAACACCCTGTCGGAAAAAAGAGGTGAGTTTGAAAAATAAAAAATCGTAAAAAACAAATAATTAAAAAAAGTTGTAGTGAAAAATAGCTGGAAATAAACACATTTAATTGCAGTTAAAAACAAGTTAAAAAAAAGCTGTCTTCGGCTATGCCAAAGGTTTTATACCTTTCATGAATATAACAATTGTATGGGAGCCATATTTTTTATTTATTAGATATTAATAATTTTGATTGCTAAAATAGTACCAGTATTAATTAATATTTTTTGGAAAATTTTAAGTTTTTAGCTGATTTTAATGAAGCAGTTTTGGCCCAAAATTAAATTTTTAAAATATCCGTTGTATGGCAGCTAAATGTTCTATTTATCCGATCTTAATGGTTTTCGCTGGTATAACAGTTCTCATAATAAATATTATTTGTGCAAAATTTCATGACTATAGCTGCTTAAATTGAGGAGTTTTGTGCTAAATGAAATATCTGAACAATCATTTGTATGGGAGCTATATGTTAAATATTTTTGATCTATATAATTTTCAATGCTTCAATAGAGCTTAGAATAGCGGACCTTCTAGCAAAATTTTAAAACTCCGGCTGCTTAATTGAAGGTGTTATGACGTAAAATATTATATCTGAACAATCGGCTCCTTTATTGGTTATAGTCACCTGACTGCCAAGTTTCATTAAAATATCACAAAAACTGAGGGACTTGTTTGCGTTCAAACAGACGGACAGACGGATAGGCAGACGGACAGGGCTAAATCGACTCAGCTCATTATACTGATCATTTCGGCATACTTTTTGATGGGTCTAACTCTTATCGTTCTGGTACTTACAAACTTCAGACCAAAGTTAATATACCATTTCCATGAAAGGTATAAAAAGTCAGTTGGACGTTCTTTCAGTCAAATATATGTGAAATATATATGAAAGTGGTTGAAATCAAATGGATAGTCGAATAATTGACTTGCTCCTAAAACACTGCCATGTTAATAAAGTTAGTTGGTTACAAGGAAAAAGGAAGAATTTAAACGACTTGTAGTTGAAAAAAAAAGTTGTTTTAAAATTTGTTTTAAAGTATGTACTTTGATTTCCGACAGAGTATACATATATATGTATGTATGTATGTGTGTCGGTCATTCGCCTGCTGTCGTTTAAAAAAGTGACAATGAAATCTTTTGTTCGCGCAACATATTTTTACTATTGTTGGCAGGTAATAATAGGCTTGTTTAGGTACTTAATTTCATATCTAATTTTCATGTTCTACTCAATTTGCGTTTTTTTTTCTTTCTTTTTATTTGAAGGTGACCTCAACATCAACTGTAGTAGCAACCACCTTCGATTAAACGATATTTCTGAAAAATGCAAAAACTTGGAGAAAAATGCTTCAAACATTTTTAGTTGAGGTAGATCCACGTACGTGTGAAACAAGTAGGCACCTTACGCTGGTCGATAATTGTCTCTTTATCGTTTTTTTTACAGATGAACCTCCACAATTTTTGTCTCTTAATGATCGGGACGTTTGTTTTCATATGTGTGTACGAGCATGCAAGAAATTGCGAAATAGTGACAGTAAAAATACTCTCTAAAAATGGTTATTCTGTTCGGGGGTTAAATTTGTTTATATAGCGAGCCGCTTGCTTCAAGACAGACGCCCGCTTGCAGCCGAACCTCCTGGTAAACAGACGCTGCGGACTTTAGTGGACCCTTAAACCGAATATCGGCACATTATCGACTGGACTCAAACAACGCTGTTGACAGTTATAACTTTGAAAAAGTAGAGGAATTTGTTCACTTAGGAACCAGCATTAATATCAATAATTATGTCAGCATCGAAATCCATAGGAGGATCACTCTTGCTAACAAGTGCTACTTCAGACTGAGTAGGCAACTGAGTAGTTAAGTCCTCTCTCGACGGACCACACTCTATAATTTTTCCATTATGCCCGTCCTATTGTATGGCGCAGAAGCATGGGCGATGAATATATCTTCAGTGTCGTTTTCGTACTTGTTTTCATTTAAAGTTGATTGAAATTATGTACATATATATTGTTTTCTACATACATACAAATACTATGGTAGGAAGGTGTCGCCGTAACTGATATTCAGTGACACTGTTACTCCATTAGTTATAGGCCCGTTGTGATACCACCAACTAATCGTTCACTCCCTCTTGCTGAACCATCTGGAATTCTTGACGAATCTCGTCAAGTACCTTGGGTCTATATCACCTAATTCTCCGAGGTCACCAAAAAGAGAATCGCCTGGAAAACGTAGCCTACTTTCGGTAGCGATGGATCTTCATAATTTTTACAGCTTCTGCAGTATCTGTAGAAGGATACCCCGAGATGCCCCGCGAGATTACCTATGAGCGCCAATTACCTGGGATATATCATCCCATTTTAAGGAATACAGACTACACGACCGCTTACAATCCCATCTGGTCCTAGTCTGCCTAGAGATCTTGCTTGCTTGTTCCCATCCTCGCAAGTTCATCCGTTATACGGTTTCCTTCGATATCCACGTGGCCTGGGACCCAAATGAGATTATGCCTGTTCTGCTTAGCCATCTCCTGTAGAGATCGGCGGCAGTCCCGTATAATATTTGATTAAATCGCATGAAAAACACTACAGTGGTCCGTCAACCGAAAGGAACAGCTCAGAGATAGATTCCGCGAGAAAACCCCTCCTCCCACTGTGCCTTTCAGTTTCGAGCCATCTGTAAGGACCGTGAGATTTCCAGGTGGCGTATAGAAATTTTTTTACCACTCCTCCCTACTTACCTAGGATTTTCATTATGAAGTTTCTGTAGTATCGACGCAGCGATCTGTGTGTTCTGGAAGAAAGCTATAATCGTTCAGTATGCAGGAGTGTCCACTATAAAATATTTTTTATTCTATTTTAAATATTTTACTTTTATAACTTTATTAAATCTATCCAGAAAATTAATTATAAAAAATCAATTGAAAAATACTGAAAGACAAATTTATGTATGAAAATAAAAATATTAAAACAAGTTAAAATTAATAAAGTGGATATATGTATTGTAAACCCTACATCCACGTATATCAGACTGCCATTGATATGGCTCTCTTAACCGAAACGCGTCAACATCCGCCACTTACTGACCCACTGAGTATAATGGTAGAAAGTCCATAAAGACATTTAAGGCGCCTTTTGGTGTTGTTCGTAACGCTCCGGTAATGCAGATCACACTGGACCTTTGCACTTTGCTAAGTAGTTTAAGATAAGCAGCTCTGCTCAAGGCAGGCCAACATACAATAAATTCATAGAGGAGAATCGACTTAACTACAGCTGTAAAGATCCAGCAGCATATGCTTGGATTGAGACCCCATCTCTTTCCGATTGCCCTCTTATAAGAATAAAGAGCCACAGAAACCTTCTGATGTCGCTGGACAATGTTATCCCTCCAGATTAGCTTCATGTCAAAGGTGACGCCAAGGAAGTTGACTTGATTCTTTAGATTCAATGATATATGTAGCTATATTTTCAATAAATTGCACTCGTCTTCAGGACGATATTCTACAAATCTTGAAACTTGAGTTTATATGGTTTTTTGCATAGTTTCAGTTTAATTATATTTTATAAAATTCTGACGTACATGGTTTTTATTAGAGGATGAACTTTATTATTAATATTAGAAATTAAGCATAAATAAATTATATACTTAAAATTTGTCAAAATGTTTCGGTTTGGACCTAATTGCGCATTTCCTATTTGTTCATAAATAGTCGAGGGATGGGCAAATGAAAATAATATATCGATATATGTATATCGTATCGAATTTTTTCTTATTTGGCAGTTTTATTAGTTTTATTTATTATTAAAATACATACTCAAGTAACTACCATATAAAGGAGTAAAGATATGTTAGATTCGTATTATAATCAAATAGTTTATGCGATGGTATTTTTTTTAAATTTTCATAAAGCCAGAATAAGTCGGATATGAACATCAGAAATACACTTTCTTTGATGTACTCCCCTGTTAACATGGTTCTATTATCCGGTACAGCTGAATTAACAGCAGCAGCAAGCCTTTCGGAGGATACTGAGGAAGCTGGAATAGTTTAATTGATTTTAGTTAAATATTTTAAAGAAATTTCAGTGAGAACAGGTGTGATATGACGAAAATTCACCCAAAACTCTATTGGCTTCAATTCTTTTTTTGTGTTCACACGCACAGTTACGTTCAAAGCAAATTAAATTTAGCTTTTAGAAAACTTAAAAATTATCGAATTTGATACAAATTTGATATTCAGAAATAAATATCGAATATCGATTCATCGAGATTAAATTGAAAAAATATCGATAATTCGATATTTTTTGCCCAACCCTAAAATAGTCTTCTATATTTGTTACTCAAATGCAGTGTGAACGCATTGATACATTAAAGAAAACGTTATCTGTTTCTATATGAATTGCTCATTTCTTATCAGTCACCCAAATAATTATGCTTTCAAACATAAATATTTATACGCACATACATATGTATGTATGTAACAACATCGCTACAAAAAGTGATGAGTATACAAAAGATAAGATATAAATTTCGTTCAAATTGTACTGAAGGAAAACTGTAAATAATGCAACTTTACATTAAATCAATCCAAAAATAGATGTGTGGGGAAAAAGAACAGTCGGAATTTAAATACTGCTATGATTTTTTTACATATGTTCATACATACATATATCTAAAAAACCATAAAAAGTTATAATTAAAAAATTCACCTGACTGCCAAGTTTCATTAAAATATCACAAAAACTGAGGGACTTGTTTGCGTTCAAACAGACGGACAGACGGATAGGCAGACGGACAGGGCTAAATCGACTCAGCTCATTATACTGATCATTTCGGCATACTTTTTGATGGGTCTAACTCTTATCGTTCTGGTACTTACAAACTTCAGACCAAAGTTAATATACCATTTCCATGAAAGGTATAAAAAGTCAGTTGGACGTTCTTTCAGTCAAATATATGTGAAATATATATGAAAGTGGTTGAAATCAAATGGATAGTCGAATAATTGACTTGCTCCTAAAACACTGCCATGTTAATAAAGTTAGTTGGTTACAAGGAAAAAGGAAGAATTTAAACGACTTGTAGTTGAAAAAAAAAGTTGTTTTAAAATTTGTTTTAAAGTATGTACTTTGATTTCCGACAGAGTATACATATATATGTATGTATGTATGTGTGTCGGTCATTCGCCTGCTGTCGTTTAAAAAAGTGACAATGAAATCTTTTGTTCGCGCAACATATTTTTACTATTGTTGGCAGGTAATAATAGGCTTGTTTAGGTACTTAATTTCATATCTAATTTTCATGTTCTACTCAATTTGCGTTTTTTTTTCTTTCTTTTTATTTGAAGGTGACCTCAACATCAACTGTAGTAGCAACCACCTTCGATTAAACGATATTTCTGAAAAATGCAAAAACTTGGAGAAAAATGCTTCAAACATTTTTAGTTGAGGTAGATCCACGTACGTGTGAAACAAGTAGGCACCTTACGCTGGTCGATAATTGTCTCTTTATCGTTTTTTTTACAGATGAACCTCCACAATTTTTGTCTCTTAATGATCGGGACGTTTGTTTTCATATGTGTGTACGAGCATGCAAGAAATTGCGAAATAGTGACAGTAAAAATACTCTCTAAAAATGGTTATTCTGTTCGGGGGTTAAATTTGTTTATATAGCGAGCCGCTTGCTTCAAGACAGACGCCCGCTTGCAGCCGAACCTCCTGGTAAACAGACGCTGCGGACTTTAGTGGACCCTTAAACCGAATATCGGCACATTATCGACTGGACTCAAACAACGCTGTTGACAGTTATAACTTTGAAAAAGTAGAGGAATTTGTTCACTTAGGAACCAGCATTAATATCAATAATTATGTCAGCATCGAAATCCATAGGAGGATCACTCTTGCTAACAAGTGCTACTTCAGACTGAGTAGGCAACTGAGTAGTTAAGTCCTCTCTCGACGGACCACACTCTATAATTTTTCCATTATGCCCGTCCTATTGTATGGCGCAGAAGCATGGGCGATGAATATATCTTCAGTGTCGTTTTCGTACTTGTTTTCATTTAAAGTTGATTGAAATTATGTACATATATATTGTTTTCTACATACATACAAATACTATGGTAGGAAGGTGTCGCCGTAACTGATATTCAGTGACACTGTTACTCCATTAGTTATAGGCCCGTTGTGATACCACCAACTAATCGTTCACTCCCTCTTGCTGAACCATCTGGAATTCTTGACGAATCTCGTCAAGTACCTTGGGTCTATATCACCTAATTCTCCGAGGTCACCAAAAAGAGAATCGCCTGGAAAACGTAGCCTACTTTCGGTAGCGATGGATCTTCATAATTTTTACAGCTTCTGCAGTATCTGTAGAAGGATACCCCGAGATGCCCCGCGAGATTACCTATGAGCGCCAATTACCTGGGATATATCATCCCATTTTAAGGAATACAGACTACACGACCGCTTACAATCCCATCTGGTCCTAGTCTGCCTAGAGATCTTGCTTGCTTGTTCCCATCCTCGCAAGTTCATCCGTTATACGGTTTCCTTCGATATCCACGTGGCCTGGGACCCAAATGAGATTATGCCTGTTCTGCTTAGCCATCTCCTGTAGAGATCGGCGGCAGTCCCGTATAATATTTGATTAAATCGCATGAAAAACACTACAGTGGTCCGTCAACCGAAAGGAACAGCTCAGAGATAGATTCCGCGAGAAAACCCCTCCTCCCACTGTGCCTTTCAGTTTCGAGCCATCTGTAAGGACCGTGAGATTTCCAGGTGGCGTATAGAAATTTTTTTACCACTCCTCCCTACTTACCTAGGATTTTCATTATGAAGTTTCTGTAGTATCGACGCAGCGATCTGTGTGTTCTGGAAGAAAGCTATAATCGTTCAGTATGCAGGAGTGTCCACTATAAAATATTTTTTATTCTATTTTAAATATTTTACTTTTATAACTTTATTAAATCTATCCAGAAAATTAATTATAAAAAATCAATTGAAAAATACTGAAAGACAAATTTATGTATGAAAATAAAAATATTAAAACAAGTTAAAATTAATAAAGTGGATATATGTATTGTAAACCCTACATCCACGTATATCAGACTGCCATTGATATGGCTCTCTTAACCGAAACGCGTCAACATCCGCCACTTACTGACCCACTGAGTATAATGGTAGAAAGTCCATAAAGACATTTAAGGCGCCTTTTGGTGTTGTTCGTAACGCTCCGGTAATGCAGATCACACTGGACCTTTGCACTTTGCTAAGTAGTTTAAGATAAGCAGCTCTGCTCAAGGCAGGCCAACATACAATAAATTCATAGAGGAGAATCGACTTAACTACAGCTGTAAAGATCCAGCAGCATATGCTTGGATTGAGACCCCATCTCTTTCCGATTGCCCTCTTATAAGAATAAAGAGCCACAGAAACCTTCTGATGTCGCTGGACAATGTTATCCCTCCAGATTAGCTTCATGTCAAAGGTGACGCCAAGGAAGTTGACTTGATTCTTTAGATTCAATGATACATATATGTAGCTATATTTTCAATAAATTGCACTCGTCTTCAGGACGATATTCTACAAATCTTGAAACTTGAGTTTATATGGTTTTTTGCATAGTTTCAGTTTAATTATATTTTATAAAATTCTGACGTACATGGTTTTTATTAGAGGATGAACTTTATTATTAATATTAGAAATTAAGCATAAATAAATTATATACTTAAAATTTGTCAAAATGTTTCGGTTTGGACCTAATTGCGCATTTCCTATTTGTTCATAAATAGTCGAGGGATGGGCAAATGAAAATAATATATCGATATATGTATATCGTATCGAATTTTTTCTTATTTGGCAGTTTTATTAGTTTTATTTATTATTAAAATACATACTCAAGTAACTACCATATAAAGGAGTAAAGATATGTTAGATTCGTATTATAATCAAATAGTTTATGCGATGGTATTTTTTTTAAATTTTCATAAAGCCAGAATAAGTCGGATATGAACATCAGAAATACACTTTCTTTGATGTACTCCCCTGTTAACATGGTTCTATTATCCGGTACAGCTGAATTAACAGCAGCAGCAAGCCTTTCGGAGGATACTGAGGAAGCTGGAATAGTTTAATTGATTTTAGTTAAATATTTTAAAGAAATTTCAGTGAGAACAGGTGTGATATGACGAAAATTCACCCAAAACTCTATTGGCTTCAATTCTTTTTTTGTGTTCACACGCACAGTTACGTTCAAAGCAAATTAAATTTAGCTTTTAGAAAACTTAAAAATTATCGAATTTGATACAAATTTGATATTCAGAAATAAATATCGAATATCGATTCATCGAGATTAAATTGAAAAAATATCGATAA
This sequence comes from Philophylla caesio, assembly GCA_963971545.1. Classification (NCBI taxonomy): domain Eukaryota; kingdom Metazoa; phylum Arthropoda; class Insecta; order Diptera; family Tephritidae; genus Philophylla; species Philophylla caesio. The sequence goes on from OZ020606.1 coordinate 76,011,819, forward strand.
TTCGATATCGATAATTCGATATTTTTTGCCCAACCCTAAAATAGTCTTCTTAGGGCCAGTTTTTCAGTGCAAGTTGAACTCTGTTTGTCGTTTAAACTAAGTTTAAACTCAGTACGCTGTTTTTCAGTCAACTTTAAACGGAGTTTAAACTAAGTTTAAACGGCCGATTGTGCTCGGTTAAGCTTAGTTTAACTTATCAGCTGTGTGCTGACTACTTCGTTTTGATGCAAACTATTTTATTGAGCGCAAGGAAACTTAATTTAAATTTAAACTGAGTTTAACTAAACTTAGTTTAAACTGAGTTTAAACCAGCACTGAAAAACTGGCCCTTACAAAACAATACGCTTTTACTTCGGCTTAAATATTTTTCCTATCAAGTTCTACAATACAATATGATTTTAAGAAATTTTCAAACAATTTCTTATATTTATATGTTGTTAAGGAAGCCAACTTAAAATAAATCGTTTTAGATTATTAACTTGTGTACAAAAAATCAAAATAAATGTGTTCAAAGTAAAACTTGCTGCAGTCATAAAAGTTTTTTTTTGTCAAACAAAGACGACAAAATTATATTTGTTACTCAAATGCAGTGTGAACGCATTGATACATTAAAGAAAACGTTATCTGTTTCTATATGAATTGCTCATTTCTTATCAGTCACCCAAATAATTATGCTTTCAAACATAAATATTTATACGCACATACATATGTATGTATGTAACAACATCGCTACAAAAAGTGATGAGTATACAAAAGATAAGATATAAATTTCGTTCAAATTGTACTGAAGGAAAACTGTAAATAATGCAACTTTACATTAAATCAATCCAAAAATAGATGTGTGGGGAAAAAGAACAGTCGGAATTTAAATACTGCTATGATTTTTTTACATATGTTCATACATACATATATCTAAAAAACCATAAAAAGTTATAATTAAAAAATTGCTAAAAAAAAAACAATTGATATTATCCTCTGAATATCCCTGAAGAGAATTCATGATTTTCAAAGAATCATTACAATTTATGGAATAATTTGTTTTTTTTTTTCATTTAGGACAATGCGTGGAAAATTTTTAATAACAGTATTATGGCGAAGGCTTCATAATTTATCGGTTGCAAGGGAGGTCGTGTTGAATTACTCCGACCTTCAGGACTCACTGCTAACATTTTACTTCTGTAACCGAAAAAAGTGCAAAAAAAAGCCGTCTGAATACTTAATTTAAATAAGTAGTTTAGTGCCATGCTCCCAAACAGACATGGCTAGATCGACTCAGCTCCTCATCCTAAGGGGATATCCATGATACAAATATTTTTAGAGGTTGTTTCACTTTTAATTTTTGGACAGAAACAGTGTTCGACGGCAGACGCCCAATATTGCCACTTCTTTGAAATATGCATTGGAAATTTTATTTTTAATTTTATTGTATTTAAAACACAAATTGCGTAAATTTTACATGTTTATGTATGTTCATATTTTTCCATAATTGGATGTCAATTTCTCAAAAAGGGACAATATATTTTTTCCCAAGCCTCGAAAAAATTACTTGTTCACGAAAATCTTAAAGTATTTAATTGTTTTTGTTTATTTTTAATTACCTTTGAATTTATGAAGGATTTTTTTCAGTAAAATTTTGTCGTATTTTATATTTAGCAACAGTTTTCTAGGAAATGAAATGACAAAATGTCATACAAATTATACTCAATATATCACAAACTAAATAAGATATCAAAAAACAAATTACCCATCTGAAACGGCTTTATAAATGAAGAGTAACTGCATTATTAACTTTATTTGCAATACAACATTTAATTATCAGTGCGACAATATTAAACAATTTTACAGAATTTCCGACTAAATTTTTGAGATCTTAAAAGGAACATTTGACAATATTTTCCAATTGTTTAAAGCACGTAATTTATATTCTTTTTGGTTGTTGTGGTTTCCGACAGGGTAATTATACGCTGTATTTTGGAACGAATTTCCGTCATCCCTTGTCAAGTTTGGTTTGGAGACAAACCGGTTTCGGCGTTGTGCCATCTTCAGTGTAATTTTTCGTTCGGCGATTTGGACATTTTCTGTTTTTAGCAAATTTGTCAAAATGATAAAATAAAAGTACGGTAAATATGCTCTCAACTAAAAGCAATACCCTCTCAGATTTTTTTTTTCCCTTTTACTTTCAGTATCGTAGTAAGTGGGGGGTTTTAGGGGTTGTATAGCTCTATGTTAGGGGTTATGTTATGAAGTTGTGTAAATAAATATGTAGCAAAATATAAATTAAGATTAATTAGCATTATAATTATGCATTTTACTAATATTTCATTTTACAGAAGTAAACATTTTGTAAAAGGGAGAATTATAGAGGAGAATTATTAATTCACCCTTTTACAATATGTTGGCATGAAGAAGTAAACATTTTGTAAAAGGGAAAATTAGATTTAAAAATTTTTAAAGAACTAACCTTTTTCCCTTTTACAGAAGTTGACAAGAAGTTTTTTGCATTTTTGGGCGATTTGACATTTGGGTGATTAGACATTTGGGCGATCTGTCATTTGGGCGATCTGTCATTTGGGCAATTAGACATATGTCTAATCGCCCAACTTTTTGGGCGATCTGTCATTTAGGAAATTAGACATTATTTCCAATCGCCCAACTTTTTGGGCGATCTGTCATTTGGGCTATTTTCGGTTTTGGGCGATTAGGTTTTGGGCGATCTGACGCACAGCCCCCTTTCGCATGCATAGTACATACTAGGAATGCCAATCACGGGATCCCAGTCTTTTTAACTCCCGGATATCCCGGGATTACTCAAAACAATTATTAAATTAATTAATTAATTAATTAATTAATTAATGGCTATTAAACATTTAAATTTTCAAATTTGTTTAACATAATTATCTGCCTTGTTTTATATGTTTTACTAGAGGAAATAAAAAGGAAGAAACTACTTTGAGGCAAGGCTCAAGCACGGAGGACAATTCCGTCAGATGTGTGCACTTATTAATTAAACTGAATATCTTATATGATTTTAAATATGAGTTTTCTGAAGCTTCCATTTTTTCTGCCATTAGGAAGGAGCTGGGGAATATTCTCCTTGATGCAGAAAAATGGCTTAAAGCGATCTTAATAACACTAACGACGAGGTGTTAACGGTGGATAAGGCAGTGAGTCCCAAAGATTAATTGCATCTAAAGGTTTGATAAAATAAATTAATGGTTTTTGTAATGGGGCCGATTAAGGCTTTTATTTTACATAAAGCATTTCGTCGACAATATAATCCAGTGTTTCTCTACTGCAGGTTTTATTTGCTACAAATTTAAGTCCAGGATAGGGTAACACACTTAATACCTTAATTTTTTTAGATCGCAATTTGATCAAACTAAGGAATAAATTTGACTCGCTTAAAATGGAATCGGTTTTGTATTTAATTTTTATGTGATGTATTGCTTTTATTACTAATTGTACTGTATCATATTGCATGTTAAATATTTAATAATGATCTCACACTGTCAATAAAAATAATTTTACTGTCTATGCTCTTGCTGCGGTACCAAATATGTACATATTTGTTCTGGAAGTATACATTTCTTTGTATGTTTGTGAAGTTTTATGTTTTTTTTTTTATTCAAAAGACCAACAAAGACATACATAAATTACAACAAATTATTCTTCTTTGTTATATCAATGTTATGTTCAATGCTACTATTAGACGTCTTACATTTTTTGACAAATAGACATCCCGGGGGGTTTTGTTTTCAGATCTCAAAAATCCAGGGATCAATAAAATGCCAAAAACTTACATCCCTAGTACATACATACATATGTAGGCGTATATGTATTTTTCAATACACATATATGTAGATATTTCTAGAATTATGTTCAATGTGTACTAATTGCTAATTTAAAAATACACAACAAAGTTGCGTGAGTAACTATTCGAAGGCCTTCTTTAACTCTAATGAACAATTAAATTTAAAAAATATCCAAACTCCATGTCAATCAAATAAAAAAATTTAGGAGGCGCCCACAGAACAGGCCAGAAGTGGGGAGAGAAAAGGGAGACAGTTCGGCAACTTTAATTTGACCTGTAGGGTGCTGACGACGTAGCCCCAGAAAGTTTTTGAAATTTGTTTCAGCAAAATCCTGCAAGGCTTATTTAGATTAAATAAAATTATACACAATTTTAAAATTTTGAATTTTCAGTTAATGAAATAGTAACTGAATAAAATATATATTTGAAAAAAATTCACTAAAAAAACTACAGAAAAAAGAATCAAAACGTAATAACCGTAAGTTTTAAAGATGATAATGTGATGTGATTCCTACTATAACTCGAATTCAAGCTTGTTTTTTCTGCTACTTTTTGGCAATTTTAGAAACATATGGTTTTTATAATTGAGAACCTACCTCTTCCTTAAAATTTCAAGCATAACACATTATTAAAACTTTTGGCGAACAAACCCATCTTGTGTCAATCTGCTCCTGGCTGGTTATTGAAAACTTATTCGCTAGCTTGTGCTCGAAACACCATCCACTAGTGTTAGTAATTAGTCGAGATAATTGTTTTATTATTACCGTTTTGCCATATAAATAGACTCATAGCTAACTACTGTTCGAGTATGTATGTATGTATGTATACTAATGTACATACATACATATGTACATATGTATTTCAGTATGACTGTCTATCGCTATAACATCTAATTTTTCGCTGCGGTGAATATTTGCCATTGCTTCGTAAGTGAGCAACATTTCAGCGTCGGTGCAATCATCACTCCAGATCGTCATTGTCATTATCACCATTTCTATGATTTGCCATAAAGATGTAAAAAGACGCTGGTTAACCAGTAAACCAAAAGCACGCGAGTAGGGGTAAGAACGGGAAACTTTTTTTTAGTCATATTCTATACTACTATCCCATTGAAATAGTCCCAAACAGTTGTCGAAACAATCCAAAAACTTTCCCAGAAGGATTCTGATATAGTCCGTAACGATCCCGCAATTATACCGGGGAAGTGCCGAACTTAAACTTATCACGAAATTGCGCTGAAGTTGATCTGAATAGGTCACGAAATTATCCCCTTCTAGTCCCGAAAAAAAAATTATTTGAGCAAGTCCCGAAATGATCCCTAAATGGTCCTGAAATAGCACTGAACTATTACATTCATGCTTGTTTTTGCACGCAAGAAGGAGTTGTGATGGATTAACGCTAATTTTGAACATAGCAGTAACGATTTGCAAAAACACCTGCACCTAAAACTTGATCGATATTATCATATACATATAAAATACTTATATATTGTCAGTAACCCATATGCGCAATGTGTAAAAATTCAGCAACTGAAATTTTTTTTTTAAATCAGCTGACATTTTTACATTCGATTACTTGGTTTCTCTATTCATTTTTTATATATGTACATACATATCTGTCCTGTAATGTTTGCTGACTTCACTTGTCGATACTGCCAATTAAAAGAAAGTTGTTAAATCTTTCGTAAATTTCTTAGTTGCTTAAACTCATTTCTTCTTTTAGTTTTAGGCTTATAAATTTAATTAAGCTTTTTTCAGATTGACGGACTCACGTGTGTTAAACTGTACAAAGAAAAATATCGTCAATATCTTTTGCGGTAAACGTTGATTTCACGCGCAATCCCAAGTAAATGGCAAACAAATATTTTGACATCAAAAACTTCAGAAGGTAATATTTTCTAAAATCGTTGTTAGTAATCTCGCCAGTTGGCGCTAAGTGGAAGGTGGGTTCAACTTTTCAACATTCAAAGTCAATTAGCTAGTTTAATTTGAAAATTTCTACTTGAGTTTATGTAATATTGCAATATCACTAACATAACACATAACTGTGTATTTATACCCTACACTGGTGTTAATTAATTCACTACTGTCATTTGCCATAAACGTCAGACTATGTGCTTGTGCGACTAAATATGTACGCACCAGTTAATGTATGAACGTAGAAACATAAATACACACAAATGCATATCGTTTAATTTTGTTTTTATTTTCCCACATTTAATGCTTGGAGACGCAAAATGTCAATGTTACGATATCACGCGGTGCGACTAATGAGAATGCGCAGGCGTGAAGTGAAGTTCATTCTACAAAAAAAACACGCTTTGTGCCGCTTGAGAGAAAATATCTGCACACTGACCTGAAGTGTTGAGGTAATTAAATAAAAGTTTATTGAAGGTCTTAAATCTTTATATGTTTTAGACCACATACATAGATAGATCTTACATAGCGTCGGTCTTCTGAAAACACAAATTTCGGTTAGAAAACTTATATGGCTGTTGAAGGTTCGAATAACATTGACTTGGTCGAGCTGAGTAAAGTGTAGGTATTCACTTGCCTCCAAGCTATTGGTATACGATTTTAAATCCACTCAAGATTCTATCCAAACTTTCTTTCAATTCTTTTATTTGAAAACTTTAATGGGTGGCTAATTTGTGCTGTAAGCCATGACGAATGATGTAAATTGCAAGCATTTGCCACAAACCCAGCAAAGCCCCGCTTGCAGTTATTTTCTCGATAAAGAAAATTTGTTGTTGTCGACATTTGAGTACGAAAACCCCCCCGTTCCTCAGCTACTTGCTATTCAATCCACCTCTTAGGGTTCTTTTGCTGGAACATTGTATTTACTTGTGAAAAGTATCAGATCATTTTTTTATGCGTTAATAAATTTAAATATTAAATAGGGTTTCAAATAAGGTTTCCCGATTGGATTTTTCTCCTTTTTTGGCACTGAAGGTTAACCGCCAAAATCTCAGAGATTGAAGAAAATGTATGACCAATCTATTTGTGCATATATAAAATTTGTATGAAAACAAAATTATATTTTCGAAAAAGCCCTGAATGCGTTTTACGAAGGCAGTTGAAGAACCAAGTGCAGAAGGACTTGTCTAAACTGTCGTAATTTTAAAAAAATTTCATTAAAAAAATATTTCATTACCTAACAAAAATTATATACAAAGTTTATAATAATTCAACAAACTTCCATAAAATTTGCATAGAACAATGTGCAAGTTTCATGTGGTTTTCCCATTTTTTTTTACAATTGGTCAGTTTATTCTATCACATATATTTTTTAAAAAGTTTTAAAATTGTGCAAACATGATTTTTCAGCTAATTGATTTTTTTTTTATTAATAAATGTATGAAACATTTTACTTAAAAAAAAATTATAAATCTCTTATTCTTTGCCTATAAAAAAGTACATATTATTTTTTTTTGTAGAGAACTAATATTTTGCGAGCTATGAATTGATAAAAAATTGGCTTACGTCGAGACAGCGTACATTTTTAAAGTTGCATAACTTTTAAAATAAACAATTTTTTTGCTCTATATTGCGTTTCAGAAATTTTGGGAATGCCTCTTATTTTATTAATTCATTTAAAATTAATTGTATTTTATGTTACACGCAAATACTTAAAAAATAGAATGGAACACTCATAAAGCATCTTAACAGAGTAAATGCATTCCCTTCCGCAATGAAATATCAAAGTACTGTGTCATGTGATAACGAGATTATTGCCAATCTATTTGCCCAGTTCTTTAAATCTAACTACACCACACAATTTAAATATAACTGTATTTCCTATCCATACAAGCTGAGCCCCAATAACTCTATTAATATTCCAGTCATATCATCAGATGATGTTTTTCATTATTTAATATCTTTAAAAGAATCATTCAAGTACGGCCCTGATATGATCCCGACATGTTTCCTAAAAAAATGTGCAAAGCACCTGTACCTGCCATTATCGAACTTGTTTAATTTGTCCCTCCAGCAAGGAGTTTTTCCGTCAATATGGAAACAGTCTTACATAATCCCCCTTCATAAATCTGGAAGCAGGTCTTCTATTGAAAACTATCGTGGTATAGCTAAACTCTCTTCTATCCCGAAGTTGTTTGAAGCTATTGTTACCAATCAAATGACTTATCCGATTTCCTCAATAATAGCAAATTGCCAACATGGCTTCTGTAAGGGCAAATCGACCATTACAAATTTACTTGAATTTACCACCCATGTTTCAAATGGGTTTAGGGAATGCATTGACACTGATGTTATATATACCGATTTTAGTAAAGCATTTGACAAAGTATGTCACTCTTTACTCATCCGTAAACTAGATCTGCTTGGTTTTCAACCTGGTATCCTCTGTTGGATGTCTTCTTATCTCTCCGGTAGGACGCAAAAGGTAGTTTTTAAAAATTTTCATTCTGGGATCATCGATGTTTCCTCGGGAGTTCCTCAGGGCAGCCACCTCGGACCGATTCTGTTCCTGCTATTCATAAACGACATTTCTACAGTAGTAAAGTATTCTAAAATATTGATGTACGCGGATGATGTTAAACTTTTTAAGACTTATGCCTCGGCTGAAGAAAGATCCTTGCTACAGCAAGATTTGGACAGCATAGTCAATTGGTGCAGCATTAATTATATGCCGCTTAACCTTAACAAATGTAAATTCATGTGCTTTTCTCGACGAACCATTCAGCCGGCCTCCTACAAAATAAATAACTACGTCCTAGAACATGTAAACAGTTTTGTTGACCTGGGTGTTGGTATGGATTGTAAACTCAATTTTAATTTTCATATTAGTTCCACAGTGAATAAAGCAAGGGGTGTACTGGCTTTTGTAAAGCGTTGGTCAAAGGAATTCCGCGACCCGTATATAACTAAAACACTTTTTACTTCATTAGTAAGACCAATACTGGAGTATGGTTCCATAGTTTGGAATCCTCGTTATCAGGTCCACTCAGACCAACTAGAGTCAATACAAAAACAATTCTTACTTTTTGCTTTGAGAAATTTTCGATGGGATTCGCCATACAATCTTCCCCCTTACACTAGTCGTTTAAAACTTATTAATCTTCCTACTCTTTCGAGTCGCAGAGAAATGTTAGGTATAATATTTCTGGTAAAATTAGTCAATGGATGGATCTCAAGTCCATTTCTTCTAGAGCAAATTAATTTTAATGTACCCTCCCGTGCAACGAGAAACTTTAAACCACTTTTCTTGAAACTATGCAGAACTAACTTTGAGTTGAATGAACCGTTTCGGGGTTTATGCCAAGACTTTAACAATCATTCCAGCACCTTTGATGTATCGGACTCACTTTTTATAATTAAAAGAACTATTCTATCCTCTCTTAATAACAGCTAACGATCCAATTTTCTTACTTTGCATTTCTCTAACTTTGTATTCGGCTGATGAATTCTTATTCTGTAGCTGAGCAGCTTGGGATCTCGACGCTTAACAAACTTTCTTCTGTCACGACTCGGCACCTAAGATTTGTATATTTAAAAAACATCCGTACGTTATGCGGATTGGGCCCCTCGTGCCGGTTGGGCGGGAAAGTGGGTTTCCGTTGGGTTATATATAAATATAAATAAATAAACACTACTTAAATTTGTTTTAATGTACATACGTGTAAAAGTTTAACAAAGAAATGTAAATAAAATACAATTAGGGAATACACAAGGTGTCGTAAAAGGATAAAATTATAAAATTTTGCATAAACTCAAAATTAATTCAATTAAGGAATTGAATTAACACAACTTTGAATTTTTAAAACTTTATGATTTTACGACATTACGACGCTTTAGGACACCTTGTATTCACCCTTTATATTCAAGAAAAATTATATTTTTATTCGATTTCGGGGTCTGACCATCTGGAAAGGTCATTGTACTGGCCGAAGTGATTTTTAATCAGTATAAAGCTATTCATGAATGAATTAAATACACATCCATACATACATATGTATATACAAATATATATATTAGGATGTATGTATCTATGTATGTACATATGTATGTGCATACATATGTGCTCTCCACACTGCTACCCTGCAAAAAGCATTGGTCCTATAACACAAAATCAGTGGTATAAAGATAGATATAAACATCTACTTTTTATCTAGACCAATGTGACTAGATGTGGGCATGTACCCTGCAAAAAGCATAGAATGACGAGTAAATACTCTGATATTCACTTGTTATGTTAATGAGAACAAAAAAAAACAAAGGCTGCAAGTGAACACGTGTTGTTTTGAATTGTGAGTGTTGAACAAAAATTTATAAAAATTTAAGTGTAATTGCTATAATTAATATAATTTAATTAAAATAATCAATAAAAAATGAGTTATTCTAAAAGGCACATGAGAAGATTAGTGAAGAGGAAGCGTGATGAATATAATAATAATATAATAAGGACGCAGATATGAGGAATTTGAGCAAACTCTTCCCTATAAAAACCATTGAAGAAATAGAAAGCGTCAAAAACGCCATAAATGAGGTGAACATCAATGAATATGTAAGTTTAATAATTGAATTATTGTAAATTCCACTAATAATTATGAATTAACATTTCAGATTAACGCAATAAAACACTTATTAAAGGGGGATCCTGAAAAGCACTTTGAGGAAATTATCTCCAGATCTATGTGCAACGAAGTCAATATAGGCGGCGTCCATGGAAAGATTTGCCTCAAAAAATATACTTCCTTGTATGATGCGATTATAAGTACGTATATAAATTGATTTTTGTTTAAATATATTCTTCAATTTCTTTTATTTTTAATAACAGGTGGACTGTCGGCGACGTCAGAAAAGCCTGATAAGCAACTATCGAAATGCCTCCACATTGTTAAAAAAAGGCTGTATAGATTGACCACAGTTATGAACTAAAAATCGGAAATAACTAATAAAATTAACACTATTGACTTTTTTGTCTAGTTTTAGTATAAAAACAGATTTTTTTTTACTGAATATGTGATTATTTTGTTTTAATTTTTGAAATCATTATCTGAGGAATTTTATTTTTTATTTTTGAAATCGTTTTTATAAATTATACTTAGTTTTAAGAAGAGAAGACTTTAAATGTTTAAATTAAACGAAATGTGATAAAAAAAATCAAAAACCATATAGGTATATATATAAAAATATAAAAAAAAAACCAGCAATTTTCATTTTTAGAAAAATATATATTGCAGACCAAAGTAGATAGGTATTATGCAGTCCGATTGGTCTATGCATAAGACAGTCAAATGCATAGACCAAAGTAAATAGCTTTTATGCAGGTCGATTGGTCTATCAATGAGACTGGCGTATGCATAGACCAATCGGACTGCATAATACCTATCTACTTTGGTCTGCAATATATATATGTATACCAGAATAGGCACTATTTGTACAGTCTATTTGGTCTAGCATCTGACTGTATTATGCATAGACCAAACCGTCTATCTTTGGTCTGGACGGCATAAATGGTAGAATAGTAGACCAAGCCTAGGACATGCTCCGTGTAAATTGGTCCTATGATTTTACATGAGATTGGTCTAGACTTGGTCCGGTAGTAAGTCAACGAAAGACTCTCTTTTATACAGTCTTAGACCGGACTCACTTTTTGCAGGGTAGTGTATAAACACATATTCTTAAGGCTTTAATTCTTGTTATAAGAAAAGTAATATGCATAAATATTTATGTTAATTTAATATTTAATATAATTTATGCAGGCAGAGCTTTAAACCTTTGTACATATGCATGTACATATGTTTGTATATACATATATCCATAATATTTGTACCTACCTACCTACCTGCATAGTTAAAGTCAAACGTCAGCTTTGAAATTGCACAGAAAGCCCCTATGAATAGATATACGCTCCAACTGTCTAGCTACGTAGCAAAAGGCCAAGAGTAAGTGGCAGCTTTTTAAAATCCGTTGTTAAGCCAAGTTAAATTTGCTGTGTTGGCTGTGGCTTTTAGGGGAATGCAAAACTAGTTTCAAACATGCATTCAGGTTTACAAACGAACAAAAACAACAATTAGCTTAGTGAGTGGAGATACCATCGCATGCAATCAAACACGAGTATTCACAAGTATGCACATTAAAAACAAAATAAATTGACTTGCTGACGTATGCAGATGCAAGGGGATTTATGTATGTACATATGTACATATGTAAGTATGGTACATGCAGACATACATATGTACATATGCATGGGAGCAAAAGCAAATTAAAAAAATTATAATAAAGTTTGGCGGATCGCAACGGTCAGAATTGTCCACCACGATTTGCGAGTGCGCAACTTCATAAGCGACGCAAGGCAATTGAAGCGATGTGCACACACACACATGCATATAACAACATACAAACATATACATATGTATATTACTCCGCCGAGGAGGTCAGAATTATGTCAGTTTTATTAATTAGAATGCGTGAAAGTAATTAAAAATGCGTTACAAAATCGTGAAGCTGATCATTACTTTTTTTATTAATCAAAAACAACATATTTCAGATGTAAGGAAATAATAAAAAAATATGAAAATTACGCTTTTAAAGTAGATTACTCCTTAAACGATTCTTTAAATTTTTACCATTAGTGATATTTCCAGCCGCATCTTTGGTAAATAGAATGAGTTGACACATATAATGTTAGTTTTACTACTTTTACCTGCCCTACAAATAAATAAGTTTTTTTTTTATATGTATATAAGTAAGTACGTCGTTTATATGTTCATATACGCATACATACACATACATACATGCAGACATACTACCCGTGAGATTATTTACAAACAAATGCAAATGAGGCGCCCGCCTCCCGGAAAGAGTTACTTGCATTCATATACTCGTATGTACATACATACATACGTGTGTATGAATTTTCAAGTTGAACATAGTGAAATCGCAATATTCCTAAGAGAAACCCAAAACAATAGAAATAATTTACACACATACTTCAGATAAATAAAAAACATTCACTTGTTAAATAACATATTAGTAGTGAAAACGATCTGTGCATGCATTGGTGAAATCCACTAATTTGAATAAAATAGTATTAGAAAAATTCAAAAATTATTAATTTAAGTACACTAATTTAAAAAAAATTAAGCATTTTCCAGATTTTTGTAAAAATCGCATAACTCAAACGTTACCACTTCAAGTTTGAAACTTGAGTTGATGTTTTGCTCATTTAGTAATCAAAAACTAGAGAAAAACGGATTTATAGTTTTTAATATACACATAATATATTCACCCTCGAGCCGAAGGCCCTGGCAGCCAGTGCTGATTTCTTACAAGTGCATCAGTTATTTATAATAAGCTCTCTTTTAGATAAATAAATAAATTAAAAAATATTCACCCTTATTGGGAGTTTGGCCCGAAAAAAATTCACCCGAAATGTTTTCATTCGCACGGATTGAATACGCCTATTGCGAATTTCGCCCGAAATAAATTTCGCTTCGATTTTTCGCTGAAGGTGGATACTATAAAGGTGTAGGTAACAGCTGAAATTTGGCTGGCGCAATCGTCCTTTAGTCAGATCCTGTCAGATGTTGTAATACGTCCTACGCTGGAAGACATACCGTTTTTGGCCAGTCCAAGCCTATTTTGCGTAAAAAGTTTATTTCCATTTAAGTCCGTTCGGACTTATTTTTTATTGCATGCACCAAACTAATCAGCATCATCCTAAGCTGCTTTCAAAACTCAACTACATTTTTCTTGTTTCCTCTTAAAATATCATACATTTTACCTAATAGTATCTCACTTTGAACTGTGTTAACTGTTTGTTCTTGGAATTGGCGATTATATGTACATATATACAAAAATTTAAATAAAATTACTTACATTTTCAATCTGTGAAAGTTTTTCGCCTCTAAATTAAATACTGAACAAATTCAATTAATCCGCCAACTATTTCCGCTCGAAATTAGTGTTGCGTTATTGAACTTACCTCGGTTACGGACAACAACTCGACTACGTTTTCTTGCCCTCCTCTGAAAATCGGAAAGTTTCTTTTCCGTCCCAAAACCATTCTCCCCACTTCTGGCAAGTTCTTTAGAACTTCTCTATCTTTTAAGTGGATTCTTTAAAATACATATGTACATATGTGTATTTCATAATAATACATTTATGTATGCAATATTAATTCTATATTTTTGATCCGACCTATTTTTTCAACTGTGCAGCATTTTTAACTGCTCCTCCTATTCCGTTAAGAGCTTTTGCCCGTTCCTCCCACTTCTTGGCTTTCAAATTTGCGCCATTAACCGACTCAAATCTATAACAGACAAAATTCAATTTTTACGTAAGAAATTTTGCTTATATCTGAAAATATATATATCACTCGTATCATTGGTGAAGTCGTTATTATTTTTGTTCGCTACAAAACTTAAAATAACAATCAGAATCTAAAACTTACCGGGTAAAATGCTGTGAGTTTGTTTGAGCCAAAATTTAAAACAATTTTGACAGTTAAAACTCATTCCCACACTTACTGAATCGCAAAATACCAGTGCACGCACACTTGAAAACTCACAATTATGGAATCCGGCGCCTGGGTACTAACCCGACATCTCCACAGAAAATAGCCGATGTCCTAAAATAGATGTCAGAAAATATATTGCCAATGGAGACCGCTTATTTCTTCGTGTCAGCCATTTATGTCAGCGTTTATGCCTTGGCATCTATTGTATGAAATAAGCTGTCACTTCGTTACTTTGACAGCTAAATTTCGTGGGGTCAACAACGAAGATATTTTATTCAGAAGCAAAAACTGAGTTGTTTTCTATTGCATGTAATAATGTTTACGTATTTGGGAGGAAAGAAAACATATATCTTGTATTATTTTCAGCATATGTGCGCTTTATTAAACGAACTTACTTGTTTGACGCCATCTTACAAATGTTTATGTCAAGACATCAAACTGCCCACACATAAAAATTGACAAAACATTTTTAATTTTTTCCTGCCCAAATGACAGATTTTAGAAAATCAGCTATTTTCTGTGGAGATGTCGGGTAAGCCTAAATAGTGAGTTACAATTGCTGTACTATCGATAGTCAATAAAACCCATCGAATGTTTCTTAAAGTGAAAACTATCGATACTATCGCTAGTGCCATCCAATGTTTTTCTTCTTTAATAAGTTTGACATTTTAGTGGACACTCTTACGCAAACAATTTTTTGAGAAATTCTTCGTGACGAATAAAATCATCCCAGGAGAAAACTGTCAACAGCAAAATTCCAATGAAAGTTTGAAATGAATAACATTGCTAAAGTGTTCCTTTGAAGACATTTAAATAAAAAATCTTCAGTAAAGGCAAAGTTTGCCATGTTACTTGTCGGTTTAATTATTCTTAATTAAAATTTTTGAAATTTAAAATTATCAATTACAAATTTACAAAAAGCTAATTGCTCAACAAAATTAAATGTCGCTTTGCGCTCTCAATTTCTCTTATTTGTTCGATTTTCGCGTTACTATAAGTAAAATTAATACGTACATACCTGGTTTTAATCTACTTTCTAGACTTTCATTTATTTTTTATTAAGTAAAATAGCTAGAGTTTTTTTATATGAATTGAAATTGTAACAATTTATACCTAATACAGATACATATGTACATACTTATGTGTTCTTTCATTTAAACTCGATTGTATAATACAGATTTACATACATATATCATAACCACTTAACAATTGCTCATCTTTTTTTAAGCGGATTTATTTTACATATAAATATATACATACGTACAAACATTTTTCCATTTTTAATTAATAAAGCAAGGTCAACGCGCATGTTTGGATCGCTCAATTGATCGCTTTTATTTTATGAATCATATGAGGCCACAATGCGGACTTTAGTTGATCGAATTTATGAATGTGCATATGAATGTATGAAAGTATGAATATACCTATGTATGTATGTATATTTACACATACATATGTACGAGTATTTATATAAGTTCATTTTAAATCTATTATTGTTTTCATTTATGTAATTCACACAAACACTTTGCGTACAACTTACGCTATGCCAAAAAATGTACGAGTATGAAAAACTTGAAAGTGCAAATTTGTTTGCGAAATATGTACAAACATATAACAGAAAAACCACATTTGAAATTTACTGGCCTAGCCTGTGTCTGTCCGACCGACTGGCCAATATCGAATGCAAAGGCGCGCATTAGTTGTTATGGTTTGGTGCCGGCTTGAAAAAGAAAGTTGAACTGAAAGAGCACCTTGCAACAGCAATTACCGCTTTATAAAAATTTTAATATATTTTTGATGTTCATTTTTGTTTTAGTTTCACTCCGTTGTTTAATGACCGGAAAACGTTTGTGAAAATCAGAGGGTAGAGCTACAATCTCATGTACTCGTATGTATGTACATTAGGGTGACAGTTAATTTCGAAAGTGATATTTTCTTTGGTCTCAGTATTTTTTTGTGTGTAGTTTTATTTAAAAAAAATCCAAGTAAAATTTCAAGGTCGTAGGAAGAGGATTAGGGGGCGCGTCGGCCCCCCAAAGTTACACAAAATACGTTTTTTCACGCAAATTCTTACTTTGACTGCTTGTAACTTTCTCTGTGTTTTTTTTTTTTAAACATTACTGGCGAAAGATGTTCATTAATATGTCTACAATAACATCTGTCAATAACATTTTTGTCTAATGTTAATATTTAATGAAAAAAACTTAAATATAGGAGAAAAAGTACGCCTCAATGTCGATTTATTATACTTAAATAAAATTACTTATATGATTCAAATTTTGGATTTTGTTCAGATTTATTTAATTAAAGATTCATATAGAAAATTCCTTATGATTTACGTAAGAGTAGCTTCAACAATTATATATAGTAAGACCTCGCTAATCCGAACTTCAGACTTTTTTTGTTTACTTTTGTTTTCAAGTGTAAGAATTGTCTTTAAAAGTTTGCTTCAAATTTTTTTTGCCTGTATGCTGAAGCGATCTATAATATTGACAATTGTGACCGAGAATATTCCCGTTACAACCTCAACAATATTATTCTCAATGCTTGCGTAAGCTACCGACAAAAAATCAGCACCAATGTTTCTCGGAAAATAGATTCTTATTTTACAGTTATATGCAGCAGCCGCAAACATTTTTTAATAGCATTAAATTTGCAAAAAAATCATTCGAAGTGAATATTTGAATGTGAAAAGTCGAAAATGTATGCTAGAAATTTACGTGAACGCATATATTTAATTGGTTATTGTACCAACTCATTAACGGGAAGTAAACTACCCTCCAATATAGAAGTTTTGAAAGTTTTGTTTTTTAATTTACGTGTAGTAAAAAAATAATTACGGGAAAGTTCAGATTTAGTTGTAAAAGAACTATTCGTGTTCTGGGAAAAAGCCCGCATTCCGGTCAAGGATAAACAACACTGCATTACAAATGTAGAGAAATTGTATAAAGAATGGCAAAGCTTTCAAAAAGATTCAAAGAAGACTTCTAATTTCCATAAGAGCAAAGTAAACACGTGGAAAGAAAAATTGGGTATGCTTTTTGACGTGGCGCATGCAAGTGCATTAAAAATAATGTCGAATCAAGAAGATATTGATTTCTTGATAAGTCAACGAAAAACGGGGCGCCCAGGGTTTATGTATGGTATCGATTACGAAGAAGTACGCCGAGAGTGCCGACTTGAAGAACGCAACAACAATTTATTACAACAAGTGGAGCGGAATAATCGTGAAATTGCATTAATTGGTTCGTTGTATGTTATTGTTTATTTTTTATTTTCTTTAAATTAAGTCGTTTTTATTAGATGAAACTGCAGAGTTGCTGTCATCTGAATCTTTAGAGAATGATAACAGTTTTCCAGATATGGAATGTGACCCACGTTGTAGTCAACCTCCAGCCAAAAAATGTAGGGGAACAAATAAAATACTAACACCAAAACTGGCGGCCGCACTCGATGTCTGTAAAATCAGTGACAGACATGCGGTTCATCTAATAAGCGCAGTCGTTGAAGCCCTGGGTAATAATGTTGAAGATTATATTTTAAACCGAACGTCTGTACACCAGGAAAGGGAACAAATCCGTGAAGAAAGAATTTCAGCATTAAAAAATAAATTAAAATTAAATGAGCTCGACGCTATCTGCCTTCATTGGGATGGTAAACTTTTGCCGGCGCTGACGGGAAATGATAAAGTTGATAGGTTGCCTATAATAATATCGAGCGGTAAAGTTGAACAGCTTCTTGAAATACCTACACTTGATTCCGGTACTGGAAAAGAACAGGCATCCGCTGTATGCGATGCTATTTATGAATATGGTCTGCAAAATCACATCAAAGCTTTAGTGTTTGATACAACAGCGGTCAATACTGGGCGTTTCAATGGTACCTGTACGTTAATTGAAAATAATTTACAAATACAACTTTTATGGTTACCATGCCGTCATCATATATACGAGATTGTTTTAAGATGCGTTTTCGAAGAAAAAATAAGCTGTTATGGAAGTCCAAACGTTAAAATGTTTGAGAAATTTAAAAATGCTTGGGCTAAGATTGATGCTAAAAACTATGAGTATGGCATCAACGATCCAACTGTCAAGACGTACATGAAAGAGTCTGCTGTTCGCATTATCGGTGCAGTAAATAATATCTTGGAATAAAAACAACCCAGGGAAGACTATAAAGAATTTTTGGAACTCACTTTGCTCTTCCTGGGTCAAAAACCAGAAAAGACACATCCAAACAGCCTAATGTTTCGATCGCCAGGAGCTGTTCACCATGCAAGGTGGATGGCAAAAGCGATTTACTGTCTAAAAATATTTTTATTCCGTAACGAGTTCCAGCTTTCAGCAACTGAATTAAATGGGCTTCGTCAAATTTGTGTTTTTATTGCTGAAGTCTATGTCGAAGCGTGGTTTTCTGCTCCTTTGGCCATTAAAGCGCCATATCAAGATTTTTTATTTTTACAAAAACTTGAAAACTTCAAAAAAATTTATGCTGCTATATCTTATGTTGCTCTTAAAAAGTTCAGGAACCACTTGTGGTATTTAAGCCCTGAGGCGGTTGGTCTTGCATTTTTTGACAGCAACGTATCCCTTTTTTCAAAACAAAAAATGGTGGCGGCTTTGGAAAATGATTTTGAACAAGAGCAAAACACAAAGCGAGCTACAATAAATGATAGAGAAATCGTTGAAATATTCCATGACGGAATTGAACAGTTCGTCTCTGCCGAAACAAAAGCATTATTTGAAAGATTTCAAATAAATACTGATTTTTTTAAATTAAACCCAGACAAATGGGAGCAGGACCAATCTTATTGTAAAGCGGCTGAACTGATGAAAAAATTAAATGTTACAAATGACACTGCCGAAAGGGGGGTTAAATTGATGGAAGAGTATAATAAACTATTTACCAAAAATGAACGCCAAAAACAATTTGTTTTAAAAATTGTTAGCGATTACCGCCATCGGTTTCCGGACTGTAGTAAAAAGACATTGTCTCAAGTGCTTTAAACAATATTAATAAAAAGAGAAATCATATACATAAGTAGTTTTATTTAAGTATAATAAATCGACATTGAGGCGTACTTTTTCTCCTATATTTAAGTTTTTTTCATTAAATATTAACATTAGACAAAAATGTTATTGACAGATGTTATTGTAGACATATTAATGAACATCTTTCGCCAGTAATGTTTAAAAAAAAAAAAACACAGAGAAAGTTACAAGCAGTCAAAGTAAGAATTTGCGTGAAAAAACGTATTTTGTGTAACTTTGGGGGGCCGACGCGCCCCCTAATCCTCTTCCTACGACCTTGAAATTTTACTAGAATTTTTTTTAAATAAAACTACATACAAAAAAACACTGAGACCAAAACAATAAAGAAAAAAAAATACTCCATACATTTAATTGTCACCCTAATGTACATACATACATTTGTATTTTTATGAGTACCAAAAGTTTCTGGTGTACCAGATGGGATTTGTATATTTCATTGTCAAACAACTTTGATATGCAGCGAGCGTGCATTCTTTGCCTTTGCAAGCCATCATCAAAGAATGGAAGAAACCATACTGAATCTTGGAACGATTTTCCGTCATCTCTTGTTAAGTTTGATTTTAAGACAAACCGGTTTCGGCGTTGTGATATCGTCGATGTTAGTTTTCGTTCTAGAGAAACGATGAAACCAGTTTGTCTTAAAACAAAACTTGACAAGGGATGACGAAAAACTTCCGAAATTCAGTAGATTCCCACCCTGTCGGACACTTCAACAACAAAAAAGAAACCATTTCCTTTGGGAAGAAAAAAAATTGACAATAAACTTCGCCCGGTTCGATCATTCATGGCCTTTAAGAATGAATAAAAAATACTGATGCAAGTAATGTATATGTATATGGAGTGGTGACGTTCTTGTTCACCGATAAAAAATATTTTGGCTACAAAGGTAACTAAATTTCGTAAGAGATTATATCGCTTTGTAATTCCGAAGATATTTTACCGTAACGGGCAGTAACAAGGGTATATTATTTAATCTCTAACTGAAAATCCGTCTTGGAAGAAGGAAAAAAAAATGTACGCTGATGAAGTGAATGAAGTCAGAGGTTTTATGGCATTTTTATAGAAAAATTCTGACTATTTTTTCAGAACATTGACACTTTCGGAATTACTGTAAAAAGTAAAAAAAAGAGGCGTTGTTTCGAAAAAGAAAAGTACTTGTTTCCGATCTACATTCTATTTTGCAGTTCAGGTAATACACTTTTGAATTTTGCTGCTGTATTCATATTGTTCATAAATTATTGCACAATTCTACTTGTACACGAATTTTTGTATATACGATTATGCATACAATTTTGTGACACCCTTTAGACAATTGGTAAGTATTTCAGAAAGTGCGAATATTGGCTTACATACATATGTATGTATGTGAGTAAATATAATTGCTAACGAATTCAATCTGAGAAAATTAAAAGAGAGATCGAAAAGTTGGACGCATGGCTGAAAAACTGTAAAGCATCATTCTCTGCAGCTGATATTTGCTGCTTTTTGTGGGATTCACTTGTTTAATATATTCGAAAGGCATATTTTTCAGATATATTTAAATATAAATTTAACAGATAAATATCTGACTGTTATTTCGGCCTTGAAAAATATTTTCAATTAGAAACTTGTATTATAAGTTATATATGTACATATGTACACCGGCCACCCGTAACTTACCACTTCTTATTTTTCGCTATTTGAAATTTTTTCGTTCTTTGGAAATTAATAAATAGATAACGTTAAATATGTTTCGTAAATTTTTGACTTCGAACTGGCCCATTTAAAAAATAAAAATATATATGTACAACGTTTTTTGTTTGAAAGTGAGTTTGATTTTATTATTATTATTTCTTCTAATAACTTTTGTATTTCAATTGAATATGGAATAAGAACATATTAAAACAAGTAAGAAAAGCTAAATTCGGGCGAAACCGAATTTTATATACCCTCGCGATGTTTTATGGTATGGACGGAACCACGCCCATTTCCAAATTTGTATAAAAGCCAATATAAAACAATTTTGGTATTAGTGTTACTGAAATATTGCATTTTCAGATTATATGAAATCTTATGAGAGGTAGACGTCGTTTATATTCATTGCTTGAACGGAGTTTGATAGAGTTTCGTTACAATTGGAAACATAAGTGGGTATACTGACTGGAATATTCTGTTATTCTCATAATTCATAGAATAGAAAGTTTAAAGTTTAAAAAGTTTTGATATAAGTCATAAAAAAAACGAGTGTTAAAATATAACTGGAGGTTCTAAATTTGATCACTTCCCAACTGACCGAATATATTCTAGATTTATAAAATTTAACAGGTACATATGTATGTACGAGTATGTACAGTAATCAATTTAGCTACCTAAAATTTATTGTCACACAAAATTAGAATCGAAATTTCCGCCTTCAGATGATACCTGCTAAGTAGGCAAACTCTTGTAAAATGTGAACTTTCATAATCATAGCTAAATTCCTGCCAATGCGTGTTTGAGAGGGATTAAATACGTACCTACATTCATAAACTAAAATCCATTATAATAAACAGCTTGTGTGTCCTTTTCAAAAATTTGAATTCTTCGAAGGTTCGCCATTGCCTGTCGTGAGGCGATCGCAATTACAAAAACTACATGCCCTCAAGCGAGGTGGCCGCTGTAGTCGGATAGGAAGCGATATGCTGCTAAGTTCGAGGTTTGAACTTCAGCTAGAGCAGGTAGAATCGTAATCATAAAAAAATAGTATTTTATTATAGTGACCACCTCTAAGCAGGCAAAGGCAAACCTCCGAGGGTATTTCTGAACGAAAAAGCTTCTAGGTATAATTACATATGCCGTTCGGCATCGGCACGAAACAGTAGATCCCCCAATTTTTGGTACAATATGAAAATTTCATAAACACCAAGTTTCCTTGTTTCAAACCGCAGAAAATATTCAATTCTACCTCTTTTGTTCCATTAGATACCAAAAAATATTTTTAAAAACTTTCGTTATATGGAAGTTGGGCGTGATTTTAATCCGATTTCAAATTTTTTTGGCGGTAATGCTATTGATTTCAAGGGCAATATGTTCAGCAAATTTAGTAATGATACCTAGCACTATTATTGAAAATACAGACATTTTAGCATAAGTGGGCATTTTTCGAAACTTCCGTTATACGGAAGGTTCGTGTGGTTATGGTCCGATTTCAAAAATATTTGACCATAGTAAGACTGCTGTCAAGGAAAATATGTATACCAAGTTTTGTGGCGATAACTAATACCCTTATTGAGATACAGACATTTTTTATAAGTGGGCGCCTCTTTACCAAAATTTTATAAATTACAGTTTCCTTAATTAAAATCACCCCAAATACCAAATTTCACTCAATTTGCTGTAATAGATACTGAGGAAACGGAGTTTTTGCATTTTTCAGAAACTTCCCTTATATGGGAGGTGGGCGTGGTTATTGACCGATCTTGACCATTTTCAATACCAACCTACCCTGTCCAAAGGGCAATCTATGTACCATTCCATTTCATTGAGATATCTCAATTTTTACTCAAGTTATTGTAACCACAGACAGACGGACGGACGGACGGACAGACAGTCAGGGCTAAATCGATTCCTCTTTTCATACTGATCATTTTATTATATATATGTATGTCTATATCTATCTCGATTATTTCTTGCTGTTACAACAACCGTTATGCGAACAAAGTTATAATACCCTTGTGTACAAGTACGCTCGGGTATAATAACGTAAAATCTAATATGGAGTCGGTCCGCCTTTAGCGGATATTACAGCTCCGATACGAGCAAGTATTGACTCAGCAAGTTCTTCAAAACACTGCTTGAAATTTCCTCCTCCCTAACTTTTTCTCAATTTTTTTTTTTAGTTCCGGTCTACTTTTAGGCTTATGCTGAGCTACTTTTTATTTTATTATATGCCATTAGTGCTCAATAGGGTTTAAGCCAGGGTAATTTCCTGGCCAATCCATTTGGTGTAATCCGAGATCTTCGAACAATTTTATCACTTGTTAGAAAATTATAAAAAATTATAAAAATTTTTTGGTTATTAATTCTTGGGATTAATAGTAGTTAATTTCAGAGCATAACTGATCGATTTTGTACAGTGGCATGGGGCTCCAATCGTATTGGAATATGGCGTGAGAAGAATACCCCTTATTACACGATGGTATCCGTTATGAGCTTTCTATATTTTTCTGCTTTTATTATGCCATCGATAAACACCAGAGGAGCACGTGTGTAGTGAGACAAATAGCCCCAGTTCATTTGGTTTGAGGGTGCTTAACTGTTTTCTCCTGCAAAACACCGCACATAGGTAGTTTACAAAAAGCAAATTAAACTTGCTTTCTTTAGACCATATTACATTACTCCATTGCACAAGAGTTTAATTTCTGTGCATTCATGACCACTCTAACGCTTAACTCCAATTTTCTTGGCCAAAGGGGATTTTTTGCAGGCCTCATACCACACAGTCCGAACTCCATACTGTTCTAACGCTAACTTTTACGTCATGTTTCTGCTTAAGGTCTCTCCTTATTTCCACAGCACTTTTATATCGCTCTTTAAAGCTCATCCGACTGGTTGTCTTCCTTCTCAGACCTGTCCTTTCCTTTGTCTCCAACCGGTCATCCTAACTTTTTTATACCCGAGCGTACTTGTACACAAGGGTATTATAACTTTGTTCGCATAACGGTTGTTTGTAACAGCATAAAATAATTGAAAAATGCAAAAACTCCGTTTTTTCGGTATTTATTACAGCAAATTGAGTGAAATTTGGTATTTGGAGCGTTGCCCACTTATGAAAAATGTTCTGTATCTCAATAACAGTATTAAATATCGGCACAAAATTTGGTGGACATATTTTCCTTAACATCGCTACTAATATCGTAGAAAATGTTTGAAATCGGTTTATAACCACGCCCATCTCCCAGATAACGGAAGTTTTGGAAAATGCAAAAATTTAATTTTCCGTTATCTATTTAAACAAATTAAGTGAAATTTGGTATTTGGGGGGATTTTGAACTAAGAAATGAGGGATGTATGAAATTTTGAAAAATTGGCGTTGCCACGCCCACTTATGAAACATTTTCTGTATCTCAATAACGGTATAAGGTATCGTCACAAAATTTGGTGAGGAAATTTTCCTCAATATCACGGTCATCATCGTTGAAATCGGACCATAACCTCGGCCACATACAATATAACGGAAATTTTGAGAAAATGCAAAAAATTTCGTTTTTTCGTTATCTATTGGAACATATGTATTAATTAAAATTTGATATTTAGGGAGATAGTTAATTAATAAACTAGATGTTTATGAAATTTTGAAAAGGGGCGTTACCACGCCCACTTATAAAAAAACGTCTGTAAGTATCTCAATAACGGTATAAGGTATTGTTACAAAATTTAGTGAACATATTGTCCTTAATATCTCTATCATCACCGTCAATAATTTTTGAAATCGTACCTAAACCTCGCCCAACTTCCATATAAAGAAAATTTTGAAAATGCAAAAAACTTCGTTTTTCAGTATTTATTGAAAGAAATTTTGTAAAGTTTAATCCTAGCGGCGATTTGAAACAAAGAAGCGGAAATTTTATGAAATCATGGTCACCGACCTTACAAAAATATATCGCGAGGGTATATAAAAATCGGGTTTGCCTGAATTTAGCTTTTCTGATCACCGAGGGATGGCTACAGCCTATTATTCTAGAAATTTCTCTGGATGAAGCTCCTCCTTCTGTCAAAGTGAAAATAACCATTTTAACAATACGTGACAGTCGCTTGTATTTGCTCATTTTGTATGCCTTCGGACTTAACGATCGATAATTGTTTGTCACAATTATTTTAGTTTTTTTGTAATATTATATTTTCCTGTAATTCAAAGATCACTTCGTTAAAACTTAACTGAAAATTTACATTGTTGCAGCAATTACCTTTACCAGGAGTGAGAGAACCCGCGGTTCGCTCGAAATTTTTTAATGGTAAGTTACGCTTGGCCGCAGGTGTGTGTACAAAAGCACAGGAATCAAAAATAACCCTTACATATACATATGTAAGTATATGTATTTTCGAGTTTTCAATTCATAAGGTAGAGCAGAAAATAATTTGCTTATTTGATATTTGAATATAGCAGCAAGCTTCATATGTTTTTTTTTTATTTTGACTGCTTGACTAATATTTTTTAAATTAATAATTATAGTTAAAACTCGACTTTAATTAATAATTATTATTATAACCCAACGGAAACCCACTTTCCCGCCCAACCGGCACGAGGGGCTCAATCCGCATAACGTACGGATGTTTTTTAAATATACAAATCTTAGGTGCCGAGTCGTGACAGAAGAAAGTTTGTTAAGCGTCGAGATCCCAAGCTGCTCAGCTACAGAATAAGAATTCATCAGCCGAATACAAAGTTAGAGAAATGCAAAGTAAGAAAATTGGATCGTTAGCTGTTATTAAGAGAGGATAGAATAGTTCTTTTAATTATAAAAAGTGAGTCCGATACATCAAAGGTGCTGGAATGATTGTTAAAGTCTTGGCATAAACCCCGAAACGGTTCATTCAACTCAAAGTTAGTTCTGCATAGTTTCAAGAAAAGTGGTTTTAAGTTTCTCGTTGCACGGGAGGGTACATTAAAATTAATTTGCTCTAGAAGAATGCAAGTAAAAAAATTTACTTCGAGTTTTTTGGGCAAACATAACAAAAAATAACGATTCGAACGAATACAAAAATAAAATTTTACCATTATTTATTAAATATTTTACAATTTTATTGAGCTCAAGGCCAGTTTAGGGAAGATTTTTGTGAATAAACATCTTAATTTAATAAAAAGAAGTCTGATGAGGAAATTTGGTGATTTCCGAAATAGTACTATAACTTCTACCATTAAAAACTGGCCTTGAGCTCAAAAAAAAATTGTTAAATTAACATTTACTAGGCCAACAGAAAAATAAACAAACATTTATATGCAAGGATGAGCACGCCTTAAATGCATTCTAATATAAAAGTAAATTACTTGAATACAGAATTTGCAAATAAAACACAAACAAGTTCAATAACGGCAGATCAGTTGCTCTTGTTTGTAGTTGGTTTGTTTAAGGAAGATGAAATAAACACAACAGCCAACTCGGCTAGCGTAGCACAATATGTAGCGTATTGGCTCTGCAACTCCGAGCTCCCGGGTTCAAAGCCTGGGAGAAGTGGAAAATAAATTTAATTAATTTAATAAAAAGAAGTCTGATGAGGAAATTTGGTGATTTCCGAAATAGTACTATAACTTCTACCATTAAAAACTGTTGTTGTTTTTTTTCAAAAATTTTCCATAAACTGGCCTTGAGCCCAATAAAATTGTAAAATATTAACATTTACTAGGCCAACAGAAAAATAAACAAACATTATTTATTGAATTAATAATAAAAGTTTAGAGTTTTAACTTAAAATAAGGGCTTCCATTAAAATATCTTACGCAATACTTTGAAAATATTACTATTAACATTGACCGACAAAATCAATGTCAAGGTTTTACTCACAATTTTTTATCGAAAAAGAAACATTTTAATTTAACTTTTATTAAAAGTCTTAACTGTCACTTTTTATGTCAAAATATTTGTTCTTTTATTCTCCCTAGCCTCGGAATTTTCCATTTTTAAAGGCATAAAAGGAGTAATAGCCGAACTTAGAAGAAACACATACATACATACATATATTTAACGTGCTTGCATATGTACATAATATGTATGAAATAAACATAACAGAAAATATTTCACTTATACGGTTGACTGCTTAGGTGTCAACTTAATTTACAGAAAAAATGCGTTTCAGACACGAATCTACATAAATGTACTTAGGCCAGTAAGTGATAAACGGTGAAACGTAAAGTGGCGTTGCGTGTCGGTTCGAAAAAAATCACACATTTTAATTTGCGGTTTCTTCAATACCCGTCATTTAAGTTTCTTCACCATCTTCTTCTTTTTTGTTATCGAATCAAACAAGTAGTTTTGGTTCACCGTTTCTGTTATAGATTTAAAAAAAATAAAATTATTTACACCATTTGCAAACAATATAATTTTTAATTTCGGTGCTTTTTATTAACACCGTTGATTTGCATGTATACATATTAGTGTGGTCCAAAAATGTATGGGAAAAGTTCATATTTTTAATTTACAAAAAAACTATCCTAGCTCAAAAAACCAAAAACCGAGAAAAACTCATGTGAAGTTTTGAATTGGCATATAATCCTTTAAGGCTCAGTTAGTCAAGACTTAACTTTACTTAACAAATAGCGACGATTACTCCGTCCGTCCGTCCGTCCGTCCGTGCAGACGATAACTTGAGTAAAAATTGAGATATTTGCTGAAACGGCAACTGTCGAAAATGCAAAAATTGCTATACTTCAGTAGCTATGGAAGCTTATTTGCTGATATTTGGTATGTATTGTTGTATTCGAGCAGGAAATCAGACTGTATCAAAATTTTCTACAGGGGGCGTGGAACCACCCACCCGATATTGTTCAAATTTGGTATACGTATTACACTATGCCTATTTAAGCGATATTTACCAAAACCTGACCATAACCACACCCACCTGTCATATAACTCATATAACGGTAATTTTCGAAAATACTAAAAATCGGACATTTCAATAAGTGTTGAAGGGAAATGTCTTGAGTTTAGTAAGTGGTGTTGTATTGCAGCCAGACATCCGACTATATGAGTTCATATGTATATGTCTGGAACAAATTTTTTTAATTATGATAGATTTTTAGGAAATCGGCGATATATCGAAAACCCCGTTTTTAGTATATACAATACAAAATATATTTAGAAGTCGCTCAAAGAGCTTAAAGTTTTCTATTTTTTTTTTACTTATTGTAGAAATGGTGAAGCAAGTCAGTTTATTTTCTGTGACTTTATAATCCATAACGAATTACTTATTCAATACTTTTTAATATCTACTATTTATTAATGTTTATTTAATATTATTTAATGTTAACGATTATTTTTGGAAACCCATAACAAAAAGTCAAAATTAAACAAAATTTTGGAAATATTTTTGTTTTATTATATGAAGTTTTCCGAAGAGACTAAAGGGCCGTACACATAAGACTTTCGCTTTGCTTTGCTTCAGAGTTTCGCTTTGACAGATAAGTTGAAGACCTGATGTTATATGAGTGCTGCTAAATACAAGGCGAGAAAAGTAAAGCAAAGCAAAACGAAGCAAAATTATGGCGAACTCTCAACTTTTGTACACTTTGACAACCAACTGTTTACATTTCCATTTTATTTCTGCGTGCATATACACACGATTTAGAGAATTTACTTGTATTTCATAATTTTTGCATATATAATTACTTTTAAAAAGAGAAAAGAAGAAAAATATGAACAAATAGCAAATGAGACACCTCTTTGTTAACCACCTTCATCGTTTTCCTAAAATCCCCTGGATCGGTTTTTATTTATTTTGTCGAAAGATGCTGCAAGAAGACTTGTTGCATCTCAGTCTTAATAAAGTTTATTACACTCGCGAATTTCAAACATACATAAGTAGATGTAAAACACATTTCTTATTCTTTTATTAATGAAAATACTCGGAACAAGCACATATCGCGATTCAAAACAAACAACTATCGCAGAAACTGTCAAAGCGTTCTATGTAGCAAACCTTCTACACCTCATGCTTTGTTGTTAAAGTTCGAATTGTCAAGTAAAGCGAGGAAAGTTGTATGTGTACGGCCCTTAAAGGTTTGCCGATTGAAAATTTTTGATTCTCGAAGGATTTAATACCATTTATAAGTAAATGTTTTTTTCGCACATACAACAAATACAGGCGAAACTTAAAGCTCTTTGAGTGACCTCCAAATATCTTTTAATTTCAAAATAAATAACAATACTAGGAGGTGAGAGCAAAAAAATTCCTTTCTTAATTTTTATCGGGTCACTCTAATGAACTATTTTTAAAATATCCATAGTACATACAACATATGTATGTATGTGTCTATAAATAAACATATCTAGGTACACCAAAATAAACTGCATGCGCTTTCAGTTGATAAGAGTCATAAATTACCAAAGCCTTTTGCCATTAAATAATGCATTACAAGTAGTTCATACCAGAATGAGGCTCGCCGGGAATTGCCAAATTGCATTTGATTTGGCAATTCCCCCTGGACACATTTCATTACAAACATATGTACATACATATGTGCATGCATACGCATAGGCGTAAAACACGACATTACAACCGCGTTCCGAAAAAAACAGCAATTGAGGGTGAATGGCTGATTTGCGTGATTCAGTGGTGTTTATCAAATAAAGTGGAATCCAACAGATGAAAGGACAACGCACGCTTTTGGAATTACAATAAGCATACTTGTGAGTACGTTTTCTAAGTAGAAAAGTGTAAATGTTAGCATTTATCCACAGCATGTTGCCACTCCTTCCACCTGAGCAAATATAACGTAAACATCATCAAATGCCTTATTGTATTCTCGGCTTGCGTGTCGGATAAAGTTTTTGTAGACGAAAAAACTTGCTTTGAAATTTATGGAATGTAAATAACGGCAAAAAAATTTAATTAATAATCAGCATTTGAACCAAATGTGCGTGAATGTATGGTTTTATGTTTATATTTGTATGTACGTACATACAAACATACATAAGTATGTGTACATATGTATGTACATACATTACTGTGTGGAAGTTTCCCTAGTACCCTTGTGTGTCAGTTAACGTCAACACTGCAACCACAAGCAACAGATGTTATCCTCCTAGTCTAAAATGCTTTGTGGGACACACAGTGGCTTGAAATACACTGGGAAGATCAAAAAAATGCATAAGGCACAACTGGGTTGGTTGGGCAGTGACTACATATACATACATATGTAGATAGGTACAAGCATTCGCTATTTAAACAAAGAACTCAATTGGCGATTTATTTTTTGATCAAGAAATGCCAAAATTGCTCCAGTATTATCAAAAATTGTATTATCCGGTATTGAGGTTTTCTTCCATATAGGGTAAGTGCACCAGTAGTCGGACACACCCTAATAGTCGGACACTTTTCGCTTTTTGCTCTTAAAACAAAAAATCCGTTACATCTACAACGTCTGTAAATATGTACACCAATTCCGTGAAACTTCAGCATTATATGTTCATATTGAAACGTAAATTCCCTTGAAAATTTAATTTTTGGCAAATTAAATTGAATTCGCATGTTTACGCAGCAGTACCAAATTGTCGTAATTGTATATTTTTCGTTAGTGCAGGCAGTGCAGCTGAATTGATTTTGTGTCAATATTTAAATAAAAAGTGATATAGTTATTTTATTAGTGATTGATAAAGAAGGTAAGCAGCAATTTAAGACATATCTTTGTTTCCCAGATCATAGTTTATTCCTTAAAATGGGTGTCCGAGTACTGAGTCCAGATTTACTTCTGGATTTAATTATCGGACAGCCTGTCCGAGAACTGGAAATTACTAAGTTACTAGAGTTTTAGTACCCGGACAGATAATTATTTGTGGTGCATTATTGGGCATTATTTATTAGTTTTATATATTTTTGCTTCTCATTTGGATTAGAATAAAGGATGGATTTTCAAAGTAGAATGTTGGCTGCTTTAGAAGAAATTCGTAACAAAACGATGAGTATTAGAAAGGCGGCAATTACTTTTAATATACCCAAGTCTACTTTGTATGACCGAGCGTCGGGTAAAATCGCAGTGGATAGAATTAAGAGAGGCCCTGAATCTTATCTGTCTCCAGATGAAGAAAAAAAAATTACAGAATGGATTATAAACATGTGCAAATGCGGGTTTCCATTAAAGAGAGATGATCTCCTTAATACTGTACAAAAAATTATCAAAGATAGTGGAAGAGTAACACCGTTTAAAGACCATAGACCAGGTAAATCTTGGCTGAAGTTATTTTTCAAAAGAAATCCAATGCTAGTTATTAGAGAAGCAGAAAGCATAACCAAAGCCAGAGCTGTGGTAACAGAGGGTTCAATACGGGAATGGTTTTTAGAACTTAAAGAGTATCTTAGAAACACTGAACAAGAAGAAATTATGGCAGACCCTTCGAGAATATTTAATGGAGACGAAACAAGCTTCTCTTTGTGTCCCAAAACTGGTAAAGTTATTGGGCCTAAAGGCTATAAAAATATTTATCAAATTGCCCAAGGAAACGAAAAGGAAACCATAACAGCTTTAATCACTTTTTCCGCATTGGGAGATATGACACCACCTATGGTTATATTCCCATACTTAAGGCCTCCAAGGGATGTCATTAATAGTATGCCAGAAAGTTGGATTCTTGGTCGTACCGAAAGCGGGTGGATGAGAACTGAGACATTTTTCGAATATATTGCTAACTGTTTCGACAAATGGCTAGAGGAAAATAATGTTAGAAGACCAGTTATTTTATTCGTAGACGGGCACAAGTCTCATTTGAATATAGATCTTAGCGAATTTTGCGACGAAAAAAAAATTATTTTATATGCGTTGCCACCAAATACCACACATATCATGCAACCTGCAGACGTTAGCCTTTTTAAACCCCTTAAATTAAATTGGAAACAAACAGTGCGTGAGTGGCAAAGCCAAAATTTAGGCAAGACCCTTACAAAGAAGAATTTTTGCCCTTTACTTGAAAAGGCCCTTCAAAATTACTCCAAATCTATACAAAATGGCTTCCGCAAGTGCGGCCTATATCCTTTCGACGCTGATGCCATCGACTATTCAAAATGTGTAAAAACCAATGCTATGAGAAATCTCGAGATTCTACCGGACTCAAATTCTGAAACAAGTGTGCAAAATAAATACAAAATTGCGTCAGATGTAATAAAAGAGCTTTCTTCCAAGTTGCGAGACTGTGCAATAAATCCAGATGTTGTTTTAGGAGTTATAGCTCAAGCGGAAGGTTTATGTGTCCAGAGCGGATATTTTGAAAAAGAACTCTCATGTGACCAAATTCAAGACACAAATACTAGAGATCAAGATCCTCAGCCATTAGAACAATGCAATCTCTCGACGATATCATTAATAGATGCATCTCTTAGTGATATAGAAATCCCATCAGGTGTGTTCGTGGTTAATAATGAAGGTATCTTGGAATTAGCAGAAGAGGCATCATGTAGCAATGCAAATACTATTGCAAGCGCGATAACACCTTCATCAATATTGAGCACACCATCACGTGGATCCAATCTGTTATCAAAGCACCTATTTTATCCAAAACCTATTGGATTTACAGGTATACCATTTTAGTTAATTTTTAAGTTTTTGTCAAACATTTATATGTATATTTAGGAAAACGATTAATGATGAATGGGTATAGATCTCCAAGCGCCATCTCTTCAAATGTATGGAGGAATATTCATTTCGAAAGAGAACGTAAAAAGCAAGAAAAGCAAGAAGCTGTTATTCAAAGAAAGAAAGAAAGATTAGCTAAAAAAAATGCAAAAAAAATGAATAAACTTAGAAGGACTGCACGTACCAAATTAAATCAACCCCGTAGCCTAGCAAACACTGCATGCCCAACTTGTAATGAAGAACTTGTAAGTGATGTAGAGGATGATGGGCTTAAAAACATTGGTTGCGACTCTTGCCCGGTTTGGTTTCACCTAAAATGCACTTCATTGAAGGAACTTTCATATATTGAAGCTGCAAGTTCGTCTTTTGTTTGCTCAAACTGCGCAGCACTTTGTACTTGAATTTCGTGTTAAATTTTGAAGTTAATTTTTCAATGTTTTTTTTTGTATTATTTATGAATTGAATAATGATTTTTACTTGATTTTCACTTGGTCTTAAAAAATAAATGTTTTTGTTCCATAAACACATGGAAATATGATGATTTTTCCAATGTCCGACTACTGAAGATAAAGTGTCCGACAATTAGAAAGAAGTGTCCGACTACTAACGCAAAACATCATTTTTTATTTAATCGTAAATAGCTAAAAACCTTGAATCTTTTTCTTAAATATTAAGTTGCTAACAGATATTAAAATATTTACATAATCTAGATTATATTTTATAATGGCGGTATTGAAAATGTTGTGCACGATATGATTTTTTAAAGTATGAAAAAGAGATAAGTGTCCGGGAACTAGCTTCTTTACCCTACATATAATTAAAATTTCTTCCGTATAAAAAAAAAATATATGTACATATATATTCGATATAAAGAAGAAAATGCAACAAAAAAAATCAACGCTAGTTTCGTCTATTCGTGTTACAAAAATTTATATAGATACATATGTCTCTTCTGAGAAAAAGTTCTGAAAATTTGGCTGAAAGTTTATCCAAGTTTTCGTTTTTTTGTCTTTACATATTTGAAGACTTGTTTTTGTTAGAAACTGAATTTAATTTTAATTGGAATTTTTAAAAATAATAAAAAAAATGGCCACCAATAACATTCGAATTTGGTGTTAAATGATATGACTACCACTGAACACACCTTATAAAGTGAGCAAATTTTATAACTACATATGTATGTATGTATGTCTAAGCAGTGGTTCAAGTAAATGTTTTATTAGTACTTTTAGTCGCTTAAGACGATTGACAAAATCTGCAAACTCCAAAAATTTTAATACTTTTCTAACTTTTTCTTCATTTATTTTTAAGTGGAAAAGGGGCAAAAATATGGTGCATTCAAACGGTATTTTAGAATTTCTTACCTCAAAGATATATTTTTACTCTACTTTAGAAAGTTACTAAATTAAATAAATAACACAAAATTACAAAAAATTGATTTAATAAAATATAAAATCTGTAATGGGACCAAAAACACTTATGAGAAGTCTACTTTGGTTTAGAAAATGCAATGGTTTGCAAAACCGCTTTACAGACGTTTCCACAAATTTAAAAAAAAAAAGTTTAAATTTCAATGGCGAGTTTTTTAAATTTGGAAATGGTAGATAGTTATGTAAGTAACTTTTTTGTATGTGAATATTTACTTTTGTGATTTTAGTTTAGAAAAAGGAAATATTTTTATTAAAAATTACCGAAAAATATTTATCAAGTAAAACATTGTGAATACTCTAAAAAAATGCTTAACAAACTATTGTTCTGTTGTTAAAGTCGACATTGTCAAATATCCATTTAAAATTTTATTGTTTTATTTAAGTAGCATCTTTGCATACCTAATCCACTGTACACTCTGCTATTTACAGTTCCATGTTGGTCCGCACATTTCCAAATTTACTTTAATTCATTTCAAGTACAGGGCACATTCACAACATTCCTTGCTTGTTGTCCCGTCACACTCTATGCTTTGCCCTTTTGTGGTTGTTGTGATTATTGAGGCGCGATTGTTTTGACAGTTCGATTTGAAAATCGATGAAAATGGTTAAATGTTTGCAAGGCGTGTGTAACAAATCGCCATATTAATTGCCAGCTGTTGTAAACAATAGCAGGATATTTGGAGGTATGCAGAGATGTATGTATGAGCATATGTATGTACATATGTATGTACATATGGTGCAATAGATGAACTTGTAACTATGTATATACATACATACATACATATGTATATAAAAATATATTATATATATATAACTAAGCATGTGATTGTTCATAAAGACATATATAAAATAATGGTGATTTTGATTCTACCGCAAAATAAGTTCGGAAAGACATTTGCTTGCCAAGTGAACAATCACGAGTTTAGATGGATTAAATATAAGCATACAGACATACTAATCGCTACCGCTAAAACTCCATCGCCAAAAAAATGCTAAATTAATTTTAGCAATTTTTAGCTATTTTCGCGATTCTGTCATAAAAAAGCATCTCTGACCATCTCAAAAATTCTCCACTTTTGGTTAATTTTTTGGCAGAATTTAGCGATGAACCAAATTAACCGGTTAAAATGGGTGAAATCTTTTTGACAGCTTATACAGCTAAAGCTTGACAGAGTCTAAAAATCTCCATTTTTCGCTAAAATAAGTGTAAAATTAGCGATGAGGAAAAGTTTATGCATAAAAAATAAGACAACAAATAAGAGGTAGTATTTTTGTTATTGTTTGTTTAAAATGCTTGATTCTATAGAAAAATTGGTAATTAACAGGACAGAATGGAAAACTATCATAGAAAAAAGGTGACAAAGGACCAAAAATACATATTGCAGTATAAAGGATCGGATTTCATTAAAAACAAATTTGAATACTTCTTTTGGAAGTCGAAAAATTTCAGTAAATCGATCCTCAGAAATAGAGAAAGCGTCCGTGGATTTCCGGATTAATTTTATTTTGCTTCGCAAACGGTTCCTTAAATTTCGCTGATAATACATTGAGAAACTCTGCAAATATCTTCGCAACGTTTCCATTTTGATAATATTTATTTTCGCAACATTCTTTCAATATTTTTTTGCAAAATACGCCGAGATTGTAGTTAAATACTCGTGTGCCATAAATATAAACAAAATCTGACGTTTTTCTACAACTACACTAGCGACGCCTGTGTTGGATAAAAGTATTATAATTTTTCCTTGGAGATTTTTGCCAGAAAAGCCGGAATCACAAATTT
This sequence comes from Philophylla caesio, assembly GCA_963971545.1. Taxonomy (NCBI): domain Eukaryota; kingdom Metazoa; phylum Arthropoda; class Insecta; order Diptera; family Tephritidae; genus Philophylla; species Philophylla caesio. The sequence continues at coordinate 76,047,673 of OZ020606.1, forward strand.
TAGAGATTCTTAGAGTTTTAGCTATAGCGAAAGTTTGAATCCGGATGGAGATTTTCAAACTATAAATTTTTTTTGCACTATTCGCGTCCATGAGCTTAGCCTGGTAGGAACACGGGAGATACAAACCCTTTCACCAGTGCGAAGTAGCGCTCCTTCCATAATTTAATTATGTTCTGGACATCAGTTACCAGGACCAATTTTGAAGCTTTCAATATTTCTCTAAGCCATCGCACCTTCTGAAAGGTGACTTTTGTTTCTATTAGAGACCGAGACTGCTTAGTGAATTCGGGAGTTAGTCACAAAATAAAGTCTTTAAATTGTGATATTTGTTGGAACGATTTTCCGCCATCCCTTGTCAAGCATTTAGTTAGGTACATATGTCACGGAGCCAATCTGCAGAATGAGCGGAGAATGTGGCGAAACTCCATTGCACCTAATCGCGGAGTGCGGAGCGCTAATGCATGTTCGGTTCAGATGTTTTGGAGAATACACCCTATCTGAAAATTCTCTTCCAAAATTGGGTCCATCCAAAATATATGAATTTATATGTATAGCAAATCTTCTCGAAGATCTTCAGGGGAGAACAAAAGGAGTATCATAATAGATCTTTTATGTCGCAATGTATATCACCCTTCGGAATTAATCTTAATCTTAGGAACATATGTACATACATATATATTGATGTAGCTTTTTTCTTTCTTGGAACAGAAGCCGGTTTACCCGCTTTTTTTTTATTTATAAATTAGCAACCGGTTTTTTCAAATAATTCGAAAACCGGTTTTACAAAAAGTCGATTAATCGAACACCCTAGTATATGTACATACACACATACATATACACATATAACTCGCATACATATACACATGTACATATGTATACTCGTATATAGCAAAAGTTAATAGCTAGAAATGAGTTGGTAAGAGCCAAAGTGAGGGTCTTACTGCTGAATTCATAGCTGAATTTTAACACTGCGATGTCCTGGGAATTCATAACTGAACAACTCGCTTACGGAGGGATATTAACCGACCATTTATGTATATGCAATACCGACTCACATACTTGGATATATGTATGAATTGAAACGTTCAGTTGTGCGAATGACTGACTGATACGAATACATTGTTTCGTTTCTTGAACCGCAACCTATTACCGATTCGCTTACTTTTTTCAGTTATATATTATTTTGCTGCTGGGTAGATATAATATATGTCTGTATCTTAGTAATTACACAGAAACGTTTACCCAATATATTAAAGTTGCAACTTTCTCACATGTTTTTTTTTTTTTTTGAGTTTTGCGAAAGTCCCCGCAGCACTTATTGCACATCTTCGCTGCTGCAACGATTTTTTATGATATTTACCGAGAAAGAAGAAGAAGAAGAAGCATGAGTTCATACTTTTTCGAGCTTTGCGTGATCTTGTTTCTCCATGCTATAATCATACATATATGTATGTACATACATGTGTTTCCACTTCTCACCGATGGAATGTGCCGTATTTGCATAAATTTTAAGTGTCAACTGTCAACAGTAAAGATACATACGTTATGCTCGACACTTACGAAAAAAATGCAACAAGAAACTTTCGAAAGAACAGTGTAAATAAACAGAAATATGGCAGTGATAATAAATAACAATAACAAAGTAAAATGAACAAAACAAAAATGAGTTGCTTCCGTTGTAATATTCAGACAAAAGCTATGTTCTGTATACTTTTGTCAATATAACTTATTTTGAGTTTGGATTTTTCTTTCTGGTAAGCTCTAAATTTTATGTATTAAAGGTCTTATATACTCGTACATACTCGTATACATTTTTGAAATGCGAAGGCAATTTGAAAAGTCAGTTACTTTTTGAATAAAATATAAACATTATTTGATAAAAGGGGACTTATTTCTCAACATAGTTTCCTTTAAGCTCGATATACATACATATGTACATAAGTATGTACATATCTACATATATATGTAAGTAAATATGTACTTAACTTTTTTTAAATTAATTTTTTTTCCAAATAACACGGTTTTCAAAACAACTGCTTGTTTCAATGGTGAGGTACTTTTTTGTCCTCAAATCAATATCAAATCTGACCAACTCCTTTGAATGGCGCCGGAGTTTTTGCACTTGAAGATCTTGCGGTGCGCATCGTTTCCAATTTCTGCAGCATTCTGTGGTGGTGCTAATGACAAGCAACTCGATCTGCATTATCTACGGAAAGTACTGAAACCGCGTCTTCCAACACTCTCTCACTTCGACGGACCAAAGACATTTGCTTTCGGTAATTTTTAGAGCGTCAGCTCACAATTGTATCTCGTACAGAAGCACTAACTGCACCGCTGACATCAACAGCTTTTTCCAGCCTGACAAGGGAATATCCCCCCTTTTTCCAAAAGTCGGCTCAAAGTCTTTGAATGCAGCTTTCTCGCTGACCGTACTTACATATGTGTTTCCGGAATTTGAGTTTGTTCTCTAACCTCATTCGCAGATACCTCGTAGAGCTGCTGGCAGAAATCCAAGAAAGTAAAGTTCAAATCTTAAGTCTCTCACTGCCTTAACTTATTCTATATCGAAAAATATTTATATGATGAAACACTCTTTTTCCCAAAGCTTTCTCTAAATATTTTTCGATTTCAGGGAGTAAGAACATTAAAATTTCAGTGGTTTCCCATATATTTTGGACAAGACTAATGTACAAATTTCAATTTTGACACTCAAGATTAAATATTTCGTTTAAAATGTGTATAAATAACGCTCTTTTTTATTAAATGCTTTTCACAAGGACAAAAGTTCGAGGACAGTGGCCTCGCAGTTGGCAGGGAAACACCAAACCAACGAAAGAATCTGTAAACAAAAAGGTTCAGTTGTTAGAATACCTCCTAATAGTTGCAGTTGCTACGATAACTTACCTGTATGTGTGCCTTCGGGATGGTTATGTTAACACCAGCAATCGAGTCCTACAGATCTGCAGCAGGAAAAAAGTTAGTGTCGATCGCCGATGGAAATATATATGAATACTAGCAGACCCGATCACGCGTTGCTGTGTCTAAGGTGTTTGTTATATTACATTGTATTAAACTATTCAAGAGGAACGGTAGGAGAATATCAGGCATGGAGACCATCATGCTTTTTTACATAGATGGATTTTATAAAAAACATGGCGAACTCGTTAAAGCAAGTATAAAAATCCACTGGATTGGGATTTGAATGGGAAGGACTTTGAGCATGATTGATCAAAATTTTCGCACAGTTGATATTAAGCAAAAATCAATACAAAAGAAGTAATTTTATAATTTAATATTTTTTTTTAATCAAGTTTGTAACATGTGCCACTTAAACTTATAAATGAGGTACGTAGAACAGATAGTTTTAAATCTTTGACAATAATATTTATTATTTTTAATTATAAATACTTTTAATTTCAATTTAATGTAGCACTAATCGGTGCAAAATATTTTTGTTTAACCTGTCTTTAGCTAACACAAATATATTCGACGGTCAACACGTCAACATGCAACATATAGTTGAAAATGAGAAACACATTGATTTTTCAAATCTATACCACAAATGGGTATTGTTTGACCTTGAGACTTATTTATAGACATGACAAAAGCTAAACAAATTGGAAACTGTTGCCTTCTGAAGGGTATCGTAGAATCAGTCGGTATCATATGAATACAGGACCACTTCTCCTTTAAACTTTCCAGTTAAAATGGTTGCTTCAAAAATATTTCCGGTGATCTTTTTGATCATCATATGCGTACCGTTGCATAAATAATCGAGGTGGATTCAAATTACGCAGGAGAATAATAGGTGGACCAATTTTTAATCGAAGATTATGTGGTGCCATTCCAGGTAGTGCAAAATAATTTTTAATAGAGGTTAATAATGAAAAAAAATATTTGTGCAATTATTGAAAAAGTGTGGGGAGCTTTGTATCGTACAGTGTGATTTGATGTACATATATCAAATATAATAACATAGCTACATATATGATTAAGAGTTTTGAATAACAAGCACTAATAATTAAAAAGCAGCAATAATTTCACTGTATTATCTTTACTTAATATGAATTTAATTTATACTTCAGTGCCCGGCTATGCTAATACCAAAAATTTAAAAAGTAAGAACAATTGAGTTTCACTGTACTTCGTTTACTACAAAATAAATTTAACATATACTTTAGCCTCAGCAATACGTGGTGGTTATGCTATTAAATTGTAGCTTATATGAAACATTTGTACTTTCAACATAGCGCCATCTATTGAATACTTGCTCAATCCAGTCAACAGATGTCGCCAACTGTTAAAATCGTTTGAAGTTAACAGATTGTCAAATAATAGAAAAATAATTTCCAAAAAAAATTATATTGCGACTATAAATTGAGATATAAGCTATCCCATCTTTCAAGTTGAATCAAACTGTACACGGTGTGCAAATTTGATTGAAATCGGTTAAGTAGCTTAGGAGTCTATCGCGGAGAAACAACGTGACACGTAATTTAAATACGTGCATATATTAATATTAGAGGGAGCCTTCAACAATGTCTAACCCGAAGCTGTTATCAACTCCCTTAATAGGGTGGGGGTACGGCAAGGACTCGTAGATTTTGTGGAGCTCCTTCTCAAAAGCGATAAATTTTCTCAACACAGGGGGACGAATCAATATCCAAACAAGTAGCCAGAGGCACGCCCCAAGGAGGCGTTCTCTCCCCCTACTGTGGAATCTAACAGTCAATAACTTACTATTGAATCTTAAGATTACTGGTTGCCAAGTGATCGCATACGCGGACGACATAGCGATCATAGCAACGGGTAAATATCCACAAGTTCTAAGTGATCTGCTGCAAAATGCTCTTAACATTGTTACCACCTGGTCTGTGGAATGTGGACTCAACATCAACCCTACGAAGGCCGAGGTGGTCCTCTTCACGAGGAAATACAAAATTCCTACCTTCAAACTACCAAATATAAATGGGGGTAATATTAACTCTTGCAACCGAGGTCAAATATCTAGGAGTCATTCTAGATATAAAAAAAACTTGACTGGAAGCAGGATATCGAAGACCGCTCTAGGAAGGCCATAAATGCCCTCTATGCGTGCAAGACCGCCGTAGAAAAGAAATGGGGAATAAAGCCATACATTGGTACACTGGATGTACACTGCTGTGGTAAGACCCTTTCTTTTCTATGGGGTGGCCGGTTTTGAGCAAGACTCTACTCAGAGCAAAGTTAGAGCGGGTACAGAGGACAGCCTCGATGCTTATCACGGGAGCACTGCCCTCTTCACCCACCAAATCTCTCGAAATAATGTTACATCTCCCACCAATGGACCTCTACGGGAAATTTCTGGCAAGCTGCAGTGCAGTCAGGCAAAATGCGATCCAGCCGTGGAGAGACCGAAGATCCGGACACGCAAATGTCCTCGAAACTCTGCCGGGTAACCTAAGTAAACTAGACTACACCACCCCTCTTCTATGTTTTGGAAATAAGTTTTCCACAAGAATCCCAGAGAGGAACGAGTGGATAGGAGCCGTGGACCTGGACCCAGAGTCGACGGCTGTATACACAGACGGTTCCAAGCTGAACGAGCGAGTAGGAAGCGGAATTCACTTAGGCGGATTCAATCTAAACCTCAGCCTTCGGTTACCGGACCACTGTAGTGTTTTTCAGGCGGAGCTAACTGCCATAACAGAGGCAGCTCGTAGCATTATTACCCACGCTCCTTTAGAACGTGGCGTAACAATATACTCAGACAGCCAGGCTGCTATTAAATCTTTATATTCTTGCGGTACAACTTCAAGGTAGACATTGAATGCAGAAGGACTTTAAACCATCTAGCAGAAATGTGCTCCGTGCATGTTGTATGGGTCCCTGGTCACAAAGAAATTCCTGGCAACTGCCTCGCTGACGAGCTGGCACGGAAAGCGACTAGGCCCTAGATGTGGGCATACCTCTAACTTCCTACAAACACAGGCTTAGATCTGAGATTATGAAGAAGGTAAATCTTAGGTGGGCCATGGACACCACCTGTCATATCACCAGACAAATCTGGCCAGTGGGCGATATGAAACGCTCTAAAGCTCTCACTATGCTTGACCGCTCCTCTCTTAGGCTAGTGGTCGGAGTGATAACCGGGCACTGCCTCATAGGCACCCATGGAAACAGACTGGGCTACGAAACAAATGATTTCTGCCGCAGTTGCGGCAATGAGGAAGAGGTAGAGAGTATTGAACACTATCTTTGCCACTGCCCAGGCCTGGCCAATGGCTAACATCAGTGGTGTCGCAACCACCTAAGTGTGCCACTCTTACCTAACCGATATTAAGATGTAATTATATCCCGCTGCACTGACCGTGGAAAGATATTCTGCTAAAAAATGCATTTATTATTGATGTGATCGAATAAAAAAAACTGTTATTTAATCAACAGGTTCTCGGCCAGAAAATGTTAAAATAATATCTCACAGAAGGATTCGATATCTACATATGTGCTGTAGTTAATTCACACAATAAAAAAATAAAATTTCATTTAATGAAAAAATAATATATTAGACAAACGAGTCAGTGATGCCATCGTTTTTTTAGTATGAAGAAGTTTATATATATTATTACCATTTCAGGTGGAAATTGTAGATCATGCAACTTTCTTCATGAGTTATGAAGCCGATTTGTCATGCGGGAAAGAGTAAGCTGCTTTATTACAGAACCTTTTATTATTGAATGATGCATATGTATGTACATATTTATACGGGTTCATGTCTGCCAGAAAATACTATCTAACAAAAACATAAATGCAACTTATATAAAATACTTACAATTTTAGGGTTGCCAGATTCAGTACCCTCAGCTTTTTCAGCTCTAAAAAATCAGTACAATTCAGTACACTTTTATTAGACGCAAAAGTTCTACAACTACTGCTACTTTTTTAAACATATGCACATATGTACATTAAAACACAAATCACCTTAATTTTTAAATATTTAGGTACCTTCTGTGCAGAAATTATAGCACAACCACATATTTACTGATTTGGATTCTTTAAGTAATTCTAATTATTTTTCAACCAAAAAAAACCGATAAACACCAATTTTTTAAACTATTTATAAAATGTACAATGATTTAACAAAATAAAAGTGCAAGTTTCAAATGTCTACAAGTTATCACTGATTTTTGATAAAAAATGTATTGGAAGTCTCCTTTATTGCGATAGAACGTTAGTGAACATTTTTTCAAAAATCGTTGCTTTTAGAAAAAATTCTAAAATTTATTTTTAAAAGATCGAAATTTTGATGAAATCCGATAAAAGCTTTTTTTTCAATTTTTATAAAATAAAGGATAAATACAATTTTCAGTACAGCGAAGGAAAAATTCTGTATTGCCCTTCCCAAATCTGTACGTCTGGCAACCGTGCGTTATGTTTTTGTTTTACACAATTCAAGTATTGCTCGCATATGGAGGAGAGAGATTGAGGAGAAAGCAGTAGCTTTCAATTACTTGCATTATGTAAATCGAGTGTAAATAAATAATAAAAAAAAAACTCTGTTCCTCTCGTTTTAATAAGTTTTCTGCGTACAAAGCGAAATTTAAATTTATTGAAATTAAGTACATGGATCTTGTGCTCTCAATATCTTTCAAAAGAGTTTTCGGCAAATTTTACTTCGCAGTTACCTTTCGTTTTCAAAATTTAAAACTTTGCTTTAAATTTTCTAAATTCCAAGTTTTAATATAAATCTGCGCATATATTCTAGATAATGTGATTTTTGTTGCAATTTTGGAAAATCTTTTACCGGAACTTTCTTGAGAATTTACGTAAAATTTTGTTAGTTATATTTTTATAAAAATATATGCAGTTCATACTTAAATTAACATCGCGTGAATACAAATTTCAAACCGAATTTAAAAAAATTATTCTAAACATTATCAAATTTTGCACTTGTTATATAACTGTTTCAAAAATCCAAGTATTCAGTTCATTAACAGTTTAGCAATGATTTTAAGACTTTTTTTTCGCTTAAAGTATACATTTCACGAAATGTTCAGTTGATTTATAGTTATTTTAAGTACCAACGGTCTTACAGAATTAAACTTAAAAATTGTACGAAAATTCGACGACATTTTAAAAGCCCTGTATAAAGTTTGATACTAGAACTCACGCGAATTTGATGTGTGGACTTTAATTTTTATAAAAAGTTAACCGCAAAAATGTGTAATAAAAACAATTAAGATATGAAAAAAATCACCGGGTGATAATACAGGTGCAATCATACAAAAACATTATTAAATTCAATTATTTTATAGGCTTGAATGCAGGTCCTTTAAGTTTGTTTTGCCAAGCTTATTACTTGAAAAGATTTCGAAATATTTGCTCATCCATACATACTATATGTCGCTGTGTTCGAGTGAGTAGCGGTAAGAGGTTCGAACCTCAGCCAGGGCAAGTAATGGTAAACATCCGAGGTTATTTCTGCCATGAAAAAGCTTCTCACAAGATACATCTGCCGTTCGTAGAATAAGCTCGGCCAAACACTGAGCTATATAGTGTAAGCGCCAAATTATAACTATTATTACATATGTATATATAATATAATTTTGGCGCGTACACTATATAGTTCAGTGTTTGGCCGAGCTTCTCCTACCATTTGTGGTGTGCGTCTTTATATTATACCACAAATGGAGGGACCTACAGTTTTGTGCCGACTCCGAACGGCAGATGTATTTAATGAGAAGCTTTTTCATGGCAGAAATGCCCTCGGAGGTTTGCCATTGCCTGCCGAGGGGTGACCGCTATTAGAAAAAACTTTTTCTATTATAAATATTTTGCTTTCCCTGACTGAGATTCGAAACTCGAACTTACAGGCCTATCAAGTTATAGCACGCACCGCTACCAACTCGACAACAGCGGCCATACATACATATACATATGTACATATACATATCTTAGTGAAAATAACCGGATTCCATCTGAACTTGTTATGTGCTCCAACTCCCGAGTAACTCAGTATTGACCCAAATAAGGTCAGAGGAAATCTATGAAATCAAATTTCATGACTCTAATAAAAAAATCCCTTTTTTAGAATGTGTGACAACTAAAAGTCATCTGATCTACATATATATGTACGTATGTATATACAGACATACCGTGTGAAAATTAAAAAAAAAACATGTTCATGCAGAAGTTTGCATATACTCGTATGTATGTAATTGAGTGTATGTAACTTATCAGGCGCAAAATCCTTCACTGCGTGCAAAATGACAAATTTCTTCTATTTTCACTGCCAATAAATTTACATTTCATTTGCGATATACAAACAATCATTGTACTTACTTATCTCTACAGCTTAATAATACACATATATTCATACATATGTATATGGATATTTATACAAACATACATATGTACATATGTAGTAGTCTAAGTACGAGTATACACAATGGTTACTTCACGCTCGTATCTACTGACAGAGCGTTGTGGTGGCTCCACGTTTGCTCCAATTTCCGAACAAATAAAATAGAAATGGGAGAAGTTAACTCATAAAATTGGCTAGAGTATCTGCGTATATATATACATACATATGTACATATGTACATACAAACATGTTTGTACGAGTATGTGAAAAAAACAATACGCAAGCGGTAAAGACAGCAGCTACTGACGGCAGTGTTCCATTTCCCTCCAATCACTTTTCCACTAACTATTATTGGACTGAGCTGCTGAGGGGAGTGAACGGACGGACTGTAACCACAATACCGAGTAAAGTCCGGATAGCTCGTATTTCCATTAAGTTACAATTTTCCAATCAATTTTCAAATAAACGGAAAATTGAGACAAAAGAAAACAACCCACAAAGATATATAGACAAACATACATACATATGTATTTTAAGTAGCTCTAGTGTGAGACACAGTGCTTCCTTGCGTGTCGAAGCCTAAATTTTCTCTATCCAATTTACAATTGATTTGTGACCATTTTAATTTGATACGTATTTCCAAGTGATGTTTGTTTAATGAAACGAATTTCCGTTCGAAATGATTTTAACTGGTGCTAGACTTATGCGTTAAGAGTCGATCAGATGTAGGAACGAAAGTGATTTCTACAACACTGTCCAACTGGAGGCTTCAGAAACCTATTTACAAGAGCACTCAAATACGGTTCCATCATTTAAGTGCTTTTGGAACTGAACTTTGCGCTTAAGTTATGTAAGGTTGGCTTTAGGCTTCAACACCTTTTTTAATTTGAGTTTAGAAAGTTACAAGTCAAATTAAGAAATTCCATTACTTTTTCATTTATAATTCAGAAAGCTGCAGTTCAAATTTGGAATTTCTACTTTAAAGATTTCATTTCATATTCAGAAATTTACAATTCAAATTCAGAAATTATTATTTCAAAATAGGAAAATTATTATTTGAGCTTTCAACGTGAAACAGACACGTAAGGTAATTCGCATTAAACTTTTTTTGTCACATTTCTCACAAAAAACTGTGGTCGTAGCCCATGATTCAATTATTAAAGGTTTGGTAACTAAGCAGCTAGCTCGCTCACTTTCTGTCAAACGGCTCCCTTAGCCTCAAATCCGTGTTGCTTCTTAAAAATAATAATAGCAGTTACCTCAAAACTTTTCAATACCAAAAACAAGCAACACTTTTTGTTTCTTCTGTGCGCGTAAACGGTAAGTTTAAGTCCGGATTTTAATGGCAGCATATATTCTGATTACAAGATTGACCCCGTCTCGTAAATATTTCATGTAAATGTGTATAAATGACCGGGCTTTTTCATTGAACGCTTTTCACGCGCGTATAAATTCGATGTGACAGCGTGGAAAGTTTTGTAATGTCTAGAAGGAATGGGTTTAAATAAATTGAAAATAATGTGACATAATAATCATCCAACTGCCAAAAAAAGAATTTGTAAGAACGGAATTATTGAGTAATGAAGTTTGATTTATTTTTCTTTTAATATATAAAGATTATCTTTCTAAAATCTCGAATTATTGTGGTTTTCCTACAACTCCATTAACTTCATAAAGTCACTTACTATTTATCGGAATAAAATTTTTGGTCCTTTCACCGTTCAGTGTTTCATCACAATATTAAGATTAACCCTGATACCAATGGTATATAAATAAAAGGAATAAACTATATAAATAACTTATATTTTCCTTATAACATAAAATCGTTTAGTTGATTGGACGAATAGATTGAAAAGTGCAATATTATTTAAATTTTGTAAGCGTAGCTATTGTATTTCTTAATTTAAATGAAATATCTTCGAAATTATTAATTTAAAAAATCACGTAACATTTTACTACTTATTATTTACTTGTTAAGAAAAGGTAACAAAATCTTACCCGTTTTCCATACTTCGTAAAACAACCCTTTATAAGGGAGTTTCAAAATTCGAATGTCATTATTTACCTAACCTTTTATAATTGAATCATGGTCGTAGCCTAGCGGCAGCGTCAAAATTAAAATTAAACCTATCGTCGCCAAGTTTCATCGGACGAATTTCGTCGCCGCTTTGGCTGTGTGCAATCTCATTTACGACGAAATTGATAAAAGTACACATCCTTAAAACAACTCTTATATTTGAAAATTTTTTGCTAACTAAGGTTCCAGCTATCCGATAAAGTATTATTCAAATCGGTCATCGGTGTACAAAGTTGTGATAAAATAAGAAAATAAAATTGATAACCTACTCATAAGAAGTCGATTAAAAATTCAGTTGAAATGTTTTGTTATCAATCTTTGTTTTTTTTTTTTACTTCTTATAAAGCTTGATATTGAAAATGAATCAGTAAGACGTTAAATAGCGTTTCAAGATTTTTACTACTATACTATGTCATTAGTCTCAATAAAGAAAATCTTTTGAAATGCCAATTTTGGAATTTTTTCGTAAAATAATTTGCCAATGAGGTTGGCAAAAAATCCTGTGACTGAACCCCCCGTTGTCAGGATGGTGGCCAGCTAAGATCAGAGATCAGTGTCGTGTGCTTATGCTCTACAATAGCTAGTGTAGTGTAACAGGGAAATGGTTTTTGATTGTGGTCTCGAGGTAAGGACTGAGGAGTCCCTAACACTCCTTACCCAAGCCAAGGCGTTTTAGGTAACCGTGCCGATAGATGAGTAACCAGTGGGTAATAAAAGGTGGCTGGCCGCGAACGGCCTCCGATGCCCAGGCAAGGTCGGTTGTATAAGTGCCTTACCTCGGTAAGCCGGCTCTACCAGGGCGGACTATCCCATCTGTGCATACTCGTGGGACTTTAGTAGAGAAAGGTAACAACAAAAACAAAAAAAAAACAACAACAACAACCTAAATCACAGGGAGGTCAAGAAAGACTTCCTAAGAGCAGAAGCCCTACCGGTGAATGCTAAGCCTAGCAATCCTGACGATTTTCCAACAACCTTAAAGGCTTCGTTGAGTGCTCATGGGAGCACTCCGGGTGAAATACCTTAGAGTCATACTGGACCTAAAGTTTAATTGGATGCTGAACAGCAAGGAACGTGAAAGGAAGGCATCGGTGGCTTTCTATGCTACTAAAAGAATGTTAGACAATAACTGGGGATTAAAACCAAAGATTGTGCACTGGATGTACACAGCTCTAGACCCATACTCTCATACGGGGCCCTGGTATGGTGGCCAGCTTCTTAGCGGAATCCAAACTGAAACCATTTCAGAGTGCAGCTGCCTCTCTTTGTATGATATACTGCGATTCATAAAAACCTCAAAAATGGCTGTAGGTTGCACGAGATGTGGAATCAAAATGGCAAATTTGCTAATTGCTTGTCCACCAGGGTGGCAATTCGCTTAAACCAATAAACCAACAATCAACGTTGCCTTTCGTTTTGCTTATATTAAACGGTTTTACGTGTAAGAGTCAACATTACATGCGATTGTTTTCGCAAATAATCAAAATCAAGAAAAGTGGTGTGGGAATGTTAGTGACCAATAAACTCATATTTCTATAAATTTTTGATTACAAACGTTTTCGTTCAAAATAGGCATAATTGTCCTCTTTTCAAATATTCGCGTCCATGTACAGAAGAGTATTTTTCTTTCACTTTTAATAAAAGGTCAAAATTTATTTACTGACGTGTTCTAAAAAATATTTCACTACTAAAATACATATCACAAACCGCGAGGAAACATCTTATACTTAATCTTACAACCCATGACTTTGTTAAAATCGAATTTAATAGCCATTTTAATATGCAAACGAAATTCAATTATATCATAGAAAACGTTTTCGTATGTACATATGTACATATGTAAGTTCATAGTAAATTAATATGAGCAAACTTCAACACAGATTTTTACTGCCATACACCAAAAAGATGAGGGCTAATATGTCTGGTGCAGTGAGTTCAGTAGCAAAAACCAATCCAATTCAACGAGGCACGCCAACGAACAGTCCAATGAATATGCTGAGTAAATGAATGCAAATACAAAACAGATTTTTCCACTTTATCTGCATCGATGGCGTGGATGGCATGGGAAGAAAGTTGGGCGACAATGCCAATGGTCGAATGGTTGAAGTGTGTCGCCACTAAGCTGCTCAGACGCTTGCCGCGTGTGGCGTGACATACCCATAGCCATGGTGCGCCAGCCATGTGGGGAGGTACTTGTGCACCCCAGACACATTGCAGCCGTCTGTCTGTGCAAAGGAAAGGAGTGCTAGTAGTCTCAGTTGCAGTTAATTTCGTTAAATGCGTAAATTGTTGTGCATTTTACAAGTCGCGCACGCACTTACAGAGAGTACAATTACAAACATCCATGTGTACATATATACATATGTTATAAGCAAGAGGCAGAGAAAGATGATTGGGTGAATGCACGTTTGTGCATTCGACCTCTGCTCCAAAAACGTATATTTGTATGCACATATGTATGTATGTATTTATACCATAAATACTAAGGAAACAAGTATTGTAAAACGCAAGTGCGGAGGAAAGTTAGAAGTTGGAATTGCTTGTCACATTTTAATACTAACGCACATACATACATATGTATGTTCATATACATATATTTATTGTTTAAATAACTCGTATATTGATTACCTAGATAAGGCACCTTAAAATTAGAAACACAATGCACAGTAGTTCGCCGCATGGAAAAAACCGATTTTGTATCAACATTTAAATTACAATTTCCTTATACCATACACATACAAAAATTTTATATATTTTTTGTAATAGTTAAATATGTAGTATTAAGGATATAATTGTACGTGCATGCACGCTTTATAATTGAATATGGAGTTTTACTTGCGCATGCAAAAATCAGATATTTGTGTCTCAAACTGTACTTTATTCTTTTTTATTGATTTATTTAAATGTACCTTTATTTAACATTTCAGAATAAGTCATTGTATTGCATGTTTTTCTCGTTTAATTACGAAATTGCAACCCTTCGATTATAAAATTAGCTGTTCAGAATCTTGTCCATATGGTCTGAATCTTTGCAGTTGTTGAGTTGTCATGGTGACTTGCACATGCAACGTGATCACCTCATCGTCTTGCTTAAACATCATTACTTCGTTATTTGTTTCAGTTCTCTTCCCTTCTTTCAAATCATTCCAATCGAATTCTTTCAAATCGTGCTAAAAATTCTGCGTATCTCATTTGGATTTGGACTTTCTTTGAACCTTTCAATTGATGATTCTGCAACGTTTCTGCTTAGTTCGTTTAATTTCTTATATTGTTGTTTTAAATTCTACGTTAACGTTGCCCCGCGTTGCTTATGTGGAACGTCCAGTACACAATTGTTGGCAGAAAAAAAAATTTTGAGATCTTTTTTGCTTTCGAATTTTTTTTCTTTCAGTTTTTTATTTAAAAAAAATACGTTCTAATAAATTGTTTCTTTTATTTAACAAAGCCTTCTCGAAATTCTCATTCATGGAGAAAAAAAATTTTTCTTTTCTCACACAAATACATTCGAACATACTTATTATTTTTTTATTTAAAAAGAAAATGCGTTATCCTTTTGCCGAACTTATCCCGGTTGAGCCCCCAATTGTAGAATCCTTTACTGAAATCTTTTAGTATAGTGTATAGTGTTTTAAAATGTTCATTCGTTTCAAGTACTTTAATTTTATTCTACTGTTCAGTGATGGCAGAATTATACAGGTGACATTTTTAGAACAGCTGATTCGTTCTCTTTTTCGCCTCGGTACATAAATGCCAAATTGATATGTTTTCTGATTGGCTGAATTTGTTTGGTAAACTGTTGTCAAAACAATGTTTTGATGACATTTTTATATTTGTTTACAAATTACAAAATAATAAAATTTATATTGTTGTGCGCGTTGCGCGATATCCCGAAGTGAAAAAAATAAAATTATTCAAAAAATAGGGGCAAATGTGTGTTATGTGCAGGAAGATTGGAAGGGGGAAAAGGTCCCTTTTTTCAAGTGCCGAAAGAGGAGGAAAAAAGGATGCAGGGGGCCAAAGCGTGTGATATAGAACTTAGGTTGAAGGACAGGATATGTGCGGATCACTTTTGCCCTTCCGATATACAAAATTTATGAAGAAAGAGGAATTTCTTGCCTGACACTGTTCCAAACTTATGTGCTGTTGTTCATACAGTTTGATGGCTGAACAGTTTGTCATTTTACGAATCGCTTTTGAATGCAAAAATGCACTCAAGCTTTGGTAATGTACATATGTATTTTCTTATCACTTTTTGCCAGCGTGCAATTAAATTTTGTTTTCATCAATAGTGAATAAATGTCAAGTACAATTCGCCTGAACTTATTTTAACAAAAACGAATTCATTCAATTCGCCTTGATTTTGACAAAAATGTACCAAAAGCAAAAACAAAATACACGTTGTTTTTGGTGTTGTCGCGGCGACACCACCTTATAGATTCGCCTTGTGTTCAGTTTTCCTACGGAAATTCTCTCCACATACATACATACGCATATGTAAGTTATAAGGTCAAAATAAGTTGCTTGGTTGTTGGCTTTTTCTTTTCTCTATGCTTTAGTTTAATTAATTTTCGATTGGATTTGCATCGCTATTTTCAGTTTTTATGCAGTTTCTTCAGACTTCAATTAATTTTTCTGGTGTTTCAGCTAAAAATTTACTGAAAACTCTTGATGAAAAGAGTAAGTACGTTACGATAACCTCTTAAGTGCCTTGTTTCAATCAAGCTCTCTTGCAGGAGTTATAAACTACTGAAGACAATCCATATGTGAAGATGATGTTGCTCCAAAACCGCTGATTAATAAGCTTTAAACAAATACAAATAAAAGCGGACAGGTAAAACTGCGAACCCTAGGTGAAATTCGTTAAAGCAAATAGTAAGAATTGTTATTGAGTAGACTCTAACTTCTTGGATGATTAAAAAAAGCTTTTGCATAAATGTATTGCATCGACTGGGGATCACTATTGGGACACACCAGGGATTATATCTTAAATAGCTTAGGATCGATTTTTTTAAACTTCAATTTTTTTTTATTGTTTAGACACTTTAATGTGTGTATTATAGGGTATCTGTAAGAAGTCATAGCTGATGATATGAAAAAAAAAATACTAGCTTTAGAAGAAACTGTTCTATGTAAGATCTTACTCGCGTGGGAAACGGTTCCCGAAGAAAATGGAATGACGTACTGTACATGATTTCTTTAACCTGATGCTGGAGAAAACAATTCGAGCCGCAGAACTAAATCGGTCAGGTACCATCTTTTATAAGAGTGTACACTTGCTGGCGTACGCCGATGACATTGACATCATCGGCCTTAACAACCGCGCAGTAGGTTCTGCCTTCTCCAAACTGAAACGAAGCGAATGGGTCTGGAGGTGAACGAGGGCAAGACGAAGTATCTCCTGTCATCAAATAGACAGTCGGCACATTCACGACTGGGATCACAAATCACTGTTCACAGTTATAACTTTGAAAAAGTAGAGAACTTCGTTTATTTAGGAACCAGCATTAACACCAATAACAGCGTCAGCCTTGAAATCCAACGGAGAATCTCTTTTGCCAACAGGTGCTACTTCGGACTGAGTAGGCAATTGCACAGTAAAGTCCTCTCTCGACGGACAAAAACCATACTCTATAAGTCTCTCATCATGCCCGTCCTATTGTATGGTGCAGAAGCATGGACGATGACAACATCAGATGAGAGGGCTCTTGGAGTGTTCGAGAGAAAGATTCTTCGAAAGATTTATGGACCTTTGCGTCTTTGCGACGTCGAATACCGCGTTCGATGGAACGATGAGCTGTACGAGCTGTACAATGACGTAGATATAGTGCAGCGGATTAAGAATCAGCGGCTCCGCTGGCTAGGTCACGTCGTTCGAATGGATGAAATAGCTCCAGCCCTCAAGGTTTCTCTGCGTTGGAAAGACCAAGTGGAAAAAGACTTGGCTATACTTGGGATTTCCAATTGGCGCCAGTTAGCAAAAGATAGGGACAGGTGGCGTGCTTTGTTGACCTCGGCCAAAATCGCTTAGGCGGTTGATGCGCCAATTAAGTAAGTAAGTAAGTACTGTAGATGAACCTCTTTAATAATATGGACAGAGTCAAACGCTAAAAATTCAACGGAAGTGATGGCTTGGGCATGTGGTTTGTTGGATGATGATGCTCCGGAGAAAAAATCTTAGTGTTTTGGAAAGCGCAAATAAGGTAATTGAAATGACAAGGGCCGTTTCCTGATTATCAGTACATTCATATGCATTTGTAGGTATGTATATAGCATGTATATATATGTACATAACATATGTATAAGTATGCTTTCAGTCCAACTGGCAATGAAATTTACTTTTCATGCGCGTCCGTCTGCAAAAGATCGGCGCGTTGAAAAATTATGCATCTCCGCCTCATTTGAGGCAGTACATTTGTTGTTGCACAGTGGCTAACATTCAACTGCAACACCCGCTGGCGGTAATGCTCGTTCCAACAAGCGTCTGTGGCTTTGCTACACGCGGGCGCTATTTGGCCACGCGTACATGGGAGTCTACTTCAGTCTCTATCTCCCCTGCAACACTTGGCTGTCATACAATATTTTCATTTTATTTATTAGATCAGTTTCATATGCAGAGACTATTTGCTACATAAACTCATACAAACAATTTCATTTCGAAGTGTCTTAATTGTTTATTTTCCGTCCGCTTTCTTTCGGCTGCTGTTGTTGAACTTTTGATGCTACTGGTGGTTCAACTGCTTTGCTGCTTATACTGCTGTAGCGTTTTATATTCATTATATTTCTGTGCTTGGATTTCTTATACATATTTTTTAAGAAGTTTTTCGTCTAGATATTTTTTTTTATATGTTTTCTGATTCTTTTTGGACTCGAGTACAAAATCTGTCTTGGGGAATAAATGAACTATTGTTGCAGCAGTGCAACTGTTTGTATTGTGGACAGAAGCTTACATATGCATATACGTACATACATATATAGGAGTATTATATTAAACATACTTACACACATCTATATTTAAAAAAAAAACTTTTGTGGGGCTAAAATGTTTACGATGATTTAATTACGAAAATTGCTGTTGATTTGCTTTTGCCTGATCTGTACTCCTATGTTCCGATTAAATCAATTCGGCAATTCAGTTTAATAATTTTCGAATCAGTTTCTTTTCAAAGCAATCAGTTCAATTGAAATATATTAAAAGAAATTCGGCGTATGATGGCTGCTTGATTTTTCAGCTTTTTGTGAAATTTGACGTGGATCGTTTTTTCAATTAAGCAACACAATTCACCTAAATAAAATCTATACACTTAAGGGTGCCCCGATAGCGCCATAATCTGCCGCACCCTCGGCCAAAGTGCATTTAAAGTGATTATAAAATTTGTTGCTTGATTCATGATGAGGGTGACGTACATAGAAGTGGTTGCTGCGCGCAATGACTCAGCGCGATTAATTTTGACTTAATAAAGTATTTACATAATTTTGTACATATGTATGTATTTATGTATGTTTGTACATACACATGTACTTAATTCTTATTTCATATTCATATTTTCCGTAGGGCATTTTATGTTAAAAGTATTGATAGGCGATAGAGTTACATACGAGTGCGTGTCAGGTTCATTGTAAATGTCAACATTAATTTACATATTTTCGGTTGCATTTGCATTGGCGCGTTAATTTTTATATTTTTATTTGGATCGTTCAAATCACGACGGCCTTACATTGCAGAATAAGCGGATTAAAGCGGCGGTGAGTCTATAAAAGGAGTATGATGGGGAGATGTGGTCATCTACGTATTAGCAGCTATAACTTCTAACATATTGTTGGGACTAATGCCTTTTTTTCAAACTCAATAACAATTTTTATGTGTGTACAAATGGAAATTAATTGGCAAAAAATTACTCAGAAGCAGTATAATTTAAAGAGTTTAGGAAATAAAAATTTACAGGAAACTCATACAGTTTTTGATTGAAATTTTACAAGCATGATTTTTAATAATAAAAGTTCAAATATTTAGTTTAACTTCTAATGTACTCGTATATACATATGTATGTATATCCCGCGTTTACAAATTATACCACAACCATATCTTGACACTTTTAACCAATTAATTTTTCTTCTAATTTATTCAAAGTTTTCAATTCATATATATGTAGTTCATTCTCTAACAAAAACCGTTATTTTAAACTTCGTACAAAATTTTCAAGAGTTTAATAAAAAAAAAATCAACTAAATGAACTTGATACTTACTTACTTAATTGGTGCATCAACCGCCTAAGCGATTTTGGTCGAGGTCAACAAAGCACGCAAGCTGTCCCTATCTCTTGCTGACTGGCGCCAATTGGAAATCCCAAGTACAGCTCATCGTTCAATCGTACTTAGTATTCGCCGTCGCAAAGACGCAAAGGTCCATAAATCTTTCGAAGAATCTTTCTCTCGAATACTCAAAGAGCTCTCTCATCTGATGTTGTCATCGTCCATGCTTCTGCGCCATACAATAAGAGGGGCTTGATGAGAGACTTAAAGAGTATGGTTTTTGTGCGTCGAGAGCTGACTTAACTGTGCAATTGCCTAATCAGTCCGAAGTAGCACTTGTTAGCAAGAGAGATTCTGCGTTGGATTTCAAGGCTGACGCTGTTCTTGGTGTTAATGCTGGTTCCAAAGTAAACGAAGTCTTCTACTTTTTCAAAGTTAT
Source organism: Philophylla caesio (assembly GCA_963971545.1). NCBI lineage: Eukaryota > Metazoa > Arthropoda > Insecta > Diptera > Tephritidae > Philophylla > Philophylla caesio. Next base: position 76,067,782 of record OZ020606.1, read on the forward strand.
AACTGTCAACAGTGATGTTTGATCCCAGTCGTGAATGTGCCGACTGTTTATTTGATGACAGGAGATACTTCGTCTTGCCCTCGTTCACCTCCAGACCCATTCGCTTCGTTTGGAGAAGGCATAACTAACTGCGCGGTTGTTAAGGCCGATGATGTCAATGTCATCGGCGTACGCCGGCAATTGCACACTCTTATAAAAGATGGGGCCTGACCGATTTAGTTCTGCGGCTCGAATTATTTTCTCCAGCATCAGGTTAAAGAAATCGCACGACAAAGAGTCACCCTGTCTGAAACCTCGTTTGATATCAAACGGCTCGAAGAGGTCGTTCCCAATTCTGATGGAGCTGGTGGTGTTGCTCAACGTCATTTTACATAGCCTTATTAATTTTGCCGGGATAATAAATTCTGACCTTGTGGTATATAGGAAACTTCTTCTCGTGCTGTCGAAGGCGGCTTTGAAGTCGACAAAAATATGGTGTGTGTCGATTCTTCTTTCTCGGGTCTTACCCAAGATCTGGTGTATTGTGAAGATTGGTGGTTGATTTACCATGTCTAAAGCCACACTGGTAAGGTCAAATCAGTTCATTGATGGTGGGCTTAAGTCTTTCACACATTACACTCGACTGAACCTTATACGCGATGTTAAGAAGACTAATCCCGCGAAAATTGGCGCAAACTGCATGATCACACTTAAGTTCCAATCAGCAGGCATCCGTTCTTCCCACCATATTCTAGAAAAGAGCTCGTACATGCACTTAACCAGCTCCTCTCCGCCGTAATTGAATAACTCGGCTGGTAACCCATCGGCCCCGGGGGCTTTGTTGTTCTTCAGCCGTGCTATTGCTTTCCGAATTTCGTCATATTCAGGTGGTGGTACATCGAGTCCATTATCAAAATTTAAGTATACTGAGGACATCAGTCACCAGGTCGCCGTTGTCATTCTTACAGGAATTCGCCCCGGTTTTGAAACCTTCTGTTAGCCCTCGAACTTTCTGAAAAAAATTTCTTTTTCTCACATAAAATACGAAAAATGCGTCATGCTTCCGTTTTCAACTCACGATAACGCTCCCGTATGGCTCGCGTACCAGTTGTTTTTTCGGGCTCGCTGAAATTCGATGAATTCCTTAGCGGCTGTATGTAGACAGCGAGAGATATGGTTCCACTGTTAGGAAATATCGTTATGTTGATTATTGCTCTCAGAGAGCATGGGTGCAAGTCATATAGCGAAGTGGGTGGCTGTCTGTTGTGATCGCTACTTTCCGACGTCGAGATTTCCTTGTGTCCATTTGCCCGCGCCTTTTGTCTGCACAGAGGCGCGTGCGGATCTTAGCTGCCACAATAAAATGATCCGAGTCGATGTTGGCTCCTCGGATCGTGCGCACATCTAGGACACTGGAAGCGTGCCTTCCGTATATCACAACATGGTCGATTTGGTTTCGTGTCTTACCATCTACTGCACCAGCCAATTAGTTTGGTGAATCTTCTTGTGCTGGAACCTGGTACTACGGACTACCATGTTTCGGGCCCAGGCGAAGTCAATCAGTCTCAATCCGTTATCAGGCGTTTCATCGTGCAGACTGAATTTTCCGACTGTGGAACCAAAGGTTGCCCTCCTTGCCCACTTTGGCATTGTAATCGCCAAGCACGATTTTTATATCGTGGTGGGGGCACCGCTCATACATGCAGCCAAGGAGATTGTAGAAGCGATCCTTGGTCACTTCGTTCTTCTCTCCCGTCGGGGCGTGGGCGTAAGTCAGGGAGACGTTAAATAATCTCTTCTTGTTTTACGTGTCGGGTTCCAAACCCTGCGCATAACCTATTGCTGGGGGTGAAAATTTTGAATATGTCGGAGTGGCTCCACTAAAACTCCCTCTCTCTACCCGCTCCACACGGGTTGGTTACCGTATCTCGCACATGGGTAGCTCACGTTGCCCATGGTGCACAAACGTGGACGTAAGAGTAGGGATTGAGTACAGCCGTGCAACTGTAACCGCATACCCAGAAGCACCACTGTAACCCATTGCACCCATACACATTGTACAATAATTATAAAATGAAATCAAAACTTCGAACTTAGTGAAAATTCAATTTTTTTGTGTATGCAATATTGATTTCATTTAATGAGCTAAAAAACTACATATGTACGTGCTCAGAAACATTATATAATATTTGCATAAAGAGTTACAAATTACGTAAGATTATTGTATGAAGTATTAAAAATGGGTTTAAATGGATTTTGATAGGGAATCAACAAATTAATTAAAATTAATAAGATAAAAATAATTTGTTCTATTAAGTCAATTCATACATACATATGTATCTTTCAGATATTTATGAGTGCAATGATCGAACTTGTTTGTATCAAATCACTCACTAGAGCGAAAGTAAGTTCGATTTAAATAAAATCAAACCATATGAATTTATTCAGTTTGTTGTGCACAAGCAGACAGTTAACTCCGTAGAAAATGTCGGACTATCAAACTTTTGTGCTATTATTTACTATTAAGTTGTATTTATGTGTACATATGTATACAGATACATATGTGTGTATAAAAATAATTACATATATTTTTATTAGGTCCGTTCCTTATCTTTTCTGACTAAAATCTGAAAAGTGTCAAAATGCAAGAGCGTAAGCAAAATCCGCTCACTAAAAGAGAATAACAAGAAAAAGTAAAGGAACGCAAAAAACCAATTTTTGGTCCGAAGAATGACAACAACAAAACTAATGTCAAATAAAACTGTCATTTTGTTTTGATTTTAGTGCAGATTTGGAACCTTTTTAAAAATAAAAATTAATAAGTTACCGATTAATGTTAAATGGTCAACAGTAAGTTTCTTGGCGCATTCAAATTGGCACCAGAAGCACCAAAAACTCTTTCATCACTAATCTGCAAGAAATATTGACAAATGTATGTATAAAATACATGCATACAAGCACAACCACGATAAACACTTACGATTTCAATTATTTTCTTGCCACCTTCCATTTCAATTTATGTTCATTTTAAGGTTTTTAATTATTTTCACTTTTTGTGTATGTATATTTTCTAACAAAAGTCAGCTGTCAGTTGAGTTTGACACTTTTCATGATTTTGCCAGCAAAAATTCTTCGGACTAAATCTTGCAACTTCTGACAAAAGAGAGTCACATTTTACTCTCATTTTTGCTCTCATCTACAGGATTTTCAAGTTAAGGAACGCTTTTTGGACTAAATCTGACTACTTCGGACTATTTCTGACTATTTCTGGGAGATAAGGAACGGACCTATTGTAATGAATTAATATTCCTTTTTTCAAACCGAATTTCGCTTTTTCCGTCATCTAGTTTGTCTACCGGCACAAAAATCAAAGCGTTCATTTCTGCCTTTCTCCATCAAAAAAATCATGTAGAGTTAAACGAACAAATATCCGAATTAAGTGATTTGAGCCGATCGATGATTAAATCATTGGGCGAACACGAACCGCATCGTTTGATTGAATTAAAATCAACGTTGAATATGAGTGTTCGAACAATTTTGATCGCTTTAGCGTAAAGGCAAGGCGAATTCATTAAAGGTGGTGTTAATCAATCAGCTGATTGGTGGTTGGTTGTCAAGATCAATTGTTTAGTTGCAAATAATGAATTGTTCCCTTTAACTAGAGGAAATTTCAAGATATGGTTCACTATAACTTTTTGCGGTGACTCTAATTGTTTAAAAATTATTTCGCGAAAGTTAAATACAAAGGAGAAAAAGTTTGACAATAACCCACCAAAGGATTGCATTTTTAGAATCGCTACCACCTTAAATCAATTCGAAAAAAAAACAGAAAAAAACCGGATAAACCAGTTTCTGTTTGAAGTAAGAAAAAGGCTATATAAATGCAATTATTTCTATTAAAGAAATCATATGAAAATAAAATGTAGTTTAATGCCCGAATTCAGTGACCAGCCTCATCCTCGTGCTCTGTAATTTGGTATAATCTAATAACAGTATAATAGACTATGATCTAGAGATTGCCTTTCCTCGCTTTCATTTTTTTTTATTTTGTTTTTATTTAAACTTTTTTTGAGATCTGCTCACACCTCTGCTCACCTGGTCACAATTTCTGCCCGAATTCAGTAACTTGGTATAATCTCAAGTCTCAAAATGAGCTGCAAATGATTGATTTTCCTCGCTTTCACATATTTCTATTATCTTTTATTTAAATATTTTGTGACCTGCTCATCAACAACGCCGAAACCGGTTTGTCTCCAAACCGAACTTGACAAGGGATGACGGAAAATCGTTCCAACAAATATCATCATTTCACCCTGTCGGACAGGAAAACAATATTATAATTCTTGTAAAAAATTAGAAACTTGATTTTTGTTTGAGAATTCTTGTATTTTATACAACAAATACGACCATTTACAGTTAATTTAATAATTATCTAACAAACCCCATAATATTCATATAACAATTAAAAAACTTTTTTAAAAGTAGATGTTTTTTGAAAAAATTTTAGAATTCAAATTTATATTATTAAATTTTTTTTAAATTTGCACTTAACATTTCAATGCGATAACTCGGTATGCCACGATAAACCAGATTTAAATACATATCTGCCGGAGTATTTATATCAAAATAATATAAAATAATTGAAAAAAATTCACTATAAAGTAAATGTTCTTTAACCATGCGTAATATACCAGTCGATTTCATTCTTCACTGATAATCAAATTTCTTAATATCTTTTTTATAATTTGTATGCAAAATTTTAAAGGAGTATCTATATCTTTATTCTTATGGGAAGAAACTCAGAGAATTCCTCAATTCCGGGGAACTGGATTCGACGACTGGAAGTTTAGAGTTAGAATTCATCTGGATTATCTAAATTTGGCGGAAGTTTTAACAGATGATCCTCCCTTAGGAGAGCAGGTCAAGGCTGAATTCCTTAGAAAGGACAAAAAAGCGATGGAGCGACTGGTTGCGTTTGTCCACAACGATTGTCTGAGCTACGTAAGGGAAAAGAAGTCTGCGAAGGCAATGTGGAATAGCCTCAATGCATCGTTTGCAAAGAAGTCGGTGCTAAGTCAGCTCTTGGTACGTAAGCAGCTCACAACGCTACGTATGAGAGAGGATGAGTCCGTAGTTACATATGTATATAGCATAGTTTGAAGGACTGGTTCGACACCTTAAATTATCTGGAGCTGATATGGAAGAAAATGATGTGTTAGCTCAATTGTTTCTTACCTTACCGGCGAGGTTTGATCCTCTTGTTACTGCTCTTCAAAACCTAGATTATAACACTGCGAAGGTACGTTTAATCGCGGAAGAGACTAAACTAAATGACAGAGGTATTGGAGAATGCCCTGATAAGACTGCTTTTTCAAGTAAGAAGAATTTTAAGAGACATTTCAAGTTTAAAGGGCAATGCCATCGCTGTCAAAAGTTCGGAAACAAAGCTAAAGATTGTCGTCAGGGAAATGCTCAGTCTGCAAATTCAAGAGGCAAAGGCGGTAATCAGAGTGTTTGTTTTATGGGTAAAAGCTTTTCCAATAAGAAGCACGAATCGAAATTATGTTTTAAATTAGGTTCTGGGGCTAGCGATCATTTGGTAAATAATAATTTATTTTTTGATAAAATTCGTAGCTTAAATCCACCAACAATAATAAATGTGGCAAAGGACAACGAGACTATAGTAGCCAGGAACTGTGGAGAAATCCGTGGTAATAGCAATAAAGGTTTTTCCATTACGTTAATGAATGTTTTATATATACCTGAGCTACGTGATAATCTTCTGTCGAAAATTGATAAGCGCTGGTCTTGAAGTGAAGTTTGGGAAGACTTAAGACCAATGTTAATGGGAATTTGTAAGAATTTGAAGTTAATGTCATGAAGCCCGTAACGCAAGCATACTCAGCAAATGCAATCGAGTTGTGGCACAGAAGATTAGGCTATATCAGGCAAGGAGGTTTAAACGATTTAATTAAAAATGATGTGGTGGATGGTATAAATATGAAAAGCGGTAATATAAAATTTTGCGATGTTTGTTACCAAGGAAAATAATGTAAAGACCCTCACGATGGCACATGTGAAAAGTCTAAAGGAGTATTGGAGAGAATGCATTCTGATGTTTGCGGACCGATCGATCCGATTGGTTATGATGGCTCCAAGTACTTCGTGTCATTTATAGATGACTATTCACATTTTGCATTGATTTTCTTAATTAAAAATAAGTCTCAAGTTTTCGCAGTATTTAAAGAATATAAAGCGATGGTAACAGCAATGTTGGGCAAATCCATATCAAAGGAAAATGTAGAGTATTGTTCATCTGAACAACTGAGATGGTATAAACGAAAGGTGATTCAGATTTAATCTACCATGGCTTATTCTCCTCAACAAAACGGAGTGGCAGAGCGTTTTGACAGAACGATAGTGCAAAAAGTTCGTGCTATGTTATTAGAATCTCAACTACCCAAGGGAATGTGGGGCGAAGCAGCACTATCTGCAGTATATATCATCAATCGGAGTCCACTAAGTCGCTAGTTGGCCATGTTACACCTGCTGAGTTGTTTTATGGAAAGAAGCCTGAAACTCTTATATCGAAAATTCGTGCATTTGGTTGTAAAGCAATAGCTTGTATCAAAAGAGAAAGGAGCTTGATGTTAAAAGTAAAAAAGCGGTAATGATGGTTTATAATCCAAACGGGTACAGACTTTGGGATAATGAAAAACAAAATGTCTTCACATCAAGGGATGTCAAGTTCGATGAAAACTGTTTTCCGTTTAAAAATGTAACTCTTGAAGAAGATAATGTTTTAATTAAAAAAACTCACGAGCAAGAAGGGGATAGTGATGTTGTTACTGTGAGCGAAAGTGAGATAGAAAATAAAAATCAAGATAATGATGAAACTTCACCGAATGATATGAATAATAACGCAAGTGAAGAAAACGAGTAGTAATTTGAAGATAGTATTGATGATGAGCTACAGGATGTTAATCAAGAATCTGAATCTGAGTTACGCCGCAGCCAAAGAAGGCGTAACCTTCCCGGCATGCCTCTTGATTTCCTCACCAGTTATGGAAAAAAATATTCAATTGATTCCTAGAGAACATCCAGGTTCTTTGGAAAAACCATGTAGATAGCTTTTAGGTATTCTCATATATATAAGGCTGTGCGTACGCCCTGATATTTGTGTTGCTGTTGGATATATGGGTAGGTTTCGAAAAAACCCGTCTGAGCAACATTGGCAAGCCCTAAAGAGGATCGTGCGGTATATAAAAGGTACAAAATCGCTAAAGTTGGAGTTCAGAAATGGAAATGGGTTACCGTTAATTGAATATGCTGATTGGACAAGTAATACGATTGATAAAAAGTCAATTAGTGGTTAAGTCTACAAAGAATTTAGTAGTTTTTTTGGAATCAGGCACGAAACCACGCGTGCAGAAAACAGCACCCAGACTACATGCCGTCCATTGTACTGTTTTCATGGTTCTTTGAATCTGTTTTAAATCTGCAGGATTTACGAATAAATCTTAGTAAATTTTGGGGTGTCAAAGAGCTCAGGTGTTCGTCTCTCAACACGTCGCGACCAAATGCATCATACCTAGTTCTTGCAAAGGCGGGGCAGAAGCACAGAAAGTGTTCAGTCATGTACGCCTATCATTGTCAGGTGTCTATGCCACGTGAAGTGACCGGTCAACAGTCCATTAAGTTGCCTGCAGTCTCGCCTGTTAAGCGAGATCAAGTGTTTTGATAGTCCTTCTGAGATTGAAGGTATCATGAGTTTTGCCCATCTGCAACCTCTCGACGCCTCCCAGTCATTGCTGAGCAAAGTATTCACCCAGTTTCTGATGGTCGTCGAAGGTGGGAGTGCTATAACTGGCTGCGGGCCAAGAAACACGTGATCCGAGCCAATTCTGGCCAAATGGTCAGGTGTCTCATTACCAGGTACTCCGGAGTGACCAGGCACCCAAGCAAGTTCATTATGTTTACCAACGTAGTTTAGTCGAGACTTGCATTGCCGAACTAGTTTGGAAGTAGTTAGAGGGCTGGCCAATGCCTTGAGTGCAGCTTGGCTGTCACAGCAGACATGTATACTCCTCCCCCTCCACCTATTTTCCACCACGTAGTCCATGGCCTTGAGAATTGCAAATACTTCGGTCTGGAACACCTAGGCATGTTCCTCAAGAGAAAAGTGAAGCTTATCCTCATTATCTTCTATAAAAACTCCAGATCCTGACCCAGAGTCAGTTTTAGAGCCATCAGTAAAGATTCGACAAGGTGTAAGACCGGGCTCAGTGTTGGCATTAAACCAGCATTCAGCCTCAGGAATCTCAACGTTATAGAGTCTCATCAGCAAAGGAAACAGTGGCGTCCTATCCTGTGGCATTGAAAAGACGCAAGTGTCTATATCTCTGCCGCCAGCAATTTCCGCCTCGCCCCACTCAGTTTTATGCGAATATCCGTTTCTTTTAAGTCTGCAGGTGGCCTTTAAGGTCTCCCCACGTATGAATATACAAAGTGACGGTAAGTGCAGCAATGCGTCAAGAGCAGCACCGGATGTTGTAGAGAATGCCACTGTACAGCACACGGCGATTGTTCTCTGAAGTTTAGCAAGCAGGTCCCCCACGCTATTAATTGAGAATCTGCTCCACCATACCACTGAAGCATAGCTGATTATGGGTCTGATCATAGAGGGATATATCCAGAGGGTACCCTTTGGTGATAGACCCCACGTTTTGCCGAAGACCCGTTTACACTGCCAGAAGGCTGTCAAGGCTTTAGAGGTCTTGTGCTCAACGTGTGATTTCCACGACAGTTTTGCATCCAGAATTACTCCTAGATACTTCACTTCGGGAGAAGTCTGAATTGTGACTCCCTTAAGTGTGAGAGGAATGAGGCCATCCAACCTTCTCCCCCTAGTGAAGAGAGCCACACTAGTTTTGGTTGGGTTTGCGGATAGTCCATTATCGTCACACCAGGTGTCAATTTTATTCAGTATTGTCTGCGCTTTCCTGCAAACAGCCGACAGAGATGGGCCTGTGACTAGACAGGCCACATCGTCCGCATAGGCCTGAGCGTAGATATTCGAGTCATCAAGAGTGACAAGAAGATAGTCAATTACCAAGCACCAGAGGAAAGGGGAAAGCACACCGACTTGAGGACAACCTTTATTTACTCCGCACTTTAGGTATTGATCCCCTTCTGCCCGAATCTTGATAATCCGCTGCGCCAGCATTGAACGAATTCAATTTACCAGCGAAGGATCTACCCCATGCAGTAGAGCAGCAGTGCACATGCCATCGAATGTCTACAAAGATGCCCAAGGCGAACTGTTTCCTATCGACGACCTCGCCAACTCTGGCAACCAGATTTTGCAAAGCCGTCTCACAGGATTTTCCTGCCTGATAGGCATGTTGATGCAAAGACAGAGGATGTGATGACAGCGCCTCCCTACGAATGCGTAGCTCTACTAATCTTTCCAGACATTTTAGCATGAATGATGTCATGCTAATAGGTCTGTAGCTTCTGGGGCTAGCGTAGTCGTTCTTGCCAACCTTTGGTATAAAGGCGACATTTACCAGCCTCCAAGATTGTGGTATATAAGCAAGTGCGAGCGACGCTATGAAAATATTTTTCAAGGTCGGCAACACGAACTCAACACCTTCTTTAAGTACAATAGGTGAGATGCCATCAGGACCCGGCAATTTGAAACTGTCAAAAGATTCAATAGCATATCTCATGGCATCCTCCCTCGCCACAGTTCTGGCAACAAATCAGTCATACCTTGTCGCTGTGGTTCTCGAATTCCCTCCCTCCCCTGTCGAGGGAGAAGAAGACGTAACCATCACCTGTTTTCCTGGAAAATGAGTCTCTAGAAGAAGAGAGTAAGTATCAGTCCTGGTCTCTGTGAAAGAGCCATCAGGCCTTTTGAGCGAACCCAGCTTTACGGATTGGTCCTTTTTCAGAATTTTTGCCAGTCTAGCTGTTTCACCCAAGGTTTCAATCCCGCTGCAGTATTCCTTAAAAGAGTCCCTTTTCGCAGAGCGAATTAGCCTTTTATACTCTCTTTGCGTGCAGCGATATTGTTCCCAGTCCATCTCAAGATTAGTTTTGAGGACCCGGTTAAGATATTTTCTCGACTCACCTCTCATCTTCTACAGCTGCTTGCTTCACCAGGGAACAGGCGTGCGGTTTAGAAGTGATATCTTGTCATCGAAGAAACAAAGAACAGTATCTACCTCTTCAAGTGAAGCAGAATACGAGTCTCTCAGCGCAGCAGTCTCAGAAGCTATTTGGATCAGAGGATTACTGGGCTCTATGTTCGTTACTGGCTTGATGCAGTCCGTAAGAAGTCATATCAACTTGAAACCATCGCCCGTTAGTGAATTTTGAAAAAAAAAAACCTTCCCTAGTCAGGATTTAAGGAATAGGAAAAAAGATCTTACCTGCTTTTGTTCTTTAGTTTATCTTACCGCAGAATTCATTTAAAGTATTTAGTATAATAGAATATTTATTCACCGCTGGTTGAATAAGTGCAGAAGGACGAGGTTCCGAGCAGCCTCGTTGGTAGGCTTCGTTTAAGGATGAAGATCCGGGAGCACTAGTTTAACGACTACTTGGGTGTAGTTTTTTTGTATCGCTTGAAGAAGTGCTCTTGTTGGCTTTTATACATACGAGTACTTACCAAAGATAATACGATACGAAACTTCTCTCTTTTGCTTGCTGCGAGAGCCCATGATCTCACATTTTGGGCTGGCAACAAAGCCGAATCATGGGCTACTGAACAGCTGGCACGCAAAAAGGTAGGCTACCAGAGGCAAATGCGTGGAAATAGCTATAATTTTTATTTGGATAAAAAAAGCGAGTAAATTTTATTTTTTTATAGAATGTGTCTTGTAATCTCTAAATTAAGAGTTAAATTTAATATATAAGTTTTAGCAAACTATGAAGGTTTTGATTTACATACAAATATTGTATTTTATTTTAAAAATATATTCCTAAAATATTTTTTCAAAGCGAACTAGGTAAATATTGCATTTTAAATACATGAATAAACATGTACATATGTTTATAAGAAAACACGCTATATCTTAAATTTATGTTTAATGCATATATAAAAGCAGTTTTTGCGAAATATGAATTTCTGCGATATTTTAATTGTTTTCATTGTTTTGATTTTATATATATTATCTTCTGGCGTTAAGGTAAATAACATCTCTTATTTACTCTTATTTTTATTGCATTTTCATTCATTCTGTTAGCAAACCTCAACTGTGGCGAAGAAACTGCAAAATCTCCAAAAAATTAAATAAAAATCCCCAGATACTATTTCTACAGAGTGGCTCTTATGGAAAATGTTATAAAAAATGCGCCTTTTGACAGCGCTCTCTCGAAACAAAGAGTTTCGTATCATATTATCTTTGGTACTTACGTATGTATACATATTTACATATGTATGTATGAGAGTAAGAGAGTATAACAACTTCAGATGCTGCTGATGATGATGATGAACGCCGGCTACTTGAATTACAGCGTCATTTATCACCCGCCAGACCGACATTTAGACGCTCCAAGAAAATATGTAAATAAGTATGTACATACATATGTATGTATCTATGTACAAACTCCTGGTCTACATCGGCTAAACTGTTGATGCAATTTCGGTCTGCTGATCGTGATCATTTTGGCTGCAAACATGTTCTCGTAGAACGCTTTTCTTACAAAGAAACGCATTCAATTGAATTGATTGTTCGCGAATTACACTAACGGTCTTTAAAATCGTATGCATCATATTATGCTGGTGCGGGAAGAGTGTGCTTGCTCATAGGAACTGTGTGTCATGTTCAACTCTGAAGTTCTGATATTGGACAATGTTGGTAGGTATGTATATACATACATATGTAATTATGAAACTGAATGTTGCATTAGTGGAACAGAATATAAAATTTAAAGACGTTTGTTCATTAAAAGTTTTAATAAGTTTCTTACTTTAATAGGAAAATTTTACTCATCGGACATTCGGGACAAATTAGCCGCGAGCCAACATTCGCCGAACATATTTTGGTTTTTATTCGCTCGAAAGTTGCATAATTTTTTAATTCTAATACATACATATATGCTGTTTCTAAAATACATATGTAAGTATGTATGTATGTATATACATATATATATATATATAATACCATTTGTGGTGTGCGTCTTTTATATTATACCACAAATGGAGGGACCTACAGTTTTGTGCCGACTCCGAACGGCAGATGTATTCAATGAGAAGCTTTTTCATGGCAGAAATACCCTCGGAGGTTTGCCATTGCCTGCCGAGAGGTGACCGCTTTTAGAAAAAACTGTTTCTATGATTAAGATTTTGCTTGCCCTGACTGAGATTCGAACCTCGAACTCACCGGCATATCGAGTTATAGCACGCACCGCTAACAACTCGACCATAGCGGTACATACATACCATGATTCAATTATAAAAGGTTAGCTCGATAAACAGCTAGCTCGCTCACTTTTTGTCAAACGGCTCCCTCAGCATCAAAACCGTGTTGCTTTTTAAAAATAGTAATAAATAGTTGTAACCTCAAAACTTTTTAATACCAAAAACTAACAGGCAACACTTTTTGTTTCTTATGTTCGCGTAAATAGTAAGATTAAATCCGGATTTTAAAGACAGCATTTTTTCTGATTACACGATTGACCCCGGCTCGTAAATATCCGTATTTCATGTAAATATGTATAAATGACGCGCTTTTTCATTGAACGGTTTACACGCGTATATAAGCTTTGTAATTTCTAGAAGGGCTAGATAAAAATAAATTAAAAATAATGTGACATGATAATCATTCAAATGCCAAGAACAAGAATTTGTAAGAACTAAATTCTTGAGTTATAAAGTTTGATATATTATTATATAAAGATTCTCTTTCTAAAATCTCGAATTATTGTGGTTTTCTTACAACTCCATTAACTCGTAGTTTTGGAAAATTTTAATGGCGCAGAAATAAAGTCGTGCCCATCTTCTATAGAAACCCTCATTGCGTGTGTTCCTAACGCATAAGCATCAGAAATTATGTGAAAAAGCTTCTTTATTTTAAAACTCGGTCTAAGAACCACTTTGTGATTAAAAAAAATTTAAAGCTTAACATAATTTTAGCTTGCAGTTTTAATATTCTTACTAAATAGCAGTTTAATTAATTAATTGAGGTAAGAATATTTTTTATTGCCATTTAAGCACAAAATTTCTTGCAACAATGGTAAATTTAACATATTGTGTTCTACCACTATTTACAAACATTCCATACTATGCTACTCTTAGTTTCACAAAAAGGGAACGCATTATTTACCCTTTTTCCGTAGTTCATATATGCAACCTTTTGTAAGGGAGTGTCAAAAGTCCCTTGTCAATATTGATCTAACCTTTTATTATTGAATCATGCATACATATGTACATATATTGACAAATCTTGACAATTTACATTTCATTAAAACGAAACAAACCTAAAAAAATTCATCAAACTTTCTTAAATTCTCTTTTTTGAAAAAACGTTCAGCCCAATCAGTGAGAAGTCTGCAGGAGCATAAATTTTTGTTATGAAATGATAGTAATTCATATTGGCAACAATTGTAGTGAATTGATGTAGAAAAAAATCTGCAAAAATTTGTTGCAGGCCAACGGGCCCCCCGAGAACTCCGGTCCCGGGAGGAACTGTCCCCGATCTTCCCCCCACTCGGCGGGCCTGGTTGTAGAATTAGCCGATTCCATTTTTTCTTAAAGGGTTTGGAAATTAAAATACCTATTGATTAAATGTTCGAAAAATCAAGCTTTCAAAAAACCGTGAAAACCGGTTTGACAAAACCGAGGATATCACGCTAGTACATACATATGTACATATATGGAACGAGCTTCTTTTCTTTAAGCATGTCCTATAAAGAGACTTACTGTACCCTTTCATACACAAGTGGGTACTAAAAAGCTCGTTGAATAAATATGTACATATCTAAGTGTGTATGAAAGAAATGAATAGAGGACTAATTGATACATAATATATACATAATTACCCTATTTTTAATTAGATAATATGTTTTACGTTCGAAAGCTTGCAAAATTTATATCCGAGTTTTATATAGATAATATAATGTTTCCCTTTTTTATATGTATAGCCAAATCGTAATAAATTTCTGCAGTTATAACTCACTACTCAAGTTCAAAAAATTTTGAAGATTTCAATTTTGGAGGGCACAACAGACCCACTGGTCGCAGTGTTTAATTGTTTACTCTTGATTGGCACTTTCATGAAATACTCAAATGCCTCTAACGCTGTTTTACGATCAATATGAACTAATTTTTTCAACTTATCCGGCAATCAATTCTTGAGGCGTCATTTAATTGCCTTTTTGTTTTAATTTCCTCTGTAGGCTGTTCAATTCGTTGTTCTGACTAATTTGTTTGGGCTTTTATCTTCTTTGTTTTGACATGCCACTGACATGCTCGTAAATCGCAACCGAATACTATGTCTTTCAAGTGTCTTTCTTTCTCTATTGCCGTTTGTGGTAATATGTACTTCAATTGCTTAATTAGCTTAAAAGCACACCAGAAGCGCTTGCCCTTCCGAAATATTGAAAAATTACACACTTGAACTATGCTATACATAGCCTTAAGGGTGTTTAGGAAAATGTTTTATTCATAAAAACTGCATACAAATTTAGGTACAAATGTGTGTACACAAATCCCTGGAGAGAGAGTGAAACGAACGTCACGCGACTTGCAACAACTGTTCAGTAAGTCAAAAGCAGTTGCTGTCTGTTTATCTCGTTTACTTACATATTTTAGTCCAGTATTTATAATCCTTTTTGATATTAGCATAAAACTCATTGCGAGGCCATGATAAACACGCAATAGGTATAGTTTAGTACTAAGGTCAACACAATGTATGTATTGGACTATACCAGTAGAGGAATCTAGTCCCGAAATGCTGAATCCCGCACAACATTATTGGAATCAGGAAAGATTATTACTCATGTGGGATTTGTGAGACTAAAAATGCAAAGAAGAAATGGCCGAAGGTAGCGTTTTTATTAGAATGAACTTATGATTTTCTCTGCCTATGCGTTTAATGTATAGGTGGAATGACTTGGCCGTTAAAATTATTTGCTTAATTTTATAGCTTTCAGCTTGACCTTATTCAGTAAGTTGGAATATCGAACTAAAAAAGTACATGTATTTGTATTATTGCAGTGATAGGTTAATCGATCTATTTAGTTGCAGTGCAAGACAAAACACTTTCTCCATTTTTTTCCCGACGATTAGCCTATCACTGCAATAATAAAAATATTCATAGAACTCGATTAAAAACTTACAAAAAAGAACATGTATTTGTTTTAATAATAAAAACTAAGATATTTCCCAAATATCCAACATTACTACTCAACAGTATCTCAAAAGTGCATTTTTTATTTATTTGGTGTATTTAATCAATACTGTATGAAGTCACCTTTTCTTTAATGAAAAGGTAAATTTTTTTATTCTTAACGTATTTGGCTTACACCACCTGGCTTAGGGGACCACAAAAATATAGTTCATATCAAACAAAAAATAATAATTTTTGATTATGTAAAATTCATGTAAAACTTTAAATGCTGACTTTTGTTTATTTTTAAATACTCTAATGTACATTTATACTTAATAATATTTAAGTATTAGAATAAGTTAAGTGAAAATAAAATTAAGAGAAATAAAAAAAAACTTCATAGGCATAATTTATAAAAATAAAATTTAGGTTTGTATTTCAGTACCTAAAATCAAGCAAATCATTGAAGTTTATAAATCCGATCCCACATGCAAGTTGGTTGGGATCGAGTCCCTAGTACAAGTACTTATGCTACGGAAGTGGGCAATTGAATTGTTTGTATGTACTGCGCTTGTATGTGTACATGCATAGGTACTCGATGTTTACGCTTGCATGCTAATTGCGCTCAAGTGATTTCAAAAGGAAACGCTACACAAGCGACATAAGTCAATCCTTGGCTATCAATCAAATGTCCAAGTGGAGGGCATTGAAATAAAATACTTAAGCTGAAAAAGTAAGCTCAAAACCGCATGTCGATGAGTCAGTGGTGAATGGAAGTTGAAAAGGGGTATTTTATGCTTTCGAGTTTAGGGTAATTGATTCCTTTTAGACTTTTTAATAGAGAAAGTTAGATACTTAATAGCTGTATGTATAGACTATACGAGTACATACATAAATATTCATACTCCGAAAAAGTGTATAAGCCATATGCGTGCAGAGTCTTAAAAGTTAGCATATACAAATAAAATAAATGAATCGTATGAATCTTTCTCACATTGAAATGACGTCTCGAAGAAAATGAAACAAACAACAGACCTTAACGAACGTGCGACCACTATCACATTTTAAAACGCTTATTAAAATGTCTGTAGATGTTATTGTCAAAGCGAATGTCAAAATATTAATGTTAATATTAATGTTAATGTTAATGTTAATGTTAATGTCAATGTTAATGTTAATGTTATTGTTAATGTTAATGTTAATGTTAATGTTAATGTTAATGTTAATGTTAATGTTAATGTCAATGTTAATGTTAATGTTAATGTTAATGTTAATGTTAATGTTAATGTTAATGTTAATGTTAATGTTAATGTTAATGTTAATGTTAATGTCAATGTTAATGTTAATGTCAATGTTAATGTTAATGTTATTGTTAATGTTAATGTTGATGTTAATGTTAATGTTAATGTTAATGTTAATGTTAATGTTAATGTTAATGTTAATGTTAATGTTAATGTTAATGTTAATGTTAGTGTTAATGTTAATGTTAATGTTAATGTTAATGTTAATGTTAATGTTAATGTTAAAGTTAATGTTAATGTTAATGTTATTGTTAATGTTAATGTTAATGTTAATGTTAATGTTAATGTTAATGTTAATGTTAATGTTAATTTTAATGTTAATGTTAATGTTAATGTTAATGTTAACGTTAATGTTAATGCGCACAGAGTCTTAAAAGTTAGCATATACGATTAAATAAAATAAATGAATCGTATGAAGCTTTCTCACATTGAAATGACGTCTCGAAGAAAATAAAACAAAGGACAGACCTCAACGAACGTGCGACCACTATCACATTTTAAAACGCTTAAAACAGGCTACCTTGTCAAATAACTTTCAAATATTTCATTTAAGAACACAAACTAAAAAATGTATTGCAAAGATATGTAATGTATCTAAGAAATATTAAAATGTCTGTAGATGTTATTGTCAAAGTGAATGTCAAAATATTAATGTTAATGTTAATGTTAATATTAATGTTTATGTTAATGTTAATGTTAATGCTAATGTTAATGTTAATGTAAATGTTAATGTTAGTGCTAATGTTAATGTTAATATTAATGTTATTGTTAATGTTAATGTTAATGTTAATGTTAATGTCAACGTTAATGTTAATGTTAATGTTAATGTTAATGTTAATGTTAATGTTAATGTTAATGTTAATGTTAATGTTAATGTTAATGTTAATGTTAATATTAAAGTTAATGTTAATGTTAAAGTTAACGTTAATGTTAACGTTAATGTTGATGTTAATGTTAATATTAATGTTAATGTTAATGTTAATGTTAATGTTAATGTTCATGTTAATGTTAATGTTAATGTTAATGTTATTGTTAGTATAGTAATTTAAACAGTTCGAATATTTTTTTTCATTTTATTAATTAATGTTAATGTAAGAATTAATGATAATGATAATGGTAATGTTAATGTTAATGTTAATGTTAATGTTAATGTTAATATTAATGTTAATGGTTATGTTAATGTTAATGTTAATGTTAATGTTAATGTCAATGTTGATGTTAATGTTAATGTTAATGTTAATGTTAATGTTAATGTGAATTTTAATGTTAATGTTAATGTTAATGTTAATGTTAATGTTAATGTTAATGTTAATGTTAATGTTAATGTTAATGTTAATGTTAATGTTAATGTTAATGTTAATGTTAATGTTAATGTTAATGTTAATGTTAATGTTAATGTTAATGTTAATGTTAATGTTAATGTTAATGTTAATGTTAATGTTAATGTTAATGTTAATGTTAATGTTAATGTTAATGTTAATGTTAATGTTAATGTTAATGTTATTGTTAATAAATATTAATGTTGATGTTAAAGTTAATTTTACTGTTAATATGAATGTTAATGTTAATTTTAATGTTAATGTTAATACCATTAACAGTAGGTCCATTCCTTATCTACAGTTTTTTAAAGGATTTAGTCCAAAAAGCATTCCCGTACTCAAAAAAAACTGTAACTCAGAGCGCACTTGAGAGAGTAACTGCGACTCTCTTCTTGTCCGAAGTTACAGGATTTAGTCAGAAGTTTTTTTGCCTGTAAATATCCAAAAAGTGTCAAAATCAGCTGTTAGCAGTATTGTTGTGAAAGCATTATTTTGTGTAAAAAATTAAACATTTCAGTAAAAATGGAAAGTGCTAAAGCAATAAAAAAACCGTAAGTTCTTGTGATAGTTTTGCTTGCGTTTAATTGTTTTTATTACCATTTTTTGTATAAATATTCCGACATTCGTTTCTTGGGCTAAAAAAATGGTTTTTTGTATTCCCGTACTTTTTCCTGTAATTCTCTATTAGAGAGGGTTTTTACCTTACTCTCTTGTATCTTGACACTTTTTAGGAACTTACAGGAAAAGTAAAGGAATGGACCTAATGGTATAAGTAATTATTTTCATCTTTTTATTAATTAATGTTAATGTGAATATTAATGATAATGATAATGGTAATGTTAAAGTTAACGTTAATGTTAACGTTAATGTTAATGTTAATGTTAGTGGTAATGTTAATGTTAATGTTAATATTAATGTTTATGTTAATGTTAATGTTATTGTTAATAAATATTAATATTAATGTTTAAGTTAATTTTACTGTTAATGTGAATGTCAATGTTAATTTTAATGTTAATGTTAATGTTAATACCATTAACAATTTATTTGACGGTTATTTCCTGGCTTTTTTTTTTCGTCCGTATAGTAATTTAAACGGTTCGAATATTACGTCTGATCCGTGTTTATTTGCTCGTTTATTATTTTGCCGTTGAAGTTTTTTTGTTTGTATATTTCCATGTTTTCCAGTATATTGAGACGACGTCCTTTATGTTGTACGTGTAATACCTTAGCCGTTTTGTCAATTTGGGTAGGTGTACATTTTTGGTTAAACATGTGGTTTGCGATGTTTGACTCTGTTGTTGTTTTTGGTTTCATAGTATTTTTATTCTAGTCCCTTATGTGTTCCCGGAACCTTGTTCGTATTTTCCGTCCAGTTTGTCCGATGTAGCTATATTGACATGCACATGTTAGTTTGTACACACCTTGTTTTTTTTGTGGGTCTTCGCTATTTGTGTTTGTCTTGAATATCTGTCCTATATTGTTGGAAGTTTTAAATGCTGTGCGGATATTATATTTGTTAAAGAAGTTGGCCAGTTTGTAGGTCGAACTCTCAGTATAGGTTAGTGTCGTCCACGTTTTTTTGTCGTTATCTTCTTTGTATGTTATGGTTTTTTTGGACTCTCTTCTTATTCTGTCTACTAAGTCTCGTCCGTATCCGTTATTTGTATGTTATGGTTTTTTTTGGACTCTCTTCTTATTCTGTCTACTAAGTCTCGTCCGTATCCGTTATTTGATGCTATTTTGTATATCGTCTTGAGTTCTTTCTTGTACGCCTCTTTTGTTAATGGTGTTCGTTCTAGTCTGGTTACAAGCTGTCTAAACGCTGCGTTCTTGTGTTGTTGCAGATGAATCGATGTGATGTGTATTATGGCGTCCGCGGCTGAAGGTTTTCTGTAAATTTCGTATTCCAGTGTTTCTGTATCGTCATTTATCTTAATCATATGTCGTCACTCCTATGTTGTCTCTAAGATGCTCCATGCATTGCTCCTCCAGATCTTGCATAAATATTTCCATAAGTATTGCTGACGTAGGATTACCCATTCCTATTCCATTGATTTGTGTATACATATATATTGTTGTGGAATTTAAAATAATTTTGCTGCACAACGGTTCTTAGGGTGTTTGTGATTTGTTTAGCGTTCGTCTTTTTGAGTAGCATGCTATACGTTTCCGTTATTGGTATTGAGGGATATAGATCTTTAATATCAAACGATACTAATCTGGTGTCCCCTTTTATTTCTATTCTCTCTAGTTTTTCGATAAGCTCGGTCGTGTTCTTTATTACGTGCTTGTTTGGTAGCTCCAACGTTTCTTTGAGGGCCGTTGTTAGATGTTTTGATAGTTTATATCCCGGTGCCAATTAATGGCTTACTATCGGTCTCATTGGGATATCTTGTTTATAAATTTTCGTTAAAGCTATTAGTGCTGGAGCTGATGGGTTCATGGCTGTAAGTTTATGGTATTGGCTTGGTTCTATTATGAGTTTCGCTTTTCTCATAGCGCTTTTTATTTGGACTTGGTACTCTTTGGTTGGGTCTATTGTTATTTTATTGCAGTTTGTTCCTTTATGAATTTCTCCGTTTTTCTAATGTATTCTTCTTTATTTATTAATATAGTTGTGTTGCCGTTATCTGATCTCGTTGTAATGGTATTGTTTGTTTTTAGTTTGCGCTTTAAGTTCTATATAACTCTTCTGCTGTTATCTGTATCTTGTTTTATTGTCCTTCTCAATTATTTCCTTACACATGTGTCTTGCATGGTTCTGCTCGTCATTAGGTAGAAGTTAAATGGCCATTTCGACGTCCACGATGGTTTTTCCGATTTCCTTCTTCTTGTTGTAGTTGGGTATGTTGAATTTTAATTTTAATTTTAATTTAGTTTTAATCTTAAAATTAGTAAATAACTTAAACAAATAGAATTGCACAAAAACACAAACAACAACCACACAAGCAAGTTTAAATAGCGGCAGATCAGTAGCTCTTGTTTGTAGTTGGTTTGTTTAAGAAAGATGGAATAAACACAACAGTTCACTCTAGCGTGTTGGCTCTACAACCCCGAGGTACTTGTTTCAAAGCCGGGGAGGTGTGATAAAGAATAAATAAAATAAATTTAATTTAAAGAAGTCTGATGAGGAGATGTGGTGATCTCCGAAATAGCTGCTATAACTTCTACCACTAAAACTGTTGTTGTTTTTTCCAAATAAAATCTTCCATAAACTGGCCTCTAGCTCAATAAAATTGTAAATTATTAGATACTCTTAAATGTTAATGTAAATGTCAATTTCAATGCCAATGTTAAGGTAAATACTAATGCCATTAGATCAACCAAAGGTTCATGCGGCAATCCATACATTAAATTCATTGACCAGCCATCACGCCACCTAATTTACATATAGCAATTTGGGGCAAGTTGTTATAGTAAGGTGAACATACGAACATATTTATCAACCAATACTGAGGTGGCGTTATAATTTTTTGGAGCGTCTTAAACATTTTACTCAACTTAATTCAAAGAAATTGAGTATGTACAAAATTCATATATATGTATATACATACATATATATATTTTTTGGACCTTGGCAGTGACACATGCCACTGAGTCACCTAAAAGGTGCGACAATCATCGCTTAATTGGATAACATTAAACACAAAGGTTTGGAGAAACTGTGCACTCAACTGTTGATACTTATGGTGAAAGAGAGAAAACGAAATGTACATATGTAATCGTAAAAATGCAGAAAAAAATTAAATCAGGTCCAATCAAACGACGCTTACACGCACATTTGATTAGTTGTCCCTACTACTATTTCTTCGATTTTTCTTCATCTTCAACTTTTCGACGGTGATTGATTTTCACTGTGCGTGACAACTCATGGTATAGATCTACAAACCAGCTTTTGAACTTAATGATTACTTATGTTGTTTTAACACATCTGCTCATGCGGGGGACCTTAAGTGATTCTACAATGCATGCGTGCTCTCTACTTACAAACATAAATTTTTACATTTACATATGTACTATATATAAGTATATACATACATACATACATGTGTGCAACAACACGTCCCAGTAGCAAAAGGTAATATCTAGTAAATGAGTTGGATAGAATGAATTCATTGCTGAATTTTAACACACCTGGAGTGAGTCGTTCAATTGTGCGAATGGCTGACTGACACGAATAAATTAGTTCAAAATATCAACAACGAAAAACGAAATTTCCTTCGTTTCTTTACCCGCAACTTGTTACCAGTTCGCCAAAATTTTCCAGTTATGAATTCTTTTGCTGCTGGGATGTCAAGGCACACGCATACTCCTCAATGTCAGGAAATCCCGTAATGGTGAAACAAATTTATAGTTTAGGACTGGTACGATTTGGAAGACTTTTTTTATTTAAATTATCGGAAGTGCAAAGCGGAAAAATGCATTGTCAAGCAATGATTACTCAACACGAACATAATTACGAAAGAGAATACTATTCCCAAAGGCCGGAATTTGTTTTCAATGACGGTTTAAATTAAAACATAATTTTATTAATACATTAATTTCAAAAAAAGTGTTTGTCTTCAGACTTTTACGAGACTAAAGCTCGCGACTGTGAAGGTGCTGGTTTGCATACTTATAAAATATATTGTGTAATATTTTAATTATAAAAAATTTTAGGTGTAAATTGCTGATATTGTTTATGAGCCAAAGGCCACTGATTTAGTCAAAACAATATTTCACCTATTATACATGTGTTTTTTGTTGTCGGCATTTCAATCCCGCTTTGGGGTCATCTTCCGGATCTTTCGAAAAACGAATCTATAGATGGTAAAACGACGAAAACGGTTTGGCTAAAAATCAAATTAGAATTAAAATTTTACAGATACTATATCAAGTGACAAGCGCAAGACGCTAAGGTTTTTGCATCAGCTATATTAAATTAAATTTTATAAAAAACATAAGATTTCTAACGATAAGAATTTTCGCGAGCAGTATGTGTTTTATAGAGGTAAATTCAACAAACTCAATAAATCTTTGTATAGAGATTATATTCGTAATGTTGAAAGCAATATTAAATGTAATCCTAAATCCTTTTGGGGTTACATAAAAACCAAAAAAAACTGTTCTAATATACCTGCGTCTGTTCATCTTAAAGGGGTATCAGCTGACTCCATCTCTGATGCTGCTAATCTTTTTGCCAATTTTTTTCCTTCCAATTTTATCACAGATAATACCGCAAATAATTATATCTCTAATGATATGTTAAATTTAGATACTTCCGTGAACTTCGGGAAATTAAATCTGACTGACGATGATGTTATTTTTGGCATAAATCAGCTTAAGCCATCCAATGGTACTGATGCTGATGGTCTTTCGGTTGTTCTCTTTAAAAGTTGTCCTGCTCTAATTACGCCTTTAAGGCACATCTTCAACTTGTCACTTTCAGCTGGGGTTTTCCTTGACGATTGGAAATTAACTTTTATCACCCCTATTTTAAAAAACGGTAATAAAAATGACATTGAGAATTATAGACCGATTTCCAAGCTAACAACTGTGTCTAAACTGTTTGAATGCGTTGTTAAGGAAAAAATTTACTTTGCTGTCAAGCATATGTTATGTCCTAATCAACATGGGTTTATTCCAGGCAGGTCTACGATAACTAATCTAGCAGCTTTTACGGAGGATTGTCTGGAGACCTTTCAAAGAGGTTTTCAAATGGATGCAATTTACACAGATTTTTCTAAAGCTTTCGATAGGGTATCTCACTCTATTTTGATAACTAAACTTCGCGTATTAGGCTTTCACTCTCAATTTCTTAAGTGGATAGCTTCATATCTAGATAATAGGAGCTGTGTCGTTCGACTCGATAACGTATCGTCTTACTCTTTTGTTGCCTCTTCTGGTGTTCCGCAGGGTAGTGTTTTAGGCCCGTTACTATTTATCCTCTTTATCAATGATATTTCCTCATGTTTTCCTAAATGTAACTATCTTCTATATGCGGATGACCTGAAGATTTACTACGAAATTAAAAATCCGGGAGATTCCCATATTCTCCAGCATGAGTTGAACAACTTATATAGTTGGTGTCTGCGTAATCATTTGCAGCTCAATATTAGTAAATGTCACTACACTTCTTTCGCGAAGGTTCTAAATATTGTTCCAACTTCTTATAGCATATTAAATTCACCGCTAAAAACAATTAGAGAATTTAAAGACCTTGGTGTCTACTTTGACACCAAGCTGAACTTTACAACTCACATAAATTATATTGTCTCAAAATCATTTGCAATGTTAGCCTTTATTCGTCGAAATGGTTCTGCGTTTTGTGATCCCTATACCCTCAAAATGCTGTTCTCGTCCCTAGTTCGTTCCAGGTTAGAATACGCGGTATTCGTTTGGCGACCGTTTCATGCGGTATACATCAAAAGATTGGAGTCTGTCCAAAAAGCTTTTATGCGTTTTGCCTTGTGCACGATTAAGTTTGCAGATCCTATTCCGTCGTATCGCTCTCGGTGTTTACTTATAGACCTCATGTCTTTAGAGTCTAGGCGTGATCTTTTGTCGATGTGTTTTGTCTTTGACTTATGTACCGGCTCAATTGATTGTCCATACTTGCTCACGAAAATTCATTTTAGTGTTCCCTCACACATACTTCGCTGTAATGATATATTTTTTGTCGGGTTTGCTAAGACTGTCTATGGTATGAATGCACCTCTTAGAAGGACGCTATCTCAATTTAATGCTTATTCTTCTTCCTTAGATTTTGATTTTACCTACTCTAAGTCTACTTTTAAGAATTTACTCATACGACTCCTGTCGTTAAGCCTTTGAAATTAAAATGTATCATAAAGTCTGTAAGCAACTTGTTTGTTGATTAATAAATAAATAAATAAATAAATAAATAAATATTAGTAAAGTATTTACACAAAATTTTAATGCCATGGGATTTTACTTATGTATATTATTTTTCCATATTTTGGTGTAGGAGTTGCCAAGTCTTTTTAAAAAAATCGTTCACTGTAATGGAAAGTGTAATATGCACATCCAATCATCACACAAAGGTTCACATACATACATACATATGTGCATGCATACAGCTTTCGTTCGATTTGCCCGTTTATATTGTTTGCCTCTTTAATTCGCAAAATATCCCAATTTTGTGCGCCCTATTCAATATTTCAATGGTCGATCTTCTTTTTTTTCATTTTCATCACCAAGGCCAAAACAACTGGCAATCCACTGCGGTCCACGGTGCTGTTTATTCTGTTTCATACCAATGGAGTCACTCTTCGTAAAAAACATATACATACATACATATATACATACATATGTATGTACATATTTTATTTTGTGATTGAAGGGTGTCACAAAAATGAACTCTTTTTAAAAATTTAATCAAGCCAGTTGTATAAAAACTCAATTTCGGAACTTAAGAATCTGAATTGTCTAAATAAGATCAATAGCAAAGGCATAACGCCAAGTCCGCCACAGCCATTTGGCTTTTGAGTAGGAAAAATCACCTCGTATCATGAGGGAAAACGCGTCTATTAACAAGAAATTTTGATTTGTCGCTATTTAAACGAGAATTAAAGATTGACGTAGCTAACACCCGGAGTACACCAGTCCAAATTTCGGTCGATGTACATATGTACATATGTATATAACATCGAATATTGTTAGCCCTTGAACAGGCAAATGAGGTGTGCTTCTTAATTTCATGCATTGAGGACCTGAACTGACTGACCGACGGGCGTGCTTATGCAGATAAACCGGCACATATTTACATATGTATGTATATCTGCATAATATATTTATGCCTGACAGAAGACACTTATCTGCATTTCGATATCATCTGATTTGACGAACGAAATCGAGCTTAAAATGAAAAGTAGGAAAAATAAGATTGGCAGCTAATTAAATGGCAAAAAATCATTACGCATTGAAAGAAGCTTAAAATTATTATCTTAAAGTTGCTTAATAAGATCAAAATATCCAATACATTGGCACATATGTACGTAATTCTTAGCAGAATGCCAAAGCCTTATATGGTTGCACTTCCCGACATTAGAGAAATACAGTTGTGAAAATTTGTGAGTAGGTATATTTTATTTGCTGTGAACGATGTAAATAATTTATACACATGTATACTTTTCCATGAATGATCGCTATAGCTACTTTTGGGAATGAAACGATCCTTCAAAGGAAGAAAATCGCTTCAAAGGAAGAAAATCGCTTCAAAGAAAATTTTCATTTCGGAGAATTTGTGAAAAAGTTATGGGCATTGAAAATGTGGACAGCAATATGAGGCAATGTATTCTGAATACATAGAATATAGAACTTTTGCAAGTCTATTTGGAATAGGATGATTTACTGTTGGTGAAATTTTTGTGGATTTTTGCCAAGCAGTTTGCGAAAATTGTTCGGACTGCATAAATTCCTGTCCTCCATGAGTAAATGCAGATGCCCGACTGTCAGAAGTATTATGCGCGAGTTTATTCAGATCAAGGTTACTTATCTAGATAAGCTATGCTTGTCTGTCTCTGGTATTACTCCATATCCAAAAGACAGATAATTTTCATGAGATATTTTCTTCCCCAGTCTGCCGAGAAGCGGTACTCCGGCTTTTTCGTTAAACCCCTACATAGAGAATGATGTTAAAAGTTCTTAGGAGACTCTTAAATATCAGATTCATAACGGAGAGATACATCATTGAATTCCTACACACTCCTACATTTATACTTTCACATACATACATGCATATGTATGTATAAACTTGAAAAAATTTAGGTCGGCAGGCAATAATTTATAGCTCTTAAAATATTTTACAAACAAAGAGAGCACTTGCGATTGCAAAAAGTTCTTGTACGAGTACTATTTGGACAACCCTGTAATAATATTGTTTCAACTATTGTCGTCGCCGGTTTGGAAGTGTTTATTGTTGCTGTTGATTTGCTATGCGAATGTTGTTTGCCAACAACATATGCACTTCGTTTATGTTGTAATGGTATTCGCCGTTGTTGTTATTTTTTCAACTGCGGTTGCATTTCAGTTGACGTTGCATTTGCCATTGCTTTTGCCTTTGTCAAAGCAGCCACATTTGTCATGCACTCATATCTATCGCACGAATCTCTTCCAAGTATGTAGGAAAATATGTATACACATTCATGGCTGCACTACTTACATATTTATTCACAATGTACTTTCTTCCCTCCTCTACCCCACGCACAGATTGACTGGGTTGTACTCCGCCAGTATCGCATGATTGATTGTCGTTTTCTTCGATTTAACTTCATTTCATTTTTCTTCTTTTGTTAATGTCACTGCAATGAGGAATGCGTGCGTCGTATTGCATTGCCAGTTGTCAGTGGCATTTTGATGGACATCTCGGCCTCTGTCATAAAACAACAGCAAACACATTTTAAAAAGCAACGTGTACGCCTGCGCCGATGTAGATACTTTTATCTCTGTATTAGGCAATGTCTTGATGAAGCAATGAATGCCAACAATCGTCGCGCCATGAAGCGTGTGTGTCGGATGCTTAAGTGCAAGTAAAAAAAAATAAGAATAACAAATTTATTGCCGCCTATCGAAAATGCATTGTGTCAATGGAATGTTGGAATGGGCGACAGCCTAGTGGCGGTCGATGGTCTTACAATTTAATTTCCTTGAAACGATACTCAATCAATTATTTTGGTA
The DNA here is from genome assembly GCA_963971545.1 of Philophylla caesio. Lineage (NCBI taxonomy): Eukaryota > Metazoa > Arthropoda > Insecta > Diptera > Tephritidae > Philophylla > Philophylla caesio. Next base: position 76,095,397 of record OZ020606.1, read on the forward strand.
GCATTCATACATACATATGTATGCATGTGTGCCATGCTCCAACATGGAATTACATACAATTATGAAATTCGACAATTGGTATATATATGTATGTTTTATCTGTTAGATGGTTTCCGAAAAACTTGGCAAAAACTTAAACCTTCAGATTCAACATTAGTTTAGTACAAAATATATGTAGGTAGTGGTGAGTCGCAACCTTTCAGAAGCACTATTTGTAGGAGTATTACGTAAGACGTTAAGCCGTGGATTCCAGTATTTATGAATATTCAGATGTCATGTAATGAGTAATCCATATTAAAATATATACATGTACATAATTACCCGTTCAAAAACTTTTTATTACTTGTTTTTGATAAATACAGAAATGAAATATTTTAGTATTCAGCTAAAAGAATTTTATTTTGATAATAGCAAAATTAAATTATTTTTCTAACCTTTTTTTGTTATTGACGAAACTAATTTTTAAATATTTGTAGGACCAATGCGAATTCATGTAAGGTGGTAGCGATTCTAAACATGCAACGCTTTGGTGGGCTATTGTCAAAGTTTATCTCCTTTTTATTTAATGTATACGTAAAAAAATACATTGAACCATATACTTATTTAAATTTCTTGAAGTTAAATGTTAGAATTGTTTACTTGTAACAAAACAATTGATTTTGACAACCAACCACCAATTAGCTGATTGTGAAGTATGCTGCAGTATACGTGGCAGATAACTTCTTGACTTTTAATAAAAATGGAAAAAAGTGAATTTTTTTGCGTAAAAAACCGATCAGCGAAACCAAGAAAAGATTTGATTAAAGCTATTGGGACACTGCACTCTCAATTTCATAGTAGCGAAGTCGTTCCTATTGTATGTAAAAATGTACGTACGAACATACATACATATATGAGTAAATAAATTTCTATGCAGAATTTCGTGCTGCGAAAGACGGGTTGATCGATAAGAAGGGAAAAGAGTCTGTACGGAACAACGAAACAAACTTAAGAATTAAGGGAATTAACAGATGAAGAAAGAATCATATTGGACTTTTATTGATACTGGCAAGTATAATTAAATCTTGGAAGTACATACATACATATTTCACACCAAATTTTAGATTTCATAATATCATTTTATTCGCTGTTAATACAAGATTTATAGCCATGAATAATTAATTTCAAAAGTGTTTATTTTACTTTCAAATAAAGTTGTTTGCACACCAATGAACAGCTGACTTGGAGTTAAATATCAGCTGATGCTACCTTTAAATTTCACAAAAACAAATACTAGCGTGTTAAGCTTGGTTTAAACGACAAACAGAGTAAAACTTGCATAAAAAATTGGCCCTTAATAATAATTCGATTTATATACCTACTCGTTTGTACTTACATACATGTATGTGTACATACGCATATCCTTTTCTGTAGATTACACTCTATAAAGCTGCTTTATTAAAATGCTCATTATGTCAAGTCATCATCATCGTTATAAATATCTTTTGCAACCACAAGCAAGTATGCAGGAAATGCCACTGAACTTCAATAGTAGCATACTGCAAGGTAGCTGGGCCTACTATGGGGTTTAATCCCGAAGCACTTTAAATTTATCGAGATTTCGGGATCCGAGAATCGTACTTCCGTTATACCGAAATTTTTCGGATTTTCATTTATCAATTGATGAAGGCGGTCACCTTGGCGCTGGTGCAGGGGCTTAGGCGAACCCCACCAGGAGACCAGCATGTAGCGGTGTGACGATGACAAAATTGTTTCTCTATCTTTATGCCGACTCCAAGTGGGGGCGCTGACCAAGAACCGCCACCTTCTAATCCAAGGTGTTACGCGACACCGTGCCCATTGGATGGTTTGCAGCCAGGAGGACAACCGGCTGTATTAGTACGGCGCCTCCTCGATACCGGGCCGCCTTGAGGAGTAGCGAAGGCCTTACCGCGACAAGGGGCGCTGGCGCGGCGGACTGTAAAATTCCCCAACAAAATTAATAGACTGCATAAGCCGGGCAGGCGGTCGTAAGAACAAGATGGTAAAAAACAACAACAACAACAATGAAAGCAGCAACGTCAGCTGCTACAGAAACGGCACCAACTGCATTCAATGTAGTTAGGGCCAACGCAACCGCAACGAAACCTAGGTCCTCGTATGCGGCGGTATTGGGGTGAGTAGCTGTGTGAAAACCCCCAAACGCGCAGGCAGCTTCCTTGAAAAGCTGACTGAAGAAGAAGCGGCCCTCTTCGAAGAACACGCGAGGGATGACGAGCCGAGCACCAGCAGCGGAATTCGTCGAGAGAAGGCCTGTACGGATAAAGGTAACTTTAGTAGGTATGACACGTCTGTTTATACTAATAAACCGGCCGAGGCAGATCAGTCGCTGCACCGACCCGGCATGTCTACTTGCAGGTACGAAAACAGAGTTAGCGAAGAAGACAGAAGGAGGTACAGTAGCAGACATCAGACCCCAGGTCGTAACAGGTCCAGGAGCCAACGTCGCTTTGCTAGCAGACGAAGGTCCAGGAGCCACAGACGATCTGCATCCAAGGAAAGGTCGAGCAGAAGAAGCAGCCGCGGTCGCACGCCCTCGGCCTCGCGTGGCTCAGGCTGGCAGCAGCCGGAGAGGAAGCACAGAAGAGCTAGAGTTCCCCCGCTTCCAAAGCCAGGTCAGCCGGGAGCGCTAGACGACCACCGCCGCTCAGGGCTTAGTGGATCAGGAGCGAAGTGGTACCTGCGCACACACATTCATATCTATTTATCTATCTAAAAGAAATACAAACAGTTTTCTCGACAAGGAAACTGCTTACATTTCAAATATGCACATCCTTCTCTAAACGCATTTCCTCTATACATACATATATCTCTAATATCTTCACGGATGGGTCGAAGTTGGACGACAGTTTACTTCTTTTGAGTGCTTTCTATCAACGAACGAGACTGATTTGGAAATGATTGCCCTTGGCCCTTTAAGCGCCAACCCCGGATGAGGAATAGTTGGGGATGCCCATGTCCATATGTTCCTCGCTATGGGTTTGAGGGTCCCCATGACAGCTCAGCGAATGCAGGACGGAAACCAAAACATGGCAATTGCAAGATCTTTCTGTATCGAGGGCTCTCTAGGGTACTCCTTGGTAAACCATAATGTTTAATTTGGGTTCTAACAGTTCACTTTTCAATCAGCATTTAAGCGGTAGCTGCTTCGCAAGTAGAATTATCTCTTCATTTTCTACTAAGCTGTTCAACTTTTGCGATTGCATATTGGCGGTTTAGTGACCGGCTCGCGATGTTTCCTCGACTAAATAGGAGATTCCGTTCAAAAGAATATGGTTTCACAAAAAACAATATTTTCAGATCTATATATGTATATCCCTCAGGACAACCATCCCAGCCTATCCTACATACATATATATGTATGTATGTATGTACATACGTTCTCTATATACCCCAAGTAACTGGGGAGTTTTTAACAATATTAACAAAGTTTTTTATATTATACCAAATTTATAAAAATTCATAAAATAACGTATATTTTTAAATTTACCATTTACATATGTACATACATATGTACGTATTTGCTCCAAACATACCCGACTTATATTTGGTGATATAATTAAATCAGTAAATATTTCGAAATCTTGAAGCTGTAATTTGGGACAAGGAATGGTATTCCGAAACCCGTTATACCGAGCTGCATACACTACTTTCTACCTAGTTGAGTTGTTTGTAAATATCAGCACATATACTATATATGTACATACATATGCACAAGCGCGGGTGCAGGGGTTTTTGGGGGTCCGAGCAACCACCCCCACCCCGAAATATCAGAACCTTACACGCAGACAATTTTAAATTTATGTAACAGTTCATCTATCATGATTTGTCTACTAAAATATTTTTTTGGACAGGGACGGTCCCCGCCAATATTATTTTCTCTATCCGCCCCTACATATGCATATACATACATATGTATGTATATATGTGAATATGTCCATATTTTTTATATGCGCGTTCTTTTTCGCATTTCGTATTCCCAATTTAACTACGCAACTTAACCGCAGCAGCTGTGATGGCTCCTGGGGTTACAGTGGCTCCAATGCTTTTGCGGTGAAACCTCACAACATTTATAGCATTTTTCTTTTACTTTACATTAATATTTATATACATGAATATGAATATGTATGTACTTCTGTAAAAAAAATTCTGAATATTTCAACCTACTTTACATATACTTATGTATGTATGTATGTATGTATGCTTATATACATATTTATACACATGGAATTGTAGCTCTTTTTTACTTTAATTGCAAACCCCGTTCTATGGATATCTAACTTTTTTTATCGATCTAAAAAAGCTACCTCCTCTGTACGTACATACTCGTATATACATACATATGTACATATAAACACACTGTAGTTCCTCATTTTCATTTCGTGCTTGTAATTCTAAACTATTATTATTATTTTGTATTATGTACATACATATATACTTGTAAGTTTTATTAAAAAGTTTTGAACGCGATAAACGTTGTAAAAACTTTTTAGTTAACTAACATGTAAACTAACAAGAGAAAGTGTGTTTGAACGTGCAATCCTTTAAACTTTTCGGTTTCACTAAAGGTATTTCGGTTGAAAGCGAACAATATTTTGGGACTAGTTGTGGACCATTTCAGACTAGTCTAGGCTAAGGCCGAGTTCATTTGACAAGTAATTCCTGGCTTTTTCAGGACTTTTTCGGGTCGTTCCTATGTTTGTATTCAGCAAAATTTTGGGACTATTTACGAACATTTCAATATCATTTTAAAACTTACATATTTGAGATTAGTTCATGACAAGTTTACGGTTTTTTAAAACAAACTCATTGCAATTTTTGAGAGGGAGTTCGAAGCTACCTGGTGTTTTCTAAAAGTTTATTCCTCACATATAATGATAATAAAAAATTAAGTTAGAGTTTTTCAATTAAACAAACAATTTTATGAAAATGTAGGGAAAGTGAGAAAATGAGCTGGACACATAAATAGCCAAAACTGAAAAAAAAATTAAAATCGAGTTAAAAGTATGTTTTTATCAAGTTTTGTCTGCACAAACATTTTCGTTTCGTTAATATTTTGTGATATAGCCTTAATTTTAGGTATTATATAAGCGTCCTGAACGGCAAAGCAAGCATCCTTAAAATTTTCATAAAATTTCTTCGCGATTTCAACTTTGATTTCATTTCATAAGTTTTCTATAGAATTTAAGTCAGTATTCTGGGCTGGCCAATCTAAAACATCGATCTTTTTCGCACTAAACCGATTCTTAACTAGCGTGGAAGTTTTTGGGTTCGTTGTCTTGCATAAATTTCCATTTAATTGGCATGCTAACGAAGGTTTTTCAAAATATCAAAATACTTGAATGGATTGTTTGCCAGTTTTACTACAACAGCATCCGTATGCGCATCTGCCTTTCGAGGCTTTAGTTTCCGCGTTTCACCTTTGGCCAATAATTCGGGGTTTTCAGTGTATGAATTAATTGCATTTTTCGAGTAATTTCAAAGTTTTAGCTATTTCTGCCACTTTCTGTTGCTGTGCGTTTTCCTGATCACATTTTCTATTAATATCTATTTCACAACACTTTAAACATGTACCCAATGCAAAAGATTGTATCAACTATAAATTAACTATTTGACTTCTAAATTATCCGCGAAATTGTAAAAGTAGAACTATTCCGTTTTGTTATGGTGCTTCATAAATATATGTAGTTTATTTTCCCATTTGCTCAAATGTTATTTTAATTCGTCTGAACATCCACAATGTTACAAACCGTTGCAATATAACTCTAAAAGTTAGACTTTGGTCTATTCGCGATTTGGTGTTTCCACGATTTATTAAATTACTAGCTGCAACTGCGATATTTTCTAACATTCATTATTAATAAAGAATTGCATGGTTATATATTTTTTAGTTTTTGCGAGTTGCAGGATCTTTCATTAATGTAAAGTCATTGTCTTCGCTACACAAAGCGCCAATTTGGTGTCTAATTGGTGGGAAGAATTCCCAACCCTCCTGCTTTGATAGCTTTTTCACAGCGCCAGCAATACCTGTGATTAGGAAAATAAGTAGCAAATATTTATATAAAACTATACAATACATATATAATTAATAGATCTACCGAAGAAAAATCCTGCCATTAAACCAGCCACGTGATTCCTTCTCCATGCACCATATACCCCACCTGCGGCCAAGCCACCAATTACGTAGTTCAATCTGAAAAAAATGGTTGATATAGATTTTTTGCGATTATGGTTTGATTGCGATTGTATTCTTACTTATCATCCTTGCCACGCACGTTCGTGGAAACTAATGTTGCCAATGTGAACGCAGTAGCCATACCCATCATTGGACCTGTGTTGTATGCAAATCGTCCTAAAGTCGCAAGATATCCTTGTGGCTTTGTTAACATCAGCACATCGGCTGTGGAATAAGCAAGACCGACGCCGAGAGCATATTTGTTGGTGGCAACGACTTTACCAAATGCATCCTGTCCTTCGGGATAGTCATAGTATTGTGATTTCAGAAACGACATCGTGAATGCTAAAATTTACCGAGAAAACTATTTTAAAGCAAGTGGCATGTTTTGACTATAGTTCTCTTCAGCTTCGGTCAGTTTATTTTAGCTAAGCCATCCGAATGGCAATTGCAGTTGTTCATAGCCTCGAAACTAAGAGTTTTCCAGGTTTACGAAATCACATTTCTTCACTTTATGTTTTAAATAAAACTAGTTATACTAAATTACTTACTTTTTACGTAATTTCATTCGCTCATTCACTCAAAACAGCGACCATATCTTTGTAGAAAAGTCAAACTTGACAGTTAAACAGCTGTTCATGAGCGGAGAGTAATGCGGCCACTTTAAAGCATTTCTGACCACTTTTGGAGACATTTGTAACCATATAACAGGGTGGTGTTAAAATTGAACACAGGTTTTTTTTTTTAATTTTTATTTAATAAACTGTATTTTTTATTGAAAAATAATGATTGTTTAATAAAATTTAAATAAATTGTCGAAATATGTCAATATAATTTTTTTTTTGTATATTAATAAGTTGTTATTTTGCCGTTATAAATCACGCATTACTGAAAATTTTGTGGTCGGTTTCAAAGTAAAGGGCCGTACACATACAACTTTCCTCGGTTAACTTGACAATTCGAACTTTAACAACAAAGCATGAGGTGTAGAAGGTTTGCTACATAGAACGCTTTGAGAGTTTCTGCAATAGGGGCCGTCCATTTATTTGGTGACTCAAATTTTGGCCTGTTTTGAACCCCGCCCTGCGTGACAAACCATGACACTTGCTTGAATCCCCTCCATAATTGCGTAACGCTTCTTATGACCGCCCCTTTAAGTTTTAAAAATTTTTTAAAAGGATAATGGGATAAATAAAAATGATTGCTTTCTTGAATGCAGAAGCCAAGTCTTGAAATGTTTTATTTTAGTCCATAGCGTTTCTTACAGATAAAACCAAGGCAAATTTAGTAAAATGGCTTTAGTAAGCAGCTGATTGATTTGTTTTTTTCTATCGCACTGGTACATCAAATGTCAGAACCATTTGTTTGTTGGTTGGTTTTGACATTCGCTGTACCGAAACAAACAGCCAGAGAACGTGTATTGACAGAGCAGCCTTATCCCAGTCCATTCCGACTCACATTCCTCTGATTTTGAGGGATACTATTTTTCTTGTCGTAGCCCACCACGATATATTTTCTCTTAGCTCACCACGATTCGACAGCGATAGAAAAAAAAAAACTAACAGTGACAGAGCGGGAATTGATAAAATGAGAGTTTTAATGTATTTTCGTTATGTTATCGGTGGAGCTGAAAATTTATTTAAATTTTGGCAAAATTCTATCACTTTCAAAATTTTAATGAAATAATATTTATCAAATCAGATGCAATTTAAGGCAAGTAGTACTTTGTTTGTGGAACCAATGTACGTTTGTATATATTGTATGTACATATGGATGTGCCTAAAAATATGCGTCTGTGTTTTTGCTTGCACATAAGATGAATTTTAGGCTTAGATTTGTTTGATAAAATATTTTAAACATGTGTGATATTAAATTTAGCTTGGGAAGACAAAGTAAATTGTATTATTGTATTCAAATTAGTGAATATACATACATATGTATGTATATCAATACACATTTATGGTTAAAAGGTAAATAATTTGCCCATATGACCAGTAGCCCGTTTCTGTAAAAAATCGACAAAATTGTCGATTATGGTGACGTCACATCGATTCGATCCAAATTAGTCGATTGATCGAGAAAGAGTGTTTCCGTAAGAATTAATCGAGAAAATATGGAACAGTGAGAGAAATGGAATGCTAATCGACAGGACCATAAAAGCTTCTGTAATTATCCATATAAAATATATTAACCATAATATACTTACATTGGTCTTTAATTCCACCAGCTTCCATTTTTAATTAAACGAACTGTGTACACAAACACATGAAAGTCACTTAAATAAGCAATTCTCATCACCTCAACAGCAAGTGAGAACAACAATCGGCAATATTTCATTTCAGTTGATTACAGAAACCCTTTGAATCAAGTGTTCCTACTGAAATGGAATGGAACAAATCAGCTGACTATACAGGGTTGTCGATCAATTCGACTAATTTTATTACAGAAACACAATAAGTGAGTGTGACGTCAAATCGAGAATTTCAATCGAGAACATCGATCGAAATGAGTTACAGAAACGGGCTATTGAGCTCTAAATGTTTGCTTCTGCTCGGATTTCCGACAATTCTGCTGCGACACGAAGGCAATAAACCAACACCATAAATTAGAGTTGGGTACAAATGACGGTCGTTTCGCAGCAGATGCACGGAAATAGCAGTATTACAAAAAGGCACAAGTTAAGTCTCAGAGACATATAACTGGGAGAAAATCAATAATATATTAGGTATACAATTTTTTAAGTAACCTGAAGCAAAGATGTACTACTTTGTGATGTACTACTTTTCACAAAGTAGTAGATTTTCTACTCCAACCAGAAATCGTACTCAATGTGTTGCAATTGACAAATGCGACAAATTATCCATTATATTGGTAAGGTCGCTTTTGTGAAATTATTCCGAGTGAATTGATATATTTTGAGTAGTTTTTTAGTAAAGAATGGTTCGTAATGGTTAAATATTGAGGTATTAGATAAGAGTTTAGTAAAGGAATCTCGTGTTAGGTGAGGAATGCATAATATACATATTTTAAATTATTTTTCAAAGCTGCAAAGCTGAAGACAAAAATGTGGAAATTTATAAATTTTTGCAAGATCGCGACAAATGTGCTTTGCTGCCAGATTTTAGGTTGTGCTGCAATTTTTGAATGAATGACGAGTTTTACGCACGCGCAGTTTATAAATGAAATCGTTTAGGATTTATATCGCCGAGGACAGAAGTGTGCACATGTCGATAAGCTTCAATACCCAGTTGGAAGAATATGCATGAAAGAACAATGAATCATGTTACTTGAAGAAGCTTAGCATGCATGCCAAACCTTAATGCATGTTCATAGATTTTTTGTAAAGGCTTGTCGTTGAAAATCATGTGTCCATAAAAAATGATTCAATATGCCACTTTCATGTCTCTTTTAAGGTTCATGATTCATTCTATCTCCTGCCTCCAGGATTCCTCGATTCTTGAGATGAAATGAATCATGAACCTTAAAAGAGACATGATTCATTCCATTTCCTTCATCCAGGATTCCTCGATTCTTGAGATGAAATGAATCATGTCTCTTTTAAGGTTCATGATTCATTACTGTTTAATTAACGAAATTCCATAAAAATATATATGAAAAAACATACATTTGAATTTAAATTTTTAAAATAATTTTTATTTTGATATTCTACGAGTATGATCAATTCAATGAATGAAATCAAAATTATTATGAAATACAAATAAAATTAATTCAATATAAAAAACATATTTCATCACATATAAAAATTAAGTCTTCATCTTCGCTGTTTCTTTATAAAATTGATTTTTTCTGCGTTTGAAGCCAAGGCGCATATCTTTGGCAAATATATCAAAATCATATTTGCTATTTTTTACTGAATCTGCAAGGGAAAAACAAAAAATTAGGCTCATTGTTTAATATTGTTTCCATATCTTCTATTACCAAAAACGAAAGTATGGAAGAGCTTGTACTTTTTAATAGCTTCCTTGCCTTTCGCGCCGTCCCAATTTATTTTGAGCAGCAAAGTGTCACTAAAAAATATTTTGAAAATTTTATTAATCCAGAAACATTCACAAAAATAATTTAATATGCACAGTATTTTAATCAAATTAATCATATATCAACCCTGTTTTTCTAAAGCCAAAAGCACGAGCACGCTTAGCACGTGCTCTTGGCGATTCAAATAAAAGTTAATGCTTTTTTGTCTTTTCAATTTAAAATAATGATTCCATACATTCTGTACATATATAAATCATTGATAATTATCAAAGTACTTACCTTATTTTGATAGTTTCAATATAATTGATGGAAATTTTAATAATAGTCACAAATTTACTGTTATTCTTTAAATTATTTCACAACACGTGTGTACTCCCGCACCAAACAAAACTAAAAGAACAATTTGCAATAAATCAAACGACAATTGACCGATTTTTCAATCGTATTTTTGTCGTGCAATTACAAATATGATTCAGAAATGCAAGAGATGGTCAAAAGAAGGTTTGACGGATTAAATATTAAAAACATGATTAACGCATGCTTCAGATCATTAAGATCAGACTTATTTCATTTGGCGAACACAATTTTTTTCAATTATTAGGGCTTACGTGATTTATGCATGAAAAAGATTTTTGAAACAGATTTGACTACGAACTTCATTGTAAAACATTCTTTATGCGTGAATGTCATGCATGATACATGAATGCATTTTTAAGCATGATTGAAATTCCATCTGGGTATGTACGTATAATTGCATGTATGCGGACGTCATTTGTCCTTGAATATGTACTTATCTACATTTGATATTATACATATGTACATACATATGTACATGTTATTTATATACATATGTATGTACATGCAGACATGTACGTACTTAACCCTTAATAACCCATTGGTACCGCCAGGAACCATCCGTTTAAATTCAAAATTTGGTTTAATGAATTTTATTTTAAAATTTGCATGTCGTTATAAGACCGTTAACTGACTCAAGCGCCTTCTGTTAATTCTATCCCCACTTGTAATAAACGTCAGTTGGCATATTGGTATCGAGTTGAGTGCATCTACCACGCTTGTAGTGAACTTTGACAAATCGCGTTTTTGTAATAATTATTTGTGTGAATAATTCGTTAAAATCGGAACGGAAAAAAATCTTACAGTTTACATAATAGTGTAAATAAGCTTAGATAAGTTGTATAGGTGAGTAAATTTCATTGGTTTGTAAGATATGTTTGGTTTTGTGGTTGGTTCCTTGCGGAACCGTCAGGCACCCGGAGTTCGAAATTTTGTAATTATGAAATTATATACAAAATGATTATAGTATGACTTTTTTGTAGTTTTTTTTAGCAATGCCACGTAGAATACGTGATTTTCGAACTGAAGAACAGCTAAGCGAGTTCGTTAATTCTTATCCGTGGTCGGAAAGCGAAGATGGTGGCGATTTTTCTGCTGATGACAGTGATATAGACCCCGATTTTGACTTAAATGCTGCTTTGGGTAATAAAGATTTAGAAGACGAAGTAGCAGATGTTCATAACACAAAAAGACAAAAATTACAGGGAGCATTCAATGTTCAAACGTTATCCACGAGTATAACAAATACATGGGTGGCGTTGACCTCTTGGATTCGTCACTGGGGCGTAGTCATATTCGCATTAAATCACGAAAGTGGACGAACCGATTGTTTTACCACATGACTGATATGGTTATGATCAATGCCTGGATGTTATATTAGCGCCATCATGCGGACACCAATCAAACTGAGCCCAAGATGGTATTGCACCAATTTGTGTCAGAAGTTGCCCAGTGCCTGACAAAATCTGGTACTGATATGAGAATTGGAAAAGGTCGACGAACAAATCAGGAAGTAGAAATATCTGCAAAACGTTAACGCCCCATGTCTGGTCCTCTACCACCACGTGACATTCGCCAAGACAACGTTGGGCATTTACCAGAGTATGTGAAGGAGGGAAAGCCACGATGTAAGAATCCCAATTGCACATCTCGTACAAAAGTACGATGCCAAAAATGTGAGGTACATTTGTGTTTTACACCAGAAAAAAACTGCTTTGTTGTATTTCACCAGAACTAAAACCAATAATAGTGTATATATTTCTGGGGTGTAGCCTGTGTATTCCTTGTCTTACAATAAAAGAAAAATTGACAAGCAGCAGCACTCAAAAACATTGACCAACATCGAAATAAAATTTTTTTTGTTTAAAAATGCATCCTGTTTATTTTTGAAGTTCGGGTGCCTAGTGGTTCCGCTAGGAACCAACCAGGTATTTTCTACCTAGCTCAGGTAAATTTCACTTAAAAACAAAGTCGTAGGAAAAAACGTGTTCAGAATCGTGAGTTTTATAAAATTAATTTTTTTGAGCTCGAAAAAAAAATCAGGCTATTAAGGGTTAATTGTTAATTTGTAGATAAATTATTGATTTACTTTATGCTGAGGAGGAATCTGCTATACATACATATATGATATCTAATATCATTTATATACATATGTATTTATATATATGTATATACATATGTATGTATTTGTAGTCATTTTCCAAATCTAAACCGATATACAAATACATACATACATACATAGTTTAAACTCATAACTCGTATAAAAGCATAATAAAAATACTTGTCAGCAAATGTAAAATGCCGCCGGCAAGTCAACATTTGCGTTTGCGCACTGCTTAAGTACAAAACACAAAAAGGGGACTCTTCATTAATTTATAAAGCAGAAGTTTATATTTGACAAATGAAATTAGGCATTTTACTTAATTTTTCCAATATCCATCGACATTGATAAATTTCCTCATTCGAAATGCCGTCGGCAAAACAACAAGTGGGCTAGGCTCAAGATTGATAAATAAGAGATTGCGCCTTGCGCAGGTCCGTTACCTTTTTGCTTTACGATATTGGCATTCAGCTGCTCGAAATGACGTCACATCGGCAAAACTTCTTTAAAATTCCAACACGAGTGAAGTGAATATTGGGTGTTCTATAATTTTAAAGGTTTAATTAAAGTTTTTTGTGAAGTCCATGCGTTTTTATTATATTATTCGAACTTATAAAGCAATTATCCAATCAAAATGAGAATACGTTATTGCAGGTGTGACGTATGTATGTACATGCGCAGATCGTAAATTATTTTTGTTAGCTGTCGCCGCAATCTCTTCTATAACAATCTTGTATTTTTCCTACATTTATGAAAATACACAAACTGTTAAATTCAATTTCTTCTCTATATTTTTTTTCTTGAATTTTCTGATAATTTTAGGGCACATGGGAGGGTGTGGTAATTGTGGTACACACTATATATGTATGTAGGAACATATATGATCATATGTACATACACAGGTAAATATATATTTAATAAGTCCAACAATAATTAGCTGCTTGTATTAAACTAATTCATTGTGCGGGTTCGAGTTCATTTATAAGTAATTTTGCAAGTCAGTTCTTTGTCGTTTTAATAACTTTTCATCAGTGAAATATCAGCTGCCGGTAAGGTTGAAATTTTGGTTAAACCATTAGAAAATTAGTAAATGCTTCTCCCTCAAATACTATTATGAGAAAAAAGAACTTACTGTTCTTCGTATAATAAGTTTTTATATTCGTAAATAATACATGAAAATAATTATTTCATCGAAATTTGCAAAAAATTTTCATGTCTGCAGTGAAAACACAGCCATTCCTTTGGAATTCCGAGAAAAGAAATCATTCATAAGGATTTCTAGATATATGTATGTAACTTATCAACTGCATCTGGATAAGAATGCAATATTGCGATCTGTAGACGAAAGCCGAGCATTTATTTATTGTAGTTCAGTTGCAATTCGCCTTAACAGCTCATTTGTTGTTGCTACATTTGTTTCAAAGCCTTGAATAATTGTACATTTCACATATTAGTGGCAGCACTACAACTTTTTATTGTCGTCGGCAAAATTAGACATGGGTTTATTTTGGCGACAACGATAGATGCAAGCTTGTTGCCGTGATGTCGTACTGTTGTCTAAATAAATGTGCCCATAAGAACGTGTGTATTTTAATATTTGCTGTCTTCAAAGTGTTCATAGCATGAAAGTTGAGTTACTACGTCACTGAGTGCCACATTTTGTGTGAGAAGAATAACGGACATGCGCAATGCGTACCCTTGTATATATTCATGATTCAATTATAAAAGGTTAGCTCGATAAACAGCTAGCTCCCTCACTTTTTGTCAAACGGCTCCCTTAGCATCAAAACCGTGTTGCTTCTTAAAAATAATAATAGAGTTAACCTCAACCTTTTTAATACCAAAAACTAACAGGCAACACTTTTTGTTTCTTATGTTCGCGTAAATAGTAAGATTAAATCCGGATTTTAAAGACAGCATTTTTTCTGATTACACGATTGACCCCGTCTCGTAAATATTTCTTGTAAATGTGTATAAATGACGCGATTTTTCTTTAAACGCTTTTCACGCGGATATAACTTCGATGTGACAGAGTGGAAAGTTTTGTTATTTCTAGAAGGAATGGGTTTAAATAAATTTAAAAAAAATGTGACTTCCAAATGCCAAAAACAAGAATTTATCAGAACTTAATTCTTGAGTTATGAAGTTTGATTTATTTTTCTTTTAATATATTAAGATTATCTTTCTACAATTTCGAATTATTGTGGTTTTCTTACAACTCCATTAACTCCATAAAGTTACTTACTATTTATCGGAATAAAATGTTTGGTCTTTTCACCCTCCAGGCGTTTATCACAATATTAAGAATAACTGATACGCATGGTAAATAAACAAAAGGAATAAATCGAATAAATAACTTCTTCGTAGTAAGAAAGATATACTTGTCGCAAAATAATGCAAATGAGGCTTCGTTGACTTGGGTTAACAAAGTGTCCGGGAGCACCTTGACCTAGCCATCCAGCGAGTTTTTGCCTATAATCAAAAGCCTGGAGCTGGGATTTAAAAATTTTAATGGCGCAGAAATAAAATCGTGCCCATGTTCTATAGGAACCCTCATTGCATGTTCCCAACACATAAGCACTAGCAATGATGTGAAAAAGCTTCTTTAAACTCGGACTCAGAACCACTTTGTGATTAAAAACAATTTTAGAGCTTAACATAATTTTAGCTAGCATTTTTAATATTCTTACTTAAAGCAGTTAAATTAATTAATTGAAGTAAGAATATTTTTTATTTCCATTTAAGCACAAAATTTCTTTCAAATATCTTAAAATTAACATACTATATTCTACCACTATCTGCAAACTTTCCATAATATGCGACTCCTAGTTTTACAAAAAGGGAACGCATTATTTACCCTTTTTCCGTACTTCGTATATGCAACCTTTTGTAAGGGAGTGTCAAAACTCCCTTGTCAATATTGATCTAACCTTTTATTATTGAATCATGGTATATATTAGCCTTGACTTGAATGTATTGTGGCGATATTCCAAAACACGAATGACATGAGAAAGAGATATAGACGTTGAGAAAACGCAAATAAAACAATCGCAAACGAGAACTTTCGATAACGATCGATAATGTTCTAGAGCTGCCACAGTATACGCAGCTTGGAGTATAAAAAGGCGTTGCCACTGCGTTAGGGAATTCAGTTTGTAATTAAACTTTGAAGAGTGAAGTTGTAAAGCAATAAGCTAAGAGTTTTAGAGTTGCGAGGGCGCAAGTATAAGTATCCGTGAATTAAATAGCGTTATTAAGTGTTGTTAATTTTTTGTAAACAAATAAAGTTAGCATTAAGGAAATCCGAGCGTGTTTTATTTAACAATCCAGTTGTCGAACCTGAAGGATTTTGGAAATCATCATCGTTTTAGGGAAAAACGTAACAATTGGTGTCAGAAGTGGGATTGTTAAATAAAAACCAAAGGATAATAGGACAAAATGACAAAGATTCAGGATCTGAAGACTTAGGAGCTCAAGCAAGAGCTGGAAAAACTCCATTTAGTAACTTCCGGAAGAAAAGCGGAATTGGTATCACGATTGTGGGAAGCTATGGAGAAGGAAGGTGTTGAAGTTGGCAACTACGAGTTCCAAGGTAAACCTGAGGAAACAGAGGACAAACGTATGGTGGTTGAGGAACAGGAGAACGGAGCTAGTGAATCATCCTCAGCTTTGGACATGAACATGTTGTTGGTGAGCATTTCACAGATGTCATAACTGATATCGTCAGAAATCTCAGCACAGCTGTCGGTAGAAGTATCAGGCCTGAAAGAGAACTTAGGCAAAGACAACGCAATACTTAAAGGAAAACAAGAACAACTCGAAGAAAGACAGGACAAGTTTGACGCTGCGATGCAGGAATTAAATGGTTGTCTCCGTAATTTGCAGCTGAATCGTACAGTTACTCCCACGAACGCTCCTACGGTAATAACGCCATCTTTTGATGGTATAGTTCCTTTTCAGGTTTTCAAACTTCAATTTGTAGCACTAAAAGGACCGGCAGCTGAGATCCTGCGAACTGTTCCCGAGCGTGAAAGGGATAACTACGATGCGTTAATGGGTGCCGTAGAAAGACGTTACGGTAGCGAGCATAGGAGACAAATTTACCAGAGGGAGCTGGATAATCGCTTCCAGAAAACGAACGAGACTTTGCAAGAATTTGCTTCCGAAATTGAGAGGTTGGCTCATTTGGCTTTTGGAGATGCATCTGGGGAATACCTTGAAAGAGCAAAAATTCAGCAATTTGTAAATGAGATACGAGACACATATACGAAGCGAGCAACATATGCGAATCCAAGAACAACGTTTGCTGAAACTGTCTCATATGCCCAGACCCAGGAAACAACTGCGCCCTTTAGTAGTCCAGCTTATAAAGCACACCGAGTAGAAGCAGAATCACCGGATTTAGTGAATGACTCAAGGCGATTGCAGGAAAATCAGTTCCGATTCAACAGGAAAAAAGATTGGTATTGGAAAAGGTTTCAGTTGCGGAGAAGCAGACGTACTCAGCAGGCCATATGCGCAGAGCTGAAGACGAACAGATTCCTAACCAGTCGTTAAACTAAAACGAGCCAGCCGGAGAGGGCGTAGGCTGGCTCCTGCAATTGAATGCCCCAGAATCGATATCCCTCGAATTGGCAGGACAGCGAACAACATCACTGTTTGCGGGTATGTGGACAGACATAAGCGAGTACTAAGTGTGGATACGGGAGCATCGCATTCCATCATTGGGTCAGATCTGGTCACAAAGGAGGTAAGATCCTTATCTGGAGCAAAGTTGAGGACAGTAACTGGTGAGGATGCGCGAGTTATAGAAGAAGTAATTTGCAAAGCACAAGTTTATAGTAGCGGAGATTTTCGACAAAGTCATATTGGGTATGGACTTCCTAATGATTTAGGGAATGAACATCGACTTGGGCAAACGGATAATGACGAATAACAACGTGAAAGTACCACATCGCTTTGGGCATGACGGCCTCTTCAGCAGCAAGCGAGTGTCTTTGGAGGTAGTTCTGAGCGGGCTTTTGGCTATCGCAGATTGGAAGCGAAACCTGCGAATAATTGCGAAGGAAACCAATTGAGAAATTGCCAGCAGAAAGATCGGCATTTGAAAGTTGTAATGCATGGGTTGTGCATAGGTACACGGCCAACTAAAGAGCAAATGGCACCGGGAAGTCCAATCGCAAAGGCGCAATGGAACAGATTAAGGTTAATATCTGGATGTTTGTATAGGACTCGGGAAAGCGGGGATGGCCAATGCTCTCGGAATCTAATAGTGGTCCCAAGGGCAAGAATTCCCGATGTTCTCAAATAATTCCACGATGAACTTGGGAATCACAAAGACCATGGAGATAATCATTCTGGAGGAGGAGTTGCGAGAAGTACATGGTCTTGTTAGGCAGCGTACGCAAATTATGAGTGACAAGATGAAGGCCAGGTATGACAAGGCGATGAATTCTGAAGGATTCGAAGAAGGAAATTTGGTGCTGTTGTATAATCCACAACGAAAGAAAGGTTTGTCCCCGAAATTGCAGTGCAACTGGGAAGGTCCGTACAAGGTCATCACACGACTTAATGACGTGGTGTATCAAATCCAGACAGTTGAAGTGCCTAGGAACAAAATGAAGGTGGTTCATTTGGAAAGAATTGCGTCATTGCGAACGGTTAGTGTGTCTGATCAGATTTAGGTGGAGGGCAGTGTGGCGATGTGGCCGAGAAAGAGATAGAGACGTCGATAAAACGCAAATAGAACAATCGCAATGGAGAACTTTCGATAATGTTCTAGAGCTGCCACAGTGTACGCAGCTTGGAGTATAAAAAAGCGTTGCCACTGCGTTAGGGAATTCATTTTATAATTAAACTTTGAAGAGTGAAGTTGTAAAGCAGTTTTTTAAAAATCCAGTGGTCGAACCTGAAGGATTTGGAAATAATCGGCGTTTCAGGGTAAAAGCGAAACAGTATCTTTCCCTGTCTCTTTCTCGCTTCAGTTCACGACTGTGCTGTGATCAGCCAATCAGAAGCTCTCGTTCTAGGAATGCGGAGAAGTGGCGCGATTCTATTTTATTTGACTTTTAACTGACACATTATAAGTCTTTTGTAAACATATTATTGAAAATACGATAATTTACTAGGAATTAATATTTATTTCATGATACGACTACATATATTAAATTGGCAATTGTTAGATACTTTGATTGCGGCAATTTTTCCATTTTTGTGTACAAGACTAGATTTATTATGTTACTTATTCCATTGGATGTACATATCTAAGTTTGGAACATATTTTTGGTTAAAAAAAAGGATTTTTACATAATATATTATTACGCTACTTTCAAATTAAAATTATTTAACCTTATATGTATGTATGTAAACAAGTAAAATGTATTAGAAATCAAATGTATCTTATTTCTTTTTATTTTGTCCGATAAATTGTTCATTGTTTGAATTATTGCTTGAGTATGTTAAAATCTAGCAGGTAAATTTTTGTTTGATGATAGGGAATATTTGGCATACAAATTATTATGGGCATACATACGAGAAAATTTTATAAAGTTTACAAAAACAAAAATCGAACGAACCCAAACAAACTATTGCATCCGGTTTGGCTTACAATACGAATATTTAAACAATAAGAGTGATGTCATCATTATTGGCAATATATTTTCCATACAACGGAAGTACAAGTTCTTCATTCCATTTTCTCTGACAATTAAATGTATTCAAATTTATGTGATTTGTATGTATGTATGTCAGAACTTCGTAAATATTATGTTGTTATGCTTACGAAATACATTAAAAAACGTAAAGAAATAATACAAAATTCAGTCGAATGTAAATTTGACGGTTTTCCATTATATATTTCACTTCTTATACTTAAGATCAGCGGAAATCGATACGATCTTACACCCAATATTATACGTATTAACGATTCGTTATATAAATATTTAAATGTATCATGTAGTATATGCTTGTACCAATTTCGTGATTTTCTCTGAATTCTACTCGTTCATGTCTTCTTTCATCGCAAATGCTCCTGAAATCGTCAGAAATTTCCACATACTTTTAAAATTCATTATTTGTTTAATTTTTGTTTTTTAGAAAGTTGGATTTGCATTTCCAGTTGCTATACATATAAATTTTAATTTTCGTCATGGCCAATTATCTCGATATCATCTGCCAGTGGACTTTCGACTTCCGGTTTCTTTTGTTCGTCACTATTTTCGTGATTTGCATTCATTTTGATTAGCGATAATGTCATTTTACTACTTAGCACAACCTGAAAAAGTAAAAACAGAATAATTATGTAGAGTAAATGCAAATTGCAACTGCAAGTACGATTAAATTTATAAAGTGCTAAAAACAGAGACCCATACTTTTATAACTTTTAAAGTAAAAGTCGTTAGAAAGAAGCCCGAAATAAAAGTCCTTTCCTAATAATAAAAGGACTTACCCCGAATTTAGTAAGCAACCCCAGTCTCTACTAGAGCCAAAGGTCACAATTTTAGACCAGTTGGCATTCATTAGTTTCAAAATAAAGCCTCTAGTATCAAAATAAAGTCTCTAAATTGTGACCTGGTGATGAGTAGGTCAAAAAGAAATAATCTTTAGCTCTTTTTGAGACTTGAGGTGAGACTGAGTTACTGAATTCGCGTATAAAAAGCTTTTAAAAGTTAAATATTTAAGCGAGAGATGCCACCTTTTTATACTTTTTTTTTATAATGTAATACTATTGTGTATGCCCAAATAAAAGTCCTTTTCAAATAATAAACAAAATTTAAGCATACAATGCTACAATAATATGGAAGTGTCTACATGCATAGTCTTCACTTATTAAGCGGGTCCTCTAATCTCGCGGTTTCAAAAAATCGATTTTATTTTAAATTTAATTTTAATCTATGTATGTATATTAGGCAGGTCAATCCCGATATAAGTCTATTCAAATAGCGAAATTGTAGAAAATAGTGAATTTAATAGTCATTTATTTTTTTAATTTTGTATCATTGTAGAGTATCTTTAGAGAGTTCACAATCGACAAATAACTTGTTAACTCCCTTAAGGCTTTGTCCTTGCCATGAGCTGGAGAATATCCCACTCGAGTAGAAAATAAGCCTCACTATGAAAGCGATGTTAATAGAACTAACGACGAAGTGCCTGAAGTAGATAAGGCAGAAAGTCTTAAAGATAAATTGCATCAAGTTTTAACGAGCAGCTCGCAATTGTCCAATAATCGAAAGGCATACAATTTATCAGAAGGTTTGCTAAAAGAAATTGATAGTTTTTGTAATGAGGCGATAAAGGCTATGTCCTATAGAGAGCATTTAACGGTGCTTCTCCACTGCAGATATTAAATGCAACAAATATTTGTCCAGGTTGGAGGATAACACACTTAAGGCTTTTATTTCTTTGAGATTGCATTTTGATCAAAATAAGAAATAATTCTAGATCGCTCAAAATGGAATTGGTGATGTACTATATTTAATTTTTACTTGATGTATTTCTTTTTTACTGAATGGTATTATATTAATATATAATATTGGTCTCAAACAGTGATTAAAAATATTTTACTTTATGTAGGTGCATATTTGCTTCTGTACCAAATATGTATATTTGTACTTGAAGTATACATTGTTTTGTATGTGTGTCAAATTTTACGTTTATTTCCTTTTTTTCCTGAAAAGACCAATAAATAAATACATGATTTTCAACAAATCTTTCTTGTTTGTTATATTAATGTTATTTTGTATACTTCTATAATACAACGACTACAGACGTGTAACATTTTTTGGCAAATTAAAAATTACGAATCAAAACTACGTAAAATTCGGGATTGTCCCGAGATTTCGTTTTCAGATCTCGAAAATCCCGGGATCAACAAAATGCCCAAAATTGACATCCCTAATGTATGTGTATCCAAGAATACGCCACTGCTGTATTAAATACAGTGAATAAAGTTAATTGTTAAACTCTACCAAAACACTAAAAATCCCTTCAGTAGATCCTTCGCAATTTATTTCCAAAAAACCGTTCGTTTTCAAAAAAGCAAATCAAAACAAACTTCGCTCTTGTGTTGTTAAAATATATAAAAGGGGCATCTCTCGTTTAGATATTTCATTTTGAAAACACTTTTATTCGTTTTCATTTGATACCAAATTTGTTTAATTTGGATAAGCGGTTTGTTTATTATTTGGAAAGAACTTTTATTTCGGTCCTGGGATCAAAGGAACTTTGATAACTTTCTTCCACAACAATATTTTGCCCCGGACTTTTATAACATTGAAAAAACAGTTATTTTCGAAACCTGGCTAAAAATAAAAGACTAACTTTAAATCTTGGGCTGTGTGATATAATTTTTATACGCCTAACCTTTATCGAACTGGGTCGAAAAGAATGCTGGCGCTACGAAAGTTGTTACGACTTTTTCAGAACCATTTTGTGACTGATTTCTTAATGATCCCGTATAAGCCCTTAAAACTGTGCTGAAGTGGTTCTGAAAAAGTCGTGAACTTGACAAGAATGGTTTCGAGAATGCCTTTAAACAGTGCTGATTATTTCTTGATTGATTTCAAACTAGACGTGAAATTTTCCTGAAAAACTCCTGAACAGGTTGCGTTACGGTCCCGAAATAATCCCTAAACCATGCCGTTGCGATAACGCAAATTTTTCTACTAGTTAGTTTTCTTTCTGTCCTTATAGGTAATAATTAAAGGGAAGTGGACTGCATATAGTTATGTAGGAGCTTAATTACCTACTTGTATACATACATACATACGTATATACATATGCAGAAATACTAACCGCTGGCTCTTCTGGCGAACCATTTAGCTCTTCATCATAGACCTCCTCAGCTTTGATTTCTGAATCGGTGACCAATATTTGTGATTCGTGCGCTAAAGCACCTTCCAGGTAGATGGACTGTGGCTCTGGCAATTGGTCCTCGTCGTTGCCTTTGGACTGGGTATAAGAGAAAAAAGAGTTCAAATTATTATTTATATTGATAGCTATAAATGGATAATAGTTAAACAAGGGGTGCGATGTACGTTCTGGGAATTTTCGGGGGTAAAGCATTTAAGTTGTTAGTAGCAAATCCAAATGAATTATTTAAAATATACATATATCTGCATATTTAAATATGTTCGTAATGCAACTTAGCGCGACACACTTACATGTTCAGTGTGTGAAAAGAAAACAGGCGTTGGAGGGCGTCCCGTCCATTTTTGGCCACCCTCACAACTTGCTGTCACTTCCATTCCAAGAACCTGAATTAAAACCAATATAATTTTAAAATAAAAGAACAAAAAAACAACATACGAATATACAAATATCCCCATAAACGTATACCTTATAGAATAATTTTGCGGCATTCTAATCTAAAAATAAGATGTGGTAATGACTAAAACTATCTTCACTGACTTTCGCCAAAGTTTTTTGAATTCAAATTATAACTCCTACCCAGAAGCAAATTTGTCAAGGCTTTACCTTCCAGTCCTTCTTCTCGAGAGATGAGAAGGCATTGTGTTAAGCAAATAACTGTTCTCTCTGAAGAAAATGCAATGCCTTGCCATTGTGCCAGTTTAAAATAAAAAATGAAACAAATGGTGGAAAAATGTTTTTAAAATTCCATACTGTTTTAGTAACTAAGCATACACTGGCGACACAAATAATAGAAATGCGAAATTTTTACAAATTATAATTCCAAAAAATTATGAAATAGGTATGATATCAAAAAATAATTGCATGGAAATGGTAAGAAAGTATAAATTGTTATCATTTAGAGTTCTAAATCATGAGAAAACACATTTTAAAATTTCAGTGCCAAAACTATACCATACAGAACAAGCTATAGTTTAAATGCAACGAAATGAAAACGCGTAAGATGCGAATACCGCTTTCGCTATCGAAGCGAAGTATACGCTGTTACCCTGCGGGCGATTAATACGCGGTAGTGTTGTTTTTGTCCCCGCTACGCTCGCAGTACTACTATATTTCTTGCCACAGTATTTTTAAAATCTCTGGTAACTTTGGAAATATGTACATGAAAAATATAATTATAATTACCGCCACCGATCGATCTACACTGTTGTCCCGTTTTTTCCGCTGCTGGCTGCTCTTTTCTTCTACGCCAACTATGGGTTTACTAGTTGGATTCTGATTTGATTGGGTTTCACTCTTAGTTGTATTTTCTTCGTCGTCGTTTTTTTTGTCTTTGTTATTCTCCTGCTCATGCTCCAATGTTGTATGTCCATTGGAAATGTCCCCAAAGTTCGATGTCGAATTTTCGCTTGATTTCTGCATTTAAAAAACAGGAAGAATAGAAGAAAAATTATATAATTTTTGTAATGTTATGTGTAAATGTTAAAAAACTTATATATTTTATAATTAAACAAACTAAGTTCTGCAGACGTGCTAAAGATATAAGTGAAAGAGTTTAGTTAGAGTTTAGTAAATAATTGTGTAAAAACCATGCGGTTGTTAATTATAATACAAACGAGTTTAGTACATTTTTTATTAATCATTATTAAATAAAATGAAACGAAGCTAAACAGAACACACACACACAAAAATTTTGTTGTTAGTATCAAGAAGGTAACTAATAAGTTAAATTTAAAATTTATTAAAAAAAAAAATAATATTTTAAATATGCGCTTAGTTAGACAAAAACGAATTTTGTGGTACGTAGGCTTAGTACGCTTATGATCGTAAGATTTGAGTACAGATCGAGCGAAAAACGACAGTGAACCAAAAACGTACTTATTTTGGCGGGGCTAACCTTAGATGTATCTGAAGTCGCATTGTTCTCTCGTAATTTTAATTGCTCATCGGCAGCATCAATCAGACCTTGAATAGCGGTCACAACTACGCGTTTTAGTTGCGGTTTGGTTCAATCATATTTTGTTTTTAAATTTTGGTGCAATTAATTGGTTTTTAATTTTTTTTTTTAACAGAGGTTCGTTCACGCACACAGTATGGAATAAATAATGAAAAGTTTTATTTAAATTGAATTCTTCTCGAAAGAGAACACATAATTGTACTTATCTATTCTATACTATTTGGTAATATATATGTATGTATGCATAAAATGTTGCAATAATTAAATGGTTTATGGTGAAAAGCGGTGATAAGTATTTTTCGCAAATTTTCTAACGTACGAAAATAGATATAAGTAAATATGTTCTAGTAAATAGAATATAGAAGAATATCGAAATGAATTGAGTCTAATAGAAATCATTTAAAATATGTCCTCTTCTTGATTTTCGTTTTTAGTTAATCTTTATTTTTTCACTGCAGCAAACTAACATGATAAGAGTTTATGTATACTTCAACGGATTAACTATATGTGTATTATATTTTTTTTTTAAGAAATGTTGCATTTTAAGTTTAAAAGTTAGTACATGGTTGTATTGAAAACATGCATTCGGGGTAATTAATCAGTGTGTTTCATGCCTTCGTATTACTTCAAAATTCAGAAAGAGGCGGGATAGATGTAAATTTAAAATACGTAACGCGACGAAGCGGATCCAGGCGTAACGAGCGGCAAAGTGACACGAAATCGAACTGTGAACTGAGAACTGTGCAGGTACTATACATGAATATACACATACTAAATGGTTGAAAGTGTGAGGGCAAAAATGCACGAAAATCTTTAGTCAATATAATTCATGCCAATTAGAGTGAGTAAAATGGTAAAATGTGTATTTTACAATTTGCGTAGCTAGGACCTACAGGGAGCGAATGGCTTAAACTTTTTCTTCTCATGGTTTTTTATGCATAATATGTATTAATATTAAATATCTCTATATACTTAGTTTGGTGAAGTGACTTGAAGGCGCTTGATTTGAATTTGTTTAACTGGATTTGTTGTGAACATTCTACTAATTTGCTTTACGCTTTATAAATTGTATGGCGATCATCTTGTAACGTAAACACCAATAATAACGTAAATAGTAAAAAATAAAAAATTTATTAAAATCATTTAGGAAAAAACGTATTTGAACAAATTAAAAATAAACTTAACATGATTTTTAAAAAATTGTTCTTATAGTTAAAATAATCTTAATATTTACAGCAATACTTTATTCCAAATTTTCCAAAAAATTATAAACATTTCCAATGATAGATATTTATTGGGACAGAAAATTTAATTTTTTAATCATAATAACTGCTGAAGCCGACTTTTTAAGCTCTGAATATTATATGCAGGCCAACTATTTTTTACTTTAATTATTAATACATGAAAACCTTCAACCTCAGGCACAACTTATATAGGAAAATCACTATTTTTAAACTTTTAAATAAACATTGCCCATCGTATACGTGACGAATAGTTATGGAATTTTGTTTTACCAAATCTTGAAAGATTATACACATATTCGAGGCATTTGTGATATGAACGGAATTGTGTAATAACAAATATAATTTTAGCCACTGCAATTAACAAATTGTTATACTTCTCAAGGACTCCGTCACCTATATTCTTGATTCCGATTGGACTCCCAATAGGACCCAAATATATTTTTTTATATTTGTATTTTATTTTTTTGAAATGCAAATTTTTCTTAAATATATAGACGGTAAACTTTTTTAGAGAATCTGTCAAATTTTCAAGATTGGAGAAATTTTATCCAACTTCTTCAACAAAACAAACGCCGATGGTTGGCCCTAAATTTATTTTATTTTGTTTACATTTAAAAAAGCTTCATGTTTTTAATTTTTTAAGATCCTATTTCTATGCATTTTTGCTTTTTTTTGTTTTTAAAGCCTAAATGGCATTTAATTTGGCATAAAAATATTCGCTTGCGGTTACCGTGCATTTGAAAAGAAATGAAATCGTTGTAGCAATTTAAAATTAACATTAAAAATAGCTCGTTTGAAATCATTTTACATTCAATTGTTTTGAGGAGCCAGTTTGAACAGACACTTTTCATGATCTCGATCAACTTCAGCAACTATTTAGTTTTTTTTATACAATTAAGTAAAAAATTATTTTAAATATTGCCCAATTATTGTGTGTGAAAGTATATATGTAGGAGAACTTTCAAATAATGAGTTTGAAATTTTAATTGATAATTTTTATTTTTAACTTTTGGGTGCGTCTATCTAACCTTAGCTTCATATTGGTCTGAATTCATTTCAGCGATTACTTTGGCCATCGCCCTTTCGGTATCCTCAAGCTTTTTGCGCAACTTCTCAATTTCCATCAACTGTTCGGTTTCCTTATTGAATCCGCCCGTCAAAGCAATGCCACCGCCACCAACAACGCCAAACGTGGCAGAAGTACCATGACTGTGCTGCTTCAGTTGCGTCGAAAGGTTAGAAGCCGCGGTGGCAGTTGCCAAACTGGCATTGTAAAGATCACTTCCACTTCCAGCACCAGAACCAGCACCACCACCGCCACCACTGCTGATGTGTTCGTGTAGTTTCGGCCCTAGAATGTTATCGGTTTTTGGTATTGATTTAAGTGGGACAATACACAGCACAATTAAAAAAAAAAATAATAATAACACTGTATAGTTAATATTTAAATCTTGTCATTCTCAACTTAAGTACTTCTTTTTGTTAGTTGGGTTTTGTAAAATTAAGTATAGAAACAATGGGCAAAAACATAAATATTTATACACAAGCATACAAACGTGTGATAACATAATATAAAAAAAGGTTACAACATAAATATAAATGTGTTTTTTTTTTTGTAAATGTGTAAATGCATATGTATGTAATTGGTGGAGAAGTGCATCTAAGAGGAAAGAAAGTTTCCTCAAATTATATAGTTTTGGCAAACTTGTAATTGTTGTATTTGTGTGCAAATGTATTTTATGATATTACAACAACGTATTACTTCACAACAACAAAAGTTACTGTATAGAGAATATATTTAAAATGCAGTTTTTATAAATAAATATGAATATTATGTTTATACCATAAGTCTATAAAATATTCAAATAGTCAATCAAGACACTTTATTATATTGCCAACTGTTTATGAAAAACTAGTCAATAGCTTTTCATTTTTATATTGAAAAAAAATATAATAATAATAAAACTGTAATATTTTGTATGTGTGCAGTCAAAAAAGTAGGACATATTTTAAAATGATTACAGCAAAAAACTTCAGAAAAATAATTATGTATGTATTTATATAGCTTAAAAAGTATATGTTTGTATTTGTATTTGTAACTATTTATGTGTTCGCTGAAAGCTTATACGCTACTTATTGCTTGTTTTTGGGTTCCGAAAACAACTTCCCTAACAAATATTCGCAATTAAAATCATTTTAAAAAACTGCTGCTTACTTGCTTGATGCTCGCGCCATCCTGAATTATCAGTAGATATGGATATGGTTGTGATAAAATTAGAAATAAAAAATACGAGCATACAATTTTTATTAAAATATAGTATCTCTCTGTTAACGCATTGCGAAAAAAAAGAAAAATTTCGAACAAAAAATGTAACCTGTAATTGTTGAGTTGATTTTTTTCATTAATTATGTACAAAGTTTGAGGTATTGGGTTTGATGGATTTTGTTAGAGAATTTTCCGTGCCTTATTTGAAAAATAATAAAAATGTAACAATTTAATTGTAAACGTATCTCTTACAGGCCAAGGTTCAAGCAATCTCAATATGTGCCAGATTTAACTTTAATGAAACTCAAAAGTATTAAATTACGATTCTTTAGTTCGTAATTAGACGAAAAAAATATATATAGCATGAAAATGTTTGGTTTTGTATTTATCATGTTTTCATTGTATTGGCCTTGATAACGTTGTTCGAAGCTCAAAATGCCCTGATGAAAACGTTCTCCTTGCCATCTAGAAGCAAAATTTATACGGAAAAAAGGTATTTTCTTTTCGTTTTTATTCATAATTAACCAGAAATTCATAAAATAAACTTTAGGACGAAGAACGAAAATTTTTTTGTAGAGCCGTGTAATCAGTTCCAAACTGTAGGCAACGTGGTCGTGGAAAAACTGACTGAAAAAGACTTGTGTGCTTGTGGGACCGAAACCGAAAAAATCTCAAAGACTATTTTACGATCGGATAATTAAAATTCGTGAGATTGCTGAGGCTGTTGGCATCTCAACTGTGCGGATGTATCAAATTTAATATAAATTATTTAGACATGAAAAACTACCAGCGCAATGGGTGGGGCGATTATTTCCACTCGTCTTTCTCTTCTCACGGCTAATTGAGTATATTTGTAGAGTCTGAACTGCGGAGGTGTCATTAAGTTAAATGTGGTTCTGGAATTTAAAAAATGTAGGACTTAGCGAAAAAAAACCATCATCGGCTTCCAGACCGCGGTTGTAAAAAGAGGGAAGTTTTTGGAGTGAATACTGATGTTTAGTACGCCTGTTAAGGCACATGGACAGTAAGAAAAATATCGTTTGTTTAGTAGATGTCAATACTGACTGTGAAAACCAACATTGCCAGCTACAAATAGAGTAATGGGTGGGAATAACCGTGAACTGCTCACTACTAGCATCAGTAGTCGGATTCATCCAAGCGTTATTTTACTATCCAATTAGTTCTGGGTACCGTGGCATTGGCGGCATTGGCGATCCAACTAACTTGGGCATAACGTAGAACTGCAAAGTTGCGGAAATCATCTTTGTGTTATCGCTTAACAAAGGGAATTTCAGGTCTTTAGTAGAAATAAAGACGAAGTGATTCAAGTTCATAACGAAACTGTAAAGCAGAATATGTATATATTTGTATGTTTGTCTAGCTCTTCGCAGCCAAGGTTACTTGGATAAAGTCAAGTACAAGGCTCAGAGTTGGCTTTCGTAAAAGAGCCATGGATACCGCTACAGTTTATAAAATGAGTAACAATAATTTTTAACATTACTTTTGAACAAAAACCCCACATATAAGTCTCTCATTATGCCCAAGCCATTAAAGAAGCGTGAAAGATGACAACAACATGTGTATGAGAGTGGCCGTGAGGTATTCTCGAGAAAGATTCTTTGAAAGATGTATGGGCCTTTACCGACAGCCACTACCATTGACGCTGTAATCATGACCCTGTACGAGCCTCAGGTCATGTCGTGCGAATAGATAAAAGCGCTCCCGACAGAGTACTTCATGAGAAGTTCAACAGTGCGCAGTTCAACATACATACATATGTATATTATGTATAGATACTTACTTATCTTCAATTTCAAAACCCGTTGTCGATGATGTTGCAAATATGTTGAACGCGTTAGCAAATTTGTATGAGTTTTACATTAATCGAGTGGCAGAATAACTCGATTAATAGAAATACAACCACAGTCAAGGTTTAGGCTCTCTTGCCGCGAAAATATTTCTCAACCTATTAGAATGTGCGAAAAAAAAGTTGACATTTGACGGTTACCATACCGTAATTGAAGTATGTAACGCTTGATGAATCATACAGAGTCAACGAATTTGTTAAAAAAAAAAACCGTATAGAACTGTAGAAGGGATGACTTTGCAATAGTTAACAAATTTATAGACGCTAAAATTACCTAAACAATTTTGAGTTACTTCTATTTTATATTTAATGTGTAATATGTTTACTGCATAAATGCCTATTTATGTATATTATTATTAAATGTATGTATGTCTTACCTAGCTTAGAGCCATTCAATTCCTCAACATGTCTGCCATTTTCTTGACCAAATACTTCCTTTTTGAAATTGGGATCACTTGAAGTGGGTCCATAAGGCGCATTCGGTATAGGCCTCTTGAACGCTATCTGCAACAAAGTACAATCCAAAAATACATGTATAACTTTTGTATATGCTATTTAGTGGCATACATGTGGAGGTATTAGGTTGTGGCGCGAAAACTTTACCTTTATGATAGTGTATCCGAAGAAGACTACGATGCCAATGGTATAAAGCGGCATTAAGAAGCCCATACTATTTCCACCACGTGCCTGGGGTTGATGCATAGAACCGGCACCCATCGGTGGCCGCATGCCGGGTATTGGACCGGGCTGTTGAAATATAATTGGAAATGGTTTTTAATATTTTTTTAAACTGTGGCCTTCAATTTAATAGCAGTGGTTCATTTTGACAAACTTTAACATTTGTATCTATTTATTTGTTTTATACGATTTTTAGAGCAAAATTAAAAAATATCGCAAACAATTTTTTTCGGTCAAAAGAAAAAATACGCGTCTCATTATTTTGACCAAGGAAAAACATATTCGAGTTTCATGGAGAAAAAAAACATGACCCGAATGGACCGGTTGTCTTGAAATGGAAAGGCTCCGAACTTTTATCTCGAAGCCCAGTATGCAGTTTTGTAGATCATTCAATTTCGGTATATGTATGTAAGTATAATAATATGCAAGTGGCAAGTGGCGAAAAATTAGTTGCGAACATTTTTTTTGTTTCGGTCTTATGTGCAAACACAATCAAACGTACATATGTATGTATGTACATACATATGTATGTATATTCCAACATTTGCCGAAGCCAAACGATGTTAGTGTAAATATGCATGATCGTATGTATATGTGGATATGTATGTACATACATATATGTATATTTGTAATTAAGAGCAGCACGCAGGCTTACAATGAAAATTTGTACAAAGTAAAGGCAAACTCTGTGCTTGGAAATATTGTATACTCGTTAACCGGATCGAATGATCTCGAAGGAGAAAGTAAAGAAATAAAAGAAAAGCAGTAGCGAATCCCCAAGTATGTACATATATACATACATATGTTTGTATTTGCAGTTGTTTAGCAGTTTTAAAAAAAAATTTCGAGTGTTTTTGACCGTGAATTTTTACAGAGTTTGCAGTATTTTATTTAACAAACATCCAAATGTACATACATACCATATACATACATATGTATGTAAGTATGCATGTGAGTTACCAACACATACTTTATACTATATATATTTTAATTTATTTCAATCATAATAAAATAGACAAATGAATGGATTTTATTGATATATGTACATATCTACAAAAAAAAGTTACGCGTCATGATCCCTTTCCAAAGAAGTATAATTTTTCAAATTCGGTGATTTAGAGAAAATTTCGGAACATACTTGACATGGTTTGACTCATTGTGTATTTAATACCCGAATTCAGTAAGCAGTCTCAGTCTCTAATAGAGACAAAAGTCACAATTTTAGACCAGTTGGCATTAATTAGTTTCAAAATAAAGCCTCTAGTATCAAAATAAAGTCTCAAAGTTGTGACCTGGTGATGAGCAGATCACAAAAAATACAAATACAAACAAAATAAAAAACGCGAAAGCGAGGAGATGAGACTGAGTTACAGAATTTGGGTATTATTCTGATCAACAATTAAAATGAGTTTTCTTAATACCTCGACTAACGAGTAAAGTTTTTGTAGTGCTTTGCATCAAGTTGTTTTCACAAAATTTACCTACATATCCGGACTTTAACGTTACCTATCGAGTAATTTTTTTTCAGAGCTATTCATAGAAAACTCGACACCAGCGCCACCTCACGAGTTTTATGTAGTCCTTAAGAGCGCCACATACATTGTATATTTAATACTTATGTACATATGTACATATATACATACATATGTACATATTGGCAGTATCAACAAGTGCAGTCAGCAAACATTACAGTACAGATACGAGAATATAAAATAAGAAAAGTTTTTGAATTTTCCTGTGTTTTGTGAAATTTTTGAATACAATAAATTGCAAAAATGTCGCACAGATGCTTTTTATGTGAAAAAAACAAGAGATAAAGAAAAAAATATTAGTGCATTAGTGCATTACAAGAGTTTCATTGCATTATCGATGTTGACAATATGACATATGTTGTTCGCTATATCGCTGGATTTGTGGCATCAAAAATGCAAAAGAAAATAATATGCCCAATCTGTCAAGACCAATTGCTAGGCGATGAAATGCCATCGCTCGTAGCACACAAAATGGGACCATTTCTAACACCATCTAGAAACGTCTGCAATATTTGTATAACATCAGAAAAAATTTAAGACAATTACTGAACAAAAGCCGGGTCAAAACTGCAAAATTAATTTTGGCGAATAAAATTTTCCAAAATTTAGGTAAAGCCTCTTCAAATAAAATAATGGACGATCTCATAGCGATTGAAACTTTATTTAGCAATGAGGTACTAAACAATCACCGCACTCAGTTGATTAAAAAAGTTATAAGTTTTTATTTCGATATTCGTTTGTTTTTTGATAGCGAAAAATCTACCGAACAGATGGTTTGCATTAGAAATAAATTCACAAAATTAATATTGTTTCGCAGCCAATAAGTTATTGCCAATATATAAGTTTTATATGTACGAGTATATACGGCCACACAACGTATGCAAGGAGGTTATTTCTTTGACTGAAATCAAATGTCATGTAAAATAGTCATTATTTCTATGGGTAAAAAAATAAGTCAAGTTCTATGTATGTATGTATATCATTGAAACAACGATAAGTTACTGACTTTTTTGGAAAAAAAAATTATGTACATACATAGTTTTTCATAGATATTCTATGTTTTTCAACTTTAAGACTTTCTTTTTCTTAAAATATAGTATTTCAATACAATGAGATTTTATACATACATATGTATGTATGTACAAATATCCGAACACGCTGGTAATTGGGTGCAAATTTGTATATATTTATACAAAAATTATTAAAAATACAGCAAGTTTAGCGAAATCTGTAGGCTAGTGAATTTTTAGCCGGCACTGAGTAATCCTTGTGCGACAAGTGAATGTATATACATACATAAGTAGATATGTTCATATGTATGTAAGTTTAACCTACGTGTGTATAAATAGATATGTATGAATATATACATACATATGTATATGTATGTATGGAACAAGACCGCGAAAATTTAAGAATTTGTTTATTTGCTCATTCATGTGTACATGCATATGTACATTTAAATTTGTTGGTTTTATACAGACCAAATGTAAATATGTTTACATTTTGTTAACTTGTGTTATCTAATTACGAATGAAAACAAATTATTCAATTGAACTTTGCCAAATGTTATTGAAAGATGTGATACTAAAATCAGACGAGTGAAAAATACAAAAAAAAAACTTTTTTTTAGGAAAGCTTATTTAATTATTTTATATTGTATACAAAGTTTGAAACTTTTCTCCTTATACCCTCTGGACAATGTATTTTCTTCGAATTATTCGAAATTATTTTTCAATTAAACACCGTTCACTTTATAAACAAAAACCATTATAACAATGCTTAAAAAAAAATTCGAACTTTAAAAACAAAATTTTGAATTTTTCAGGTTACGCAATTTGATGGTCATCTCTTAAAATATGAAACAAATTTGTGAATATTGTTTAAAGTATTAAACTTTAATTTTAATAGTAATTTGATTTCCTTCTGATTTTCCGACAGGGTGGAAATTTGATGTACATATGTATGTTGGAACGATTTTCCGTCATCCCATGTCAAATTTGGTTTTGTGACATACCGGTTTCGACGTTGTACCATCTTCAGTGTCGTTTTCGTTCTAAGTAATTAGTGTTGGTTGTCCTGTATTTATTGCTGTCCATTGATTTTCTGGTATTGGATTCAGTTTTGCGAGATGTTTGCAATTTTGGTGTTTTATGCTTTTTGGTACCTGCATTTTAGTCTGTATAATATTCTGTTCAGTGAGTTTTTTATTCTTCGGTTAACTTTGGGTTTCCTTTATTCAGGTACAAGTCGGTAATTTTAGTTTTGTGCAACATTTTGTTCTGGTTCTGTGTGTTGTTGTCTGTCTTTTTACCTATGCTATTGTGTTGTCCTTTGTATACCAACTTCAGCGGTTCGAATATTGCGTCGGAATAGGTATGTGTTTGCTCGTTTATTACTCTTCCATCAAAGGTTATTTGCTTATAGATCTCCATGTTTTTAAGTACGTCGAGGCGGTGTCCCTTCTGTTGCACATGGAGTAGTTTGGTTGTCTTCTTAATATTTGCTGGTGGACATTTATTGCTGAACATGTGCTTAGCGAAGTTCGACACAGGTACAGTGGTCGGCTTTCGTAACTTTTTGTTGTAGTCTGCTATATGTTCGCGGAATCTTGTTCTTATTTTCCGTCCTGTTAGTAATATGTAGCTGTAATTGCATTGGCAGGTCAGCTTGTATACGCCTTTTTTGTTAAATGAGTCTGCGGTATTCATGCTGGTTCGAAGCCATTTTCCTAGGTTATTAGTTGTTTTAAACGCTGTCTGGCTGTTTCGGTTTTTGAAAAAGTTTGCCAATTTGTGTGTGTCTGTCCCAGTATAAGTTAGTAACGCCCATTTTCTTACGTCTTTCTCTAAGTCGTTTTTTCTCTGTCTGTCTTTATTTTGTCGGATTTTATCCACAGCATTTTTTGTATCCGTTATTCTCAATATATTTAATAGTTAGAGACTACAACAAGAAAAGGCAAAAACCATCCACTACGCCGGAGTCAAACTTCGCAAACCATATGGCAGAAAACAAATGTACACCATGCAAAATAGGGAAAGCAGCCAAAGTTCTCCACGTACAACATAAAGGACATCGTCTAAACGTTTTAGAAAACATGGAAATATACAAACAAAAAACCTTCGTGGGAAAAATAATAAACGAACAGATAAACACAGCCTCGGATGTATCATTCGAGCCTCTTAGGCTACTATACCCAAAACAGGTCAGAAGTCCCGTAACTAACACAGAAAAGGGTACGCAAATGCAAACCACTGAACCCAAGCGAAAGAAAATAACGGATTTTTACCTACCTTCGAATCCAGACAATAATAATCAATAAAATGTAAACAACTAAGTTATATATACCTGCAGGTATAACAGCAACTTAAGGCTACAACACAAACACAAAAAAGGGTCCGCTAAGGAGTACCTAACCAAAAGCAACAGACAAGGACAATACTATAAAGACTAACGTACGTACAGAAAATAATCAGAACGAAAAATTACACTGAAGATGGCACAACGCCGAAACCGGTTTGTCTCCAAACCAAACTTGACAAGGGATGACGGAAATTCGTTCCAAAATACAGCGTATAATTACCCTGTCGGAAACCACAACAACCAAAAAGAATATAATAGTTAGTCATTTATAATCCTATTAAAAAAAATGTATGTTTAATACGCAAAAGACAAGAGGGCCAAAACTAAATAAAACCTTTTAACTTATTTAAATGACCACGAAACAAAACTCTTCTAAAATTTCAAAATTTTCAAGTAAGCATGTTATCTGTAAGAGTATATTCAATTTTCGTATAACAAAACGCAAAGCTTGAAGTGTGCGTACCTTTTTCGTAATTTCTTCGAAGACGGTACTTTTAGGTGGATGAGCAAAACTATCAGAATTTGCGAGTATTTAATAAGCAGTCTCCAGTCTTTTAAAGAAATATATACATAGGTAGGTAATAAAGGCGGCGAAGAAGCTCAACGCTCAATTAGCAGCTGAGAGCCGTTTTGATACCTCGGGCTATTGCCAAAATCTTACAGATAATTGTACTCAAACGCCCCCAGACTAGCCTTACGCTTCCTTATTAGAGCAGGACATATGCACAGAAGGTACTAAACTGTCACTTGTCCTTATACCTGCAGCTGCTGCAGTAATCATAATCTGCAATGCCAAGCCTTCTAGCGTGGACTCCTATCGGCCAGTGCCCTGTAAGAACTGCCTTGAGTCTCGCAACGTTAGGCCTACCATTCGACAGAAGAATGGGTGTCCTCTATAGATCGTATTCGGATCATGTTGATTTTGCAATTTTACATCCTGGCGATGGGCGCAACCGTTGAGCGGATTGCTGAAGGTGGAGGAGGTAATTAGTTTTGTTTATTATGAAATCGCCACCTCATCTGTGGTTGCCACTGACCCTTTCTGCCAGAAAGACACTAGTATATAGAGGTAGGTTGTGCGACTTTCCCTCTGTCAAGAAGTCCAAGAACACCCCTGCCGTGAGTATATATGTGGTGATTCCAGGCAGACATATCAAAACCTCTATCCCATTCAGATCTTGACGGGAGTAAGGTCCCAAAGGGTCTATGGAAATATATTTCTGGCTGCATATAATCAGTGCCTTGTCTGATCGTGGTGGGCAAGAGGGAAATAACTTTTCCTCTCTCCTTCCACAGGTCTATTTCCCTGAGCCTAACAGCTGAGACTGATGCAGGATATACTACATGTAGATTTAGAGGCAGGAGATGTGTTATTACATTCAAGGCATCCGTAGGACCCGTTTTCGATGCCCCCAATGCACGCTTATCTCTGCATTCTGCCCAGCTTGACTTTGTTGTATTAGTTATGTAAGGCTGTCCACCACACCAAAGAACCATAGAAATTGATAAAAAAAAAGGACATCCTAATGTTCAACTAATGTATTTGCATAATGTTCATTTGTACTAAATGTGTAATAGCAATAATAGCTCAATAATAAAAAAATCCTGGTTCATGATAAACGCTCCAAAATAACTCTAATACTGCTACTCACACGTCCATCAACCATTCGTGGCGGTGGATTACTGGGCGATCCTTTGCGTTCTAAAATGGGCACCGTAGGCGTAGTTGCAGGTATCGCACGTCCCCGTTCACGCATCGCCTGATATATGGATTCGGGATGTAAATGCGCTGGACGCTCTTGCCGTAAACCTGTATGAAAATCTGTTATTGGATGGGAATTGCCAAAATAAGTTTGTAAAAGCTGTTAGTATTAGTGCTTTCAAGTAAAAATTTAACAAGATAAAGGATGTTTAGTTTTAAGGAAAATAAAATCAAATTAATAACTAACATAGCCAAAAATTGACTCACACATTGAGTCAAATTGAAACTCTATGCACATAGTCTGTATGTATGGAGCGTTTAGGGCCACTTAGCTTCATTTTTCCAATACCTTAGAAGATTAATTTGTTAATATGGGTTTTAAAGCACTAATATTTGCAGCAACTAAATATAACTCACACCCATTGTATCTAAGTTGGAAATTTTTATTTGGAAGTCCGAATTTGTTGATAACAGTATAAAAAATTGTGAATTAACATTAAAATATTTATTTTATGTTTAGCTAAAACGATCAACGATCTCAAAATTGTTGCCAATCATTTACAAAAAAAAGTATGTTGCCCATTGCATTAGCTTTCAGTATACTTTTAGGACCGTTTGAGCTATCTTCGGTTAAGCACTAATCGGAACAACTCAAAAAAGCGCAGGCAATTAGATATTGAGCAATGGGTCCATAGCCTTTAGGTTTCTCTGTAGGCATGAATTGTTACCAACTGTTGGAAAATTATACATTTTTAAATGTTTTAATTTTTAATCTGGGATTGAAAATGCGCTCCGGTTTTCGTTTAGTCCTTCATGAGATTAAAATGTAAAATTAAATTCTCGGAAAGACTCTCAAAAAGAATAAAATGAGAATGAAATTCTTAAGAACGTTAACAACTGGCAAAATCGTTAGCGAAGCATAGAAAATAGTGATGAGGAATCGTCGTGGTAATAACCATTAGAGATGATGACGTAGGCATCTCAATAGGAATGTGCCAGATATTTTTGTATCGAAAAGTGATTACCTGAAGTGTTTTGTGAATAAATAAAAAACGCATAAATAAAAAACGCATCTCATATTTTGTTTGGAATTCAAATTAAGTTTTAAAGATGCAATTCATTCGTTCTTTATTAGTGAACACACAGATTGTTCTTCTTTTTCACTTATCAAATTATTTGATTTGGTGTAGAAAAATCTTTTATTTATGTATTACTAAACCAAATAATTATTTATTTATTTTGTTAATAATTGTACATAAATAATTGTAAAAATAAAGGTGCAATAGACTATTTTCCTGAATTCGGAGCTCATTAGTAATAAAGTAGGAGAAAAAGGATACAACTGGTTAAGTTTTCAAGAGAAGAAAAGTTTGAAAAATTAACAAATGTCCATGCAGGATGTAATGTATAAAATAGGAATGGCCGTTATCAAAACAGTTAATAATTGAATGACAGAATACATTTTCATTCGCGGTCCAAAATCTTGAAATGATGAATGTCAATTGATACATAAAAACATATTTAGCATGTTTGATTTTTCTTAATTTGTTTTGTCGATGCTGGTTTTGCTCTAATACTAATGCCGGATTGATTATACAAAGTGTTGTGAGTAAAACTAACTTTTGATATGCTATATACATACTTATGTACTTAGTACATATGTATATATAACCATATACATGCTCTTAAACATACATATTTATTTGTTAGTGCATTGCAAGCAAACTCATTAACATACTCATCTCTCCGGTGTATAAATTCAGTTGCTTGCGATACAATTGTGGACCAATTTCTGTTGAAGATTCATTGAAAAATGTCCCTCTGTTAACAACAACATCACAACAACCTGAGCATCAGTGCAAATCATACGAACAATGGCGCACATACATACATATTTTTATATGTAAATGACAACACAGATAAACGATTTTTTGCCAACAAAAGAAAAAATTTTTAAAATTATAAAACATTTCAAATAAATACACAGATTTGTTTATTATATGAAATCGCCGATTGATAATTATCTACTCACCTCCCGCACCGCGCTGATCCTTTAAATTGCCACTTTTTGCTGGCGCAACGCCACCGAACATCATTGGATAGAAAACTTTTGGCCAAAGTATTGCGATACAGCCTACCACTGTCACAATAATAACAGCTGTTTTCTTAGGACTGAGTCCATTCTGCAGTTGAACGGGGTGACTTGTGGTACGCTTCTGTGAACGCGTTTGTTGCATGTTTGTTTTAATTAAATTTTTACTTTTTTATATTTTTTTTTTAATTAAAAATTGTGTTTTCGACAAATCCCAAATCGGTTTTTTTTCTAGTTTACGTTAGACACTAATACATCCGTTTACCAAATACATACATATTAATTAGATGTGTGCGTATATACATATGTACATATGTTTCGTATATATATATGTATGTACGAGTATGTATTGTTGCTGATTTTCGACTAAGCAATAGAAATAATGTTAATAATATTCGTTGAGCTTATGCGTGGTTAGATTAAAAATTTTCGCGAATCGTATGATTTTTTATTAATAACTATGTATTAAAATTTTAATTTTATTATAAACTTTTAAAATTTATATACATATATTTTTTTTTTTTTTTTTAGTTGAATATTTAGTTATTTTATTAATTTGTTTTCCACTAAAAAAATCTAATTGAGTAGCAATTAACTGTGTGCCTCCATATAATATACTTTTTTTAGTTTTATTTTATTGCGCCTGTTGTCAGCTGAAAATTGTTTCACTGCTGGACTGTTAGTAGATTTTTAGTTGGGCATTGTTATCTGCAAAAAATTGGAATACGATTGAAAAATTTAGTGTAAAATACATATTAACTTTTAATTAAAAAAAAAGCAATATTGCACAGCAATTTTAAATTATAAGCTATTCTTTTTCTTCACTAGTTCAGATATACTAGCATTTTGCGTCACATATAATTCGTCTGATTAAACAGATAAGAGAATGTAATTTAGCCTTCTTTGTGATAACCATTCTTTAAAGGCATGAAGGCTTTGGCAGATCCGACGATAGCGCTAAGCGGTTTTTCTCCATACAAATATTGGTTTTTTTTTCGTATATGGAAGCTAATATCGCAGAAAAAAAAAATGAAGATTAACTTCAAACTTTATTAAATATAATTTGAATAACAATTGATAATTGCTTTGGAAGCTTTGGAAGCTTTCGAAAGTACTATTCGAGGGCTGCCGAAGATGTTGGAATAATGAACTGTATGAGGTTCTACGGGTATGCTACGTTCTTTTCAAAACAACAAACCGCTTTCTAATTGCATTCGTTTTTTCACAATAAGAAAGAAACGTACAAAAAGTCCGATGTGGCAAGCATTCAATTGATTAAGTTTGCTTGAAATTGCTAACTTAGGGTTTTTTGGAGTCGCGGGTTATGGATTTGATAACAGATTTTTTAAGCACAAAATGGCGCTCGAGCTTTTTAAAGATTGTTCGGATTCAATTAAAACCCCATTACAAACTTTAAAAAAATCTTTCATTATCGTCGACTGCATGAACTCCTGAGTAACAAATTTCCAGGGCATTCACTCAATTTGTAATAAACCTGTCCACCATATAAGATGCGTATTCTGAATTTTGAAAACATGTTACTAGATTCGTAACTGATAAACCCGAAAACCTTCTAGCAACGGGTTTCAAGCCATAACTTGAAGCTCGGCTGTTTAAATTTTCCCTTTGACATATGATGACATGGTCCTAGTTGAAGATATAAAAATTCAACAATTGCGATATGTATGGCAGGTGGACATCCTAAAACAATGCAAGGAACAAGTGCAGAAAGACCTGGCATCACTTAATATGAGCAACTGGCGTATTTTCGCTAAGCAGAAATAGAAATGGTGAAGTTTTTGGTCTCAGCTCAAATTGACAAGTGATTGTAATGCCACAAAAAAAGAGGAATGCTACCTACCGTGCAGGGTATCTACTTTTCTGTTTTGTAAATCTTTATTTGGTTCTGATGCAAGTTTACGTGAAAAAGATGCTAAAACCATTTCGTGCTTTCTTGACAATTTTTCTTCACAAATCCAAGAACAATATTAGATTTTACATAATTTTAGGGCAGACACTCAATATTATGATGGTACTCGTATATTTGCTCGCATTTTTGCATAAATTCGTACATAAATATATGTATTTACATACACTTTTGCATATTTGTTTGTAGTACTTGGTATGTATTTATTTTTAAAATTTCCTCATTGCAGATATGTACTCCAACAAAATTAACACATTAATGTGCCTCGTAAATATTTCTTGACTACCACAATGATATTTGGGCTAACAACGAGTTGTTCGTGAGAAGGACCGTGCGGAAGTTTGAGTTTTTAACGAAAAAAGATGTATTACAAACAGTTTCTTTAACTAATTAATCTCATATTACAAGAAAGTAAAAATTTTAGGCTTAGAACTGGTGTTATACAATAACTCAACTATGTACTATGCTAATTTTCATTACGATTATTATAAATTACATTGCACCACTATTCATTTTTTGTAGGCACTTGCGTATTCACTTCCCGCATCTTTAAGAAAACTTTTTTCGACTAAAGTAACATGTTTTAAAACACTACAATACAGTTATTTAAAGTTCAACCTAAAACTCACTCAGAAAATTTAAAAAAGTGCAACAAATTTTCATAAAAATTTTACACTTTTTCCTCAGAGTGTAAACAAAATTTGTTTAGTATTTTAAAGCTTTTTCTTAGTTTAAACAATTTTTGTTGAACTTTTATTGAAAATGGTGAAAAATATATAAAGAAATATAAGTGGCAAAGTATATTATTTTGAATACAGTTCCAAATGTTTTGACATTTTTACAAGTGTTGGCGTTTTCTCTTGTTTTTATTGAATGTTTAATATTAAAAAAAAGCCTAGCTGACTACGTGAGGAACATCAGATACGAGTAAATCAAAATGTAAAACTCTCTTTAAAAAACACTTTTTTATAAATTTTTGTTTATTAGTTTGAAATTTATATATTTTTAAACATAAAAAAAGAAACTTGCCAAAACGTAGCAATTTTATTATTTTTGCGTAAGAAAATACATTTTTTCGATGTTTCTTCCTTTTATATGAAGTTTTATGCGGCAGAAAAAATTATAAGCAGACTCATACTAAACACAAATGGCCGATTTGCACAGGTTTACAAGAAATCTAACTGATATATTTTAATATTTTCACATTTTGATTTTCTTTACTTCTATATTCATTTTGTACTTATTTCTTAAATACTTGTTCATATATTTTTTTCATTTCTAAACACATTTTTTACAAGAGCACACATGTTTGTTGGTAAATATGTACATATCTCTATGTGTATTTCACTTTCTTTATTACTGAAAATTTGTGTTATTTTGTGAGCATTTGCAGATGAAATCACTTTCTTAGGTTTTTATTTATTATTACATAAAATTTTTGCGATCCGCACTGCGCTTTGTGACTAAATACACATCTTGCCCGTCATTATTTATTTTTAGCGCTCACATCTTCAGCATTTCAAAAATTTTAAATTTTCAGTATTTCCATCACGGCAACGGCAACGGCAACCAGCCCAATAACAAAATCGCACAATTTTATTCCAACGAAATGCTTGAAAATTAGAAAAATCGTAGATTTGGCAAATTCTAAGCAATTTAAATGTCACCTTTCGAAATCAATATAGTAT
Organism: Philophylla caesio; assembly: GCA_963971545.1. Lineage (NCBI taxonomy): Eukaryota > Metazoa > Arthropoda > Insecta > Diptera > Tephritidae > Philophylla > Philophylla caesio. The sequence goes on from OZ020606.1 coordinate 76,138,242, forward strand.
ATTTAATCAATGGATTTTGTTTTTATTTCTTTATTGTTTTACTGCCTATAAGTACATATTTATACTTTTTATTAAGAATCTTACGCAAAAGTCGATATTTACGTTCGATCTGGTCAAGTTGAACTCGGGAGACTAACTAGTTAGCATTGCATGGCCAGGGAAAAATTTGAAAAGCAAACAGTGTCGCTGCCAGCACACCGCCATTAAAGACTCACCCAAGTCCACCACTTAAACCCCCCCCACTCAACCAACCATAATCCATCGTTTTCTTAGTCGCTGTCGTCTGCCCATTTCTTGTTCGTTTCGATACGATGTTTTAAGAAAATTGTCTTTTGCTTTTTGTTCGCTTGTTGATGGTTTTCCGTATGATGTGCATTGTTGTTGCAAGTGGCTGCTCTATTCAACTCGTCATAAACATTATTCGTATGCATACATATGTACATATGTACACCTTTTCATTTTCTCATATTTTCCACCATTGACTGTATGTAGGCACGAATAATTTGCAAGAAAGTTTATTGTTCCAATTACTCATTTCTCCTTTTCACGATGTCTTAAAATGATTTTTCAAACAGTTAAACAATAAAATTAATTGAGAAAGACAACAATGTGGACATCAATCATAGATAGTTTTTGCGCCGTTCTCTTAAAAAACTGTACTTTAGTTTTTCTAGATGACCAAGAAGTAACTTCAATTAACCCTCGTTGTAATAAAAGACCAATATCCAAGTTATCTTCAGTAACTAAGCTTTTCGAAACTATTGTAGTTGAAAATTAAGCTGCGTAATCAACAGCCTAATCAATATGTTTTTTTGCATTATTTGTAACACTATTTGATAAAACAGCTCCGTCTAGTCAAAGTTACTCTTGAAGATAATGTGCTCGGATCGTGGACTTATTAAAATGTGGCATTGCTTTAAATTTTACGCTGAGGAAATAAAAATTACGAAATCTACTTTGAGTAATAAATTTTTTAATAAACTCGTTTCAAGAAACAAATAACTGGGGACAATCCTGTCAGATGTGTACTGCCATTATAAAGGAGCTGGAGAAGATCCTTCTTGAGTAGAAAATGAGCCTTACTATGAAATGGATGTTATAACACTAACGAGAAGGTGGTTGAAGTGGATAAGGCAGTAAGCCTCAAAGATAAATATCATAAATTTTTAACGAGTTGTTGGACACTCAAACAATAGAATGGCATACAATTTATCAGAAGGTTTGGTAAAATAAATTATTATTATGGTGGCAATACAGGTTTTTTATGCAGGTCCAGGTTGGAGGATAACACACTTAAGGCCGTCACGGGGAAGCTTCTGACTGACACCTAATTTAACTCTGTGATTTTTTAATAGAAGACGCCACATTGGCAACGCATGCGTTACCGCAACTGAAAAAATTGCCAAACTCTCAATCTTTGCCGCAAATAAGTGCGGCAATACCGGCAGCTGTCATATCGTCCCCTCAATATAACAATAGCGTATAATTTTTTTTGGGTTTTGAGAAAATCGAGTTTAAAGTTTTTGTCAAATCAGATGTCTATTAAAACCTCAATATCGCGGTAAATAAAAATTCTTCATAGTGGATTTTTCGATGAATACATTATACCGTTTCTTGTCTTTAAATTTACCAAGTTTTTTTATTCTACGCATCCTTTAAGACCATAATTATGTTATTCAAAGCGCAAGTCCTCCATATAGGCCATTTTATTTTTTAAGGAATTCGTATGATGTATCTGATACACTATTTTATTTTGTATGGTATACGCTGTTTTATTCAATAATTTTACGGTATTTTTATTAAAATATTTGATCTCAAAAATATCAATTTGTAACATTATAAAAGAGTAATTAATTCATAGTTTTGTTAATTCAGTGGCATTTATTCATTACTTTCCAATTTGGGTTATTATAAACAAAAAATTATGACAAATGAAGGTATACATTGCGTAAATCAAAAATAACTAGAAATTCATTCGTCTTCATTCTCTTCCTCTGCTACATCTGGCTCATCTAAACAATTTCGCTTGTTTCCACCTCGTAAGTTAAAAAAAAATGACTGCGAGCCACGAGGAATTACACTCTTTTTGCACAAATTTTGAAGATCATGCAGCTTTCGATTACAAATTGGCAGCTCTTTATTGTATTTGCCAGTAAACGAAAAATTGAACACCTCTTTTGTTTTTCGCGTTCCTCCAATATCAATTACTTTCAAGTCTCCATCCCATTCCTCCTTGTATAATAATTGTTTTCGTTGAATTTTGTTCACTTGGAGTAATTTAACATTAAGCCAATTTACCGAGTCATTTTTTATATTTTTCTTAAGGCTATGGCCTAAACTCGAAAACATGGCTTTGAGATCAATCATATCACTGTATTGAAGCCTCTCTACAGCATATGGGTTTTTCCGTATTGCCAGTCTCATTATAGTTGGCCATTCTTCCGGCGAATAAACGCATATACTTCTCTTCGCACGTTCTATTGCAGAGTGCATCGAATCTGCCTCCATTTGTGTGTGTCCGCTTTGGAGGTACTTAATTGTTATCGAATTAAGCTTCAAGGTATTGTTGATATAAATCAATAGTGTAGCAATGAACCTGTTTCTGTTTTGTCCCCCGCAGCAGTCTGAGTAGAGAATAACATCGGTTACCGATTCGTCTAACGAGTTCATCATTTTCCATATTGTGGTCCCAATTTCGTCCGATCCTCGTTGACCCTGATTTTCATCCCATAGAAAACAGTAACCTTCTCCACTGGCAATGTCGTAAAATGTGTTATTATACGTGGCAAACTTTCGACTGTAATACATCGTGCTTACGTTGCTACAAGGAGTCGTTAACACTGACTGGAGGTCAAAAGTAAACACTTTTAAATTACTGTTACTTTTAGCTGATTCCTTGTCAGTTTGCTTGTTAGTTCTTGCCTTTATTAAGATGTGTTCATCATAGGATTTCTGAATGGAGTCTTTGTCCTCAGCGTTTTTCTACCTCTCGCATGTTAAGCAGGTGTCCTTTTTTGGACGGTGGAAAGAATAATTATAATTCATGCAAAATATCCGGCGATAAACGTTTTCTTTAATGATAGCGTCAGGGTGGAGTTCTTTGAATAAATCGTACATTTTTGATATTGTTAAGTCGGAGGCAAGATAAAGTCGTTGACTTTTAGCTCGAGTGTAATGGCTTTCGACGGCTGGAAATGACTCGATGTGCTGTTTGATAAGCGCAACTGTCTCTTCGTCTAATTTTCTCTGGTGGCCATGTTGACCCCTCTTATCAGTAAATTCATTTTGGCACATCTTCTTGGCTAACACAGATATTGCGCCGTCTGGCAAGTTCAAAGTATTTAAAAAAAACTTCTTGCATACCTGTTTGGCTTTGAGAGTATAATTAAATGTGTTCGCCCGCCGTGATCCAATTGTCAACGTCCTTTTGCACTTCTCAATTTTCACGCAATTGGCCAGGAACAGTCGCTGCCTCGAATAGTCGCCTAAATTCCAATATTCTGCATTGATCTCTGTGCGCTCTTCTTCTGAGAAGTTTTCTGTGCAATTATGGCGACACTTACAGTCAATGGGTTTCGGAACACGTTCTTCAACTCTTTTGCCACTCTTAGTGACATACGGGTTCCCTTTGTTGCGATGATACTTCCTTTTATTCTGCACCCATTTATGACTTTCAATCTATTGATCGGAAATATTTCAGAGTTAGACGTGGCTAGACCCAAACAATATTTCTCAAAAGCTGTTTGCTGTACTCACCTTTCTCTTTCGCGTAAGTATATTTCTACCATTTTCATTCTTGTTATTGATATAAGTATCACCACAGTCTGCGATTTCTTCTAAAACAACATCTGCTGTCTTTATCACTGAATTATCTAATTCATCTGCCAAAGCCAGTGCATCATCATCCGAATCGGGGACATACTCGTCCGACGATCCTGCAGAGAAGTCTGTACCATTCTCATCATCTGTTTGAGGTATCTCTATGTCCGGCAATCCCACAGCGAAATCAAACGACTGGTGGTTTCGTGTCACAGCCTGTTGATATTTACCTTACTTACTTCACTTACATTATATAAAAGACGATACTCACTCAGATGTTTAAAATCCATTTTTTTAATGAACAAACTTTCTCTGCGAAATGAATTTGCAAGCTGAAATTTCAAATGACTACAATATTTCCTTGGCATTCATGTATTCAAAACAACGTAAAAATCGCATAGGCTACTACTCTTGTAAATTTCTGATAAAACTTTCGAATTTGTATTGAAAATAAAACAGCTTATGTGGGGTATAGAAATGGTCGGAATAAAACTATTTCTCAAACAATAGTGTATATTATTATAAGCTATTTTATGAGTTAAAGTTTTGATAAATTATATTTATTTCTACAGGCTAAAATGGAGTATAATGCGCATACACTATTATTCTTTTAACAACTTTGCAGTGGCAATTTCAAGCAAAATAGCGCATATGAGCTTATACACTTATTGAAGGAAATTTTTGAACATGAAATTATACACCATTTTTTCCAATGACATTTTGACCCACTTTGTGGAAGTAGAATTTGACGAAATTTTGACCAGACATAGAATCAATAATGGCGTATGAGCACATACGCTATTGTTATATTGAGGGGACGATATATGATAATAAGTTCATCGAGTTGTAAAAACAATAGAATCTGCCTTTGAAGAGAAAAAAGTTTGATCTGCGGTATTTCTTGATGTGTCACAAGCGTTTGACAAAGTATGGCATGACGGGTTGTTAAATAAGCTAAGGACGCTCTAGCCAACTTTTGTCATCATATCTCAATGACAGACATTTTCGTGTAAGATTTAAAGATGATTATTCAGCTTTATAAAAAGTCAGTGCAGGGGTACCCCAAAGCGGCATTCTAGGCCCTATTCTCTATCTACTATATACCAACGATCTACCGAATTATCATAAATATGAAACCGCAACTTTTGCTGACGACACCGCACTTTTAGCTGTTGGCGACACAATCGAAGACGCCTCTACTAAACTCCAATTTGCAGTAAATTCTGTTGTATCCTGAGCGGAAAAATGGCGCATTAAGCTAAACAATCTGTGCACATAAATTTCACAAATATCTGGGTTTGACACTTGATACCAAACTTCGATGGAAAGCGCATGTTAAGAAAAAGGGACACGAACTAGACTTGAGATTGACCAAAATAAATCACCTAATTGGTAGCCAATCGAAACTGTTATAACAAATTACTAATATATATATAGGCAAGTACTGAAACCAGTTTGGACATATGGCATACAGCTTTGGGGATGTGCTAGTGAGAGCAGCACCAAAATCATACAACGATTTCAAAAGAAGGTACTGCGTCGCATAGTTAATGCTCCATAATACGTGCGTAATTCAGACCTCCACCGTGATCTCGACATACCTACTGTAGCAAGTGTCGCTAGAGTGTATGCCGGAGCTCACAAAATGAAATTAGAAAGCCATGTCAACGATGAAGTGTCCAAGCTTATGCAGACAACATCTCGTCGGCGTCTCAAGCGTACAACAGTATCTGACCTTATTGGAATTTAGGAGCAGCAAATGAATTTAAAAATTCCTTTAAATATATAAGTTCCATTTTGCTTATTTTATATCTATAAAAATCTATTCGACTGAAATTGCTTGTTAATATGTAAATAAAACCATTTTAGTTGCAATGGCATCGCTTATCTTCTAAACAGTAAGATAAGTTAATAAAAAAAAAAAAAATATCTAAGTACATAAAACTTGGTAAATTTTCAATTTTAAGTATGTGTAAATAAATCATGATCATTGAAAAGACCATTAAATATATGTATACTTATGTACATGATTTCAACAAAGTGTTCTTCTTTGTTAAATTCGTATTAATGTTATTTTGAATAGTACTATAATTGTACGATTATAGACGTGTTACACTTTTTTGACAAATTAAAAATCACTACTGCCTGATTTTAGATTTTAACGAAACTTTAATATGTTGTTTCACGAACTTTATTTTTTAAACATGCATAACTTCGACAAATTTCAACCGATTTATGTAAGTAATTTTTTTCCAAATGTTTATTATTATCTATTCTTTTAAATAAAAAAAAATTATATTAGAGAAATTGCAAAAAATTTTCAAAATTAATTTTTTCAAAACTGCCTCGGCTACTGTCTTTTTTCTTAGGAAAATTTTTGAGAAAAAACCCATTTTGAAAAAATTTATTTTGAATATTTTTTGCAATTTTTTAATACTTGGCTACTTGACAGTTGGCCAGATAAAAGTTTCAACTGTCTTTTTGAAGTTATGATTTTTTATACACGAACCGTTTTTTTTTTAATGTCCAGTTTTCATATCTGGATTGTCGGGTTTAAATATTTCATACGTTTTCTTAATATTCCGAGACATGTAATATTTTACAATTTTCACACCATTTGTTTTGATATATATAGTATAATTTTTGTTAGGGTTTTGTGTTGAACAATTCAAGTCATCACATGATTCAATTATAAAAGGTTATGTACTTACTGACAGCTAAATTCTGACACTCCTTAATCTATAGTTGTATTTTAGAAGTACGCAGAAGGGGGGAACAATGTGATCCCTTTTTGCGAAAAAGTATTAGAAAAATACTTAGTAAAATACGTATTAAAATAGTATTTTTAAGTAATTATTTCATTCTTGTACTAACTATCTTATATCTGCGGAATTTTACCCTTCCATTTTATACAAATAAATATGTGGAGATTTAACTCTTTTTTAATTGGCAAATAATAAAAATATAAGGTCGAACCTTGAGCCAGCAAAAGGACTAAATTTAAAATGGAAAGGTCGCCAAAATCAATATTATCAATAAAAATTTAAATTAAAAAAACTGCAAGTTCTCTATCGCATACATATATATATTTTCCGAAAAATGCGGTATTAAAAATTCAGAGGTGGTACGGCCAATCTTCCAATAATTTATAGTTTTCTCCATGACGATGCAACTGACTATATACAGATCCCTCAGTCTATCTCATCCCCATTTATCGCTATTTTTTTTAATTCCTATCTTTTAATACAGCTTATAGCCTGCTGTATTCCTGCTAAATCTCATTCCAACTCGGTAATCCCTTTTTACATGATTGAATTACTTACATAAAAACTTTAAAATTTAAAATATTTGTATTATACAGGCCTATTCTGTATTTAGATATTGAAAATTTGGTCGGAATCGGAATGAATAGCATCGCTATACATCGCAAGCGATTATTTTTATTTGCTTTTAAAGTCTTCTCTCTAATTCTCTGAAAAGAAAAAGAATTAAATTCTGATCCTCTTAGGACTGAAGAAACGAATAACAGATTGAGTGGAAAGGATTTATATATTCCGATTTGCACAACGGGCCTGTAAATTTTTGAAATGAAAATGAAAATAAAACCAGATTATTATTGTAGAAACTGTTATGATATACCCCATTTTTATTTTTATTTACTCAAAAAAACTTAAATAATTTAGTATCGTCTTCGGGAAAGTTCGTTAATGGGCAAGGAAATACCAAGAGTTAGAAGGAACCTGTAAACAAAGTGTTTCAATTATTATAATTTCTCCTAAGTTACTATATTAGAGCACAGTTACCCACCGGCGTGTACGTACCGTTCTGCGGTGATTATTTCAATAACAAGGCTCATAAAATAGGCCGGTCGTTTCTACACCGGTGGACAACTGCGATCTTACATTTAACTTAAGTGTGAGTGTGGGCGTCTAACGCAGGAAAAAAGTTAAAAGACGATGGTTTTGCACTTGGGCAAGTATACACCAAACGGTCGAAGAAACCTTTAAATGAAAAGGTTTAATTATAAGAATTTCCCTTAATAAATGCAATTTGTATACCATTTAACTTACGTGTGCGTGCCTTCAAAAAGTGCTATAGATCGGCAGCAGAAAGACGCTCCAGTCGATCGACGACGGACACTGTTTGGAAAATATATGTACATTCACAATTATAATCCGTGCGATGAGTGGGAAACGATGTTCTGCAAATAAATATGTATGTATGTTAAATGTATCATTGGTGTAAACAAAACTGGTATTTACTCACGAGCTTCTCGGCCACCAATGTTCAAATAATATTCCACTGAAGGGATCGCATTCTAAGTATTGTGGTTAATTACACTAGAAATAAGATATATAAGATGTTTTAATTGAAAAATTGTTATATTGTTATGAAATAACATTCATTTTTGCAAAACTTACCTAAATTCTTGCAATCACAAAATCAAATGTCAACAGTGAAAAAATTATAAATTAGACAAACGAGTCAGTATTGCCAACGCTTTATTTAGTATGAAAATGTTTTCAATATACTACTATTACAAGTGAAAACTGTAGAATATGCAACATTCTTCATGAGTTAAGGAGCCGATTTGTCATGTGGGAAAGAGTGAGCTGCTTTATTACAGTACCTTTTATTATTGAATTATGAAGTCATCATTTAAAAAATAATCAGTTGTCAACATAACCTTTATTGATCCACTGGGTAAAGAACGTTTGGAATTGAAACAAGTTTAAATTTTCACTGCTGTCTGCTACATTGGTCCGAAAACTGAAAGTTATGCCATTGTATGTGACGACTTATCTCATGATACCGCACATGCTTTATTGGGAATGGAAAAAATTATTAATGCTTTGAACCGAAGATTCTGATGGGGCTTCAAGTTCATTCAAAACTTCAGCAGTGAATAAAAGATGGATATTTTCTTCGACAGGGCATGGAAAAGGGGCATGTGACGGTATCGGGGGACTAGTTAAAAATTTTACGACAAAACACAATTCAACCCAACATCCAACAGATAACATTCATTGTGCGAAAACATTTGTTGATGTAGTACAGAAAAAACCACCAAATATAAGACATTCGTTTTTAGACATGGAAAAATTGAAGGGGTTTCGAAGTGAAAAGACAAGCATGTGGAAAAAAACTCGAGCACATAAAGGTATAAGACAAATGCATATGTAAGTAAAAATTACATCGACGAAAACAACTGCAAAGTGTATACAGCGAAAACTTGCGAACACGAATGACAGCTTGTCAAATGAAATATTTCGATGTTTCAAAAAATACGATATCAAAAAATGTGAATATGAAAATTGGACATTAAAAAAAAAAACAAAAAATGGTTCGTGTATAAAAAATCATACCTTCAAAAAACAAATTTCGGCCACTTGACAGTTGGCCAGATTAAAGTTTCAACTGTCTTTTTTCTTTGGAAAATTTTGAAAAAAAACTTTTGAAAACTTTTTGCAAATTTTTTTAATTTTCATGTAAATTCTGACGCTTGTATTTAAAAGAATAGATAATTACAAACATTTGAAAAAAAAAATTACTTAAATCGGTTGAAATTTGTCGAAGTTATGCATGTTTAAAAAATAAAGTTCGTGAAAAAAACGAGAAAACTTGATTTTTACGAAAAAATTAAATTGCGCAAAATTCACAAAAAAAAATTTTTTTTGGCAAAAAAAAAATACGTATCTTTTTAAATTGACCCAAAAACAACAAGTTTCGTTAAAATCTAAAATCATGACCCGAAACGACCGGACTTTTTGAAATGGAAATGGGCCATAGCTCAGTGTTTGGCCGAGCTTCTCCTACCATTTGTTGTGTGCGGCTTTATATTATACCATAAATGGAGGGACCTACAATTTTGTGCCAACTCCGAACGGCAGATGTATTTTGTTAGAAGCTTTTTTAAGGCAGAAATACCCTCGTAGGTTTGCCAATGCCTTTCGGGGGGTAACCGCTAATAGAAAAAAACTTTTCTATGATTTAGATTTTGCTTGCCCTGGCTGAGATTCGAGCCTCGAACACAGCGGCATATCGGGAAATAGCACGCACCGCTACTCACTCGACCACGGCGGCCACTAATTCCATTAAGACTTTGTTTTGTCCTTTCCATTATAAATGAGCTGGATATTACTTATCCCACTCGAGAGCGAAGTTAATAGAACTAACGACGAGGTGCCTAAAGTGGATAAGGCAGAAAGTCTCAAAGCTAAATTGCTTTAACGAGCTGCTCGCAATTGTCCAATAATCGATAGGCATAAAATTTAGCAGAAGGCTTGGTAAAAGAAATTAATAGGTTTTGTAATGAGGCGATGAAGGCTATGTCATACAGAGAGTATTTAACTTATTGTCGACAGTTCAACCAACAAGTGTTGAGGCGCAGCAGTGCAACAAACTTAGGTCCGGTTGGAGGATAACACACAAATAAGGAATAATTCTACCTCGCTCAAAACGAATGGGTGATAAATTAAATTTTTTTTTTACTGAATGGTAATGTTAATATTTATTAATTGACATCATTGATTTGTTTTGGCTGTTTGACTTATTCATATTCGTTCAAATTAATTTTTCCAATTGCGTCAATTTAGTAAGTATTTAATTAAAATTTACATATTCTTGCATAAAATAATTCGTTTTAAATTCATTATGTCTCGTAAGCTGTTGTATTAAACACAGTTGTGCTGGTTTCCAAGGAGTTGGTGCTATTTTCTAGTACAAGTATTAAAGTAAGTTCCAATCTGGCTTTTTAAAGATAAAAATAATGATAAAGCTGCTCTTCACAGGATTTTTCGCTGAAGTGCATTGCCAGCCATCCTCGCGCCACCCTTGCATTGTCGTTACTTTGTTGGTGTGTTCCTGCATGACTGCAGCACCTGTTTGAGAGTGGGATCCTGTCCGAGTGCAGGAATAAATAATAAATAATTATTTTTTCAATTGACCTTGAGCCGGCTAACACAATAAATTTAATTAAAATGGAAAGGTCGCCAAAAATATCATCTTATTTTTTATAAAAATATTTGGCTTAGAGCTAGCAAAAATATAAAACCTTCAGGAGTTTTTGTCGGGTTCATATAAATTTTGTTGAATGTCTAATAAAGTTAAGTGCTGTAACAAGCGACGAGCAAGCTTGCTTAATACATGCATGTGCTCAGCGAAACTCTTGATTTTATTAGACAATCAACAAAATTTATAAAAACCCGACAAAAACTCCTGAAGGTTTTATATTTTTGCTGACTCTAAGCTAAATATTTTTATAAAAAATAATTATTTTCACGAGAAAATTAATATCTCAGCTCCTATAAGGAGACACCTTTGGTCAGTTAGTCAGTTTATTCCTTGATATATGTACGTTTTATCACATATATCTTTTTTTAATTTTTAAAATTGTGCAAACATGATTTTTCATTAAATTGGTTTTTTATTAACAAAGGTATGAAATATTTTATATAAAAACGAAAACAAAAATTTTGTTTTTAGGGCTTTTCCACCTCTGCGCCTCGAGAACTGCATCTCGACAATCTTTTCTAGAGTACAAAGGTAATTTAAGAAATACTTTCGATGATGATTATGCATTCAGAATTTATTTTTAAAATCCAAAATAACAATGCATAAAATTAAAATATTTGACATTTTCTCCAAAATAAATATTATTATAATGTAGTTTACATTCTACCACCAATAACCAACTTTGTGTATTTTTCAACCACCTTTTCGCAAATGGGGATAACATTTTTCCCCATTTCTACTTCCTTCGTAAATGCAACCTTTTTGTAAGATAGAACCAAGGCACATTAACAGGCAGCAGCATTAAAGAAAATGCAACCCCGGGGTATATTTTTTGATTTGTTGTGGTCCATCACCCTTCAAAATATATATATCAAATTTAACGAGTTTGAAAATTCTAAATGTAAACAAAATGTACGCGTTTTTACAGTTTGCTTGAAAAATACATTTGTTTTCAACGCATACAATGCAAGACGCATCGTACTACAACGGATCCTCATGGAACATTGCTCCTGGTCACAAAATTTGAAAAAGAGTCTCGTGGTATACCTTCAAATATGAAAAAATGGTCGGAACGCACCCAACCGTTTGCAGAAAGCGGCATGCCGAAGTTCGGTTCCAATTGGATATGAAAAGCAAAATCCGACCTTTTCCCGTCTTTTAGAACACAATGTCTCCTTTCTGAGTATGTACATATGTTGTCCAAACCGCGTTTATGAAAAAATTTCATAAATTAGAAATTATAAATACATATACAAAATGTAAACAAATATTGTTTTGTAAACAAAGTTTGACTTGTTATGAACCACTTATAAGAAAAAACTCCAATCAGCTTTTGGCTGTCATTATTTACCCAACGTTTTATAATTGAATCATGCCAAATATGTACATATATTTGTACTTGAAGTATAAATTATTTTTTATGGGTGTCAAATTTTACGATTATTTATTTTTTGTTCTTGAAAAGACCAATAAATACATACATACATGATTTACAACAAATCGTTGTTCTTTGTTATATTAATGTTATTTTGTATACTTATATAATACAACGATTACAGTCGTGTTAAATTTTTTGGCAAATTAAAAATTACGAATCAAAAGTTAGTAAAATTCGGGATCCCGGGATTGGCGCGGGATTTCGTTTTCAGATCTTGAAAATCCCGGGATGAAAAAAATGCCCAAAATTGACATCCCTAGTATATATGCATGGAAATCTGTGAATGTGCAGATGATAGTTTATACATATGTATGTACATACATATATGTATGTATATTGTACAATATGGCGCTCACATTGTTTATTTCTCTTCAGCAGGTGTTTTGTCGGTAAATGAAAAACCAAGAATACTTGGAAAATGCAGATACACATGCCTCAATATACTACATACATATGTATGTATATGTATGTACATATGTATGAACGTGTGTAGGTACAAGCATGTTAGTTCATGTAAATGTGTGTTTATAGGGAATTATCTTCAAATAAAAAATTGCTTTCTAACTCAAAGCCAACATTTGTAAAACATTTGAAATTATCATTTGCAAAACTAATTGAAATGAAATTTAACCCGCGTAATTAAAAAATTTTTAATAGATACATATGATTTGCGCAAGCAGCTTAAATAGACAAATTATCACTTTTTTTAACCTACAAATGAACATCTAAAATCTGCAAGCATTGGGTAACATCGCTGAAGATAATAGCTTAGTGAGAATTAAGTTTGATGCGAGTTATGTAAATAAAACGATTTAATTTTATTCGATTGTTTTCTACAGCGCACTAGCTGTTGTCTTTAATGAGTTTTTCAAAACTGAACTTACAATCGTGCCCTAGCTTACACCTAGCCCACGGCTTCGCGCTGCGCTGCTGCTGTTCTGCTAGCGTTATACCGTGCGGACGCAATTCTGCTGACATGGCTGTGCGTGTAGAGTATTCGGTGCAGCCAGTCCGTGCGAACGCAATTCTGCTGACATGGCCGCGCGTGTAGAATATTCGGTGCAGCCAAACCGTGTGAGCGCAATTCTGCTGACATGGTTGCGCGTGTGGAACGTTAGGTGCAACCACCCTGAGTGGGGTTGCGTCAACAAGATGTTGTTGTTGACGAAAATGTTATCGTGAGAACTTATTTACGATAACTCCTCCCCTTCTAAGACAGGGACGTCCACGGGCCTCGTAGCGGCGTTTTTGATTGCTACTTCGACCGATTTGGTTATGTAAAGCTTCCTCCTGTAAGCGATCATGCGTCGGACTGCATAGGCGACCAGACCCACAATGAATATTACCCCGATGGTCGTTAGACTTGCGACATGAACTTTCTCTACACGTTTCTGCAGATGTTTGATGTGCTGCAGATTCTTTTGGTTTACATGGTGAAGGTAAGGTGCGGTAAGTATCTCTGTGTGCTCCGTAAGGTTGATTGTGGCGGCCCATGGTATTTCCAATTTCAAAGGCGTCGTCGCGTTTTCATTGTAAAATGTCGTACCACTAATTCTCACACGATCTTTGAAGACAACCAGGTAGGTACCGTTGACTGTGATAGGAGCTTCATAATTTTCTTCTATGTCCGCCAGTTGGTCGTTGATGACAACCAAACCGTCGCTGACCTGCGCAATAGGTGGGAGGTTGTTAAATGTTGTGCCGCAGTTGGCGGTATTGCGTGTCACTAGTTGTAGAGCGCATGACGTGAGTGAAGATGCTAAACAAAACGTTGGTACGGTGTCGCTGCAGTTCTTTACCGCGAGTGTGCGGTTGTGGCACGTAGCTAAGATGGACTCCTGTAGGTGCAGGATTTCGTGGCCGTGGGCTACTGGCAAAATATTATGTTTCTTACATCTAAACTTAGGAATAGGATATTTTATTAAAAAATAAATGACATTGTTATATTGTAGAATCTTAATCTTAGCTAAAGACATAATGTCGGTTACTGTAAGGTTTGTGAAGTGCTCGTTTGCTATAACGGAATTTATTTCATTACTGTCCAGGAGTATGGGGTTGAGTGTTCCAATTTTTGCGAAAGTAATGGAGGTAATAATGCTATCTAATTCTGTTATTATTGCTCTGTTTCTGGCCATGAGAATATCGTAGAGGTGACCTGTATCTAATTCTTTTTGTTTTGCTACTTCCAAAATTTTGTTTACGGTGACGGTAAGGCTATTGATTTCCTTTTGAACTTCTGTGTTAATGATGAATTGTCTGTCCTGCGAGTCAATCAGCCGTTCCGCTGCGTTTGTCAGTCTTTCAAAGTCATCGTGGTCGGGAGTCCCAGCAATATATTTCAGTACTGTCCCCAGTGCGTCCAAACTCCTCGTCTGCCTGTGGTGAGTATTTACCGTCTGAATAAGTCTATTTATCTGTTTTACGTCCGCGTCCAACAACTTCCTCATATGTGTTAGCGGGAAGAGGTCTGTGGCGTTAATTGTCTCATCCCTTAGGATTTCATAAAGAGTCAAATTCGTAACGTGTTTGATATGTCCAAAGTTCTCCCAAATTATGAGGTCCCCATCAACTATCGGAATGTACTTTGCGTGGGAGTAGTTTATTATTCGTCCCTTCGTTCCCGACACTAGTATAGCCATGATCAGATTTAAGATAACCCTAGAAGTACATGAACGTAAAAGTAATTAGATAATTTTTAATTTTAATTTAGCGAAGGTTGTCCTTATGGACCCTCCTCCCTCTTATGAGCACCGTTGTGCCCAAATCCTTTTCAACATTTTCCTCAGTATAAAGGGGTGTCAGCTTATTGCCTAGTCTCCTATTGTTTTTGACCAGGACTTTGTCGCCCTCTGAGAATTCCCTATCTATTCTATTCTTATTGTGCGCTACTAATTCCTTTTCTTGCGCATCCTTTAAGCGAGAAGCTATCTGCGCATCGTCCTTTTTTGGACGAAAGACTGTAATGGGCTTCATTCCTGTTACCGTATGAATTGAGTTATTATATTCAATTGTGGACAAAAGGATTATTTCCTCGATATCTTCAAGATTTTTATCGATTTTGAGGCATCGCGATATTTCCGTCAGTGTGCTATGGAATCGCTCTACCTGTCCATTTGATGTACTATGAAGTGGTGGGGCGTTCGCGATTTCTATACTAAAATGGTTATTTAGTGTCGCCTTGACGCTAAATGAATTTAGGGACTTTTCGTTGTCGCAATATATGGTTTTGGTTCCGGAAAACATATTAAGTAGCTGCAGAAGCTGGGGTTTTACGTCTACTATCGTCCTAGACCTAAGCGACTGTACTATTGCAAACTTCGAAAATTTGTCGATGCAAGTCAAAAAATACTTCGATCCAGTAGAAAATATGTCGATGTGAAGGATTTATCCGCAATATGTCGGTATGGGTGTCCGAGCAATAAGTTGCTTTTTTTGGTGGCGGTCGTATTTCGCCTGAGAACATACGCGGCAGTTGGCCACGAACTGCTTAGCCTTCTTTTCCAATTTTGGGAAAAAGTAGTCTTCTAATATCTGTTTTGTATTTTCTTGAGCTGCGCGATGAGCTCGATTATGCTCAGCCGCAATTATTTCTTGTTGTTCGTTTGGGTCAAATATGTCATTAACAAATTTCTCTGTATGTCTGAGTTTTACTGTTGGAAAGAGTTCAGTCAATTCATGTTTAAATTGTGCTAGGGTGTGTAGGTCACAATGTATTGCGTTCACTACATCCACTTTCACTGCCTCTTGCAGGAGTTTCATTAAATCATCCTTGGTTTTGAATGAAATTAAATGCCTTGTTTTTTTTCCAAAAATAATATAAGTTCTTCTTTGAGGTTCTACGCCTTCTTCTAAAAGTATTTGGTTTCGGAAACAGTTAACCGGCTTATCGGTTCTTTCAATAGTATTAGTAGACGATACCTCGCTGTGTATTGTCTCAATACTCATATTGTCTAAAGCGTTTATATGCTGCCTAGACAATGCATCCGCAACCACGTTTTCCTTACCCGGTTTGTAGATGAGCTTTGCATTGCATTCATCTATGAAAGCTTTCCATCTCTTAATTTTTGAGTTTGGATTTCTGTCGGAAACCGCAAAGGTTAGTGGCTGGTGGTCCGTAAACACATTAAGCTTGGGTACACCGTAAAGGTAATTTCTGAGCGATTTTAATGCCCAAACGATGGCTAGTAATTCTCTTTCGTTTGTGGCGTAATGCTCCTCGCTACCGGACAAGGTGCGAGAGATCATGGTAATAGGTTTGCCCTCCTGTGAAAGGACGCCACCGATAGCGTGTGAGGACGCATCAGTAGTCAAATCGAACGGTTTGCTGAAATCCGGATATGTTAGTGTTACGTCCTCGGATGCTAGAATTTCCTTTAATGTATTGAAGGTCTTTTTCTGTTCGTCAGTCAAATCAATTTTGATTTTTTTCGACTGTGATGCAGTAACTCGACCGTATTCTCCCCTCATAATATTTGACAGGGGCTTTGCTATCTTAGCGAAATCTCTTATAAAACAGCGGTAATACCCCGCCAGGCCCAAGAATGATCTAAGCCCCCTCAAAGTGGTGGGCTCAGGGAAATTCCGAATTGTGTAAACTTTGTCTGGACATGTTTTAATTCCCCCTTGCGAGACCAAAAATCCCAAGTATTCAACTTCGCTTTTAAAAAATTTTGACTTTTTTGCCGAAACCCTCATATTGGCTTCGAATAAACTTCTAAGAATTGCTTCAACATCCTTTAAGTGTTGTTGCTCATCCTTTGAGAATATAATGACATCGTCTACGTAGACGAAACAGTTTTTTCCTATGTGTTCTCTCAACACATCGTCTATTGTCCTCTGGAAGATACTGGGAGCGTTCTTCAGGCCGAAGGGTAGCCGACAGAATTCATACTTTCCGTTCTTCACGGAGAAGGCAGTCTTTTCTCTATCGCGCTCTAATAGTTTTATCTGGTGAAAACCAGACTTCAAATCTAGAGTAGTAAAGAATTTGCTTCCGCCCAGATTGGACAAGATCCCTGTAATATCGGGAATCGGGTACTTATCACTGATTGTTTTCTCATTTAGTTTCCGAAAATCTATAACTAATCGTTTTTTTTCTCTGCCGTCTTCATCAAGACCTTTCTTCTTAACTACCCATATAGGGCTGTTGTATGGGGACCTAGAGGTCCGAATGATGCCATTCGCCAAAAGGTCCTGGATTTCCTTATTTACGAAATCCGAAACGCCCAGTGGGTACGGGTATAACCTTGAGTACACTGGTTCCTCGTTCTCTGTGCGAATCGTTGCCACGACATTGGTATTATATGGAAGCGCCTGATTGGGATCTGCAAATACCCCATTTACACTACTAATTATTTTGACGACGGCTTCCTCTAAATGATTGGGAATTGACTTAAACTGCAGTTGCAGATGACTTACATCCTGGCTGGTGATCAATAAAATAACCTCCTTGCCAAAGTCATGCCTAATTGTATTTGTCTTTAGATCAATAGTCGCGTGTACCTTGTTCAATAAGTCGAGGCCAATTACACCATCGAATGATGTCAAATTCGGTAGTATGAAAAAGTCTGCCACTACTCCAAAAATTTTAACTTTGCATTTGTGCTTAATGGGGGTAACCCCATGAATTGATTTAACTGAAAATGGATTCCTAACCAACTGTATTCCTTTTAAGTCTGGCAATTGTTTGATATAACTCCTTGACGCGCCAGTATCGACAAGGAGTTTGACTTCTTTCCCTCCTATTGACCTCGAAATCCAGGGAAGGAGGGATTTTGCTCTAAAAAATTGAGCTCATCATTTTCAATGTTATCTGCTGCTTCTTCCGCTTCTTTGTCATACGTTGGTTCGTTAGATGAATCAGGCTCGTCATTCAGATGATTTACGCGCTGTATCTTAGGGCCGGTGTACCGTCCCGAATTCGCTGTACGCTTCTGCAGATTCCCCTGCTGCCTGCCGTTATGATCTTGGCCAGGACTATTGGGAAGGTGTTTAAAGTGGGATGTGGAAGGATCTACTTCCATAGGCTCGACACGCCTTTGACCTGAATAGTTACTACTAGTATATGGCTTCAAGTTATTAGTGGAACTTTGTGCATGACCGGCCTGCCTATTTTGTTTACTAACTGAATAATGTGGATTCTTGTGACCCCCACTGTGGTCAGAATTAAAGCTCTTTTGATTACTGAGGATCTGGATAGCGTTGGCTTTCTTGTTGTAAGAAGTTTCATGAGATCTGTTTGCAAAATTTGTTGCAAATGCGTAACGCTCGTTATTAGCGTCCACCTCCTGTGCCAAGGCCAGGGCCGATGAAAGGTCCGAAGGCCTAGACGCGAACAGGATGTCACATAGTGGCTTCCTTAAACCTGATATGAACACTCTGAGTGCATCGGCCCTGTACTTTTCATTTATGGTGTCTGCTACTCCACTTTCGTAGGACATAATAGTTTTGTTTGCTAACAGAGTTAGTTTCTTCTCTACTTCATCGTAAAATTCTAGACATGACATTGAACCTTGTCTCAGTGTAGATAGTTTCTGTTCAATGAGGTATATTGGTCGCTTGTCCGCGTAGGTAAAGTCGAGGCGAGAAATTATTGCGCTAAAATTCAGCACCGTGTTAAAGGACGAAAGTACTGCATCGGCCGTCCCTCGTACCTTATTTCTCAAAATAGTAACTGCTTGATAGTGGCGTTCGCTGCCATCGTATCTTTTAAATAATTCGTATGTATTATGTGCAGCCTCACGCCAGGACACATACGTACCTGGGTGGCCAAAGAATTCAGGAAGAGATTTAATAGCGTCAAGCGTAATCTCGCAACTTACTGTAGGAATGATAGCAACCCTTGTAAACTTTTCTATTTTTGGCTTCGTCAAAGCGACCTGATTCTGAATTGCAATTATCTTTCTGTCGAATTCTAATTTTTGAGCCGCTAATGCCCTGCTCACCTCTGCTCTAATCAACTCGCCTACTTGGTCAGCGTTCATGATATGTTCCTCTGTGTTTTCTAATTTAAGATTTTTAAACAAGTCCTCTAACACTTCACTCATCTACTTCCCCTAAAAATTCTTGTTCTATTTTAACTTTATTTTATTTCAAGTAATTCACTCATCAACTATTCGCAAAAATTGTATTTTCACTTTATTATATTTCACTATTACTACAAGTAATTTTTAAACGAGACAAGCACTTCACTCACCCTTTCATCCTTAACATATTCTTATAATATTCCAGGATTGGTCCCGTTAATCGCCTTTCTTCCTTATCCAGTAGTGGTGTTAATTAATTTTCGGTTTTATATTCGCGTTCCAGGATTGGTCCCGTTAATCGCCTTTCTTCCTTATCCAGTAGTGGTGTTAATTAATTTTCGGTTTTATATTCGCGTTCCAGGATTGGTCCCGTTAATCGCCTTTCTTCCTTATACAGTAGTGGTGTTAATTAATTTTCGGTTTTATATTCGCGTTCCAGGATTGGTCCCGTTAATCGCCTTTCTTCCTTATCCAGTAGTGGTGTTAATTAATTTTCGGTTTTATATTCGCGAGCCCCACGTTGGGCGCCAATAAAACGATTTAATTTTATTCGATTGTTTTCTACAGCGCACTAGCTGTTGTCTTTAATGAGTTTTTCAAAACTGAATTTACAATCGTGCCCTAGCTTACACCTAGCCCACGGCTTCGCGCTGCGCTGCTGCTGTTCTGCTAGCGCTCTACCGTGCGGACCCAATTCTGCTGACATGGCTGTGCGTGTAGAGTATTCGGTGCAGCCAATCCGTGCGAACGCAATTCTGCTGACATGGCCGCGCGTGTAGAATATTCGGTGCAGCCAAACCGTGTGAGCGCAATTCTGCTGACATGGTTGCGCGTGTGGAACGTTAGGTGCAACCACCCTGAGTGGGGTTGCGTCAACAAGATGTTGTTGTTGACGAAAATGTTATCGTGAGAACTTATTTACGATAACTTGTACACTAAAAACATTCAGCATTTATCAATTCAAACGCGTTAAATTTGCTGGAAAACATTATTTATTTTTCTTTTCTTTAATATTCAATATTTTTTGCGATTCAAAAATTATATAAGCAAAGGTTTCACACTTTACACTTTTTAACTGTTCTAAAAAATTTTTAATTTTTTTTTTGTTATGCATTTTGAATTGAAAACTTTTCTTTACTCCGAAATTTGTTTCGTACGCAATATCACGAAAAAGCGCCATTTTAATATAAAACGCATGTATGCAAAAATATTGCGGAACAGCTTCCGAAAAATATATGTCAAAAATTAATAGCATTATTTGCACATTGTTATGATGAAATTAAATGGTTTGTAAAACTGCATAAATCTTTGCCTCGTAACCGCGTAAACCTGGTAAACTTACTTTTTGAATGAAAACCCGGTTTAATATGAGGTTTACGCAGATTTGAGGCATTTACGCGTTTAGACGAACACCGTAATTATAAATTTTTAATTCTTTGTGTACTTATATGGTTTTTGGAAGATACCAAACTATGTGTTAATTTAAAAATAACAAACATTAAATTAAAGAAAAATAGCAAAAACTTGCCAATTTGTGGGTGTCGTATAATTTTTGGAAGCACTATACAAACATATATGAGTAAGTATAAGTAAAGATATAGGCTACTATATGCAAGTACAAAAAATTTCGTCATCTCAAAAGAGTTACCCAAACCGCATATGTATTTATGTTTATACATACATACATATGTGCATGTAAATAAATTATAATCCACCATAATAATCAAAAATGCTGCACAATTTATTGCTATCATTATCAAACATTGCAATATGTATACCCCACAAAGGCAACAAACTCTTAAACCATAAACAAACACACCTAACAGATACTTCCATACATTCATGCATATGTACACATATACACTATGTATTCATACGTATGAATTTGTATTGCTTCAAATATTGTATGGACATTTTCTTTTTAAACTTGAATATTACACGAGTTCATGAACGTTTTCTAAGGTCAGTATTTTTCGCCAAGGCATATGAAAATCCACAAAAAATATTTTCATTATATTTTTAGATATGTACATACATACATTTTTGTTTTTATTTTTATTATTTCTTCGGCTTTGTAAGTTTGTTCATACATAAAAACCAAAGCATTTTCCTTCACAACAAACTCTACACAATTAAATATTAGTCAACCCACTAAATACAAATTTTAAATATAAGCAAATGCTTTCTTGAGAAGCTTATTAAAATTACTTTTACATATTTTTAAATTTGGCTCTTTATGGAAACGTAGAAACCAGCTTTTCAACGCACAAAATTGCTGTTAGCACATCTACCGAGGTATGAAAAATCAATATTGGTTGTGCTGCTGTTTGTGCAAACATGCATGCCAGTGTGTGAAATTGTGACATAAACATGGTTGCTCAATCATATTTTTAGCGAGTACTAAGCCTACAAGAACAATGCCAGTCAATTGACCGTTAATCTGATGGTCAGGGCTGAAAAAACTTTGCAGCACTTAGAACAAAGTTGCTATCAGTTTCTTAAGACCACTATGTAAAAACTGATGTCAGCAAATGTGTGCGTGTGATATTGCATTTCGCTCTAACACATTCATATTTCCGAATATACAAGCATATAGCTCTACTGCTCACTCTCATTCTTCCAACTGGATCGGTGCTCCCTATAAAACCAAAACTAAACAGTTAGACCTACAACAAATGATATTTCCTTTTTTGTTTGATTTAATAAACGTGTTTTTTTTTTTTAAATTAATTTTTATTGATTAACCTACAAGCTTATATCATGGTAAAAAAATGGAATATATATTTGATGATTCTGCGTAAGTAGGTATCATTCAGCCGTCTTCCAAAAAATATGCTTGGCCGGACAAACTCCGGCTACTCTATCAGTATTTTGGCCCAGAGCTCCTTTAATGTTTTAAATTGGATTCCGAAATCCTCTTTTCCTTATAACCAGCATTTTGAAAAGCTATTTTTTTCATTTAAAACATATCTTTTGTAAAAACACGTTCATTTAAATTTTTACTTATCTTTACACTTTGCCATTTGCAAAACTCCTATGAATTTATTGTTTGTTTCTCTATCGCATATGCGAAATTAGCCTAAATCATATATGTTATACTTATATATTGACAGTATCGACAAGTGCAGTCAGCAAACATTACAGGACAGATATATAAAAAATGAATAGAAAAACCAAGTTATCGTGTGTAAAAATGTAACCTGAATTCAAAAAAAAATCCAGTGGCGCAGCCAAAATGTAGTTGTCGAACTCAAATTTTTTTTATCTTTTCAAAATACATTTCGTCTATTTCTTAAATTTAAGTTCATTTGACAAACCCATATACTTTTAAATTATATATTATGTGCAAAAATTAGAAATTACTTACTTACTTAATTGGCGCATCAACCGCCTAATCGATTTTGTACGAGGTCAACAAAGCACGCCAGCTATCCCTATGTTTTGCTAACTGGCGCCAATTGGAAATCCCAAGTATAGCCAGGTTTTTTTTCACTTGGTCTTTCCAACGCAGAGAAGGTCTTCCTTTTCCTCTGCTACCACCAGCTGATACCGCGTCAAAAACCTTCAGGGCTGGAGCTATTTCATCCATTCGTACGACGTGACTTAGCCAGCTTTCTCTCGAACACTCCAAGAGCCCTCTCATCTGATGTTGCCATCGTCCATGCTTCTGCGCCATACAATAGGACGGGCATGATCACAGACTTATAGAGTGTGGTTTTTGTCCGTCGAGAGGTGACTTTACTGTGCAGTTGCCTACTCAGTCCGAAGTAGCACTTGTTGGCAAGAGAGATTCTGCGTTGGATTTAAAGGCTGACGCTGTTGTTGGTGTTAATGCTGGTTCCTAAGTAAACGAAGTTCTCTACAGTTATTCAATAGTGGTGTTAGATCCCAGTCGTGAATGTGCCGTCTTTTTGATAACAGGAGATACTTCGTCTTGCACTCGTTCACCTCCAGACCCATTCGCTTCGCTTCTATATCTAGTTTGGGGAAGGCAGAACTAACTGCGCGGTTGTTAAGATGGTGCCTGACCTTCTCCAGCATCAGGTTAAAAAAATCGCACGACAAAGATTCAGCTGTCTGAAACCTCGTTTGGTATCAAACGACTCGGAGAGGTCCTTCCCAATTCTGACGGAGCTGGTGGTGTTGCTCAACGTTATTTTACATAGCCGTATAAGTTTTGCAGGAATTCAGACATTGCAGCATATAGGAAACTTCTTCTTGTGCTGTCGAAGGCGGCTTTGGTGTGTGTCGATTCTTCTTTCTCGGGTCTTTTTCAAGATCTGGCGTATTGTGAATATCTGGTCGGTGGTAGATTTACCAGATCTGAAGCCACACTTATAAGGTCCAACCAGTTCATGGGCCTTAAGTCCTTCACACAATACACTCGACAGAACTTTATACGCGATGGTAAGAAGACTAATCCCGCGATAATTGGCGCAAACTGCAGGATTACCCTTTTTGTGGATTGGGCAGAGCACACTTAAGTTCCAATCAGTAGGCATGCGTTCTTCCGACTATGTTCTAGAAATGAGCTCGTGCATGCACTTCATCAGCTCCTCTCCGCCGTACTTAAATAACTCAGCTGGTGACCCGTCGGCCCCGGGGGCTTTGTTGTTCTTCCGCTGTGCTATCGCTTTTCGAATTTCGCATAGTCAGGTGATGGTTCATCGCGTCCATCATCATTGATTGAGGACTCGGGTTCAACATCTTTTCCAAGGTTGTTGCAGTTGCTTCCATTAAACAGTGTGGAGAAGTGCTCCCTCCATAATTTAAGTATGCTGTGTGTTTAGGCTTCCGGCCTAAATCTCATCGCCACCCTCCTTCGACCGACGAATCGTACACGCAACCCTAGTAAGCGGTTTGCGTGTACACACTCACACACATACAAACACTTTCACCCACATACACACACACACACAAACACATAGTCCTTTACTCTTTTCGGAATGCCGGTACTTGCCGCCATACAGTGCCCCTTCGTTAACTTTCCCCTTAACTCGGTGCACCGTTTGGCGGTTCAACGGCGTTTACACAAATTCCGACGGGTCACTTCTTTTCCGAAGACGAGACATTCAAGTTATCCAGCAGCCACCACGCCACTATGGAGGTAATTCATACTTTTTTATATACTATCATATCATCACAGATTCCGATTTGTAACGTTTTAAAGTGAATAAATTCAATTATTTGCTAATATCAAAACACTCGTGCATTTCTTATTTTTCCATAAAACTTTACACCGGAGCGTACATTCCGTCTACGCCGCGTGTAAATACTGTGAGTCAGATATACATAAATTACTTATATATTGGCAGTAACCATATACATATGTAATACTTATGTATATACATATTGGCAGTGACGACTAGTGCAGTCAGCAGATATTACAGGACCGATATCTAAAAAATTAATAGAAAAACCAAGTAATCGAATGTAAAAATTTCACCTGAATTTAAAAAAAAAAGTAATATAATGTTAGCAGCCGATTGGAGTTTTTTCTTTTAAGTAGCCCATAACAAGTAAAATTTTGTTTACAAAACAAACTTATTTCTTAAAAAAAAAAAAACAACTTTGTTTACAAAACAATATTTGTTTACATTTTGTATATTTATAATTTCTAATTTATACAAATTTTTCATTAACGCGATGTACATACTCAGAAAGGAGACATTGTTTTCTAAAAGACGGGAAAAGGTCGAATGTTGCTTTTCATATCCAATCGGAACAGAACTTCGGCATGCCGCTTTCTGCAAACGGTTGCGTGCGTTCCGCCCATTTTTTGCATATTTGAAGGTGTACCACGAGAGTATTTTCCAAGTTTTGTGACC
Organism: Philophylla caesio; assembly: GCA_963971545.1. Classification (NCBI taxonomy): domain Eukaryota; kingdom Metazoa; phylum Arthropoda; class Insecta; order Diptera; family Tephritidae; genus Philophylla; species Philophylla caesio. The sequence continues at coordinate 76,163,366 of OZ020606.1, forward strand.
AGGAAAATGTTTACTTAGGATCCGTTGTAGTACGATGCGTCTTGCATTGTTTGCGTTGAAAACAAATGTATTTTTCAAGCAAAATGTAGAATCACGTACATTTTGTTTACATTCAGAATTATCAAACTCGTCAAATTTGATATATCTATTTTGAAGGGTGATGGACGACAACAAATCAAAACCCCAGGGTTGCATTTTCTTTAATGCTGCTACCTGTTTAATGTGCCTTTGTGTGGGCATTTTGATATCATAACATAATCATTTTTAAGATGGCATCAGACAAGTGTGTTCGTTGCATTAAAAGGCCTTTAAGGCGAAGATATTCTTTAGGCCTTTTCTCATTTTTACTGGTAATGTAACGTATTTATAACACGCGAAATTGAATTTGGTATTATAGAGTAATGGTTAGAAAGTTTTTAGAAACAGTGGCAATACGTCACATTTTGACAATGGGAGGTATTAAATTTTACATAAAAAACGTAAATAAATATATGTAAATCAATGAAAGCTAATTTTTTTTCAGAAACTATATAAATGTGAATAAACATCTTGCCTTCCCCCAGGCAATTTGCGTAAAAATTTAAATTGCCAGCAATCATAAATTGCATGCCGAGTTTTAAGGTAAAACGACTACAAGTAACCGTTTTCAATCAACTAATCCCATCGATATTATCGATTCGATATTTATTTAGGATATCTACGAGAGGTACACGTCTTCAGCGTTCAATTCCTTTGTACAAACATTTTTCAATATTACATCTGGTAAGTGAATTTCGTAAATGAAACTTTATTAGAAAAGTAAAACTACTGATGTTCAACTTCAAAATAACGTTCACATAACTATTTATGTATCTTGGTTGGCTTGCACGAGTTGGTTTAGGCGGTTGATAGTTATAAGCGTGCATAAACAAACCATATGTAAAACACAAATGTAGTTTTAGACTTGAAATTTTATGACGTATGAAAATAGTTAAAAATCTGATTTGGCTATAAAAATCCTAAGCAAAACCCTAAAAAAAATTTAATTTTAACGTTACACATATTTTAAACTTAAATGATACTGGTAAACCGTTTAATTATTTGGAACCATAACGATAAATAACATATCTTAGGGCCAGTTTCTCAGTGCAAGTTGAACTCGGTCGTTTAAACTCAGTATGCAGTTTTTCAGTCAACTTTAAACGGAGTTTAAACGACCAATCGCGCACGGTTAAACGTGGTTTAACTTATAAGCTGTTTGCTGACTACTTGGTTTTGGTTTCAACAAATTTAATTTAAACTGAGTTGTAACTAAACTTTAAATATTATTGTTTACACAACTGGTTTAGTCATTATACAGCATTTTGACATCTTCAGCCTATGTAATAGTTTTTAAATCGTATTCGCTAATTTAAAACAATCGTCGTTATATGTTTTAATTTTTAGCTGGATCATCGCAATATCGAATTTATTGTAAATTCAATAACTGTTTCTCAATACACAAATAACTAGAAATCTTAATTAAAATGAAGAACATATTGGATGTAATGTCAGTACAAAAACGCACTGAAGCAAATAAAATGCAGAAGCAAAAACCAACAGATTATCGGTACGAATTACATAACTATGTATGTATATTTAAATGACTATTGCATAAATTGGTCTTTATTAACGTTACAGGAAAGTTGAAAAACCTGGTGTTGTGCCACGTTTTCTATTTGAGTGCGCCATTAAACTGCAGATTAAGCCATTGACCTCGGCAAGTGCGGCTATAATTTATCATCGCTTTTTCAATGAAGTATCTAGTTCAGATTATGATGAATACGTAAGTCGCCAAATAAAATCAAATTAATTATTTATTCAAGGCGAATTCATAGAAGGTGGTATATTCCCATCAGCTGGTCGTTTGTTCTACCTTAGCTTTGCGCGGTGAAAGTGCCAAAATTACTATTTTGTTTACATTTTTTATTTCTATTTACATTCGTGATAGGAAATTCCATGCGTTTGCATAATATTACAAAGACGTTCAATTGAAAATTTGTACTATACATAAATCCTTAGTACGTTTGCTTTTTGTGCCAAAGTTGGAATCCCGACCATTTGTTTATTTTTGTTTTTCTAAGTTTCTCCGACATTTTCACCGCAAAATAAACAAAATTTTTACTTATATGTGGAATATACCACCTTGAATGAATTCGCATTGTATTTATTGTTTTAAAATTGAAAATTCAAAGTAAACTTCATTGTTTTCGAAATATCTTTAAGCTTTTTTTTTATACCTTATTCGCTATTCACCTATTTCCCAGCTCATTGCTGCTTCTGGATTATACTTAGCTGGCAAGCTTAAGGATGACCCTGTTAAGATTCGGGACGTCATCAATGTCGCCCACAGCACTCTGAACCGTGGATCTCAACCCTTAGAATTGGGCGATGAATACTGGTCGATTCGCGATGCTATCGTACAAGCCGAACTACTCATTGCTCGCACTTTGAAATTTGAATTAAATATCGAACATCCCCACAAGGTACTTTTATAATAATTAATTAGCGTTGTTGTTTTTTATTTAATTTACCATAACTTTAGTATTTACTCTACTACATGAAATCACTGCAATCTTGGTTGGGGCCCGCAGTGTGGACTTCAGTGCCAATAGCCAAATCAGCGGCATCTTTCCTTCAAGACTTTCATCATAGCGCGAAAATCCTAAATCATAAGTCATCCCATATTGCAATATGTTGTCTGTCGTTGGCCCTGCAATCATATGGAGTGCAAGTACCTTTGGCAGACGAGTCAGACGAAGCTTCTATATGGTATACGGTAAGCACGATGGACTATAATGATAAATTTGTATTATTAAACTGACGATAATATTTATCTTTTTAGCCGTTCGTCGCCGATTTGACAAAGGAAAAACACTGGGAAATCGTCGAGGATATAATAGAAACATACAAACAGGAAAGTGAAATCAATTCTGTTTAAAGTGTATTGCTTTATTACTTCTCCGACAAAGATTTTACCTAAGAACAAGTATATATATGTGAAATTGTGATAAGGAAATTCTTCAGGCTATAAATTTGGCTTCGGATTATTTCTTCCTTTTTTTATATCCATCGAAAATGAATTCCATCAAAATTTTAAGAATAACTGCATGCTCACCATATAACGATTTAAAACATGCTTAAACCCCTACAAGTTTGATTTAATAAATTTTGTAATCTCTTTTTTTTTTTAATAAAAGTACTTAATGTTATTTACTGTATACATTAACTCCTGCATACTAGACTTACATATAGTATATCTACTAAATTTAATGCTTATGCCTGCTTTTGTGCTTATCGCTGCGATGTTCGCGATCTTTATCATCGCGTTTTGACGAACGCGACAAGACATAGCTCGGCGAAGGTGATCCGCGTGTATGTGGTGAGTTTTCGTAGCGAGATGACTTCGATATATATGGCGTTCGTTCTGCGAACCGCTTTGGCGAGGCTGAGGGTGATCGCGACCGATTGCGCCTTGAAGATTTAGCGCTACGTATGCTGCTAGCACTAGGTGAAACTTCACGTCTTGCCGTATATGGGGAACGTGATCGCTTAGAGCTTGAACGCGTTGGTGAAGAACGTGAACTGCCGCTTTGATTTTGTTGTGGCGATGGCGAACATTTTAGACGACGAGACCGTTTATTTGTGCTATCCGGCGATTCACTACCACGTCGATTGTCTTTTGCAAATATATATGAGAGCGGAGAACTTGTTACACTTGTATCCTGCAAAAATTATTATAATATGTACATAAACAGACATAATTTACAGAAATTGTTAATTAATGTTGACCTGTTTCAGGTAAGATAAGACTAACTTATTGTAACAAAAAAAAAAGGTTTGTCTCGAAATTCAACTCGACAAGGGATGACGGAAAATAATTACGGTATACATAATGAAACGACAAGTGGGTGGAAGTTCCAAAATCTTGATAAGCACCTTGGTATGTACACAAATTTTGTTCCACTTTTATAATAACAGAGAATCGCCGAGCACAATAAAACACGTTTAACTTTTTTATCTATCAAAAACAAACCCGAATTCAGTAACTTGTTATCATCTCATGTCTCAAAATAGCTCATTTATTATTGCTCTTTCTCTCTTTCACGTTTTTTTCTATTGCTTTTATTATAGAGAGACTGAATTCGGGTATAAGTATGTTATGTATTTGAAACTTAGTACATATGTATGTGCGGGACATGTGTACCAACACAACAACAAATCAATAATCGAATGTGCGTCGCCGGCGAAATTTAAAAAGTCAACTTACTTTTTGAGCACACCTATCATACATAATATTTATGGGTGTACATGCGTTCGACTTTTATTAGTTCTGTTCAGGATAATTTAGTGTAAAAACCTCTAAAATAACAAAATTACTCTCTTTAATCCGACTTACGAGAGCACTGCTTTGCTCATCTGAAAGGCAGACAGTTGAAAACCCACTTTCCCCGTAAATATTTAAACATCAAAATATTTGCAAAAGTTATGCAGGGGGAAAAGCTTCGGACTAAAATCTGCAATGTCTGATAGAGTATAAGTTATTCTCACGAAAGCACTCTAACTTACAGGTTTTTTTTGTAACTTCTGATAAAAAAAACATAAAATCTTACCGCAACTGGAACAGAACGATTATGCGGTAATGTGTCATTTTATCGGCATATATCAAACACATTATCAAAAATTTGGAGTAACTATTTTTAAGAACAAACAAAGTACTTGATTTTTGATGTAACTACTAGTTCCTCTAAAATTCTCTACAATTTCTATTCAGAATTGCACTGAAAGTAACAAAGCTTACCTTTTTCAGCAGCTTACGCCTAAAATGCTCCACTTGATCGCTAATGGACCAACCTGGTTTAAGTTGGCACATGCCTGCCTCCAATTCATCTTGATATTGCATTGTTTTCATTTCAATTTCACGCAACTTTGTGCGTTTGTCATCGTCGTAATTTTGTGTGACATTGGTATTATTCTGCTCATCGTCGCTGGAGTCATAAAATTTTGGCGCTTGCGGTGGATCCAATGTATCCCATTTGCTGGTGGTGATTGCCTGTGCTTCCACCTGTTCAGGATCGATTGCTTCCCATTTTGATGGTATGAATGCACCCGCTTTGGCATTGATTTTGAATTGAGATTCGTTTAGCTCAGGAGGCAGTTTTTCCAATGGTATTCCATCGATGTCTTCGTCCACTGAAAATTCAAAATTTAAGGAAGTGTTTAAGGATTATTTTAATGTTTCAAGCTAATTCGCATATTACATGGCACGCCATCGATATCATCATCATCTTCTTCATCAATGCCAAGTCCCCGCCGTGTTGGGGTGTTTTTCTGTATCGACATTGTTTCTGGCAGACCGCGCATAAGTGCGCTCTTCAACAAAGCTGCGCCATCCAACGGAACGCCATCTAAATCCTCATCGTCCTTTTCATCACCGGAAATTGGTGCGCCATCAATATCTTCGTGCGTTTCTTCGATAATCTCCTCAACTGGCGGTGGAGATGGTGCGATCTTGCAATTTTAAGATTATAGGTTAACTAAACCTATCTTACGACTGTCACAAAATTATCACTACTCTATTGGTACAAATGTATTTCAAAATACATCAAAGCAGTTAGAAAATCTTTTCTGCATTTTTTCGTTTTTGCGTTTCGTCTTAGACGAAGTCATTACCAAAATATATAACAAGTAAGAAAAGCTAAATTCGGGCGATATATTTTTATAAACCCTTGCGATGTATTTTTGTATGGGCGGTGCCCATAATTTCATAAAAACCTTGTTTCTTTGTTTCAAATCGCTGCTAGTATTAAACTTTACTCAATTTGTTCCAATAAATACTAAAAAACGAAGTTTTTTGCATTATTTTAAATTTCCGTTATATGGGAGTTGGGCGTGATTATGGTCCGATTTCAAAAATAATTGACGGTGATGCTAGTGATATCAAGGACAATATGTTGACCAAATTTTGTGAAGATACCTTACAAATTTGGGCTTGGTTTATGCATATGGGAGTAGGTAAAAATAAATATCTATTGCTGGGTCTCCAGTCTTTGCATGAAAGAAGAGATTACTTCTCCATTGTATTTATTTAAAAAGTAATGAATGGGTTTATAAATTGCGTTGACTTAACAAGTTTGCTCATTTTATATGATCCACAACGTAACTTAAGAAACAATAGTCTGTTGGTTGGTGAGCTGTTCACAACAGTCAACTAGAGCCTTTAGTAGTACATATGTAGGAAACAAAATCTGTAGACTGAATGTAAAAGGATTTGAATTAATAAAATAATTGGACTTATTGTGCCCGTACAGGCACCACCATCAGCGGTATCCCTATTGATACCTCTTATGCCGCTTCTACTGGCGACACTATCCGTACCCTTTCTGGTCCTTAACTGACGTCCCTACTGGCGTCAACATTACTATCCTTAATGGTATGTCATCTTACTATTCAAGGCGGTAATTACTTGACTGCAAGCTTTAACAGTCGGAAATTCGAAATTTCTCAATAATTTACATACTCGTATATTGTACATACATACATGTAATAAACTATTATATTATAATTATTATTATTTAGAAGCAGGTATGAATACGAGGACTAAATAATTTCATGTGTTTGTTAGATTTTCATTTCTATGTTTTTTATATATTTGGCAATTTTTTCAATATTAGCTTGGCTAGGAGTAGCTAGAATGTCGTTTATATTTTCTGAGTTGAATATTGTTGTTCTTGTGTTTTGCTGATTTTGACATTTGTTGAGAATGTGGTCTAATGTTTGGTTTGTGTTACAGTTGATGCAAATTGGTTGGTTTTCTTTTTTTAAGATGTATATTCTAGTTTTGAAACCATGTACATATATTTGTTGGGTATTGTGGAGGAGTGCCGTCTATGTTGATTGTAGTGTAGTTATTATGGTTATGATGGAGTCGTAGTTGGCGCGTTTCGTCTTTTATAAGTGTTTTGATATGAAGTTTTATGTCTAGCTTTTCGGCTTCGGGGTGCGTATTATCGGTGCATTGCAAGCGAAGTTAGCTGCTTCGTCGGCGTAGGTTTCATGTATTGCCCCTGCTTCAGCCGAGAATATTGAAGAGAAGGGAAGCATTGATTTCATGCTAATACAGGTGCCTGTTTCTAATGTTATGCTGAAGGCAACACTATTTTGTGTTTTTGACCCATCAATAAAGATAATTTTCCAGCCGCTTTTTTTGTAAGTGTTGGCCTTTTCGAGGAAAAGTTGTTGAAATATCGAATTAGGGGTGTTATCTTTTTTTTGGTTGTGCAGTGTTATATTGCATGATTGGTTGTCGAGAGTCCAGGGTTGCATTTGTTGCGAAGTTTGATAATTCGAAGTAGTGAGGGAGTAGTCTTGAGTGTTCGTTTGGATGATACCAATTTCTTCACGTCTTCGTTTATTATTGAGGTGTTTAAGAATAAAATGTTTGGTATTAAATTGGCGTTGACGTTCTGCATGCGTTCCTCTAATGAGGGCATTCCCGATTCGATCAACATGCTATTTATAAGCGTTGTGCGAAATGCATGTAGACTAGTTCTGATTGCTTTGTGGTAGGTGGATTTTATAGTATCAAGTGTTGTTTTAGGAGCGGATTCGTATAAGTAAATTCCGTATTCGATTTTTGAGAGTATTATATTTTAAGTGATATGTATAAGTGTGTTAATATGTACATATCCTTTATATGAAAGATATGATAACAGATTAAGTCTCGAGAGTAGATCTTTCTTTAGTTTTAAGAGATATCGTTTCCAGGTGTAGTTTGTAGTGAATATGAGGCCTAGTATTCGCAGTTCATCTACATTCTGAATAGTGTGTTGTTTCAGTGCGATTGAGTGGCTGCTGGAATCGCATTTACGTATTTTGCAGATGTGTAGTTTTTTGTTTTTCCTAGGGATATTTTCGCACCTGAGCTTAGGGTCCAGGTATCGATTTCTTTCAAGACATTTGAAAGTGTTTATTTGCACTCGCTATCGCTCTTTTCATTGCTCATTATAAATAAATCATCAGCGTAGATGCAGTGATGAGCAAGCTTGTGTTTTTTATTATTGCGCTTATTTTGTTAAATGCGATGGAGTTCTGAGAGGGGTGACCCTTGGGGAATGCCATTATTTAGAAAAAATTGTGTGGAGTACATACCATTCACCTTGACTCGGATTTTTTCGTTTTCGAGGAATGACTTCACAAAATTAAATATCTTGGGTCCAACTCCCCACTGGTGCAGTTTGTCTAAAACGACGTGAGCTCCTATCCTGTCGAACGCTTTCTCGAAGTCTAAATACAATATTGTAATATGATTTTGCACTGATAAACTTTTGCCACATTGTTATCGATGTGTAGTACGGCATCTATACATCCCTTTCCTGGTCGAAACCCGACTTGGTTGGATGAGATGATCCTTTTTGCTTGTGTAAACCAGACTAAACGTGTCGCGACTATTTTCTCTACTACTTTCGCGAGGCACGAAATTAGAGAGATGGGTCGGTAGGATTCAAGAAGGTTGGGTCCTTTTGAGGTTTAGGGATAGCGATAATAGTTGCCGCTTCCCAGTTTTGGGGGATATTGCCTGATTGGAAGATGTTGTTGTAGAGTGTCAAAAGAATGTTTTTTGTGGATATGTGCAAGTGTTTTATCATGATGTACGAGATGCGATCAAAACCGGGTGTTTTCCCTTTAGTGCTTTTTAGGGTGTAGTACATTTGGTCCATATTAATATGTGTTTCCATTTTCATTGGTGTTGGGTTAGTAGTTTGGTTCGGCGTTATGTTTGACCATTTAGCTTGGTTCAATTCACTAGAGAAATTGTTATCGTTCGAGGAATGGGACCATTTTTGGGCGAAGAGGTGGGTTAATATTTGTGTTCCAGTTGTTATACCTTGTGGTGTTTGAATTGCTAGTATTGAAGTTTGTGTGTGTCGGTTCGTTAGTTTCGGTTTTCGCACTTTGCTCCATATGTTTATGTTTTTTGCGAAGTCTTCGAAGCTAGACTTTTTCATTTCTTTCATTTCCCTGCGGAAGATAGCGTTTCGCTTTTTGTATTCGATAAGGTTCTGTTGTATCGGATATTTTCGAAAAAGTGCCATGCTGTCATTATTTGTTTGCGAAGATCTGCTAGAGTCTTTTTCCAGCAGGGGACATGTTTTTTGGTCTTCTTAGACGATTGTGGGATCCAAATGTTGGCTTTAACTTTGTACCATGCTATATCAACGTCTTTGGGTAGATGGTAAAGGTCTAAAGATAACACTATTTTTTCAGTAGGAGTTGTTTTCCCTTCGGATGTGCGTGTAAATTTGTATACGCTTCTTACACCTTGGCATTTTAGTTCCTGTATTTCCTCATCGCTTACAAGATTTAGGCAAGGCGCGTAGATTACACCTTTAAGTTGTGTTAAGATTGTCTTGATATTTGACCTACACTGGGCATAGATTAGCGAGAGTTTTAAGTTTTCAAAAATTTTCAGCTACTTTTGAGTTGCGTGTTAATATGAGGAGCGATTCGTCTTTGAGTTGTTTTATGTTTTCAATTTGCGTTGATATTGCGTCTATAGCTTTTTTTAGTACGAAAGCGCTTAGTTTATGTAGTTCATGGTTGGCTGCTGTATTTGTTATGTATTTGGGTTGGTTAAGTGGTGTTTGTTTGTGTGTGAGTGATGGAAATGCGTAGTCGTTGTCAAAGTTATCGCTTAGTATTGTGAATCTGTTTGTTGATTTGTCCGGTGGTCAGGTTGTGTTGTCATTTTGTTGTTTGTTGGTATGGTGTAGCGTATCCTTGTTTACAAATTAATTGTTCTGAACTGATCGCGTGATACGAAAGTGCACAAAGCAAAATACGACAATTGATTATTTTGTATTGTTTATTATTTCGCGAGCTTAGAACACTGGTATAACACACACGTCTGAAGAGATTGACTTGTAAACTATTATAATAACCCATAGTCAGTAATATTAAAAATATAATAATTACCTCTGTAGACTAATTGAAAATAAGTAAATAAATATAAGTATTTTAGTAAGTATACCTGCTTGCCCAAAAATACTCCCTTCAATTTTGCCAAAAATTCTTTAGGGTATATGGTCCACTCCTCCCAAGCGCGTATTACATTGATTACTCGCGATTTTAACCCCTCCGCTTTCAAACGACTCTCCATTGATGTGAAAAATATGTGCATATTTTCAAATATTTCCACCAAATGTTTTTCGATGCTGTAAAAATATTGCTTTTCAATGCAATAATATCAACAAAAAAAATTTAAAAACACTCACGCTTTCCTAAAGAACGAAGCATTCGAAACTTTTACTGTGCAGTTGTGTAACAGATCTGAGATTAGGTAAAGGCGTGCAATTTTCTTCGTTGCCAATGTGTCTGGGTTGGATAAAGACTCGGTGATGCATTCACAAATTTCATCAGCAGCATCAGCGTGTTCGATACAAAAAATCATAGCATCACCTATGCGAGAGCGTTCTGGGGTTATGTGACGCAAGAGGTCTTCCAAGCGATCGCGTTGTCTGCAAAGATAAAAAGTAATTTAAAGGAGTTTTTATAGGTACGTGATTCGACTGACGTACGCATTTGAAAGAGCACCCTTGTGTACAACAGTCGCATCCGGATCGACTACAAGTTCCTCAGACATGCCCATGGTATAGAAGTTCCCTATAGGCGGTTTCCAAATAGGACCCCCTTTAAACATACGAAACTCTTTTTCATTCCATTCTGTTGGTGTATCACCTTGCAGTAGCGAGAAAAGTTTCCAACGATAATAAATATGCGCTGGACTTTCATTATCAAATAGAAATGAAAAAAGAGGATTTTCCATTTCACGGCTCATTATCAATGCTTCAAACATGGGGCCTTCACGAATGACAAATTCAATCATGCGGTGTATAATATTGAGTACAGCTCTGAAATTGAATATTAGTATTTTATTTAAAATGTTCAACTAAAACTTACTTTTCTGTTGGGATAAATACTTTAACCATAGATCTATAAAGAATCTTAAAAATTTGGACATCGTTAAATGTGCTATAAAAGTAAGAAATCAAATTGGTTTTTACTTTTTCCATATTTTCTTTATCTTCTTCGGTAGTGTATTCTTTATAATTGATTCTTGGCAAAGTTTGCGCATCCGAAGGTGGTGGCTGTGCGTTGAATGGCAAGCCTGATGGAGGTGGTGGCAAGGTGAGCTCCAGAAGTGTGGGTGGTATAAAAATAGGTTGATTCATAATGGGCACTGACTTGCCCCAACCCAAACGCATTTCGTATCCCATAATATATCGCCCGTTAAGCGTTTTGAGTGCTCTTTCGGCATCTTTGCGACTCATGTAGGCTACAAAGCCACAATTCCGACCACGTTGTTTTTCCTCTTCCGATCGTGGCCACATAATTTTTATGCTAGCAAGTGGACCATAACGGCCGAAAATTTCCATGAGTTGTTGCTCTGAGATCTTTAAAAGGCATAAAAATGTTTCAATTACAAATTAAGTTCATCCGATTGAATGTACATACCTTAGGACTGAGGTTTCCCAAATAGAGATTAGTTGTATTAGGGTCGCCAGTATCGAAGGAGCCACTTTCGCGAATTTCGGGTGTAGTTTCAACAACCTGTTGTGCTACTACCTGTCCAGCCAAATGTTTATACTTATGACGTTCCTCGCGCTCTTCTTGTATTCTAATGTAAATAAAATGAATTTAAAGCCTTATACATACATAAGTATTCCCCCCTTTGAAAACTTACTGTCTCAATTCTTCTTTAAACAATTCTAAATTACTTTTCTTTTTCTCTTGACTCTTTTTCTTAAGCGGTATGGAATCTTTTTTAAGATCCGAGGCAAGCATTTTTGCATATTCTTGAGCTTTTTCGGCAGCGCTTTTCTCGTCCAATTTTGAACTCGGCTTGTATAACTTTCCCTTTTCGCGGTTGTCCTCGCCTGAAATTGATTTGTAACATTTAAATAATGGCTTTTAACCACTAATTTTGTACGTATGTGTGTACATATGTACTTACGTCTTGAGCCGGCATCGTACGTACCAGCCTTCACCCAGACTTTAGATGAGGCACTTGGCGCTTCTTGAAATGTTTCCACAAACTCTTTAAAAACCTAACCAAAAACGAGAAAAATTTAAATAGACCCTTTTTTTAAGTAATAAATATTTATATAGAGCTCACATGGGCCGCCGCTGCCTCATCCTCTTTTTTCTTCTGCTCCTCCAGTTCTTTTTTGGATAAGGTGCGTTTGCCCATATTTCCAACGGCAAAAGCTTCCAGCTTTTTTTCACTTATACGCTAAAAAAAAACAGGTTTTTATATTTAAAGAAATATATTATGTTCCTAAAATACCTTCATTTTGAGTAAAATATAAATTTTACAGTCTCAGGAAAATTTTGCCGTCAGTAGTATAAAATAGGTATGGAAAAATATCGCCAACACTATCGATAACCAGATTTTTTTCTCAGGTAATTCGATAGGGTTTAGAAAAGTTTGATAGAAAAATAAACCCATCGCTATTATCGATAGCTCTTCATCATTACTAGCAACACTATTTTTATTTTATAGGTTTTGTTTACAGTTCTACGAAAAAAATCCCATTGTCTCGTTAGCGACGATTTAAAGATCAAAGTATTGTGAATAATATGGCATAAAAGAAAATAACCATGATTTGTCGACTGTGCCTGAAGAATATTCCAGAGGTGATAAACATTTTTGACGATATAGGCACGCAATTAAATGTGGCTGCAGTGCTAGCTAAATACTTTTGGTTCGAGGTAAATTTATATTTGTTTCTAGCAAAATTTTTTTATTTATTTTTTAATTCATTGCCTCAGCCGCGGGTTGACGATCCAATATCAACGGCAATATGTTATTCCTGTTGGAACAGTGTTTCGAACTTCAATGAGTTTTATTTGGGAGTGGAGGAGGCTCACCGTCTGCTGACAGAACGATTTTCATTAAAGACCGATGTAGAACCAAAGTACCGCAAACGTCGAAGCTATTCAATTACTGACGAGAAAGAAACCAACGCGTGGTCACAAACAAATGTACCAATCGAAGCAGCAAAACTCGAGTTGAGTGTAAAGAATGTAAAACAAGTGAATAATTCTCATGAAAACCGTGGACAAGACGAACCGACTAAAAATGAACAAAATTTCGGAGACACAAAATTACTTAAAAGCGAATTTTTATGGAATGATGGGAGTTCTATAAATAGTGAAACGTTTATGGAAGATGTGTTGGGGTTGGTTGAGGAAAGTGAAGGTAACAATTCAATTTTATATATGTATAAACAAACAATGTATTTGTTTTTTTTTTAGATACACTTGCTTTGCCAACTGCAGTAGAGCACCGTTCCACCCGCTCCAGTACAAAACATAATTTAAAGAGTGACAATAGTGGTGCAGATCTTGTGGTGCAGAATGATTATGTCGAGAAAACCGATGTAGTCGAAAAGACAGATACTGAAATTACTGCGGGCAACAAGAAACGACGTGGTCGACCACCGAAAATTAAATCTGAAGATGAAAAACACAAAAAATCAAAATCAAAGAGAAATACAAATGAGACAGACGATACGAATCAAGAAAGCTATGAAGAGCGTATGCGTCAAATTGATGCAAAAATAGCTCAGTGCATACGTTTAACGTGCGATATTTGCGCAACGGAACAACCAACGTTCTCCCAACTGCGCAAACATATGGAAAGAGTTCATCAATGTAAAGGATATGCAACCTGTTGCGACAAAAAATTCAACAAACGGGCGTTGCTATTGGGACATATCGAAAAACACATTAATCCGGATTGTTACAGGTATGCGAGGAGTCTCTAAATATTTTATTAATTTCATACTTCAAAATCATAATTATCTGCAGATGTGAATCGTGTGATAAAACATTTGCCGACAAACAATGTATGCGTAATCATTTCCTGATTAAACACCAGCCTGAAGAAGAGAAACAGTATCAATGCGAACAATGTTCAAAGCGATTTGCACGCCCTTACATTCTCGAGCAGCATCGTCTTATTCATGAAGAGCGTAAACATATATGTGACGCCTGCAAGAGGGGGTAGTGGCATTTATTAAAAATTTATCCAAATTTTCAAAATAATAAATGACTTACAATTTAATAGATTTGCTACGTCCAACCTGCTCAAAACACATATGAAAACAATGCATTCGAGTTATGGCGCCACTATGTGTGATGTTTGTGCGAAGGTTATTCGTGGTCGCACAGCCTTTGCACGCCACCAATTGGAACACTCTGGCATAGTATTGCCGAAAGTGCAATGCGACAAATGTGGTTCTTGGCATAAAGATAAATATAGTTTGCAGAAGCATAAAAGACGTCATAATGATGATGGCACGGTACATGTCTGTAGCATTTGTGGGAAGGTGGCACCAAATCGTAGCGCACTTCTTAGCCACCAGCGTTATGTACATAAATCTGCGCGAGTTTTCGAGTGTGGTGTTTGCAAGAAAGCTTTCAAAAAAGCCATCACTTTAAAGGTAGGTGATGAGTTGTTTGCCTTACTTTATACACATGAAAGCATGCAAATTTAATCTGAGTTATATACATATGTATTTATGTGTTTCAAAAATAGTTGAATATTGTTATTCGTTATTAGGAATTTAACAATAATAATTTTGTTAGTAAATTGTGCGCAGGACATGATTTAATATGCACCTAAAACTTGACTAACTTTATTTTAGTGTTAGAGAACCTGACAGATGTTGTCCTGCGCATATTTATCTATTTATCGCGTTTACTTACATATGTATATCGTTTAAGCGAAACAAACTTTTGGCATTCATATTATGAAATAAAAAAACAATTGTAATATTTTAATTTTCAAACAGGTGACAGCCCTGTTTAAAATATAGCTACAAAGCCATTCGCCAAAACGAACTGTACACCCATTTTACAATATATTATGATTTTTTACATAATTTTGTTAAAGGGAGATATTTTTTGCGACAAAGTTTTTAGGACACATATTATTAAAAAAATGGGGGATTAATAAATATATAAAATAAATTAATTATTACTTTTATAAAATGACCTGAAGAAAAAATATATCGGCTAAGACATGATGCGAGCTATTTAAATTTTCAGAAAAAATCGTTCTATCTGAAATCTCACTACTTCGCAAAGATTCGAAAAATTTTAATTTCATTTTTGTGATTAATTTAAAATTTCTTATTTCCAATATTTTGGTAAAAAGATATATAAAACTTTGAGTGAAAGGCTGAATTTTTTTTTATTGTATAAAACTCGATAAACTTTAATCTTATGCACTTATTTCGCAATACGTATGTATATGTGTACATACATACATACATACATACATATTTATACTACATATGGAAATTATCTTTAGGAGCACATGGCTATGCATACTGGCGAGGTGTTATACAGTTGCCCGCACTGTCCAAAAACTTTTAATTCCAATGCCAACATGCACTCACATCGTAAGAAAATGCATCCAAAAGAATTTGAAGAAACACGTAAACAGAGGCGAGAAAACGCTGCCAAACCAGATGGGCCAGCTGACGAAATATCGAAAACAATTGAATCGAAAACGGAAAACCAAACGAATATAGAAGTTAGCAGTGATGATGATTCTATACCGCAAGTGATTCTCATTAAATCGGACGATGGCAACGCAACACACAATATTTTGGTGGCAACCAAAGACGACGGTTTTAGTGACAGCGAAGAAGATGTAAATGAAAAAAGTATAGTTTACACTATAAATTAAAATACTTTATTTTTTTGTTAGATAATGGATTTTAATTTGCCTTCGTATTTTCATAAAATTTTACTTTTATCCATAATTAAGCTAGCATTTGAGTGAAATATATACATATACAAGTAAAAATCAAATTAATTTCAATCTTTCATAAAATCTTAAAATAACATAGAATGTAATATGGACAAAACCTAAGAAAATACTAACCGCGCTCACAAATAATCTCAACGGCGTTCGGTTCCATGAGTATGGACTCTAAGCAGCGATGCACGGCAGAGCCAAGTATCTCGTCTAGCAAAAAGTTTACGAGACTAAAAGCATTTAAAATACGGCATCAAATATGTCCATTATAGATTAAAATATAAGGTTCAATACTAACTTTTCGTCGGTTACGAACCGCCAAAGATTCATTTGCAAGTAGTGGGTGTCCACTTGTACTTGCTGCAGACCAAATTTACTGAATGTCCGTAAGCGTATGCATTCTAGAAGCGTCTAAAGGAGTATATCAAACCTAAAAATATGATCATTACAATTCACAACTCACTTACCTTTAAGCCAATTTTAATAATGCCAGTCACAATTGACACTTTGGAGAAATCCACGTTGGTAAAAATATCAACACGTTCAGAGAACAACCGATGTATATTCGAAACATAACTAGATTCCAACTGCGATGGCGTATAATTTGACCAATTTGAACGGTACTGCTGCTTAGATGTAGTTAAAGTGCTAAAATGAGTCTTACGACTTGAATCGCTGCTCGCCGTTGTACGTACGCCCGCTTCATAAAGACTCGCAACAACAGTTTCAATTGAGCCCAGCTCCTCTACAACACGTTTCATTACAGCCCGCACTGAACGTGGTTCTAGGCAGTTCAACCAATCGCGGGTTTCGACGCTTTTACGAAGCATCTAAAATACAATTTGCATAAGGAAAAGGATGTTAATCTACACGCATACACATATTGACAAACCTGCGAAATATTTGTACCCTGCAGTCGTACATATGCATCAAGTAGCGTTTGTGCAGTTTCGCGCATTTCCGCACAAATTTCAGTTTCATGTGTCAATAAAGCGCTGTTCTCCGAATCGATTTCATACAAGTCATCAACCAAAGTGATCTGAAATTGTTAGCATATAAAATACTTCATTGCTTGTTGTCACTTAGTACTCACCAAAATGTGCACACCATTTTGTTCCATTTCTAGGCAAGTTTTCGACAGCACTAACAGAAGATTTGGTGGACTTGAGCTGGAAGCGTCAGCGAACGAACACATAACCTTTGACATGTGACGCATAAAGCCTTTAAGCAAATATATAACAGCATTTCGAAATAAATAACTTTTAACATATTTACCAATTAATAAATTCTCTCGTATGCCCTCAACGCATAGACCACCTTTGTATTCGGCTTTTATATTAAATGACCAATCCGCTTGCAAAAACACTAATAGATCTTGTAATATTCCTTTTACCTTCTCCACCATGGATACATATAAATTGGTAATCAATTCGGTCAAATTCCCGGCACTATTACTATCACTTTTAGCTGAAACCAGCGCCAAACGCACTGAGCTGAGACTATCGGAGAAGTGATCTTTCAATGTTTTGGTGTGTACTTCGCAAAGTTGATGCGCCGCTAATATTATAATATCTACTGTATTGCGTTTTATTTCCAAGCCCCGGCAAATATTGCGCATAGCAAGCAAGCGTCGATGTAGACGGTCCAACGCGCGTAACATTATATGGGTATCGCCAAAACCTATGTCGGACTCGACACGATCTTGCACGAGCGTTAAATATTTGTCCACATTTTGATTTAGAAATATGTTTAAATGACGTAGAGCATGCTCCTGGAAATCATCGCTAACAGAACAATCAACTTTCTTTATGAACTATATATATGTGTATGCATGTATACAAAGTTAAATATCTCAATACTTACCTTTCCGTTTCATGACTCTTAGCTACAAACATATCAAAGTACGAAGTAACGACTAATGTTAAATCATTAAGGAAACCTTCAATGCCCATATCGACGAATTCAATCATATCGCGCTCAGTTTGATCCTTAAGAAAAAATTTAAATTTTTTCCCATACATATTCATATTGTTCATAAGTTGCATTACATACCTGCAGCAACACAATTTGTTCGTGTAGACGCTTTGAAGCACAAGTCAACATTTCATTCGCTAAATCTGCCGGTTTTTCATCTAACTGTAGTAATAGCTCACCTATTTCACTTAACGATTGCGCCGTATTACTCGCCATTTGAAAATCCGTTCGCAATCGGTTCTTTAAGTGGAGCAAAATAGCATCACAATCTTGCTGAATACCATCAAATGAGGGTTGTTGGCCATATTGTGCGAATACTTTTTGGGCATGCAAATAATCTTGCACTGCTTGTGCATAGTTCTGATCTTCGATGAGAACCTTCAACTTTGCTGGTAGGGAGGATAGAAATTGTAACCGTTTAAGTAACGAGTGCTTTTCAGATAGACGACACAGTTGCGATCTAGTTCCTTGCAAAGTATCGGTAATTTGTTCACTAAATGATGTTATAGTATGCATTTTACTACGAAGTAAGTTCATATCAACTTCCATTTGTTTGAAGTCGTTTTTCATTTTGCGAATAGTATCGGTCGCCGAGATGAATTTGTTATAATTTTCGTAAACCAGGGTTTGCATGTCTGAATGTAATGTTTGGGTGTCCTTAATTACAGCAGTTTCCGTGTCCATGATCTGCTTTAATGTGCAATCCTGTAGAACGAGATTTAGATATTAAAGATTACAGGGGTGAGGTGGCATATTGCAATTACCTTAAGTAGCTTTTCCAAATACTTCTCAGCATCAAATGTGGAATTATCCATGTCATATGGATTACCAGTCATTTCCGCCATTTTTTAGCAATATTCGTATTCCCTAAAGTTTACGAAATTGATAAAAAAAAATGTATATACATTTGTAATAAATATTTGTTTGCCAGCTGTCCAAAACATATAGTAGGAATGACCAAGATTAATCAAATTAATACTGTTAATCGATTATTTCTCTCCAAAAGGGAATTTAATCGAATCGAATTCCGTTTTCAGACTAGGGGCCAGTTTTTCAGTGCTGGTTTAAACTTAGTTTAAACTAAGTTTAGTTAAATTTAAACTTAGTTCCCTTGCGCTCAAAAAAATTTGTTGCAACCAAAACTAAGTAGTCAGCACACAGCTGATAAGTTAAACTAAGTTTAAACGGAGAACAATCGGTCGTTTAAACTTAGTTTAAACTCCGTTAAAAGTTTACTGAAAAACTGCATACTGAGTTTAATCTTAGTTTAAACAACAAACAGAGTTCAACTTGCACTGAAAAACTGGCCCTAATTGAACAATTAATCGATTGTTTAAGCGTTTCTGCCTTACACAAATCGTCTGAATTCATGTATTCCGTCGGAGCTCCCGACACAGTATATACAGTAGGCAACCTTTTCGATAATTTATCGGAGAAATTCACCTCCCAAAAGGACTTGGGCTTCGTGTTACTCTTTTTAACGAAAAAAATCTTTCAACAGGGTTTTGTGCATCAAGTTTTATTTTATTCATTAATAAATAAAATAGCGCGTATAGACAAACTCACATCTTGTACTAATTCATTAAAGATATTTTATATTTGTAATTGCTGAAGTGAGGACCACACACATAGCTCGTGAACGTTAAATGCCATACAATTCTGTCGAGACTTTGTTCATCCTGTATAAAAACCGTTGACGGTGCGATTAGTTCCTAAACTAATATTCTGTTGCATATGGTTTGTATTAAATTTTAATTTTTTTTTCTTTTAAATTGATTTTTAAATGGTGGCAAAGGTAATATCAGAGAACTTATATTTGACAGAGGAGATTTTCACGCGAATATCAGTGTGAATTGTCAAAATCCAAGTGAATGTCTTGCATAATCCCACCACGCCAGGGCTAACAGGGGAAATAGCGAGAGTGGCAAGTTAACAGAGCTGACTGAGGCCGAAAGAAATTAAACAGCTTGTATATTCTCATGTATATTCTCATAAGAAAAATTGACTTATTTTGGGTGGTTTTTGACAATTTAATAAAAAGCAGAATAATTATAATATGTTTGATAAAATGTATATTGGTACTTATGAGCATTTGTGAAATTAATGACTGAAGCGGCCCCTTTTTTGTTTTATGAATATGGGTTTAAGTAATGCCCAAATGTAAGCATAATCCACCTGTTGTTTTGCCGACGGCATTACGGATGAGGAAATTTATGAATTTCGTTGGATATTGGATAAATAAATTAAAAAGCCGAATTGTATTTATTAAATAATAATAATTTTTTTTTTATTAATTAATGGAGGACTCTTCATGTGTTATTTGTGTGTACGTACATATGATATGATAAGATTTGCTATAATGGTGGTGCGCAAACGCAAATGTTAAAATGCCGGCGGCGATTTGCATTTTTTGGCACATAATTTTTGCGCTTTTATATAATTAGTTATTCGCAAAAATTACTGCAAATCATGTGTATACATATGTATGTACATTCATAAATGCATGGATATTAATTTAAAACTTTTTTTCCACCCAAACTTTGTTTATACTTGAGCATTTATTATACTAGGTAAAATTAATAGGTATTAAGTACCATATGTCTGCATGTACACATTTTATGTATGCACGTAAATAGTACCCCAATAATTACATGTACATACATTGATATATGTATGTATGTACATATCTGTGTATTGATATAAACCCCCATTCAACATAATACAAATCAATATTTTACCCATTATAAGTACATATGTATATACTTATCTATGCGTACATATGCTATAGTTTATTTTCATTATCCACCATGAAAACTCTTATCCCTGAGAAGGACTTCACCTCAGTTTTACTACTGTATATACTGTGGTATATACTATGTTGTCACGTCGAGGAAATACTATCATCAATTCCGACGTCAAAGATTATATGATACGAAACATAATCCTTGACGAAACTCTCGTTCTCGTGAGAGCACCTACCAAAAGCGCATTTTTTATAGCTTTTCCAATGATGCCACTGTGAAAGAAACCAGATGTGGTAATTACCATTGTATTTTTGAAGATTTTATGAATTTAATACGACCATTGCGTTATGCAGACGTAAATAATACAAATACAATGAAGTATAAAGGTAGAATATGGGTATTAATAAAAAAAAAAATTTATTTATGAGTTATTTATTTTTATTAGCATTTTTAAAGACGATTTTTCTAAATAAAACGCAAATTTTTTATGAAAAGTTCATAATTTTACACGATGATCTTTATTTTCAGAATGTAGCACATTTTTTTGCAAACAACAAACACTCAATATCTTATTCAGCAGCATTAGAAAGCGCACTGATTTTATTAATAATTTACACATTTTGACTCTGGCATCTCGCTATTTTACTTGTCAGCTGATAATAGGGGGACTCATTTGGTTTTGTTGCCAGCATGGAAAGACCGCGTTCAAACAGGGAAACTTTTGTTGCTTATTATCGGCGATTTCCCTTTTGGTATTGCTCGTCGCGTTCACTCACTCTGTTCAGGCAATTTTATGACATTTTATTTTATATTATTTTCGCAAATTTCTGTACGTTTCGCTTACGCTGCATTTACAACTTCTGACAAAATTCCATATTCTGAAATATTCATGTTAATATGTAATTCGTTTATGGTTAATATGTATATGCATACATTTGTGTATATTTACTAACAAAAAAATAAGAACCAAATTTCATTTCTCAACTTACCGCATGTATTCATTTAAAACTCAACAAAACTGCAACCACTGAAAGTATTTATAAATGAAAAGGAATGTCAAATTTCATGGCCGCCGACTGAGACGAATAAGAACACAAAGCGTGTCGCCCGAGCACGAGCAACTCGGTGCCCTTCCCCTTTCCTCGTCACTCCCTCTTCCACAAGTAACGAGTTGCCGCGACAAAAGTTTCCGTGTCTGAACGCAGTCAAACGAGATCGTTCCCCCTATTTTAATAGCGGTTGAAAGAGTTTCGTATCATATAATCCTTGCCGACGTGTGTCGAAATTTTTACGAAATTTCGAAATTCGGGAGATTGCCATCACGGATTTCGAGTGAAACGCAATTTTGATATTTATTCTACGAACGCTTCCCCTTATCGGGAGAAGTGAAAATAATAATTAAAATGATGTGGATGTTTTTCGCTGATGTAATTAAAAATGTAAAAAGTGTTTATTATTGGCTGTAGGGCATAAATTTAAATTTATTTTTCAACAGGACAAGATCATCCACTAACCGGAGTTGGTATGAGACTAGTGAATATGATGAACGGGCAGCAAGTTTTTCCAAAAACCCCGTGCAAGTATAAAGTGTCAATGTACATTCAACTGTATTATAACATAAAACTTCAACAACAACCTCCTGGAAAAAAGTAAATAGGCATAAATGTTTGCCAATTTGTTGAATTGTTATACCAAGCAGAACCCTGTGCAAGTATAAAGTGCCAATGTACATTCAACTGTATTATAACATAAAACTACAACAGCAACCTCCTGGAAAAAAAGTAAATAGGCATAAATGTTTGCCAATTTGTTGAATTGTTATAACAAGCAGAACGATATTTTGCTTCTGTTACTCTCTTTATTTTAGAGGTATGGTTGGACCATAAAACCTATGTACAACAGCTAAACAAAATTGAACCCATAGCAACAAGAAAAGAAAGCAACCACATACACATATTCAATAATTTAGATAAAAAGGATTTGCCGGTTGAAAACGTCTTTTTCGAGCTTCGCGATTGCTCAGTTAATAAAATAGCTTCCACAATGGAACTCATTTAATAATTTTTTGTATTTAAATAACTATGGTCAAAAACGTAAACAAAAAACTGCTTGCTGAATTCGGTGTAAAGAGTTGGTAACGTCGGAATTGCTGATAGCATTTTTCCCGAATTCTTGACGGGAGATTTTGTCACGACGGGAGTTCATTCGGAATCTGTGATTGGGCTGAAGATGAATTATAGGCTTAGATTTGTTTGATAAAATATTTTAACTTTGCCCACATGGCCGCATAAATTGCAACTGATTTGATAAATATTATTTCAATAATAATTTTTACACATTTAAGTGATAGAAATCTGCAGATCGACCGGTAACATAACGAAAATACATGAAGACTCTCGTTTTATCAATTCCCGCTCTGCCACCTTATAGTTTTTTTTGGTAAACTAACGGTCAGTTTTTCAGTGCAAGTTAAACTCTGCTTGTCGTTTAAACTCAGTATGCAGTTTTTCAGTCAACTTTAAACGGAGTTTAAAGGCCGATCGCGCACGGTTAAACTTAGTTTAACTTATCAGCTGTTTGCTGCTTACTTCGTTTTGGTTGCAACAAATTTAATTGAGCACAAGTAAACTAAGTTTAAATTTAAACTGAGTTTAACTAAACTTGGTTTAAACTGAGTTTAAACCAGCACTGAAAACTGGCCCTAAGACAAGAAATGTTGTGGTGAGCTTCGACAAGAAAAATAGTACCCCTTAAAATCAGAGGAATGTGAGTCGGAATGGACTGGGGTAAGGCTTCTCTGTAAATACACGTTCTCTGCTGTTACATACCCTTATTAAAAATTCCACTCCACAAAGCACATGTACAAATAAAAGCCGTGATCTGGCTCCATCAATATAGCCAGATCACAGCTTGGTAACAGAAGAGTGCCTCCTAAACTGATCTTCACACTTTTGGTGACACTGCCAAATCCCCATCGATGAAACAGTTGACACTAGGCATGTCAATTTTTCGCCGTTTATTGATCCCGGGATTTTCGAGATCTGAAAACACAATCCCGGGATCCCGAATTTCACGAAGTTTTGATTCGTAATTTTTAATTTATCAAAATATGTAACACGTTTGTAATCGTTGTATTATAGAAGTATACAAAATAACATTAATGTAACAAAGAGAACAATTTGTTGTAATTCATGTACATATGTATTTATTTGTCTTTTCAATAACTAAAAAGAAATAAACATTGAATTTGACAAACATACAAAATAACCAATATACATATTACAAAAGCAAATGCTCCTGCAAAAATAAATTTATTTTTAATCACTGTTTAAGACTAATATTAAATATTATTATATTACCATTCAAGTAAAAATTAAATGAATAACTCATTCCATTTTGAGCGAGGCAGAATTATTCCTTATTCTGATCAAAATGTCATCTTAAAAAAAAAAGCCTTAAGTGTGATATCCTCCAACCTGGACCTAAATTTGATGCATTTTAAAATATGCTGTGGAGAAGCACTGCTGCACCTCAACGGTTGAATTGTTGACAAAAAGTTAAATGCTCTATGTCCTATTTGGGCATTTTGAAAGCATACTTTTTCATTTGCAATATGTCATAGAGCAAAAAGGTTCGTGTCCTGCGTGCTATTCAAACTCCAAACCCACTCATATTTTCGGTATAAATTAATTAATTTAAAAAGATCAGTAACGCGACACTGGATTTTATCAATATATCTTATTAAAAGGCTTTTTTGTGCTCGAAGAGCCTATGATAAACGATGTTGCGACAATGAAAGTTGCTACGAAATGCGAAAATAGCTGTCAAACTACAAAAATGACAGTTGAAAGCAAGCGAGCGCTCGCTTACTTGCGGTCTTCACCTGCTTTCAATGCTCGCTTACTTCTGAAAGCAAGCGACATGTCGTACGTGAAGACCGCAAAACCATTTTCGCATTTCGTAGCAACTTTCATTGTGGCAACAATTGGAAGCAGGTGAAGACCGCCCGTTACCGATCGGTTTGCGAGACGAAGCATACTTTCAACTTTTTGCGGTCTTCACGTGCGACATGTTGCTTGCTTTCAGAAGTAAGCGAGCATTGAAAGCAGGTGAAGACCGCAAGTATAGAAATATGACAAATAACACGGCTTTGTTTTGCACCTGAAAACAAAATTTTTGATAATACTAAATTTAAAAAATAAATGGCTATTAAAATCATTGTTTTCTGCAATTCCGGGATATTAATAGACTTCTCCCGGGATATTCGGAATTAAAAAAGGCCGGGAACCCGGGATTGACATTCCTAGTTGACACTATCCGTGCAACAGACAATATACAAACAGGTAGTTGCAAGGTAAAGCACAAATGGTGCCGCCATGGGAACGAGTTTTGTTATGTGTTTGGTTTGAAAACGCAATTTTCTACAATTGTACCAGCAAACAGGAATTGAAAACTGATCCCGTGGAAAATGTTTGTTTATTTAAGCAAAAAGGTGAGCTTATTTGAAAATATTTTATGGACATCTTTAGTACTAATCTTGTTTAGATTGCTATACCAAACAATGTTAAACTGAATTGCATTGCATGGAGCAAAGATCAGGGTTATATAGCGGTAGCCGGTACCGAGGGTCTGTTGAAGGTGCTTAAATTAGAGCAAGGTAATTACCAAATGTATGTATTGACTTTGTTGCTAACTTTTAAGTCTTTCGTATCGATGTAGCGTCCAATGGTCAAAACAAAGGTAATCTCGCTGCTGTATCAAATTTGTCAATGAATCAAACATTAGATGGACATAAGGAAGCCGTAAAAGTAGTCACCTGGAATGAGACACAACAGAAGTTGACATCTTCAGATTTGGATGGTGTGATTATGGTTTGGATGCTCTACAAAGGTTCCTGGTATGAGGAGATGACCAATGATCGCAAGAAATCAACTGTGAATAGCATGAGTTGGACATCGGATGGTGCAAAAATTTGTATAGTTTACGAGGATGGTGCGATTATTGTTGGTATGTAATGTAATGCATTGTGTTTATAGACATACATACATATGCATGTATGTATATATGTATGTAAGTGCATGTGTGAAATTCCAATTTAAAATTTTTGTTGCATATCTCTAGGCTCAGTTGATGGAAACCGCATTTGGGGCAAGGAATTAAAGAATACACATTTAACAAGTGTACAATGGAGCCCGGACAATCGCTTAATAATATTTGGCTTGGCAACTGGCGAATGCCACTTGTATGACAATCAAGGAAATTTTGCGGTTGGTTACTTGTCTATGTACTTACATGCATACATACTTATATTTGTATACCATTTCTTCTCTTCCAAACAGATGAAACTTAATATACAATGTGTTTCGCTAAGCCCCAATATAAACTTTAGAATTTCAGCACTATGCTGGTTTAGTGGGCGTACACCAGCTAATCGCCCTGTTTTGGCTATATGCTATGAAACCTGCAAAATACAGATAATGCGCAATGAAAGTGACGACGGTGGGTTATATGGTATTAATGATTGTATAAATAATCCTGCTTAATGAATTTTACTTATAATAAAGCTCCCGTTCTTCTCGACACTGGCATGCGAAATATAGACGCTGAGTGGAATCATGATGGCTCCGTACTAGCTATTTGTGGCATTCTTATAGATTACTCTACTTCTAAAGAATTAAATCAAGTCAGTTTTTATTCGCCTTTTGGTAAACTGCTGCGCACTTTAAAGGTGCCAGGCAACGAAATCTCTTCGCTTTCTTGGGAAGGAAAGTCTCTACGTATAGCAATGGCTGTCGATTCCTTCATATATTTCGCCAACATTCGACCAGATTACATGTGGTGCTACTTTGAAAAAACAGTTGTATTTTTAAATAGGAATAGTAGTAACTTTACGCGCAACGTAACGACCAATATAATAACTTTTTGGAATACTATTTCAAATCAGGTTTGACATGACTGTTAATGGTTTCTTGCAATATATGTAATTAAAAATCTTTTTAATATTTTCAGAGCTTTCTCAAGGAAGTCGAACCAGCGTTAGGGGTGGCCGCCTGCCCTGAACATTGTGTTATAGCTGTGGAATGCTTGAATAGCAATATGAAAGTCAATGTAGCCAACGATACTAAAGATCGAACTTCTTGGGACGATAAATGCTATCAACTGTTGTTGTGCAACTCTATAGGAACTACAGTGGATTGTAAGTATAAACTCGAAATATTATGATTTTGCGATCATATTCTCTAACTTAAGAGTCTTTATAACTGCGAAGCAATGGCTTCCTGACATTCTTTTGGTTGGTATGTATGTATTTTTTTTCGCTTCGTTTACTGTTTCTGTATTGTGGTTCGATTACTTGGCACTTAAGATCCTTTTGAATGGAAAGCAAAAGTTGTTTTGTGACGTTTAGGCAAAAAAGAATAATAAATTAGAAGACCCCGACAATTTTGTTGCGTTATTTTCTTTGGTTTCAGTTTAAGAGCTGTGTGACGTCAAAGAGTCAGGTCCTTTCGTCTAAAGTCCAACAAGAATTATCCAGCAACGTGTGTCCTGAGTATAGGTGCCTGTTTACATTGACGATTATGTACCAATACCTGTTTGACCCAAAAATAAAATAAATACGGAACAAAAAACCTGACTGAACAGAACGAAAATTGGCACTGAAGATGGCACAACATCGAAACCGGTTTGTCTTCAAACCAAACTTGACCAGGGATGACGGAAAATCGTTCCAAAAAATATCAATATTCGGACAAGAAAAATAAGAAAAGAATACAAATAAATTAGATTTTTTTAAAAAACAATTGCCACCGCTCACGTCAATTTGCAGTAACGACAACATGAAACCGTTGCATTTTCACTATATTTTCATATTAACGTGTTTAAACAAGAGGATTTTATAAGTAATTGTTCCTCATCCACTATTTGAGAGCTGTACAAATACCTCATTAGTTTAGTCAACAACACCGGAATATCACAATTTCACATATTTTAATATGTATGTATGTACATATATACTTTGCTTTTTATTCGCTTATATTTTTCATTTCGCTTCCTACTCTTGTTCACTACGATATTACATAAAAATGCCGCAAACTTCTAATTGATTATTCTTGTAAGAAAACACAGGATGACTGAAAAGAATAAAAGCACACTCGATTCCGCAAAATGGCAAGCAAATAATTTGATAGATTAAAATTTTTATCAGAGGCTGAATCCAAGATCATGTTTTGGATGTTAATCGAAATTATTTCTTTTGGTCCCAAACATCAAAAATGGTTTCACAGTGTAATTTGCGATTCATTTTTTTTAAGGAGTAATGCCCTTGGAAGTTTGATGTTGGTAAAAGAAAGGCAATCCTTTGGGGAAACTCCTTTTTAAGATTTAAACCTCCATGCTCTGCTCGGCTATGCTCATCTTTTTTCATTTACGTTGTAGCCAAATACACAGATATGAAACCAAACTTTATTGGCATCAACTCCGGACACGTAACTATAGCATCTTTCGATGAAGTACTTATCTGGCATTACAATACACCCAAGGTGAGTGAGAATTATTTCACAAATATCCAAAGGTATTTTCTTCCTAGAGGAAGCATTTGGTTTGAAAATATCAATGTTGTCTTCACAAAACACAACAAAATAAAATTAAAAAGTAAAGAAAACCGGCTTAAATCGATGAGAAACAATACACGTAACAAGGCGAATTTAGTAAGGTGGCCTTAGTAAGCATTTGATTGATTTGTTTTTTCTATCGCCGTGGTACAGCAAATGTCAAAATTAATTTTTTGGTGGTTGGTTTTGTCATTCGCTGTACCGAAAGCAACAACAAAATACATGTACTTTTTTTCTTAAACATTTGCTGCCACCTTTATGAATTCGCCTTGACCTGTGAAAGATTGAGTGGTGAGAAGAAAATGGACCGAATTGCGACATTTGTAATCGTCGATAAACGAATAGCGAAACATTCTCAAAACAGACGGTTCTACGCACCAAAATGACTTTGGTTTTAAGCAACCAAGGTCTGTTGTTTCGGTAACCTAACTACATGTAGGTTGTCCGACACCATCAATCCTATCTCCCCCTGGGAGCAACCCCTTGCAGAGGGATCCTCCTTCAGATGGATTAAACGGAGAGTTGAAAATCCATTTGATGCCTCTGTGCGACAGCTCACCCTGCAATCGCTCACAATCGAAGACTTCGGGAAATCTTTGCGCTTCATTATTGACGCCGATGAAACTCTTTCCGTTCTCGGATCTAAGCCTCACAGGCACTCCCCTACGATTGATGAAGTTTCGGATAATTATGATGCACGAGCCGGTACTCAGATCGTGCGCAATTTCTAAGTGCACTGCTCTTGTGGTGAGACAGGTGAAGAGTGCTACCCACCTCTTCTCGGTATTCCGACGCACTGTTACGCTTAGAGGCCCAAAGTAATCCATGCCCGTGTACGAAAAATGCCTTACGTAGGGTGTGGTTCTGTCAGCGGGAAGCGGTCCCATTAGTGGCGGAACTGGTGTTGCTTTTTGGAGACTTCATACGTTTCAGTTGGCAATAACATTGCGTAGGAGCGTTCTTAGACGCGGTACCCAATAGACGCGGCGGACAGTTGCTTCTGAATTTTGGTGGCCCGTGAGCTCGGAGTACACCGTCCTCGTCTAAATATGGCAGCAACTGCGGATGCGCTGAATTTCTTCAGGAAAGTACTCGGCCTGAACAAGGCGACATAGAGTATCCACCTCCAATCGGATACTTGTGTTTCGGCTGAGACTTCTGCGATCAGGTGTTGAACAAATGGTTTGTATTTGCGGTGCTCACTTCGAATCCAAAGGAACCGCTTGTTGATTTTGTAGGAGTGTGCTTCACATACGGCTAGCTGTAGACGCGTTCTCAAGACGGCAACTTGCAGCTCTAAGCGCGACACGGTGAGAGCCTTCAATGGCGCGCACTTAGATTTCGCGCAGACGAAGGCGACCTCTATTTCTCCATGAGTGTTTCTAGCTCTCCAATACACGACGGCAGCGAAGGCATTCTCATTGTCGTCTACGAACGTATGGAGTTGTAGTTCTTCCGGAAGACCGTTGCGGAATTAAAAACGTGGGCAGGAATGTTCGATTACTGCTGGCAGTTGGCTGCGCCATTTCTTCCAAAGTGGGGCAATGTTGACGGGAATATGTTTGTTCCAGCGCGTTTCGTACCTCCACACCTCTCGCATTAGCAGTTTCGTTCCGACGACGAGGTTTCACAAGAACCCCAGTGGGTCGAAAACAGACATAACCACTCTGAGGAACTCCCTCTTAGTAGGACATCTGGCGCCGCTCATCACGGCTTCGCTTATTTTATTGAACTTGAGTCCAAACTTGAAACTGTCGGTCGTTGAGTGCCAGTGTAAACCGAAGACCCTTTCTGTACCCAAAACGTCCTTAGCGGCAATCACCTTATCCACGTCGACGCCATCTAAAACAGCAATCACTTCTGTCGAGTTCGATGTAAAATTACGTAGTTCGAAACCGGCGTTCATATGAATGGCTCTCACATGAGCTGCAACGGTGATGGCCTCGCTTGGTGTACTGAATCTGTGATAAGTTTACATGAGGTTACCATATATAGCATAATTTCAAATAAATCGTTCGATAGGTGGCATTCTCGGACACACCTACTCATAGTCATCTCGATCGACAGGCCTGCTGACTATGTCTCCACGGACCGCCGCGCTACGTTAACTTCAAAAAAGCTGATTGGGAGCGGTTCGAGGACTTCGCCTAGAACTCCTTCAGTGCTCTTCTCACTCCAACTGACAAATAAGAGAAGCATATGAAGGCCTCTGGGCTGGAGTCGGCTAACTATGGTCGACCGTGACCAACCCGACGAACACGACAACAGAATCGAAATCTCCTTTGTAGACCGCACCTTACCATAACTTTCGAAAATGAGCAGGGTGATACCGCCGTAGAAGCCAAGGAAACCGGCCCATAAAGTTGAATCCTATTAGCCCATCTCCCTCCTTTCACCAGTGGTTAAGACGTTTGACGCGCTCCTGCTCCCGTATTTCAACCACCACCTTAGCCCGGCAAAACATCAACACTGCTTCCGGAAAGTGCATAACACTACAACGGCACTTAACGCCTTAAACACGCAAATAAGTCGCCTTCGAAACTGCATTCGCCCCGTAAGAGGACCATCCTCGTGACTTTAGACCTGTCGAAGGCCTTTGACACAGACAGCCACTGAACCTTGCTGAAGGACGTGGAAGCCTCATCTCTCCCGGCTGCGTTTAGGCGATGGACCGCGAATTATCTGAATGGCCGCCAGGCGTCAGTATGCTTCCAAGACACAACATCTAAACCGAGAAGAGTTAAACAGGGTGGCGTTCTATCCCCGCTTCTTTTTAACTTATATATCTCCGCCAGAAGCAATCTCACTTCTCTCGTATACCGATGACTCCACGATATGGGCTACCGGCAATGGAGTTGATGACTTGTGTCGCAGAACTTGCTCCTTTTTTCACTGGACGAAACCTGACTCTTTCTCCAGCGACTCTTTTTACATCATGTACTAAGGAGGTCGGGCTGAACCTCGACATCCACATCGAGTGTACCAAAACTCCAATGGTTAACCACCTAAAGATACTGGGGGTCTCCCTCGGCATCCTGGTCTCCTCAGCGCATACAGCAGCAGTCGTCAATAAAGTACAGAGCTGCAACAAGGTCCTCAAGTCGCTTGGCGGCAGAATTTGGGACAAAGACAAAGAAACGATGACGTGTCAGAACGGATGGCGACTGATTGTCTCCTGATGTCACTCTTGCACAATTAAGATATGTATATTGTAGCAGGTTAAACTCCTACCTATCCAGTATCAACCCTGACACCCCTAACACCTGCCCAGAATGCGGAAAGTCCCCGCACGATACCAACCACCTATTCACATTCCCTGCCAAACACACTCAACTAAGACCCCTTTTCATATGGTCCAACCCTGTTCAAACCGCCCCTTTCCTGGACCTCCCGCTAGTTGAGCTTGACGATAGATAGCCGCTACAACTGCAACAATATCGAAGCTCCTACGAATGTCGCGATTCAGGGCCCTGCACAGTGATTGTAAGTCACAATTAAAATAATGCTTTTTTACTTGTCGTCAGAGCGCTGCTAATTTGCATGGTGCAAAGACACGCAAAGAGAATCGATTTCATATAGATGATACACCGACCGGCGTCGAAATGGCAAAAGACTTAGTAATAGCCACAGGTGGCAACGGTGGGGATAGCAAGGGCTACAAGCAGCACGTAAATATAGATCCTATCTGCGCGCTCGCCATGTCCGAGAAGATACTTTTAGTGGCTCGTGATTCCGGCGTTATAAACGAGTACAGTGTGCCAAATGTAGCGCTTCGAAGTCGGCACAAGCTCAATGCAAGACCCTATAAAATGGCCATCAACTGTAATTCCAGGTACTTTCGTTGACTACTCTTGATTGTATGTATATACATATGTATGTATGTCCATTATTGTATTTTCTTTAAAGCCGCGCAGCGATTATTGATGATGCTGGCGTCATGACTTTGTTGGCCTTAGACGATGACCGTGAATCGCAATTGAACTTCAATCGCGTTGAACGCAAGGATGTCTGGGCCATTTGCTGGGCAAGGGATAATCCCCTCTTACTCGCTTTAATGGAGAAGACAAGAATGTATGTATTTCGCGGCAACGATCCCGAGGAGCCAATTTCTTGTTCGGGTTACATTTGCTCTTTCGAAGATTTGGAAATCACAAGTGTCCTACTCGATGATATAATCAGCGGTGATGAAACTCAGAATTCCATTAGTCATATAATACAGTTGCGAGTAAAATCTTTACGCGACACTGATGATCTCCTTCAACACGTAGGATTAGACGATGCTAAGCAATTCATAGAAGACAATCCACATCCGCGTTTATGGCGCTTATTAGCTGAGGCAGCCTTAAAGAAACTCGAACTAAGTGTGGCTGAGAATGCCTTCGTCCGATGTGCAAATTACACAGGAATACAATTAATTAAAAGGCTGCGAAATATACCTTCCCCAATGTTGCAAAAAGCCGAGGTGGCGGCCTTCTATGGCGAATTCGAGGAAGCTGAGAAGTTGTATATGGATGCAGATAGAAGGTAGTCAATTCAAATTCATAAGTACACATTTAATATTTTTAGTTGTAGTTTAGGTGGAGTAAGCTCCCTTTGATCCTTCTGGCTTCCAAACAACCAAGTTGCGATGAAGATAGTGATCTGAATCGCTCTCTCTTCAGGAGAGTGGTTGCTACCTCTATCGTTTGACAGTATGAATGTCAACATGATCTACAACTCTGCTAGACATATAGCCTCTTTCTCTTTTCAAATTCACAATTTTTGTACATGACACATATAACGTACTGAGGCAGCTTACTGTTCCCAGTCCCTAATAGTGCTGTTAGAAATATAACCTTGTTCTCGATATTTGGAACAAAGTCATTTTGTTGTTGAAAACACTATCTTATTTAATTTTTTATTGATAATTTGCTATTTGTATATTTTTCATGGACATGGTATATTAATTTTGGTTCGATGTCTGTAAGTAACAAATGGAGAAAAGATACACCCATCAAAAAGTATACCTAAATGACCAGGATGGCGAGTTCTGTCGATTAAGCTATGCTCGTCTGTCTGTCGGCAGTCAGGTAGATTTTTATTATTTATTAATCATTTGTCGCAGATATTGGAGCATATATTGTGTTGTGGTAGTGCAGACGTGTGCTACCCTGCGTTTAATTATTACTTGAGAGTGGCAGCACTATTTGCGCAATTATTCAGTTCTATTCTTTATATTATTTTGACTTTCTTCTTTTTCCTGTACTTCTGGAGTGAGCACATGCGGCTCTTGACTAAATTAAATATATTTCTTATTTGTAAAATAAAAGGCATTTTTCTCTATTCTGTTGGACCACAACAGATATTTGGCGACGAGGATTAGGAGTGTGCATCCGCAAGTATATTGGAACCGTTTCTTACATTTTTTTTTCAAAGTGAGTCGAGAACATTCGCTACAATAATTTGTGGTTATCACCAAAAGCACATGACATTACGCAAGTCCTTACAATGGCTAACGAAAAGATTCAAGAGCTATTGGAATTGCAAAGCAAATTGCTTTCAATGCTTACAGAAGATAGTGCAAAAAGCCGAGGAAATCTAATGGAGAATTTGGCTGGCCGCATTGTTGAATTTTGTCATGATCCGCAAAATAACCTAACATTTGATGCGTGGTATGCACGACACGAAGATGTGTTCACGGTAGATGGCAAGGACTTGGATGACGCAGCTAGGGTACGATTGTTAATGAGGAAGCTCAATCCTGTAGCATATGGGAAATACGCAACGTTTACCTTACGAAAAAATCCAAGAGATTTAACATTCGCTGAAACGGTGAAAACCCTGAAAGAAATGTTCGGATCGAAGGAGTCGATTTTCAGCCTAAGATATAAATGTTTGCAATTAGCAAAAGAAGATCAAGAAGACATCGTGACATATGCCGCACGAGTGAATGCATGCTGTGAAAATTCAAAGTTTGCAGACATGAAACCTGATCAACTCAAAAGCTTAATCTTTGTCATTGGGCTGAAAGGCAAACATGATGCTGAGGTTCGTACTAAATTGCTTGCTGGACTGGAAGACGACTCCAATCAGAAATTGAATAATTTAGTCAGTACAGCAAATCGATTACTAAATCTTAAAAGGGATACGATAATGGTTGAACAGCCAAATAAAATCGTAAATGCTATTAAGACTCATGTTGCTGAAAGCAAGAAGTTCAAGACAAGTGTCAAACCGAAGCAGAATAAAGTTCCGGGATCCCCATGCTGGAATTGCGGTGCAATGCACTTCGCAGAACATTGCGAATTTAAGAGACACAAGTGTACGCAGTGTAGCCGAACCGGTCATAAGGAAGGGTATTGCAACGCACAGAGGTCAAAGCCGCAGAAAGGAGCATTCCATAGCGGTAAACCAAATATACAACCGCGACCAAAAAGCAACGCAGTGCAGGTGAACTGCGTCGAATTCATAGCGCGTCGCAAATATGTCGAGGTTATTATCAAACCGATGAAGCCAGCAGCAGCGGCCGGAGAAGAGAAAATCTTCAAGTTGCAAGTTGATACCGCCTCTGATGTGACGATAGTGGATAAAGAAAGTTGGCGTAGTTTGGGTAGGCCAGGAGTCAAGCTATCCAATAGTCATGCCGTGAGTGCGTCAAGGAATGATATTCGCTTCATAGCTGAATTCCCTTGCGAAATTCAGCTTAACGGGGAAGTAAAGCCAATGAAAATTTTTGTAGCTGAAATTGATTCCTTGAATATTCTAGGTACAGACGCACTTGACATTTTTGGGTTGTGGGACAAGCCACTAAGCAGCGTATGTTGTCAAGTCCAGAAATCAGTGCCGACTATCGCAGCTGCCACCCTAGCAGACCTTAAGCAACTATATGCAGATGTTTTTAGCGCGGTTCCGTCAAAATGCAGCAAGGCAGTGGTCAACCTACATTTGAAACCAAATGCAAAGCCAATATTTCGCGCAAAACGACCAGTTGCGTACGCAGTACAATCGCTAATCGAAGCGGAACTAGACAGACTAGTGCGTTTAGGAATCATAACGCCGGTAGATTTCTCCGATTGGTCAGCTCCAATCGTAGCCGTTAGGAAAGCAACGGGAGGAATTCGAATTTGTGGAGATTACTCATCTGGGTTAAATGCATCACTAGAACCGCACCAATATCCCCTTCATACGGCGGAAGATATATACGCTAAAATTGCAAATAGTTACTGTTTTTCGCACATCGATTTGGCAGATGCGTACCTACAGACGGAAGTTGCGCCGGAGGCAGCGAAGTTGCTAACAATCAACACGCATAAAGGCCTATACACGTTTAACCGCCTAGCACCCGGAGTTAAAAGTGCACCAGGTGCGTTTCAACAAATAATGGATACTATGTTGGCCGGCATAGATGCAACCGCAGCTTACATAGATGATATAATCGTTGGAGGCTCTACATGGGAAAACCATCAACAAAACCTGCACAAGGTCATGCAAAGGTTAAGGGAATATAACTTTCATGTCAAGTTTGAGAAATGCAAATTTTTCGCGAAGGAGGTAAAATATTTGGGAAATATCATTTCGCAGACCGGAATACGGCCAGATCCAGAAAAGATTAATGCCATACTAAAAATGCCACCGCCGAAAAACGTGCCGGAACTACGAGCATTTTTGGGTAGTGTTAACTATTACGGGAAATTCGTTTGTAACATGAGTAATCTTAGGGCACCTCTGGACGAACTACTACGTGATAACGTAAAATTTGTATGGACATCGCAGTGTCAGCAAGCTTTCGAGAAGTTTAAGAGCATTTTAAATTCTGACTTACTTCTTACGCATTACGATCCTGATCTTCCTATAAAAGTAGCAGCAGATGCATCGGGTAGAGGGATAGGAGCGTTCGTTTGCCACATTATGCCTGATAAGACAGAAAAAGTCATCGCGCACGCAGCATGTACATTAAGCCCAACTGAACAAAGATACTCTCAGATCGAGAAGGAGGCGCTTGCGTTAATATTTGCTGTAAAGAAATTTCATCGATACATTTTTGGACGGAGATTTATATTGTGGACAGATCACAAGCCATTACTTTCCATATTCGGTAGTAAAAAGGGTATTCCAGCTCATACTGCAAATAGGCTACAAAGGTGGGCACTTATTCTGATGCGATACGATTTTGAGTTACAATACGTAAACACGAAGGATTTTGGTTGTGTTGATACACTTTCTAGACTGATTGACACGGAAGAGCAGGAAGACATGGTCATAGCGTGCACTCAACTGGAAGAAGAAATGTTGGCCGATGTCAATGACCAGTTCAAAAAGATTCCAGTTACGTTTAACATGGTACAAAAGGCTACAAGCAAGTGTAAGCAATTACAGGCGGTAATGAAAGCTTTGAAGACCGGATGGCAAGCAAACATACCATACGAGTTACTACCTTTTCATAGGCGCAAAGACGCCTTAAGTGAAGTGAAAGGTTGTCTACTATTTGGCGAGCGGATAATCATTCCATATTTTCTGCAAAAGCGTGTTTTACATCAATTACATCGGGGGCACCCCGGGAAAGAGAGGATGAAATCCATAGCAAGAGGGCACGTTTATTGGCCTGGCATAGACGAAGAAATTGCGGCATTCGTGCGGAACTGTCAACCATGTGCAATCGCAGCGAGATCGCCAATAAAATCAACCCTTCGATCATGGCCGTTAGCAACAAAGCCAATGGAGAGATTGCACATAGATATCGCTGGACCCTGTAACGGAAATTACTATTTTGTGGTGATTGATGCCTACTCTAAGTGGCCAGAGATTTTTCAAACCACAAGCATAACCTCGTCCGTAATAATAGAAAAGATGGATGAGATATTTGCAAGGTACGGAAATTGCGATACCATCGTGTCGGACAATGGAACGCAATTTGTAAGTGCACAATTTCAACAATTTCTGCAGATGCGGGGTGTGAATCATGTCCGAACAGCGCCATATCACCCACAATCGAACGGGCAGGCAGAGCGGTTCGTAGATACTCTAAAGAGAGCACTGCAGAAGCTTAAGAGAGAAGGAACGAGTGTAGAGAATCTGCAAACATTCCTGCAAACTTACAGGTCGACTCCAAACACAAATGTACCTGGCGGGGGAACACCGGCAGAGGCATTTCTGAAAAGAAAAATAAACACATCATTGAATTTGTTACATCCACCAAAATTGCAGCAGCAGAAAACGCAAAGGAATCTTAAGCAAGAACAGCAGTTCAATACGAAGTACGGTGCGAAACCGAGACACCTGGCAGCCGGAGATCTGGTTTATGTAGCAACATATAAATATAACAATAAGCGCTGGGCTGCAGGCACTATAATCGAGAGAATTGGCAACGTAAACTACAACGTATTACTTGTTGAACATCTTAAATTAATTCGAGCGCACATAAATCAGCTAAGAGCCAGATGTGGTGACGAAGGGTTATCATCGGCAGGTGGAACAAGGCTTCTATGTGATAGTTTCGATCTTTACAAATTGCCTGAGCAACACCAACAAGCAGCAAGTAATAGCGAAACAAGACAATCTACAGAACCACCCGAAGAGCATGAACAACCTGGGATTCCGGCCCAGTTGCAGCCCGTAATCCATGAAGTCCCAAACGTTAATCAAGATGCTCCCGAAGCGATACGTGAAGCCAGACCAAGCCGAGAAAAAAGGACACCGGTGTGGATGCGTGACTATGAAATTTCTTAAGAGGGAGAGATGTTGTGGTAGTGCAGACGTGTGCTACCCTGCGTTTAATTATTACTTGAGAGTGGCAGCACTATTTGCGCAATTATTCAGTTCTATTCTTTATATTATTTTGACTTTCTTCTTTTTCCTGTACTTCTGGAGTGAGCACATGCGGCTCTTGACTAAATTAAATATATTTCTTATTTGTAAAATAAAAGGCATTTTTCTCTATTCTGTTGGACCACAACATATTGCCTTTTTTATACCGCACTTCTTCATTTAAACAGCTAAAGGCTTGAAATTTCCACAAATATGAGTTACTGTTAGCATTATATTAGCAGTGAAAATCAAAAAGATCAGAGAAATATAACATACAGCTCCTTTACAATTCTTCCATTCATTGCCTTATATTTACTTAAGCAGAGATTTGGCGATAAATCTGCGAATAACACTATGCGATTGGTTTCGTGCCGTGCAACTGTATCGTATGGGTTCCGGTATCTCGGATCAGCAAATGGAAACAGCTTGGCGAGAAATCGGCAATCATTTTGCAAGTTTGCGTTCTTGGTAGGCAGAAAATAGATCTTATATCTATTAAATTCAAAACAAATAATTTCTTCAACGGCGCCTTTTTACAGGGAAAGCGCAAAGGAATACTATGAAAAGTCGCATCACATTGAGGGTCTAATGGACGCACTCTACCACCTGGAGAGATTCGATGACTTGGAGCAATGCATTGACAAGCTGCCCGAAAAAAGTCCGTTGCTTGCAAAAATTGCAGAAATGTTGGCATCAGTTGGTAAGCCATACTTCTGGGATATCGAAATTTTAAGTAGCTCTGTGCAAGTGAGAATTTATTTTCACTCTTATTTATTCTTTCTTCGACAGCCTTTTATATGCAAATTTTCTTAGTCTATTCTTATTCTAAACATATTAAAATAGATCAACGATACTCAAGCGCATGTTGTTTGTTTTGTCTTATACAAATACAATTCGTTATCTTTTATTTACTAATAGACCTACGCTGCTCAAGTGCATTGTGTGTTGATCTTATCTTATTTTAGGCAGTGCATAAATGCATTGCTGCACTTCTATTTCGAACAATCAGTGTGTGGGAGCACTCCATAATCCCGACTTTAAAAATCGGAACAAAACATAATCCAGACAATTTAAAAAAATCCAGATAAGGCACAATCCAGACAGGACATAAAACCGACATAACAAAATCCCGACCAGAGAAAATACACATAACATAATATCCAAACAAGGCAAAATCCTGACAACTCTTTGTTCCGACAAGACACATTTCTGACAAAAAAAAGGTACAATTCAAAAGGCACAAACATAATGCAGACATGACCAAATCCCGATAAGACACAATCCAGACAAGAAATTCAGACAAAAAATGTTTTAAAAATGGATTAATAAATTCTAATTATAGACACAGGATTAGTATAATTAGAATTTATTAATCCATATTTAAAACATACAAATGCAAAATGTATGCCTTTTTTTACATATGCAAATGCAATTTAATTATATATAATTATAATCTAATTATTTAATTCCCAAATTAAAAACAAACAGATATTCAATATATCGCACCCTAAACCAAAAACCGTCACAACTCAAAATTTTTCAAAATCGTTTTTATCTCATAAACCTATTCCCAGAATACTTCCCAACATGCTCCGAAAATTTCTTTATCGATACTATCTTATTTACTGGAAAAGAACGTTTAAAATATTACAACCATTTTTACATAAAATTTTTTACTTCTCTTGGATATTAAAAAAAAAAAAATTTTAAATCATTTTTCCACATAATCTAATTCACGGAATACTTCCCCAACTGCTCCAGAAATTTTTTCGTAGTTACTATCTTCTTTTACTGGAAAAGTATGATTATAAAAATATCATCATTATTGTAAAGACTGTTTGTTTTGCCTCTCCTGAACATTTGAGATTTTTTGAGTTGTGACTGTTTTTGGTTTAGGGTGCGATATGTATGTATGTACATAAAAATAATATTTAGTTAGCAAATAGAAGAAATGTATACTAATAATGAAATGCTATTCAGATTTAGAAAATAATTAAACCAAAAAGACTTGGTTACAAGCAGAAGAAAAAAACATTAAAACAAGATATGTATAAGAAAAAATATTTTTTATACTAGGCCCAACTGCGCAGCTAAATATTTAAAAAATGCTTCTTTGAAATAATTATCCCTTCCAAACAGCAATTTTTTTAAACTTTCTTCTCATAACATCGCCTTTTTGGTTGTTTTTCACCAGCATTTATTTTTTCAAGTTTAGTTTATAAATTTTTGTATTCTTGTCAAGTTCAGTGAAAAAAAATTA
Source organism: Philophylla caesio (assembly GCA_963971545.1). NCBI lineage: Eukaryota > Metazoa > Arthropoda > Insecta > Diptera > Tephritidae > Philophylla > Philophylla caesio. The sequence goes on from OZ020606.1 coordinate 76,203,587, forward strand.
AATAACTTTTTTACAACTAAAAATATAATATCATATCATGATTCATGAGAAAAACCCACACTTTGAGTTTTTATATCTTTCATAAGACAACAAATTTACAATTTCTTTTATTTTATGAGTTTTGTTTAGATGTTCAGCAATAAAGTAATGCAGCATACAAACAAGAGCAAAGACTGCGGATAGGAGATAGCAGTTTATTGTATACATACATATGTATACTTCATTGACCATATTGACATTAGTAGTGTTCTCGAAGTCAATAGTTTGTAACAATTGTTACAAACTATCACGTTTTGGCGTTCTTGTACGCAAAAACTTGCAAGAAACTTGCAAAGTAGGGGAAATCGAGAGAGCGAATTGACATTTCATTTTGAGGGGAAGTTGATAATTTTTACTGGACAAATTTTTGCCAGTAAAAACTTGCAAGTGGAAAAACAGCTGATCAAAAGCAGCTGATTGCAATTTGGATAATTTGGAAATTTTTGTTTAAGAGTTTTAAAGGCGAAAATTATAAAATGTGAGTATCAAACATGCAAGAAGCAAGTAAAAGTTCCTTTGGTTAAGCTTCGTTAGTGGAATGTTTCAGGAAATCACTAATGCAACGATTTTCGTTTTGTATATTTGGATGCGGACAAGAATTCAATCAGCTGTTCGTTAAACTTGCAAATTTTTACTGGTTTTGCGTTCTTGTACTTTTTGGTATATTTTTCGCTCTGAGAGCGAATGTTGCAAAATTCTAAGAAATTTCTTTACTGGATAATTCTTACTGGAGAAGTACGAGTACAGACCTATTGCATTACTAGGTATATTTATACATTATTTTTCAGTGCGAAACAGAAGACAATCGCGCGATTTTTTAAAAATTATTTTTATATTTTGTAGGGATTTTTTGTCTGGATTGTGTCTTGTCGGGATTTGGTAGAGTCAGGAATATGTCTGGTCGGGATTTTGCTATGTCTAGATTTCAGAGCTCCCAAATAACAGTTAACCTTTTGAAGCGTTTGCAAAATAACACACAATTATGGAGAAAAACGACTGCTCTCATTTATTGATAGTCACTGTCTTGCCTGCGTTGCTTTGCTTTCGCTCAGTGAGAAATCTTTATGTACGCAAAATAAATGTTGTTCTCAGCTAATGAGAGATATCATTGACTGGAAAATATAAAAGTCTTTTTGCAAATATGTATGTTGGTATGTATTTAGGCACGACTAAATGTATTGATTTTATTGTGCTAGAACAGTTTTAGGTGACAAAATATTAAACTACGATTTTTACTGTGTCTATAGATTTTTATTATATTTTCTCAGCATTAATGTTTGTAACTATATTGAATTATATATATTAAAAAGGTTTAAATAAGGAAAAAATTTAGTATTAGTAACTACTTAAATAAAAGAGAAAGTATTTGAAAAGTATTTGAGTATTAGCGATTAGTAGTAAGTTTTCCACCATATTATTGACAACACTGTCTACTACATACTGTGTCGGGCAAATTAATAGGAACGCGACATTTTGACCAATTTCGCCTATTTTTCTTTTGTTTGCCTAATCTCTATTAATTGTTTATAAATGTATACAAAGTAAGTAGGTTCGAAAATTTTTTCTATATGGAAGAAAATGCGTGACACTGTCAGCAAAAAAAAATTGTCAAAAATCCTATGGCCATGTCAAGTAAATTTTGCCATTTCACTTGTAGGATCAACGAGGTACTTCGCTGGACCAAGAAACACTTCTGGTTATAATTTCAAACGAAACAACCGAAATAACCGACAATGAAGAAGATTCATATCTTGACGCCTTGCTAAATCAAATTGCTAGTGAAAATGTAAATGACCAATTAGATTGTACAAGTAAAACGCCAGATAAATTAGTATGTATATACAATCAAATTGAAAACTTTGAATTATTGCATAAGCGTTTGCCACTAAGCACAAACATTTTATCCTATTTTGAAGAAAAGGTTCAATATCAATCTCCCGACCTTTTTAACATAGCGTTAGTTGTGTTTGGCGTACCGGCGACACAAGTATCCGTAGAAAGGGCTTTTTCGGCACTTAATTTTATATTAAGCGAAAGAAGATACAGTTTAAATGCTAAAACGGTAGAAAATTTACTTTTAGTTAAGTTAAATACTTAATTTTTTGTTGTTATGTATATATGAATATTATGTACATATGTATGTTAATTTAATATGAAGAAATATTAATTTTTATAAAATTATAAATTTTTTTGTACATTAATAATGAGTTTTTATATTCATTATTAAACATACTATCAATTGACCTTTTAAAATAACCACAATTCGGTTTGCTCAACAAATAACAGTTGAAAAGCAACCATCAAAAATTAATCACGTTTGTTAATCTCACTAAACGTGAGATATTATTTGACCACAAACATAACTCTCAGTTGCAGACCGTAAAGGCAAACACATATGCATATCGTACTGTGAGAAACCTTTTCACCGTAGCGCAAATGCCATGCCAAGTGATAAATCGAAATGATTTTTTCTGGTTAACTGTTATTTGGGAGCTCTGCTAGATTTTGTATTTCGGGATTTTGTTTGTCGGTATTTCATTATACACATCTCACTGTGTATGAAGAACTTAAACTTGTCTACCTTTCCGCAGGTATGTGCTCGGAGGCAGTTAAGGCCTATTTAAAAATGGGCGAACCCAAAGCGGCAGTAGATGCTTGTGTCAACTTACGTCAATGGGGTGAGGCGCTTCAGCTCGCTCGAAAATTCGATATGCCACAGATTGGAAATTTGTTGAGCAAACATGCCGCACAGCTTATCAAAGAAGATCGCTTACCTGAGGCAATAGAGTTGCAAAAGAAGGCCGGGCGCTACTTGGAAGCAGCACGTTTGCTGGGTAAATTGGCGCAACGAGAAACGGAAAAGGATGCTAGCATGCTGCGCGTGAAAAAACTCTATACGCTGGCCGCATTGCTCGCCGAGGAGCACTTGAAAACGTTGAGTACAGACGAACTGAGCTATAAAGTGGATCGAAATTCTTTGCTGGACATCATGAGTCCGGAAGATGCGCATGTCGTCGAGCATATGTGGCATGCAGCCGAAGCCTATCATTTCATGTACGTGCGGACAAGTTTCATTTGTACATGCACACATAGTCATTTAATTTTGAAGCAATTGCTTAATTTTCTTTAGGATGATGGCACAACGGCAACTACGTTTTGGAATTGTGCATAATGCGGTGGTCACTGCACTTCGTTTGCGTGATTATGACGACATCTTGCCTGTGGAAAACGTATACAATATACTAGCTTTGGCCAGTTGCGCTGATCGCTCGTTTAGTAGGCCAATACAATTATTTTTTAACTGATACTTATGTACATATTTTAACTAACTTTAAACTTTGATTAGGTACCTGCGCCAAGGCTTTAACGAAACTAGAAAGTTTGGAAAGTATACCGGAACGTAGACGCCATGATTATAAAGAGCTTGCTGCAAGCGTTTTCTCAAAGTTTGCCTCTGAGGATGCCAAAGTTGAAATGGTTAAGTGCTATGCTTGCAATGCACCAGTGCCTGATAGGTGAGAAATTAAAGTTTGAAATATATTTAACGGAATTAATGCACATTTTCAAACACTTACACATTTTATAGTTTACCAGCCTGTACAATTTGTGGTGCTCGCTTTCCAGCTTGCGTTTCTTCGGGAAAACCAATTACACAACCGACCAGTAATATTTGGATTTGTGGAATCTGTCACCATTGTGCAGCGCCCGTCGAGATTGCACGCCATTCTACATGTCCGCTCTGCCACAGTCTAATAATATCAATGACTCTCGAAGTTTAGAGTTAAGAAGATACATACAAACTGAAATGAAAAAAAGGAATTTACTTTTGAGAACATAAATACATTAGAACGAAAGGAGCTCTTTCGAGCTACTTTCATTTTATCCTTTTGATATTTTTTCACTGGGGATCTATTGGAACAGACTGAATAATAATAATACTGGAGTTGGGGGTAATTTCTATTTGTAACTCGTATCAAAAATTATGCATGGCTAACAATTTAAATATACCTACTAATTGGGAAACGAACTCCTTTCTCCTCTTTCGATATGAATTAGAAATCCTGCCTTAAGTTTTAATTAGATAGGGGTTTTTGTTGCAGGCGCCCAAGTAGAACACATGCAGAACAACAGCAGCGAAACACGACGCGATAGATGGAGCCAGCTTAAGGCCTACTCAAGAATTAAGTCCCATAGAGAGTGGACCACACAGTTTGGGGCCCCGTGTTGCACGCCAACAGCCTCAACGGCTAGTGCATTTGCGCAACTCACGCCGAGAACTCAATGTACTCAATCGAACTCCACGTTCCTATGAGCTCAACGCAACACATTAACTCCCACCCTCTCTTCAAGCTCCACCCAAAGCACGAGGCCAAACCGGAGACAACCTTTGGTCCTTCGCACTACTTGCTCCGAATGTCAGGCCGTGATACTATCGGCTTGTGACCTCAGTCAGATGCAACACCTGCCAAGGCTGGTGTCAATTTCAGATTTGTCCCGGTTTGCGCACCACTAGCCTTCGTCGCCACCGATGCTGCCACTCACCACCAGCAATATCCACTGCGGCACACAAGATTGGGGGTGTCCGGCAGCCTAAGTGGGGTTAGGTCGCCGAAACAACAGTCCTTGGTCGGATGAAATTCGAGTCACTTCGGTAACGTAGAACCGACTGTCGTGGAAGCAAACACAAAGGTTTGCTACTCATACTTCTGGCCAGGGCGGGCGTCGAGTCTAACCCTGCTTTCTTCAGTGGTCAAGACACTTGAGGCCCTGCTGCTCCCGCATTTCAATCACTACCTCAGCCCGGCGAAGCATCAACACGGCTTCCGGAAAGTGCATAGCACTACAACGGCACTTAACGCTATAAACACTCAGGTTAATCGTGGTCTCAACGGCAACCGCCCATGTGAGAGAACCGTCCTCGTGGCTCTGGACTTGTCGAAGGCCTTCGACACAGTCAGCCACTCCATCCTGCTGAAGGACGTGGATGCCTCCCCTCTCCCAGCGCCGTTGAGGCGATGGACCGCGAACTACCTGTGTGGTCGTCAGGCGTCGGTGTGCTACCGTGACGCAGTGTCAAAAGCGAGAAGAATTAAGCAGCGGGTACCACAGGGTGGCGTCCTATCCCCCCTATTGTTCAATTTCTACATCTCGCGACTCCCTTCCCCGCCAGAGGGAGTCACACTGGTCTCGTATGCCGACCACTCCACGATAATGGCTACCGGCAATGGAATTGATGACCTATGCTCTAAAGTGAACAGCTACCTTCCAGAGCTTGCTCACTACTTTACAGGACGGCTCGTTTCCTGGACCTTTCGTTAGTTGAGCTTGATGATAATGATTGAGGGAGCCCGCCAGCCCAGTGGGGTGTAGCTAGCCACTACAACAACAACAACAATAACTGCGGCACACAAAGCGGGCAATAACACCTGACCCTCAAACCCTCAATAGTAATACTTCTCCCGAGGAGAATAAGGCTCCTGCTTAATTGCGATCGTCTTGCGCACCACGATCTTTGGCATTTAAGCCTACCAAATGATCGTATCGGACCCAAAGCGATGCAAGGACCGTCCTAGCGGCGTTAGATCTATCGAAGGCTTTCGATACTGTAAGCCGCACAACGCAACTAGTTGACGTAGAGCGCTCCACACTGCAAGGTCTGAAGCGCTGGATCGCGAATTACCTGAGTGGTATATAATCTTCGGAGTGCTTCAGAAACGTAACTTCGAAACAGAGACGGGTTAAAAAGGGAGTCTGACAGGGTGGTGTCCTCTCCCATATGTTGTTTACCCATTATATCTCAAAGCTCTCTCAGCCACCAGAGGGAATACGATTGTCTGGTCTAAGATGCCGGAACGACCCAAATTTATATCCGGCCAAAGACTGCCACTTCAGCATGTTTTTATGCAGCTATAACAATAACAACATTGTCTCGTACGCTGACGACCATAATGGCTACCGGCAATGTTATTTATAACCTCTGTTCGAAGGTGAATAGTTATAATAATAATAATAATCCCAACGGTTTTATCCCTCCATACCCGCCAGACCGACGCGAGGGGCGAATCCGTATGACGCACGGATATATAAAAAAAATGCTTTTTTTTCATACATATATGCTGCGCCAAGTCATGACAGGCAGAAGTTTGTTAAGTGTCGAGATCTAAAACTGTTCAGCTACAGAACAAATGCTCATCAGCTGATCGAACAGTAATAGTAGTGTTCTCGAAGTCAATAGTTTGTAACAATTGTTACAAACTATCACGTTTTGGCGTTCTTGTACGCAAAAACTTGCAAGAAACTTGCAAAGTAGGGGAAATCGAGAGAGCGAATTGACATTTCATTTTGAGGGGAAGTTGATAATTTTTACTGGACAAATTTTTGCCAGTAAAAACTTGCAAGTGGAAAAACAGCTGATCAAAAGCAGCTGATTGCAATTTGGATAATTTGGAAATTTTTGTTTAAGAGTTTTAAAGGCGAAAATTATAAAATGTGAGTATCAAACATGCAAGAAGCAAGTAAAAGTTCCTTTGGTTAAGCTTCGTTAGTGGAATGTTTCAGGAAATCACTAATGCAACGATTTTCGTTTTGTATATTTGGATGCGGACAAGAATTCAATCAGCTGTTCGTTAAACTTGCAAATTTTTACTGGTTTTGCGTTCTTGTACTTTTTGGTATATTTTTCGCTCTGAGAGCGAATGTTGCAAAATTCTAAGAAATTTCTTTACTGGATAATTCTTACTGGAGAAGTACGAGTACAGACCTATTGCATTACTAGGTATATTTATACATTATTTTTCAGTGCGAAACAGAAGACAATCGCGCGATTTTTTAAAAATTATTTTTATATTTTGTAGGGATTTTTTGTCTGGATTGTGTCTTGTCGGGATTTGGTAGAGTCAGGAATATGTCTGGTCGGGATTTTGCTATGTCTAGATTTTGTATTTCGGGATTTTGTTTGTCGGTATTTCATTATACACATCTCACTGTGTATGAAGAACTTAAACTTGTCTACCTTTCCGCAGGTATGTGCTCGGAGGCAGTTAAGGCCTATTTAAAAATGGACGAACCCAAAGCGGCAGTAGATGCTTGTGTCAACTTACGTCAATGGGGTGAGGCGCTTCAGCTCGCTCGAAAATTCGATATGCCACAGATTGGAAATTTGTTGAGCAAACATGCCGCACAGCTTATCAAAGAAGATCGCTTACCTGAGGCAATAGAGTTGCAAAAGAAGGCCGGGCGCTACTTGGAAGCAGCACGTTTGCTGGGTAAATTGGCGCAACGAGAAACGGAAAAGGATGCTAGCATGCTGCGCGTGAAAAAACTCTATACGCTGGCCGCATTGCTCGCCGAGGAGCACTTGAAAACGTTGAGTACAGACGAACTGAGCTATAAAGTGGATCGAAATTCTTTGCTGGACATCATGAGTCCGGAAGATGCGCATGTCGTCGAGCATATGTGGCATGCAGCCGATGCCTATCATTTCATGTACGTGCGGACAAGTTTCATTTGTACATGCACACATAGTCATTTAATTTTGAAGCAATTGCTTAATTTTCTTTAGGATGATGGCACAACGGCAACTACGTTTTGGAATTGTGCATAATGCGGTGGTCACTGCACTTCGTTTGCGTGATTATGACGACATCTTGCCTGTGGAAAACGTATACAATATACTAGCTTTGGCCAGTTGCGCTGATCGCTCGTTTAGTAGGCCAATACAATTATTTTTTAACTGATACTTATGTACATATTTTAACTAACTTTAAACTTTGATTAGGTACCTGCGCCAAGGCTTTAACGAAACTAGAAAGTTTGGAAAGTATACCGGAACGTAGACGCCATGATTATAAAGAGCTTGCTGCAAGCGTTTTCTCAAAGTTTGCCTCTGAGGATGCCAAAGTTGAAATGGTTAAGTGCTATGCTTGCAATGCACCAGTGCCTGATAGGTGAGAAATTAAAGTTTGAAATATATTTAACGGAATTAATGCACATTTTCAAACACTTACACATTTTATAGTTTACCAGCCTGTACAATTTGTGGTGCTCGCTTTCCAGCTTGCGTTTCTTCGGGAAAACCAATTACACAACCGACCAGTAATATTTGGATTTGTGGAATCTGTCACCATTGTGCAGCGCCCGTCGAGATTGCACGCCATTCTACATGTCCGCTCTGCCACAGTCTAATAATATCAATGACTCTCGAAGTTTAGAGTTAAGAAGATACATACAAACTGAAATCAAAAAAAGGAATTTACTTTTGAGAACATAAATACATTAGAAGGAAAGGAGCTCTTTTCGAGCTACTTTCATTTTATCCTTTTGATATTTTTTCACTGGGGATCTATTGGAACAGACTGAATAATAATAATACTGGAGTTGGGGGTAATTTCTATTTGTAACTCGTATCAAAAATTATGCATGGCTAACAATTTAAATATACCTACTAATTGGGAAACGAACTCCTTTCTCCTCTTTCGATATGAATTAGAAATCCTGCCTTAAGTTTTAATTAGATAGGGGTTTTTGTTGCAGGCGCCCAAGTAGAACACATGCAGAACAACAGCAGCGAAACACGACGCGATAGATGGAGCCAGCTTAAGGCCTACTCAAGAATTAAGTCCCATAGAGAGTGGACCACACAGTTTGGGGCCCCGTGTTGCACGCCAACAGCCTCAACGGCTAGTGCATTTGCGCAACTCACGCCGAGAACTCAATGTACTCAATCGAACTCCACGTTCCTATGAGCTCAACGCAACACATTAACTCCCACCCTCTCTTCAAGCTCCACCCAAAGCACGAGGCCAAACCGGAGACAACCTTTGGTCCTTCGCACTACTTGCTCCGAATGTCAGGCCGTGATACTATCGGCTTGTGACCTCAGTCAGATGCAACACCTGCCAAGGCTGGTGTCAATTTCAGATTTGTCCCGGTTTGCGCACCACTAGCCTTCGTCGCCACCGATGCTGCCACTCACCACCAGCAATATCCACTGCGGCACACAAGATTGGGGGTGTCCGGCAGCCTAAGTGGGGTTAGGTCGCCGAAACAACAGTCCTTGGTCGGATGAAATTCGAGTCACTTCGGTAACGTAGAACCGACTGTCGTGGAAGCAAACACAAAGGTTTGCTACTCATACTTCTGGCCAGGGCGGGCGTCGAGTCTAACCCTGCTTTCTTCAGTGGTCAAGACACTTGAGGCCCTGCTGCTCCCGCATTTCAATCACTACCTCAGCCCGGCGAAGCATCAACACGGCTTCCGGAAAGTGCATAGCACTACAACGGCACTTAACGCTATAAACACTCAGGTTAATCGTGGTCTCAACGGCAACCGCCCATGTGAGAGAACCGTCCTCGTGGCTCTGGACTTGTCGAAGGCCTTCGACACAGTCAGCCACTCCATCCTGCTGAAGGACGTGGATGCCTCCCCTCTCCCAGCGCCGTTGAGGCGATGGACCGCGAACTACCTGTGTGGTCGTCAGGCGTCGGTGTGCTACCGTGACGCAGTGTCAAAAGCGAGAAGAATTAAGCAGCGGGTACCACAGGGTGGCGTCCTATCCCCCCTATTGTTCAATTTCTACATCTCGCGACTCCCTTCCCCGCCAGAGGGAGTCACACTGGTCTCGTATGCCGACCACTCCACGATAATGGCTACCGGCAATGGAATTGATGACCTATGCTCTAAAGTGAACAGCTACCTTCCAGAGCTTGCTCACTACTTTACAGGACGGCTCGTTTCCTGGACCTTTCGTTAGTTGAGCTTGACGATAATGATTGAGGGAGCCCGCCAGCCCAGTGGGGTGTAGCTAGCCACTACAACAACAACAACAATAACTGCGGCACACAAAGTGGGCAATAACACCTGACCCTCAAACCCTCAATAGTAATACTTCTCCCGAGGAGAATAAGGCTCCTGCTTAATTGCGATCGTCTTGCGCACCACGATCTTTGGCATTTAAGCCTACCAAATGATCGTATCGGACCCAAAGCGATGCAAGGACCGTCCTAGCGGCGTTAGATCTATCGAAGGCTTTCGATACTGTAAGCCGCACAACGCAACTAGTTGACGTAGAGCGCTCCACACTGCAAGGTCTGAAGCGCTGGATCGCGAATTACCTGAGTGGTATATAATCTTCGGAGTGCTTCAGAAACGTAACTTCGAAACAGAGACGGGTTAAAAAGGGAGTCTGACAGGGTGGTGTCCTCTCCCATATGTTGTTTACCCATTATATCTCAAAGCTCTCTCAGCCACCAGAGGGAATACGATTGTCTGGTCTAAGATGCCGGAACGACCCAAATTTATATCCGGCCAAAGACTGCCACTTCAGCATGTTTTTATGCAGCTATAACAATAACAACATTGTCTCGTACGCTGACGACCATAATGGCTACCGGCAATGTTATTTATAACCTCTGTTCGAAGGTGAATAGTTATAATAATAATAATAATCCCAACGGTTTTATCCCTCCATACCCGCCAGACCGACGAGAGGGGCGAATCCGTATGACGCACGGATATATAAAAAAAATGCTTTTTTTTCATACATATATGCTGCGCCAAGTCATGACAGGCAGAAGTTTGTTAAGTGTCGAGATCTAAAACTGTTCAGCTACAGAACAAATGCTCATCAGCTGATCGAACAGTAATAGTAGTGTTCTCGAAGTCAATAGTTTGTAACAATTGTTACAAACTATCACGTTTTGGCGTTCTTGTACGCAAAAACTTGCAAGAAACTTGCAAAGTAGGGGAAATCGAGAGAGGGCTATAGGTCAAGCCTGTTGGTAACTTGACCAAAAATACTACGCCTAGCATTTCTCTGCGTGAATTTTAAACGACTTATATGTGGCGGCAGGTTGTACTGAGAATCCCAACTTAAATTTCTTAAAGCAAAACGCAGAAATTGTTTTTGTATTGACTATATTCGGTCGGAATGAACTTGACAGCGCGGGTTCCAAACAACAGATCCATTGACCATCGTTTTACAAACACAAAAACACCTTTGCGTTTGTTAACTGTAACATTTCTGTGAAGATCTTCGATCTTTTTCTCTGGCCTGAATCTTTCACTCTTCCTTACGAAACTTTCGGCTACCCTTTCAGTCACCTTTTCCGCGCATACAACAGCAATCACCGACAAAGTACAGATCAACAAGGTCTTCAAATTACTCGCCGACATTGGGCAAAGACAAAGAAACGCTGCTCTAAACTCCATGCCTGCCAGAACAACTTACTCCGGACAGCCACGGAATGCCTTCTGATGACGTCTGAAGACCACCTCTACCAGTTACCACCTTCATAGACTCCATATCAAGGTATGCCTCCCTGGGGAAACAACACCACCCGTTGCGGAGGAAGAGCTCCAACTACCTCGCGGGACCCAATTACGATCTGGATATTGTAGAGTTATTCAGAATAAACCCTGGCCAACACGTGTCCAGTATTTGACAACACCCCATACAACAAACATCTTTTCACATGCTCTTTAAAACCTACTCATCTCACCCCCCTTCCCTTGGTCCAATCCCATTGAAACTGCACATTTCCTGGACCTACCTAGATGATTTCGTTGATCTTCAGTGACTTTGGAGAACGAAAGCGACACTGAAGATGGCACAACGCCGAAACTGGTATGTCACAAATCCAATTTGACACGGGATGACGGAAAATCGTTCCAATATATATCAAATTTCCACCATGTCGGAAAATCAAGATATAAAACTGTACCCGTGGTTTTATTGGTTTTTCCAAGAGTAATAATTATACATACATACATATGTATATTAAGTGGAATATCCTTTCTTTATTCACTACTTAAGCCCAATGTGGCCATAAACTTTTATTTTCCGTATTTGACATATTCAAGTTTTGTTTACTTTTCTGTTGTTCAATAAACTGTTGCGAACTACCATTATTAGTTTTTCGCCAATTATCCCATTCCACAGGATGCATTTTCTTTTTATGCGAGTGCATATTGGCGTTGGAATTGAATGTTCTCGTACAAAATAGGCACTTATAGAGAATTTCACCAGTATGCTGAGTCATGTGCTCCTGTAAATATTTTAGCTTGATACATAAAATATTGCGATATGAGGTATTTTCTCACCCGCAAATAAATCGCTCGCTTGAAGGTTTTTTTACATTCCTCGCAGGTATACACAATATTGGAGTGAACTCGACGCTTGTGTTTACTCAGTGCACTCTGATTCTTGCATTCCCTTGAGCATGCATCACAAGTTACCGCTTTATCCTCTTTGGTGTGTGACCTACGGATATGTTTACGCAAATTATCCTCGTCTTTCAACCAGCTCTCACATCCCTCTACTGTACATTTGACTTTTGGACCACTATCTTCAAAATGCGAGCGCACATGCTTCTCAAAAGACGCCTTGTCTCGAATCTCTTTGGCACACACATGACAGACGTTCGTTGCTTGACGATGGCGCATGCAAATATGAATTTTCAATAACTCATTGCTTGCAAAACGACTATTTGGACATTGGTCGCAAATGAATGTGCGCTCATCCATAGGTACATGTGAGCTTCGATGAAGTTCTAGCTTTTTTTGACGTGAAAATCTTTTTGGACATTGATCACAGTGGAAATTCAACTCTTCTTCTGGCGCATGGGAGCCAATCATGTGCCTAGATAGCGTTGCCTGTTCGGAAAAAACTTTTTGGCAAATTGTGCACCTAAAAAAGGTATACAATTAATAAGCGCATAGAGTTTTGTTATTAAACATACTTAAAGAATTCAGGATCATGATGTTTATAAGCGTGTTTCACGATTTCAAGTCTGTGAAATAGCTTTTTGTTACAGCAGCGAACGTATGATTTAACTTTAGGGTGGTCTTTGCGAAAATGCTTTCTTATCGAAATGTAGTCCTCACTGATAAAGGTGCACAATTCACAACTCATTTGTATATATTTTTTGACCATTTCATCATCTTCTTTCTTTGTCTTTACGATATTTTTTTCTTTCAATTCTTCAGAGGTTTTAGAAATAGCCGCCTTTCCTTCACTCTTAACTTTTTGTTTATAAATTGCATTTCTTTTATTTGTCGTCAGTTTTGTTACGGGATTACGCTTTTTTCGCATTGTGCCTCTTTGCAAAGATGATCCTACCAACAAAAAAGATAAGGAATTACAAACCATTACGTTATTATTATTATTATTAATCCGTTACGTTATGTTTCTGCTTTGAATTACCTGTGCAGTTCTCTTCCGTTTTACTAGCTTCACTATTAGAATCATGGCTGTTTTCAAGAATTTCTTGGGTGATTACTTTATATATATCCATTTCAAGAGACGGAAACGTACATGTACCTGCGGAACAAAAAAAACTCCGATACACCAACTCGTATTTAAGTCAAGGGAATATGTTATTACCTGCACAGACCTCTTCCTTGCTAATAGATTCACACCTAGAGACATTGCTTGTTTTAAACACATTGTTGTGCAGTTGTTTTTCAGAATCTATATCACATAATGGGTTCAGTTGATCGCTTTCAATGCCGTCAACTTGATTTTCTAAAAAACAAGGGATATCCGTATGCTCTTCTTTAATATTTATGTCTGGATCAATAAATTCATTGTCTAATAGTTCAGTATAGGATTCCTTCTTCACATAATCACAACTAAGTTTGGAATGTGCCTGCTCTACCATCAAATACAATTGGTGAAATTCATATACCTTGGACCAGCATATTGTGCAAATAGCTGTCGACAATGTTTCATCATCTGGATGTGGCTAAAATTCATTCACTATAATTAATGCAAAGTGAATATCATCACAAAAATACCTTGAACCAAAAGTGACGACCGAGTATATCCGCAATCCCCAACTGCAACCCATTACTATCAAATATGTTTATGAAGCTATAGGTGTGCTGTATACAAAGCCTGCATAACATGTTGAAATATAATGCGATTAGATTAAAATCAAACTACACAAACTGTTTTACAATTAAAACTAATTCCAATAAAATTTGTTAATTTTCTATATTTTTGACTTGTATTTTGTAAATATTAAAGATGCAACGCTATCGATGACACAATCGATGGTTTTTACTAAGCACTATCGATTTTGAATTAGAATACAACCTTCTCTAAAGGATCGTACACATACAACTTTCCTCGTTTTACTTGACAATTCGAAATTTAACAACAAAGCATGAGCGTTGCTACATAGAACGCTTTGACAGTTTCTTCGCTAGTTGTTTGTTTTGAATTGCGATTTGTGTTCATTCCGAGTACTTTATTTAATAAGAAAATAAGAAATGAGCTGTACTGATATAATAAAGGAAGTAGTAGTTACTACAAATGTTTTAAATTCGCGAGTGTAAAAAAAATTATTATTATGACCGCGATGTAAAGTCTGCTTGCAGCATTTTTCGAAAAAAAAAATAAAAAATGATTCAGGGGAGTTTAAGAAAACGGGGAGGGTGGTTAACTAGATGTGTTTCATTTGCTATTTAGACTTGTTTAGGAAGGATTGACAACAGATTCGTCAGTACAGCAGCAAAATGCTGATTGTTCATCACGCTTGCATAAGACAAAAAGTAGATATTGCAATAATAATTTTAAACTTATATACATACATATGGTTTTAAAGGCAGATATTAGCGCTTGATTGTAGTCAACACATCTTGTTCCAAATTTTTTTATACAGAACACTGTGACGCTTAATTGCTTCAATTAATCTGTCCTCCTTATTATTTTATCTATGTAAAGTACATAACAATATAATATGCAAAATTAATACTCGTAACAATAATAATTCATATTTCTCTTTTTTCGTTTTTTAAAAGTAAATATACTTGCAAAAATTATGAAATATTAGTGAGTTTTCTAAATCGTGTGCATGTGCGCGCAGAAATAAAATGGAAATGTAAATAGTTGGTTGTCAAAGTTAACAAAAGTTGAGAGTTCACCATGATTTCCTTTTCTCGCCTTGTATTTAGCAGCACTCATATAACATCAGGTCTTTAACTTATCTGTCAAAGCGAAACTCTGAAGCAAAGCAAAGCGAAAGTCTTATGTGTACGGCCGTTTATTCCTGAGAAGGACTTCACCTTAGCTTTTCTACTGTATACACTGTGATTTATTTGTCCGGCACATTTCACCACTTTTCCACATTTTCATTATATTTGTTGTTTATGAGGAATAAGCTTTTAGAAAACACCTTGATTTTTCAAAAAAATTAACTTTATTTTAGCATAGGAAGGTAGATCTAATAAAATGGGTCATTTATTTATCCATACATAGGTGTATATTATTTGTTTTATTTGCAGATTTCTTAGTTGGTGTCGGTCAAATATTACATAAACAAAAACAAACATTTCTTATATGATTACGTTGGAAAAATTTCGCCTTTCTTAAAAAAAAATATCATGTTACCAACGATAATAGGGTGTGCTTGACTCAACGATTTTCCGATTTTCTTAAGAACAATTATGCCCAAATTCAGTAACTTGGTATCATCTCAAGTCCTGGAATAGCATGCTACTACAGAATTATCAGAGAAGAGGATCTTTCAGTTTAAGCTGTGGACTGAGGAATTGGGTCTCAATCTCACAAAGTTCAAATTGATATGGCGTTAGTTGCATCGGAATGTATTAAAGTTCTTACAAACAAAAGGAAAAAAGTTCAGCAAGTAATGGTAGCATCATTCAATGAGATCTAGCAAAAACTTTCACTCAAGAAGAAATCATTGCCCAGAAGTAGGGGAATGCATAAATATGTATGTGTTATTTTTATTTCTTTATAATAACTTGAATTGGGCAAGGAGGGCATCTTTGGTTCCACAGTCGGAAAATTCAGTCGCCACGGCGAAACGTCCGACAACGGATTGAGACTCATAGACTTCGCCGGGGCCCGAGACATGGTAGTCTGTAGTACAAGGTTCCAGCATAGGAGCATACATCAGACTACGTGGCGGTCTCCAGATGGTAAGACACGAAACCTAATCGACCATGTTGTGATAGACGGAAGACACGTTTCCAGTGTCCTAGATATGCGCACGATCCGAGGAGCCAACATCGACCATTATCTTGTCGCAGCCAAGATACGCACGCGACTCTGTGCGTCAAAACTGACGTTCAGAATATACTTAGTTTATGGAGGGAGCACTTCTACACACTACTTAGTGGTAGTGACAGAGACCACCTAGGAGAAGATGATGATCCCGAAACCCCAATCAAGGACGACGGAATTCATGTTCCGTTACCCGACTGCGATGAAATCCGTATAGCAATAGCACAGCTAAAGAACAACAAAGCGCCCGGAGTTGACGGGCTGCCAGCTGAGTTATTCAAATACGGTGGAGAACAGTTGGTAAAGCGCATGCACCAGCTTATCTGTAGAGTATAGACGGACGAATGAAGGGTGATACTGCAATTCGCGCCAACTATCGTGGTATCAGCCTTCTTAACATTGCATATAAGGTTCTGTCGAGTGTATTGTGTGAGAGACTAAATCCCACCGTCAGTGAACTGATTGGACCTTATCAGTGTGGCTTTAGACCTGGTAAATCTACTATGGACCAGATATTTACAGTGCGCCAGATCTTGGAAAAGACCCAAGAAAGAAGAATCGACACGCACCACCTTTTTGTCGACTTCAAAGCCGCTTTCGACAGCACAAAAAGAAGTTGCCTTTATGCCGCAATGCCTGAATTTGGTATCCCCGCAAAACTTATACGGCTATGTAAAATGACGTTGAGCAACACCACCAGCTCCGTCAGGATTGGGAAGGACCTCTCCGAGCCGTTTGATACCAAACGAGGTTTCAGACAGGGTGACTCTTTGTCGTGTGACTTTTTTAACCTTATGCTGGAGAAGATACTTCGAGCCGCAGAACTAAATCGGTCAGGCACTATCTTTTATAAGAGTGTGCAGCTGCTGGCGTACGCCGATGACATTGACATCTTCGGCCC
Organism: Philophylla caesio; assembly: GCA_963971545.1. NCBI lineage: Eukaryota > Metazoa > Arthropoda > Insecta > Diptera > Tephritidae > Philophylla > Philophylla caesio. The sequence continues at coordinate 76,220,554 of OZ020606.1, forward strand.
TAACAACCGCGCAGTTAGCTCTGCCTCTCCAAACTGGATAGAGAAGCAAAGCGAATGGGTCTGGAGGTGAACGAGGGCAAGACGAAGTATCTCCTGTCATCAAATAAACAGTCGGCACATTCACGACTGGGATCAAACATCACTCTTGACAGCAATAACTTTGAAAAAGTAGATCACTTCATTTACTTACATAGTACAACACATGATTTGCCAACTCAATTCTGAGAACTGCATGTGAAATTAGACCCAAAAAGAATAATTTCTGCATCATTCGTTTTGTCTTCTTACCTGCCAAAATATTTTTAATATTGATTTGAAGTTAGTACTATCGTATAGGGGAATTTATCACGTTTTAGGCCCTGTTGATTGACTTAGCTTGACAGCCACTAGCCCGATTTAGTTGAATTAATTTTAAAATTTTTAGAATTACAATTCCCTTAATCTGTTCATATATTGTTTTCCTATACAAGCAACAGTTTCCAAGTTAAAAATAAGCGCATGAAGAAAAAAAACAAAGTTTTAAAATTTTGATGATAACTTAATTTAAAAAAACTTTAATTAACATTATTAAACATCGCTTTAAGGTTATTTTAATAAAAAAATTTAATTTTCTAAGTTTCGTTTGTTAATGATTTTAAAATGCGCTGTTGGTCACGCTGTGTAGTGAGAGAGCACGGCTTCAAGGCAAAAATCTAAATTTCTCAGAGTACACACGTACAGGTCATGCGAAGCCGCCACAAGTACACGATGGTGAGTTTTAATTTACATGGCCCTCTTATAATAGCGCAGTTACCCACGAACGTGTACGTACCATAGCGTAGACGGCGGTAGAATCTCATTTTTACAAAAACTCATTACCGCAGCCTTAGCGTCGAAACCAGCTCTAATTGCATACCAACTCATTTCTTTTTGATTATTTTGTTTTGTTCGCTCACTTTTATACCATGTTGCCTTATGTTTTTGCATAAAACTACAATTTTTGTTAACATTTTTATAATGTAAATGATCGAATCGAAATGCTGACATATTTAAATAATATATTATGCTATAATCTGCTATATTCGGTAGTATTTTTCTAATAATTTAAGAATATTTTTAGTAATTGTAAACTAACTTTTTCCTGATTTCAAAAAGTACGCGGTGGCAACCTTGTACGAGAATGATGAGAGAGAGAACAATCAGCTGATACGTTTCTACGGAAAAAATCAAATTCGCTTTGATTTCCTACGTAAGTTCTTCGTCAACACGAAAATTCTACGGTGGTGAGTTTCCATTCACAAGGCGCTCCCATAAGATAGGTTATGTCAGCTGACACGTTTGGCCGTCTCTACGTCGGTGGGTAACTGCGCTTTAAGTTTGATTGTGTTAGCTAACACGTAACGTACGACTACGTCGGTCACTGTTAAGCCGGCAAGGATTATAGTGCAAACAGCCACCGCCACCGTGTACGTGTGCCGTTTCTGTTTGATGTGAGATACACAAAATTCAGCAAAACTTGTGCCCGTATATATACGTTTGCTTGCATCAACACAATGTTGCCATTCATTAGTTTGCATGCATACTTTTACACCCATCCACTTTATCAATTACATTTTTTAATCGTAAAATAAATCAAAGCCAAAAAATAGCGAGATGCCAGAGTCAAAAAGTGTAAATTATCAACAAAGTCAATGCGTTTTCTAACTGTGCAGAATAATAAATTCAGTGTTAGTTGTTTGCAAAAAAATAAATGGTTAAATAATCTATTTCAACGATAGCAAAATATAGAAAAATTAAAAATGCTAATAAAAATAGTTTCCAAAGAAAATAGCATATAAATTACTAATTTAAATACTTTTTAACTACAAACTTTATATACATACTAACATTAAAATATTTTGATTGATATTATTTATTTCAGTTAAAATTGTTGGTGTATTATTAAATTTTCCAGCTGAACAATATAAATTATTTATTTATATTTTACTGGAAATTATTTAATACTTGTATATTGCTAGTAATTTCATTGTATTTGTATTATTTACGTTTGCATAACTCAATGGTCGAATTAAATTCATGAAATCTACGAAGTATGCTTTAGAAATTACCACATCTGGTTTCTTTCATAGTGGTAACTTTGGAAAACGCTATAAAAAATGCAAGATTGATAAATAAGAAATTGCGCCTTGCGCAGGTCCGTTACTTTTCTGCTTTACGATATTGGCAATAAGCTGCTAAAAATGACGTCACATCGGCAAAGTATTTATATCACAAGAACAAAAAAAAAGGAAGATGCTTACCAAATAACAACGCAAGTGAAGTGCAAGTGAATATTTGGTGTTTTATTTATTGGTATAGGTGTGAACTTGCTTGAACATTATTATAATACTAAAATAAAATGGAAATGTATGTATGTATAAACATACATATAACATATGTATATGTATGTACATCTGAAAAAATTAAAATTTTGGCAATCATTTTACTAATTTTTTTAAGACTTGCACAAAGTTTTTAATTTATGCTAAAATGGCATTTTTTAGAGAGTAAACTGTATTTTAATTCAAAAATAATAAAAATCAAATAAGAGAAAAAATGTGTGCAAAAGCAATAATCTATTAATTTTAATTAATTATGTTCATTAAATTTGAACGTTTTCATAAATTGCCGTTATGGTTCGATTTCCATTTACAATACCGCCCTATAGGACGGAACAGTATGTATGGCATATTGAAAATCTTAGCTTTAATATTAAAAAAGCTTAATAACAAAAACTATTTTTCTTCATCCTTAAGGCAACTATCACAGCCTGGCCGTGGACATTTCATCCGTGGAGGACTATCTTCAAAATGCAAACGAACATGTTTCTTATACGCCGCTTTGCCCTTATTTCTTTTGCGCACACATGGCAAATGTTCGTTGCACGACTATGCCGCATATTAATGTGAATTTTCAACAAGTCATTGCTAGCGAATCGACTATTTGGACATTGATCACATACAAATGAGCGCTCGGTCCTAGATATATGAGAGGGACGATGTAAATCGAGAGATTTCTTGCGAGAAAACTTTCTAGGACATTGATCACATTTAAAAAATTAATTCTTATGGTGCATGCCAGCAATCCTATGAGACCTTAGAGTATACCGATCAGAAAATACATTTTGGCAATCCTAATTGATTTTGATAAAAATTGTATTTCCATATATTAGCCAAACTCGGAAAATGTCTTCCAAGGGACTTAATATGTATATCATTTCCGAGTAAGGCTTTGAAAAAAAACGCGCAAATATCATACTTAAAAAATTCTGGGTCTTCGTGTCTATGTGCATGATCGGCAATTTCAAGTCGGTCGAATAATTTCTTATTACAACAACGCACAAACGGTTCTATATTTGAGTGGATTATCCGAAAATGTTTCTTAATCGTATCAAAATCGACGGAAATGAAAGTACACAGCTCACAAGTCATATGAATGTACTACGTTTTACTTTGGACTTGACGACTATTTCCTTTGTATAAATATTTTTTCGACGGTTTGTAGAAGCATTTAAAGACTTGGTCCATTTGCTATTAACACTTGTTGATTTCTGTCCTCTTGCAAAGCTCATTACAGATGCATCTATTAAGATTTTTGACCGAAAAAATAAAAACATTGAATTTAATGGATTTGGCTTCAATGTACATAAGTATGTAAGTACACATATATACATATGTAAAAAAGTTTGTGTAAAAAATTATTCATATTCGCAACTTTTTTAAATTATCACTTGCAGTTTAACTGTCGAAGCGAGTGGTTGTGCTTTTTCCTTGTGCGGACAATTATTTTTCGGTTCCCTTTACTTTGTTGGTACTTGTTAACCTACTAAACAAGTAAACAAGTTGTTATTAAGAGTAGATAGGACTACAATACTTTGTTTACCAAAATACGAGCACGTGCGTGTGTGTTTTGTTGTTACGAAATATTTTGCATACGGTACCTTGTTTACCAATTGTGTGCGCAGTGAACGGTCAAGTGGCGTGACCATCATAAATAGTAAACAAGTTTACTGATTTCCGTTTGCCAATGGTATTTTTGTGTAGTGGCGTGATAGTTTGTCGCGTGGGTACAGTCGCGAGTGGACTTCGCCGCCTTCCTATTGGTGTGCTGTGCTGCCGGCTGCGGCTGGTTGCGTGCGAGCTACCTTATTCTTGGTAGGTCAGCTCTGCGGACGTCTGCGTCGGCTTTGCTGTCCTGTTTTGTGCCCTGCGCGACCAAGGCGCTGCTGGTGTGGTGGACAGGTGCGGTCTGCAGCAGGCGGTTTCCACTCTAACCTACCGTAGGGGTCCCGCGCCAGTTAGCGGGCTCGATAGCTGGGTTTTCGCCTGGGGTAGTGAGTCGTCCGGGCCTACAAGAAGCGCTACCTTGTTCTTTGTGTGTGGCAAGCGCGCGGCTGTCGTGGTCGGTTGGTGCAGCGATCCGGTGGTTGGTGACTAGAGGCCGGCATGCCGCGCATGCGGAAGAAGAGGGCTATACTCGTCGACGTCGGAGACGGAGAGTGAGGGAAAGGGGGCCGTCGTTAGATCCCCCCGGTTGCGGTAATGCGCCGCATTGCCGTAATTGCACCTTCAGGGGCAAACCGGCTGGGCACCTCATGGTGTCGGCCGCTTGCCCGGTGTATGGTGCCATTGTTGCCCGTGCCGCCGCCAGACATTAATGGGGGTAATACTGCAACTGAATTGTCAGGTGGCGTATAATGTAATGTGTTAGTTTGGTGAGTGTATGTTAGAGGGGGTTGCGGCATTGCCTTGCTCCAGGAACCTTTCTCCTCCAATGGGGTGGTGAGGGGCCTGCCTGGAGGCTTCAGGATCTTTACAGACTTTGCAGTCAACGCCACGATGGTTGTGTGTGATCTCAACTACGATTATGTAGTTGTGGATATATCCGAAGGGGGTGTGTGTCTGCGTTGAGGGGGTATTCGGCAGAGTGATTGTCGCCAGCCTGTATTGCAGGTTTGGCGTGAGCCCTATCTGGGATACCTGGATATGATGCTACTACGTGTGGGTGGCAATCCGTTTATCGTGGGTATGGATGCGAATGCCTCGTCTCCGATGTGGTTCAGTAAAGTATCCAGACAACATTCGGGGAGAGATTTTGAGTGAATGGTTGGAGACCAGTGGTCTTCAAGTTATGAATGAGCCAAGTGAGTGGTATACGTTCAATGGGCCTACGGGTTCGAGTGATAGTGACGTGATGCTTATGAAAGGGGCAGCTACTAGGGTGTTTGAGTGGGAGCTAAGGGGGTTGCGGAATAAGTGACCACAATTTAATTAAAATTGTGGTTGCCTCCCATGCTCCCTCTGCCAATGGAATGAGTGAGAGTCCATTAAGGCGATGGTGTACCTCTGGTACTAACTGGAACCAATATGGACTGTGTGTGAGGGAGGCGGTGTCCTGTATGCCGCCTAGAGAGTTTGGGGAATTAAGTGTGGACGAGCAAATAGCTCGTCTGAATGAATGTGTGTGTGGAGCGTGAATGATAGTATGTTTAGAAAACCACTGTTAGGTAGTGCAAGGAGAGTGAAGTGGTGGTCGCGTGAATTGAGCTCGAAGAGAAGGTCCGTTCGCCGTTTGAGACGTATGTTTCAGCGTGCGCGGCGGGCCAACTCGGAGAGCACGCCCCAGCTCAGGTGTCAACTTAGTAGGGAAATGAGTGAGTATAATTAAATATTGGTAGATGTTAAGGAGGCTGAATGGAGGAGTTTTGTTGCGGGGAATAGTGACGACCCCTGGGGTCAGGTTTACCGCGTTGGTTACTCCATGTTATCGACGTGGGGAGAGTGTGCTCGGGCTCTGTTAGGAGCGTTCCTTCCCAGGGCAGAGGAACAGGTTCCTCATGCACAAGGGGTGCCTGTCCCTCCACTAGAAGTTAGCGAGCTATACTATGCGTCTGGCCTGGTCAGGTCTAAACGGTCGTGGGAGGGATACTTTCCCCTCGTGTGGAAGAGTGCTAGGGTCATGCCTCTCCTGAAGTCCCCCAACAGAGTGAGGAGCAATCCGAACTCTTACCGGGGCATCAATCTCTTGCCGTTTCTTGGCAAGGTGCTGGAAAGAGTACTGGTGGAAAGGCTTCAGGAGCTAATGCGGGGTAGAATGTCGGATAGGCAGTATGGTTTTAGGAAAGGACGCAGTGTAGAGGATGCTTGGATGTATACTCATGTGGTTTGTTCGAACGTCAACAAATATGTCAAGGGGACTTTTGAATATATGGGCTGGGGTCGAGTGTTGGAACGGTTGGAAGATCTGGAATGCCCGGAGATAACTCTATGGCGGAGTTATTTCTCGGGCAGGAAGGCATCCATCGTTAGTATGAATGGAAGTGTTGAGGTCGGGGTGGCTCGTGGCTGTCCGCAGGGATAAATATGTGGACAAATATATTTGGAACCTAATAATGGACTCCCTGCTGTGGCGGCTTGAGCCACTCTGTAAGTGTTGTGCGTATGCGGACGACCTTCTACTTATGGTAGAAGGTCAGTCAAGAATGGATATAGAACGAAATGACACGCAACTGCTTGCAGTTGTGCATGAATGGGGCGTGGATGTGGGGATTGACATATCGGTGGAAAAGTCGGCGGCAATGCTGCTGAAAGGCAGCTGGACGTCCACCGATTGTCCGTGTGAATGGGGTCAGTATCCAGTATGCGACGCCGAAAAATGTATGCTTGCCAGCGAGTAATGCTGCTGGCCTGTATGCAAGTGTTGTTGGCTGCGCCCCCTCTTGACCTGGTGGTAATACAGCGTGCTGTATCCTTCAGGTTGAGAAGGGGGATGCGTGTGTCTGGGCTGCAGAATGACTGGTTAGCTGACGAGGATGTGCGGGGCGGGTATCTAGAGAGCCGTCGGCTCCTGGAAGAGTGTGTGATGCGTGAGTGACCGTTGACATTTGACGGCCGGGTAACATATGAGTACATCCGGGAAGTTTCGTTCGTGGGCCAGTGTCCCGACTTTGGGTTTTCCTTAGCTTGGGCTTCCTGCTGACTGGGCATGGCCCTCTTAATGCATGAGAGGTGCCTGTCTCAGGGGGAGGGTTGCTCTTGTGGGGCCCGGAGGGAGGACTGGGCCCATGTTTTAGCGGAATGCCCGCTGTACTCAGACATTAGACCTTGGGGGTGTGGGGATTAGCTGGACAGATGGACGACTGAGTGTTGGTTGTGTGTTGCACTCCCGTCAGAATGTCGATAGGTTGGAAGTGTATGCGCGTGAAGTGGTTGGGCGGCGAAGACGTTCATTGCAGTAGGTAGGTTAGTATTTGTTGCGTTTTCGAATGGAATGGAATGGAACCGCCAATTGGTACCGGAAATGTTTTTGCATTCCGGGGCGTTGATTGACGCATTGTATTGATCCGCTGTGTTTCTAGAGCACCGTGGGGTTAGGTCGTCGTCGGCAGGGACCCACGTTAAGCACACCGGCACATATTATTACATCTATGTAAAGTACATCTATACTTATTATATAAAATCGCTTATATGAAAAAGGTTTGTAACGACTAATCTCACAAAGTTCTGAAGCAATTTTTAAATCTAAAGCATTTGCCCCAGGCTCGCAATTGGAATACAGTAGAATCTGGATATAGTGAACACCCTCTATAATGAACCCCTCGATATAGTGAACACCAAAATTTTTACATGGAGTACTCTAAATAGTGAATAATTGAAAGCCTCTGAATAGTGAACAAAATTTTGAACGCAACGGCAAGCAACAAAAGCTGCTTTTTGATTCTAGTTTTTGGTTGTTTCTTGTCGGGTGAAAACCACTTCTTAGTGAATGTGCGCTGTTTTATGTGTTTTTAAACGTTTGTGTTAATAAATTCAGTGTTATAATGCCTGCGAGGAAATTCCTTACGATAAAGAAAAAATCTGAAATTGTTGCCAAAATCGGAAAAGGCGCAGGTGTTTCATCCTTGGCAAAGATTTACGGTGTAGCCAAATCAACGATATCAGGAATAAAAAAAAAATACTCGTAAAATTATATCCCAACAGACGATTGGAGCTTCTAAACGGTAGACTCTTCGAAAAGGCGAGTATCCCCGCATGGAGAAGGTGTTATACAAGTGGTTTGTAGCTCAAAGAAAAAAAAACTGTCCAGTTACTGGAGAAATACTTCGGCAAAAGGCAATAAAGCTGCACGCTGACTTTCAGGCAGGTGAGGATAGCTTTCATGCCAGCCCCGGTTGGCTATCTGGATTCAAATCTCGCTTTGGAATCCGATTGTTGAAAGTGTGCGGTGAGAAACTATCATCAGATACCGAGGCAACTGATCCCTTTAAGCACAAGCTCAGAAATATTATTTACGAGTTGAAGCTTTGCGAGGATCAGGTATACAATGCAGACGAGACCGGTTTGTTTTGGAAAATGCTTCCTGGAAAAACGTACGTGAGCCAAACCGAAAAAACAGCTCCGGGGAGAAAAGCGGAAAAAGCCAGGATTACTTTTCTGGCGTGTACAAATGCAAATGGGCAGCATAAAGTTAAACCGTTAATAATTGGGCGGCCAAAAACCCGCGCTGTTTCAAGGCCTATGACATACCAGTAGACTACCGGAACTCTAAGAGTGCATGGATGACTGCAAACATTTTCAAAGAATGGTTTCACCATTGCTTCGTCCCTCAGGTACATGAAAAATCCACTTTTAACACCTAACAGTTTTACGGAACTTACTTCTTTGTAATTGTTATTAGGTTCAAAAGTATTTGCTACAAAAGGGATTACCAACCAAAGCTATCCTATTGCTTGATAACGCCCCTAGCCATCCGCCAGAAAATGAACTTAAAACGGCTGATGGATCCATATTCGCGATTTATATGCCTCCAAATGTAACGCCTTTGATTCAGCCTATGGATCAAAATGTTATTCGCTCAACTAAGCTGTACTACAAAAAACATATGCTTCTATTAGCTGTGGGAGAGGATGACATCACACAATTTTTAAAAACTTTAACTTTGAAAGATGCTGTATCATTTTTAACGCTTGCATGGAATCAGCTGCAGGCGGGTGTTATAGCGAAATGTTGGAAGCCCTTATCGGAATGCTTCGAAGCTACAGAACCAAATGAAAGCGAGGATGAAGAAGATGATGTTCCTTTGAGCTTACTTCGTGAAAAGATACTGCAGGAAAAAAATAAAGAAGTCCATGATATACAAGATCTGTTGCAAATTGTAGTCCCGATGGTAATTTTATTCACCCTCTTGACATTCCCCTGCTAATTTAGTTTTTATTTGTTTTAGGAAAACTTTACTGAAAATGATGTTGAAAATTGGAATAGCATCGAAAATAATGAACCAATTGATTTAGATAGAGATGGCGAGGATACGGAAGAATCTGATGACGACCAAGTCGAAGGAAATATCAGAAATCCTATCAAAAGTACCGAAGCTATCAAAATCTTCGACAAAGCAATCTCATGGGCTGAAGCCAACACGACTGACTACGCCGACTACGCGAAAAGGCGGTTCAAAAGTCAATTTGCGAAGGCAAGAAGCAGACATCTATTCTCGAATTCTTTCAATAACTATTCATATATTAATTTTTATTTTTCTGAGAATAAATTTGTTCATGAATTTGAGTAAATAAAGCAAGTTTTTCAATAAAAAATGTCAACCTTGATATAGTGACCGATCTGGATACTGTGAACAGGCGTTGCAAAAATTAGTTCACTATATCCAGATTCTACTGTACTTATATTTTTAATTTTCCAAAATTAAACCCCTTTTCTTTCGGATGAAGTTTTTGAAAACACAAAAATATTGCAAGCATAAGGTTTTTGGTTTTTCATTCGCCAAACACAGCCTACAGCTTAATTTGTGTGTGTGCGTGTGTCTTTATCGGTTCTGGTCATATACATACATATATAATACTTATATGTATAATGGCAGTAACCTATCTGCGCAATGTGTAAAAATTCAGCAATCAAAGGGATATAGTTTTAGTACAAATGTACGTTGTTCGCATGCACAGGTTTTACATGTATTATTATCTGTGAATACATGTGACAAACACATAAAAGCGAGTTTGACATATCTGCAGTTGCGGCAAAAAATAAATTTGAAGAGGGTTGTTTCACTGTGGGGGGCTTATACCCTTTTTTGACGAAGTTTACTCATACAAAACAAAGTGTGCTGATGAAGTATTAACATTTTATTTCATATCTACTGTTGCTTTAGCCTCTTCTGACAATGATGCTACTCTTCTAAAAGTGTGCTTACACGATACATAGATATGTCTGTCAAATTCACATTATTTTATTTTTAATGAAATAAATAAATGCAATTTATTTTTTGAAAACATAATTTGAAATTGACTGTTGATAATGGCTGTGTGGCAGACGGAAATAGAAATCGTTCTATTTCGTATGTACATGTATCTGCTAAATTCGGAAGCAAGTCTAATTTGTGTTTACACGATATGTTTGCTTTTACATTTGTAAAAAATGTCGTGTACACATTCAAATACACATCGTCGAACACTTTAAGTAGGGGAAGAACTGCTCACTTCGCTTTCAAACTATCGCTTAAGTTTTCACCAGACCAGACCTGTATATGTTCGATAAAAAAAAAAATAGTGCAGTCGCTGGTGTGTTCCAAAAAGCATCGCTTATAATATGCATGATTTCAACCATGGGATGAGTGTACAATGTCGCATAAATCCAATATCGATGCCGTGAATATAACAAAAAGATTTAAAATCTTCTACGGAACAAAGGCAGATATATACAAAGCATGCCTTAAAAAATCTGAAGTTTGGTTAAATATACAGAAACTAAAATTGTCTATCAATATGCGACATCAGCTTAATAGAGATGCTCATTCCAATCAATTTGCTGAATACCTACTTAAAATAGACAACGGTACCATATCCTTGACTCGCGATGGCTACACTTCATATGTTATGGGAAACTGCGTTAGAACGATTAAACAACTTCTTGATCATGTATATCCAGATATGAGTAATGTACAATTCTGCCGCAGACGAGATTAACAAAGTAATTTCGCAAATAGTCTCTGCGGAATACAAGTCTATAGACTCATTGACAGAACAAGGTGATGTTATTCACTACCCAAGGAAGTTTCTTAACTCTCTAAACTCCGGGAATACCTCCAAATAAATTAAACTTTAAAATTAATACACCAATAATACTTTTCTGAAATCTTAAGCCTCCAAATTTATGTAACGGGACACGAGAAATCACAATGATCCACCAGGATACCAATGATACCAACAAACTTACCGTTTAGCTTCAAACGAGTACAGTTCCCTTTGCTTTGCCCAGTGCTTTGCAATAATTATTAACAAGTCGCAAGGGCAAATTTTCAGTACCATTGGAATTGATCTTCGTGTTTTCTCACGGTCAGCTATACACCGCGCTGTCGCGAATTGGTGCCCCACAAAATCAAACATTACTAATTCCAGGAAATTGAAACGAAACGCGGAATGTTGTATTCAGAAAAGTTTACCATAACTTACTTTTATCTTTAAACTTTTTGTTTCTGGTTTTTTACTCTTAATCAACACAATAATTTAATTTTGGTATTTGAATTTAACATTATTACATTTAAATAATTCACTTTTATATAATAGGACAACCAAACAGTTGTATAGCATTCGCAAAAAAAAATACGTGTGTAACGCAGCGGGCATGTGCTAGTAACAATATAATATGCAATATTAATAACAATAATATTTCATATTTCTCTTTTTCGTTTTTTTAAAGCAGATATACTCGCAAAAACTATGAAATACTAGTGAATTTTCTAAATCGTGTGCATATGCGCGCAGAAATTAAATGGAAATCTTAACAGTTGGTTGTCAAAGTGTACAAAAGTTGAGAGTTCGCCATGATTTTGCTTCGTTTTGCTTTGCTTTACTTTTCTCGCCTAGTATTTAGCAGCACTTATGTATATAACATCAGGCCTTCAACTAATCTGTCATAGCGAAACTTGTCATGTTCATAGCACATAAAACAGGTAGCAGCATTAAAGAAAATGCAACCCTGGGGTATATTTTTTTATTTGTTGTTTGATTCTACATTTTGCTTGAAAAACATTTGTTTTCAACGCAAACAGTGCAATACGCAAGCTACTACAACGGATCCTCAGGAAACATTGCTCCTGGTCACAAAATTTGGAAAAGACTGCCCTGAGCAGAGGTAAGGCAGGGTGTGAAGGTGAGTTAACCAGAGCAATTCTAACCGCCGGAGCAGATCGGTCACAAAGCCGACCCGGCACTTTCTGCTCTTCTCATTCCAGGGAGAGCGAATCGAGAGAGAGGCCCACGCCATGCCCCTAGCAGGCATCACTTGGACCGCAACCGGTCAAAAATCCGGGGTAGGTCCAGGAGTGAGCTGCTTACTTCTACAGAGCAACCGGATAGCAAGAGACAACGTGAACAGCCACCACTCCCGATATGGCGTCGGGTAGTCAGGGGAGCCAGACGGGAGGGGGGCAGCCGCAGGCCACTTAGCAGTCCAGCTACTCGCGGCCCTGAGGCAGGCAACTTGGATAGATGGAAGGGGCCGGTGATGTGTGTGAAGAGAGGGATCAGCAGAGTATGCGCTTCCAAAACGAGGGCATACACTCCTCATTATGGAGGATAATTTCCAGCAGTACTGAAGATGGCGGACTGAGACTAAATTTGGGCATCGCCGATGGGTCCTACCTTGCCTTAGGCTAGGACAGCACTAATGGTGTGCCGACGACTCGCAGCAAAATCCTGGGTTTGCAGCCCTAGAATAGTGCGGTGGATGTACGCCATGAAAGTGAAACCCATGGTCACCTACGGTGCGGTGGCTTGGGGAACCAGAGTTGCCCTGTCTTCGGTTAGACAGTCTTTTAACAGGCTACAGCGCTTGGCGGGCGTGTGCATTACCAGAGGGATGCGCACGTGCCCATCAGCTGCGCTGGAGGTGATTCTGGAACTTGAGCCGCTACACGTTACTATTGACCATGTGGCTAAGCGAACCCTGTTGAACTTCTCCAAGGAAGGTTTCGGCAAGGGTAAGTTGTTGTCGTCCAAAGCAAGGGACAGACTAGAACCTCAGCTACCTCTGGTGGGCTTCCCCAAAAAAGAGATTCACAAAGAAATAAGGTTTGATAGAAAGTTCGGAGTGGAGATACACAGCAAGGCTACCTGGAGTGCATCTATTCTGGACAACCACATAAAGAGGAGCACCCTACAATGGTACACAGATGGCTCCAGAACTCCCGAAGGTATTGGGGCAGGTATCCATTGTCCCAGATCCAACATCTCAGTTGGGGCCCACCCAAGCATCTTCCAGGCGGAGGTTTTTGCCATCAGTGAATGCGCTGAGATAAACCTGAGAAGAAATTACCACAGTGAGACCATTCTCATTTCAAGTGACAGCCAGGCCACGCTCAAAGCTCCCTCCTCATATGAAATAAAATCATCATTGGTCATGGAGTGCTTTGAGAGTTTGAATGCCCTGGCGGTGAGAAACCGAATCCTACTCCTCTGGGTACCGGTCGTAGTGTATCCCTCCCATTTGTAAACCAATGGCCAAATTCGGAAATTGAAGCCTCCTACCCGTAGTCAGTGGTGTCCCGCAAGGCTCAATCCAAGCCCTCTGTTATTTCTTTTGTATATAAATGACTTACCTAACGTGCATAAATATTCGCCCCTATTACGGTGTCGTCGTCGCTTTTCAGTCGACACCACATCGTGTCGACGTCGACGTCACATCGACGCACAATTGGTATTGGCTAAACGTATTGAGACGATGTCGACAGTTTATCGATAAAGACAATGTAGAAATACCGTCTTTGTCATTTCTGCATGAGCTGTTTCATTTTGTTTACAATTTTTATGCAAAAAATTTCATTGTTCGAATTCGTCGGAATATTTTAATTGAATATTTTCTCAGAAAAATGTTCGTTGTTTTTGTTCATGCGATGATGAGAGCAAAAAATAGCTTGCTGCAAAAAGAAAAATTTAGTTTGCCAGATAACAAGTAAGTGTTACAATTAACATTCGTGGATAAGAATTTGGATTTTTTCTTGATAATTGCTAAAAAAAAATTTTTTTCAGATTTGAAGAACATTTTCGACTCAACAAAACTGCGATTATGTATGTGCTGGAAAACATCTGTTTCCAGAAGAGTTTCAAATTGTTCTGCACTTGTAATTTTCATTTCTAAATCAATACAGATTCACATGTAATAATTCAATTTAAATATTTGTTTGTTAATAAAAATTAATTTCTTAAATCGTCGTTTAGTGTCGACGACGACAACCGTAATAGGGGGGATTGTAATGTCCACATTTATGCGGATGATGTTCAATCCCTACAAGACGGTGGTAACCAAGGCGAATTAAATTCACTAATACCAACACAACTTTTCCAGCTATTACCAACACACTCGCATTTTGATATTTCGCTAGATTCCTAATGTTAGAAGAATCGGCAGTATTCCGAATATTACAGTCCAGAAATCACGTGTGCTAGAGTGCGCTAGCTGTAGACTAAGCAGCACAGCCATGTTTACGTTTCCAAAATACGATCACTTTGTTGTGAAACTTTGTTGGATTTGCGGTAAGTTGCCTTTATTTTCAGTTTTATTAATTAAAATATTAATATTTTGGTTTTTATTTCAACAGAAGCAACGCGGAAAGGATATTTTAAAGGTATATATAGAAATTTCGACACGTACATATATTTTAACTATTTTTATTCAAACTTGCTGATATTGCACACCCAAGCCAAGGAAAATTCTCCGGAGAAGATGGCTGCAGAGGCACCATTGGAAAAAGTAAGTAGAGTTAATTACTTTTAAGGCTTAGTAAAGTGCAGTGAAAATATTGAAAATATATAAAATTTGTTGAATGGAAACAAATAATGCGTTAATGTCCAAATTCATTCAAGTTCCAAATCATAGATGAAAATGTTCAACATTCGCAATCTAACTGAATTTTAACAATTTCTTTGGGTGTGCATGTTGGAAAAGATAATATATTAGGACTTCTTTTATTTAACCATCCTTATGTGTATATCATAAAAAAAATATTGAAAATTAGTCACATGTAAACACCAACTCAAAACTAATTGCCTTTTCTTTCGATTTAGACTAGAATTAAGTTCTGCTTTCACCATCCTGACAACATCTTCACCAGCTGTTCCTGCATATGAAAGGTAATAAGAACACAAATATTTATTTAGCTTAATTAATTCAAATGTTTTGTAAAAAATTCGGTAGATTACTTACTTATTTTAAATAGAAATTGTAGTTGTAAATATTAATCAGAGAGTATGTTAATGTACTAATGTTTTATCCGTTGTATTGTTATTTGAATTTATAACCATTATGTGCACAGTACGTGCCCCGCAGAAGAGGCATATTATGTATACGGCATATCACATAGTTCTAAATGAAGTACTAATTTTTCTAAAACATGTATTAATTTTAACTAGAAATGCATATCATTAGTAAGAATAGTCAATTATCTTTCTGCTCATGTTACTTTCTTTTAAAAATATTAATATTTTGTATGAAAATTTTCAACTTGT
The DNA here is from genome assembly GCA_963971545.1 of Philophylla caesio. Taxonomy (NCBI): domain Eukaryota; kingdom Metazoa; phylum Arthropoda; class Insecta; order Diptera; family Tephritidae; genus Philophylla; species Philophylla caesio. The sequence continues at coordinate 76,236,083 of OZ020606.1, forward strand.
AAAAATTGCCTTATTGCATATGCAAGTACGGCAGTTCACATACTTGTAAGTCAAGTATAAATTTTTTCAAAATGTACGATAATTTTAAAGAGAAATTAATATTATTAATAAAAAAAAGTCAATTATCTTTCTGTTCATGTTATTTTCTTTTAAAAATATTAATATTCTGTATGAAAATTTTTAACTTGAGAAAATTGCTTCATTGCATGTGCAGAGTACATGTACGGCATTTCACATACTTCTAAGACAAGCATACATTTTTTAAAAATGTACGATAATTATAAATTTTAATTAATATTATTAGAAAGAATAATCAATTATCTTTCGGTCCATTATATTTTTTTTAAATTTAATGAATAAATTAAAATGAAATTTTCGAATTTTTGGAAAATTGCCTTACTGTACATGCACAGTACATATACGGCATTTCATATACTTGTGAGTCAAGTATAAATATTTTGAAATATTTCGAAAATTAAAAAGAAAAAAATGTATGCTATTAGAAAGAATAATCAATTATCTTTCAGTTTATAATATTTTTTTTAAATTTAATAAATAGTTTTATTGAAATTTTCGAACTTTTCAAAATTGTCTTATTGCTTGTGCAGAGTACATATGTATGTATGTATACGGCATTTCACATATGTATGTAGTTGTAAGAAAGGTACAAATTTTACAAAACTGCTAAATAATTCCAAATTTTAAGCAATATTATTAGAAATAACAATCAATTATCTTTCTATTCAAGTGATTTTCTTTTAAAAATATGCAAATTTTCTACTTTTGATTTATAACTTTATTGTTTTTTATTAAATTTTTAGCAATATTTACGTCATCCTTCAACCTGCAATGGCCATATGAAGGATGACGTTCCTCGGGGCAGAAAGATATAAGTTATATATGTAAGTAGATATAGAAATAAATTATTTTTTTTATTTAAAAATAGCGTACATTTTCAAAATAATTATACTTGACTTCCAAGTAATAGACAATTTTCGCGAGTTAAAAATTTTCATACCAAGTACTAATATTTTTAAATAATAATAATAATTGACTATTATTTCTAATAATATTCATTAAAATTTGCAATTATCGAAAAAACTTAAAAAAATACACTTTTCTTACAACTAAGTATGTGATAAGCCGTGTATGTATGTATGTTATGTTGGGTATGCAATATTGCAGCTCTCAAAACTCGACGGATTTTACAAAAAAAGTTAATAAAATTAAAAGAAAATATATTAGACTAGAATATAATTCATGAATCTTTCTTATAAGAAGCTTTTATCTTTTCAATTATTGGATATTTTTGTAAAATCAATACTTTGTTAAAAGCTTTAAGAAACACCGTACATGCAAAAAGGCACACGTATCGTGCGCATACATACTTATACATACATACATACATAAGTAGTTTTCACAGAATCTTCTAGTTTTTACATAGAATGGTTCTAAATTATTAAATAATAATACAAACGAATATAAAATTGGTAAATTAATATAATCCCTAATTACAACTTTAATTTCCCATTTCAAAAAAAACATGCTAAGCTAACGATTTTTTAAACAAAACATATGAATTAATTTTAAACAAATATTAATGGACAGAAACCTAATTAAGCTGAATAAATATTTGTGTCGTTATTACCTTTAACATGCAGGGGCAGCTGGAGAAGATGTTGGCAGGTTAGTAAGCCCAGGAACTGCATTTAAGTCTAAATGGAAAGAAAGGGCAACTAGAGTCAAACATTGATCCACGTACCTACCCTACCTTTATTTTAACGAAAAAACCGCAAAAATGTCACCAACATGCACACCCAAAGAAATTGTTAAATTTCAAATAGATTGCGCATATTGGACATTTGCATCTATGATTTGGTACTTGAATGGATTTGAACACTGATGCTTTTAGGCTTCCATTTAACAAATATTTTCACTACATTCCAATAGTTGTCAAATTTATTTCACTATACTCACTTTTCCAATGTTTTCGGCTGCATCTTCTTCTGGGTGCGCAATTCCTGCAAATATGAACAATGTTAATATGTGCGAAATTTTTTTTACAAACCTTTGAAATATCACAAGCGCTCTTTCACCATTGTTAATAAATAATAAAATATCAAAATTTAATTTAAAAAACCAAAAGCAAAACAACTTAGCATTTTGTCATCTTTGCCTATTTCATAATAAATTCCACATTAACATGGCTGTGCTGCGTATTCTATTGCTTTCCCTCTCTAACCCACGTTATTTCTGGGCTGTCATATTCGGAATATCGCCGTTTCTTTTAACATTAGGAATCTAGCGAAATATCGAAATGCGAATGTGTTGGTAACAGCCGGTAAAGTAGTGTTGGTATTTGTGAAATAAATTCGCCTTGGTTACCTCCGTCTTGTGGGGTATGTATCTATCTGTCCTTCTGATCAGGGAACTTATAAGAAATGAGAAGGTGCAAAATGACTCCGGCTTTTATTGTGAATAAAATTTGCGATTCTACTCGGGGGAACATACCTCAGCTCGGAGGTACACACCACGAGCAGACTCGCAGCCACCACAAGTCGGGGGTACACACTAGAGGGCTGCATGAGCACATTCATTTCTTCTGTTAGCCGGATTACACGAATGTGAATGCGATACTCATTCAACTCAGGCACTCATGCGATCATAAATATGAGTACTTACAGAGAAAAAAGAGACCAATATGGGTACTCTCTGCTTATGATTTAAGGGATGTACAAATTTTTCTCTTCGCTACGCTCATTTATAGTCATCGATCATTCATGCATTCACGGCCTATCCGGATTTTGCACGAATGTGACGAATGTGGCGGACGTTGCGCAGGGAGACGCCACCAAAGGCACATACATACATATGCAAGACGCAGCTAGCGATGGCTGTTATTATGTGTGTACGTAACAACGCTTAGCATATGCGTTGTTTTCGCTGTTATTAAAGCGGATTAGAAAATTATTTTAACTCATGTTATTTATACAATACTATTATTATTTAAGACTTAAATAATATTGATGTGAATAAAATATTAGTGGACATTTGACTTCATTAAATTATCCAAATAATCCTCAAAGATAATTTGAATATTTAAATACTTTCTGAGTTGTTTTTGTGATATTATTACTTTTCCACAATTCAATGTACATTTGTATGTAGGTATTAATTTATTATAATGGTTTTTTTGGAATAAATTCGAAATGTCTTATGTATGAATATGATTTATAATACCATTGAAACTATAGTGCACTTCCATTTTCAAAAATCAGAACCAGAAACTTTATAATTTTTTTTTTCAAGGTATACAGAATATGATATACGATCACACACAGGAAGGGAATATATGTATGTATGCATGTATGTACATACATATGTACGTACATATATAAATACGTATATATATATGTATGCACCTCAGCGTCAAAAGCAGGTTACAGTTGTATGCAATACTTACAATGTTTTTTAACACAAATCCTTTCCGTTAATTCTTTATAAAATAATATCGTATTCTTTAACTGGAACCATATCAATTAAAGTTTCAAAACTTTTAAAGAGTGCAAACATTTTCCAAATATCAAAGTTTTCCATCCAAAATTTCTAACATTTTAATGAGAGTCTTAAGAAATTCTGTATATAAAAACATTGTGAAAATTTTTTCTAAATATGTTTTCTTTCCATTTACATTTGCGCCTACATATGAACATATTTTCATACAAATGAGCATTGGCTTTATTATAAGTGTATGCATTTATTTTATATTTACTTATTAATTTCAGTAAAATTCAATGTAGATTATGCATGTATGTATGTACGTAAATATGAAGAGACATGCAATTATTGCATTTTTTCTATTTAATTGCTTTTATAATGTAGCCGCTATCATTTGCAAAAATTGGCGCCGTCATAAAATCTTTCAGTCGAATGTGGTCTCATACACCCGGATGTGGTCTCATACATCCGAATGCGCATGACTAGTTGTACAACATATTTGGCACTCTTTGTACAACGAATGCCTCTCTTTCTGAATGCGACTGAGGGCAGTATTCTCAGATATCTGCACACTCATTCAGTCATCTCGCTTGCTGTGAGCAGAATGCGTAGAATGTTGCGCTTACGTGTGAATGTGTTAAAACGGCCAATGAGTACATTCATGCAGACGTCTAGTACACACCACAAAAACTTGCAGCCACAGCGGCTGCAAAGAATATTTCCACCATAGCTCAAGTGTACATACCAGAGAACGGCATTGAGTGCGCTCGAGTGTGCATATTCATCATCCCTAAAATTTGATACAAGCAAGCACAGCCGTCTGCTGCTGTGCGCTCATTCATGCTCACTCATAAACATAAGGCTGACATGTGCGGGATATATCATTACATTTTCGAGTGTGGTAGTTCACATGATTGGCCGTGCATGTGAAGGCGCAAACTTGCGCATGTACACACTTGAGTGCACTCGGGCATCTACTAATGGCGATTTATTTTCTACAAAAAATGTTGCACTTCATTGCCCCGCTCTTGTGTGTACGTGCGCAGAGGGCAATGTTAAGGCAACATTTTCTGTAGAAAAGAAAACGCCATAAGTATTTATCCTATTATTTACAGATAAAAGAAACGACTTAGTTAATTTTAATTAATATGTATTGTATACATTTATTTAACAAAAACATTTCATGAGATCCAACATGTAGGGTTAGTATTTAAAAAATGTTTATATAGTAGGAGTTAAATTTAAAATAAAAATAAACATTTCATAAGACTTAATTTAATTTCAAAGTTCTTAATCTGCTAGATACAAAATTAAAGTTATAGGAACAAAAATCACATTTCAAAAACTGCAGTATCTGCCATCACGTAAAAAAAAAACAATACAAAAAATATGATAGAAAACACACTTAAGGTCGCTAATCAACTACTGCTTGCAAAGAAAAATATTGTTACGGGTAACCCGAGTGGCTCGCAAACAACACTCGATTGTCGCGAGCGTTTGTCGCCGGCGAGTGTGTTACATACATGCAACTTTGTATGCTGACGCAAATTTGTCCGACGGATAATGTAGCGAGCATAAATGCATCGTCATGATCGTATTGATCTATGAGCAAACAGACAAGCGACGGTTTGTACACGAAAACAACAAAGCATGCAAAATACGGCTACATGCGCGAGTATACACACAATTTCTGCACTCGTTGCAGTTCTCTGGTACATACCATAGCGAAAATGAGAAAAATATAAATTTCACAAATGTGCAGCGGGGTACTTGCGGAGGCAGGCGGCTGCATATGATCGACGAAGACGAAAACAAAACAAGAATTAAAGTAAGCCGCAAAACGAACAGTAAACGCAGCAACGAATATGAAAAATGCGGAGAATAAAAGAAACTAATTATTTTGCCAATTTGGCACATATTTTATGAAGAATGTTCATATGAATGCTTTTATTTTTCAGCTAATATTTCAATTATTGAAACTAATATGAGAATTAATAAGTAGTATGTTAATATGTAATTAGAATTTTCATTTGCAAGTTTTTAATATTGAATTGCCGTCGGCATTTTGCATTTCGAAAATAAATTCAATATCATACATTATGTACATTGTATACGTACATACATATGGACATACATATGTATGTACTATGTATAAGATAGTCGATCAATCTAATAAATTCCTAAAATTAATTTTATGTGCAAGCTAAAAGACAATCGCATATTTATGTGAACACAAATAGTATGTCCGTTCATACATACATTTTAAAATACAAATGCACACTTGTTTACATGCCCGCAACTACCCCTTTAATCTAAATGTTGGCCTCTGCTCGGACTTCCAACAATTCTGCTGCGTGACGAAAGCAATAAACCACCACCATAAATTAGAGTTGGGTAAAAATATTTTTTGTTTCGTAGTAGGCCCGAGGAAAACAAGTAGTACTACAAAAAGGTACGTTTTTATCACTCAGAGACATATAACTTTGAGAAAATCAATAATATATAGGTGCATAACAAATATTATGTTAATATATTGGGTAATACATTTTTTAAGTAGCCTGAAAGCCAAAATGTATTATCAATTTGTTTCTACTTTTCTCAAAGTAGTAGATGACCTACTCCAACTAGAAATCGCAGTAATTATGTTGCATTTGCAGTGATGACCAACACTGTTGTTCAAGTGCGACAAAATTTGTTGACATATTTACATATATGGCTGTGTGTCAATTGGTAGAAAAAAGCAAATTTTGACAGATAGAAATTAAATTTTGACATTTTTCGTGGTGAAAATGAACGTCAGAATTTTACCTAGCTCAAGCTATTTCTCCATCTAGTCTTTAAAATGCCAAAGCTTTGTTCTACAATAATTCTTCCTCTACTATGTGCACTATTAAACCTAGCTTGCTCTTCAGTTAAAGGTTTCTTAAATGACGTGATTACAGGGACTGGTGAAAGTTGACATGGGTACCCCTTATCGCCAAATAAATAATATCCGTTTGGTGGATAGCTGCCTTTTGCATATAAAGGGCTATTTAGAAAAACACGCGTGTCATGCACAGATCCAGGAGAACCGACGAAAACGTCAGTAAATTTTGAATCACTATCTGCGACTGCTTGCACTTAAATGGAATAAAACTTCTTGTGGTTAATATATTCATCATGTTTGTTAACAGGGCACTTAATCCTTATGTGAGTGCCATCGATAGCGCCAATGAACCTGATGAATGCTTTATTTTTTTAATTCCGGCAAAACTTTAAAACATGTCTATGATAGTCGTTGACATAACCATGGTTAATCAAATGCCGCAGCTTCACAAATTCTTCTAACATTTTATGTACTATATTGCTCACTGTATACCGACTGAAACCCATAAAACCTCCCACAACCCGGTAACTGCAACCACATGCCATCCAATATAAGAAACAAATAACTTCATACTCGCACGACCATCCGTGATGTTTGTTGGGAATGGTTTGTACAATTTTTCTAATCGTGCTGGAAGAGATTCTTAAATGCAGCCGATTTTTCGTTCCATCACCGGACATAATTGCATTGATGTCCTCAGATATAACTCTCGCGTGAAGGTAAACAATTTCCTGAGAATATTCGCCCAAAATCAAATATAAAATTGTAAGTAATTCTCGTACGTGTATTACCTGGCGGCTTGCGCGTTGCCTTAAGTTTCCAATTAATATCGAATCTTCAAATTAATACATTGCTTCTGTTTCCATCAATACCGCCATCAATAAAGATAAATATTTTCTTTGTATTCTGTTAATTTTATATATAATTTAGCAATTTTAGCACAACGCAAAAAATTTGTGCTTTGGCATCTTACCACGGAGTAAAAAGTTACCGATTAACACACAGCCTATGTATGTATGTATATGTACATATATGTACATATGGGCTCATACAAATGAACACAGCGCGTATGGAGGTGATGAATATGTGCTGAGCCATTATATTGGTAAGGTCGGCTTTGCGAATTATACTGAATGCACTGGATATTTAAAACCGGTGCTAAGATAGCACACAAGTTGAGTTCAATTAAGTGTAATATACTAATTAATTAATTAATTTATTTGCTTAAGAAGTCAATGAACAAAAATTCTTACATACTAGACGTCTGCATGAATGTAGTCATTGGCCGTTTTAACACATTCACACGTAAGCGCAGCATTCTACGCATTCTGCTCACAGCAAGCGCGATGACTGAATGAGTGTGCAGATAGCTGAGAATACTGCGCTCATTCAGAAAAAGAGACATTCGTTGTACAATGAGAGCCAAATATGTATGTTGTACAACTAGTAATGCGCATTCGGATGGATGAGACCACATCCGGGTGTATGAGACAACATTCGACTGAAGGATTTTATGACGGCGCCAATTTTTGCAAATGATAGCGGCTACATTATGAAAGCAATTAAATAGAAAAAATTCAATAATTTCATGTCTCTTCATGTTTACGTACAAACATGCATAATCTACATTGAATTTTACTGAAATTAATAAGTAACTATAAAATAAATGCATACACTTATAATAAATTCAATACACATTTGTATGAAAATATGTTCATATCAAGGCATATTCAGTAGGTAGCAGCAGTAGAAAAAATTAAAAAAAAAATTTAAGCTCTGTATATTTTGTTTATGCTTTTAAAAGCTAAAATTTCAAAAATATTTTATCAACTACCTTGAATTGTACTGAAAAATGTGTGCACTCTGTACAAGTTTTGAAACTTTAATTGATATTGTTCAAGTTAATGAATGCGATATTATTTTATAAAGAATTAACGGAAAGGATTTGTGTTAAAAAACATTGTAAGTATTGCATACAACTGTAACCTGTTTTTGGCGCTGAAGTGCATACATATCTACTTATATATGTACGTATTTATATATGTACGTACATATGGCTATGCGTGGGTATAATGCATGATTCAATTATAAAAGGTTCTGTAATAAAGCAGCTTACTCATTCCCGCATGACATATCGGCTTCTTAACTCATGAAGAATGTTGCTTATTCTACAATTTCTACTTGAAATGGTAGTATATTGTAAACTTCTTCATACCAAAAAAAAAGTTGGCATCACTGACTCGTTGGTCTAATTTATTATTTTTTTATTAACTGACATTTGGTTTTGTGATTGTGTGAATTTAGGTAAGTTTTACAAAATATGTATGAATTTCATAGTAATATAACCATTCTTCATTTGAAACATATAATATACCTTATTTGCAGTGTAATTTACCACAACACATACATAGAAAGCAAACCCCTCTGTGCGATATTATTTTAATATTGGCACTTTCTGGCCGTGAAGCTGGTAAGTAAATTTGAGTTTAGTTTTTATTTGATTACATCAATGATAAATGCCTTTTTTTTTTAGAATATCTCTTCCCAGACAGCGTAGCGAGGTATACATATATAATTGCATATTCATATATTTCCACCGCCGATCGACTGGAGATTTTTTCCTACATCAGAGATGTGTGTAAACATAGGCACAACATACAAACGTAAGTAAAATGTAATATAGCAACTGCTTTTATAAAGAGGTATTTTAATAATTGAACCTTCTTATTTATAGGCTCTTCCTACGTTTGGTGTTTCCCTGCTCAACTGCAAAGCCACCATCTTCGCCTCAAACGCACACACGCACACGTAAGGTTAATTCTATAGCAACTGCAACTATAAGGAGAAATTCTAATAATTGAACCTTTTAGTTTACAGATTTCTTTAAATGAGTGTTTGGTGTATCCCTACCTATTTACCAACCTTCCCAAAGACGATACAAAATTGATTAAGATCTAGTTTTTAACGATAAATAAAAGTGGGATTTATCGTTACAGTTTCCAATATAATCATACTGTTTTATTATTGTTTTTACTTAAAAGAATTTACAGATCCGCTTTGCATTTGGGGGATAAGAATGTATAAATCCTTTGTCCGCGCTTTGTTGTGAGTTTCTTCAGTTCTATGAGGTTTAGAGACAATACTTTAAAATAAAAAGAAAAATCCTAGCCTTCGATGTATAGCAATGCCATTTATTCCGCTTTGTCAAAATCTACATGCAGGCTGTTAAATCTGCAAAAAATATATATGTATTTGAATACAATTTAGCATTACTTCAGCTCATAACCTGCATTGCAAGATGAACATTTTTAATAATATATGAATGGGAATGCCACTTTCCTTGCATGCGATGGACCGATGGAATTTGGTGCGGATGTACATATGTATGTATATAAAATCAGTTTCTCGTGCATGGTTATAAGAAGAGTGGGCGTACCGTCTTTAAATATTTGATACCGCATATCTCGAAAAATATTTACATACATATGTGCCATGAGTACTGTAATTTTGTATTTACGCACAGCCACGCTTTTCTACACGACGGTTGAGTTCTTTTTTTTATTAAATTTTTATTATTTACAATTAAAATATATTCATTTATCTCCACACTTTTATTTAATACATGCATTTATTAATTACTCAAAAACAAAATACTATTTTAATACGTATTTTACATAGTAATTTTCTACTACCTTTTGGCAAAAAGGGATAATATTCTTCCCTCTTTCTGCGTACTTCCAAAATACAACTATAGATTAAGGAGTGTCAGAATTTAGCTGTCAGTAAGTACATAACCTTTTATAATTGAATCATGGGTATAATGTATGGTAGTAAAACCCTTTTACATGTATGTACATACATATGTACATATATGCAGCCTACTTACTGAGTGCCAGGCCATTTGCTCAACTTGGTGATTATCCCTTTTGTATTTATGTACACACATACATATATACATACATACATACATACATGTGTATTGTACGTCTGCGCTTGTGAACACATATTTATGTACATATGTATGTTCCTATGTATATTATATTCTGTATACCTTTGAAACAAAAATTATAAAGTTTCTGGTTCTGATTTTTGAAAATTGAAGTGCACTATAGTTTCAATGGTATTATAAAACATATTCGAATTTATTCCAAAAAAACCATTATAATGCATTAATTTGGCGAAAATAAAGCATTTAACTAGTATTGCATATACCTACATATGTATGTACATTGAATTGTGGAAAAGTAATAATATCAAAAAAAAACAACTCAGAAAATATTTAAATATTCAAATTTAAATTTTCTTTGAGGGTTATTTGGATAATTTAATGCAGTCAAATGTCTAATACTAATATTAAATTCACATCAATATTATTAAAGTCTTAAATAATAATAATATTGTATAAAAAACATCAGTTAAAATATGTTTCAAGTTATCATAAGAATGGATTAAGCGTAGTGATGTTTAGAGTGGAAGGCCAGTTGGCGTGGGAGTCATGTGTTAACTCCTCCCCCTCTACAGTGTAATCGTCCGCGATTATTCGCTGTTATTTATATCATTTGCATTGACCTGCCTCAATATCTCTTCAATGACTAGGCCGTTATTTTGTTGAGTTTGTCTCCCCGTGATGAGTTTAATCGTTGTACGTTTACAAAATTTTGCAACAATTATGATGCATAGAAGCATTGTGATAATACATAAAATTATTTTCATGCTACTGTGGTTTGTTTCTATCTTTTGGTTTATGTTTGATATTCTTTTAATATGTTTAATATCAATTTGGTCAATGTTTTCCAATTATATTTATAAATTTATCATTATTTAGTATCAACATGCCCTCTCTTACATTGTCAATTTTTTTATAGTTTTTAGAATAACTAATGTTACAAAGTGCTGTGTTTTTCTTGAACAGATCTAATAAACAATTCGGTTTATCTTCGATTTGACAAAAATTAATGACTGTTTTATTATTACAATTTTTTAATAATTTGAAGTGTCCTCCTTTCTTTCCAACAGTTTTGTGGTCTAACTGTAGTATCTTGTCGCTTCGAATTACAGGCTCAATAAGAAATTTCTGATAAAATTCATTTACTATGGGATACAGTATATTATGAAGTATATCGTTTCGTTATTTTGCATTACTTTAAGTTTAGAATTACTTAGTATATTTGTTATGCTAATCTTATCTCTTAAGATTGAATTTATATCTATTAGTTCATTGTCTGTTAATAAAAGTGGGTTAACTACATCAATTTTAATCATCATTATTGAATAAATAATGTTTTCTAATTCTAATATGATGATTTTATTTTTATGTGAAATAAGTTCAAAAATGTTATCCTCTTTTATATTCCATTATCATTGTTTAGTTCATTTATTCTCTCCGTTATCTGATTGATTTTATTAGTGATTTCTGCATTTATTATTAACTGATCGTTATTGGATTCTATTGGTGCCTCAGTTTTTATTTTTACTTCATTGAAATCATTTCCTTTTTTATCCACTACCCAACCAGGATTGTTGTAAGCTGATTTGGAAGGTTGAATGATTCCGTCGTCTAACAGGCTTTCAATTTCCTCGTTAACAAATTTGTTAACTGCCATTGGGTATGCGTAGCTTTTGCTATAGACTGGCTCATTAGTTGTGGTATTAAGGGTTGCTATAACGTTAGTATTATACGACAATTGAATGTCCGGGTTCGCAAAAACTTCCTTAGTTTCTTCTATAATTTCGAAAATTTCTCCTTTACATATGAAGGTAGAGAATGAGCTAATTCTAGCTGATTAACTTCAGCGCAGCTCCTAAATTTAAGCGGTTCTATGCCACTGTTAAAAAGAAACACCTCTTTTTTTGTATCTATTATCCCATCTATCTGTTTCATAAACTCATAGCCTATAATGCCTTTAAACGATTCTAGTTCGGGCAATATGTAAAAGTAAGTGTACTCGTTAAACAGATTCGTTAGACATCTTTGATCTATGATCAATTTACTGTTGACCGTCTTTAACATGAATGGTCGCTCGAGTTTCTTAATCCCTTTCAAAAATGATTCGTTTTGTATGTAATTTTTCGTACTACCTGTATCTAAAAGAAATCTAAGCGGCTTGCCGTTAGCGGTTTTCTCTATGTATGGCAGTTGCGACCCTATCCTAAAAAATTACATTCGTCTGTTACAACATAGTTTATTCCTTGTTGTCTAGGCGTTACTTATTGAGAGTTTTGTGTCTGAGTTTTAGCCACATTGTTAAGAACATTTGACCTGTTCTTAACCAGCGTTGGGGTATTCTCCTCTTTGCTGAAATCGTTAGATCTATTTGTACTGGACCGAGGGTTGAATCACGAATATCTATTGGTATTGGTCCTATATCTTGAGGTGGTCCACCTCCATTGGAGTTGGATCTTGATTTGTGCTTGCATCCTGTCGTGAATTATTATATGCATTTTGATAACCTGAGGAAACAATCACCCTATTTGGCCTATAGTCATTATTATGGAAAGCATTATCGAATGCGAACCGGTTGTGATTTGAAACAAGTTCTTGCGCGAGCGCTAGTGCACTGGGTAGGTTACCTGGTTTTGATGAGAATAAAATGTCACACAATGGCTTATTTAAGCCCGATATAAACACGCGAAGTGCGTCCGCCCTATATTTTTTATTTAATGAATTTATCAATTGTGAATTACCGTCATTTGTCATCGCGACTTTATTTATTATGAGTGTAAGTTTTCTTTCTACTAACTCGTAAAATTTGTCAATACTCAAACGGCCTTACTTTAGTGTAGACAATTCCTGTTCTACCAAATAAATTAAGCGCTTGTCTTCAAATGAGAAGGCTAGTCACGATATAATTGCTTGAAAATTTAAGGTGGTATTGAACGATGCTAAAAGGGCTCCGGCGCGGCCTGTAACCTTATTTCTTATAATTGCCGTGGCTTGATAGTGTTTAGAACTACCAGCGTAAGGCTCAAACAATCTGTAGGCGGCAGAGGCTGCATGTCGCCAGGATACGTATATCGCTCGTCACCATTGAATTCGGGTAACGTTTTTACGATATCTAGAAGTTCGTCGCACGAAACCCCTTGTCGTATTGTCACCGGGGCTCGTATTTTTCTACTTGTCGTGGAATCTCTAAATGTTTAATTCTGTCATTTAATTAATTTATGTTTGTTTGGATTGTCTGCGTTACTCTGGTCGTGAACGCTTCAAACAAGTCTTTCATCTGGTTTTCATTCATCTTTGATAATAATTATAAATTGATTAATAAATAATTTTTTTTATTATTGATACTTTTATGCACTTATTTCACACTCCTAAGCACTCTTTTTATTAAAATCGATTTTTCGCTGTACTAACTCTGTGGTTTAACCACTTTTCTTTAAATATATTCACACAAGTTGCTTAGCTTATATTAATTAAATACTCTACAAATATCCCATTAGGTTCCGCATCCTTGGTGTGGTGTCCTTGAATTCAGTTGGATGCCAGTTGATAAGTCCTTTGCCTTTGTTTCCGGTTGATTTTTGCTCCGCAGATGTGAAAGGGTCCAAGACGAAGTGAAATGTGAGACTGTGCGGACGTGTTTTTTGATCGCTCTTTGTCTTTTGCTAAAATAAATTTTCTGTGACTTTTTTGCTAATTTAAGTATGGTGAAAATTACACCAATAGAGATATTGACTCTTTTATAATTAAACTTGATATAAATAATACACAAGTAACTATTATGCCTTGTGCTTGCGGTCAGAAAGTTGATCGCACTAAACCAAAAGTGCAGTGTGATAAGTGCAATGAGTTTTTTCATTTGGATTGCGTTGGTTTATTACCAGTTGACTTAGACTTTTTGTTGTCATCAGACAAGCCGTTATTGTGCAAAGTGTGTATGGCTGTGCGTCGAAGCTCTATTCGCTCTCCTTCTTCGCCCGTTGTTTGTGAGAAAACTTCATCGAACTATGCCAAGTCGGTTTCTTCGAAATCTCAATATCAAGATTGTGTAATTTCAGATGAGAGTAAAGGGCCGTACACATAAGACTTTCGCTTTGCTTTGCTTCAGAGTTTCGCTTTGACAGATGAGTTGAAGACCTGATGTTATATGAGTGCTGCTAAATACAAGGCGAGAAAAGTAAAGCAAAGCAAAACGAAGCAAAATCATGGCGAACTCTCAACTTTTGTACACTTTGACAACGAACTGTTTACATTTCCATGAGACACCTCTTTGTTAACCACCCTCATCGTTTTCCTAAAATCCCCTGGATCGGTTTTTATTTATTTTGTCGAAAGATGCTGCAAGAAGGCTTGTTACATCTCAGTCTTAATAAAGTTTATTACACTCGCGAATTTCAAACATACATTAGTAGATGTAAAACACATTTCTTATTCTTTTATTAATGAAAATACTCGGAATAAGCACATATCGCAATTCAAAACAAACAACTATCGCAGAAACTGTCAAAGCGTTCTATGTAGCAAACCTTCTACACCTCATGCTTTGTTGTTAAAGTTCGAATTGTCAAGTAAAGCGAGGAAAGTTGTATGTGTACGGCCCTTAATAGTCAAAAACAAATTACTCTGGCCTCTGTGTTTAATGAGCTTGCTGCCCTTAAAGCCGATAACAAGCGCGTCCTCTCTTTACACAGTGTTTTGCACGAAGATATGAAAAAAGCAACAGAAAAATCTCAATTACTGCACGCTGATACCAAAGATAATATGATACGAAACTCTTTGTTTCGAGAGAGCGCTGTCAAAAGGCGAATTTTTTATAACATTTTCCAAAAGAGCCACTCTGTAGAAATATTATCTGGGGATTTTTATTTCATTTTTTGGAGATTTTGCAGTTTCTTCGCCACAGTTGAGGTGTGCTAACAGAATGAATGAAAATGCAACAAAAATAAGAGTAAATAAGAGATGTTATTTAACTTAATGCCAGAAGATAATATATATAAAATCAAAACAATGAAAACAATTAAAATATCGCAGAAATTCATATTTTGCATAAACTGCTTTTATATATGCATTAAACATAAATTTAAGATATAGCGTGTTTTCTTATATACATACATATGTACATGTTTATTTACGTATTTTAAAATGGAATATATACCCAGTTCGCTTTGAAATAAAAGTTTTGGAATATATTTTTAAAATAAAATACAATATTTGTATGTAAATCAAAACCTTCATAGTTTGCCAAAACTTATATATTAAATTTAACTCTTAATTTAGAGATTTCAAAGCACATTCTATAAAAAAATAACATTTACTCGCTTTTTTTATCCAAATAAAAATTATAGCTATTTTCACGCATTTGCCTCTGGTAGCCCACCTTTTTGCGTGCCAGCTGTTCAGTAGCCCATGATTCGGCTTTGTTGCCAGCCCAAAATGTGAGATCATGGGCTCTCGCAGCAAGCGAAAGAGAGAAGTTTCGTATCATATTATCAAGGATTATATGATACGAAACTCTCTCAACCGCTATTAAAATAGGGGGACTGATCTCGTTTTTCATGCTGGCAACAAAACCGAATGAGTCCCCCTATTATCAGCTGACAAGTAAAATAGCTAGATGCCAGAGTCAAAATGTGTAAATTATCAATAAAATCAGTGCACTTTCTAACTGTGCAGAATAAGATATTGAGTGTTTGTTGTTTGCAAATAAAAGTGTTACAATCTCAAAATAAAGAGCAATGTGTAAAATTTAGAACTTTTCACAAAAATGTTGCGTTTTATTTAGAAAAAGCGTCTTTGAAATTGCTAATAAAAATATTTTTCAAAGAAAACTGCTTATATATTACTATTTTAAATACTTTTTAACTACATACTGTATATAAATACAAACATATACACATTTCGATTGGATTGATATTGATTGATTATGTTAAAATTGATATTTTTTTATTTCAGTTAAAATTGTTGGTATACTTTAAAGTTTTCAGGCAGAACTCATAAATTTATAATTTTTTTCATTAATACCCGTATTTTACTTGTTACTTCATTGTATTTGTATTATTT
Organism: Philophylla caesio; assembly: GCA_963971545.1. NCBI lineage: Eukaryota > Metazoa > Arthropoda > Insecta > Diptera > Tephritidae > Philophylla > Philophylla caesio. Next base: position 76,252,447 of record OZ020606.1, read on the forward strand.
ACTTCTGCATAACGCAATGGTCGTATTAAATTCATAAAATCTCCAAAAAATACAATGGTAATTACCACATTTGGTTTCTTTCATAGTGGCATCATTGGAAAATGTTATAAAAAATGTACACATTGAGAGCGCTCTCACGAGAACGAGAGTTTCGTATCATATAATCTTTGATATTATCTTTGCTGATACTATGTGTTTATTGCAGAAGAGACTTAATGAGAAAGATGCAGCCATAGCACTCTTAACAACTGAAATAATAAATCTTCGAGCCTACGTTGCTGATTGTTTCAAACAGCTAAACAATGCTGATGCTCCTAATACTAACAATGCTGGGCCAAAAACTCTCACTAGTGCAGTGAGACATCAACAGTCATCATATGCTGCTATCGCTGCGCCTATAACCAAAGATAATATGATACGAAACTTCTCTCTTTCGCTTGCTGCGAGAGCCCATGATCTCACATTTTGGGGTGGCAACAATGCCGAATCATGGGCTACTGAACAGCTGGCACGCAAAAAGGTGGGCTACCAGAGGCAAATGCGTGGAAATACCAATAATTTTTATTTGGATAAAAAAAGCGAGTAAATGTTATTTTTTTATAGAATGTGTCTTGAAATCTCTAAATTAAGAGTTAAATTTAATATATAAGTTTTGGCAAACTATGAAGGTTTTGATTTACATACAAATATTGAATTTTATTTTAAAAATATATTCCAAAACTTTTATTTCAAAGCGAACTGGGTATATATTCAAATACGTGAATAAACATGTACGTTTATAAAAAACACGCTACATCTACAATTTATGTTTAATGCATATAAAAAAGCAGTTTTTGCGATATATGAATTTCTGCGATATTTTAATTGTTTTCATTGTTTTGATTTTATATATATTATCTTCTGGAATTAAGGTAAATAACATCTCTTATTTTTATTGCATTTTCATTCATTCTGTTAGCAAACCTCAACTGTGGCGAAGAAACTGCAAAATCTCCAAAAAATTTAATAAAAATCCCCAGATACTATTTCTACAGAGTGGCTCTTATGGAAAATGTTATAAAAAATGCGCCTTTTGACAGCGCTCTCTCGAAACAAAGAGTTTCGTATCATATTATCTTTGCCTATAACTACAATGCCGATCTCATCTACTCGCGCCTCTGCCAGTATTGCTTCTGCAGTAACTGCGAAGCCTACTAAAGATAATATGATACGAAACTTCTCTCTTTTGCTTGCTGCGAGAGCCCATGATCTCACATTTTGGGCTGGCAACAAAGCCGAATCATGGGCTGCTGAACAGCTGAAATGTAAAATGGTGGGCTGCCAGAAAGAAATCAACCAAAAGCAACTAAAAAAATTGTTCGTTTCAAAATTTCAAAGAGGTAAGCGTTTGAGAAAAGCCTTTTTTGACGAATTAACAAATTGTATTCGATTTTTTAAAGAGAAAAGTTGGTAAGTATATTGTTTAAAGTGTATGAGTTACGTGAATCTAACAAATTTGTGTTTTTTTAATGAAATTAAGTGAAAATGCCAAAAACAAAGAATCGATGTGTGGCAGGGTGTGTGGAAGCAAGCCGATTTTTCAACTTTCCAAGTAAGGAGAAGGACAGCGCCAGGTATTACATCAATTACCTTTTGAAGAGTTAATTCTTTACATCCGTAGTGTTTAAAATTAATAATTTTTGAGTATTAATTAACTTTGTAATTAACTAATTTAACTAACTTTGTAATTAGGTGCATACAATTTATGGCATACCAGAAAATATTTCCGACATTTGTACTTTTTTCATTGAGATAATATTAATTCAAATATAACAGTTAAGTAATTAGTGTTGAGTTCTAATGTGATAATACTAATGTAATTACTAGTAAGAAATAATATTAAGTTGCTAGTTAAGAAATAAGCCTTTAAGTACTAATAATTCATAACAATCAGTTGAGGATAAACGTTTGGAATTTGGTGTAGATGAAATGGTTTAAAATATTATGTTGTTGATGTTGTTGTTGTAGCGGCAATATTATGTGTAAGGTAAAGGTGTTAAGGTTTAAAGGGCTTTTATTTGATACTCTTTAGATATTCAATATGGATTGATCGTCTCGGTGTAGGGGAAGGGAGACAAAAATATTTATATGCCTGCGAACGTCACTTCTCATTAAAGATGAGATTCGAGAAGAAGTTGTTGCCATCCGCTGTTCCAGACTCCAATTTATTAAACCAACCTACACTCAGTTGTCAGGCAGATTATGAGGTTCCTAACTCAGTAATCGAGTTAGGAACCGAAGACTTCGTTCCACAGCAGATTGAAAATGATACTAATTTAGAAATTGAATCGGGAGATCTTTTATTACTTGCGTCTGTTGCAGAAGGAGCCCAGGAGGAAATAATAGATGTAGGTAGTATTTGCATGGGCGATAGTTATTTAGATAAAGGATGTCAAACGAATATGAGTTTGACATCTTTCGCAGGTAGAGAGCAGAAAATTATGGAGCAAAATGCTAGGTTGAGGGTTAGATTAGAAGAAAAGAGCCAAGAGATTAGCTATTTACAATTTCAGTTAGCAGAAATGGCAATAAAGTTAAAAAATCTGGAAAAAGAAGTTAGCGATTTAGATGAGGGCTCTAGCGTCAATAGGAATTTAGTAAGAAATCTTCCTCCGCAGGTTAGCAGAATAGTGGAACATAGTTTGAAGAATTGTAGTCGCCAACCAAAAGGTCGTAGATACGATAGTTATTTTAAAACTTTGGCTTTAGGAGTATACTTTCTTTCGCCTTTAGCTTATAGACACCTAAAGCCTCTCCTTAGGTTTCCGGAAGAACGAACACTTGACGAGTTTGTTTCCGGATGACCTCGAGACCCAGGTTGTAATAATAGTTCTTTGAAGTGCTTAGAGTTAAGAAGTCGGGGCTTTACGCAGGACCAAAAGTTTGTGTCGATTTTGTGTGACGAAATGGCACTTAAGAGTCATTTGCAATATGTCCCAAAGTTTGATAAAATTATAGGAGTTGAGGACTACGGCGATGAAAATCGTACGTCTAGATTAGGTAATAGCGCAATGACTCTCATGGTCCAAGGCATTGGAGGGATGCCTTGGGCCCACCCATTGTCATACTTTATTACCTTGGGGGTATGGGGATTAGCTGGACAGATGGACGACTGAATGTTGGTTGTGTGTTGCACTCCCGTCAGAATGTCGATAGGTTGGAAGTGTATGCGCGTGAAGTGTTTGGGCGGCGTAGACGTTCATTGCAGTAGGTAGGTTAGTAATTGTTGCGTGATCGAATGGGGGATGAATGTAAGAATGGGGGACGTGTGAACGTAGTCCAACCCTTGGTCACCAGTCCAGAGTAGTATGGAAACTCAACTGGTAGTAGCTTCGGCTACGAAGTCTGACCGGAGACTTTAATCTGGTACCACGGGAAACAGGAGCCCCCAGAGCTTGCTCTGGCCTGTTTTTTGGGTACGGCCCCTCGGGGAGTATCGTGGTGGCTGTGGTTTACACCCAAATGCGGGTAGAGTTCGGCCTTGGCCGAGCTCGATGTGGAGTTGCATTGCAACCGGGTGCCAGACCCATAGCACGGCAGAGGTTTAAATAGGCCTCGATTCCCACCAAGGAGGACGGTGTGGCCATGCCACACCGCCAATTGGTACCGGAAATGTTTTTGCATTCCGGGGCGTTGATTGACGCATTGTATTGATCCGCTGTGTTTTTAGAACACCGTGGGGTTAAGCCGTCGGCGGCAGGGACCCACGTAAAGCACACTAGCAGATGTCATACTTTATTGTCCTTGGTTTCTGTAAAGGGGATGTTGCCAAAAAGTATATTTTTGAGGCCATCACCCAATTGCAAAATATAGGTCTCATACCTTGCCACTTCGTTTGTGATCAGGGATCTAATTTTCTTTATTTATCTAGGATTTTAGGAGTTTCAGAAGAGTGCCCATATTTTCAGGTGAATGGCAAGGACATTTTCTTTTTTTTTTATAGCCCCCATCTCCTAAGAAGTACTAGAAATTGCCTGGAAAATTCTAAAAACAAAGTCAGCTTTAAATCGCGTTCGGTTAATTGGTCTGATATTGTTTATTTCTATAACAAAGATTCTCAAAATCCCGTTCGTTATGCTCCAAAGCTTACCGACGCACATATGTTTCCTAATAATTTTCAAAAAATGAGCGTGAAGCTGGCATCCCAGGTATTGAGCGATACCGTAGCTTCGGGGATGCTGGCTTCATATAGCTCAGGGCTTTTGACGTGTCCCAGCGCTCGCTTTTTAAATACCGCGGAGTATATTATATTTTTTAATAAATTGTTCGATATTTTTAATAGTCGCAATTTTGAAGCTATTTTGCCATCAAAGAAAGTATTTTCGGCCACATTGCAACAAATTCAATTTCTATATCAGGCTGAGGAAATTTTAAAGTCACTTAGGGTTAGAGATGAGAATGGGTCTGACATCACTTCCTCTTTTAATTACATTAAGGGTTGGATCTTAAATATTAATAGTTTACGATTGTGGCGATTTTTGTCACTCTCAGGCTTCAGTGACCTACAGACGAGAAGACTTTGTCAGGACAGTTTAGAGCATTATTTCGGACAAATTAAAAGGGGGGGTGGCAGAAGTGTTAGGATAACACCTTACATGTTCTGCAATTTATTTAGGAAATCTTGGGGGTTACGATACGCCAATATTGTAGTTAACGGAAACTGCGAACCCGCCTCGTATAACGAATGCTTTTCTCCTGAACAATCTAACCAAATTCTAGCAAGCGTGTGCAATGACAATCTAGTGCGGGATTCTATTTCATTCAGCAAAGACAAGTTGACAGGTGCAATTTAGTAAGACCGCGTCAGGGATTTTTAGAATATTTAAAGCAGTTAGAAGTTATTTTCTTGAAATAATTTGATTCAACTTGTCATAGGATAGGTGTAGGGCATGATTCAATTATTAAAGGTTTGGTAACTAAGCAGCTAGCTCCCTCACTTTCTGTCAAACGGCTCCCTTAGCCTCAAAACCGTGTTGCTTCTTAAAAATAATAATAGTAGTTACCTCAAAACTTTTCAATACCAAAAACTAACAAGCAACACATTTTGTTTCTTCTGTGCGCGTAAACGGTAAGTTTAAGTCCGGATTTTAATGGCAGCATTTATTCTGATTACAAGGTTGACCCCGTCTCGTAAATATTTCATGTAAATGTGTATAAATGACCTGGCTTTTTCATTGAACGCTTTTCACGCGCATATAAAATCGATGTGACAGCGTGGAAAGTTTTGTAATTTCTAGAAAGAATGGGTTTAAATAAATTGAAAATAATCATCCAATTGCCAAAAACAAGAATTTGTAAGAACGAAATTATTGAGTAATGAAGTTTGATTTATTTTTCTTTTAATATATTTCTTTCTAAAATCTCGAATTATTGTGGTTTTCTTACAACTCCATTAACTTCATAAAGTCACTTACTATTTATCGGAATAAAATTTTTGGTCCTTTCACCGTCCAGTGGTTCATCACAATATTAAGATTAACCCTGATACCAATGGTATATAAATAAAAGAATAAACTATATAAATAACTTATATTTTCCTTATAACATAAAATCGTTTAGTTCTTTGGACGAATATATTGAAAATTTATTGGCTAGGTAAAAATTAAAAAAAAAATATCTACCAAGAAGTGCATAATTATTTAAATTTTGTAAGCGTAGCTGTTGTATTTCTTAATTTAAATGAAATATCTTCGAAATTTTTAATTTAAAAAATCACTAACATTTTACTACTTATTATTTACTTGTTAAGAAAGGGTAAAAATATCTTACCCGTTTTCCATACTTCGTAAAACAACCCTTTATAAGGGAGTGTTGAAATTCGAATGTCATTATTTAACTAACCTTTTATAATTGAATCATGGGTGTAGGGCAGATTTTATTCGACAAAATAAAGGATGTCTGACCATACGTATGTTGTGATAACTGCGATAGTAACTTTGTATTGACCCTTTTTGTTAGAATTAGAATTTTCTTCTTATTAAAATTTTTCAATAGAAATCTTAGCATCCCTAATTTTCGGTCGAAAATACTATGTGTCTCCCATATGTAGGAAATATAGAGTAGGTAGAGTAGAGATGGCAAAATAGCTTCAAAATTTCACGGAAACATATGTGCGTCTGCTTTGTTTAACTTAATTTTTCAAATATGTATGTATGAATACTTTGTTTTTGGAATTTACCGAACCTCTTATTTCCTCTTCGGCTTCTGATTTAGTAAAATAATTAAGTGCTTAAGTAAATATCACTGACAACTGGGTGTGGGTTGCGTATTATTTCATTTTTTATTATTGTATTTCTTAATATTGCTTATTGTATTTCTTATTATTTATATATATGTATTTAGATATGATTTTTTTTCCCATATTAATCATTTGTATATATGTAAATATGACATCTTTGTAACTTTTGATTTGTTTCATTACTTTGTGCAATTTTTTACTGTTTAACAGTAAATTTTCAATTGTTTGTGATATTTTGTTTTGTACAACGTTTTGGTTTGCTGATGTGATTTTAATTTATTTTTATTTATGATATTGGAATATTTTTCATATTTCGTTATGTTAATTTTAATTTATAATACTTTGTGATTTGTATATATATATATATTTATATGGGTGATATAGCCCTACTGGGGAACCGAGCACCCAAAAATATCTTCGGTAACGCGCCTTTTGCATACCTCGATGGTGGTGTGGAAACTGCATAATACCCAAAACAAAAAAAAAAAAAAACTCCCAAACCTCATTTCTTCTCATTGCCATTATTGAAAAATGTATAAATAAAAATCATCTTAAAATCTCTAAATTAAGAGTTAAATTTAATATATATAAGTTTTTACAGAGTATAAAGGTTTTGATTTACATACAAACATTGTATTTTATATTAAAAAGATATCCCTAAAACTATTTTTTTAAAGCAAACTCGGTATAAATTGCATTTTAATATACATGGTATATGTATATGTATATTTATGTATATGAAAACGCGCTTTATCTTAAATTATTTGTTTAATGCATATATACAAGTTTTTGCAAAATATGCATTTCTGCGATATTTTATTTGATTTCATATTTATAAATGATCTTTTGGCATAAAGGTAAATAATATCTGTTATATATTCTTATTGTAATTGCATTTTCATTTATTCTGTTAGCAAACTTCAACGGTGGCGAAGAAACTGCTAAATCTCCAAAAAATGAAATAAAAATCCCCAGATACTATTTCTACAGAGTGGCTCTTTTGGAAAATGTTATAAAAAATGCGGCTTTTGACAGCGCTCTCTCGAAACAAAGAGTTTCGTATCATATTATCTTTGAAGCCTACTCCAAGTGTCACTTCTTTATCCGCTCCGTCTATTCCACCACCACCTACATCTGTCTCTAACTGTGATGCTCAGCCTATAGCTGTTGTTGGGCGTAATGAAAAGGTTGATTTAGATGTAATAGTTAAAAAGAAATGGGTGCACGTGTCTTCTTTTAAGCCCACTGTTACGGATGATAGTGTGATTGCTTACGTCTCAAAAAACTCTGGCATTGATAGTAGACATCTATCTTGTTTTAAACTTGTTAAGAAGGATACACCATTAGATCAACTACGACGTATTAATTTTAAGTTTGGGATTACTCCCAGCTTGTATGAAAAAATACTCGACCCAAATGTTTGGCCCGCAGATATTAACGTAAGGCCTTTTCGGTTTTTTCACCGAGATCACAATTTAGAGCCACTCAAATAGATACATAACTGTATTGCTAAAGATTTTGAATGTACGTTAGTTAATAATAATTTATCTGTGTATTTTGAAAACATTGCTGGTATGCGAACAAAAGCTAAAGAAGTTTTTTTAGCCACAAGCCGTTGCGAGTATGACGTTTACGTTATTGTTGAATCTTGGCTTAATCAAGACTTTTTTGACGCTGAGTATTTCAATCCAATCTTGTTCTATACATACCGTAAGGACAGGGATGGAAATAAAAAAGCGGGTGCTCCAGAGGAGGTGGAGTTCTAATCGCTATAAAAGGTGCCATTCGCTCATCAAAGGTTGATCTTACAAGTTTTGACTCTTTACTTGATCAACTTTGCGTATGTATCTATGGAACCTATGGAAAAATGTTTGTATGTGTATCCTTTATCCCCCCTGGAAGTTCGGAGTCGTTATATACCGCGCATACAAATAATATTGTTAGTTTGTGTGAAAATAATGAAGAAGGTTATTTTTGCATTTTAGGGGATTTCAACCTCAATAAAATTGTATGGTCTAATCTACAAAATAATGGATATCTTACCCCAACTAATGTAAATACCTCTTTTTAAATAAACTTTATAGAGAGTCTTTTTAGCTTTAACCTTGTTCAAATTAATTGATTTCTCTCCTTCCTGATCGGGTGCATAAGCTCCCTTGGTAAACGAAAAACCTTAAAAAGTTAAAGAATCAGAGGAATAAATTTTATAAATTATTTAAATCTACAAATAATGAATGCTTTAAAGAAAAGTATGTAGATTACATGACCCGGTTCAATGTCCTTGACAAATTTTTATATAATCGTTACATATGGCGTTTCGAAGATGAACTAAAATCGAATCCTAAGGCTTTTTGGAAATATATTCGATCTAAGAAGGGCTGCTAAAATATTCCAGCTTGTATGATCTACAATGATAAACGCTCTGAAAGTTTATCTGATTCGGCGGCCTTGTTTGCGGATTTTTTCAAATCCAACTTTGTTTCGGATACTGAGGTATCGGGTATACCTCTTCATACTGACTCCCGGGTTGTTGATTTTGGTTCATTGTTTGTAACTGAGTTGGGCTCAATACTTTCTTTCTCAAAAAATGCAGTTTCTCTATTTGTGTGCCATTGCTTTATTTCTTCAATCTGTCACTCTCGACGGGTGAGTTCATTGATCGCTGGAAACTTACTTCCATCACACCAATCTTTAAGTTAGGCAATAAAAATGATGTACGAAATTACAATTTCAAAACTAACTACTTGTTCTAAACTCTTTTATTAGATTGTACATAATAAAATAATTTTTTCTATTAATAATATAATAGACACAAATCAACATGGTTTTATTAGTGGGCGTTCCACAGTTACGAACCTAGCAGTTTTTACCCAGTATTGCATCTCGACGTTTAAGTGTGGATGGCAAGTTGATACGATTTACACAGATTTTTCAAAAGCATTTGACACCGTTTCCCATAATATCCTCTGTCGAAAACTTGAATGCTTAGGCTTCCACTCAATTTTTCTTTCCTGGTTGAAATCTTATCTCTCTAATAGAAAATCGTTTGCTCAAATTGAAAATGCCATGTCTTACACGTTTGTAGCCGCTTCAGGTGTTCCATTGCAGGACCTTGGTCCTATTTTATTTTCGCTTTTCATTAATGACATTGGAGATTGTTTTTACCATTCCAAGTTTTTATTATATGCAGATGATTTAAAGCTGTTTAGTAAAATAACTTCTTCTTCGGATATATTTCTAATACAGCAAGATCTAAACAACCTATTCGCTTGGTGCGTCAATAATAAATTATATTTTAATTTAAATAAATGCTTCCATGTCACTTATTCTAAATCTCCAAATCGTATTCCATCGTCATACACTTTATCGAATGCCACTCTTTCCACTGTTGAAGAGTTTTCTGACCTCGGGGTAGTATTTGACACTGGATTTAACATTGCCAATCACATTAGCTTTATTATTCCTAAGGCTTTTGCTAACTTAGCTTTTCTGCGACGTTATGAGAGGGATTTTAAAGACCCATACACTAGGAAAACTTTGTATAACTCCTTAGTCCGCTCCAAGCTCGAATATGCCTCTCTAATTTGGAACCCTATTTATGCATCTCACTCTAATCGAATTGAAAAAGTACAACGCAATTTCATTCGTTTCGCCTTGCAACCTCTTAACTTTGCTGATCCTTTACCTTCCTATAGTGCGCGTTGCATGCTTATAGATTTGAAGTCCTTAGCAAATAGGCGTACCATTCACTCTTTGATGTTTGTTTATGATCTTATTTATGGCTCTATTGACTGCCCGGATATTCTAGGACAGACAAGCTTCAATGTCCCTCAAAGAACTCTACGCTTTAATTATCCGTTTAATGTCAGTGCAGGAAAATTGAATTACCTTAACTTTGCTCCCATTAAACGAGCACTCACTGAACTAAATTTCATATATAGATCACTTGATCTTGATTTTGCCATGTCCAGATGCATTTTCCGCTCTAGAATTAAATCTCACTACAAATAATAAATGTTTATATAGTATGTAAAAACTATTAATAAGTACTTTTCTGTATCTAGTCTGTAAGGTTTTGTAACCATTGACTTAAATAAATGAAATGAAAAATGAAAAAAAAAAACAAAAAAAAAAAGATGTGAGTGTTTGAACTCAAGGTAGATGTGTAAACTGTTAAATTTGCAGTATTTAGAAATATTAACCCCTATATAATTCTTTACAATCTCGTTAATAATGGTTGTATCTTTAAAGGTATCATGGGCATTCAAGAGTTAAGTCAATCATACATATTTATCTTGTTTAATTTTTAAAATTTAATTTATTTTATTATTTATGTAGCAATAGTTAAAATAGGCTTATGATAGCTAAAATAAGAAACGTACACCTTTGATTCAATACTGGTAAGTAGTCTGGAAAAAACGGCCAGCAGGCATAGCTTTAAGGTCGTTTTTAAACCACAATCTATCACACAGCGCATGCGTATCCAAAGTCGTCGATCATTTTTAATTTAAATTGTTTATGGGCATTAACATGGTTAAGATAATGCTCATATTGCAATTCAATGTTTTGGTAATTTGGTTGTTGTTGCTGTTGTAAATGTTGTTGTTGCTGCTGTAAATGTCCACGTAGCCTATTAATTTCTTTTTGGCGTTGACGTTCTCGGTAGGCACGTTGATATCCAGCGTTTCTGGATCTTCTTAATGATTGCGATGTTCTCTACAATAATAATTAATATTAGTATTTGACCTGTAATTTATTTAGAAACATGAATATTACCTGCATTTCGGTTATACACCTCCAGTTTAAACGTTTAATTTATTGTTTTAAAGAACACCAATCAGCTGAGTTGTAGAAACACAAAGCGATCAGCTGTTCAAAAGTAGTACCAACGCAAAGCGTTCTTTGCACACAGTTTGTAAAAATTTGCGCCTAATTGCATGCAACTCAAAGGTACAGGGTGCTCCCGATTAAATATAATTAATTTTGCTTTTTGTGTCAATACCAAAGAACGTAGATAATACCCAAGACAGACATGGGAGCTTATCTGCATTAACAGCCTTTATTGGCATTAACTCGTGCATTATTCTCTTCACTGCATTTCCATCTGGCAAAGCTGTCAAGTGGACAGGTGTATGTTCGGACAAATCAAACAGGTTTTTTGTTCCATCAAACCAAGAATGATAGAATACAAGATTGCGCAATCCCGTTGCGGATGAAATATCTTGAGTAATAATAAACAAAGAATAGGGGGAGAATAGTGGGAAGAGAATAATGAGCAATTTGCAATTTTTCAAGGAGAAATGAATTTTTTTGGTGCTTAAGTATAAAACTATGAATAATAGAAAGAATGCATCAAACAAAAATTTATTGAGTGGTACCGCTTCTGTTTCCGCGAAATTAAAATTAAAATCTCCACCCAAGATAAGTGAATGCCACTGAAAATTGTTTCGTAATTCCCGTGCACCAGCAAACCGATTAAACTGTGTCAATCTAAATTAAGAGAACACCCTATGCTTTAAGCCGCATAGTTTATAAAAATTATGCGCCTAATTGCATGCAACACAAAGATAATTGATTTTGCTTTCTGGGTCAATATAATACTAACACATACGTCAGACGGCACACGCATTTTCACACAGAGTCGTTCTTGACCAATCAAAAACGTCTTACTTTTTTTTATATGGATTTTTTATGGTAGTATTAGCGTAAGAGATTTGCCCTACCGCGGCTATAGATGTTTACACATCAAAAATAGCATGTTACCCCCGATAGTAGGGTGTGCTTGACTCAACGATTTTCCGATTTTCTTAAGAACAATTATGCCCAAATTCAGTAACTTGGAATCATCTCAAGGAAGAGGTTACCAAACTGTTCGGACGTGTTTTTCTGTGCTCTCTAGTCGCTGTTAATTTGAGTCTATTTTTACGTTTATAATGCCGTGTACTTGCGACCAAAAAGTCGACCGTGGTTTGCCTAAAGTGTGCTGTGAAAAATGCAATGAATATTTTCATCTGGCATGTGCAAAGTTGTCGCAAACTGATGTAGATTTTTTAAATAAGTCTAATCGTGCGTTTTTTTGTGAAGTCTGTGAGAAAGCCCGCCGAAATTCTAATCGCTCGCCTCCTCATTCTCTTAAATCAACAAAATCGCCTAATATTCAATCTCCCGCAACAACAAAGTCGTTATTTGATGCTGATTACTCCGGTGCTGCTGTTGATAAACAAAGAGAGCAGTCGCAGTGTGTGAATTCAGACGTTTTGTCTGGTAAACAGGTCGTTGACCATAGCAAGAACTCTGAGCTTGAAGTGACTCTCGAAAATTTATTTCGACAAGTAGTTGAGCTTAAAGCTGAGAACAAACAAATGTTCTCTTTAATGCAGTCGCTGGCCAATAAAAAGAACACTGAACACGGAGAGACTCTCAAAGTGATGCTTAGTGAAGTGCGTGCTCTTAAAAATGAGAATAAACAAATGTTCTCTCTACTGCAGTCCCAGTCTAATGACAAGAACGTTTTGCTCAAAAAAGTTGCCGATCTCCAAGCTGAGATGCGCTCTATGATTTCCACAGTACACATCTCAAACCAAAATTATACTGATGTTACACGTCTTAATGCTGAAAATACATTACTGCATACTGCTGCTGCTGGCATTTTGGCTGACGCTGCAGAGGATGCACATGCTGTTGCTATGACAAATCTTACAAATATAACTCCTACTGCTGCTGCTGTCTCTGCTGCCGCTGTACCGGCTATCAACATACCTACATCTACTATGGTCTCTTCTTCGTTATATTCTCATGTCGCTCGCTCTAGCGCCATGCCATCTTCTAATACTGCTCTGTCTACAGATACACCTACTATGCTCTCTTCATCGTTATGCTCTGATGCTGCTGTTTCCCAAAAAGCTACTGCATAATCGCCTATTGTTTGTATGGATTCTAATGGTTGGACTACTGTGCGACAAAAGAAAGTACCCAAACGTAAAAATGTTGTCGGTGGAAACAATGGAAACTTTGATTTTGATATCGTCACCAAAAAGAAATGGGTTTGTAATGGCACAGGGTATGAATACCCTTAACTAGCCCATAAATGCAACCCTATAAAATAATCTATTACAATTGTAAGTCTACAATAAGTAACCGCAGCTAGCTTTAAGAAAAAGGTGGACAAGGAGACGAAGATAGAAGCCGACTCGGGCGGCCATTCCATTTTTCATTTTCAATTCAATTCAACTTTGGCTCGTAACCGCAACGGACGCGCAAGTCCGCAGTATCGCGAATAAAGTATTTAATTTCAAATAAAACTAAAAACTAGTTTAGCCAGTTCATTTTCATTGTTTCTTTATTAAGGTAAACACTATTGGAGTGTTTACAACGGGAGTGAGCCGCAAGTGGCCACCTGCGTCAAAGACGCATATCGAAGCAGGGACAGGTGCACGAGATGGCGGGCCGGTTGGTGCTCCGCCGGAGGAGCGTTACCTTGATGCAGCCTAAGGTAACGCCACATGGCGACCGTGACAGGACAGCTTACAAAATGGCCCCCGGGCAAACGAAGCCACGTCACACAACAACAAAAATGAAAAAATTTAAAGTTTAAATTAAAGCGAAAAAAAAAATGCAAAAAAAAAATACAAAAAAAAATTAAATTAAATTAAAAACGTTTCAGTGAACTAAAATTTAAATTACAAAAAATTTTTTTCCTATTTTCAAATTATTTAATGGTGGTGGCTACTTCAATAAACTAAAAGTAAATTACAAAAAATTTTGCAAAATATATAAAAATGAACTTAAATTAAAGTGTTTCAACGAAAAAAAAAATTATTTTTTTTCCAAATACATGTATGTACATAGATATAAATATTACAAAAAAAATTTACAAAAAAAATGTTAATTAATTAAATTTAAACAAAACGAAAACAAGTTTAAAAACCAATGTAAAAAAAAAAAAAAAAAAAAAAAAAAAAAAAAAAAAAAAAAAATCTAAAATCAAAAAAAATAATGAAATGAACTAAAATTTTTGATTTTTAATTAACAATTCAAATAACAACTGAACTAAAATTTGATGCCTTTTTAAAGTTAAGAAAAAAAAAATTAAAAACCTGAAATTTTTAATTTCAATTAATTACTAAATTCAAAAAATTATTTTGATCCAAAATTAAACGTTTGAACATTAAATACAAAAAGGAAAAAAGAAAACCAATTTTTTATGAAAACCGAAAAGGAAAAACGAAAACCACATTTTTAAATAAACAAAATCTAAAGGAAAAACGAAAACCACATTTTTCAAATAAACAAAATCTAAAGGAAAAACGTAAACCACATTTTTAAACAAAAAACCAAATCGAAAACCAAATTTTGAACAACAAAAAAAAAACCTTATGTACGTACAGTTCTGCACTTGTTAGCAGCAGCAGAATTAAGCTAGCCAAAGTCATGCCACATAACGGCCATTTTTGCCAACAACACCAATAGAGGACAACGCAGCGGTCAAGAAGCAACGAGTAGCGGTTTTTGCAGCGTTGGGTATGGCGCACAGTGTGCGGAAAATTATATAACGACACATGTACATATTTTGTATTAAAATTAAATTTTTTCACTTTCGCGTACTACTGTACAATTTGCATTATATAACGTAACTGTTAACTTTTTAAACTACTGTACTTTTGGAAAAATACTTTTATATTATATTCATACATATGTATATGCCAATACCTTTTCACTTTTGCGTACAACTGTACAATTTGGATTATATACCGTAACTTTTTAGTTTTTCAACTACTGTACTTTTTACTATATACGTTTACATTATATACTACATACATACAGGTATTCTTACCGTTTTTGTATTTTTGCTTACTGTACTTTTCATCTAATCAAACGTTTATATTACCTACATAGCCAACCCAATACATGCTTAATTACCTATATACATTTGTGTTACTGTTTTTTCATCGGAATTTCAGCTTTGCATACAGTAGTGTGAAAACACTTAATAATATTGCTTCAAATACTAATTTTTGCAATAATTTAAAAATATTTTCTCAACAAAAACTTTTCGGTGGTGCCTTCCAGTGTTAGTCGTGAGTCAGACTTTAAAACAAATTTTTTTTTCGAAAATACAAATAATTAATTTGCAACCTTAATACAATTTTTGATCTGTGCATTGTCGTACTATGCCTACGTTGAACTTTATAACATTTTTCAAATAAATATTTCACATAAGTCGAAATTTCAAAATTATTTTTTTCATAAATTCTGCCATACAGTGTTAGTTAAACTAAAAATTTGCAATACGATACAATAGCACTTAGCAACAATTCAACGTTCAGATAAATAAATTGATTTTTATTAGATTTTTAAAGCTTCATCAAATGTCAGATACTGACACAGGTCAGCCAGATTTTTCAATCAGTGAAGACCTTTTAGGATTCGAATCATTAGCAAATATAAATTTAACTTTGAGTACTAACGATACAAAAATGGCAACTCCGGAACAGAAAAAATCTTTTATTAGCCTTTGTGCATCAATCATTAGGGAAAATTACAACGGTGATCCGCTAGCTCTTGAATCATTTATAGATAAAATTAACTTAATTGAAGATCTCTCAGAAGAAAACCTACAAAGTACATTTATAGCATTTTTAAAATCAAAGCTTGAAGGCAAGGCACGCGAGGCAATTCCAACTGATATTAGTTCCATTGTTCAGATTAAAGACGCGTTACGTAGTAGAATAAAACCGGACAACTCAAAAGTTGTAGCTGGAAAAATTGCAACTTTGACCATTGTGAACAACAATTATACAGAATTTGCCAAACGTGTCGAGGAGCTATCTGATGCACTGCGACGTTCTTTAATCACTGAAGGTATGACACAAGCTAAAGCCCAAGAAATGGCAGTTGAACAAACTGTAAATGTATGCAGGTTAAATACACGTTCTGACTTAGTTAAGTCAATTTTAGCATCGACAACCTTCAATGATTCAAAGGACGTAGTAGCAAAAATGATCGTAGAACAAAATAACCAAGCAAAAGAGAGACAAGTATTAGCGTTCCAATTAAACAATAACAGAGCAAATAATTTTCGAAGTAATTTTCAAAATTTTAATAGATATAACAATAATGGCAACAACTTTGGGTACAACAATAACGCAAACAACTTTAGGTACAGCAATAACGCAAACAACTTTAGGTACAACAATAACGCAAACAATTTTAGGTACAACAATAATAACAACAACTTTAGGTACAACAATAATGGCAACAACTATAGATACAACGACAACGGCAATAATTACAGGTCAAACAACAATGGCAACAATACTAGGTACAATAACAACAGTACTAGGGGTACCGTAAACAATTTTAACAACAATACGCAAAACAGAAACAACAATACCAACGGAACTAACAATAATAGTGGAAATTTTTCTAATGTGCGGACTTTAAACGCCCTGGCCCCTCAGGCGCGAACACTGGGGGAGCAAGAAACGGACATCTAACCGATCTGTCTAAAACAATAGGCATTTACTGTCTTAACTTAAATTATTCTGACTTTATCCAATTAAACTTTACCGGATGTAACAAATTACGTACGTTTTTAGTCGATACGCAAGCCGACATTTCTTTAATCAAAATTTCAAGTTTAAACAAACATTTTTCAATCAATACAGACGATGTTATCCGCATTACTGGTGTCACTTCTAATAGTGTTTCTACTTTAGGTAAAATAACCGCAAATTTAAATTTTTCGAACTTTTCTATAAAACATAATTTACACGTGGTGAA
The DNA here is from genome assembly GCA_963971545.1 of Philophylla caesio. Taxonomy (NCBI): domain Eukaryota; kingdom Metazoa; phylum Arthropoda; class Insecta; order Diptera; family Tephritidae; genus Philophylla; species Philophylla caesio. The sequence continues at coordinate 76,269,506 of OZ020606.1, forward strand.
TGACGATTTTAATATTCCATCCGATGGTATACTGGGTAAAGATTTTTTAAAAACAAACAAGTGTGTTATTAGCTATGCAAACAACCGCATTTCCTTCTGGGTAGGCAATGAAAAAGTCGCGATTCCGATTCTTCACGGGACAGAAAGCGATAACTGTGTTATACCTCCCAGATGCGAAGTTTTTCGACTCTTTGATTTAGGCAAGCAACCGGAGTCACTCTTCGTAGACTCACAAGAAATTGATAATGGTGTATTTACAGCTAGATGCATTGTTAATGTCAGCAACCCAATTATCAAGATTATAAATACCACAGACGATGTAAAATACGTAAAGAACTGTAACATTCGGACAGATAAACTTTCTAATTACCATATTTATTCCATCAAAAAGACGACGAAGGACGATAACCGGACAGAAGAACTTAGTAAAATTTTAAAGAAACAAATCCAAAGCAATAACGCAAGCAAATTACTCGACTTATGTCTAGAATATGCAGATATATTCGCTCTGCCTGACGACAAAATGACATTAAATAACTTTTACGAACAAAAATTAAGACTGACAGACACAAACCCCGTTTACATAAAAAATTACAGATTACCATATTCTCAGCGTGAGGAAATAAATAGCCAAGTGAATAAATTGTTAAACAATGACCTTATCGAACCAAGTTACTCAAATTACAACAGTCCTTTAATTATAGTTCCAAAAAAAAACAATGATGGGCGAAAAGCATATCGTATGTGCGTAGATTTTCGTGCAGTCAATAAAAAATTAATTGCAGACAAGTTCCCTTTGGCACGTGTTGATGACATTTTAGATAACCTTGGTCGAGCAAAGTATTTTTCGACATTAGACCTTTTCTCTGGATTTCATCAAATCCCCTTGCATACAGATTCACGCGATATTACTTCTTTTAGCACCGAACGTGGAGCATTTAGATGGAAAGTTTTGCCTTTTGGCTTGAATGTAGCACCAAATTCGTTTACACGAATGATGACAATCGCTTTTTCAGGTATTCCGGCTAATGTAGCATTTTTGTACGTAGACGATATCATCGTCATAGGCTGTAGTGAAGCACATCACATTAAAAACCTTTCAAAAGTTTTCGAAACATGTCGATCTTTTAACCTAAAACTTAATCCAAATAAGTGCAATTTTCTAAGGCCAGAAGTAACATTTTTAGGACACAAATGTTCGGCAACGGGTTTGTTGCCAGACGATTCCAAAATTAACGCAATTAAAAAATATACAAAACCGACTGACAAAGACGCAGTACGACGATTCGTTGCATTTGCAAATTATTACCGAAGGTTTATACCTAACTTTGCGTCTCTAGCCGCACCCTTGAATCGTTTAAACAGAAAAAAAGTAGAATTTATTTGGGACAGCGAGTGCGAGAAAGCTTTCGAATCACTAAAATCAGCGTTAATGTCACCTAAATTGTTACAATATCCAGACTTTTCCAAACAATTTATTATTACAGTTGATGCTTCAAAAACCGGATGTGGCGCTATTCTTAGCCAAGAACAGCAAGGTAGCGACCTGCCTATTTGTTTCGCTTCTAAAGCATTTAATAAAGCGGAACAGAAAAAACCAATTATAGAGTTGGAACTTTTAGCCATTTACTTTGCCATAAAACAATTTCGTCCATACATTTACGGAACTAACTTCCTTGTTAAATCAGATCACAGACCACTAGTTTTTCTTTTCAATATGAAGGATCCATCTTCAAAACTTGCGAGAATTCGACTCGAATTAGCCGAATATAATTTCATTATAGAGTACATTAAAGGTAAATCAAACGTCAGTGCCGACGCACTTTCACGCATTTCCATTGACGAGATTAGGGAATCAACGAAACACGTTCTTGCAGTTAAAACCAGAACGATGACTAAAAAACTTAACGAAACAGAAATACAAAACAGCGACATAGACAATTTAACGCAGACTTTAAACGTTTATGACAAATTTGCATTTAATTTTTCAAAAAAAATACCGCGTATTAGATCAACAATAAATCACGATAAAAATAACAAAATTTCAAATTTACAAATATGTGCACATTTAAAACACAAAAAAATCGATTTGCTTAATGTCGAGGTTGTTAACGAAATAACGAATTTAGATGACTTACTTTCGAGGCTCGAAAACGAAGCCGGCAATCGCAACATTAAACATTTTGAATGGCCAAAAAACGATATATTTTTCAAATATTTTTCTATATCAGAATTAAAAAACAGCGGAAACAAAATTTTAAAGAAATTACAAATTATACTAACAGATCCAGTAGAGACTGTAGACAACGACGATCAGAAACAAAAACTAATGACAATTTACCATACTGACCCGCTTGCAGGAGGACATTGCGGAAACAAAAAACTTTATGCCAAAATACGTACAAAATACTATTGGAAAAACATGACTCGTGACATTGCTAAATTTGTAAAAAGATGCGAAAAATGTTTATTAAACAAAGTTAAGCCTAAAACTAAAGAAAATCTTGTTCTTACACCAACACCTTGCAAACCATTCGACATTGTAGTTATTGACACAATAGGACCCTTACCTGAGTCGAATAATGGTAATAAGTTCGCACTTACCATTATATGCGACTTAACTAAATATTTAGTAACAATTGCTATTCCAGACAAAAGTGCTAAAACAATTGCATCTGCCATTTTTGAGAGTTTCGTGTTAACATATGGTACCATGAATTCTATTAAATCCGATTTAGGTACAGAATTCAAAAACGATATTTTTCAAGAATTAACGAAAATTTTAAAAATCGAACATAATTTTTCAACCGCATACCATCATGAAACCGTTGGTACAATTGAACGGAACCATAGGGTATTTAACGAATATTTGCGTGCGTACTTAGAAGAATCATATTCCGATTGGGACGTATATCTAAAATATTTTACATTTCTGCATAACACAACAACAAACACAGTTTTTGATTACAAATTTACTCCATTCGAATTAGTATTTGGAAGAAAAGTCATTTTGCCAAATGAATTACAAAAAGAAAAAATCGATCCAATATATAACGTTGAAAATTATGCAAAGGAAGTAAAATATAGAATGCAAAAATCACACATACTCGCAAAAGAACTTATTAACAAACATAAAACGCGAAATAAAAATCTATATGATAAAACCGCGCGTCCTTTATCAGTTAACATAAATGATTTGGTTTTAATTCAAAAAGAACCGCGAGATAAACATGCAAACATATACCAAGGCCCGTACGTTATAACAAAAATTGACGGTGTAAACGTAACAATTTTTGATAAAGAGAAAAAGAAAGAAAAGACAGTACACAAAAATCGTATACACAAAATGAATTGAAAAAATTTTATAGATATGGCTAATGCTATACTTTACTATTAATATATATGTTAAAACAAACAAAATTAAACCACACCTGTACAAAACAAAGAGAAAATTCAAAATTTTTTATAAGTCTTATATAAAAATTGGCTACAAAAACTTTAATTATATTGAAATCAAAATACAATGAAAATTAAAATATGTATGAAAAAAAATATATTCAAAATATAAATTTAAATTTACACTTACCCTAAGAATGGTAATGTAAAACTGAACTTCATCTTTTAAATGTAAGCCTATATTATTCCAAAATACACTTAATCATACAATATAAACATCTACATACATTTATATACATATAATATTATGGCTATTAAAATTAGAATAATTAACTAATTTTAAAATATCTTTTAAAAACTTAACCCAGAAGACTAAAATTATTGTTAATTTTAAGTTTATTATTTTCTATTAATTACATATGTGCAGAAGGATATAGCAAGACTGATCACCTTGCTACATCCTTCTTTTCCATAGGAGGGTGATGTAATGGCACAGGGTATGAATACCCTTAACTAGCCCATAAATGCAACCCTATAAAATAATCTATTACAATTGTAAGTCTACAATAAGTAACCGCAGCTAGCTTTAAGAAAAAGGTGGACAAGGAGACGAAGATAGAAGCCGACTCGGGCGGCCATTCCATTTTTCATTTTCAATTCAATTCAACTTTGGCTCGTAACCGCAACGGACGCGCAAGTCCGCAGTATCGCGAATAAAGTATTTAATTTCAAATAAAACTAAAAACTAGTTTAGCCAGTTCATTTTCATTGTTTCTTTATTAAGGTAAACACTATTGGAGTGTTTACAACGGGAGTGAGCCGCAAGTGGCCACCTGCGTCAAAGACGCATATCGAAGCAGGGACAGGTGCACGAGATGGCGGGCCGGTTGGTGCTCCGCCGGAGGAGCGTTACCTTGATGCAGCCTAAGGTAACGCCACAGGTTCATGTTCATCTTTTAAGCCTACAGTAACTACAGATAGTATTATTGCCTTTGTTTCCAAATATTCGGGCATTGAAAGTAAACATTTTGCTTGCTTCAAACTAATAAAAAAAGATACATCTCTGGATAATATCCGTAATGTGAATTTAAAACTTGGCGTTTATTTTATTTATTTATTTATTTTGTTATTATTAATTCAATCCTAAAACAACAAGGGTAAACCTTATAATTATTAGTGCTAGTCACAACGGATATGTATGTTTATTTATTTATTTATAAAAATAGTAGAATTAGAATATCTACATATAAACTTAAAACTACGAATATGACTGAAGGAAAATAATAAAGTATAAAAATAAAAATTGCTTATGTATTGTTATTATCTTAACTAGTACTAATATATCTCTGAAGCTCGCGTCTAAATGTGCTAATGTTACTTAAAGATATCAAGCTATGGGGAAGAGAATTCCAAAGACGAGTCACGTGCACCAGGAACTGCCTCTCCGACACCATTGTTCTGTATTTAACAGCGAGGAGCTTAGTATTTCTCATAGATTTCGTGGCAGTTATTCTGAGGGCAAGGTACCCAGATACTTTCGAGTAGTAGATTTTATGCAAAAGTAAGAGGGATCTATATTGAAATAGCTTATCCAGGGACATGGAATATATAGACTCAGCAAGATGAGAAACGTGGTCTCTTGTCTTTATTCCAAACGAGTGATATTGTTAAACAAAACATTAAGCTTGTTTTTGCACATATAACCAAAATTAACAAAAATTTCACAACCAAATAATAGTGAGGGCATAAGATAAGTTTTAACAATTAAGATACGAATTCGTTGAGGGGTAAAGTGTTGCGTGGTCCAAAGTGCGCGAAGCATACCATATAGCTTACCTACCACTACATTAATATGGCTATCCCAAGTTAAAGTTCTGTTGAAGATTATGCCAAGATTTTTAGCTGTCTCCACATAGTTGATATCGATGCCACCAAGCGAGATTTTTGGTAAGATCGAAGTGTCAAAAGGCTTTCTAGAGATAATAAGAGCTTGGGACTTCTTCGGATTAAGAGTCAGTGCGTTTTCGGAGGCCCATTCATTGATACGGCGTAAGTTTTCGTTAATTTTAATGACACAGTCACATATATCATTGAGCTTGCAAGATTTATAAACCTGGACATCATCTGCATACATGTGAAAGCTCATATCGGTAATAACAGTTGGTAGATCATTAATGTACAAGGAAAAGAGAAGCGGACCGAGGATGGATCCTTGCGGAACTCCACTTTTTAGTTCTAAAGCAGATGATGTCAGTGCCCCACTACAGACCACTTGAGAACTATTTTCTAAGTAGGAGGCAAGTAGTTTAATAGCAGTGTAGGACAGCCCAAAGAGTTTATCGAGTTTTGCAAGTAAGATACTGTGGTTTACGGAATCGAACGCCTTTGAGTGGTCTAATAGGGTAAGGAAAGTGACCTGTTCCTCGTCAATGGACTCGCGAATGTCTTCGATCACGTCGGTCAGCGCGGTTACACAATTATGGCCTTTTCGGAAACCGGATTGCGGCTTGTTTAAAAGGGAGTCCTTAGAAAGAAACGCACTTAACAGCTTATGCATTATTAACTCGAGTACCTTCGAAAGATATGGTAAAATTGCAATTGGTCTGAGTTCGCCATTGCTTTTAGGGATCGGTAGGATTTTGGCAGTTTTCCAACATTTTGGGAAAACGGATGTGGTGAGAATCGTATTAAAGCAATGTGTGATATGCGGGAGCAGAATCGGCAAAACTGCTTTTAGAAACACTGGGTGAATGCCATCTGTCCCAACGGCATTAGATTTAATATATAGGAAACATTCAAGGACGTCGGTCTGATCCACACACGAAAAACTAAATCTCAGATCGTTTGGTAGTGAGCACGGTAAATTAATATTATTATAAATTTTTGTTATTCGAGGTGCTAATATATTTACGAATTTTTCATTTATAGCGTCAAGATCTTCCAAATACTGCGAATTATTTGTTTTACTTTTAACCAGACCGAGAGTTCTAATTTTTTTCCAAGTTTGTTTGCTTTCTACTGCTCTGCCGAAGTGTTTATCGAAATACTTAGCTTTGGCATTTCTAACAATTTTAACCGCTTTCTTTAAAATTAAAAACTGATTGCGAAAACCACTTGTTTTATATCTCTTCCACCGGTCATACATTTTATTCCGCTTTTCTATAGCTTTTTTAATTTCCAAATTAAACCAATTGTTGTCATGATGTCGCCTAATTTTTGTTTTTATGGGAATATGCGTGTCAAGTAATTTAAGTAAATTCGTCTGTAAAAATTGCATTTGATCGTCGGTAGATGTCAACATATTTACATAGCGCCAATCAGTTTTATTTACGTCGTTATTAAGTTTAACATAGTCAATGTTTTCAAAATCTCGAAAGCTATAATATTGTAATTCGTCAGTGGTAGTGACAGAGAAGTCAAACATCAAGAAAATTAAGTCATGCCTGGAGAAAGAAGGCATGGATAGTTGGTCATATAGTAGAACTCGTTTTAGGTTGTTTGTATAAAAAATGTCAATAAGAGATTCATTGCTACTGGTGAAATGAGTTGGGGTAAGTGTATTTATTGGCAAAAGACCGAAAATGCTCATGGCGTCAGTAACGCGGCGTTCAACTAGCAAGTTGCAGTTGAAATCACCGGCAATAACAATATCTTCATATGAAAGACATAATTTCTCAATAGCATTTGAGAGCGGGCTACAGTCCACATTTTTATTTGGTCGATACACGGTACCAACTAGAATTTTACGATTACAACAAGCAATTTCAACAAACATATATTCAACACAAACGTCCACGGTTGATGTTGACTTCACAAAACATTTCAATGACTCCTTCACAAAGATCGCAACTCCCCCACCGTGTCCCTGTCTATCATGTCTAAAGAGTTTGTACCCTTTGACTGCGAAGAGTTCGTCGCACATATGTGAAGTAAACCATGTCTCCGATATGCATACTAGGTCAATGAGAGAGTTCTCAAAGTAATACTTAAACTCATCAATTTTCCTGCACAAGCTCTGGGCATTGATATGACATATTTTTAGTCCATTTCTTCTTTTGCATAGTACTCGTAACATCGCACAGTGACTAGTACTTTGACTATTCCCCTTCCTGATGATATCAGTCGAAGGTGTCATTTAAATTAAGTGTCAAACTAAATATTAATGTAAGAGCAACATGAACAAATTTAGACGTCATAACAAAAGAGATATTTACATATAATTTGAAATAGTTGAATAGGAAAGGGTTATATTTAAGAAAACTAGAATTAAGAGCAAGGTAACGAACACTCGATATTCTACATATTGCTACGAAAGAGAGCAATTTCTTCGTCAGTGCCATGTTTTATGATAAACTTTTTAATGCGGATGTTTGGCCTTCAAATGTTAATGTGCGGCCTTTCCGTTTTTTTTCAAAAGGAACAAATTACTGAACCGAACAAATAGCTTAACTAATAATAATACCACCCTACCTAATAATCTAAAAATATACTTCCAAAATATTTCGGGCCTTCGGACCAAATGCTCAGTTGTTTATACGCTAAGTTCTTCCCTAGATTTCGATATAATTATATTTGTTGAATCTTGGCTGAATGAAAACTTCTTCGACTGTGAAATTTTTGATCCAAATCTTTATGATGTTTTTCGCAAAGACCGCGATCTTGCCGAAACAGGATGTTCTAGAGGTGGCGGGGTTATTATTGCTGTACGAAAAAAATACCGGGCGGCACTGGTAACACTTGCCAATTCAGATTCCCTCATTGATCAGTTATGCGTCTGTGTGCATGGTTCTACTGGAGTCGTTTACGTGTGTGCATCGTATATTCCGCCGAATAGTGATGACTATTTATATTTTGCTCACTCTGACAATGTAGTGTCCTTAGCATCAATGATTTCCGTGGATACTCATCTCTGTGTCATCGGTGATTTTAATTTATGCCATTTAAATTGGTGCTCACTTCGAAACTCGACTGCATTTACGGCCTCTAATGTTAATTCATCAGCCGAGATTCACGTCATAGATAGTTTTTTAAGCATTGATTTACTTCAAATTAATGGCTTTCATAATAAACTTAACAGACTTTTAGACTTAGTGTTTATTTCTAATAATATTAATTATACTTTATCGGAATGTGTTACACCAATCTCACAAACCGACAAACATCATGTTCCTCTTGTTCTCGAGTTGGAGTTTTATGAATTTGCTGAGGTGTTAGATGATCCCAGCATAAAGTTCAATTATACCGCATGTGATTTTTCAGAGTTTAACGAAATCCTGTCTAGTTTGGATTGGTGTGATGCCCTCCATAGCAATAATGTTTCTTATTGTTTTCACAATTTTAAAACTAAACTATTTGAGTTGTGCTTGAAGTACGTTCCCGTCTTTAAAATGAAAGCGTATTAAGTTCCATGGCACACTAAACGGTTAAAGCATTTAAAAAATTTGAAGAACAAATTTTGTAAATTGTATTAGAAATCTAATGATCCACTGCACTATTCTATATTTCAATGCTATTTAAAGGAATTCACTTGCCTGAACAAATTCTGATATGGAAATTATATTTTGAACTTTGAAACCAACATAATTTCAAACTCTAAAGCGTTTTGGAGATTCATCAAGACAAAAAGATCTTGCTCGTCAGTCCCAGTCAATGTGTTCTTTGATGGAAAATTCGCAAATTGTGCTAAGGATTCTGCCAATCTATTCGCTGATTTTTTCTGCTCTAATTTTGAATCCGACTTGGATTTAGATACTGCTTCTCCTCCTTCTTGGAGTGACTCGTCGCTAAATTTTGGATCTTTGCGCTTGTCAATTACTGACGTCATTAATGGCATTAGTAAGCTCAAGCCCTCATCTAAAACGGACTCGGATGGCCTTTCGGCTATCTTGTTAAAACATTGTTTATGTCTTGCTGAGCCTTTAGCAATAATTTTTAATAAGTCTTTGGAGACTGGTACCTTTATAGATGACTGGAAGCTGACATCGGTTACGCCTATTTTTAAGAGTGGAAACAAAAACGACGTTCGTAATTATAGGCCGATCTCGAAGCTCTCGTCTGTCTCAAAACTTTTTGAGATAATTGTTAATGAAAAATTATATTTCGCTGTCAAAGGCCTTATTTCCACCAATCAGCATGGTTTCGTTGCGAAGCGCTCTACAGTCACTAATATGCCCATTTTCAGTGAATACTGCATTTCTGCTTTCCAAAAACAATGTCAAGTAGATACAATATATACAGATTTCTCGAAGGCGTTCGACAAAGTATCACACCGTATACTCTTGTTCAAACTTGCGGCATTGGGGTTTCATTCTACATTTTTATCGTGGATTAAGTCATATTTGTCCAATAGACGCAGTGTCGTTGCTGTTGATAGTGCCACATCCCGTCCATTTACTGCGCCTTCTGGTGTTCCGCAAGGCAGCATTCTTTGACCCCTCTTTTTTATTCTTTTTATTAACGATATTGGCTCATGCTTCTCATTTGCAGAATACCTATTGTATATGGACGATCTTAAAATTTTTGCGATTGTCAACAACTTTCAAGACTCTGAAAAGTTGCAACATGATCTAGATAAGGTTCATAACTGGTGTTGTTTAAATCGTTTGTCGTTAAACATAAATAAATGTTTCCACGCAAGGTTTGCTAAGCTAAAAACTACTTTGCATACTTCCTATACTATTGCTGGCTCTGCCCTGAAATTCGTTGATGAAATTAAAGATTTAGGCGTCATTTTTGATTCAAAGTTAAATTTCACTAGCCACGTTAATTATGTTATTACTCGGTCATATTCGATGTTAGCATTCCTACGTCGTAATTGCTCTGCGTTCACTAATCCGTATACTCTCAAAACATTGTATTGTGCGTTTGTTAGATCGAGGCTTGAGTATGCCGCTTTTATCTGGAGGCCTTGCCAAATAGGGCTTTCCAATCGTCTTGAGAGAGTTCAAAAAGTCTTTCTACGATTTGCACTTCGATCAATGAATTTTTCAGATCCTTTGCCATCTTACCGATCTCGTTGTGTGTTGATAAACTTAAAATCCCTTGAGAACAGAAGATCTATACTGTCGTCTTCATTTGTCATTGGTATCATTTCTGGGACTGTTGATTGCCCAACGCTTCTAAGTAAGATTCAGTTTAATGTCCCATACAAGAATCTCAGCAGTTTGAAACCTTACATATTGATTTCTCCAGAACCAATTATGGAGTGAATGCCCCTATTTCTAGGGCATGTTCTGATTTAAATTCATTCTTCAGTTCTTTTGATGCTGATTTCACGTTGCCGTATGCCATATTATTAAACCATCTTAGATCATTTTTCTCTTAAAATTACTATTGTATGCCAATTATTTTTACCTATACTCTATTATAATTTGCAATTTAAAGGCGTAATATACATATTTACATGTATCAGTTAGTGCGTTACTTACTATAGAATTTTTCTGTACTTCTAGTCTGTACGATTTTTTGTAATCATAGACCTAATAAAGAATGAAATTGGGTCTCAATCTCACAAAGTTCAAATTGATATGGCTTTAGTTGCAGCGGAATGTATTAAGGTTCTTACAAACAAAAGGAAAAAAGTTCAGCAAGTAATGGTAGCATCATTCAATGAGAACTTTCAAAACTTTCACTCAAGAAGAAATCATTGCCCAGAAGTAGGGGAATACATAAATATGTATGTATGTGTTGACCAAGGCGCATAAAACAGATAGCAGCATATAATCATAATTTTATTTATTTTTATTTCTTTATAATAATTTGAACTGTCAAATTTTTTAAACTTTAGCTAATAAAAGCCAGCCATTAAATATGCCTTGTGTCGTAGTCATAAAAATAAAAAATTAATTACAATTCAATTGTTCGCCAAGTATTTTCCATCGAGTTATTAAATCTTACCTTCTGAATTTATGAAAACACATACATACACAATTTGAAACTTTATATACATATTTCCTGCTGAACAAAAAATACGGACACTTACTGATGCAATTTTCAATCTCTATTACCAATTGTTTGCATAACGAAATGATTTCCGGGCTGTTTTGAAATTCCGCGCGCTCCCGTGGTGAGTTGTGGAAAAGACATATTGTTGCTTATCAATTGTTGCGAATTTCCCTGCTTTGCTTTACGCTGGATTTCCCACTCGACTGGATGCATTTTCTTTTTGTGTGAATGCATATTTGCATTTGAATTGAAAGTACGGGTGCAAAACGGACAATTATAGAGACTTTCGCCTGTGTGTTGCGCCATGTGCTCCTATGAAGAATACACATATTTATCATTTAAATATTACAGCGTCTACATAAAACTATGTATTTATATGCATGTACAGCGCCGGTAAGAACAAGACCATTCAAAATCAAAACAAATATGTACATATGTACTTGTTTTTGTAATTTTTGTAACAAGAACATTCAAAATCAAAACAAATATGTACATATGTACTTGTATTTGTAATTTTTTTCTTACAAACATGTATGTACATACTATTAGGGAGTTCACAAGCACTGTCGTATCTCGTATTTAGTCGAATCGCTTATTAGAATAAACTAGTTTAAACTTGTTGTTATTGTTTCACATATTAAATTTTCGTTTTTCAATACAACTCTGAAAGGTATGTTTAGTGTGCTATTTGTGTGTGTAATTCGATCATCTCTTTCTGTTTGTCATCATTTCAGGTTTACTTTTGAAATGGTTTGATTGAAATATTAAATGAAGGAAAATGGTGATGTACGTATACATATTTTAAATAAACCGACCGCTCAAGTTTATTTTAAGTGATTTTTTTGCTGATTTACTGATTGAATAACTTATAAAATAGTAAACGAAATAACACAGTGCGTTCATAAGCTCCTCTGTTATTTAAATAACGTACTAAAGAAATACGACTAATAACACGCTTGTGAACTCCCTATATACATATGTATGTACATATGTAGTATGCAGTTTAATTTATAGGTCCGTTCGTGTAAAAGTCCTTCAAGCAATGAAAATTCTCAGAATTTTGGAATATTCTCTCTCAAAGAGAGATGCTTGCAAATATTAACGCGAACGCAAAAATTGCAGAAACTTGCAACTTTAACGAACAACTGATTGAATTCATGTCCGTATCTAAATATGCAAAATTAAAAACATTGCATTAGTGTTTTCCTGAAACATTGCACTAACGAAACTTAACCAAATGAACATTTACCAGCATCTTGCATGTTTAGCACTCGTTACAAGTAGCCGCCATACGAACACGATGATGAGTTTTCATTTACATGACACCCTCATAAGTTTTATCGTGTTAGCTGATACGTAACGGACGGCTACGTCGGCGACTGTTTGCACTATTATATGATACGAAACTCTCTCAACCGCTGGTAAAATAGGGGGACTCATCCGAATGAGTCCTCCTATTAGCTGCTGACAAGTAAAATAGCGAGATGCAGGGTCAAAATGTGTAAATTATCAACAAAGTCAATGCGTTTTCTAACTGTACAGAATAATAAATTGACTGTTTGTTGTTTGCAAAAAGAGTTTTGCCATCTCAAAATAAATAGTTAAATAATCTATTTCAGCGAAAGCAAAATATAAAAAAATTAAAAATGCTAATAAAAATAGTTTCCAAAGAAAACTGCTTATAAATTACTTATTTAAATACTTTTTAACAACAAACTCTATATATGTACATACAAAAATAAAAATATTTTGATTGAATTTAATATGATTGATTATGTGAAGACTGATATTATTTATTTCAGTTAAAATTGTTGGTGTATTATTAAATTTTCCAGCTGATCTCTTAAATTATTAATTTTTTACTGGAAATTATTTAATACTTGTATATTGCTAGTAATTTCATGGTATTTGTATTATTTACGTTTGTATAACTCAATGGTCGAATTAATTTCATGAAATCTCCGAAGTATGCTTTAGAAATTACCACATCTGGTTTCTTTCATAGTGGTAACTTTGGAAAACGCTATAAAAAATGCAAGATTGATAAAAAAGAAATTGCGCCTTGCGCAGGTCCGTTACTTTTTTGCTTTACGATATTGGCAATCAGCTGCTCAAAATGACGTGACATCGGCAAAGTGTTTATATCACAACAAAAAAGGAAGATGTTTACCAAATAACAACGCAATTGAAGTGCAAGTGAATATTTGCTGTTTTATTTATTTTCAACGTTTTGTTTGCGATTCACAGCTTTTAACTTTATTTAAACTTATTATTAGTATTAATTATTCAATCAAAATGAAGTGTGCGGTACTAAATTGCCAGACTGGATACAAAGTTAAGCATCCGAGTGCAGCTTTTTTTTCTTTTCCAGTGGACCCCGTATTAAGAAAAAAATGGGTAGCATTTTGCCGGCGAAGGGAAGAATATGATTTCTTATTATTTCTTCTTTGTCTTTATTTTAATAATACATACAAGCAGAATTGCAAAAACTCTGCTTTGTTTACAAATTGTATGTGAGTTTTAAATGTCGTAGTCTTTGTTTTTAAATACGTTATTGAAGGTGTGACGTACATGCGCAGATCGTAAATTATGTTTGTTAGCTGTCGGCGCAATCTCTTCTACATTAATCTTGTAAAAAATGCACATTTAGCAAACGCTCTCACGAGAACTAGAGTTTCGTATCATATAATCTTCGACAGCCGGTCCGGCGACAAATAGGAAAATTTCGCGTGTTCACTCCGTTTTAGACCGACCAGCAGCAAGTAGCAGATTTCATCCGCATACCAGCCAGCCAACGCTAAAGAAAACTTAAACAAAGTGTAAGTGATTTTATAAATAATATACATAGTTGACTTTCGTACTAAAACAAAATCTGGTCTCTTTTTATTTTAATATAAACGACTGTCCACGAGACCCTTGGAACTGCGACAGTTTCACTCAAGCAAAAGTATATACTAGTTAGTTAAAAACAATATAATTTTGATTTGTGTTGTTATTATTTTTACCGGCACTGTATATATATATGTACATAAAAATGTTCTATATACATATGTATGTATGTATATAAAGCGGACCAGATATATTTTCCTACTGCAGAAAATGCCCAACGCCACCAGCACAAAAATTGATTAAATTAATGGTAATTTTTATATTGTTTTCTTCTTTTTCTTGTCCGACAGGGTGAATTGTTGATATTTGTTGGAACGATTTTCCGTCATCCCTCGTCAAGTTTGGTTTGGAGACAAACCGGTTTCGGCGTTGTGTCATCTTCAGTGTCAAATTTCGTTCTGTACAGTTTATGTCTGTTGTTCCGTATTTATTTCATTTTTTTTGTCAATCAGGTATTGGTGCATAATCGTAAATGTAAACAAATGTTAAGTGTCCTGAATATAGGTACCTAAAGTCTTGCGGGGTTTGTATGTCATTTTTCTGTAGAAGTCATTACTGTCCAAGTTTTTTCGTCTAGCTCTCTGTCGCTTGTTTTTTGAACTGCATAAATTTTTTTTCTGAATTTATCCACGACCTCCTTTTTATATCCGTTGTTTGTTGCTATGTTGTATATTGTGTTTAGTTCCTTTCCGTATGCCTCTTGCGGTAGAGGTATTCGTTCAAGTCTGTTTGTTAGTTGTCTTATAGTGGCGTATTTGTGTTCTTGAGGATGATTTGATGTGTTATGTATTATGGTGTCTGTAGCTGTGGGTTTTCTGTAAATTTCGTAGACAAGTTTTTTGGCAATTTTATCTATCTTAATCGTCAGATCCAGGTAATTTATTGTTCCCTTCTTTTCCATTTCCATCGTAAACATAATACATCCATGTTGTTTGTTCAGGTAATAGGTTTAAGTTATTAAGCCAAATTAATCCGGCAGCACCACCACTGATAGCGCTTCCAAAAATCCACAAACCAGACACTCCAATGAGACCCATAATTAACTATAAGTCGGCTCCTGCTTATAGACTCTCCAAACATCTGAAAATGCTGTTAAATGATAACTTGGAACTTCGTATCGAGCACATTGTAGCAAACACGACGGAACTTATCCATAAACTGGCAAACGTGAAAACTACACAGCAAAGCAGGCTAGTATCATTTGATATTAAGGACTTATACCCATCGATCCCACAAACAGAAACAATAGATATGGTCCGGAAAACACTACTCGAAAAAACGAAAGACCATATAAAAACAACCCAAATCACAAACACATTACGAACTACACTGCGACAAAACTATTTTAAGTTTAATAATAAAATATACCGACAAACAAACGGACTCGGAATGGGAAATCCAACCTCGGCCATCCTCATGGAGGTATTTATGCAAGAACTGGAGGGACAGTATATGGAAGAACTGAAAGCCGAGTTAGGCGTAGTATTCTATGCAAGGTACGTGGATGACATTATCTGCGTGATCGCCAAGGACAATGAAGGGCAGATACTGGATTACCTGAACAAACAACATGGATGTATTATGTTTACGATGGAAATGGAAAAGAAGGCAACAATAAATTACCTGGATCTGACGATTAAGATAGACAAAATTGCCAAAAAACTTGTCTACGAAATTTACAGAAAACCCACTGCTACAGACACCATAATACATAACACATCAAATCATCCTCAAGAACACAAATACGCCGCTATAAGACAACTAACAAACAGACTTGAACGAATACCTTTATCGCCAGAGGCATACGGAAGGGAACTAAACACAATATACAACATAGCAACAAACAACGGACATAAAAAGGAGCTCGTGGATAAATTCAGAAAAAAAATGTATGCAGTTCAAAAAACAAGCGCAAGAGCGCTAGACGAAAAAACTTGGACAGTAATGACTTATACATAAAAATGACATACAAACCCCGCGAGACTTTAGGTACCTATATTCAGGACACTTAACATTTGTTAACATTTACGATTATGCGAATTTGTCAAACACCCCCACAATCTCGACTTAATCTTAAAAAACCGATTTGTCGTGCTTTTGCGCACTTCTTAGCCCATATCTTAGCTAATTAACAACCGAACGGTTTAAGAACGGTTTCAGAAAGAAGAAACTCAGAAAGATATATAGACGACTGTATTTTGGAACGAATTTCCGTCATCCCTTGTCAAGTTTGGTTTGGAGACAAACCGGTTTCGGCGTTGTGCCATCTTCAGTGTAATTTTTCGTTCTGAATCCTTTCTGAATGGTTTCGGAAACCACAACAACCAAAAAGAATATATATAGACGACTTAATAACGCTGAAGAAATTTACTTGTTTTTGCACAACAAACTGAAATTTTGATACCCTTTTTCTCCTTTTTTTGACTTTGGCGATATTTTCACACACTATTTTATAAAAACACAAAATGAGTTTTGATTAGATTCAAATAGTACGAGTTAATACCGAGTTCAACGAATGTTTCTTTTAAAAAATCGCCCAAAAAGTGACTGAGTTATTATTACTTTTTATAAGAACGAAATTTTTGCAAAAATTTACAACGAACTTAATTTACTAATAAATATTATTAAATGAAAATATATAGATTAAACATTACTTTTTTGACCTTTTTTTCCTTTGGTCTGGATCGTCAGTTTCGCGTTGTACTGACCAGCAATATTCTTCCATCATATTTATTTTGTTTTTTCCTTCGAAACGTTTTTCGATCGTAGCCATTTCTTGGTGGAAGTGTTCGCCAGATTATGTGGGAAGAAGTCCAAATGCGAATGCAAGAAATGAATTTTTATCGACATGTTGCAACCCATTTCACCATATGCACTTAAAAATTCGTTTACAACCGTGATGTAGTCGTCGCTTCTGTTGTTCCCAAGGAAATGATCACATAGCGCTACAAAACTCTTCCATGCACGTTTCTCAACACAGCTTAACTTGTTCATAAAGGAAACGTCGCTCATAATTTTGCGAATTGGAGGTCCAATGAAAATACCTATATACACATATTATAAAAAAAATAAAAAACAAGTAGGTATGAAAATAAATTAATAAATACCGGCTTTTATTTTAGCTTCACTTAATTTTGGGAAGACAGTTCTACGATGAAGAAAAGCTTCGCTATTAACATCCAATTTCTTTACAAATTGTTTCATGTATCCCAGCTTTAAGTGTAGTGGTGGTAAGATAACATCCTCAGATTTTACCAATGAGAGGCCATGCTTTGCGATCATAGCGATTGGATGCCCGACTATCCCATTCACAAAGGTAGCAAGGATATTTTGTATAGCCACCTTCCATGCCAAATAAAATTGTCAACACTTTTAAGTCAGCGATGACTTTCCATTTATGCGTCGATCAACCGTAAATTTTGTTCAATCATTTCATACGTTTCTTTCTTGTTAACCTCATACGCGATTGGAACTGATGGTAAGAGATTTTCATTGTGTAATAACACAGTTTTTAAACCTAAGGGTGACATTACAGACTTCATTAAGGGAACACGAATGTATTTGTTTTAGGGTACATACTTTTACACGATCCATCAATGAAAAGTCGCCATTCATCTGCATTATAATTATAATTTAAAGCCGAAAATAATTTGGGTACATTTACACAATGTACTAGATCACAGTCATTGCCATCAGTATTAAAACTTTCTGTAAGTATCAAAGTGCGGTCGCTTTTTCTACCCGATGTTATTTGAAAATATGTTTCCACTAAATTCCACTGCTTTAGTCGTGAACCGAGATTCTCGTTTCGATAAATGCAAAATAAGAATTTAAAACCAAATGCCTTTCCGTTGATTTTGATTTACAAGGAAGGAATTCTTCCCCTATTAAATATGTTTCACCAGCATCAATTGACTCACTTTTTGTAGGCAGTTCGGCAGTTCGGCATTTAAGTATTTTGGTTTTGTAACCGCAACAACATTCGCATACTTTACGTTTTTTCGCGATTTAAAATTGTGACCTGAAACGTTTGTTTTGCAAAAATAGCTATCGTCTTGTTTATGATATGCCTGATGATGCCAAGTCATAGGCACAGAAAAGGGCAAAGTTATTGATTGTTGAACTTTAATTTTTTTTATGTTGTGCAGCAATATTCACAAATAAAAAAAACTCAAAAATTAAGTGATAATTTCCTTGGGAACAGCAGAAGCAAATTTTTGCAAAAATTTCGTTCTTATAAAAAGTAAAATAACTCAGTCACTTTTTAGCCGATTTTTTAAAAGAAACATTCGTTGAACTCGGTATTAAACGTACTCTTTGAATCTAATCAAAACTCGTTTTGTGTTTTTATAAAATAGTGTGTGAAAATATCGCCAAAGTCAAACAAAAGAAGAAAAAGGGTAACAAAATTTAAGTTTTTTGTGCAAAAACAAGTAAATTTCTTCAGCTTTATTAAGACTATATGTATATCTGAGTTTCTTCTTTCTTAAACCGTTCTTAGAATGAAAATCGTTTGTTAATTAGCTAAGATATTGGCTAAGTGCGCAAAAGCACGAAAAATCGGTTTTTTAAGGTTAAGTCGAGATTTTGGGGGTGTTTGACAAATTCCAAAATTGGATTCTCGTTCTACTCGATAAGACCTACAAGGAAAATAACATCACTTCCCAGGTATTTCGACTTTATTCTTTTTTGTAGCACTGTGAAATCTATTAATTTTGATTAAATCATGTTTATTAAATTTGATCATTTTCATAAATTGCCGTTATGGTTCGATTTCCATTTACATTACCGCCCATTAGGACGGAGCAGTATGTATGGCATATTGAAAATCTTCGCTTTAATATTAAAAAAGCTTAATGACAAAAACGATGTTTGATCATACCAGATAAAAACAAAAAAAAAACATTTTCAATTTAAACATAAAATAGTTAAAAATTTATTTAATTAATGTTCACTTACCCGTAAAGAAATAGCATTCTTAAATGTTTTATGACATTCTTCACAGGTAAACACCTCGGTGGAATGTACGTGGTTCATGTGACTACGAAGTGCCTGCCGATTTTTACAAACACGCCCACAATCGTCACAGTTAAATACCAATCCCTCCTCATTGTGACGACGCAAATGTGCCCGAAGATTTTCTTCATCCTTAAGCCAACTATCACAACCTGGCCGTGTACATTTTATCCGTGGACCACTATCTTCAAAATGCAAACGAACATGTTTCTTATACGCCGCTTTGTCCCTTATTTCTTTTGCGCAGACATGGCAAATGTTCGTTGCACGACGATGCCGCATATTAATATGAATTTTCAACAAGTCATTGCTAGCGAATCGACTATTTGGACATTGATCACATATAAATGAGCGCTCGTTCCTAGGTATATGAGAGGGACGATGTAAATCGAGAGATTTCTTGCGTGAAAACTTTTTTGGACATTGATCACATTCAAAAATTAGTTCTTCTTCTGGTGCATGCGCAGCAATCCTATGAGACCTTAGAGTATACCGATCAGAAAATACCTTTTGGCAATCCTGACACCTAATCAAATTTTTAGCGTAATTAATTGATTTTAATAAAAATTGTATTTCCATATATTAGCCAAACTCGGAAAATGTCTTCCAAGGGACTTAATATGTATATCATTTTCGAGTAAGGCTTTGAAAAAAAAAACGCATAAATATCATACTTAAAAAATTCTGGGTCTTCGTGTCTATGTGCATGATCGGCAATTTCAAGTCGGTCGAATAATTTCTTATTACAACAACGAACAAACGGTTTTATATTTGAGTGTATTATCCGAAAATGTTTCTTAATCGTACCAAAATCGTCGGAAATGAAAGTACACAGCTCACAAGTCATATGAATGTACTTTTTTACAATTTCAGCATTATGGTGCGTAGTTTTCATACTACGTTTTACTTTGGACTTGACGATTATTTCCTTTGTAGAAATATTTTTTCGACGGTTTGTAGAAGCATTTAAAGACTTGGTAGATTTGCTATTAACACTTGTTGATTTCTGTCCTATTGCAAAGCTCATTACAGATGCATCTATCAAGATTTTTGACCGAAAAAATAAAAACATATTGAATTTAATGGATTTGGGTTCAATGTATGTATGTATGTACATATACATATGTATGTACGTATATATGTAAAAAAGTTTGAGTAAAAAATTATTCATATTCGCAACTTTTTTAAACTACTATTCACAATTTTAACCAATATGTTTTCTCTTTAAAAAAATTGTACTTGAAAGGGCCAGCGCAAAAATTAAACTAATGCCCGAAATCATTAAAAGGATCTAGAGATTATTGCTTTTCATAGCTTTCACGTTTTTTTCTTATGTTTTTATTTTAATTTTTTGTGACCTCATCACTAGGTCATAATTTAGAGACTAGAGGCTTTATTTTGAAACTAATGAATGACAAGTAGTCTAAAATTTTGACTTTTGTCTCTTTTAGATACTGAGACTGCTTACTGAATTGGGGCATAAATTGCCTTATTTCTACACTATCATATTTGACATAATTACGTCTCCATGCCATGTATTTAAAGGAAATTTTGTTTAAGGTAATAGTCCTCACCATAATAATGTGTTTTATAGGCAGAAATAATCACCCTTATTGTGAGTTTCATTTTCGCCCGAAATAGTTCACTTTTCACTGTTTGCTATCATAAATTTCGGGCGAAAATTTTCCTCTTTCGAACATAGTTTCCCCTTATCGGCAACACTTACTTCGGGCGGAAATAGTTGGCGGACTAGTTGAATTTGTTCACTATTTTTTGAGAGGCGAAAAATTTCACGGATTCAAAATGTAAGTAATTAAATTTTTTTTACATAAGATAGCCTATTCCAGGAAAAAACAGTAAATTAAGTTCAAAGAGCAATAATATTAAGTAGAATGCAGGAAAAGCCTGATATTGCAAGAGGATTTGTCCAAGAAAGCAAGGAAAATGTAGCTGAGTTATGTCCGAATGGAAAGGGGTAAACAATTTAAGAAATACATTTTTTTTGTGAAAAAGGATCTGACTAAAAGACGATTTTAGTATCCACCTTTAGCGAAAAATCGCAGACGCAGGCTTCCCAACTGGCGGAATAGCATATTGTAGTCATTCTGTTGGTATTGATGAGGTTAGCACAATAAATATTTATTTATTGACTTTTATGTTTCAAAGATCTGGAAAATTGATAAATTTTGTCAAATTACTATTGAACTTGAATTATTTGATAATTTTAGGGCCGGTATTACAATGCATTTTTAAGTCGAACTTAAGTCTAGTTTAAGATTTTGCGATTCACCAACCAAATCTTAAGCTCTACTTATGTTGAACTTAAGTCGCCGAATTTCTTGTCTTAAACTGATCTTATCTCAGCGAACAGCTGATCAAATAAAATTGAAAGGACCTAAATACAAATAATTGAAAAATCGAAAGAATTTTCGAAATATGGAATTTGATTGAAGTAGTGATGAAGACAGTGACTTACAGAACGGGGAAGTAATAAATATTTTTGTACAATGAAAAAGATTTTCACGACTGATTTTATTTCAAGAATGCTTGGAAATTCCTTAAATTGATAATATCGAATTAAAGCATAAGACTATCTTGTGTGTGTATCCTTTTTTATTTCCAAAGAAACATAAACTACTTTAATTTGTCTCAGGAACCATGCGTTGTGTCTGGAGAGTACGTTTTTATTAACATTTCGACATAGCTACTGGCTCACGAGCCATAACATATAAGTTTACGTCACACCCTCTAGCATTGTTGAGACAAAATTTATAAAACTTCGACAAAGAGAAAAAATAAGACAGTGTCAAAATTTTGCCCCTAGATTACCCACCAAGTCAATCTAATTCGGAGCGAATTGCTTCTTCTTTTTGCATTTAAAATTTTTTTGAATTAAATATGTAAATATAATTCTGTAATATTTGAACTTGAATATACTTCCATTGTGAAACGCAAATGTGTGCAAAACCTTAAACTGGTCTAAGCTAAGATTTGTCTTAACTAGAACTTAAGTTCAACTTAAGATTGGATTGTAAAACCGGCCCTAAATCTCGTACAGCTCATCGTTCCATATTCTGCGGCATTCGCCATCGCAAAGGTGTAATAATAATAATCCCAACGGTTTTATCCCTCCATACCCGCCCGACCGACACAAGGGGCGCATCCGTATGACGCACGGATATATAAAAATAAGGCAGAAGTTTATTAAGTGTCGAGATCTAAAACTGTTTAGCTAAATAACAAATGCTCATCAGCTGATCGAATAGTAATATATATGTATGTATGTATGTATTTATCAATTATTGAGAGCATTGAGTATAGTTTTCTTTATGTAAAAAAGTGAGTCTGAAATATCAAAAGAACCGGAGAGAGGGTTAAAATCCTGACACAAACTACGGAGAGGCTCATTTAACTCAAAATTACTTTTACATAGCTTCAGAAAAAGAGGCCGGAAATGACATGAAATTCAGGAGGGAACATTTTATTTCGGCAAGAAGAGATGGGCTATAGATCAAGCCTGTTAGTAACTTGACCAAAAATACTACGCCCAGCGACTAGCAAGTGTAGGAAGATTAGTGAGTTTTAAACGAATTATATATGGCGGCAGGTTGTACTGAGAATCCCAACGAAAATTTCTTAAAGCAAAAAGCAGAAATTGTTTTTTGGATTGACTCTATTCGGTCGGAATGAACTTGACAGCGCGGGTTCCAAACAACAGATCCATATTCCAGTATTGGCCTCACTAACGTTGCGAACAGAGCCTTCGTAATGTAAGGGTCATTGAATCATTTTGACCAACATTTTACAAATGCAAAAACACCTTTGGCTTTGTTAACTGTAGCATTTATGTGAAGATTAAAATTAAATATCGGGTCCATTGTAATTCCAAGATCAACAAAGTAAAACATTTGTTCGAGGTTATGTTTACATATGTCATACGAAGCTGGTTGAACAGCCCTGCGAAAAAAGCTTATTACTTTACATTTTTTAAGGTTTAGTGGCATAATATTTACTTCACACAAGTTAGCTATGCTATTTAAATCCGTTTGTAGTAAGGACCTTTCCTCAACAGAATGATACGATCTAAAAAGCTTTACATCATCAGCATACAATAAAATTTTTGAATAATTTATTACAGATGGTAAGTCATTTATAAAAAGTGTTATTCGTGCAACGGATTGTGGTGGTGGATGCGTTGCCTAGTCTATGAATTACTAGGACTTTGATTTGTGTAAGAAGTTGTTTAAGCAGGTCTGCTCAGGCCTTAAGAAAACTAGGGAGTGGTCCACATCGTTTTCCATGTTATTGTTTTAACGGCACCCCCTTGCGCCCTCAGCGTAGGTGCCCCGCGACCCCTCCAGCCTCCACGGCCCACAAAGCTTTCAGCAACACCAAACCCAACACTGCTTGCTGCTATCGCAATACACTACCGCACCGTCACCAACGACAAAAACACTGCTGGGACTCAACAACTGCAGCGGCAAGCACAGCCGGGGCGGGGCGGCTCCCAGATCTAGTCCCTCACCCCCCCTAACGCGACTACCCCGCCGAGACTTCTAAAGCTAAACTGCAACGGACTATCGCGCAAGACCTCGGAGGTGGTTGCCTTCATGGCTCGGCACGGACTGTTAATAGCTGCGGTCCAAGAGACGAAGCTACGCCGCAGCTGCGACGGTTTAACGTGTTTCGCAAGGATCGCGAGAGTTAACGACGTTAGCATATACATATACCTAAATACAATAATTTTTCTTTCCAAACACAAATAGCGATAAACAATATCTACCCAAAAGCAAACATGTTTTGTTCCCTCACATAAGTGACGATACAAAATAATAGCATAATATAAGGATACACGTCTATTTGTTCCCTCACATAAGTGACGATAACAATATGATAGCATAATATAAGCATACACGACTCTTTGTTCCCTCACATATGTAAAAATAGCAACATGATAACATTATTCAAAATATATAAACACTTCTCAAAACTATATAAATATTTAGTATAAATAGATTTAAGCATCCAAATGTAAATTCAATTGAGTTTTTATTATTTTCTCTACGCAGAGTCTTAACTCGAGCGAAATAATGGTGGAGGCTTAGCATTCATATTGCACAACAAAGTGCAGTATTGGAGAAGACATCGACCCAAGGGACAGTACCCTCGAATGTCAGGGGAAAGCTGTCCTGTTAGACGAAGTCGAGCTTAAAATTTTTTTATCATACACATACCGCCTGTTTCCTGAGTACGCAACAAGGTCCTCAAGTCGCTCGCTGGCAGCACCTGGGACAAAGACAAAAGTCGTCATCTTTTGTAAGCGACTAGCAAAAGAACGTCCAACTCGCTTATAATCAAGTCTCTTATATTTTGAATACACTTTACAACACTAGTCTGTCAAAATTAATGGTCGTTTGTAAAATTTTCTAACAAAACAAAACAAAATGAGTAATTCTTATAAGAAGCGATTTTACTTACGTCTGCTCTATCTTGGTTTTTTACTTATTTTAATGTTTAGCGAAATTTTTCAATTTCCCTTGGTACTTTCCAACTCATTTATATTTGTTGTTGCTTTCCACGCTATACGATAAGCTACCTAGTATTATTTTGCAAGTCGCTTACAAAAGATGAGACCTAAAGAAACGTTGCTGGCAACATACAAAGAGACCCAGCAGGACCCAGTGGACAAGACTGCAGACTTGTCAGAACGCCGTACTCCGGACGGGATGTCTCCTGATGACTCCTGTGGAACATCTTCATCATGAGGCTAACGTGCTCCAGTCCGGGAGTACAACTTTTTGCTCCCACCGTCCGGAAAACCTTAATAGAGACTTACTGGCACTGGAGCCGACACCCAGGCACATCAGGGGACATTTCTCGCAACTGACGGACGAAATCCAGATTTACGTACAACAAGCCCTGGACCCGACGACGTACCGAAGATGTCTTGGCGACATCCACAGGGAATCGGTTTCCAAATTCATTTACTTAGGACCTGTGAATGCCGCACTGTGAGTTCAACCTCCACCTGTAGCAGCTGAAGAGCTCCAGCTGCCTCGT
This sequence comes from Philophylla caesio, assembly GCA_963971545.1. Taxonomy (NCBI): domain Eukaryota; kingdom Metazoa; phylum Arthropoda; class Insecta; order Diptera; family Tephritidae; genus Philophylla; species Philophylla caesio. The sequence goes on from OZ020606.1 coordinate 76,294,811, forward strand.
GAGTCCCGCGTTACTCTGGCACAACGACGATCTAGATATTGTAGCAGGTTAAACTCCTATTTATCCATAATCAACCCCAGGGTTGCATTTTCTCTAATGCTGCTACCTGTTTAATGTGCCTTGGCCTAACCCCTTAACGGAAATGCCGTTTAATGCTAAATCTAGAGATGATTTTGTGAAGGAATTTGGAGACATCAAGTTTTCACCACTTAAATATTTGTTTTTCTATTCCTAATTTTCCGACATGCAGTGTATGTAAATTTGACAGCCTCTAGCTGCGAGCTTTGTTAGTGTTTTTCTTTCAGAGTATTAAGGAACATATGACTAAAATGACATTTAGGGCTGTTTGCATCATCTACGTTTAAGCGCTTAATCGGAACCGTAGTGGCCCACAAGAAATAAGGAGACGTGTTAAAATTAAAGTTAAGTACCATTTTTCATTCTTGGTTTACTCTTTTAATCGTAACGTATTAAAAATTAAGGCAAATAAATAAACTAATGACGAGTTAAAAACGATAATAGGTAAGTTCGCGTACGGATAATTATTGAAAGTTTTCGAAAACTATTAGTTTTTAGCGTTCGTGTACGCAAAAAACTTGCAATGTAGAGATGATTGCAATTTGGATAAATTAGAAGTTTTTGTTTAATAATTTTTTAAATAAAAAAAATAGCAGAATGCTTCAAGAAAATAGTAATGTTTTTCATTTTGCATATTTGGATGCGGACAAGAATTCAATTAGCTGTATGTTGAACTTGCAAGTTTCTGCAAATTTTGCGTTATAATAATAATAATAATAATAATCATCCCAACGGTTTTATCCCTCCATACCCGCCCGACCGACACAAGGGGCGCATCCGTATGACGCACGGATATATAAAAATAAGGCAGAAGTTTATTAAGTGTCGAGATCTAAAACTGTTTAGCTAAATAACAAATGCTCATCAGCTGATCGAATAGTAATATATATGTATGTATGTATGTATCAATTATTGAGAGCATTGAGTATAGTTTTCTTTATGTAAAAAAGTGAGTCTGAAATATCAAAAGAACCGGAGTGAGTGTTAAAATCCTGACACAAACTACGGAGTGGCTCATTTAACTGAAAATTACTTTTACATGGCTTGAGAAAGAGAGGCCGGAAATGTCTTGAACTTCTGGAAGGAACGTTTAGTTTTATTTCGCTAAGAAGAGATGGGCTAGAGATCAAGCCTGTCAGTAACTTGACCAAAAATACCATGCCTAGCATTTCTCTGCGACTAGCAAGTGTAGGAAGATTAATGAGTTTTAAACGCCTTATATATGGCGGCAGGTTGTACTGAGAATTCCAACGAACATTCCTTAAAGCAAAAAGCAGAAATTGTTTTTGAATTGACTCTATTCAGTCGGAATGAACTTGATAGCGCGGGTTCCAAACAACAGATCCATATTCCAGTATGGGCCTCACTAACGTTGTGAACAGAGCTTTCGTGATGTAAGGGTCATTGAATTCTTTTGACCACCGTTTTACAAATGCATAAGCACCCTTGGCTTTGTTAACTGTAACATTTATGTGAAGATTAAAATTAAATTTCGGGTCCATTGTAATTCCAAGATCAACAAAGTTAAACACTTGTTCGAGGTTATGTTTACATATGTCATAAGAAGCTGGTTGAACTGCTCTGCGAGAAAAGCACATTACTTTAAATTTTTTAAGGTTGAGTGGCATGTAACTTCTTTCACACCAGTTAGTCATGCTGTTTAAATCCGCTTATAGTAAGGACCTTTCCTCAACAGAATGATACGATCTAAAAAGCGTTACATCATCAGCATACAATAAAATTTTTGAATAATTTATTTCAGAAGGTAAGTCATTTATAAAAAGTAAAAACATAATCGGACCAAGGTGACTTCCTTGCGGGACCCCTGAAGAAACATAAATAATGTTTGAGGAACTATTTTTAAAAAGAACTCGTTGTGTTCCGTCAATGAGGTAAAAAGACATCCAACGAAGGAGATTCGGTTGAAAACCAAGGAGATCGAGTTTATGGATCATCAAAGATTGACTTACTCTGTCGAATGCTTTACTAAAATCAGTGTATATATATAACATCAGTGTGTATAAATTATCTGAATCCATTTGAAACATGAGTTTTGAACTGAAGCAAGTTTGTAACGGTAGATTTACCCTTAGAAAACCCGTGTTGTGTGCTAGAAATTGTAGAGGATATGGAATGCGTTAAATGGTCAACCACAATAGCTTCGAAGCAGAAAGCTTAGCTATACCACGATAATTTTCTATAGAGGACCTACTCCCGGTCTTATAAAGTGGTATAATGAATGATTATTTCCAAGTTGAAGGGAAAGATTAAATAAATTAGTTAAGGGCTCATAAGCATGTTTAGCACAGTTTATGAGGAAACACGTCGGGATCAAATCGGGGCCAGCCTTAAATGATTCTTTTAAGTTACTCAAACAATAAAATACTTCCTCGGAAGATATCTGCGGAATAATAGCAGAGGTGAGGGAACAGAGTTTATATGGATAAGGTTTGCTCAGAGGCGAGTTAATGGAGTTATTTGACCTGAAGAATTGGGCAAACATGTTGGGAATTGATTGGGAGTCACAAGAAACGGTATTTTGATATTTCATAGCAAACGGAAAACTAGTCACTCTGCGCCTACAGTTAACGAAGTCGTAAAATCATTCAGGGTTTTTTATTAGATTCCTTTTAACTTTGCACAAATAAGATCTGTAGCATTTTTTATTTAATTCAAAATAAGCGTGTCGGATAACTGAGTAATTAATATAGTTAGTGAGCAAACCAGTTTTTTTGTACAATTTAAAAGATCGCGACTTTTTATTTTTAAAATTTTTTAGTTCTTTGGTAAACCAAGGTTGTGATTGCTCCTTTTGTACGCAAACCCGTTTTGGTACAAACTTTTGAAATAAGCTAAATATAGTGTTATTAAAATGCTGGACGCAACGTTCAACATCGTAATTTACCCCAATCTTCATTGATGTTTTAGATACGTCATCAACAAAAACAAGATCCAGAATGGTGCCAAAATTGTTTGGAGTTAAATTGATCTGATTTAGACAGAGCTCAGCCATATCTTCTAAGAACACATTGTATCTATCCCTTGATGATATTGGAACGATAAAGTCGTATATAAGAGTCCATGATATGCCTGGCATATTGAAGTCACCAAGTACAATCATCGAGTCATGTGCAGTAATCATTGAACTTTAAGATCTAAGTAACGCAATATGTTGAGCTAAATAAAAGAAACCATTTCCTACCATAACTCGTATTGCTTTAAATTCGATTGACTCGATGAGGGGGATATTAACATATTCGGATGGTATTGGAGAATAAACTGCAAAAAGAACACCCCCGCCGATTCTGTCCTTTCGGTCATTTCTATAAATTTGATATTGATTAGGAAGGATCTCTGAATTAAAAATATGTGCCAGGTTTCAGTAAATCAAATTACGTTATAGTCACAGTCTAAGCCTTTTAAATATAAATCGTTCAATTTAGTATTTAAACCTCTAACGTTTTGGTAGAAAATACTTAAAGTAGAATATAAAATTTGTTTTTTGGCTCAGTGTCACGATTAGGAATTGAAGCTAAGTTATTTATTTTATTTTTATTTTTATGTGGCTTGTATTCAAATTCGCGAACAAATGCCCCGGTTGGCCAAAAAGAATTGTTAAGCAAAGTATCAAAAACTTCAGGTGCCACATCAATTTTAAAAGATGATACGTTACGTTCGTATTTAAAGTTAAATTTTCGGATTGCTAAGTTACAAGTCTTAATTTTTGATGAAATGTAAAACTCTATATCATCAGAAGAAGTGTCCCTAGCAAATCTAGAAACCAAAATCGATTTTCTCAAAGGAACCACAACCAGCTTCTTTGCAGAGCAGTCAGCCTCATCCAATGGTGCTACAGTTTTTGCAACAATAGGAGCAGATTGGGATGGTGGAAGCGATTGAGGCGGTGATGGATCCACCTCAGATGAAGATGCCTGTAAGTTCTCATGATCAGAATTGCTTTTATTATAGGAAGAAGCGCGAGTGCAGATAGCTCTTGATGAAGTTGATGAAGACGGGCCCTGAGGCGGAGGGACAGGAGACAAAAGATTAATTAGCTCAATTTGTTGGGGTTGAGGCACAGTGTTCTTTTGAAGCAATGTAAGAGGAGCCACAATACTTTGCTTGGGTGGACTGTGTGTCCGTTTGCGTTTGGTCCTACGCGTTCGCGTACTATTTTGGATATTTTTCTCTATACGTAGTCGTCACAAACTCTTAAATTTTTCAAATGATGTGACGAGGACGAGGGGACAAATGTGAAGAACGAGTAATATGTATACGCACATTTCCGTTGGCCTTAATTTTACATTTTTTTAAACAAAAATAAACCCCAAATAATGATATACAGAAAGAGGTGATCGAATTACACACTAAACATACCTTTCAGAGTTGTATTGAAATACAAATGTGAAACAATAACAAGTTTACAACTGTTGTATTACAATACGCGATACGACGAAATACGACCAATAACACGGCTTGTAAACTCCCTTAGAGAACGAGGAAGTAATAAATATTATTGTATTAGGTAGAACTAAAGTAATTTCAATTGTAAAATGAGAAAGATTTTCGCGACTGATTTTAAACAAAAATAAACTATTTTATGTTTACTGGGTTCAGCTACTTAGGCCGATGAAATAAAAGGCGAAAAAGTTTTAAATTTTTTTCCTTTTCTCTCCAACGGGTTTCGACACTGTCGTGTCTTCCTCAGGGAGTCTTTATTGAACGATAACATAATTTGTTTAATTGCCTCAGGAACCATACGTTGTGTCTGAAGAGTATGTTTTTATGAACATTTCGACAAAGCTACTACCTCACGAGCCATTACATACGAGTTTACGTCACAACCTATAGTACTGTTGAGAGAAAATTTATAAAAGTTCGACAAACAGAAAAAATTAGACAGTGTCAAAATTTAGTTTGCCCCTAGACTACCCAGCAAGTCAATCTTATTCGGAACGAAATTGCTTTTTCTCTTTGTATTTTAAATTTTTTTTTAAATTAAATAAATATAATTCTGTAATATTTGAACTTGAAAATACTTTTTGAATTACCCGCTCAAATTTAAAAATATGGAAATACAAACCAAATTTTTGTGGTGCTACTATGTATATTTCTGAATTAAATATTTTCCATACTTAATCCGACATCTCCACAGAAAATAGCTGATGTTCTAACATCTGTCATTTTGGCAGGAAAAAATGAAAAATGTTTTGTCAATTTTTATGCGCAGTTTTATGCCTTGACATAAACATTTATAAGATGCCGTCAAACAAGTAAGTTCGTTTAATAAAGCGCAAATATGCTGGAAGTAATACAATGAATATGTTTGCTTTCCTCCCAAATACGTAAACATTAATAAAGGCAATAGAAAATAACTCAGTTTTTGCTTCTGAATGAAAATATGGTAATTCTGAAGAACAACGGCTTTTGCTAAAAATGACCTAAAACTATGGGGTTTTTTCCGAAATAGGTGTTATTGAGGATGCTTATTTCATTGCAGGTGGCGGAAAGTGAAATTTCGCAGCGCGGCCAAATCCGCTCACGATGGCATAGCCAGAGTTTGTCCGGCCAGGGTTCTTTTTTTAACAGTACTTTCAAGCAGAACTCCTTTCCGAATAAGCGACTAAGCTATGCTATGCGTAACCCGACAACTCGACACGCAAACGCCAGACAATCATTTTGACAGATAATTACGTCAATTTGATTGCAAGGTTTTGTGTGTGGGCAATTTGATATCATAACATAATCATTTGTAAGATGGCGTCAGAGAAGTACGTACGTTCGATGCATTAAAGCGAAAATATGCTTTAAGTATTACACAAGATTTGATATTTCCCTTCTAAGTATATACTGATAGATAATCCAATAGGAAACCACTCAATATTTGCTTTCATATTATTATACCAATGATGTTGCCGCCACGAACTTTTCGTGCAAATGAAAATTTAGCTGTCAAAGCAGTTGATTGCCAGCAATGTGTTGACAATTGATAACTTAAAATATTTCAAAATATAAATTAAGAGTGTTCGCGGTGCTGATAATTGTTACGAATTGTTACAAAATATCACGATTTTTGTCAAATCGCGTTCGCGGTGACCAAAAAATTTGCAAGGAAGGGGAAATTGAGAGCGCAAAATGACAATTCATTTTGAGGAGAAGTTGCAAATTCTTGCTGGTCAAATTTTACCCAGTCCAAATTGCAAGCAAGAAAACAGCTGATTAAAAGCAGTTTGGATAAATACGAATCTTTTGTTTAAGAGTTTTAAAGGCGAACATTTTTTTGGTTAAGTTTCGTTAGTAGAATGTTTCAAGAAAACACTAATGCTACGTTTTTCATTTTACATATTTGGATGCGGACAAGAATTCGTTAAACTTGCAAGTTTCAGCAAATTTTGCGTTCGCGTAAAAATTTGCAAGCATCTCTCTTTGAGAGAGAATACTCCACAATTCTAAGAAATTTCGTTGCTGGATAATTCTTGCTGGACTTTTACACGAACAGACTTATCGCTAACATCATTCAATTTACTTTCTCCATTGGCAATTTGCTTCAAAATTGCGATTGAACGCAATCATAAATTGCGTGTCGAGTTGTCGGGTGATGTATTTGTAAATTTATTTAACACGCATATGTATTGTTACGTTTTTACCCTGAAACGCCGATGATTTCCTAAATCCTTCAGGTTCGACCACTGGATTGTTAAATAAAACACGCTCGGATTTCCTTAATGCTAACTTTATTTGTTTACAAATAATTGACAACACTTAACAACGCTATTTAATTCACGGATACTTGTACTTGCGCACTCGCAACTTTAAAACACTTAGCTTAGAACTTTACAACTTTACTCTTCAAGGTTTAAATACAAACTGAATTACCTAACGGCGTGGCAACGCCTTTTTATACTCCGAGCTGCGTACACTGTGGCAGCTCTAGAACATTATCGATCGTTATCGAAAGTTCTCGATTGCGATTGTTCTATTTGCTTTTTCTCGACGTCTCTATCTCTTTCTCGGTTTCTCTTTCGTATGTCATTCGTGTTTTGGAATATCGCCACACTGCCCTCCACCTAAGTCTGATCGTCCCGATCAGACACACTAACTATTCCAAATGACGCAAGCCTTTCCAAATGAACTACCTTCATTTTGTTCCTAGGTCTCCCAACTGTCTGGATTCGATAAACCACGTCATTTAGCCGTTTTATGACCTTGTACGGACCTTCCCAGTTGCACTGCAATTTGGGGACAAACCTTTCTTTCGTTGTGGATTATACAACAGCACCAAATCTCCTTCGTGGAATCCTTCAGAATTCATCGCCTTGTCATACCTGGCCTTCATCTTGTCACTCATAATTTGTGTACGCTGCCTAACAAGATCATGCACTTCTCGCAACTCCTCCTCCAGGGTGTTGGACGTTTCCTTACAATTCTTGCGCGCATCATCAAACTTTGGATAGCTTGGTAACCGAAGTTCACTGTCAAAAATTACCTTTGCTGGACTTTTATCCGTTGTTTCGTGTACTGCTGACCTACTCCCTAATTTACTCGTAGGAAATGGTTTGGACACATTCGTCGTAATACGCTTAAACTTTGTCTGACCATGACTTCGTGATTTCGGTGCCTTAGATGCATCACACCCCGTGCATTTGCCGATCCACTCTGCTACCGATCGTCGACATCTAACCCAATAGAACTTCTGTTTGATTCTCTCCATGGTCTTCGTGATTCCCAAGTGTCCTCTACTCGGTCCATTGTGGAATTCTTTGAGAACATCGGGAATTCTTACCCTTGGGACAACTATGAGATTTCGAGAAAATTGGCCATCCCCGCTCTCCCAAGTCCTATACAAACATCCAGATATTAACCTTAATCTGTTCCATTGCGCCCAATACGCCTTTGCGATTGAACTTTCCGCTGCCATTTGTTCTTTGGTTGGCCGTGTACCCATGTACAACCCATGCATTATAACTCTCAAATGCCGATCTTTCTGCTGGCACTTCTTCAACTGGTTAACTTCCCACTTATCCGCAGGGTTCGCTTCCGATCTGCGATAGCCAAAAGCCCGCTCAGAACTACTTTCCAAGACCACTTGTTTGCTGCTGAATAGGCTGTCATGCCCAAAGCGAAGTGGTACTTTCACGTTGTTATTCGTCATCATCCGTTTGCCCAAGTCGATGTTCATTCCCTGACTCATTAGGAAGTCCATACCCAATATGACTTCGTCGAAAATATCCGCCACGATAAACTTGTGTACTACTACCACATTCCCAATCGCAACTTTGCAGATTACTTCTCCTATAACTCGCGTGTCCTCACCAGTTACTGTCCTCAACTTTGCTCCAGATAAGGATCTAACCTCCTTTGTGACCAGATCTGACCGAATGATGGAATGGGATGCTCCCGTATCCACACTTAGTACTCGCTTATGTCCGTCCACATACCCGCAAACAGTGATGTTGTTTGCTGTCCTGCCAATTCGAGGCGTATCGATTTTAGGGCATTCAATTGCAGGAGCCAGCCTACGCCCTCTCCGGCTGGCTCGTTTTAGTTTAACGACAGGTTAGGAATCTGTTCGACTTCAGCTCTCCGCATACAGCCTGCTGAATTCTTACGTCTGTCATAAGCTGTCTTACACTCGCGTGCAAAATGGCCAGCTTCTCCGCATCTGAAGCATTTTCCAGTGCCAATCTCTTTTCCTGTTGAATCAGGACTAATTTTACCTGCGATCGCCTTAAGTGTTTTAAGCATTTCATTTATTACATCCGCTGATTCTACTTCTACTCGGTGTGCTTTATATGCTGGACCGCTTAAGAGCGCTGCTGTTTCCTGGGTTTGGGCATATGAGACAGTTTCAGCAAACGTTGTTGTCGGATTCGCATATGTTGCTCGCTTCGTATATGTGTCTCGTATTCCATTGACAAACTTCTGCATTTTTACTCTTTCGAGGTATTCTCCAGATGTATCTCCAAAAGCCAAATGAGCCAACCTCTCAATTTCGGAAGCAAATTCTTGCAAAGTCTCGTTTGTTTTCTGGAAGCGATTCTCCAGCTCCATCTGGTAAATTTGTCTCCTATGCTTGCTACCGTAACGTCTTTCTACGGCACCCATTAACGCATCGTAGTTATCCCTTTCACGCTCGGGAACAGTTTGTAGGATCTCAGCTGCCGGTCCTTTTAGTGCTACAAATAGTGCGGCAGTCTTGTCTTCCATACTCCAATTGTTTGCTGAAGCCGTTTTTTCAAATTGGAGCTTGAAAACCTGGAAAGGAATTGTGCCATCAAAAGATGGAGTTTTTACCTTAGGACCGTTCACTGAAATAGCTGTACGACTCAGCTGCATATTACGAAGACGACCCTCAATCTCATCTAACTTGGCCTCAAATGTATCCTGCCGCTCCTCGAGTTGATCCTGCTTCTCCTGTAATACTGCATTATTGTTGCTTAAATGCTCCCGTAGTGCTGAAATTTCCGCAGACTGTTGCAATGATTGTGCGGATATCTGCGATGATATCTGTGAAATGCTAGCTAATAACATGTTCATGTTTAAAGCTGTTGATCCATTAGCAGCATTGTCCTTTTCTTCAACCATCCTGCGTTCGTCTTCCGTATCCTCAGGTTTACCTTTAAATTCGTGGTTGCCAACTTCAACTCCTTCCTGCTCCATAGCTTCCCACAATCGTGATACCAATTCAGCTTTTCTCCCAGAAGTTGCTAAATTACGTTTTTCCAGCTCCTGCTTGAGCTCTTCAATCTTCAGATCCTGCATCTTTGTCATTTTCTCCGCTATTATCCTTTAGGATTTATTTAACAATCCCACTTCTGACACCAATTGTTACGTTTTTACCCTGAAACGCCGATGATTTCCCAAATCCTTCAGGTTCGACCACTGGATTGTTAAATAAAACACGCTCGGATTTCCTTAATGCTAACTTTATTTGTTTACAAATAATTGACAACACTTAACAACGCTATTTAATTCACGGATACTTGTACTTGCGCACTCGCAACTTTAAAACACTTAGCTTAGAACTTTACAACTTTACTCTTCAAGGTTTAAATACAAACTGAATTACCTAACGGCGTGGCAACGCCTTTTTATACTCCGAGCTGCGTACACTGTGGCAGCTCTAGAACATTATCGATCGTTATCGAAAGTTCTCGATTGCGATTGTTCTATTTGCTTTTTCTCGACGTCTCTATCTCTTTCTCGGTTTCTCTTTCGTATGTCATTCGTGTTTTGGAATATCGCCACAGTATTTTAGGGTAGGGTTTAGTATAGTGCCGCATAAATTTGGTTTACTGTGGCTAAACGCGTATATTAAATTGAAAAATTCAAATGCACTAGATGAACAACAAAATAAACTTTTGTTTAACTTTAATTTTGCAAAAATCCGTCAACAAATTTTATCAGAATTTAACTTTGAAAATGCTCTTTTTTTGGCATTTTTCACATAAAGACTGTTTGATTTTCATTCACTGCACTTAATATAGAGCCACTAATGCATTCATTTTGGCACACACATATTATTAATACATTGTGCTATAAATTTTCAACGTTTTTAGAATCAACAAATGCTTAAATACTTCGCAATTATTAAATAAAAACTTGCATATTTAAGCCCCGCACAAAAAACTAAATATAATGCCAAATGCAGCTGTCAAACTACTGAAAACAACGAGCGAAAGAGAAAACAAAGCAAATTGATATAACCCAGTAACCTAAAAGTACGCGGAAAAAAGTTCTGCAATACACAATTAAGGCATGTGGCGGTTTTCTTAACTAAATCAATACCTTGTAATAAATTGAAAATTTGTAATAAAAAATCGCGCGATTTTTTATTACAAATTTTCGCCTGCGGCGCTTTTCACAAATATATAAATATGTATTTCGTAATATCTTGAAAATTTGTAATTAAAAATCGCGCGATTTTTTATTACAAATTTTCGCCTGCGGCGCTTTTCACAAATAAATAAATATTTCGTAATATATTGAAAATTTGTAATTAAAAATCGCGCGATTTTTTATTAAAAATTTTCGCCTGCGGCGCTTTTTACAATTAAATAAATACATCTTTTATAACATATGACATAAACCCACATATTGTCCAGAGTTTAACAAAAAAATGTTTGCTGGGTAACTTTGTGTCGATTTTGTATGCAAAAAGTTGAATTTTTGCCCATTTTTAAAGGCTTCCCTAGGGCCTCACCTAGGGTCTAGAGGAACCAGTGAGGGCTTATTAAAAAGTTTATTCTTTCCCCTTTCTAAAGGTGTGCTTGGAGGGGTGCCACGCCCCCTCCTTCACCGCCCACTACCCCATTTTTATGCGGCACTATACTAAACATTTCCCGTATTTTATTTCGATAAATTGATAAAATTCACTTTAATTGGGCAATCGATTTTTTTCTTTCACACACAATCAGGTGCTATCAGCTGTCATAAAGTAAACTTTTTTGTTATATTTAATATATGTGTAAAATGGAGAATAATTCTCTTTTAAACAAACTTTTTCTTGCGTATACTGCGAATATACAACTTTTGCAGTCAGTACAATCGAATTACGACAGTACATTGGCTTTGTATAAAAAAAGAAAGAAGAAAAACTGGTTAATTTTGCAACATATGCGTGGACAAAAAATATTTCTTTATGGATTATTACAGGAGAACACTATTCAGAGGTCTATCTGGAAGTTGGTAAATCAAATTGTAACTAATCAGTTTTTATACTTTTACAGAAAACCCTTTATTTACTATAGAATCGGCAATCTTCCTTTTGGGAGGTTAATTGCAATAACAATGACGACGATTTCTTTAAGACTCACTTCCGCATGAACCGGGCCAGTTTTTACATACTCTGTAGATACCTATCAAATTTACACAAAGCGGACACAAACTGGCGCAGCGCGATTCCGGTGGAAAAACGTGTGGCGATCGCTTTATTCACATTGGGATCGTCTGGAGAGTACAAAGTAGTCTCGGAACTATTTGGTGTGGGAATCTCAACTGTGTGCACAATTTTAAGAGAGTTCTGCGAGGAAGTCTGGCAAACATTATCAGCACAATATATCAAGAAGTTACCCCCGAATCCAGAAACTTTAGTTGACTGTGTTGATGGTTTTCATCGTCTAGGCTTTCCACAATGCCTGGGAGCAATTGGTAAGTAAGCAGAAAATTCAAGTACATAATTTGCATACATATATATGTTTATACATTTATATTCAGATGGGTGTCACCTTGAAGTTAGACCTAATCCAACCGATGCAAGCGATTACTACAACTACAAGGGATGTTATTCCATTGTTCTACTAGCTGTAGTGGATTACAGGTAACATCACTTTCATTTTTTTTTCTAAAAGCATGTTCATACAAACATATACATATATAATTTCCCAATCCAGATCTCGCTTTTTATATGTAAACATTGGTGCCCCAGGACGGTACAAAGTTTCACAGATATATAATGAATCCCTTATGAAGCAAGTAATGGAGAAGAACGAATTAATGACTGCTAGTAAGAAGAAAATAGGTGGTGTGCAAATGCCAATATGTATTATAGGAAATTCTGCCTTCCAATTTTCCACTTTCTTAATAAAGCCCTACGCTTTTTCCATGGCCTTAACTGAAACTCAAAAACTTTTCAATTCTAAGTTGTCCAAATGCAGAAGAGTGATTGAGAATGCATTTGTCCACTTAAAAGGACGATTCCCTCGTATTATAAAAGGATTGGACAACCGAAATGGGAAGGCACCGACTATTATAAGAGCCTGTTGCGTTTTACATAATTTCTTAAATGAAATAAACGACACAATCAACAATATATGGTTGGAAAGATTGCAAGAAGTGAGCGGAAATAATGAAAACTCTGAAAATACTGTGGTAATTGGTGACGATGAAACCTCAGCTGAAGAAATAAGACAAGGAATATGTAAATATTTTAGTGAGTACTTTTTTTATTTTGTCTTATTAATTTAGTTTCATTTAATATATTCTTATCTCTAGATCTCATTTTATTCTATTTAAAAATGATAATATACCATTTTTCAGTTCTTTGTTGTCATTAGCTATCTCCCTCAGTGTGTCGGCTTTTTCTTGTTCTATCTTCATCCATTGCTTCTCATTTTCCTCACCCCTTTTTATATGTTGACTCATTTCTGATGACAACTCTTCAAATTTTTCTAATACCTTCTTTTGAAAATTACTTATTCCTTTTTTCTTTTTAGGATCGACCGCAGAAGCTGTGGTAATTGGCACAGGCGATGGTGGCGATGCCTGTGGCGGCGAGGGTCAGGGTAGCGGTGTGGTCCGTAGGGCTGATAGAGGTGATGGCTGTGATGACGTTAACGAAGGACTACGTGGCGATGGCTGCGATGCAAATTCTAGTTCTTTTTACAAGAAAAATGTGTAAACAACAATAAAATAAAGAAAATTAGAAATTAGTGGATTTATGAGTATGTGTGTGCCAATTGCCTGTGTCCGAGCGAAGCCTATCAGGGCTGTTTTGAAATCGGATCGGAATTGATTTCGAAGCGACTTGTGTTTTTGACTTGGAATTTTAAAGGTGTTTCGCAAATTATTAAATTTTTGTGTAAGGAACATATTTTTTCCGAAACTCATACGCATGCGTGAGAAATTAAGATGCTTTCTTCACTTCTTCTTCTAAGAAGAGTTTCTTTACTGTGTGCTTTCTTTAATTGTTATTTTTTATTTATTGCTCATTGTAAAATTTGTTTATATTGAATGTGGACATAATGATTTCCTAAAGTTTTTTTATTTATTTATTTCTCATTGTCAAATAAAATTTTTTAGTCCGAACCGACTTAAAAAACAAAAATTTCAAAGAAATTAATAGTCCGTTAGATTTATTTGAACATAATCAGCCCTATTCTGCATTACGACTCGGATCGAAATTTTCTACGATTGGCTACTTTGACATTCTGTGTTCCGTTCCCGTTCGATCGAACTTCGAATCTTTCGATTTTGCCTATTCTGCATTTCGATCGTAGCTCCGTTTTGTTAAGTTGCAATTTTGGTGGCGGAGGAAATTCAATTTTTTAATTTTACGGTCGTAAAGAGTATAATATTCATAAAAATGTAAGTAAAACTGTTTTTGATAATTGTAAAAGTGACCATGATGATTTTTTTTTTGTTTTTTCTGTGCTTTAATGACTTTATGTGTTTGCAGGTCAAAAACAACAACACCAGACCAATATGAAAAATTTATTATATAAACATATATTATAGTATAAAAACCCCTCTTCTGACGGCTTGATTATCCTTATATGCGTACCATCAACGCACATGATGACGCCTGGGAAGCCTGCCTTCGCATAAAACTCCTGTTTTGCTTGCGTTTTTTCCTCCTCAGTCTGGTCAAAATGTATCCATTCACGGCAAAGCTTGTGTTCCATGATGTCGAGAAAGTTTGAAAGTGTCTTTGACACTGTTGACTGACCCATTCCAACGTTGTAGTCCGCACCAACTCCATGTTGATAACTGCCTTTGGCAAAAAATCTCAATGCAGCTACTACACGATTGAGCGGAGACAACGTCGTCGAAGTACTTGCTGGAGCTTCTACCACAAAAGTATCTAGGACATACTTGAAAGCGTCCTTGTTAAGTCTAAAGTTTTTTTTGAATCTTAATAAGCAAATAAGTTATTTTAATTAATAAATTTAACCAGTTTCAACTAAACTTCTTACAATTCGTCACTCATCTCAAAAGGATTGCACATATCTCGCAATCTTCTTCTTTCAAGCCTTGCCACAGCATTATCGGATGCATTGCCCTCCTCCTCAATTAAAAACGCTGCAGCTATTGAGTCCATTTTAGTTATATATTTTATTTAAAACAACGTATAATTGTTTTATTTTCTGTAATTTTGCTTTGTTGTGTTTCAATTTCACCCGTTTCAAGGCAAACAGCTGATTTTCGAAAGAATTACAGCTCTTCCTCTTCTTCTTTCGATTCAATCGTAAAGCAGAATACCAACTTTCGAACATGGCGGAGCGTAGAGCGGGAACGTAATCGAAATGCAGAATAGGGC
This sequence comes from Philophylla caesio, assembly GCA_963971545.1. Lineage (NCBI taxonomy): Eukaryota > Metazoa > Arthropoda > Insecta > Diptera > Tephritidae > Philophylla > Philophylla caesio. Next base: position 76,309,926 of record OZ020606.1, read on the forward strand.
TGAATTATACAATTCCAACCGATTTTAATGGCGTATGTTTATGTTTCTACATAAACCTGCGCTTAAATGACTGCTTGTGCTTACACAAAAGTTTTGCTTTTGAAAATTAAAAATAAAGCTACAAAAAATACTCCTGCCAGGCAAATCATATCTTTTACTGAAGAATAATTCAAACACTCATACATACCGTCGATGCTTTCAAGTGTCAGCTCGCCAAAAGTATTTGGCTTAAAGCCACCGATTATCTGGTGAACCCTTCCGTAAAATGGCCATGTTGACGTTGAACCCCCTTTCTCTTTTCTGTAAACCAATTTAATTTTAAATTTGATTTTATATTACTTTCATTATTAACTTACCGGTAACGCTGCGAAAAGTTTGCCAACTTTACTTGTACATCCCGAGGGCTGTATTTATGGCCCAACTTTGCCAGTTCATTCGCCATCTCCGCGTATATGTGACCATTTTTTCGTACGCCGCGGAGATCAACAACACGCTCTGCCCACAAATCAAGTATGGCCACTTCGCCGTCTTCAGCCCATGCCAGCCTCTTCCTTTTTGATTTTGGTGCTAATCGAAAGAAAAAACGTGTAGTTTCTAATACAAATTGCACATAATCTGTCATTTGTTCATTTACTCACCATCACGAGTGTTATGCATTACAAACGTTGTGCTTTTTTGGATTTCGCTGTTGGCGGAATTACAACCACAAAAAGTTAGAAAATATTAAACAAGATTGATAGAATACAAGATTACAACTTCCCAAACCTCTGACGTCACTGTCGAATATTAATAAAGAAGTGGTGGTGAAATAAAAAATAACGAACTGCGGCGATTTACATTGGTCCAGTTGTCACAAATTTCTTCGATTGCTTTGGATATTCCTCAAAACACAAAAAAAGGCAAAGAACCATATACGTTCTTTGAAAAAGGAAATTGGGTGAAATAATAGTTTATTTTCTCCAGAGGCATCCCACAAAAATAAAATCCGAAAAAGTGATTTATCTGTACACCGGAAGGAGCTACCACCCTAGCCGCTACAACAACAACAACAACAACCACCCTTTACCTAGTGATGAATGAATTCATATCAAACATCTGTTTGCCATTGGACACTGAACACACCAAAAGAATGATACACTGAACGCACCAAACAGATGTAAGCGAATTTTTACTCGATTGAACATTTAATTAAGCGCTTATCGAGCAATAAGTAATTGTTCGCATCCCCGATAATAATTTTTTTCACGTACCCACTTTTGCACTGACACAAGTTGGTGTAATGTGCCCTCAAAGCTCATCACAAAACTTTAGCCAGCCCCAGGAACTCCAGAAAGCTCTGAATGGTCGCCGGGGTTAGGGAGTGTATGTAAAGTTCTTTTCGCCATGGCCGACCCAGGGTCATTCCCCGTCTGCGACTCACAGCTTCACACTCCACAGAAGCGACAGAGGTCGCTCGACCGGTATCAGTTTCTCCATTAGAAGGTCCACTAGAAGCCAGTGTGTTTTTAGATTGTACACCCCAAGGAGACTGTTGGACTGCCTGAGACCAGCAGCAAGAAAACAGCTGATAACGTATAGCTGATTTTAATTTGGGTATTTTAAAAATTTTTGTTTAACCATTTTAATAGGGGGAAAAAAAATTATGTGATATTAAATATGTAAGAAGCAAGCAAGTGTTCGTATGGTTAAGTTTCATCGGTGGATAGTTACAGGAAAACACTAACGCAATGCTCTCCATTTTACACATTTGGATGGAAACAAGAATTCAATCAGTTGTTCGTTTAACTTGCAAGTTTCTGCAAATTTTCTGTTCGTTTACTATTGTAGATATGACATTTCGCTGGAATTTTGCTGCTGGATATTTTTTACCGAAGATTTTAAAAGAACGTATCTAATGTAGGTGAACTCTTGCTTTTTCAGATTTGAAATTTAATATACATATGTATGTATATGGCGTCACTATAGAAAGTAAACAAGCCATTCTAGTGCCAATTTACAAGGCTGCTCCTTTATTTTATTAATAGAAGCTTTACAAGATCTCACTTAAAAATTTTGAAACGACTTTATCAATTATCATTCTCCATTTCTACGTGTCTTGTTCTCTGTCGTGTGTATTTAATAGCGACGTATGATGTTTGGGAAAGAATCCATAATTCTTGCATAAATGTAGACATCAAAGCCCTAACCGCAAAAAAATGTAAGCGACACAGTGACCGATTTTGATTCAAGCTACACGAGTAAGATATATACAAATTTCATCGCTCTAGAAAGAACCGTTAAAAATTACAGCAAAAGCCACGGTTGAGAGAAATTGTCATTCTTGAGCAAAAGCCATTTTAATGTAACACCTGGTTTTCACTTAGTCCAATTTTAAGCCAATATCGATGAAAGTAGAGGTAGTTATTGAAGTCAGAAATTGTTTTAAATTTTTGTGCCTAGGGCTTGTCGCTTACATTTTTATTTTCGGGCTATATAACTTAGTAAAAGTTTAACTACATTAATGAAACTTCGTACACGATTCTATTAAAAATTGACGAAATCGGTCAACAACCACGCCCACTTCTCGTATAACGGTATTTTTGGAAAAGGCAACAACTTCGTTGTTTCAGCATCCACTGAAGCTGAATGGGTAAAAATTAATATTTAGAGTGTACCTTTTCACACAAAAAATGTGCTTTTATTGAATAAATATGGACCTAGCCACGCATGATGAGCATTTGTAAAATCAAACCATATCCACACCTTTCCTCTCGTAGAACGAAATTTTCCGAAAAGGTAAAACTGGATTTTTTCATAAATAAAAGCGACAAAATTCCGGATGTGTTTATTAGATTACCCGCAATATAATGATCATCCTACACAATAAAAAAAATTCCGTTCGTCGGTCATGATTTATTTTTTAAGTTTTTCCACTTAATAAAATTGTTAAATGAAAATAAAACAAATTAAACCTGTTTTTGCATCAGACAAAAAATTTTCTTTCTGTTACTTATAATTTTTTTGCGGTTAGGGATCGATGCTTATGAATATCGATTTATATATTTAATTATTACCTTGGTTCTTTCTTTTTCAAACTTTTAAGCTCAAAGATCCAGTTTCATTTCTAAATTTTGACTTATTTCTGAAAATACAACATAAAATGAGTTACTTGACTAGCAACAGCATGATAAGAAATTTAAGATTCTTCGGATTGTGAAGACCAAACATGTATCTGCTATAATGCTCCCACAATTTTACGACACCCACAAAGTGAAAATATTTGATTATTCCTTTTTTTAATTTTATTTCTAATATTTTTCAATTAAATCACAGTTCCATTAATCGAACATTATCGAGCAGTACGTGCTAAAGTGAATATGCCACTGAGTTCGAGGTTCGAATTTCAGACAGGGCAAGCAAAATCTATATTATAGAAATTGTTTATCTAATAGCGGTTACCCCTCCGCAGGCAATGCCAAACCTCCGAGTGGGTTTCTGACATGACAAAGCTTCTCATTAAATGCGTCTGCCGTTCGGAGTCGGTACAAAACTGTAGGTAACTGATTTTTGTGGTAGAACATAGACACACGAAAAATGGTAGAAGCTCTACCAAATACCGAGCTACATACATATATAGAATGAGCGGCAAATGAATAAATGATAATGAAATATATGTTTGCAAACAAGTATGATCGTGTGAAGGCGGCTTATTACATGAAAAAACTATTACTACGTCATCGAATGGGTAGATACTGTCAAATCGATCGACAACACCTCGCATGCAGTGGTGAACAGAGCCTTGGAGCAAAGGGGAGTGCAGCCCACTATTCGTAACTGGATAAATAGGCTGCTAGAGACCAGAATAGCCGAAGTTGATACTGGCGAAGATACAGTTCAGCTACAGACGACCAAAGGATGCCCACAGGGCGGGGTACTATCCCCGCTTCTGTGGAGCCTAGTAGTGGATTACCTCCTGCATATTCTCACCAGTAATGGAATCCGCTGTCAAGGATACGCGGATGACATAGTGATAATTGCAAGGGGTAAATTCGTGAGCACCCTCTTTGACATAGTGCAAAGAGGACTAAACCTGGCAAGGAAATGGTGCTTGGAGGTAGGACTGAATATCAATCCTGCCAAAACGGCCATAGTTCCCTTTACCAGAAAGAGAAAATTACTAGGTAGTAGAGTTATAGCTCTGGGGGGGGTCGCCGTCGAGGTCACCACGGAAGTGAAATATCTGGGTCTCATCTTAGATTCTAAGCTTCTGTGGAAGGCTCATGTCGATGCTGCCGCCTCCAGGGCTAGGAGAGCATTAATGGTGTGCAGACGACTCGCAGGAAAATCCTGGGGCTGCAGCCCTAGAATACTGCGGTGGATGTACATCATGATAGTGAGACCCATGGTCACCTATGGTGCAGTGGCTTGGGGATCCAGAAGTGCCCTGACCTCGGTTAGGCAATCTATTACCAGGCTACAGCGCTTGGCGGGCGTGTGCATTACCGGAGCGATGCGCACGTGCCCGACAGCTGCGCTGGAGGTGATTCTGGAACTTGAGCCGCTGCACGTCACCATCGACCATGTGGCTAAGCGAACCCTGATGAACTTCTCAAAAGAAGGTTTCGGCAGGGGTAAGTTGATGTCGTCCAAAGCAAGGGACAGACTAGAACCTCAGCTGCCTCTCTTGGGCTTCCCCAGAGATGAGATTCATAAAAAGATAAGGTTTGACAGAAAGTTTGGAGTGGAAATATACAGCAAGGCTACCTGGAGTGCATCCATACTGGACAACCACGTCCAGAGAAGCACCCTACAATGGTACACTGATGGCTCCAGGACCCCCGAAGGCATTGGAGCGGGCGTCCATGGTCCCAGATCCAGCATCTCGGTTCCATTGGGGGCCTACCTAAGCATCTTCCAAGCGGAGGTCTTTGCCATCAGTGAATGCGCTGAGATTAACCTGAGAAGAAATTACCGCGGTGAGACCATTCTCATATCAAGCGACAGCCAGGCCGCGCTCAAAGCCCTCTCCTCCTATGAAATAAAATCATCACTGGTAATGGAGTGCTTTGAGAGACTGAATGCCCTGGCGGAGAGAAACCAAATCCAACTCCTCTGGGTACCAGGACATAGAGGGGTTGGTGGCAACGAAGAAGCCGATCGCCTAGCCAGGACAGCAGCCTCAGCTACTCCGGTTGGACCAGAGCCGATCCTGGCTGTAGGTCCCAGCACTGTGAGAGAAATGCTGAGAGATGAGACTAACAGACTGCGAAACCAACAATGGCGCAATATAGCAGGCCTTAGACAGGCAAAGTCTCTCCTTGGGGGATACAATATGAAAAGGCACAGGTTGCTGATGAGCCTCCCCAAGGAGAAACTAAGAATCATGACAGGAATTCTGACGGGTCATTGCAGATTAAGGGGCCACCTACACAAGCTAGGGATTTGGTCAAGCGACCTCTGTCGCTTCTGTGACTTAGAAACAGAAACCCCGCAGCATCTACTCATGGAGTGCGTTGCTGTGGCGCGCAGAAGAGGCACGGCCTTTGGACGGCCGTGGCCGGATGAGCAACACTTACACTCATTACCCCCGACAACCATACTAGGCTTTCTAGAGGTGCTGGGGCTTATGGAAGTACTGTGATATGAGCCGTAGAGGGCACAATAGACCCATCGGTCGCAGTGCATTCCTCTCACTTATAATCTAATCTAATCTAAGAGCGAACTAGAGATTCACGGATGTCGCAATCTTTGTTTCACTCGACCATAGTATGTGACAACTAAATGACAACTGCAAGACGTTGTGATTTGGAAGCAAAGAAAATTAGGTAAAAATGTATTGAAAAAATACTGCGAAATTTTATACTTTCTCAATGAGATGCCATTACCAGTATAGACAATTACAGTTTATTTGATATCATATCATTAGAAGTGGGGCATAGCTAGCCGCTACAACAACAACAACATGCGTTTATAAGAAAAAAGGAGACCATCTTGCACCTTAATTTAGTTGAAGGTTAAGGCTTTGCTTTCTTATGTTCACAAATATTAAGAAAACAGAGAAAAATATCGTAATGAAATGATGAAACTTTATTTCACCCGCTCTATGTAAAAGTGGATTCGCTCCGCCTTCTTCACTATTTAAAGACTGCACTTACGTCAGAATTTTTGGGACTACGCAAGGCATATCAAATAGGCAGCAAACTTTTTTTTTAACTTTTTTCATATTTTATTTTCATTTGAATTGCCAAATTTTGAATTTCGTTGTGATAAGAATGCTTTCAGTACAATTCATGGTAGCTGATAAAATATTTTTGAAATTTTAGCTTTTAAAAGCAAAAATAAAATATACAGAGCTCAAATTTCTTTATTTTTCAATTTTTCTACTGCTGCTATTGGGAATACGTAATCTTGTTATCTATGCTGAGACTACACTCTTTGCTTAAACTAAGCAAGCGGTCCAAAAATCTAAGACACGTTTGAAGAAGCGTGCTTTTCATTTTATTAAATATTACCTCAAACTCCACAATGGTCGGCAGAAAAGCACTTGGGTTTAATTAGTGCTCCTCTGACTGTTCGTCTACCCATATGTATATAGGATCGCGTCTAATATAACCCGCCAAATATTTCTACACATCTACGTGTAGTTCGATATTTTCCCAAATTCTCGTAATCAGAAAAACAATTTTCAACCAATTAGATCAACGCGAAATGCCAAAACATTCACTGACGCCTACTCCTTATTTTGTCTTAAAAGCATTACTTTTTACTGCTTGCCGGAAGAGCAATACATACACACCCTAACCCCGACGACCATCCTGAGTTTTCTGGAAGTCTTGGGGCTGGCTGAAGTGTTGTGATGAGCTTTGAGGGCACAATAGACCTATCCGTTATAGGTCTGTACTCGTACTTCTCCAGTAAATATTATCCAGTAAAGAAATTTCTTAGAATTTGACAACGTTAACTCTCAGAGTGAAAAATATACCAAAAAGTACAAGAACGCAAAACCAGTAAAAACTTGCAAGTTTGACGAACAGCTGATCGAATTTTTGTCCGCATCCAAATATACAAATGAAAATCATTGTTAGTGTTTTCCTGAAACATTCCACTATCGAAGCTTAACCAAAGGAACTTGTACATGCTTCCTGCATGTTTGATACCCACATTTTATAATTTTCGCCTTTGAAACTCTTACAACAAAAATTTCGTATATATCCAAATTGCAATCAGCTGCTTTTGATCCTACTTGCAAGTTTTTACTGACAAAAATTTGTCCAGTAAAAATTATTAACTTCCCCCAAAATTAAATGTCAATTCGCTCTCTCGATTTCCCCTACTTTGCAAGTTTTTGGGTACAAGAACGGCAAAACGTGATAGTTTGTAACAATTGTTACACACTATTGGCTTCGAGAACACTACTTATATCTATATACATATCTATATACAGCTATTTAAAGATTGTTTACGAAGCCTATTAAGAAATTTAGTAAAGGAGAAACACTGATTCTAAGGGAGTCCAATACGGCCGAGTTAGCGCGATATGTTGCCAACGTACAACTCCTTACATTATGGCATCATGTTTTAACCCAATCAATGTAAGTATAATAATTCAACATTTTTTCATTCGAAGCATTCAAATCAAATAAACAACACTCCCTTGTACACATATTATTTTAATAAGTTTAACTACAAAAAAAATTTTGCAGTAGAGCGAAAAACCATAGTTCAAAACGTATAACTTACATGTTGTTTTATGCAAAAAAATAAGCATAAATTTATCGGCTTTTACCACGCCATATGGAGATAACCATGATTAAATTATACAAGGTTGGATAACTAGGCAGTTGTCTCACTCTTGCACGCTGCCTTAAGGTAGCCTGTGTTGCTCTCTTTTAATTTAAGGAAAAAAAATGTTATCACACACGTGGAAATTAGTACTTTTCTTGTGAAATGGCCTGGCAGGCAACACTGTTGCCTTTTTGTAGTTTTTAAATTATTTCAGAATGCCTTACATTAAATAATCGAATTGACGGCATTCTCGTATGTTTTCCAGTAGCCTTGCTTATCTAGCAGCGAACAGGAATTGAAATTTTTTTTCTTTGCATGTATAAAATAGTTGGTCGTTGGTTCGATTCCTGGCAGATCATTTTGTTTGATATTTTTTTTCCAAGAAAGCATTTATTGTTTTTAAATTTTTTACTGTATATATTTTATATAAAATAACATAAAATTTAAAAAAAAATAATTTATATAAATAATAAGAACCATAAAATTATACAGTTAAAATATCGAATAGAAGAACATTTATTAGTATTTTGACCAGTTTTGACTAACGTCTTTACTTGATTTCTAACAGACGTATGTATATCAATAAAAATTCCGTTAATATTTTGATGAAGTTATTCTGTGGTGTTTTCCATATAAAAAAAAATTGTATCGAACAACTAATGTTACATTTTTAGTGACTTGAATCTTACAATTTTATGATCTACAAAAATGGTAATTAATATTTTAAAAAATTTTGAAATTGTAATGAAATATGTATACAATCCTGGTTACTGGGCTTTTAATAGATACCTCTTATTTTGGTTGCTAAAATTGATATTGAATTCAAGAACAATTTACTATCAAAACTTTTCCAAATGAGATAGTTCAATTTTCTGCATGTAAAATCTTGAAAAAGGTTGAAATTACATTGTTTTGTGGTTGAATATTCGGTTATATTATATTAAATTGAAATATCAAATTTCTTTAAATATGTTTCATTCTATGTACAAACCGCATTTTGCTACTAGTTACCTACTTTTCTACTACCATTGCGCGAAAAGGGATAAAATATTTTCCCCTTTATCAGACCTTCACAAATGCAACCTTACAAGGCAGTCGCAAAACTTAAACGTCAATAAGTATCCAACCTTTTATAATTGAATCATGGAGATAACGAAGTTTATAACAATTATGTATGTACATATTTCATTAAGTATAGAGTGATGGACCACATCAGACCTAGCAACTATTTTCAGTTTAAAATGTTTATCGAATATTTGGTGACTTTCATTTATCAACTTTTTTAATCAATTTACAAATTACTCAAGAGGTAATTAGCGCTCTAACAGGGCACTGCCTCATAGGCAACCACGCTTCTCCGAGTACCCTTCTACAGATGCTGTAGAAGCTGCAAAAATTATGAAGAGGAGGAAACGGTTCTACATCTTCTATGCAATTTTTCAGCGCTAGCGAGAGCAGGCAACACTTTCCAGGGGCACCTCTTTTTTGGGACCTCGGAGAATTAGGCGATTTAAAACCAAGATGCTTGACGTGATTCATCAATAATTCTAAATGGTTCAGCGAGATGGAGTAAGCGTTTAGCTTGTGGTATCACAACAGGCCTCTACTAATGACCCAAGTGTGTCGCTGAATTATCAGTGACAGCCACACATACCTACCTGCCTACCTACTTACATAAAACAAATTCTCTAAATACTTTACAGTTCTAAGCTCAACCAACACGTTATAAAATTGCACGCTGCTGATCTGCTCTTTTTGTACAAACAAAGTCAACGGCAATATTTTTTTCATCATCTCTAAAATAGCAGATAAAATATTAACAACATTTTGTTAAAAGTCCTAGTCACATTATTGTCCATAGTTAGTATTATACTTTATATGTGTAATTATTTTTAGGTGTTGAACATAAATAAATTATTTTACCTGCGGTATCCGAAGTCCCTTTGTCTGTTTCACTATTAAGGGAATCTTCACATTTTTCATATACTTCGTTGCTCAAAGCTTTATCAGAATCTATCTCGCAAAAGGGATTCCGCTGTTCTTTTTCAATGTCAGTAGTTTTTTCATCTAACAAACAAGGAATTTCGACAAACTCATTCTTAATGCTCACATCAGGATCGACAAATTCATTGTCTAATAATTCAGTAAAATACTCTTTTTTTACGCCATAACTAGTACGCGCGGAATGTGCCTCTTCTACCTCCACGTAGAATTGGTCAAAGTCAAACACTTTGGACCAGCACTTCGTGCATATAGCTTTCGATGATGTTTCATCATCTGGATATGGCTGTAATTAATTAAATTAATTTACTTAATAAATTAAGTTTCATAATAGAAAATCTATGCACCTTGAACCAAAAGTGACGCCCTATTTTATCAGCAATTCCCAATTGCAAGCCATAATTATCAAATATGTTTAGAAAACTATTGGAGTGTTTTATGCAAAGCGTGCATATCATTTTAAAGTATTTTTTGTATTGTAATACCAATATTATGAAAATTAACCAGCACTAAAAACTAAAAAAAATTCCATTAGGAATGTACGACACGTTTTGTCGACTATTTCGTTTATCGATACAATTAGTGACAATATGACAATATGCTATAATACCCTACGGGACACGGCTGACTTAAGGCCCAGTTAGTCATGACTTAACTTAACTAAAGCCAACCTGATACAACACTTAAATAACCGTAAGGAACTTAAGAACTGGATTCTTAAAGGCTCAGTTAGTCAATACGTAGGGTCGGGCTTAGTACTGTGCCGCATATAAATTAAAAAATTCAAATGCGCATAGATGAACAACAAAATAAACTTTTATTTAACTATCATTTTGCAAAAATCCGTCCACAGATTTTATCAGAATTTAAATTTAAAAATGCCCTTTTTTTTTGGATTTTTCACATATATGGTGTTTGATTTTCATTCACTGCACTTAATATGGAGCCACTAATGCATTCATTTTGGCACACAAATATTATTAACATATTGTACTATCAATTTTCACCGTTTTTAGAATCAACATATATTAAAATACTTCGCAATTATTAAATTAAATTTGCATATTTAAGCCCCGCACGAAACTCTAAAATTCCTTCCAAATACATCTGTCAAACTACTGAAAACAACGAGCGAAAGAGAAACCAAGATGAAATTGATGGAACCCAGTAAGCTTAATACAGAATGATATGCCTGTCTTACATGTCTTATACAAGCAATTAAACACATATACACTTTAAAGTAAATTTTAAAATTTTAGAATTTTTATTGAGCTCAAGGCCAGTTTATGGAAGATTTTTTTGTGAAAAAACAACAACAGTTTTTAATGGTTGAAGTTATAGTACTATTTCGGAAATCACCACATTTCCTCATCAGACTTCTTTATGATTATTAAATTAAATTAAATTAATTTTTAATTTAATTTTTCATAACCACTTCTCTCAGGCTTTGAACACGGGAGCTCGGAGTTGCAGAGCCAATACGCTACCTATTGTGCTACGCTAGCCGAGTTGGCTGTTGTGTTTATTTCATCTTCCTTAAACAAACCAACTACAAACAAGAGCAACTGATCTGCCACAAGTGCTTTTATTTTCTACTTTTACTTTGTGTCAACGGAGATATTCAAAGAACAATATGCAACAAAAATTAATCATTTAAAATTAAGTTCACATGTTGAGTAATTGTCGCCAATTCTAAAGTAAAGTTAAGTTAAGTTAAGTCTTGACTAACTGACCCTTTAGTTTCGGCCTTACGTAAATTGAGAGCGGTGAGAGAATCAGGCTTACCAGATCTTGTGGTAACATAGGCGGCGAACCGTCATATAGCTGAAAATAAAATTATTCACTCCGTTCGCCCATTTGGCAACTCTTACCACTTTCGTCAAAAAGCTCTGCTCACAACTTCGAATTTTCTAATGTTCGTTAGAGAGCCGATTATTGTATCTATTATTAGCGATCCTTACAGGCGAAAAACGGTGGTAAGTTGTGTTCCTGCAAATATTTTAATAAACATTTTACTTACACAATTTGTATGTTTTGTTATTTTCACGCTTTTGGAAAACCAGCCCTAAAATCTCCCCGAGCTCATCATTTGGTCCTTCAACCCGGATTACCACAGGCGGTAAATTTTAAACATACATACACGCAACATATTTTGGCGGAATACTTACGCACATACATACATACCTACTTAAACTTACAACAACAACAATCAACCACACAAACAACAGGTAACATTGTAAATTAAAAAGAAAGGTGCAATCAACATACATATTTGATTTGCACTTAAAAGCGGTGAAAAATTAATGCCCCTATTATGATTCACAACTCAACTGATATTTTAGTTGTAGTTGTCGATTTTGTATTATGGTTTACAACTCAACTCAACTTTCAATCAGCTGTTCAATTAGTTGTCTTCGTTAAGTTGTTAGCAGTATTATGGTTCACAACCAAACAAGAATTTTGTTGTGTGAGCTGTCATATTGAAACAACCATTTTTTATCAGTTGTGTTATTGCCGGCAAGCTTGGAAAATGGAGAAAACATTGTAAGTGTATCTTATGAAATACATAAATATACATCAGGAAAATATCAAACAAACTACAAATTGATCGCCTTGTCGATTTAGTTGAAAAGCATCCTGACATTGGAAGAGGAAAAGGCCAATACGGATCTAGTCGCCAAGACACTAAAAATACTTGGGTACAGTTTGCAATCGAACTGAATAGCCTTGGGCCGCCATCAAGAACAGGACCTGAATGGCAACGGGTGAGTTAATTGTAACAAACCCAAATAAAAACTTGATTCCTATTTTCTCCATATGTACATAGGTGTGGATTCATTATAAAGCCAACCTGAAACGAAAGCTGGCAAAAAATAAAGAAAACTTCCTTGCAACAGGTGGTGGCCCATCGCAAGAAATCAGTTTGACTGCAAGTGAGGAAAGGGTCTGTGAGCTAACTCAAGTTAATCTGAGTATTAATCCCTCCGGGAGTGCGTTTGGGTTGGGGAATACTGATACGAGCACAACTGAAAACGAAGCTCTTGCAACTGCTGATTTGCCGGTAGTCAAGGAAAATTCTTTGCCAACGCCGGGACCGAGAAAACTGAAGGCTGGTGAGGCAAAAATGCAATTGTTGGAAGGGCAGGCAGGAACACAGATTAACATTCTGCGTAGCCTCAAAAAAATGGAATGCACGCAATATAAAGTTTATTTACTGAAAAAAGAAAAACTGAAATTGCTAAAGGATCGTGAAAGAGAAGAGAGCGTTTTACGAAAACTGAAAATAGAAATTGCCAAAAAAAAATTCAAGCAACTTAAAAATTAATCCACATGAACTCTTAACGGATTAATTTTTAGTTTGAGTGATATCATGGAATTATTTATTTTAAACTGAATTTTCTATTTTTAAATGAATTATTTATTTTAAGGGAATTATTTATTTTTAAGGGAATTTTTTTAATTTTTTTATATGTAAATAACTACTTTGTTAGATGAAAATCTTTTTTGTTTGCTTTCACCTATGTATATACCTTTTATCTGCGTTATATTCATGGAATAATTATTTAGTTTTTAAAGAAAATAATTTTTTATTGGTTTAAGATTAAAAAGAATATATGTGAATGTTACTCTAAAAGACTGAATGAAATGATATGAAACTTATTGCAATGAATTCATTATGTTGTTCCTTATTCTATCTGCTTCGCTATTCACTGTTGAATTATTTTCCTCTGGTGTGGAATCCTGTTGGTTTTCTGTGCTCAAATCAGAATCGGGGAATTGAACTTTAAAATGCTGCGAAATATTATGTAAAGCACAACAAACGTTGATTATTTTCATGGCTTTATCCGGCGCGTAGTGCAATCCCCGTGCAGAAAGCAAACACCTAAATTTGCTTTTAAGCACGCCGATGGTTCTCTTGACGGAATTCCTTGCTTTAGCATGAATTTTGGTATACTTCATTTGTGGTGAGCCATCAGCTGTATTGCGAAATGGTGTCATTATAATTTTTCCTAGTGGATATCCCGCATCACCTAGGATTAATTTGATTTATATATTGTACAAGCTACACCTTAGAAGAACAAAGTAAGAATAGCTTACCTAAAATCCATGTGTTTGTTGGTACATTCCGGTCCAGGTGTTGCTTAAGTGAGCTTACATTCCATATATGGGAATCATGATTGGAACCTGGATATCTGGCGTCAACGAACCTAATATCTTGTTTATAGTCTGAAAACTAAAACCATAATCATGAAAAGTGCGTGCGCAAAAAATAAGAATTTCTTAAACTCACAATCATCACATTTAGGCTGTAATAGCCTTTTCTATTGAGATATAGGTGCTGTATTTCCTTTCGTGGTGCACAGATTCGCACATGTGTACCGTCACTTTGAGCGTAAACAGCAATTTTTGAATCTCGTACCTCCTCAGGTGTCATCGCCGCTTTGATCCAACGTGCACAGACATGCTGCTCTAAGACATTAATAGTCTCCTCAAGGACCATAGAAAATGTTGGCTGCGCTAAACCAACATTAAAATCATTACCGCTACTCTTTTGGTAGCTGCCGTCTGCAAAAAAACGTAATGAGGTGCACAATTTTATTGTCGGTGATATAGAAGAAGTCCTCTTTGTTTGCTTGAAAAAGTCCTTCGTCTCATTCAGCAAATATATAAACGCTTCTTTGTTCAGCCTAAAGTAACTTATTACATTTCAACGGATATATCCATTATTAATACAAATATTTAAATTTTCACAGATTTTTTTAAACACTTGCGCGAATACCAACTTATTTGAGTTGTCGAAATTAACAACAATTCTGGTTGTCAGCAACTTAACGAAGACAACTAAAGTTGGTTGTGAACCATAATACGCAAAAATAGTTGAGTTGAGTTGTAACACTGACAACTCAACTTAGTTGAGTTGTGAATCACAATAGGGGCATAAATCTGAGCAAAGTAGAGCCTAAAACATATTTTTAGTGCTTTGCTTTTGCATATACAAATATATAAATGTGGCAAAGACATTTCTTTTCTAGTGTACTTCGATAAGTACAATACCTTAAATAAAATTTCTCATATAATGAGATAAGCCGCTCCTTTTCATTTACTTACATACATATGTGAACATAATATATACATATATACCGCACATATAATTATTTAATTTATTCGATATACTCGTATGTTTCTAAAAATATTTTCTCTCGTCTTCGTGCCGTATTAAATTTTATGTTATATATTTAACTTAACTGCATATTTGCACTTTCCTTTAAGGTTCAATTAGAGGTACCATACCATAACGCCATAACCATAATCGTAGTCATAACCATATTTAAGCAATCGATTAGT
Organism: Philophylla caesio; assembly: GCA_963971545.1. Lineage (NCBI taxonomy): Eukaryota > Metazoa > Arthropoda > Insecta > Diptera > Tephritidae > Philophylla > Philophylla caesio. Next base: position 76,325,037 of record OZ020606.1, read on the forward strand.
GGTGCCATAACCATAAACAGCTGATATTTGCAATAAACTGAAAGTAAATAAAAATTTAGTAAAGTATGTAAAACGCGGACGCAAAATATAAATTAAAACTCTTCAAAACAAAATAAACTGCACACGAAGAACAAAAATATCACAATAAACAAGGCGAATCAGCAATCATTTGTTTATGGTTACGGCAAAAACCAAAATTCAGTTGGTCGCTATGGTTATGGTTATGGTTATGGCGTTATGGTATGGCACCACTAATCGATTACAGTGTAACCCATAAGGTTGGTTGGATCAGCTGTTTTCTATGGTTATGGTTATGGCACCTCTAATTGAACCTTTAGAGTGCTGCAGTACATATACATACTTACATACATGTACATATGTCAATCATCTTAACATATAATTATGCTACAAGCTTTTTAATAAGAGAAAATACGAAAAAATTTGTTTTTATATTGCAACTCCCGGAAAATACTCTTAACTCGACTTACAAATTTACAAGAGTTTCTCTCGTGCACCTTTTTTTGTATATTAATAAATATATACATACATATTTATACATATGTCCGTGCATATAAATTATATTGTCGCTACAATTAGCGAATATTAAATAGCAATACATATAACATACATATGTATGTATGTATATGCGTGTACGCGAGTGAAAATAAGTGTGTAAAAGCAATAAAAAAAAAACCAAACAAACAAAGCAGTGGTGAGTGCAGCAGAATACTAGTGCATTAGAAAAGCAGCGGAGTAGCAGAATAGCAGAGTGGGAGCAGCACAACAACCACAGGCATACATCATACTCCGACCAAAGGAGAATACCGGACATACATACGACAGTGGGCAGGCATCAATCAAAAAGTGCACAAATGAAAATATTTTAAAAATAATGATTTTTTGTGGTGTTGAAAATTGTGCGTATATATATTTAAATTGTATATATATTTTATTTTATTTGTAAAATTAATTAATACAGCAAATACAATTATTTTTAAGTGCATTTTGATGTGTTTGCTCTAGCCAACTTGAAAGTTGCGCTTATATACGAGTACCAACGTATGTATTTTTAGTTTAACGATTACGGATGGATGTAGTTTTCTTGGATGAAATATATTTTTTTTGCTCAGTTGTTTTTCGTCAGCTGTCTCAATCCCAATAGACCGGATGTAGCTTCAGAGTTGTATTTCTTACAATAGTTCTTAATTTCTACACAATATTAAGTGTACATGCTCTTGATAGTTCTTACAGCTCGGCCAACCTGAACCTTGATCGGCCTCGATAAATAAATTATCAACTTAAGGCTTCCCTATTTCTGTTGAAGAATTGCCTTTTCTTTTGCGTTCACGCATTCGATTAGCTTCAACAACGCCGTCGTAGGGCAGCTGTGCAGCTGACAATTCTCTACGTCTCGAATAACATATCTGGCATTTCCTAATACTTTGTAGACAGCGTAAGGTCCTTTATACTTTGGGACAAACTTTTTATTGGTTCCAACGGCAGTGTATACATTTCGGAAAGCGACAAAATCCCCTACCTTATATTCCTTGGCCTGTCGGCTATGCTTTGAAAAGAAACTTTGGCTATTGTTCTGGGTGGTTTGTACTGATTTAGCAGCGCTAGACCGGAGGGTGTCCAAATCCCGACTGCTTTCGTCAATTAATTTTTCCTGAAAGTATTCGGAAAATTCGTCAATAGTCTCGCCCCTTTGTGCCACGCCGAATAGCAACATAATCGGAGTCTGTTTTGTACTACTTTGAACTGAATTGTTGATTGCGTACCATACTTGCAATAGCTTACTAGACCAATCGGCATGATCTATTGAATCACTAACATTTCCCAACATTGCCTTGATTACCCCGTTGACTCGTTCAACCTGACCATTGGCCTGAGGAAAGGCAACGGCAACCGTCAAGTGATTTATATTTCGTTTGATTAGGAATTCGTCAAAGACAAGCGAGGTAAAACAGCTACCTCTATCTGAGATAATTCGTCTAGGTCGGCTATAATAGTTAAAGTATTTTTCAAGAGCGGCAGTCACTTTGCGTGTGCTGGTTGAATTCGTCGGATATAGCTTAACGAACTTTGTGAAAGAGTCAACCACCACTAGGATATGCTTTATTTTAGATTTAATTGACGGCAAGGACCAAAATGGTCGAGGTGTAAAGTGTCAAACGGAATTGGAATTTTCGGAACGTTATACAAATTTTTCTCTTTGGATGAGATAGGCATAGCATACATAATACATTTTAAACAATTTTTTATAAAGTGTTGCACTTTCTGGCGCATACTCGGAAACCAATAATACTGGCATATTTTATCGAAAGTTTTGTCAACTGCTTGATGACCGGTTTTCTCGTGCATTAACTTTATTATATTATTTTCTAACTCTTGTGGGACGTATAAGACTTACCGACCATTCTAACATATTTTACATACAAGGCCATCTACGAGGTCAAACCCCACAACGTTTTCTTTTTCCAACAGTACTCGCGTGCTCCTGATTTTCTCATCCCGCTCTTGTAAGACCTGTATTTGGAAACCAATTTCGTTTGTATCTACTGCAACTATTTCACAACGACTTAGTGCGTCAACATGTCCCATGGAAGTACCACTACGATGGATAACGTTATAGTTATAATTTTCCAATTCAAAGACCCATCTCGCGATGCGGCTGTTTATTTGCTTTTTCTGCAGAGTCATGGCAAGGGAATTGCAATCTGTAACGATCCTGAATGCATCCGAAACCGATTGCACTCGCATCACAGTGTAATTCGGTTTCCCTCTCCGGGTTATAAATGGCAAGCACGGGGGGTTTTATTAATTTGTCTTTTAATTCGTCGAATGCCGATCTACAAGTTTCGTCGAATTTGTATTCTGTATCTTTTTTCAAGAAGTTTAATAGCGGTCTGGCAATTTTAGAAAGTACGTGAACAATCCTATACATGAGTGTAATTCTTTCTGATTGGTAGGCATGGGATATTTTCTGATGTCTTTGATACATATGTTTTTCGATATACATATTTTGTATTCAGTATGTCGTCCATCGTGCTTGGCGACTTCAATGCCAAGGTGGGCAAGGAGGGCATCTTTGGTTCCACAGTCGGAAAATTCAGTCTCCACGACGAAACGTCCGATAACGGATTGAGACTGATCGACTTCGCCGGGGCCCGAAACATGGTAGTCTGTAGTACCAGGTTCCAGCATAAGAAGATTCACCAGGCTACGTGGCTGTCTCCAGATGGTAAGACACGAAACCAAATCGACCACGTTGTGATAGACGGAAGGCATGCTTCCAGTGTCCTAAATGTGCGCACGAACCGAGGAGCCAACATCGACTAGGATCATTTTCTTGTGGCAGCTAAGATACGCACGCGCCTCTGTGCAGCAAAAAGCGCGCGCAAATGGACACAAGGAAAGCTCGACGTCGGAAAGCTGCAATCGCAACAGACAGCTACCCACTTCGCCACTCGACTTGCACTCCTGCTCTCTGAGAGCAATAACCAACAGAACGATATTTCCGAGCAGTGTAACCATATTTCTAGCTGTCTAAATACCGCCGCTGAAGAATCCATCGGATTTCAGCGAGCCCGAAAGAACAACTGGTATGACGAGGAATGTCGCGCCGCTACGGAACGTAAAGACGCTGCCTACAGGGCCACACTGCGATCGGGCGCAACGCGAGCAGTGCGGGAGCGTTACCGTGAGCTGAAGAAGGAAGCAAGACGCATTTTTCGTGGGAAAAAGAGAGAGGCCGAAATGCGTGAGTGCGAAGAGCTTGAGATGCTGGCCGACAGGAAAAGCGCCCGAAAATTTTTTCAAAAAGTTCGACGGCTTACAGAAGGTTTTAAGACCGGGGCGAATTCCTGAAAGAATGAAAACGGCGACCTGGTGACTGATGTCCACAGCATACTTAAATTATGGAGGGAGCACTTCTCAACCCTGGAGATGTTGAACCCAAATCCCCAATCAATGATGATGGACGCGATGTACCATCACCCGACTGTGACGAAATTCGGAAAGCGATAGCACGGCTGAAGAACAACAAAGCCCCCGGGGCCGATGGGTTACCAGCTGAGTTATTTAAGTACGGCGGAGAGGAGCTGGTTAAGTGCATGCATGAGCTCATCTCTAGAATATGGTCGGAAGAACGCATGCCTACTGATTGGAACTTAAGTGTGCTCTGCCCAATCCACAAAAAGGGTGATCCTGCAGTTTGCGCCAACTATCGCGGGATTAGTCTTCTTAACATCGCATATAAGGTTCTGTCGAGTGTATTGTGTGAAAGACTTAAGCCCAACATCAATGAACTGATTGGACCTTATCAGTGTGGCTTTAGACCTGGTAAATCTACCACCGACCAGATATTCACAATACGCCAGATCTTGGAAAAAACCCGAGAAAAAAGAATCGACACACACCATCTTTTTGTCGACTTCAAAGCTGCCTTCGACTGCACGACAAGAAGTTTCCTATATGCCGCAATGTCTGAATTTGGTATCCCGGCAAAACTTATACGGCTATGTAAAATGACGTTGAGCAACACCACCAGCTCCGTCAGAATCGGGAAGGACCTTTCCGAGCCGTTTGATACCAAACGAGGTTTCAGACAGGGTGACTCTTTGTCGTGCGATTTCTTTAACCTGATGCTGGAGAAGATAATTCGAGCCGCAGCGTCAGCCCTGAAATCCAACGCAGAATCTCTCTTGCCAACAAGTGCTACTTCGGACTGAGTAGGCAATTGCACAGTAAAGTCCTCTCTCGACGGACAAAAACCATACTCTATAAGTCTCTCATTGTATGGCGCAGAAGCATGGACGATGACAACATCAGATAAGAGAGCTCTTGGAGTGTTCGAGAGAAAGATTCTTCGAAAGATTTATGGACCTTTGCGTCTTTGCGACGGCAAATACCGTGTACGATGGAACGATGAGCTGTACGAGCTGTACAATGACGTAGATATAGTGCAGCGGATTAAGAACCAGCGGCTCCGCTGGCTAGGCCACGTCGTACGAATGGATGAAATAGCTCCAGCCCTGAAGGTTTTTGACGCGGTACCCGCGTGTGGTAGCAGAGGAAAAGGAAGACCTCCTCTGCGTTGGAAAGACCAAGTGGAAAAAGACTTGGCTATACTTGGGATTTCCAATTGGCGCCAGTTAGCAAAAGATAGGGACAGCTGGCGTGCTTTGTTGACCTCGGCCAAAATCGCTTAGGCGGTTGTTGCGCCAATTAAGTAAGTAATGTCGTCTATATATACGATTTTTTTTCGTCGATTAAATCTTTAAAATTATTATTTATAAAGCGTTGGAATTTATAAAGGAACGTTTTTAAGACCAAACGGCATTTTTAAATATTCGTACGATTGATTCCGGCGATATATCTGTGGTCACAAGCGATAATCACTTAAGTCCTGTGTTAGAGATATCGACCTGGTGAAATCCGCTTTTGGGGTACAGTGGTGCTTCTGGGTATGCAGTTACAGTTGCGCGGCTGTACTCAATCCCTACTCTTACGTCCACGTTCGTGCACCCTGGTCAACGTGAGCAACCCATGTGCGAGATACGGTAACCAACCCGTGTGGAGCCATGGGTCACAGCTAATAGAGAGGGAGCTTTAGTGGAGCCACTCCGACATATTAGGTTTAAGGGTCCACTAAAATCCGCAGCGTCTGTTCACCAGGAGGTGCGGCTGCAAGCGGGCGTCTGTCTTGGAGCAAGCGGCTCGCTTTATAAACGAATTTAAAATTTCAACCCCCAGCAATGGGTTGTGCGCAGGGCTTGGAACTCGCCACGTAAAAAACCACTTCCAATGAAAAGCAAAGCAAAGCCTCGGACAGGACCCCCTTTTATAGATGACGACCACGGCAAACGTTTTAAGGACCATGATTTGAGGGCTGGAATGTCCGAACCCTTAATTGGGAAGGTGCCTCTGCCCGGCTAGTTGATGTCCTCGGCAGAGCGAAGGCTGACATCACCGCCATCCAAGAAATGCGATGGACGGGGCAAGGGAGGAAAACGGTAGGCCCTTGTGACGTACACTACAGCTTCCATATAAAGGAGCGCAAATTTGGTGTCGGATTTGTGGTGGGAGAGAGACTTCACCGTAAAGTACTGTCGTTCACTCCGGTGAACGAACGTCTCGTCAGTCTCCACGAGGAAACGTCCGATAACGGATTGAGACTGATCGACTTCGCCGGAGCCCGAAACATGGTAGTCTGTAGTATCAGGTTCCAGCATAGGAGCATACATCAGTTACGTGGCTGTCTCCAGATGGTAAGACACGAAACCAAATCGACCATGTTGTGATAGACGGAAGGCACGCTTCCAGTGTCCTAGATGTGCGCACGATCCGAGGAGCCAACATCGACTCGGACCATTATCTTGTCGCAGCCAAGATACGCACGCGCCTCTGTGCGTCTAAAAGCGTGCGGAAAGGCACACAAGGAAAGCTCGACGTCGGAAAGTTGAAATCACAACAGACAGCCACGCACTTCGCTACTCGACTCGCACTCCTGCTCTCTGAGAGCTCTAATCAACACAGCGATATTTCAGAGCAATGGAACCACATCTCTTGCTTTTTACGTACCGCCGCTGAACAATCTATTGGTTTTCAGCGAGCACGGAAAAATGACTGGTACGATGAGGAATGTCGCGTTGCCACGGAACGGAAAGATGCTGCCTACAGGGCCACGTTGCAATCGGGCGCAACGCGAGCCTTGCGAGAGAGATATCGTGAGTTGAAGAAGGAAGCGAGACGCATTTCTCGAGAGAAGAAGAGAAAGGCCGAAATGCGTGAGTGCAAAGAGCTTGAAATGCTGGCCGACAGGAAAAGCGCCCGAAAATTCTTTCAAAAAGTACGACGGCTAACAGAAGGTTTTAAGACCGGGGCGAATTCCTGTAAGAACGACAACGGCGACCTGGTAACTGACGTTCAGAATATACTTGGCTTATGGAGGGAGCACTTCTCCTCACTACTTAGTGGTAGTGACAGAGACCACCTTGGAGAAGATGATGATCCCGAAACCCCAATCAATGACGACGGAGTTCATGTTCCGTTACCCGACTGCAATGAAATCCGTATAGCAATAGCACGGCTAAAGAACAACAAAGCGCCCGGAGTTGACGGGCTGCCAGCTGAGTTATTCAAATACGGTGGAGAAGAGTTGGTAAAGCGCATGCACCAGCTAATCTGTAGAGTATGGTCGGACGAATGCATGCCTACTGATTGGAATCTAAGTGTACTTTTCCCAATCCATAAGAAGGGTGATACTGCAATTCGCGCCAACTAAAGTGGGATAAGCCTTCTTAACATTGCATATAAGGTTCTGTCGAGCGTATTGTGTGAGAGACTAAAGCCCATCGTAAATGAACTTATTGGACCTTATCAGTGTGGCTTTAGACCTGGTAAATCTACTATCTACACAGTGCGCCAGATCTTGGAAAAGACCCTAGAAAGAAGAATCGACACGCACCACCTTTTTGTCGACTTCAAAAGATTTATGGGCCTTTACGCCTTTGCGATGGTGAATACCGTAGAAGATGGAACGATGAGCTGTACGAACTTTATAACGACATAGATATAGTGCAGAGAATTAAGATCCAGCGGCTTCGCTGGCTTGGTCATGTCGTTCGAATGGATGAAAGTGCCCCAGCTCTGAAAGTATTCGACGCGGTACCCGCCGGTGGTAGCAGAGGAAAAGGGAGGCCTCCCCTGCGTTGGAAAGATCAGGCGGTAAAGGACTTGGGTACGCTTGGTATATCCAACTGGCGCCAGTTAGCGAAAGAAAGAAATAACTGGCGTGCTGTGCTAAGCTCGGCCAAAATCGCATAGGCGGTTATCGAGCCAATGAAAGAAGAAATCCGCTTTTCAAATCTAGCACATATTTTTACCTTCTAAGTACTCGATACAATCGTCAACGAGAGGCAAAGGATAATTGTCTCGAACCGTTAATTTGTTCAGTCCCTGATAATCAATACATAACCTTTTCGGTCCATTATTTTTCTTAACAAGGACTACTGGAGAGGCGTATGAAGAATTACTTGGTCTGATTATTCCGTCAGCTTCTTTCTTTTATGATATCTTGAACAATTTTCTTTTCGGAAAACGACAGGCGTCTAGGCGCGCAATGGAACGGAATATCAGAAGATAAATGTATGCTCATCTTGTAATCAAAAGGCTGTACAGTAACATTAGCGGGTTCAATATAAGCTTCATAAACTAAGTCATTTATTTGTACCCTACAAACTGGATCTAATTTGCAGTTTACGCACTGAACACAGTGTCAACATTAAAAAGGTCTGGCACTTCCGAATGAACACCGCCTTTGGAACCAATCATTGCGTCCCCTTTTAGCGCAAATCGCTCTTCTATCTTATTCTTAAGTTTGCTTACAGTTAAAAGATTGAACTCGCCTAATGTGTTTAATAAATCAGTCGATGGTGAAGTGCAGATATTTTTTTCGCAAAGAAATTGAATCAGTTTTATTATATTTCAATTTACTTTTAATTAAATGTATATCAAAAAATTTAAGAAAATCTCGACCAAGGATAACCGGCGTGGTCATTTCCTCGTCTGGCAAAACATAAACTTTTGTTTCATTAATTACATTTTTGAATTCAATGGTGCAAGTGGCTTCACCGATAATATTTAAATAACGTCCTCCAATACCGCAATATCTATCGAACAATGGATTAAGTCTTATTTCTTTTTCTGGCACGTATGACCGCTTTATAAGGTTAATTGGACTACCGGTATCGAAAAGAGAAAAAACTTTATTGAAATCTGCACTATTCCCCCGACTTGTGTGAAAAGGCAATACTCACCACTATTTCATCGCAGCAATTTTCCAGTCGTAGACGGCAGCTCTCCTACGGGCTTCAAAATTTTCCGAGGGTTCGGGCACGAGTTATAGTTGTGGCCTTGTTGCCAGCAGCGAAAGCATGCTCCTTCCGGGCGTATCGGGTAAGGGCAATTATGTGCCCCTTTTTTGAGCAATTGAAGCACAGAGAGGCTTCGTTCATTTTCTTACTGACAGCGGCGGATAGCTTTACGGCAGTATTCTGTGTTGTGATTTTTGTTGTGGTGATTCCAGAACGACGGGGAGGGGCGGTTGCGTCCAATTTTAGGTAGCGATTATAAAAGCGGTTTTAAGCCTTTTAAGCTCGCTTATGGTCTGCTGTCGCCGTTAAATTTTGGTACAGCGTACTCAATATCGATAAAGCATGGCTTTTGCTCTTTAAAGCTGGCTGCTCCTTCCAACTGCCGGATTTCTCTTTGCAACTTCAAGGTTTCCCGACGTTTCCGGAGCAATACCAGTTCATTTTCTAGTGCGGCGGCACCGGCGTACGAAAAATAGGCGCTTTCTTCGGCAGCAGCGGCAACTGGGGTTTTTTCGGCGGTTTCTGCAGTGTCGGCAGGTTTCTTCATACTTGTAAAAGAATTTGTTGTACTTGTGTCATCACGTATGTTGAGAGTATCAGCGGTGGCAGTTTCGGTATTTCCAGGGCAGGGGGGCTCACAACGGACGTTTTAATTGGACCAAGGTGGCCGTCGGTGGGAATGTTATTCCGGCAGCGCGAAGTGTGTCTTCGATTTGCTCCTTTGACGTACGTAGCATTTTCGTTTTATCACGCTCCACACCTGAGATTTTAGTTAAACGATTACGGATAGCTGTAGTTTTCTTGGATGAAATATATATTTTTTGCTGAGTTCTTTCTCGCAGCTGTCGCAATCCCAATAGACCGGATGTAGCTTCAAAGTTGTATTTCGTACAATAGTTCTTAAGCGTCAGTTAGTCAAGACATATCTTAACTTAACTTAACTTAAGAATTGGAGACGATTACTCAACATGTCAACTTAATTTTTATTGATTACTTTTTGTTGCATATTGTTCTTTGAATATCTTCGTTGACACAAAGTACAAAGTAGTAAATAAAAGCACTTGTGAGATTATTTTTGAATCGCATATTGCTTGTAAAAATATCAAGGAGAATTAAATTGTGTGGAATGTTTTTAAGTTTAGCACAAATGTACAAAATATGCTAGAAGCAGTCACTTGGTCAAAGGAAAAGGTGGTGGCAAATCCACCCGATAAATAGAGACTTTTTGTTGTGCCAGTTTACATCCCGGCAGAATTTTGCGTACAGTTCTTTATTGGAGGATATGATCAACTTTTCGTCATTTATATTTATGTTTAAATTTTCTTTTTGTCTTATATTGTATTTTCAGCTACTTGATGGTTCGCCGCCTATGTTACCACATCAAATAAATTTGTTTTAAATGTCAAGATCAGGTAAGCCTGATTCTCTCACCGCTCTCACGGCTCTCAATTAACGTAAGGCCGAAACTTAAGAATCTAAAATCAACAGATTCTTAAGTTTCTTAAGGCCATGCCACATAAGACTTGCTTCGCTTTACGTAACATTTGTAACTTTGTCAGAAAAGCGATAAACGCAAAAGATATGCCACAATAAAACTTTGACAATACATACTTTTCGTTTGTTTATTGTGAGTTGTGAAAATCGACCGGAACTTTATAAACATATTTACATACATTCGTCATAATTATGGACATTATGGAAGTTTTGTTAATAGTTCTTTTAATCCACGAAGTCTTATTATGTTTAAAAAACATATGAAGGCGAAACATGTGGGTAAGGGAATTATATCTTTGCTTCCACCTCCTGCACGAACCGGTCACGAAGTGACTTCCACCGTGCTCTGCAATGCTACTCTATTATAAAAGAAAAAGCATTTACTAAATCATCACATATGTATATACATCCATATATGTATATTTAAGCATTTAGTTCAGTTAAATTTTATATTTATGTCAGAAATAAACAAAATTGGTAAGAGCGAACTGTCAAAGTCAGCGAAAAGATGAGAGTTGCCCAAGATTTCGCTTCGCTTTGGCGACTGTGTTGCCTATGTGGGAAATTTCGTATAATTGCATGTATTCATCTTTGCTGTCAAAGCTAAACTCTGACGTAAAGCGAAGCAGAAGTTTTATGCGGCATGGCCTTAACGGTAAGTTAAGTGTTGACTAATCGCTTGTACTGCTTTCCATAAAACAGGTTGGCTTAAGTTAAGTAAAGTTAAGTCTTGACTAACTGACGCTTTAATTTCTACACAGGGTTGTATTTCCTAAAATAGTTCCTAATTTCTACACAGGATTGCTTTTGAGCAAAGTTGAGTTTCTTAAAAGTATAATTGCAAGTGCATTTGTTGTTGCGGTTAATTAACCATTGGCACAGTGGTTGAAAGGAAGTAAAATAAGTGAATAATTTATAAAAGTTGAATTTTAAAAATAAATCACAATTTTTTATGTTTTTATTTGCAAAAAAATTTAATTCGCGGCATAAATTCAATAAATTTAAGCGAAAATAATTTTCCAAATTTTATATTTGAACAATACTGTGCTGCAACCTCGCAATTTCAGTCAGAATCAAATAAATACGTTATTAAATATTTTTATAAAGATTGTTGGCTATCGATCATATATCGATACAACTATATGTGAGTATTTGTTTTGCTTTCGAAATTTATAATTAATTCATTCTGACTTTCTTGTGCCTTTGCTGTGGTGAAATAATAATATTTATATTTTACATTTTTCTTTTATTCCGCCGACTTTTGTTGAATATAATTTATATTGAGCAAAATTTTTGTTATATTTTTACATTTGCGTTGCGTGTCAAGTCGATCATTTATCGAACATTTTGGCAATTTATTAAATTTTTCTGGAACTTAATTTACATTTTAAATATTTCTGTGGGGATTCCGATCATTTAAATAAAAGAATTTTAATAAACTCGCAATTAAAAATATTATTCAATCTGCCACACATCTCCTCAGAGTCTGGATCAGCTCTAAAGAAAATGCAGCGTGAAATTAATAGTTGCATTTCAGCACTACAACTTCAGGGCATAAGCGTTGAACATTGGGATGCAATTTTCACATATTTGTGTTCAACCAGGCTCCCAGAAAACACTATTGCTCTATGAGAACAGACTCTAAAAACAAAACCGGAGATTCAAAAATGGGTGGACTTAGATGCATTTCTAACAAACAGGTTCCAAACCCTTGAGACCGTGTCCGACCTCAAGGGGAGTTCTAACGTCCACCTCAAACCCAGTATGGCAGTAAACAATACCCGGCCAAATAACTTCAGGCCGTATAATAATATTCAAAATAAGAGAGTAAATACCCATCATGTAAAGACAAACAATATAAGATGCAAAGTTTGTTCTTCTCAAGCTCATGTACTAAAGACATGCCAAAGGTTTTTAGAAATGAGCCCGAATGCAAGGCTTTCTGCCATCAGAAAGTATCACCTCTGCATTAACTGCCTCTCAGATGCGCATGAAATAAACGACTGTAAGATTAGTTTTACATGTGCAAAATGCAGAAAACGGCATCATACCATGCTCCATAGAGATCAAAGTGAGGAACCTGCTCCATCAAGTTCTCAACAGACTTCAACCAAGTCTCATACGGCGTCCATCAAAGCCAATACATCCAATTGTCCTGTTGACAATAATAGAAGTATGCTACTAGGGACTGCCATGGTGACCATTTGCCACCAAAACAACACACGTACTGTCAGAGCCTTGATAGATTCAGGATCTGAAGGCACATTTGTCTCTGAACGCTTACAAAGGCGCCTGAAGTTGCCAAGTAAAGGTATATCTGCAAACGTGTTGGGTCTAAACGAAGCCATATCTGGAAAAGTTCAAAAAGTCTGTACCTTTAATATTGGCTCCCCACGTAATAAGGGTTTCCGCATCAAAGGGGACGCCTTAGTTCTTCCAAAGCTGACGGGTTCACTGCCATCACATTCGATCATTGAATTAATCTTAAAAACGCTTCCTGATTTACCATGGGCAGACAATAATTTCTTCAAGAGTCAATAAATTGAATTGTTAATCGGTGGGGATCTTTATCCGAAAATAATTTTAAATGGGGTAAAGACAAATATCATTGGCTCACTGATAGCTCAACGTACAGTGTTCGGATGGATTCTAACCGGACTTGTTCCAAGTGGAAGGAACCTTAAACTTATTTTAATGAGGTTTCATTAGATCAACAACTCACCAAATTTTGGGAGATGGAAGAAGTACCAAAGACCAAGTTTCTAACGGTCGCAGAAGAACAGTGCGAACGACTCTACACAGATACCACCTTTCGTAATAATGAGGGACGGTATATAGTTTCGCTCCCGTTCTAACTCTTACCTCCAAATGAACATATAGGTGCCTCTCGCCATATCGCTATGGGACAATTTCTCAGAAGTGTAACGTCTTTGTTTAAAAAACCCCTAATAAAGGAGGAATATAACAAGGTACTTCGAGAATATGCTGTGTTTACGCCAGCTGTTTACATCAGCATTCACAAGTGGATCTGCCATTGTGAATTACTATAATTCCACTTGCAGATGTCGCTGTGATACTACGGGAACAGGGACTCGTTACTTTCTCTCCCTTTTCTCGAGTCCTGTTACCCGTCCCGTTTGATGGGTTTCGCCTTCTGCGAAGCTCCTGCACTCTTTCACTTTGTGAAGAGACGCCCCCAACGCTACATGTAAGGTTTTTGCATTATTAATATATTTAACCCAACTTTATTTTCAGCAGTGTTGATTTTATATTATAAAATAAATTGCTTGTCGTTGACAAGCCCCCTTTTTTGCATTAGAAATTTAATATAACTTGTGTTTTTTACTTGCGATAGCAATACGGCAATCGGCTTATTAATTTAACGATCATAAATTTTCAGAAGATCGGCTTCCTATCTCCTCGATCCCCGTTGCCGTGGAATTCATGAGGAATTCCCGGCCCCTAATTCCTCCCCGCTCGAACATGCTGATTTGGGTCATATGGATTAAGTCAAATATATTAAAGGTGAAGAGTCTTCGAACTCTTTCTACCTTCCACACCATGCTGTGCATAAACCAGACATCACTACTTTAAAACTGAGAGTGGTTTTCAACAGTTCTTGTCCCACATCTAATGGAGTAAGCCTAAATGATATTCTTCACTCTGGCCCCGCTCTCCAAACCGATTTAACTATTTGGGTTGTTAAGTGGCGATTATTTAAGTATGTGTTCAATGCCGATATTGAAAAAATGTACCGGCAAATATCAGATAATCCTCTTTAGATATTTTCTTTGGGTGGGGAGATTAGGGACTTTCAGTTGGACAGAGTCACTTTCGGTCTAAATTGCGCACCATATCTGGCAGTCCGCACTTTGTTGCAACTCGCCAAAGACTCCAACTCGAAATTCCCCCTTGCATCGGAAATCCTCAGTTCTAGTACATATGTAGATGATGTATTAGCTGGTGCACATGATATACCCGAAGCAGTAAAATCACGAGATCAGCTAATTGAGGCCTTAAACTCGGCAGGTTTCCCACTCAGAAAGTGGACTTCAAACAACAAAGAAATTCTGTCAGGTCTGCCGAGCAACCACCTGCTAGCTTCTGATTTTCTGGAATTACACAACTCCAGCGAAGCTAAGACGCTTGGTATTCGATGGAATGCTAAAACGGATCACTTCTATTTTATGGCAAAATCTTTGGACAAAAAAGATTCGTTCACGAAACGAGAAGTTTTGTCCACGATTGCCAAGCTGTTCAATCCCGCAGGTTGGTTAAGCCCAATAACCATAGTAGCAAAGGTGCTAATGCAACAAATCTGGTTGGAACAAACAAATTGGGATGAAAAGTTAAATCCAAAGACTCTCAGTGAATGGCAGACGTTTTTGGATAACTACCCCCATATTAATTTTATAAAAATCCCCAGATGGATTAGTTATTCTCCAAACTGTCATATACAGTTTCATGGATTTTGGGACGCCTCAGAAAAGGCGTACGGGGCTGCTATATATATTCGTGTACAGGACACTAGTTTGAATGTTCAAACTCATTTGCTTCTCGCAAAAACAAAAGTTGCTCTTGTCAAAACCATTTCTATACCCAGACTAGAGCTAAGTGGAGCGGTTCTTCTCGCGAAAATGGCAGATTTTCTCCTGCCAAAAATGGCTATAGAAAGCCAAGTGTTGTACTTCTGGACCGATTCCACAATTTTTCTCGCGTGGCTTAGAAAACCACCTTGTTCGTGGTCTACATTTGTAGACAACCGTGTTTCTAAAATTTCAGAGAGCACAATGATCGAGAATTCTCCTCAAGGGTTAGGAGAGAGTCATCTTTGGTGGCATGGTCCCAAATGGCTTAACCTCAGCCAAGAAATCTGGCCAATCTCTCAGCCCAAGGATTTTGAAACCACACTCGAATCTAAAGCTATTCGAGTTCATACAGCGTCAGTTCTTTCATTTGAAGATATCTTAGCACGCTTTTCCAGCTTTCCAAGGGCCATTCGAGTAATTGCTCGAATCTTTAGGTTATTTAAACGGGTTCATCCTGAATACAAAGAACTCTCGAATTCTTCTTCCATCACTCCTGTTGAGGTTAAATTCGTCCAATCAAGGCTTATCCAAATCTCAAAGAGCGCATTATGCCTCTGAATATTAGGAGTTAGAAAATGACAAGCCTGTGGGAAAAAAGTCTACGATACTATCGTTGACCTCATATATTGACGATAGTGGACTTCTAAGAGTCGGTGGAAGACTGAATAATGCCCCTTCAAAACGTTTTGATGAACGACACCCAATCATATTGCCGTTTAATTGATATTTCTCAAAACTAATGGTAAACTTTATTCATTTGGTCTCGATCCACTTTGGCAACCAGCATGCGATATTGGCTGGTAAAAGCAAAAAATCTCATTAGGTCTACTATACACAACTGCAAAACCTGTGCTTTGTATAAAAAACGGGAACAAACTTAGCTAATGGCTGCTCTCCCGGCGTCTAGAACGCAAATTTCGAGACCATTTGAAACAACGGGTGTCGATTTCACAGGCCCATTTGATGTAAAAAACTTTACAGGTCGAGCTTGCTTAATAACAAAGGGCTCTGTATGTGTATTTGTCTGCTTTTCTACAAAGGACATACACCTTGAAGCCACAAGTGACCTTTCAACAGCGTCGTTCATGGCAGCTTTGACAAGATTTGTCTCTCCCAACCATATATATTCAGACAATGGTACAAATTTCGTGGGCGACTCAAGAGAAATCAAACGAGACGTAAAAGCATTCCTTAAAATTTGGCCTGAAGCCATCTCGAGTAACCATAGTTTTGCAGAAATCAATTGGCATTTCATTCCTGTAGGGGCTCCTCATATGGGAGGTTTATGGGAAGCAGGAGTAAAAAGCTTCAAAGCCCACTTTAGCAAAATTACTGGTTCGATGAAATACACCTTCGAAGAGCTTGCGACTCTATTAGCTAAAATCGAAGCGTGTTTAAATTCTCGTCCCATAAGCGCAATGTCTGAAAATATTAATGACTTTGCACCTTTACACCAGGACACTCTCTGGTAGGTTCACCTATTATTGCAAAAGCCGAGCCAGAAATCAATGATAAACCTATATCATTGGTCAACCGATGGCAAAAGTTGAAAGCTATGAACCATATGTTCTGTCGAAGATGGAAATCTGAATATTTGTCAGAGTTTCAAAGGCGGTATAAGTGGAAGTATCCACAGAAAAACCTAGCTGTCAGCGACTTAGTAATTATTCGTGAAGAAAATATACCTCCAAATGAGTAGAGATGAGGGTAGGGTAGGGTAGTAAAAATGCATCCCGGACCTGATACAAAAGTACGAATCGTCGACATTCAAACCCAGCGAGGTATAATCAGTAGACCAGTAGTCAAATTAGTTGTTTTACCAAACGAAACAAATAAGATCTGATTTGAATTAATATTATCTTTCTCATTTAGAAAATGTCTCAATTTGCTTGCGGTCTCTGCAAAGACAGCCATCCACTACGTTTGTGCTCCAAATTCCGCCAAATGACTCCCGAACTCCGGTTGAGAACGGCGCTAATTTATCGATACTGCAACTGCCTCACTTCAAGTCACACCATAGCCGAGTGCGATAGCGTAATTCGGTGCAAACGATGTGGGCAGGCTCATCACACCATGTTGCATAACACGGGCTCCGAACCAGAAGAACAAGATGAAGAGGTCGTTGAGCTTTCCTGGGCCCAACAGATGAACTTAGAAGACGACCTGTTAGCAGAAATCAAAGCTGACAAGCAGAAATCAGCACCGTTTACCACAGTGCGTGCGGTGCTTAATCCAGCAAGTCCGGCGACCAGCATTTCCGATGAAATTGTGTCAAGACTTCGGCTCCGCACTCAAAGACGTGGCGGCGACTGACTGTGCGATATCACGCTACGCAGCAATCTTGGCGGACAAGAAGAAATATCAGTCTGCGCAAAGATCGAACACATCAGCCCGACGCCGACACTATCGCGTTCGTTATCGCAACACAAGTTTTCAAGAACTTGCGGTTTGCCGATCCATCATTCCATAAGGCATCGCCGATTCAAATGGTACTCAATGGACCTCTACGCGAGTTTGATGGAGCCTGGTATGATGCCCCTCATGGTAGCAGGACAATTGGTCGCGCAAAGTACGCTCCTGGGTTTTGTTATCTCTGGTGTAACCCAGTAAAAAACTGCAGCCGATAAGTTTTAAGAAAAACAAATGAATTGTTATTAATGGAATTTGAATTTTAATCAAAATTGTTATATATAAGTTGCAAATGAAAATAATATATGAATTGTAAATGGTAGTATGCGCTATTCGCAGTAATACTGCAAGGCGGGTGGAATGAACACTCCGTTCGCACCTTTGGCAACTCTTACCACTTTCGTCAAAAGGCTCTGCTCACAACTTCGAATTTTCTGAAATTCGTGAGAGAGCCGATGATTGTCTCTATTATTAGCGATCCCCACAGGCGAAAGACGGTGGTAAGTTGAGTTCCTGCAAATATTTTAATAAGCATTTTACTTACACAATTTGTATGTTTTTTTATTTTCACGCTTTTGGAAAACCAGCTCTAAAATCTCCCCGAGCTCATCAAAAATTATAGACAAAAAGAAAATTTAAACTTAAAAATTAATGACGAAAAGTTAATCGTATCCTCAAATAAAGAACTGTATGATAAATTCTGCCCTGGATGTAAATTGGCACAACAAAAAGTCTCTATTTATCGGATGGATTTGCCACCACTTTTTCCACTGACCAAGTGACTGCTTCTTGCACATTTTGTACATTTGTCCTAAACTTAAAAACATTCGACACAATTTATATTTCCTTGACATTTTTACAAGCAATATGCGATTCAAAAATAATCACACAAGTGCTTTTATTTATACTTTTACTTTGTGTCAACGGAGATATTCAAAGAACAATATGCAATAAAAATTAATCATCAAAAATTAAGTTACTCAACATGAGTAATCGTCTCCAATTCTTAAGTTAAGATAAGTTAAGTCTGGACTAACTGACTCTTTAAGTTTCGGCCTTACGTAAATTAAAAGCGGTGAGAGAATCAGGCTTACCAGATCTTAACATTTACAATTTTTAAAAATAAATGTATGTAAAAATTTAATTTTAAACGCGGTTATTTTATGTGGCAACATAGGCTGGAACTGTCAAATAGCGGAAAAAGAAATTATAGACAAAAAGAAAATTTAAACATAAAAATAAATGACGAAAAGATGATCCTGCTCGTGTCCTCCAAAAAGGAATTGTATGACAAATTCTCTCCTGGATATAAATTGGCGCAACGAAAAGCAGAACTATGGAGAGAAATTGCTTTGTAGATGAACAGTACAGGTATTAAGTGGAAGCAAGGTGGATTCCAAAAAAAAATTGTATGACAAAATCTCCCCTGGATATAAATTGGCGCAACGAAAAGCAGAACTATGGAGAGAAATTGCTTTGTAGATGAACAGTACAGGTAATAAGTGGAAGCAAGGTGAATTCTAAGGGATTGTTGTTAAAGACATCCTTGTTGCAGATGAGCAGTGTTTGCGGAGATGGTTGGCATTGAGGGAGAGACCAAGATTATATGATACGAAACTCTCGATCTCGTGAGAGCGCTCTCAATGTGTACATTTTTTATAGCATTTTCCAACGATGCCACTATGAAAGAAACTAAATGTGGTAATTACCATTGCATTTTTTGGAGATTTTATGAATTTAATACAATCATTGCGTTATGCAGAAGAAAATAATATAAATACAATGAAGTAACAAGTAAAATACGGGTATTAATGAAAAAAATTATAAATTTATGAGTTCTGCATGAAAACTTTAAAGTATACCAACAATGTTAACTGAAATAAAAAATATAAATTTTCACATAATCAAGCATATTATTTCAATCGAAATGTGTATATG
This sequence comes from Philophylla caesio, assembly GCA_963971545.1. NCBI lineage: Eukaryota > Metazoa > Arthropoda > Insecta > Diptera > Tephritidae > Philophylla > Philophylla caesio. Next base: position 76,344,346 of record OZ020606.1, read on the forward strand.
TTTGTATTTATATACAGTATGTAGTTAAAAAGTATTTAAAACAGTAATATATAAGCAGTTTTCTTTGACAAATATTTTTATTAACAATTTTAAAGACGCTTTTTCTAAATAAAACGCAACATTTTTGTGAAAAGTTCTAAATTTTACACGTTGCTCTTTATTTTGAGATTGTAACACTTTTTTTTGCAAACAACAAACACTCAATACCTTATTCTGCACAGTTAGAAAGCGCACTGATTTTATTGATAATTTACACATTTTGACTCTGGCATCTCGCTATTTTACTTGTCAGCTGATAATAGGGGGACTCATTGGGTTTTGTTGCTAGCATGAAAAACCAGATTAGTCCCCCTATTTTAATAGCGGTTGAGAGAGTTTCGTATCATATAATCCTTGGGAGAGACGACTTACTGCCCAATCTGGAAGTGGTGCGTCCACCGACAAAGTTTGGCCCTTAATGGAGTCTCTGAGTTTTTTAAAAGATCAAAATCGTATAACCGGTGCCAATAATATATTGAACTCCTTGCCGACGGCGTATATACATATATACATATATATAAATATATTGAACTATTTGCCGATGGCGTGCGCAACTCCAGAACCAACAAATTATACCGACGACGTTGTTGATGGCTTTACAAAAATGATTAAAGGTATAATAAGAAGAATGAGTGCTATAAGCAAGCAATTGCTATGGAGAGAATAACGGGCGTTGTGATGGCTCTTCAAAGAGAACCAGAATAATAATGGTTATGTATGTACATACATACATATGTATATATGCATAGATATAACTACAGAGACTAACATTCAAAATCATGCAGTGATCCTTTACAATATTCAGAACGCTTTTCATCCCAAAAATCAAACTTGGTGCAATACTTCGAAAAAATCGTAAAATTTTCATTAAAATGCAGAATTTTCTGATAATTCTGATTAAATAGTTTGAATTTTGATGCAAATTTTAAGATTTTTTCGAAGTACATGTAAGGACAATGTTTTTTTTTATTTAACGAAAATAATTCGAGATGAAAACCGTAATGAATATTGTAAAGAAAGGACCATTACATTATTTTGAATATTACTCATTGTAAACCCATAATCCGACACGACTGAATTTAGATATAATTTTTTTTTACATGTACCTGAATTTATGTATATATTTTTTATTTTATAGAATCATAATTAGTGTGTAAGAAATATGAATTGCTCTTTTTTTGTTTGATCTCTTTAACATATTTGTTTATATTATATTAAGTTGGGTGAATTGAATATGAAGAATATTCCTTAGTTGCCAAATGTTCCTTCAATAAAACAATAATGTGTGAACACACAAATTTTATTTTGTTTTTAATTTCAATTTTAATAGGTAGTAAAATCCATTTCATCTTGAAAGGAAACAGCTTCTCCATTCAAAAAATGTTGTGCGAGTTTGTCTCTCAGCTGGAAGGCTTCGGCTGCCCCCTACGTGCAAAAGTGCGGAAAACACCGTGACTGTCGAATATGTCTCGTCGCCAATCACCTTCGTACACTACATAGTCATCTCCTTCTCTGTCAGTATAATTTCCGGGACAATACCAGCGCTGATAGTCGTTCAGCATAATACAATTGTGAAATGCAATACACGCCCAAAAACAATTGTTTCGGAGTTTTCAGGACTAAACTCAACTGTAAAAATCAATTGGAGTTCATAACTTACCTCCGTCACTTTGACTTCCATATCTTTCAATACTAACTGCAGTAAAAGTATATTGTGCGTCGCACACGGCCATGAGAACGATGCTGAAGAATTTTTTGTAATTATCAAACATTGACCCGGTGTTGTCTGGACATTTTAAGGCAATATGTTTATCATCTATGGCACCTACACAATTTGGCATATTCCACATTCAATTAAAATCTTTCGCTATGTCATGTGCCTGTGTAGACTCCGCAACATAAATAGGAGAAAGCAAACGCCAGAACACTTCGCCTGTTTCCAAAAGTATATTGCGCCCTGTTGTCTTTCCCAGCTTATGTTTCCACGCAATAGTTTGAATAGGTTCTCCATGCGCCGGTGCCTTGGTATTTAATAAAAAGTAAAACAATTTTCCAATTTAAAATTAAGAATTTAACAAACTTACAGAAGGGCCAAAGAAATACGCTCTTCGATGACAATACGCTGTTTTGGTTTTCGTAAAGAATTACCCACTAAATTCAGCAGCAAATCGTAGACAGGTCTCGTCATCCTTGTGTGTCCGAACAGTTGTTCTTCTCCCAATTATTTAATCTTCAGAAACACCTTTCGTTGATATCCTCCACTTGACAAGTCTCTATTTATCGGGTGGATTTGCCACCGCCTTCTCCTCTGGCCGAGTGAATGTTTCTAGCATATTTTGTACATTTGTACCGTGATTCAATTATAAAAGGTTATGTCCTTACTGACAGCTATGTAAGTCCTGACACTCCTTAATCTATAGTGGTATTTTGGAAGTACGCAGAAAGCGGGAAAAATGTGATCCCTTTTTGCGAAAAAGTATTAGTAAAATACGTATTAAAATAGTATTTTTTAAATAATTATTTCATTTTTGTACTAAGTATCTTATGTCTGTCGCCAAAATCAATATTATCAATAAAAATTTAAATTAAAAAAACTCAATCGTCGTGGTTGTGTATAAAAACATAATTCCAGTTCTCTACATACATATATATTTTCCGAGAAATGCGGTATTAAAAATTCAGAGGTGGTACGGCCTCTTTTCCAATAATTCATAGTTTTCTCCATGACCATGCAACTGATTATCTTTTAATTCAGGCTATATTCCTGCTAAATCTCATTCCAACTCGGTGACCCGATTTTACACGATTTTATTACAAACATAAAAACTTTCAAATTTAAAATATTTGGATTATACAGGCCTATTCTGCATTTAGATTTTGAAAATTTGGTCGGAATCGCAATGAATGCATCGCTATACATCGAAAGCGATCATTTTTATTTGCTTTTAAAGTGTTGTCTCTAATTCTCTGAAAAGAAAAAAATTAAATTCTGATCCTCTCAGATTAATTCTGAACCCTCAAAAACAAAAAAATATTCACAATTATAATCCGTGCGATGGTGGGGAACGATGTTCTGCAAATAAATATGTATGTATTTTAGATGTATCACTGGTGTAAACAAAACTGGTATTTACTCACGAGCTTCTCGGCCACCAATGTTCAAATAATATCCCACTGAAGGGATCGCATTCTAAGTATTGTGGTTAGTTACACTGGAAATAAGATATATAAGATGTTTCAATTGAAAAATTGTTATATTGTTATAAAATAACATTAATTTTTGCAAAACTCACCCAAATTCTTGCAATCACAAAATTAAATGTCAACCGTGAAAAAATTATAAACTATACAAACGAGTTTGTAATGCCAACTCTTTTTTTAGTATGGAGATGTTTTCAATATACTACTATTACAAGTGAAAACTTTAGAATATGCAACATTCTTCATGAGTTAAGGAGCCGATTTGTCATGCGGGAAAGAGTGAGCTGCTTTATTACACAACCTTTTATTATTGAATCATGCATTTGTACTAAAATTAAAAACATGCGACACAATTTAATTTTCCTTGACATTGTTATTAACAAGCAAAATGCGATTCAAACAAAATTACACAAGTGTTTTGTTTTCTACTTAATGTCAACGGAAATGTCCAAATAAGAATATTCAACAAAAATTAAACGTCTTCAATTCCTAAGTTAAGTTAAGATATGTAAGTCTTGACTAACTGACCCTTTAAACTACTACCCTGCAAGCCACATCTAAACAGTTTCCCCGAAATAAAATAAAATTACATACACATTCACACGTTTTAAGTCATTTCACCCTCCCATTTATACATTTAGGGCCGTTTGCACCATCTCTGGTTAAGCGCCTAATCGGAACTAAAAGCGCCGGCTAAGACCATCCGTCAGATAAGCACGCGCTGAATAGTAAGCTGAATTGTAGCTAACCGTCGGTAATTTTAACCAGAGGTGGTGTAAAAGACCCTTAGAGCAGTTAGAACAGTGATGTCTTACCCCAAAAACAGTTTCATGTGCTAGAAGGAGCAAGACAGTTTTTTTTTAACAAAGTGTTGCATGAACTAAATTAGCATTTCAACGTAATAGGCTGTGACAAAAATAAAATAAAAAAACACAAAAATTTAATTCAAACATTTCAAATTGTTACTTCGTGCCATAACCACTAAGGATCGCTGCTGAATATATTTTTGGCAAGTTATTTTTTTTCTTGTCATTTTTAGGATTAGTTTTACTACATATGTACATATGTATATTAATTATATATTTTTTCTTTTTCAGATTTATGCTTTGCCATGCTGTGCACCAATCAATAAAAATCGCTTACTACGTACGTGGCCGCTGTGTTCGAGTTGGTAGCGCTGAGTGCTATAACTCGATATACCGTTGAGTTCGAGGTTCGAACCTCAGTCAGGGCAAGTGAAATCTTAATCATAGAAAAAGTTTTTTCTAATAGCGGTCACCCCTCGGCAGGCAATGGCAAACCTCTGATGGTATTTCTGCCAAGAAAAAGCTTCTCATAAAATACATCTGCCTTTCGGAGTCGGCACAAAACTGTAGGTCCCTCCATTTGTGGTATAATATAAAGACGCACACCACAAATGGTAGGAAAAGCTCGGTCAAACACTGAGCTATATATTATCATTATTATTACATATATTAATTATATATTTTCGCTTTTTTCAGATTTTAGCTTTGCTGTGCTGTTCCAAAATAAAAAAAAACATTGCGCCACAACTACTAAGGATCCCTATTGAAAATTTTTTTGGTAAGTTATTTTTTTTCTTGTATTTTTTTTTTTAATTTTCCAGCCAGGATTACTTTTACTATGTATGTACATATATTAATTATATATGTATTTTCTCTTTTTCAGATTTTTGCTTTGCTGTGCTGAGCCACAATCAATAAAAATCGCTGCGACCCCAGGCCGACCTGATATTACGGGCGTAATGGTGGGGCAAAACACCAGTAGGGCTGCAGGGATTGTGCTTGAAACGGTAGGCCTCTGGCGCAGTGTGCCCATTAAACGCTGCGAAGTTTGCACCCATATAGGCAAAGGTTTCACGACCTGGCTCAACTGGGGATAGGCGGCAAGCAGCCTAACAAAGCAACTACGGGCGTTTCCTTTAATGGTTGGTCGGGCGGGCGGTCCACACAGGTTGAGAAGCGTAGGGCTTCCAGAACGTTCAAAAAGTACGAGGGGTGCCGTTGGAAACGTTGCCTCAGAGTTCAAGGGAGGCGGTATATAAACCGAAAGTTCTTCTACCAAATAACCGTGACAGTGATGATGTAACGTCGGCGGCGCTATAAAAGGCCACCGTTGCTAAGGCCTAGAAGCTAGAGGTTGTCAACTGGAAGGGTATCCAAGTCAAAACCAGGGCGTGGGTACCTGTGACACCGTCATCACCAGAGAGCATCTTAAAGATGCTCCAGGTGATGAACCCGACGATACCTACAGGCGACTGGAAGGTCATGCGGGTAGAGGAGCCAGATGGTCCGTCAAGGCAAGTGACCTTGAGGGTCTACCGTGGTGACGCGCAACGTGCTTCCGGGGCGGGTGCTTCAATGGAAGTGGGACCTGAACCGGAGGCTGACTTCTAATGCGGAGAGCGGAGCCTCCTCGCAATCAAACTTGTCATCGGCGATGCAAAGGATATATGCTGAGAAAGAGCTGTTCTTTAGCGAATGGGAAGACAGCGCTGACGTCACTGTCGTTGCGGTCCTGCAGATCAACCTCCACCGACGTTAACAATCGAGGTGAGTCTCTTTTTAATTACTTCTTAACTAGTTATATGCAATAGGGGTACATATCCCATATATTGTTAAAAATCCTGACCGTGAATGGCACGTTTAAATGATTGTCGCGTATGGCTCTGACGTTGGTAGCTTACATGTGATTTTATTTCTGCTACCAACTCCTCCGGTAAAACGCCTATATTCGGATGAACCTGACAATCCGCTGGCATACTCGGCTCTCCTTCTTGTAGCCAACGCTCGACGTCGGCCACCAAATCCGTATCTGCTGACAGGTTTAGTTCTGCTTCCAGGAATGCTTCATCCAGCCAGTGACCAAGGTCAGCGCCTTCTATGTTACTTGCCGATAACAATCCCTCTCCCATAGGTAGACCTTGCGGTGGCGGGCGTGGCTCTCCGGATGCCTCCGTGTCGTATATCCGTAGGCGCATGTCTACATGGCGTACATAGTCGACGTACCCGTTGCCGATATGTTTGTGGTCCTCTGTCGCCAGTGAAAATTCGCCTCGCCTTTTTGGCTGCTCTTCTTCTTCTTCAGATGATATGGTCATTGGTGTCGTCGCTAGCTCGATGTCGTAACCCACTTGCTCGTCGTCATCGGAGTAAATACTAATGTGTGATGGTTAATTTTCCATCTCCTCCACACCGGTCGTCGCTAGTGGCGTTCGCCATACCCTCTGCATCGTCCGCGTCATTTTGTGGTGGCACAAACGGCTGCGTACTTGCCAGGGGTTCTTGCTGCTGCTCATCGTTGCTCCGATCTTCAACTCCCCTCTTGCCTTCGATATGGTGCCGGATCTCCTTCTCCGTCAGTTGCTTGATACGCACCCTTAAAGTGCCATCTCGCGCTGGGTCGGCCAAGAAACTTGTTGGTTGCTGCTGGTGTCTGCTCATCCTTGCGCGCTCTTTTTTTCACTTGTGCCTGGGCGCCCGTGGCACATCCTTTTTATGAGATCAGTGGCCCTTGCGCGATCAACTGTATTTTCTTGAATTTTCGGCAGTTTTCCAGCAAAATTTCTGTTAGTGGCTGCTGTCTCACTTTTTATTTGTTTTCCCAGCTGTTTTTGTAAACCGGTGATGCCCATTTACAGCAACATAATTCAGTAGTGCCAAATCTTTTGGTACTGCCGCTTCGGCGTTGCCAGCATTGACAATATTGTAAAATCGGTAGATTAATATTAATTATTAAGGTAAGTATTATTACTTGTTTATAATATTATTAAGGTAAGCATTATTATTTCTCTCTGATTATTCTAAGTTACATTTTTTTTTTCTTTTTCTATCTTCTCATTCTTTTTAGGTTTTTACTCTTTTCGCTCTCGGTTTATATACCCTTCGGGTGTTTTGTGCCGAATTTCTGCTTCCGTTGATTTTTGGGGCGTTTGCTTGCTTTTCAGACGCCCTCTTGTAACTTTTTTTTGTCACTTAATGGTTTATGGTCGCCTCGTAGTATGGTTTAAGATCGCTCAAGTGCGCCGTTCTTCTTCTTCCTTTGTAAATTTTGTCGAGATCGACGATCAACACGCGATGCCGCCGTCCGTATTTTGGTGCCAGTTTAGCCGCAAAGTTGTCTACAGCCTCGGAGAGGTAGTGCTCTCGTACTAGGACTTTATCTCCCACGACCGGTGCGGTGTTGTTGGGGTCTGCCCGGTTCTCGACCCTGGATAACAAAAGCTGGGCTGTAACCGGTTGCTTCACACACGCTCGAATTGAGTGCCAGAGTCATCTCTGGTAGCAAGTCATCCCAGTATCTTTAGTCCTTAGTTGTGAACTGTGCCAGAAGTCGTTAAATGTTGCGGTTAGATCTCTCTGTCGGGTTTTCCAGAGGTCTGTACGGCGCAGTAAGTTGGTGCCATCTCCTCTAAGAATTTCTTAAATTTTGAGCTGATAAATTGCGCTCCTTATCCGTGATTAGCATTGGGACGCCGAATTTGTCAATGACTCGCTCTCTGACTGCCCGAATTAGTCCTTCTGCCGTTGCCTTCCGCATTGCTACAATCTCGACCCATATCGAGAAACGATCCAATATTACCAACACCATAGTATTTTCATGTTTAGACCGCGGAAGAGGTTCCATGAAGTCTGCGCACACCGTCGCCCAGGGCTCTTCAGCAAGCTCTTTCCGGCTGCTTGCTGTTGCCTGGGTTTGTATAGCTGGCATGTCTCACACTATCGCACGTATTTTTTTATGTCGCGAAACATTCCGGGCCAATATTATCGAGCTATTGCCTGCTCGATCGTTTCACGGATTCCCATATAGTCTGCACTGGGGACGTCGTGTATCTCCTTTAAAACTCTTTGTCTTTCCGTTGTGGGAACGCTCAATTTCCATTGTAGCGCATCGTCGCCATCCATTTGACTAGATATTCGCCGGTACAGTTCACCATTTCCGATGATGAAATCAGGAAACTTTTCTGGACACCTCTCCACCTCTGCCATTTTCTCTTTAAGCCATTTAGACCAGGCCGCGACACCTCTTGCCGTCATCGAACCTAGCTTCGTTTCTTAAGGTTGATGGGAAAGCGCGTCAGCCACTATATTCAGTTTACCCTAGCGGTACTGCACTTCAAATGAGTACTGCTGCAGTTCTAGCGCCCACCTTGCGATTCGACCAGACGGTCTCTCAATCTTGCTAAGCCACTGAAGTGCTAGATGATCGGTGATGACAGTGAAGGTATATCCCTCCTGATACGGTCTCATTTTCCTGATAGCCCTCTCTATTGCCAAACACTCTTTCTCAGTAGGGGAATAGTTGAGTTCAGCTTTGTTGAGCCGGCGACTCGCATACGCTATTACTTGTTCGACCCCTTCGAAATCGCTCGCGTCTGCTTGAAGAGTGAACTTCTTTGTGAAATCGGGACAAGCCAACCTGGCGCCTCCGTTAGCGCGTTCTTCAGTGCCTCAAATACTGTATATTGTTCGCTGTTCCATTTCCACTTGTGGCCCTTCTTCAGCATGGAAGTGCCACTTTGTAGAAGTCGGGGACGAACCTACGGTACCAAGAAGCTGCACCTAGAAATCGGCGCAACTCTCGTATACCGATCGGTGGCGTGAGATTTTTGATGGCCGCGACCTTTTCAGGGTCTTCTTCGCTTACAACGTGAGCCACATACTTCAACCGCTTCTTGAAAAATTCACACTTCAATGAGTTGATCCTGAGATTCGCGCGTCTTACTCGCTGGAAAACTACCGACAGGTGTTGGACGTTTTCCTGAAACGTCGCCGGGGCAGAGTGTAGCCCAAATGGCATTACACGCCATTGAAAAAAGCCGCGTCCTGGTACTGTGAATGCCGTGTATTGCTTGCTTTTCTCTTCCATCGAGATTTGCCAATAGCCGTTTTTCAGATCTAGGCTGCTAATGTAACGCCCACTTCGTAGTCGGTCGAGGATATGTTGGATTCTCGGTAGAGGGTATGCATCAGGCACTGAACGCTCGTTCAGCTGCAATTAATCTACGCAGAGTCTCCACTTTCCGTTCTTCTTCTTTGACAACACTATGGGGGCGCTGTGTGGGCTGTGTGAAGGTTCAATGCACCCTTTCTCAATGAAATGTCCAGCAAAACTCCCTCCGCGCTGCTCTACAGTCGCGTGCAAAATGGCCGTCTTCCCCACAATGTCTACACGCAGCCCACGGATCCACGTACTCCGCCTGGGGTGCCAAGTTGTGTTGTTGCGCGGTTCGGGTTGGCGTTATGTTCGCTGTTTCGCTTCTCCTAGGCAGCTCGCGCATGTGTTGGTACCTCTCAATGGTTCGTGGAATTGTTCTCACTGCGGCCCTGGGTGTGTCTTTCAAATCCTCAGCCAGACTCTCTAGCTCTTCCAGCGGCTTAACTCGGAACGTTTGACGTACCATTGGTACTCGCTTCGAGAGTTCTTGTAGATTCGCGTTAGCTTCTCTCCGGGGGAGTAGTTTGCATGGCGCATCAGACTTTGGAGGACCAAGACGTACATAGTCCTTAAATTTCTCGTTCGATGCCTGATCTCGTCATCTAGTCTTTCGTGATAGCGAGAGTTTAGAAAGAACCTTAGGAAGTCCCTTTTGAAGTCTTTCCATTGTCGCCAGTTCTTATTGTTGCTGCGGAACCATGTCTGCCTTCTCTTTAAGTAGCTCCGGCGTCGCTCGCGGCAATAAGTCCCTGTTCACTTCGTATGCTTCTGCCAACTCTTCCACGCGCTCAATGAAGCTGAGAGGATCTCGTCCGCCCTCGTATTTGAAACCCCACTTACGGGCTCGGTCCATGATGGCGGCTAGTGATGGCGTTGGACACGCTACGTGTGGCTGTGGTGCTTCGACCTCAGGTATCGCACCAGCGTGCATCGGTGCTCTCCTATCTCTGACTTTCTGGCTTCCACTCGGTGTGGTAACGGTCAGTGCGGGTTTTGTGTGCCTCGCCTCCAATTCTTCAAATCGCGTATGGTATTCTCTCTTCTTGTAGGAACGTTGAAAATCGTTTTCGTAACTCCTCGACGGTACCGCTTTAATCCAAGCCGAACTCTGCTAAATATGGCAGCAGTTCCTCTCGGTTGAGGAAATGCACCCACCTTCGCCTCATCATATTATTTCTCACGCTATTTCCTTCGCTGGACTAGTTTCCCTTCCTTGTGTTTTTTTTTGTTGTGTTCTATTAATTTCTTTTTAGGTCCCTGCTCGGGCGTCAATTGTAACGGACTTTCCGGGGTGATGGGTGTAGCTCTCGGTTGTCCAGGGTATCAGCAAAGAAATTAACCCTATCTCCTCTATAAATCAATACACCTTCGCTTTACTTCGCTATCTTTATTTATTTTTCTTCTTGCGTGATGCTACCTCGTAAGCGTAGAGCTATATTTGGTTTTAAGCTCTACAGCTAGCACCCGTCTCAGTGGTTTAAGCCCACCTCGAATATAAATTAATAGTCTCAGAGGTTTGATCCCTCTTTAACTACTCGTATAACTCACGTTGCGACGCGTGTCATGTATGCCTAACGACTGACTATTTGATATTCATATTGCTCCTTTTATACTGTTTTGCCCGTAGGCAGACAGTTATCCCTATAATAACAAAATCATATATATTGTGTGAAAAGTAATAACTATATATGTATGTTGTATGTACAAAGTAATAATTTAAGTTAAGCGTATGTATGTATGTAGATAATTCAATTGACATGCTTGTGTGTGTGTTTAAACTAATTCAATTCATGTTTGGTTTTTATGTTATTGTGTAGGTATATATATATATCTAAACTGTTGTGAGGGCTCAGGGTCATAGGATCCACCTCTCTTTCACAATCGACAAGGGACTTTTGTCAAATAACCAACAAGCTTACCTTAAGGGAAGGTCCACGAACACTGTGCTGCATTCCCTAGTCAGCTATATTGAGAGATCTTTCGGGGAATTTGGTCTTGTAGCGTTTCTTGACATTGAGGGAGATTTTAGCAACATAAATCCGGAGACCGTAACCCAGACCTTAAGAGGACTTGATGTAGAGAACTCCCTGGTTGAATTTATAGAGCAAATGCTCTGAGGTGGAAATATTACAGCAGAAGTCTTCGCAATGTGTCTCGCGGAACGCCGCAGGGTGGTGTACTTTCACCTCTACTCTGAAATCTTACTATAAATTCCCTCTTGCGAGAGACGGCATAGGGCGTCGCCAGGGTTGTCGCTTATGCAGATGACATCGCCATAACATACATGAGCAAATTCCCGCAGACGTTGTGTGACTTGATGCAAGGAACACTCCGCGCTGTATGAAACTGGTCCACGCGATGTGGGCTTTGAGTCAACTCGAGTGGAGTTGGTACTCTTCACTAGAAAATATAAGATACCGGAGTTAATGCCGCCGGAACTAAATGGTATTCGTTTAAACCTAAAGACGGAAGCCAAGTTCCTTGGCGTCACACCACACATGAAACTAAGCTGGAGAAATAATATTGTCCAGCAAACTCAGAAGGCTTCTGTGGCCCTATACTCTTGCAAAAGGCCATTGGAGATAAATGGGGCTTAAATCCAAGCGTATGCTGTTGGATCTTTACAGCGGCGGTAAGACCGATTCTTCTTTATGGAGTCATCGAATGGTGGCCTCCCTTGAAAAAAACTGCTAACCTCAACTTACTTGGTATAGTGCAGAGCGCCAGTATGATCTCCATTAGCGGAGCGTTGCGAACAACACCAAACGACGCCTTGAATGTTTTTCTGGACCTTCTACCCCTCGACTTAGTGGGTCAGCAAGTGGCGGCTCTTGCCGCGCTTCGACTAAGAGAGACATATCAATGGGAGTCTAGCCTATGTGTGCACTCAAGCATACTGAGTAAGTATAGCTATCTTCCGGACTGCACTGATCGCTGCGTCGATACTAAGGTCCCACACAGGAACTTCGCGATTTTTATTCCAGGTAGGGAGGAGTGGTCTAAAAATTTCTATACTCCACCTGGAAGTCTTACGATTTTTACAGATGGTTCGAAGCTAAATGGTAGAGAAGGAGGAGGAGTCTTCTCGCGGGACCAATCTCTGAGATTTTCTTTTCGTCTGCCGGACTGTAGCGTTTTTCAGGCTGAAGTTTTCCATTAAGGAGGCTATGGACAGGTTGCAAACCGTTTTAAAAGGCAAAAACGTATTTATACGAGTATTAAGGAATAGCCAAGCGGCAATAAGAGCTGTGAGTTCAGCTGCGACAGATTCAAAGATTGTACTGGATAGCCGCCGGTCTCTTCAGGAGATGGCTAAGCAGAACAGACTTAACCATATTTGGGTTCCAGGCCACAGGGACATCGAGGGTAACTGTTTAGCGGATGCACTTGCGAGGGAAGGGACAAACAACCAGATTTTTCCTGATAAAGAACGCATTGGTATGCCCTTTGGTACTTGCAGGCTGCTCTAAAAAGAATATGCTTATGCTCGTGCAAATGACAGCTGGGCACAAAGTACGACTTGTAGGATCTCTAGGCAGACTTGGCCCAGATGGGATCGTAAACGGTCGTAGTCTGCACACCTTAAAACGGGATGATATATCTCAGGTCATTGGAGCCCTTACAGGGCACTGTCTCATAGGCAAAAACGCAGGCTTCTCGGAGTACCCTTTCACAGATGTTGTAGAAGCTGCAAAATTATGAAGAGGAGGAATATGTTCTTCATCTTCTATGCAATTGTCCAGCGCTAGCGAGAAGCAGGCTACGCTTTCTAGGGGTACCACTTTTGGACACCTCGGAGAATTAGGTGTGCTGATGCTTGATAAGATTTGTCAAGAGCTCTAAATGGTTCAGCGAAGGAAAGTGAACGCTAAGCTGGTGTTATCACAACGGACCTCCAATTATAGTCTAAGTGTTTTGCTGAAGCATCGGTGACAGCCACATATACCTACCTGCGAAGTACATTTGTATATACATATGTATTTATATAAACACTTTAGTTACATAAACGCTTATATCCAATCAAATGTGCTAAAAAAATCATATTCCATATGTAAATCAACCTCGACCTTCATCACATGCCAAAATACAAATTCAAGGATAAAACAGGTATTTGTACATACAAATATACATACATATTTATATTAATACATAAATCAATAGCTACGCCGGTACCACTAATCCTAAACTATTTCATTCATAAACTGCGCGTGCGTATTTCTTGCCATAATTTACAAATTTCAAGCATTTTCGTCTTCAGCTTTGCAAGCACAGGGGCGTTGCTTATTTTTGACCCAGTCCGGCTAACACGTAGTTGAAAAATAATTAAAATATGTACATACATATATTAGGCATTCCTCACTTAATAATAGCGCACCATTCTTTTGTAAAAAATACAAAAAATATATCCATTCATTTAAATTAATTTGGCAAAAGCGATCTTTCCAAGATCTTCATCACCTCCGTACGCTACTGTATACATTTATATGACCACATATATGCATATGTGTATGTAAATATTTCGACGAATTTTGTCGCATTTCAACAACAGTGTCGCTTCACAGCACTGATTATGTCTAATATTTAGCAAATTTTATAGCAACTCTATTTTTAGTTCTCTGCAATTCCTTTTGTCTTGTCAATTTCTTTGTCTTCGTGTGTCCTCGCGGCATTCTAATTTTGAAGGCCGGAGCGGACGCTTGAAAAAGAACACAATTTGAAACGTAATTTAAAGAGTAATTTATCAATAAACTAACATACTTACGTATATAATTTGCAATAAAATAATAGTTTTCATTTATTGCAGTCAACAATAAGTTTTCAGATTGTTCTTCGTTCTAGCGTCAGGCCGTCATAAGAAGTGTAAGCTTGCAGTTTTTTTTTTTGTCACAACGCCGTTCTAAAACGGGAGTTAAACTCATAGCCGTGTGTGTGTAACGTCATAGCCGTTTGCAGTTGCTGTAAGTTTGCAGTTTTTTCGTCGCAACGGCAGTTAAACACATAGCCGTGTGTGTGTGTCGTCACAGCCGTTTCAGTTGCTGGAAGTTTGCAGTTTTTTTGTCGCAGCGCCGTTCCAAAGCTGCAGTTAAATACTTAGGTGTGTGTGTGTGTGTCGCTATAGCTCTGTACATTTATTGGAAGTCTACCGCGTTAGAAGACCAGTTAGCTGTTGTAATCAGGCGATTCTTTAATCAATTAAAACATTCTGCAACGTACATGTAAATATTAAGTGCTGCTACGTATTGGACAGATTCTCCGACCATGTCAGGGGAAGATCAAATAGAACTCCTGCCGCTGAATATGCCGAGGGTAGCAACTCTGATTCAGATGCAGACGCAATTGCGATTAATATCGGAGCCCAGAGCGCCACAAGTCAATCACAAGAAGCAAGCATTGCAAGAATTGCGCAATTACTAGAGCCGCCAATTCCACAGCTGCCTCAAGCAGTGTAATAATTACCTCTAGTACAGTCGCCAATGTCGTTACCAACAAATGCATTGCAGTTTGCCATCATTCGATGTTAGTCCGGCGAATTGGTCATTATTTTCGGCCAATTATGTGGACAACTACGGTAAAATAACAGGCAAAACCTGATACGGTTGCAGAAGGCGCTGTAAGGCAATGCCAAGCGAGCGGTGATGTCGATGCTAATATATCCTGATGACGTGCCTATGGTTATAAAATCGAGTTTAACAGTTTCCCATAATCCACAATAATCGCTTAGATCAGGTTCTGAAATTTTCTAATAGTGTACGCAACATAACGGCGTTCTTCAAATCTGCGAAATGCGAACACCATCTTATGAATCCTACACTTCTAGAGCAGTTGATCACGGAGCTGCTGCCGTCAAAACATTTCGAGTGGAGCAAGCATTCCGCCAATATTATGCCTTTCCAACTGTGGGGACCTTCGCTGATTGGCTGATTGACTTGGGCAAAGTTTTATCCATTATGCCTGGCATCGCTGACACTTTCTTGCGTTTTGGCCAACCATTGTTGCCAATGTTGCGACAAAGTAAGAATGCCAATCGTCAGTCTGCGTCGAGTGGTGGTCCCCACGTCGAGTTCTTCACTGTAGCGAGGAACAGCGTACATGTCTTTGTTGAAACTAATATCACGTCATAACCAGTTATCGAGAATTTGAGTCGCTCGACTGCGCAGCAAAATAGTCGCTTGTAAAAAAAATCGTTTGTGCTTCGGTTGTTTGGAGAGAGGTCACAGACAGTCAGATTGTCGTCGTCGTATTAATTTAATTTGCATAAAATTAAATGACTAAATTTGCCTAAACAATCGTTCAACAAATACCTGCACTTACACACGGAGGACTTACCAGTACTGAAATACGAAATCGTCAAGCCCGACCTACTACTTGGACTAAGTAACTGCCATTTGGGTGTGCTCAGTAGGAAAGTCACGGCCAGACACAACGAGCCAGCCGCCATCCTTACAAAGTTGGGCTGGGTCGTATATGGACCTAATGGCCAAGAAGCAACAGCCACTCCAAGGGTGCTCCACTTGCGAAAGTTCATCGCTTTGAGACAGCTCAGTAATCTAGTTGAAGAATGATTTTTAATTGAGAACTTCGACGTCAACTGTAAAGTCGCTTTAGAGTCTGACGAGAATCAACGCGCCAGAAAAGTTTTTACTGAAACAACAAAGGATCTTGGTGGCAGGTACGAAGTCGGTTAGCTGTTGCGGAAAGATTCCGTGAACCTCCTGCATAGTTATGCAACGGCAAAACAACGCCTTTTAAACATCGAATCGCGTTTGTTGAGGGATGCAGAATATGCCCAACGTTATAGAGAGGAAATTATTAAATACATCGAAAAAGGATACGCGCGACCGTTAACGCCAGATGAAGCCACGCAAGAAAGGCCCAGGACATGGTACCTCCCTCACTTTGTTGTCGTCAATTCACATAAGCCGGAAAAACTCCGCATAGTTTTCAATGCAGCAGCCGCCACAAATGCCATATCATTGAATACAGTCTTATTTAAGGGTCCGGAGAAAGCTCAGTCGCTCGTAAGAATCATCCACAAATTCCCTCAGACAGTTGTAGCAGTGGCTGGAGAGATCCAAGAGATGTTCTCACAGGTGCGAACACGAGATGTGGATCAGGATACGCAGCGATTTCTATGGCGAGATGGAAATCCAAATGAGCCGATCCGTACCTACAAGATGGTTACAATGCTATTTGGAGCAGTTTGTTCGCCGTGTTCGCACATTAAAAACACCAATGCTGCGAGGTTATAGTCAACGATTCCCAGGGGTGCACGAGCAGTTATGGAGAGCGCGTATATCGACGAAGCTATTGAAGTTACCAACGAATCCATCAGAATCAACGCCGCTGCGGGCTATAAGCTCCGCAATTTTGTATCAAACAACAGCAAGTCCAACAAACACTGAATGGTCAAAGATTCACTGCTAAGAACGAGATTAAGAAAATGGAACGCCAAGTAACAATGGAAAAGGTTTGAGCATGTTTTGGAACACTATCAACGATGCTTTATAATTTCATTTCAAGTTTCATAAGATCAGTCGATGGTATACGATCTCCAACTAAGCGAGAGTTGTTGGGCATAGCCATGTCCATGTACGATCCATTTGGCCTCTTGGCAAACGAAACGGTAGGTCTTGTTGATGCAATTTTGTGGGACGAAACGATGCCGTATCAATTGGAAGGGCAGTGGTCTAAGTGGTGGAGAGGCATACAATCAGCAAACCGTCTTTCGGTGCCACGCTGCGCGCGCTCTCCTCAAGTCAACAAAAAAGGAGTGTCCGGTGTGTGCCTCGTTATGGTAGCGATTCCGCTCATAGGTCAACTGCCAGTAGACCGACTTACGCCTTACGTTCATCCGTTTTTCTACACCGGAGTCGATTATTGTGGTCCGTTTTTTGTGGCAATCGCAAGGAGAAGAGAAAAGCGATGGGTTTACCTGCTTGACGAGCTTTTAACAGACGCCTTTATCCTGTGCTTGCGGAATTTCGTTAACCGCCGAGGGGTGCCAGTAAGGATTCGTAGCGACAACGGGACCAATTTCGTTGGCGCACAAATAGAGCTTAAGGTTGAAGAGAGCATTTTTAATTTTAGTCGCCTAGATGGTGAGATGACACGTCGTAACATCGAGTGGATATTCAACTGTCCGGCTAACCCGTCAGCAGGAGGTTGCTGGGAGCGCCTCGTCCAGTGCGTCAACAGACTATTACAGAGGGTATTGAAACAAGAAGTTCCACGTTTAGAAATATTTCGAAGCGCTCTTATAGAGGCGGAAAACATTATAAATATCCGCCCTTTAACAGAGATAACAATATTGCCACACGACGACGAACCATTATCTGATGTCTCAACTCCACTCAAACGCCTGGTCTAGATGACGGCAGGGTATGTCTCCGCAAACAGATCGCATAGCTCAAATTTAAAAAAACTGACTATGGAAGAGATGGACCAATAAATACCTGCCTCAACTTCTTAGACGCTCAAAATGGAGATCGGAAGCCACACCATTACAGCACAGGTGTTCGTTGCTAAAGATGGCCAAGTCAGGACTGCGTAAGTTCGAATCAGTTCCGGACTAGTACGTAGACCAGCCAGCAAGCTAGCCGCTATGGAGTTTAGTAGTGAATCCTCCAGAGAATTCACCGAGGAGTGGGATGTCGCTTGACAGCACTGATTATTTGCTAATATTTAGCAAAATATATGGCAACTCTATTTTTAGTTCTTTGCAATTCCTTTTGTCTTGTCAATTTCTTTATCTTCGTGTGTCATCGCGACATTCTAATTTTGAAGGCAGGAGCAGACGCTTGAAAAATAACACAATTTAAAACGTAATTTAAAGAGTTATTTATCAATAAACTAACATACATACATATATAATTCGCAATAAAATTATGGTTTTCATTTACTCGTCGTTTACAAACAGTGTTGGTCACCACTGCAATTGCCACACATTTACTGCGACTTCTAGTCGGAGTAAAAAATCTACTATGTAACGAAGTTTTTATCGTCCCTATGCTTCTTACTATTTATGCTGGGGTATACTCGCTTCTTCCAGGGTTCGTTAACAATACATTTATTATTGTGGGACAATTCAAACCTTTATTCTTAATATATCCGATATAATCTTGTTTGACGCTGTAACGGTTCCCTGTTGCCACTCCCACTACTTTGGTGTGTCGGTATTGATGTCTCGCTGGAAATCGATGTGGCTCGCGACCTTGGTGTGCTGATATCGCTGCCCTTAGCAGAAAATCGGACCGTTACTTGGGCGCGCTGCTGCTGCTATGGTTAGCAATTAGGACGGTGTGATACTATCGAATAAGGATCAGGTGTCGTTGACGCGCGGATCACGGTAACTGCGGTGGTTTGAAATTACCATTTGTGGGCGGAGATTTCCTTTCATCAGGTTCTGATGACTGCGTCGAACTCTCTAGGCAATGTCGGGGAACTAGTCCACTGTTGGGCCGTTGATATCTGCGGCTGAGATTTTGATCCCTTCCGTTGGGAGTTCTTCCTCGGACTCACATTCTAGTAATGGTGGAACTGGTGGTGAATGTGATTGTACTGGTGGTGTTGCGATCATTGTCGCGCTTGACTGTGGGGATACCCCTACTCGTCGGGCGCAGGCGTAATCCTAGACGACGCCCAGCATTTGTGAACGTTACTGGGCAGCCATTTCCTCGGAGATGGTTAGGCCGATGCTTCCTGGCATTCCCTCCTTACGTCCTACGAAGCGCATGACACGCTCCATGGTCTCTACCAAGTAGACCCCGCAATCGTTTTGGCTTTGTTGCTGTGGCACATTAAGACGAATCTTTTGGGGTTGGAATTCTCTCGGCCGTATCTCTGTTGATACTCCTACTGCAAAAACTCTCACTTGGCCTTGACTGCGTGTGTCACCTCTCCCTCCATCCACGAATCGGCCACCCATATAAAATGTTTGTGGAAACACTCCGTGTCGGTTACATGGTGGTGACGTGCCCAACGGTGGATGCGGTTCTACTGCTGATTCAGTTGCCAGATTACAAAGGGGCTAAGAATGGTGGCATGTGGGCCGAGTTTGGCTTACAGACAGTTTTATTATTTTTTTTTCTAGTTCTTCTCTAGGGAGTTTCTGTGGTTTTATTCGCATGGTATTCCTTCATGGTATTAAATGTTTTTGTTGTATTGAGCATTTCTGCATACTCATATCGATTATTGTATTTTATAAGTGTTGGTTAAACTCAGTTTCAAATAAGTTTAGTTATACTCAGTTCAATTAATCGCATATGTACACAGAAAAATGGCCTTCACACCGATTTTCGTACTGCTGGGTATTTTTAATGGCTTTCCCAGGCTGATTTACTGCTGGGAATCAGCCTGGTTTCAGAAATACTGGTTTTTTGTAATTGCCTGCCATTGGCTAAGGCGAATTTAACAAGGTGGTGTTAAGGAGCCAGCTGATTTTTTCGCCTTTTTCGCTTTGCTGGAGTGAACGTCAAAGGGCTTCGTTCTGAATGGCTGGCGATGTAAATCACCTACAGAAATTTGACATTCAGTCCAGCAAAGCAAAAACAAAATACATGGAGGCCTTTTACTTATATACGCTTACCACCACCTTGATAAATTCGCCTTGCCATTTTCTTAAATTTGTCAATCAATTTAACGGGATAACCTTTTGTTCGCCGAACCAACTGGTTTCAAGAATGATAAATTAGAAGATTGCGACATTTCTACGTCATAGCATACAGGATAAGAGTGGGAAGTAAGGGCCGGTTTTACAATCCAATCTTAAGTTGAACTTAAGTTCTAGTTAAGACAAATCTTAGCTAAGACCAGTTTAAGATTTTGCACACATTTGCGTTTTACAATGGAGACTTAAGTATGGAAAATATTTAATTCAGAAATATGGTAGCACCACAAGCATTTGCTTTGTTTTTCCATGTTTTGAAATTTGTTCAAATAGAAAATAACTCATATAAATAGATTTGTGTGCGGTTAATTAAACAAGTATTTTTAAGATCAAATATTACAGAAATATATTTATTTAATTAAAAAAAAATTGAAAATACAAAGAGAAGAAGCAATTTCGCTCCGAATTAGATTGACTTGGTGGGTAATCTAGGGGCAAACTAAATTTTGACGCTGTCCTTTTTTCTCTTTGTCCAAGTTTTATAAATTTTCTCTCAACAATGCTCTAGGGTGTGACGTGAACTCGTATGTTATGGCTCGTGAGACAGTAGCTTATATACTTTCCAGACACAAAGCATGGTTCCTGAGGCAAATTAAAGTAGTTTATGTTTCTTTGGAAATAATAAAGGATACACATACCTGATAGTCTTATGCTTTAATTCGATATTATCAATTTAAGGACATTCCAAGCATTATTGAAATAAAATCGGTGGCAAAAATCTTTCTCATCGACAATTGAAATTACTTTAGTTCTCCTTAATGCAATAATATTTATAACTTCCTCGTAATCTAAGTTAATGTCTTCATCACTACCCCAATCAAATTCTATATTTCGAAAATTTTTTAGATTTTTTCAAATATTTGTATTTAAGTCTTTATAATTTTATTTGACAAGCAATGATCAGCTGTTCGCAAAGATAAGATCAGTTTAAGACGAGAAATTCGGCGACTTAAGTTCAACTTAAGATTTGATTGGTAAAACGCAAAATCTTAAACTAGACTTAAGTTCGACTTAAAAATGCATTGTAATACCGGCCCTAAGAATAGAATGACAGTATTAAAACGAAATTGAAAACCAACTTGTGCACACACGCGATAAAACCGAAAGCATTTGTTTACTTTGTTTTCATATATTAAGGTAAATTTAATAAAATATTACTCTTAAATATGTAATAATACTCAATACATATTAAAATGTGCTCCGGCGTGGGCAGCAGGTGGAATAAGATAAAATTAAATGCACGGTTACGTTTGTGTTGGAGTTTTACGTTATTTCTAATGCATTGCGCGCGTGTAAAAAAAACCGAAAGTGCAGGTTTGGTCAGAAAAAGTGTTTTCACTTCATAGTTAAATTTGTTCAACCTTTAGTGGATCATAATTTCTTCGGTACATTACTCTTACGTCCAACCTTTAATTGGGAAGGTGCCTCTGCCCGGCTGGTTGATGTCCTCAGCAAAGCGAAGGCTGACATCACCGCCACCCAAGAGATGCGATGGACGGGGCAAGGGAAAAAATCGATAGGCCCTTGCGACATCTACTACAGCTGCCATGTAAAGGAGCCCAAATTTGGTGTCCGATTTGTGGTGGGAGAGAGACAGCGCCGTAAAGTACTAACGTTCACTCCGGTGGACGAACGTCACTCTTGCATTTTTTCAATCGCATTCTGCACGTTCCTATTACTGACTGTTAGGGGTGTGTCATCAGCGAACAATTTTATCTTACAGTGTTTTAGCACCATATTAATATCATTGATATAAATATTCAAAAGAACTGGTGCTAACACTGAGCCCTGTGGTTACCCAATGTTCACGGCTACTTTTTTTGACACAGTTGACTCGATCACTGTTTGCCGCATACGATGGGTAAGGTAGCTCCGAAACCAGTCAAGCTCCTTGTCTTTTATACCAATATGCTCAAGTTTTTTCAACATTCTATCCCTGTCAATAGTTTCAAAAGCTCTTTTGAATTTAAATCTTCCTTCCACTGGGATAGTACCAAATTTAGTGCAGTCTCATACGACTGCTTCTCCCGGAAACCTGATTGCTCTTTTATGAATATGTTATTAGTTTCCATATGACATAACAACTGCGTTTTAACCACATTTTTCAGAATTTTTTCAATGTTTGGAAGAGTGTTAGTTGGCCTCATTTCTTCAGCTTTTATAGTACCCGTTACTTTTTTAACGGGGACAATCGTCGAAATTTTCCAATCTTTAGGTACTATTCCTGATTCGAGGCTCTTATTTATCAGTAAAAAGTAGAAGTGTCCCATATACTCTACTGAGACTTTAATTACACCCTAAGACAATAAATTTTTCCCTCCTATTTTCCTCTTAAATTTTTTCACGGTATGTTCAATATCTTTAGAGTTAATCTGGTGGAATGCAAAGTTTTAGCCTGCGGTATAAAGTCACTGCTAATGTCTTCTATGTTTCTGTTTATCTCCACTATACTTTCTACGAAGAAATCGTTTACAATTTCATCGCTTCTTTTGAATATTTTATCCCTTATTAATACTTCGGTTATTTTTTCTTTACTATCTGATTTATTAACCACTTGTTTTAAGTGTTTCCACATTAATCGGCTATCTTTTCTATTTGCTTCGACTTTCTGTTCCATGTAGCTAATTTTCTTAATTTTGATAATTTTTTTTTACTGCTTTTTACCATGTTATATTCTGCCCAATCTCCTGTAAGCACTGCTTTTTCATGTAATTTGAACTTCTTCTTGTTAACCTCAGCTAATTGCCTGTCATACCATTTGTTTCTTATCTTAATATAAATTTGTCGCTGGTTGGTTAATTGTTGCATAGCCGACATCATACAATTGTAAATGTGCTCCAGCATCCCTTCAACATCAAGACTACTTATGTAACTAAAGTTATACTGTCTCAGCAAATTAAGTAAATCAAGGGTATACATATCCCAGGAAGTAAATTCTGACTGCTTTTTTAACGGGATTAATTTGTTTATATTAAATCGAAACAGTATAGTTTCGTGATCCGTTATTCTGTGATCCTGTAAATTTTCACAGAACACTTCCTTACTGTTAGAATACAACAGTATATGTGTGTTGCAGAATGCTCCGTAATCCGTGCATCAAAGCTAATCAGCTGTTTCATTGCTTGGTGTGAGAAGATCTCGTTCAGTTGTTTTCTATAAGTCGACATCACTTTAATGTTTATGTTGAAATCTCCAACAACAATAGTGTTTATTAAGTTATCAGATATTTCTGTTAGAATAGCTTCCATATATGTGAGAAACTCGGCATCACTTGTACTTGGTGAATGGTATATCACCCCGATCTGCCATTTAGTCTGGCGCCTTTTCAGTTGGACATTTTTCTTGCAATTTCTTCCGATTCTCAGTCAATTCATGTTCATGACGTTGCACGCATTTTGCTTCACATCATTTTTCGTCGGGAAGGCGCAATCTTGGATTCTATCGTTCTTGTGTGTGACTAATATCTTTGGACTGTTCACTTTTGGTTCAGTAACATCATATAATTCCTTATTTATATTGTTGGTTAGTGCAGCTTTTATTCTATCTTTCTTTTCAACACTATTCGCATTTATTACTACGGCCCCGTTTTGCTTATTTGACACTCTATCTATTTTCATATTCGATGCATCGACTTTGTTTAGGTCTTTCCTAGTTTTTTCCACTGCTTGTTTACTCTTTGGCTTTATTATTAGTGGAGGTACTCCCTTTAAAGCGCTAGCATATGATACACCCACACCACTTGGTTTGTTATCTTTATAGTTTATGTTTATATTGTGGCCCTTTAAAACACGCTATGAACAATTAAGCTGCCAATAATTGGGGATCGGTTTCGAACCATCGTTTCGCGGTCGTTTTCGGACCACCACGACCTTTTTTAATTAACTTCTCGCCATTAACTAATGACGTAATGAGCGATGTTAGTCTAATAGCGTACATAAAGGACAGTACTATAAACACTCAGAATAACTTAGCGTCCGATTTTTATGCAAAGAAAAAAAAATTTTAGCTCAAGTTCCGTGGAGCTTGCAAATAAATGTCAGAGGTGTTGAAACAAAATAAACGTAAAATTCGCAGCAAAAAAGAAAAAGTCGAAATGGATATATATATTCAAAATGTCTGTGTTATAACAGTGTTTCACCGACGTTACTAACAATGCGGCTAGCATAAATAAATGACAAACCAAAATGAGCTGAATTTATTAGAGCGTTGCCAATTTATGCTATGATTAATCGGTATTCAGAAATTTAATCTCTGAAGAACTGAACATTATAAATCCCAAGGATATGCATATAATGAAAAAAAATGTTTTCTTAACTTGCAAATAGCATAAGTTGGAGTTTGAATTTGTTAAAAATACCTCGCCTCTGTGATGTTCAAAAATAATAATTTTGGAATCGCGCAATTAGAACAAATTCTTAAATTTAGATAAATATCTATATATTAATTATAATTGTATTTTATGCAAGATCGAAAATTGACTTTGAAATTTCTACAAAAGTTCTTTCCAAGTACGAAATGATATCTGTTTCATTTGGATATCAAGAAAAAGCCGATTAACTTTTTGTAAGACTTGTAAATTTTTGCATTTTTTTATTTGAATACAAAATTTTCAAGTATCTATCTTAGTTAGAGAAAACTTGAATTAACAAATGCTATAATTTAACTTTTCATAATTTTGTCGATAAATAAGAAAAAATAATTATCAATTGCCAAAATTATTAAAAAACACATTGATTTTAGTCAGATAAACTGCAATTATTCTAAATTCTAAAATTTTATTAAAATTATATGATTTCACATCACATCATTATTATTATCAATACTAATTTGTTAAGCGGATTTTAGGTTGAACACAATTTGAATTTGAACTTTAAATGGTTAAGGGGGTCCTCTATTCTCGCGGTTTCAAAAAATCCATTTCTTTTTTTATTTAATTTTAATCTATATGTATCCAAGAATACGTCACAGAGAGGATTTCGCAGAATTCACATTCCTTTGCATGCTTCCAGGCTCCGTAATGTACCCGTCTCCTTCAAGTTATCCAAAGTAATTTAATCTTTAAACGCGTTTTCCCGAAATTAGTGTTTTTTTAAGCTGCCGAGTAAGACTTTTCATAAAAGTATTGGTCCGATTTTAAAAATGTTTGTATTGAATTATTCAGTGAAGAGTGAACGTGTACGATTTGTAAAATTTAATTTTGTTATATTTTTAGTGTCACTAATGTGTCAAAAAATTACGTGAAAATTGAAAATTTTTACAAATCGTTGCATAAATTTTATAATTTGGAAAATAAAAAAATTCTGCCTCGGGAAAACATAGCCAACGTAACTGTGATTATAAAGAATATTTAATTTCTGAATACAGATTACCCAAGGTCGACAAAAATTTTGCAGTCAAAACATGTACCTTTAAAATAAGAAACAAATTATTTTAAATCCATTCAGTAGATCCTTCGCATTTTTCGCATAACCTCCGAGGGTATTTCTGCCATGAAAAAGCTTCTCATAAAATACATCTGCCTTTCGGAGTCGGCACAAAACTGTAGGTCCCTCCATTTGTGGTATAATATAAAGACGCACACTATAAATGGTAGGAGAAGCTCGGCCAAACACTGAGCTATATAGTGTACGCGCCAAAATTTTATATATATATGTATGTATATTTATATGTATATTAAAACCGCAACTAGTTCAACTGTTTTTTATTTATTTTTGCCAATTTTATTCCTTTACTTTATATACACTGGACAGCGATTTACCTTTATATAGTTCCTATTTATCCGAATACCGACTATTTTGTTATACAATTATTATTTCGCAAAATACTATATTAAATAATATATTAGGTAAGTTCGGGTACGGATAATTATTGAAAGTTTTCGAAAACTATCAGCTTTTAGCGTTCGCGTACGCCATGGCATGCTTCCAGTGTCCTAAATGTGCGCACGATCCGAGGAACCAACATCGACTCGGATCATTTTCTTGTGGCAGCTAAGATTCACACGCGCCTCTGTGCAGCAACAAGCGCACGCAAATGGACACAAGGAAAGCTCGACGTCGGAAAGCTGCAATCGCAACAGACAGCCACCCACTTCGCCACTCGACTTGCACTCCTGCCCTCTGAGAGCAATAATCAACAGAACGATATTTCCGAGCAGTGGAACCATATTTTCGGTGTCTACATCCCGCCGCTGAAGAATCCATCGGATTTCCGCGAGCCCGAAAGAACAACTGGTATGACGAGGAATGTCGCGCCGCTCCGGAACGTAAAGACGCTGCCTACAGGGCCACACTGCGATCGGGCGCAACGCGAGCTGTGCGGCGGCTAACAGAAGGTTTCAAGACCGGGGCCAATTCCTGTAAGAATAAAAACGGCGAACTGGTGACTAATGTCCACAGCATACTTAAATTATGGAGGGAGCACTTCTTCACACTGCTGAACGGAAGCAGCTGCAACAACGTTGGAGAAGATGTTGAACCCGAATCCCTAAGTTATTTAAGTACGGCGGAGAGGAGCTCGTTAAGTGCATGCACGAGCCCATCTCTAGAATATGGTCGGAAGAACGCATGCCTGCTTATTGGAACTTAAGTGTGGTCTGCCCAATCCACAAACAGACCTGGTAAATCTACCACCGACCAGATATTCACAATACGCCGTCAGTATTGGGAAGAACCTCTCCGAGCCGTTTGATACCAAACGAGGTTTCAGACAGGGTGGCTCTTTGTCGTGCGATTTCTTTAACCTAATGCTGGAGAAGATAATTCGAGCCGGTAGTAGTAGAGGACTTCGTTTACTTAGGAACCAGCATTAACACCAATAACAGTGTCAGCCTTGAAATCCAACGCAGAATATCTCTTACCAACAAGTGCTACGTCGGACCGAGTAGGCGATTGCACAGTAAAGTCCTCACTCGATGGACAAAAACCATACTTTATAAGTCTCTCATCATGCCCGTCCTATTGTATGGCGCAGAAGCATGGACGATGACAACATTAGATGAGAGGGCTCTTGGAGTGCTCGAGAGAAAGATTATTCGAAAGATTTATGGACCTTTGCGTCTTTGCGACGGCGAATACCGCGTGCGATGAAGCGATGAGCTCTACGAGCTGTACAATGACGTAGATATAGTGCAGCGGATTAAGAATCAGAGGATCCGCTGCCAAGGCCACGTGTCGCAACTTTCTAATTTATCATTCTTGAACTGGTTTGCTAAGGCAAAACAGCCGGTCCGGCGACAAATAGGAAAAAATCCGTTGTTCACTCCTTCTTGGACCAGCAGTTTAGCCACATCCACGAGACCAGCGTTTTTCGCCACTAAATGTCAGCTAACACAGCGAACACCTTTCAACGAGTGTAAGTCTGATAATACATTATTTTGTACATTATTTAAACATACATAATAATACTTTACGCATATAATTACCTATATCTTCTAATAAAGATTTATTAATTAATACGAAATTTTATACTTTTCTTATTTGGATAATCGACGGCCGACGAGACCAAGTTTATTTGCGGCACGTCGTTTCAAAGTTATTTTTTAATCTGTAGTTTTCCCACCCCAAGTAGTATTTTTATTTGAAAAATTGTCTTATTATAGGTTTACTGACTATAGAATATGTTTTTATTCTATTTAAAATATTTTATTTTTATAACTTTTCTTTTATACATTCAGAAAATTAATTATTAAAAAATCAAATTTAAAAATATTGAAAGACAAATTTATATATGAAAATAAAAATATTAAAACAAGTTTAAATTAATAAAGTAGATACATATATTATAAACCCTACATATACTCCCCCTCCAATAAAAAAAAAAAAAATTAATTAATATTAAATGTAATTTTTTTGGTTTTCTTTGGAAGTGTTAGTGAACTGGAATTAGGAATTGTATGTGCAGGTTTTAATAAGTCTATGGAAATTGTTTTGATTAAGTTACCTTTTTGAATTTTGAATACTTTATTGTGTTTAGAGATAACTTTAAATGGGCCTTCATAAGGTGGTTGTAGATTTGACTTATGAATAACTTTAACAAACACATATTCGCAAGTATCCAAATTTTTGGGAACAAAAAAATCTTCTTTATTATGATGTACAATTTTTGAACGAACGTGTGAAAAATGTTCTCTCAGTTTGGAAAGTGTTTCCATTGTATTATCAAATTCATTATTGTTATTATTATTTGAAACGATTAATTCTCCAGGTAGTCTGAGTGTTTGTCCGTAAACTAATTCTGCAGAAGAACATTTTAAATCATCTTTAATAGATATACGAAGTCCCAATAAAATCCAAGGAAGAATTTCAGACCAGTGAATTGAATCGTTTGATGCTGTAATAGCAGTTTTTAAGGTTCTATGAAATCTTTCAATCATTCCATTTGATTGAGGATGATAAGGAGATGTATGAATTTTGTGAGATCCTAATAATTTTGTTAATTCAGTAAATAATTTTGATGTAAATTGTGATCCTTGATCTACTGTTATATTAAGTGGAACGCCGAAACGGGGAATATAATTTTGTACAAATGTTTTGGCAATTGTATTCGCTGAAATATCTTTAAGTGGATAAGCTTCTGGCCAACGTGTATGTCTGTCAATTATAGTTAAAATGTAACGATTTTCTTTTGAAACAGGTAATGGACCAACAAGATCCATATGTATGTGTTCAAATCGTCCATATGGTATATTAATTTTTTGTACTGGTGTTTTAGTATATTTAGAAATTTTTGATTTCTGGCAGTTAATACATGCGGAAGTCCAACTATTAATTTCTTTACGCATGTTAGGCCAAAAATATTTTGATTGAATTAAACGTCTAGTAGTACGAACACTAGGATGTGATAAAGAATGGATTTTATCAAAAATTATATTCTTCATAGAATTTGGAACAAAAGGTCTAAAAGGTTGTTGAGAAATATCACACCAAATATTGAGATTAAGAACTGGAATATTAATTTCTTTTAAATTATTGTTACAATTTTTGTCAGAAATTAAGTCATGAAGAGTTTGGTCTTTTTGTTGTTCTTTATACAAAGTTTGAAAATTAATATCTTGAGTTAAAATTGTGTTAATATCTGAAATACGTGAAAGTGTGTCAGCAACAATGTTTTCTTTTCCAGAAATGTATTGAATATCATTTGTAAATTGTGCAATGTACTCAAGATGTCTAATTTGTCGAGGTGATCTATCTGTTTTTGAATTTAGAACATGTGTTAAAGGTTTATGATCAGTGTATATTGTGAAAATTCTACCTTCAAGAAAATGTTTAAAATGTTTAATTGAATTGTATATGGCTAAAAGTTCTCTGTCAAATGTTGAGTAATTCATTTCTGTAGAAGATAATTTTCGTGAAAAATAAGCAAGTGGTTCTAAAGTGTTGTTACTAAATTGTTGTAAAACTGCACCTATTGCTACATTTGATGCATCAACAGCAAGTGATAATTTACCATTTTTATCAAAATGAGTAAGTAAAGTTTGTTGAGCAAAGAGTTGTTTAACGTTTTCAAAAGCAGTGGTTGTCTTTTCTGTCCAAATAAGCTGTTTGAGTTTTTGTTTAGTTGCAAATGTTAACATTTCATGTAGAGGACTAAGTTCTGCTGCTAACATTTTCACATATCTATGGTAATAATTTACCATACCTAAGAACTTTTATAATTTATTTATTGAAAGTGGTTTTTCAAAATTTGTAATGGTTTCAATTCGATCGGAAGATGGTCTAATGCCTTCATTAGAAATTTCATAACTGAGAAAATCTAGTTTATTAGTTCCGAAAATGCATTTAGAAGGTTTAATATTTAAATTATATTTCTCAAGTCTTTTAAATATTAGTTTTAAATGTTCTAAATGTTGTTCTTCATTATCACTAGCAACAAGAATATCATCAATATAAACAAATACAAATTCTAAACCGGAAAATACTTCGTTAATAAAACGTTGAAATGTTTGGGCACTGTTTCGTAAACCAAAAGGCATCCGTACGAACTCAAACATTCCAAAAGGTGTGGTTATTGCTGTTTTATGAATGTCTTCTTCAGCCATTGGAATTTGGTGATATGCACGAACAAGATCAATTTTCGAAAATATGTGTTTATTATGTAAATTTATAGCTAAATCATGAATATGTGGTAATGGATAACGATCAGGTATCGTTATAAAATTGAGTCTTCTGTAATCGCCACAAGGTCTCCAATCATTTGGTTCTTTTTTTGGAACTAAATGTAAAGGAGATGCAATGTGAGAGTTTGAAGGTCTGCATATACCAGTTTTTATTAAAAATTCGAATTCAGTTTTTGCTATTTTAAATTTAATTTGATCTAGACGACGAGGTTTTGAAAAAGGTAGAACTCCTTTGGTTTCAATCCTGTGAACCGTATGGTGTTGCACTGGTTTAGTGTAATCTGGTTCACAGGTTATTAAAGGAAAATTATTTAAAAGGGTTGTAAATTTATTTTCAGAAATTGGTATTTTGAGTGAAAATATATCGCAAAATCCAGAAGATCTAGAAACTTTTAATTTTGTTGTTAAATCAGTAATTTCTTTATTTCTGATATCCACTAATATCCCGAATTTCTCTAAAAAGTTAGCACCTATAATTGGAGTTGAAATATCTGTTAAAATGAAAGGGAATTCGAAATCACGTCTAAGACCTAAGTCAATTTTTAAAAGTTTGGTACCAAATGTTTTAATAGAGGAACCGTTAGCTGCAGTCAAATTAAGATCGGAATTTCTTTTAAATGATTTGAATTTGGAAGAAGGAATTACAGAAACTATAGCGCCAGTATCTATTAAAAAATTTAGTTTATTTAATTTATCATAAATAAATAGGCGGCGTGATGATTTAATGTTATTTCCATTATTAGCCACCGTCATAATGGAACGTTTCAGTTTAAACAGTTTTGATTTGATTGTTTTTCATTTGTATTAAAACTACAGGATTTAATACATTTTAAAGCATTATTTTTAAATTTTCTATGATACCAACAAATGGTTTGAATAATATTATCTTTTGATCTAGAAAATCTTCTTGAATTAGAATTACTTCTATTTCTATTTCTAGATCTTGATCTAATTTGTAATTCATTAATATCAGAAGTAATTTTGTTTAAATTTTGATAAATTGCAGTAGTTAATTCTGTTAAATTTTTAATACATTGTTCGAGGATGTTATTTTCAACACTTGCTATTGACAAAGATTTAGAAGATTGAGATTGATTTAATAAATCAAAAAGTTTATCTGCAAGAATAACATTTTCATCTTTATTTTGATTATTACTTGATGTTAAATGAATTTGTATCTGTTGTGGTAATTTTCGGATCCACAATTTGAAAAGTAATTCCTTACTGACGATAGAATCAGAACCTATTAGAGACTTCATATATCTAAAAAGTTCTGATGGAGAACGATCGCCTAGTTCTGTATTTGAAAATAACTTTTCTAATCTTTTTTCTTCGCTAAGAGAAAATCTTTCACACAACGCTTTCTTAATAGTGTACTTATTCATAAAAGGAGGTGGATTGATAACATCCAAAATTTTGGAAATTGTTTCACGTTGTAAAACAATAAGTATGTTTTGAAATTTTATATTATCGTCTTGAATATTATTGATTTTAAATTGTCCTTCAACAAGAAGAAACCAAGCTTCAGGACATTCTTCCCAAAATGGAGGTAATTTAATTGATTTTGAAAAATTTGTTCTTAAGTTATTAGTGTTTTGAGTTAAATTATCATTGTGTATATTTTGTGTAGTGTTTAAGTCTGAAGTGTAAGTTGGATTGTTATTTTGGTTTTCCATTGTTGTGAAGTTGCGTGTACGTATAGGTGAACGTGATAGTGGCATATAAAAAAAAAAAAATAATTGGAGAGAAAGTTTACAAAAGTAAATTAAATATAAGTAATAATAATAATTTAAATAATATTAATATTAAGAATTAATATTTGTAATAATTTTATTTTAATAAAAGACTTAAGATACGAACTTGATTGCACACAAAATGTTCAGCAAAAAATGGTTGTAGTATTTGTAATTATAAAAGAGATTATAGATGATCTGGAGTATTATTGCGTTGTTGTAGACACTGTGATGGTTGTAGTGACGTTAAATGTGAATATTTGAAGTGATGTTGTGCGGATTGTTGGTGCTGAATTTGATGTTGAATGTTGAGATTGTTTATTTCGCAATGTTTTAATTCAGGAAAGTAGTCAAATTTATAACAAATCTTGTGCTTTCGGTATTCGAGTATTCGCACTCTTGGTTTGCTTGCAACGCTCGGAAATGCTAACTTTGTGAGTGCACAAAATGTCCTGGGTTAATGTTAAGCCAGCTTCTAACAATTAATAATACGTTGAATCGATGATTTCCCTTTATTACAAATTCTTGTGAAATATTACTGCAATATATGGTGCGTCGGTTTGTAGCGTTATATGTAAAAACGGGAGTAAGTGACCAAAGTGAAAACACGAACGGGTTCACAATTGTTATTATTGTTTTAATGATGGTTATTGATGAATTTTTAAAATGAGTATTTATAAATGCAGGATCGCCAATATAGAATATGTTTTTATTCTATTTAAAATATTTTATTTTTATAACTTTTCTTTTATACATTCAGAAAATTAATTATTAAAAAATCAAATTTAAAAATATTGAAAGACAAATTTATATATGAAAATAAAAATATTAAAACAAGTTTAAATTAATAAAGTAGATACATATATTATAAACCCTACACTGACTAACAAGCTTTGTTGGTAAGCTCTATAACTTTTATGGTACTGGGTAAGAATCATTTAGCTATTTAACTCGTAGAAAAAATGTTCTTCCAAGTCACAACCGGTCAAGTCGAAAAGCTCTGATCTCGTTCCCACGGCAGGGTCTACGATACCGGGACGACCCGGATTTCTGTCCGACCAGCACTGTCACTTCAGCATGCTTTATGCTGCTATAACAACAGCTCTATTCTATTTTGAAAATAAACTCTCGTATGTCGTTTTCAAAAGATTTGGACACATTTACAAGATGGATAAAATCCCCCAAAAGGCATCATGAAAGTAAAGTTGATTACGTAGTACGTGTGGTCTATTTGAAAAAAGTCCTGAAAGAGTCGGAGGCAATCACTGAATCCATTTATGACCGAATTTTCGTGAAATACTTATTAAGCCCCTAGGATGCCCTAAGTTATCTGTTTAATATTGCCCGAGGACAATATGTTTACATTTATTTTAAACATGGCTGTTTTTTAATGTTCAAATCCATATGAATGGCTTATATTCAACAAAGGAGATATTAAAAAGAACTTTAGACTTAACGTTCATTGATTTAAAGTTTTCCTGATTTACGCTTCCTATTAAAAGTTACTATTGAATTAAAATATTCGAATAAGTAGCCAAGCCACACATGCTTTTGAATTTCAGATATAAAAGCCCCCGAAATGTTTAGGTGCATTTTTATTTCAGTAAATATGTATATGCATTTTATTCACTTATATAAGGCTCTGTTGCTTGCTTATCAATTGTTGGGAACTTCCTTGCTTCGTTTTTCTCCAAATATCCCATTCCACGGGGTGCATTTTCTTTTTGTGTGAATGCATATTGGCATTAGAATTGAAAGTTCGCGAACAAAACGGACATTTATAGAGGCTTTCGCCTGTGTGTTGCGCCATATGTTCCTATAAGATTTTATTTTTTAACTATATTTAAAAACAAAACGACTACAAAAATTTAATATTAAAAATAATCTAGTTTTTGCTTACCCGCAAAGTAATAGCTTTCTTGAATGTTTTATTGCATTCTTCACAAGTGAATACTTCATTAGAGTGTATATAGTTAATATGACTACGAAGAGCTCGACGATTTTTACAAACCCGCCCGCATTCGTCACATGTAAACACCATTCCTTCATCGTTGTGACGACGCATATGTTGTCGAAGATTTTCTTCATCCTTAAGCCATCGATCACAATCTGCCCGTGGGCATTTAACCCGTGGACCACTTTCTTCGAAATGCAACCGTACATGTTTCTCAAAAGATGCCTTATCGCGGATTTCTTTAGCACATACATGACAAACGTTCGTTGCACGTCTATGTCTCATGCTAATGTGGATTTTCAACAAGTGATTGCTGGCGAATCGACTATTTGGACATTGATCACATATAAATGAGCGCTCGTCCATAGGTACATGAGACGGACGATGTAAATCGAGCAATTTTTTGCGTGAAAACTTTTTAGGGCATTGTTCACAGGCAAAAGTGAGTTCTTCTTCGGGTGCATGTGCAGCAATTCTATGGGACTTTAGAGTGTACCGATCAGAAAATACCTTTAGACAATCGTGACATCTAAGAAAAATTTCAGATTAGTATAACCATGATTGTATTAAAAACTGTGTTCATATACGTTAGTCATCCATTCACAGTTAACAGGTTTCATACCTGTACAAGCCTACATTTTAAAATAAATAACTTACTTAAAAAATTCGGGGTCCTCATGTTTATACGCGTGCTGCACAATTTTAAACCGTTTGTTTAATTTCTTTTCACAACAACGAATATAGGGTTTGATATTCGGATGCTGTATCCGAAAATGTTTGGTCATTACAGCGAAGTCTTCTCCAACAAATGCACACAGTTCACAACCCATAGCAATGTGCTTTTTAACCATTGTCTCATCCTGCGACGTCGACATAATAACTTTAAGACGTTTTGGCTTTTCCTGCTCTTCGTCACCATCCTCATTTTCCCAATCACTATCTCCGTCATCTTCTTCTTTTACACCACTTTTGCGTACTTTTCTGGTTGCGGTAGGGTTCCTTCGAATTGTTTTTCGTTTCTGTGCAGTTTTTCTTGTACTTCGAGTTACTTTTTCTAAAGAATATACATAAATATAGATCATAAATGTATACTTTGATTTCATTTTCCACTCACCTACTGTTGTCAGGGCAGTATTTAGCTCTTCCTTGCTATTTTCTGGGTCAATTTCATTTTTCTCTGAATCTTCTTTATAATCGTTTCCAGGTTCATTTTCATCCAATGGGTTGACAGCAATCGTTCGTCGAAAACTTTCTAATATTTCTTCCTTAACTTGCGCAGAATTTTCAATGAACTCCGGTTCCACAACAATGTTAATGGTTTCGTGCTTTACGTCGGTGTTTCTTAGAAGAGAATGGGCCTGCTCCACGGTTAAATAGAACTGATGGAAATCACTTACTTTCAGCCAACAAATGCGACATATGACTGTTGAAATAGAGTCATTAGGAAGAGGCTACCACGAAAAACATATATCTACAATGAACAATATATTTATTTATATCGGTGTAAAAACCTGGAACCAGAAATGTCTCTCCAGAATATCCGCAATCCCAAGTTGCTGTCCGTTGAAATCAAATATATCTAAACAGCAATCCGATTTTTTTAGGCAAATTCGACAAAGCATTTTACGAAGCCAGTTTCGTTTCAATATAAACTATTTATATTATTAAAGAACAACCGTTGATTGATAATAAAATATTATAAAGATGGCCCCGATTAATCGTTGAAATGTTAGTATCGATTAATTGTTTGAATAATGATAAATTAGAATGTTGCAAGTCACACGTCTCCACAAGAAAAAGTAGTCTAAACAAATATGACAAAAAATGTATTGTCAATGGAGGCCGCTTATTTCTCCATGATACCCGGCATCTCCACAGAAAATAGCTGATGTTCTAACATCTGTCATTTTGGCAGGGAAAAATGAAAATTGTTTTGTCAATTTTTATTTGTGGACAGTTTGATGTCTTGACATAAACATGTGTAAGATGGCGTCAAACAAGTAAGTTCGTTTAATAAAGAGCAAATTTGCTGAAAATAATACAAGAAATATGTTTTCCTTCCTCCCAAATACGTAAACATTAATAAATGCAATAGAAAACCACTCAGTTTTTGCTTCTGAATGAAAATATCTTCAATGCTGACCCCACTAAATATACAGCCAAATGAAAAATTAAATGTCAAAGTAGCAAAGTGACAGCTTATTTCATACAATAGATGCAAATACATAAACGCTGACATGAAGAAATAATGGGTCCATTGACAATATATTTTCTGACATATATTTAGCAGACAAGGAAATTTGGCTGTCGTTACGTCGTGAAGTGCAGACGTTTAAAGCATAAGTTATAATTTTTAACTTTAAAATTCTTAATTTAAAATTCTCTGTTTACTTACTTATTTGGTTGATTCCAACAGATTTGATTTTCGTAATTAAAGAAACACTTGTTGCTGCCTTTCGCTTTATTCCGGAAGAGCCCATCTTCCTTCTTTTTTTGACACTTCTACAGGGTTGCTCTTACATGACTATGTTCACTAACTTGTACAGGGTTGTATTTTCTAATTTTTTATCTCTTAACATATTTATCTCTTAGCATAACATAATTCATATCTTTACAACTCGGCCAATCCTGACTAGGGATCGACCTCGATCACATTGCATTTCAAATATCAGTCGTTTGACAGAGGGTCTCGTTCTGATTCCTCAGCATATCCTTCCGGCGGTTTTCTCCAAATTCTTAACCGGTGAGCCTCAACTATCCCGTCGTAAGGCAGTTGGGTCAGCTGACAATTGTCTACATCGCGTATAACATACCTGTCATTACCGAGCACTTTATGTACTACATATGGGCGGAGGTAAGGGGGGGGGAACTTCTTATTGCTGCCCGCAGTTGTGTCTACATTCCGCATTACTACGAAATTCCCCACCTCATACCTCTTTGCCCTGTCATTATTTAAACATTGCCGTTTCGAGTCGTTATCCTGTCTAGCTCTAATAGCGTCCGAAGCACGTCTCCGTATGGAGACTAAGTCTCGTCCATCGTCGAGGCTAAGCTTTTCCTGAAAATATTCTGTAAACTCGTCTACAACAGCTCCCCGCTGTTCAACGCCGAATAGAAGTCGACTAGGGGTGTCCCTACAAGTGCTATGGGGAGAATTATTCCACTTCGGATAGCTTCTTGCACCAATCGGCAAGCTGTATTGGCTCAGTGATCTTTCCAAGCATAGTCTTAAGTATTCTATTCACGCGTTCCACTTGCCCATTTGCTTGAGAAGAAGCAACAGCAACTTTTACGTGAGTGATATTCCGCTTCATTAGGAAATCACTGAACTCCAGTAAAGTGAAGCACGTTCCCCTATCACTTATGATTCGCTTTGGTCGACTATAGTAATTAAAATATTTCTCGAGGGCAGCGGTAAATTCCTTAGTACTGGTTGAGTTGGTCGGATAAAGTTTTACAAATTTGGTAAAAGCATCGACAGCAACAAAAATATGCTTACGTTTTGAGTTAATGGAAGGCAGTGGACCAAAGTGGTCGACGTGCAGCGTATCAAATGGCAACGGAAACTTCGGAATTACATATAGATTCCTTTCACTGGCTCGTGGGGGAGAGGCTTACATTATGCACTTTAAAGAATTTCTAATAAACACCTCTACTTTCGTCCTCATATTGGGGAACCAATAGTATATGCTTAATTTGGAAAACGTTTTTTCAACTGCCTGGTGACCCATTTTCTCATGCATTACTCGTATTATGCTCTGCTCCATCTCATATGGTACGTAAAGCGCCTTTTTACCGTCAGCCTTTCTTCTATAAACTAATCCATCTATCAAGTCGAAATCTTTTACCTCCTCTTTTTCCAACCGCTCCCGCAACACTACAATATCTTTATCCCGCTCTTGAGAAACCTGTATTTGAAATTTTATGTCATCGGTGTTTATGATAAGGGATATTTGCCTCCTACTAAGGGCATCAACATGTCGCATAGATATTCCATTTTTGTGTCTTATTTTGTAATTGTAATTTTCTAATTCGAGTGCCCATGTAGCTATTTTGCCTTCTAAGTAGGTCCTAAATCTTCTTAGCGCATATGTTATGGAAAGAGTTTCGAGCTCATCATATCCAAATCGACATTTATCCAAATTAAGTTTCAAGCCACGTAAGGTAAGTCGTTCTAAAACTAACTTTATTAAGTCTATGTGTTCTCCGAACTCCTCAGTGGCCACAACAATGTCGTCCATGTATATAATGATTCGCCTACTATCGATGAGGTCTCGAAAGATGGTGTTAATAAATCTTTGGAATACCGCGGGTGCATTCTTTAAACCAAATGGCATTTTGAGGTACTCATTTTGACCATTTGGTGTAATAAAAGCGGTCAAAGGAATGGATTCTGGAGATATCTGAACTTGATGGAATCCGCTCTTTAAGTCTAAAGGGCCGTACACATAAGACTTTCGCTTTGCTTTGCTTCAGAGTTTCGCTTTGACAGATAACTTAAAGTACTGATGTTATATGAGTGCTGATAAATACAAGGCGAGAAAAGTAAAGCAAAGCAAAACGAAGCAAAATCATGGCGAACTCTCAACTTTTGTATACTTTGACAACCAACTGTTTGCATTTCCATTTTATTTTGCGTGCATATACACACAATTTAGAAAATTTACTAGTATTTCATAGTTTTTGCGTGTATACTTACTTTAATAAAGATAAAAGAAGAGAAATATTAATAAATACCAAATAAAACACCTCTTTGATCGGTTTTTATTTATCTTGTCGAAATATGCTCGGCCTGAAAATAGTTTATTACACTCGCGACTTTGAAACATACATAAGTAGCATAACTACCGCTTAATTATATAAGTAAAACTCATTTCTTAATATTTTATTAAACAAAATATTTGGAGTAGACACAAATAACAATTGGAAACAAACCACTAACGTAGAAACTGTCAAAGCGTTCTATGTAGCAAACCTTCTACACCTCATGCTTTGTTGTTAAATTTCGAATTGTCAAGTAAAGCGAGGAAAGTTGTATGTGTACGGCCCTTAACACTGTGAAAAACTTTTTATTTCGCAAGTACTCAATGCAGTCATCAATTAATGGTAACGGGTAGTTGTCCCTAACGGTAAGTTTGTTCAGGGCTCTGTAATCTATACACATGCGAAGTTGTCCACTCTTCTTCTTAACTAATACTATAGCCGACGCATAGGGTGAACTGCTGGGTCTTATTTTTCCTTGCTGGCAAAGATCATCTATAATAGACTGCACTTGACCACGTTCTAAGTAGGATAGACGTCGTGGAGAACAATGAAAAGGAACGTCTGTCGTTAAGTGTATCTTCATTTCGTATTTAAGTAGTTCAGTTTTAGCGTCAGGGTTAAGATAGGCGCTATCAATAAGTTGCTTTAGGCAGTCACGCTGGTGTTTAGTTAGTTTGGACCCTATATCGGTGTATACTTCGTTGTCAGAAACGTCAATGCGAAAAATTTGAGGAACCTCGGCGGCGGTGGTATCTTTCCTTTTAGACGAGTCAGCTTCAACAGCAGAGAGGCATGCGTCGGAACCAGTTACAATATGTGACTTATTTAAGGTATCTTACTTAACAGTATTTCTTATATCTAACAACTTTCTTTTGGAACACTTTTAAATGATCTTAGTGAGCTTAATATTAAATATCTTAAGAAAGTCACGTCCCGCAATAACCGGAGTAACCATACACCCATCAGGTACAACGTTTAATTCAACTTTATTTAAACAACTTGAAAATTTTATATGACAACATATCTTGTTCAAAATTCGAATATTTGTTCCTCCAAGGCCTTTGTATTTTGAAATTATTTCATTTGTGCATCCCCTCATCAGTTCTTTTGGGACTTGCGACTCCTTGATAAAACTAACCGGACTGCCGGTATCAAAAAGGGAAAAAACTACGTCAGATATTGGTTCTTTAACCATCTTAAATATAATACTCACAAAATTAAACGCTCCACAGGGATCTACTTCGTCGTCGTATTCAATTCCAGTTATGGCGGCTACTTCAGTCCGAGGCTTTAAAATTTTAGCCGGATTCGGGCACGAACGGTGGTCGTGAGCCATGCGCCAGCAGCGAAAGCACGACCCATCTGGTCGTAGTGGGTATGGACAATTGGGTTTGATGTGTCCATTCTTCGAGCAATTGTAACACTTCTTCGGCTCAGCTGCAGATGGTGAAGGCTTCGGTCTGGTTGGTGATACTGTTTTAGCCGTGAAATATTTATGCTGGAATCGGCTCACCAGCGATTTTAATTCATCCAACGTGCGGGCAGGAAGCAACAAATGAGAGTTTGGGGCTGCACTGCCATTTCCGTCGATAATGGCATCTATGACTTCTGCATCCGCTATATTGGCTCTCTTGGCTATGGCCTGCATCTTGAGGATGTAACAATGCATCGACTCCTCCTTCTTGTTCCATCGGCGCTGCGCCAGCATTTTGTAGATCTCCTGGCGTGAAATGAAACACTATAAGTGCCGCGTTGGTTGCGGTAGTGCGTGCCGCGTTGGTGGCGGTAATGTTTGCCGCGTTGGGGGCGGTAGTGCGTGCCGCGTTATTGGCGGTAATGTGTGCCGCGTTAGTGGCGGTAGCGTGGGCCGCGTTGGCGGCGGTAGTGCGTGCGGCATTGGAGGCGGTGGTTTCGGAAGGCGCCTCAATATCGGCAGTTGTTTCGGTCAAATGTAGCGATTCGTCCAGTGGGTCCATGTGGACGGTTTCCCCGTCACCCACTACACTTTTCAGCAATTTTCGTAATTGCATAGTTGTGGCTGGGAACTCCACTCCGGCCTCAGTAAGTGCATGGGCGATGTTGTGTCGTATTTCGGCCATTGTTGGCGGAGATATAAAAATTTAATGTGTTTCGTGTGTTGTCGTATTGGTGCTCCACACCTGAGTTTTAAAATTCTCTTTTTACTTACTTATTTGGTTGATTCCAACATATTTGATTTTCGTAATTAAAGAAACACTTGTTGCTGCATTTCGCTTTATTCCGGAAGAGCCCATCTTCATTCTTTTTTTGACACTTTTACAGGGTTGCTCTTACATGACTATGTTCACTAACTTGTACAGGGTTGTATTTTCTAATTTTTTATCTCTTAACATATTTATCTCTTAGCATAACATAATTCATATCTTTACATTAAATAAAAATTTCATATTTTTCCAAATTGCAATCAGCTGTTATTCTGCTTGCAAATTTGTGCTGGATAGAATTTGCAACTTCCCCTCGCAACAATTATCTGCACCGCGAAAACTCTTCATGACAGCAGTCAGTCCTCTTCTTTTAAGGAATTTATTTCTTGCTCTCTCCTGCTCTGTACACTATTAAGGGTCAGTTAGTCAAGACTTAACTTAACTTAAGAATTGGAGACGATTACTCAACATGTCAACCTAATTTTTGATGATTAATTTTTGTTGCATATGGTTCTTTAAATATCTCCGCTGACACAAAGTAGGAAACTAAAGCACTTGTGTGATTATTTTTTTTAACGCTTATTGCTTGTAAAAACATCAAGGAAAATTAAATTGTGTCGAATGGTTTTAAGTATAGCACAAATGTACAAAATATGCAAGAAGCAGTCACTTGGTTAGAGGAAAATGTGTTTGAAAATCCACCCGATAAATAGAGACTTTTTGTTGTGCCAATTTACATCCAGGGCAGAATTTATCATACAGTTCTTTATTGGAGAATACGATCAACTTTTCGTTATTCATATTTATGTTTAAATTTTCTTTTTGTCTGTAATTTTATTTTCAGCTATTTGACGGTTCGCCGCCTATGTTACCACATCAAATAAACTTGTTTTAAATGTAGTTTTTGCATACATTTATTTTCAGAAATTGGAAATGTCACGATCTGGCAAGCCTGATTTTCTGACCGCTCTCAATTAACTCAAGGCCGAAACTTAAAGGTCAGTTAGTCCAGACTTAACTTAACTTAACTTAAGAATTGGAGACGATTACTCAACATATCAAATTAATTTTTGATGATTAATTTTTGTTGCATATTGTTCTTTGTATATATCCGTGACACAAAGTAAAAAGGAGTAAATAAAAGCACTTGTGAGATTATTTTTGAATCGCATATTGCTTGTAAAAATGTCAAGAAAAATTAAATTGTGTCGAATGTTTTTAAGTTTAGCACAAATGTACAAAATGTGCAAGAAGCAGTCACTTGGTCAGAGGAAAAGGTGGTGACAAATCCACGCGATAAATAGAGAGACTTTATGTTGTGCCAATTTACATCCAGGGTAGAATTCATCGTACAGTTCTGTATTGGAGGATACGATTAACTTTTCGTCATTCATTTTTAGGTTTAAATTTTCTATTTGTCCATAATTTTATTTTCAGATATTTTCACCTCTGTATGTTACCCCATCAAATGAACTAGTTTTTTTTTTTGAACATTGGATTCTTGGATTTTTAAAAAACGGCAGGTTATTCCTCTTGGTATGGTCAATTTATATCGTGAAGTTTAATATAAGATACGCGTTGAGCCAGATTATCCTTGATGATAAGTTGGTTAAGCGGGTTGATTAAAATCCCGTGCTGGTGTCTTCCTTTCAGGTAATTGCGTAAAAGCCGTAGGCCACCGCTAATGTGAGTGATGCCAGATCGGCAGTAAAGATTACTTGGTTAAACGTAAGGATTTTTATCCAGATGTTCCAGTTGATGATAGGATTTGTTGGATGTGAAACTGGTTAAACGTAAGGATTTTTATCCAGATGATCCAGTTGATGATAGGATTTGTTGGATGTGAAAATGGGAGTGAATAATTTGGAGGAGTCTGATGTTGCTCCAAAAGCACTGTTTTGGCGCAGTGCTTTGCCAGGCTTGAGCGACGTGGGTACGTTTTACATTATACGACAACAATTTGGGATATGTAATTTTTTAATTAAAAAATTTATATTGGCTTTTTGTAAAAACCTAGACAGTTGCGTCATTTTGGCTGTGTTCATGTCTTCAAAATTCTCTAAGGAGCAATGGTTATCAAAAGTTTTATAATCTCTTCTGGTGTTTACCAGCCTTCCACACTGAAATGTTTGATGGATATATCCGTCAGTCTGGCCGCAACAGTATCGCGTTGAGTTTGCTACATTAAGGGCCAGTTTTTCAGTGCTGGTTTAAACTCAGTTTAAACTAAGTTTAGTTAAACTCAGTTTAAATTTAAACTTAGTTTTCTTGCGCTCAATTAAATTTGTTGCAACCAAAACGAAATAGTCAGCACGCAGCTGATAAGTTAAACTAAGTTTAACTGTGCGCAATCCGCCGTTTAAACTCAGTTTAAACTCCGTTTAAAGTTGACTGAAAAACTGCATACTGAGTTTAAACTTAGTTTAAACGACAAACAGAGTTCAACTTGCACTGAAAAACTGGCCCTAATTCTATAAAAGTAAGTTTTGTCATAGGTGTGGCCTGTCAGAATACGGTTTAGCGGAAATTTCTTAAAACTAGTAGTATGGTTGTAAAAATTGAGGCGAATAGATTTGAGTGATTAGTGGAGTAGGCCTGAAATTCATTATACCAATATTTC
The DNA here is from genome assembly GCA_963971545.1 of Philophylla caesio. NCBI lineage: Eukaryota > Metazoa > Arthropoda > Insecta > Diptera > Tephritidae > Philophylla > Philophylla caesio. The sequence goes on from OZ020606.1 coordinate 76,387,581, forward strand.
TTCCTTAATCTGCTTATAAGCTTTGTCAATTGTGTATTTGCAGTGCCTCATGGGGCTGTTAATCACCGCCTGTCTGGCAATTTCGTCAATTTTCTCATTACCTTCTATGCCTATATGGCTGGGCGTTCAAATGATATCTATTTTAAGAATATCATAATTAGACTGAAAGTGTATTTTTTTAAAATTAATGTCCTTTCTATTGGCTATGGCAACACAACCATATTCATCAGCGCGATATTTTTTTTAAATATTGAAATTTATGATCTTCCTATAAGGAGTACGACTCTGAAATATTTCACTGAAACAAGCGATATCAAATTTATATTTATGAAGATAAGATTCTATAGCATGCTAATTGGCACGTAAAGATTGGCAATTATATTGCAATATTTTCATCAATTTGGGAATTATTTTAACTGTTAATCTCCGCCACATCGCTTTGAGATGTGATCATGCCAAATTGTCCTTTTAACAATTTTACTTGTTCAAAAATGTCAGCGTTTTGGTTTTCTATAACCAGTTTTTGAGTAATTTTTAATATTTCTAAAATGAGGCGCTCAAACTGCGAAGCTATTCCCGTTTGGTACTCAGGCGTGTTAAAAACTGGATTACTAGGAGCTTTGACCGTCGCACGACGAAATGGTTCTTTGATTGGAGAAGGCGAGCTCACTACTCTTCTTCTAACAATCTGACTGTAGGTTTTTTGTGTTAATTTCCTATTTATATTTTCGCCTCGATCTACGATCTCTGCAGTTTGTTCTCCTAAGGTAAGAAAGATTTTATCATCAACTTCTAGCAAGCTGAACCTGTTATTTCTAGGGAAATATTGTTCTAGGACCTCACGCCTTGAAAGTTTCTTGATTGCCTTGAGGCGATTGATTTTTTGCTCTTTTTGCCACTGTGGACAAACTTCTTTATTTTTGGCCGAATGACCAGAGCCACCACATAAAATGCACACACTAGACTTGCAAGCAGAGTCCTTACATTCTACCTTACCACACATAAGACATCTCTCTTTGCTCTTGCACGAAAGTTTTGTATGTCCAAGACGTCCACAATTATCACATTGCCTCAAAGTACGTATATAAAAATCAACAGAAAGTTTTGTATAATTATAGATAATAGATTTCGGGACGTCATTTCCCGGAAACCCTATTTTGACTGTGGTTGTAGGTACATAAGTATTGCTAATAGTGTATTTTCTGGTGAAACGCCTCACCGAAAGAATTTGTATTGAGGACATAGCCTCCTTAATACTGGTTTCGTCGAAACCTGTTGGTATGCCCCTTACCACACCATATATTTCAAGAGCTGTTTTAGGAATAAAGGGTCTAAGGCCACGTTTGGTAACTCTATTGTCCGCTACAAAGTTATTTGCAGCATACGTATTTTTAAATGTTATTTTGTATAAAGTTTTACCTAACGAGGTAATACAGTCAATGTCCTTAATGCGTAAGTCTTTGATTTGGCTGTATAAAGCCAGACCAGTTCTGTTTTTATCACTATTTAGCAATGTGTTGGCTGAAGAGTCAACCAGCACAAAGATTTCTCCTTTAAATTGAGAAGGGTATGTTGTTATATAAATTTCATTGTTACGTTTTCCAACTGGATTAGCTGTACCACCAACTATATTCAAACCACCGTTATCGATTGTAGCACACTCAACCACCATGCCGTCACCTGAACCTACCGTTACATTTTCACTAGACAATTTAATGTCTTTATCATTTAGCTTTACAAGCCACTCTCCACTGCTGGAAAGCTCATAAAATCCTGAGACATTTTCATCCTAATAATTTTAGGTTTTTTAAAAATATTACTTTGCTCCTCATTTATTTCACCAGACGCCACCGACCACGATGTCGGCGAAGCCATTTTGTGCTTTGGCTTTTTTAAGCAACACAAGCGGCACTTTTGCCTTTTTTTTAAGCGGCAACTTAGAGATTTAATTTGCAAATGAACACAAAATATAACCAAAACCACTCACCTGTCGCAGACAGATTCCCAGAATTTAATCAAACGAAAATAAGTATTTAATTGTACGCGTGCACATGCACAAAAAGCCAGAGAACAATTTTTCTTTTATATATTTCGCACTGATCACGAATATAGGAGACGCGCACGACAAGGATTATATGATACGAAACTCTCTCAACCGCTATTAAAATAGGGGGACTGATCTCGTTTTTCATGCTGGCAACAAAACCGAATGAGTCCCCCTATTATCAGCTGACAAGTAAAATAGTGAGATGCCAGAGTCAAAATGTGTAAATTATCAATAAAATCAGTGCGCTTTCTAACTGTGCAGAATAAGATATTGCGTGTTTGTTGTTTGCAAAAAAAAGTGTTACAATCTCAAAATAAAGAGCAATTTGTAAAATTTAGAACTTTTCACAAAAATGTTGCGTTTTATTTAGAAAAAGCGTCTTTAAAATTGCTAATAAAAATATTTTTCAAAGAAAATTGCGTATATATTACTTTTTTTTGATACTTCTTAACTACATACTGTATATAAATACAAACATGTACACATTTCGATTGAATTGATATGATTGATTATGTTAAAATTTATATTTTTTATTTCAGTTAAAATTGTTGGTATACTTTAAAGTTTTCATGCAGAACTCATAAATTTATAATTTTTTTCATTAATACCCGTATTTTACTTGTTACTTCATTGTATTTGTATTATTTACTTCTTCATAACGCAATGGTCGTATTAAATTCATAAAACCTCCAAAAAATGCAATGGTAATTACCACATTTGGTTTCTTTCATAGTGGCATCATTGGAAAATGCTATAAAAAATGTACACATTGAGAGCGCTCTCACGAGAACGAGAGTTTCGTATCATATAATCTTTGCGCACGACGCACACACGCTCGCTGCCAGAAGAGAAGTGATAAACTAGTTTTAAATGTAATTTTTGCATACATTTATTTTCAAAAATGTCAAGATCAGTAGTGCGTTTCTGTAACCCATTTCGATCGATGTTCTCGACTCAAATTCTCGATTTGACGTCACTCTCACTCAATGTGTTTCTGTAAAATAATTACTGGATTCAATCGATAGTCAGCTGATATGTTCCATTCCATTTCAGTAGGAATGCTCGATTGAATGTGTTTCTGTAACCAAATTGAATGAAATACTGTCGATTGGTTTTCTCACTTCCATTTGAGGTGATGACAAAAAAATTTTTCGTTAAATTCAGAATGGAATTAGTTGAATTTAAAGCAAATGTAAGTATATTTTTGTTAATATATTATATATGAATAGTTAAAAAAGATTTGATGCATTTTCTTTACAGAGAAGTACGTCGGGGCGTGTTACGAATGGCCAAAAGAGGCGGTTACTGCACTTAATGCAGCAGCACCGCAGCGTTGGAAGGGGCCAATTTATGAAACCAAACGCGAGGAAGGAGCACGAAGAGGTTTGGGCTGCCGTCGCTGCTGAATTAAATGCATTGGGAGGGTCCCACAAGTCCCCTAATCAGTGGAAAAAGGTAAAACTAAAATAATCTTGTGTATAGCATTACAATTTACATATGTGTGTTGGTTTTTTTTAGTGTTGGATAGACTGGAAATCGGCAGTCAAGAAGCTGCACAATGTCCACAGAGCGTTCGCCAGACGATTTATTTATTAATAAGAATTAAATATTTGTGCACACATTTCTATAATGCTTACTTTTCTCAGAAATAGTTTCTCAAACATGAAGTTGTCAGTCCGATTCGATAGATTTCTTGTCGATTGGCGTTCCATTTCTCTCACTGTTTCATATTTTGTCGACTTATGCTTTCAGAAACACTCGTTCTCGATCAATCGACTAATTTGGATCGAATCGAAATGACGTCACTATAATCGAGTATATTGTCGATTCCTTACAGAAACGCACTAAAGGTATGCCTGATTCTCTTACCGATCTCACCGCTCTCAATTTACGTAACGCCAAAACTTAAGAATCTAAAATCAACAGATTCTTAAGTTTCTTACGGTAAGTTAAGTGTTCACTAATCGCTTGCAGCTTGTGGCCGCTGTGGTCGAGTTGGTAGCGGTGCGTGCTTTAACTTGATATGCCGGTGAGTTCGAGGTTCGAATCTAAATCTTAATAATAGAAAAAGTGTTTTCTAATAGCGGTCACCCCTCGGCAGGCAATGGCAAACCTCCGAGGGCATTTCTGCCATGAAAAAGCTTCTCAATAAATAGATCTGCCGTTCGGAGTCGGCACAAAACAGTAGGTCACCACAAATGGTAGGAGAAGCTCGGCCATACACTGAGCTATATAGTGCACGCGCCAAAATTATATATATATATATATATATATTTTATATATAATCGCTTGCGGCTTTCCATATAACAGGTTGGCATAAGTTAAGTCTGAGCCTTTAAGGGCCAGTTTTTCAGTGCAAGTGGAACTCTGTTTGTCGTTTAAACTAAGTTTAAACTCAGTATGCAGTTTTTCAGTCAACTTTAAACGGAGTTTAAACTGAGTTTAAACGGCCGATTGCGCACAGTTAAACTTAGTTTAACTTATCAGCTGCGTGCTGCCTATTTCGTTTTGGTTGCAACAAATTTAATTGAGCACAAGAAAACTAAGTTTAAATTTAAACTGAGTTTAACTAAACTTAGTTTAAACTGAGTTTAAACCAGCACTGAAAAACTGGCCCTAAGAATCGAAAATCAACAGATTCTTATGTTTCTTAAGTGTTGACTAAACGCATGCACGGCTACTTTTGTAACAGGTTGGCCAAATCTTAAATAAAGTGAAGTCTTGACTAACTGAGCCTTACGAATCTAAAATTAACAGATTCTTAAATTTCTTACGGTAAGTTAAGTGTTGACTAAACGCATGCACGGCTATCCATATAACAGTTTGGCCCAATCTTAAATTAAGTTAAGTTAAGGCTTGACTAACTGAGCCTTTACGTCTTCTTTTTTAACTACACCACCTATGCTATTTTTAAATTAGTTATGTATAGCCCATATTTATCGTTCTTATCTTTCTTGTAAAAAGTCAAGTCAAGTCAAGTCACGTTTATTAATTATAATGATACATTGATTCTTTATTTTCGTTTCAACAATGTTTAATTAATTTTGCTGCTTTTAGAAAGGGACATTTATTCTTGCTATTAAAACGGCTTTAAAGTAGACAAAAAACGCCGATCCAAATTTCCTACCTGCTTCAAGCTCTTCTCACTGACTTTGTTCCTCCTTTCTTCTTATTGAAAATACGGCAGTGGCCATACGCTTCCATCAGGACGTACAGACGATGTCTAGGCGACATCCACAAGGAATCGGATTCCAAATTCATGGACTCCCGGACTGTGTATGCCGCCTTTGGATTATAATCTCCACCTGTAGCAGTGAAATGGCAACAACACCAAATTAAGCATGGAGAAGAGTTCTAGGAATCTTCTTCCCAACCAAAATGCATAGACCAAATTTGAGTGCCGATGCTTACTCATCCAGTCGTCTGTTGCTCCTTCAGCACTGAAGTGAAGTCAGCCTTATATTTCTGGAGGACATCGAGCTGTTGGATAGTAACATCCACCTTATAGAAGATCTTTTTGGTTGTTGTGGTTTCCGACAGGGTAATTATACGCTGTATTTTGGAACGAGTTTCCGTCATCCCTTGTCAAGTTTGGTTTGGAGACAAACCGGCTTCGGCGTTGTGCCATCTTCAGTGCCATCTTTCAGCGAACGAAAAATTACACTGAAGATGGCACAACGCCGAAGCCGGTTTGTCTCCAAACCAAACTTGACAAGGGATGACGGAAACTCGTTCCAAAATACAGCTTATAGAAGATCCTTACATTCCAGTTTCGGATCCGCAAATCGCCGACATCGTTTCGTTTTTTCAGTAAAAATTTGCCTTTTTCAAATATTCGCAAGCCACTGACTAAAAAAATTCCCGATATCTTTAAATGTTATCCCCAATAACGGTTTTTCATGTAAATCCTGCAAAAAGGGTAATTTTAAAGTTCTACATTTATGATGGCAAGGAGTTAATTAAACACACATCGACATAATCTTTTGAGAACACATAGATGAGGAATTGTTCTTTCTATTGCTTCGCTCGTCAAGCTCCTTACTATACTTATTCCAATCAGCGTTTTTCACGTTGTTTATACGAGCCAGTTCAAAAGGACGACTCTCTAAGGCAGAGCGAAGGAAGCATCCAAGACTTTCCTCTTCTATTAAGTTTTATTTGAAGACGTTTTTCGCATACACATTTAGGACCAAAGAAACGTCGGTGTGCCCTGCTATATTTTCAACCTCCAATGTTGAAGAGCACAAAATTATTTAATTGGGATTCACAAGTGAACAGGCTTATAGTTGCTCCGCTTACCAGTGTGTGTTTATCCGCCTTTAGCCCTCAAATTTTTTATTTTTTTATTTCATTTTATTTGATAAAAGCTTACATAATAATTATTATTACATTAACTAAAGTTAACGCAGCACTAGCTTCAGAGGCTTTCGGATGGCTGGGGAAAAGGCTGATTTAGATGCGTCGGAGGAGGTCTGTCTCTTTCAAAAAGTTGTATATTTTTGAAACGTTGTCTTTCGTAGGATCGTTCAAAATCAGGGATGGACTGATGTTGTTGAAATGCTGTTGTCTTTAAAGAGTGAGTTTAGGGCAGGATTCCAGCAGATGGCGCACACTAATTGCAGCTCCACAGAATGTACAAGGGCGGGGTGGCGTGCCCTGAAGTAGATGAGCATTGGTAATTATAGTATGGCCCATACGAAGACGTGTTTATGATGTGATATGATTTGTCGGTATCGATGCTATATATTTTGGATGTGTGCGGTTCGAGTTTATGCTGGAATAATGATGGTTGTAGTCCCTCCATTCAGAGGATGGCTTGGTTTGTCTTTGGGTATATACGAGATGGTAAATATCTTTGTTGACTAGTATGCTGGTTGTTGTTGTTGTTGTAGCGACTAGCTACACCTCACTGGGCTGGCGGACTCCCTCAATCATTATCGTCAAGCTCAACTAACGAAAGGTCCAGGAAACGAGCCATTTCAACAGGGTCGGACCATAGGGAGAGGGGTGTTAGTTGAGTAGGTTTGGCCGGGCATGAGAATAGGTGATTGGTGTCGTGCGGAGACTCTTCACATGCTGGGCAAGTGTTGGGGGTGTCGGGGTTGATCCTGGATAGGTAGGAGTTTAACCTGCTACAATATCCAGATCTGAGTTGAGCCAGAGTGACGCGGGTCTCACGAGGCAGCTGGAGCTCTTCAGCTGCTATGGGTGGTGGTTGGACTCCCAGGACTGCACACACAGGGCGAGTGTCGATGTATTTGGACACCGACTCCCTGTGAATGCTGTTCAGAGCCTGTCGGTACGTCCTTGGGTCCAGCGGTAGGCGTACGTATGTCTGGACCTCATCCGTCAGTTGTGAGAGATGTCCCCTGATGTGCCTGGGTGCCGGCTCCAGCGCGAGCAGGTCTCTATTGGGGTGCCCCGGACGGTGGCACCTCAGTAGAAACTGTTTTGTGAGCATCATATTGTGCTCCTGCACTGGAAGCACGTTAGCCTCATGGTAGAGGTGATCCACAGGCGTCATCAGGAGACATCCAGTCACTGTTCTGAGTGCGGCGTTCTGACAGGTCTCCAGTCTTGACCCTGAGTCCTGCTAGTTCCGGGCGACCATATTGGCGCGGCATAATTTAGAACCGGCCGGCCAATCGTCTTGTATGTTGCCAAAAACGTTTCTTTGTCTTTGCCCCAAGTGCTGCCGGCGAGCGACTTGAGGACTATTTTGCGGCTCTGTACCTTGTTGACGATTGCAGTTGTATGCGCTGAGAAGGAGACCAGGCTGTCGAGGGTGACTCCCTGGATCTTTGGGTGGTTAACCGTGGGAATGGGGGTCCCCTCGATGTGGATGTCGAGGGTGAGCCCGACCTCCTTCGTCCAAGATGTAAAAAGGGTCGCCGTGCACTTAGCAGGAGACAGCGTCAAATTCCGTCCCGTAAAGTAATGAGCAAGCTCTGGGAGGTAGCTGTTCACTTAAGAGCACAAGCCATCAATTCCATTGCCGGTAGCCATTATCGTGCAGTCGTCGGCATACGAGACCAGTGTGACTCCCTCTGGTAGTGATTGAAATGCGGGAGCAGCAGGGCCTCAAGTGTCTTAACCATTGGAGAAAGCAGGGAGATCGGCCGGTAGGACTCGCCTTGGCCGGCCGGTTTCCCTGGTTTCAGCAGTGGTATCACCCTACTGGTTTTCCAGATATCCGGAATGACCAGGGTGCTTAAATGACTAGTATGCTGGTCGTTATTGTTGGTGTGATGCACATATCCTTAGCGATTTTGTCTGCATGTATGTTTCCCTGAATTCCCGAGTGCCCAGGAACCCACATAACTTTAATTTTTCTGGGGTGGGAAGTTAGTTTGTATTTTATGCTATCGATGATGTGATTTTTACCATTTACCATTGCAGTTTTTGATGGCTACAAAGCAAGACATACTGTCGGTACAAACTATGAATTTACCCTTAGTTTTGATCGAGTATTGGATCGCCTGAAATATGGCTGTCGATTCCGCCGTGAAAATCGAGCAAAATGGGAATAAAAGGCCATAAGAGATAGCTTCTTCATTTTCCTTTATTACTCCATAAGAGGTGTGGGTCCTTTTGGATCCATCAGTGAAGATTAGTTGCCATCCGGCGGATTTATAGCGTACTACAGTCTCAGAAAATTTCGCTTTGTAAACGGCGCTTGGTGTATTTGATTTGCGTAAACCAACTAGGTCATGGTTAATAGCAAATAACGCACAGCTGTAAATAGCCGATGAAATTTTTGGAGAAGAATCGCGGGAAATGGCTGACTGGAAATCTTTTTGAAGAAGTAAATTTGGGCTGATGATAAGCTTCGCATAAAGCCTCTCTGTATTATCCTCCAAGTTGTCTTTCAGGGAGGGTAGACCTGATTCAGCCAAAATGTTTTTATGGACGATGTCGGAAAAGCGCGTATTGCTCGACGAACTGCAGAATAATAGGGAGCGGCAAGTACCTTTATGTTGTTTTTGGCATGTTGTCCATAAACCTCTCATCCATAATTTATGCGGGATAAAATGAGAGCCTTTATAATATTAATCAGCACAGCCGAATTAATTAGTGATCGTTTACTAGATATGTAGATACTTAACAATATTTAACTTAGAATAAAGATTATATCGAACATAATTACAATGCTCCTTAAATGAATACCAAGAAACTTAAGACTATCTGGACAACTTATGTTTACGTTATTGGAAGTGAGCAAGGGTTTATCACAATTGCTTTTCCTGCATATATGTATGTAGCGTTTTAGTTTTGTTGATAGAGATTGAGGTGCCTGACGAAAGGGACCATGTGGATATTAGCGATAGGATATCGGAAAAGGATCTCATAACCGATATTTGGTCGTTACTTTTTGAAAATAGTAAAACGTCAACAGCGTACATATATTCGGTGTTCAATATTAGGTAAGTTCGGGTACGGATAATTATTGAAAGTTTTCGAAAACTGTCAGCTTTTAGCGTTCGCGTACGCCAAAAACTAACAAGTAGGGGAAATTTAGAGAGCAAAGTGACATTGCAATTTGAGGGGAAGCTGTTGGGCCAACAGCAAAACAGCTGCTCAAAAACAGATGATTGCAATTCGCATAATTACGAAATTATTGTTTAAGAATTTTAAAGGTGAAAATTATAAAAAATGAGTGTTAATTATTCTAGTAGCAAGTAAATGTTAGTTTGGTTAAGTTTCCGTAGCAGAATGTTCCAAGAAAACAATAATGTAATGTTTTTCATTTAACATATTTGGATGCGGACAAGAATGTTCGTTGGATTTGCAAGTTTCTGCAAATTTTGCGTTCGCGTACTGTTTTGGATATTTTCTTTTGTGAGAGAAGAGAAGACAATTCCACTGAATTTTGCTGTTGGATATATTCTGTTGGAGAATGTAAACGAACATACCTTTAGTGAATCTATGTAGTTAGAATGCTGCTGATTTCATCGAATGCTGTGGTAAAAAGAATAACTGATAGTGGAGACACTTGTGGAGTACCATTATTGAGGGGGTAGATAGAAGAGCGGGTGTTAGAAATTAGTACGCTGATTTTGCTGTTAGAGAGGAAAGCTTTTATGAAATTATACATTTTTTGTCCTATGCCCCATTTATCAAGTTGTCTCAATACCACATGTAAGCCGATCCTATAGAATGCTTTTTGGAAATCTATTGATAGTAACGAAATATGATTTTTACTGGAAAGCGAATTTGAGACAAAATTATCAAGGTGAAGCAGAGCGTCAGTCGTCCCTTGTCCCTTCTTGAAGGCAACCTGGTTAGGGTGGCTAAGTTTATTGGTCTGAGCGTACCATGTTGCCTAATGGCTATAATTTTCTCAATCGATTTGCCTAAGCAAGGAAGAAGGGATATGGGGCGATAGCTGTTGACATCGCTAGGTGGTTTTGTAGGCTTTAATAAAGAGATGATTGCACTTGTCTTCCATACATGGAGATAATTACCAGTGACAAATATTTTGTTGTAGTGCTGCAGGAAACGGAAAAGAAATGAGATTGGGAGGTGTTTTAACATGGGGTAAGATATTTTGACGATCCCCGGGTTTTTGCCTTTAACCGCTGAAAGTGCGGATTTCAGCTCAAAGATGGGTACATCAGCTTCTAATAGTTGAGCTGAGTTGGATAGCGGTGAGGAGGGAGGGCGACTGGAATGAGTTTGTGTTTGTTTAGCAGAATGGAATTCCGGGGGAAAGGTGGGGTCGGAAGAGGCGTCAGAGAAGTGGGAGGCAAATTCTTGAACTATGTCGCGGGGATATATATGATTGCCTCGGGGAGAGTTTAGGGAGTTGATTTGGGAAGATAAGGATAGGCCGGTAAGTATATTTATTCGTTTGCTGTCTGATGATGCACTTATGCTACTTGTAAATTTTTGAAAGGATGTAAGTTTTGCAGCTTTTGCTTTTCGGCGGAATAACGCATTCAATTTCTTGAATTGGATAAGGTTTGTGGTAGATCGATGGCGTTTGTATTTGTGCCATGCCTGTTGCGTTTTTAACTTTAATATAGCGAGATCGCTATCCCACCATAGCGGGGCTGGCTTAAAAGGTTTAGTTGCAGAGAGAGGGATGGAATCATTAGCTGCACAGCGAATTATTTTCTGGATGTTTGAAGTTTCTTGTTTTACATTGGACGTCACTGGGTACCTGTTAGAATAGGTTTGACAGACATCTTCAAACTTAATCCAATCCGCTGAATCGGTTTTAAATTTCATTCTGCCTGTGAAAATGTTGGGGGCGCGAAGTCTGGATATTGGTAAGGATGGGAAAGTGGTCGCTGCCGTGAAGGTCGTCAATAATATGCCATGAAGCTTTAGAGGAGAAAGTAGAAGAGGAAATGGTGAGATCGATATTGGTAAAGGTAGCATGGGTGGGGAAACCATCGTTAAGTACTATGCAGTTGGAAATGAGGATTAAATCTTCTATTGAACGACATCTGGGATTTGAACAAGTGGATCCCCAAAGAGGACTCCAGGCATTAAAGTCGCCTGCAAGGATGAAAGGATGAGATGTACAGAAAATTAGGTTGCTGAAATCGGCAGATGTTACCAATTGACTAGGGGGGACATATGCGCAAATTATTGATATTTTGTTTGGTGATTGGAGTTCAATGCCTATTGAGGATATATTGGATTGAGGGAAAAAGGTTTGGTGCGGGAAGTTTTTTTTTTATAAGTATTACAATTCCCTGTTTGTTAGAAGTTATGTGCGGGCGATTCTAAAAATGGCCTATGTAAGATTTAGGGAAGTGTGCAGATGCGTTGTGGGGAATGTGAGTTTCGTTTAGTATTATGACTGAAGGTTTATAGGTTTTTATTACAATTTCAAGTTCAAAGTAATTGTTATAATACCTATTGTATATTCCACTGGAGAACAGAGATTGCCATGAAAAGTGGAAATATGTATGTATATGTATATCGTTAGCTTTATAAGAAAAGGTCGTAAGTAAACTTTTTATGAAAATTAATTTTTTAATGCAGTTCAATAAATAAATAAATTAAAAATATATAGTATGAAAAGAAGAAAATAATAAATTTATTGTTTTTTCCATTTGTTTGGCAATGATGAGCAAAAGTTGTAAGTCATCTGATTGCCAAAAAAAGCGCAAAAGTTGTAAGTCAAACAAAAAGGGGTATTGCTTCCAGTGGAATGAAGCTGAAGAAGAAGTTAATGCTGAGGAGTTTACAAGCATTTGGGTTTGGTTTATTGAAAACAAGATACTTCATATAATTTTTTATAGCGATGGGTGGCTATCAAACGCAACTTATTACTTAGTAATGCACTACTTAATACAGCCATACAAAATAATGTTGTTATAGAACAAAAAATTTTGGAAACTGGTCATTCGCAAATGGAGGCCGACAGCGTGAACTGCTCATGTTCCGGCTGAATACATAGAAATGTGCAAGTCAGCACGCAAAAAGCCATTTCCATACGAAGTTCATTATCTAACACACGATTTTTTTTTTTAAATTCAATAAAATTGAATTTTGTAAGAGTATTCGTCCAGGACGTGGGAAAGGCGATGCAAAAGTGACAGACATACGCGCAATCCAAAACAACACAAATGGATATATTTATGTTAAACTAAGATTTAATGATCCTTGGAAAGCTTTACCGCAAAGAATGAATAAAAAATGTAGTTGCAATGAAGTGGTGCGATTTAGAGCAACTTTACCAAAATAGAAGACCAATCACGCGTAAAAAATATGAAGACTTGCATTGCCAAAAGATTATCATCAATTTTATGATGACTTACCACATGAATGTTTTTTTATTTTATTATCCTATTTTTATTTTAATTAATAAGCAGCAAAGAATAAGACTGTGAAATTTTAATTTGTGATTCAATTTACCCAATTTTTTAATGTTAATTAATTTAATAAGCAGCAAAGAATAAGACTTTAAAATTTTTATTTGTGATTCAATTTATCTAATATTTTAATGTTAATGAATTTTTAATCTCAAAAAGAGATAATATGTATACTTTAATCATAATTAAATAAACAAAGAAGTTCCTATTTCCGTTTAATACGTAAAGATTTTTTGATTTTTCTAGCGCCAAGTACAATTTTGTTTTTATTTTTTTCAGTAGAAAATGTTCTAAGTCAAATAACACTGTGTAACACTGAAAATGAACTTTGAAAGAGACCTAGCCTAGGCGTTAGGCCTTATAAAACTAAGAAAAACTGTATACTTGAAATTTGCGAAACACCCCCAAAATCTCATTTTAGGGCCAAAAAACTGTTTTTGAGGTCATTCGCTAGTCAATCATCAATATCTTTGCGAATTTTCATCCGATTCAAAAGTTGTTTATATATTTTGAAAGGTGACAAATCACTATTTTAATGGCGTATAACTCATCAAAATCAAACGAGAACTGACGAAGCTACAGAGAAAAAAAATCGTAACTTAATAAAAAAAAATTAATTTTGAAACTTTGACTACGATTTTACGATAGTCTTAATTCAGAAAGGTACCAATATTATTAAAGTCAATTTAGTACTGCGTCGATTAAGCTATTTCAATCGAAAATCGGTTGGAAATTGACAGAGTTATTACTATTTAAATTATTTTAGATGATGACCATATTTAAAAATTCATACATTTTGATTATCTTTCAACTTGAAATTTTTATTGTGACTGAAAATAAAAAAAAATAAAAAAAACGAGTCATCTGTTTCACGTTTGAGTGACCAGCAGTAATTAGCTATCATCTTAACTTGATTCTTTCCTGTCAACCGTTTTTCAATGTTGGAGATTTCTTGGTGAAATCTTTCACCTTGTTCGTCGCTGAATTGACCAAGATTATCCGGGAAAATTCCAAATGAGAATGCAAAAAGTGAATTTTTATAGACATCTTGCATCCCATTTCTCCATAAGCTTCCAAAAATTCATGGACCACCTCAACGTAATTTGAACTTCTCGTGTTTCCAAGAAAGTTTCGGCACAAATAAATGAAACTCAGCCATGCTCTTTTCTCTACTGGGTTCAATTTTTTTATGAAGTCATCATCAGTCATAATCTTACGAATCTGCGGTCCAACGAAAACGCCTGTAATTCATGATCAAAATGTAAAAATAAATTGGGATGAATTCTTTTTGAAGAATTCTTCTTGGGAAATTTGTATAAGTACCTTCTTTAATCTTGGCGTCACTCAACTTGGGGAATACAAGTTTCAGGTGTAGAAAAGCCTCGCTGTTTTTTTCGAGTCGTTTAACAAACTGTTTCATGTACCCCAATTTTAAATGCAATGGCGGCAAAATTATATCATCAGGCTTAACTAATGCAATATTGAGAACATTATTTTTGCCAATTTGAAACTTTCTCGGTGGCCATATGTTACACTTGTAATGATTTTTGGCACGACTGTCCCATTCACAAAAGTAACAAGGATATTTAGTGTAGCCACCTTGCATTCCAAGTAGAATTGTCAGGACTTTAAGGTCCGAGACAATCTGCCAGCGAAATTTATGGTATTTAAGCAATCGTAGAATTTTTTCCATCGTTTGATAAGTCTCTTTCATATCAGTAGCGTATGCCACTGGAACTAATGGCAATTCATTTCTGTTGTGCAGCAATACTGCTTTCAGACCTACGATGTTAGTCAATTGAAAATGAATTGATAAATTGTATTCAAATTTAGTTCTCTCACACTCATAACACATTAAATACTTACTTTTGCAAGAACCGTCTAGAAATAATCGCCAATCTTGTGGACAGTGTCGAGTGCAGCAAATAATTCATCCACATCAACGCAATAAACTAGTTTGTTATTGGTGTCATCAGCTTTGAAAATGTGTTCGAACGAAGATAGGTCTCTGTCTCGTGCAGACGTTACTTTAAAGTTACTGTCTACTATATTCCACTGCTTTAATCTGGAGGCCAGAATCTCTGTCTGTCTTATAGACAGATCCATATCCCGCACAAGATCACAATAATCGTGATTTGACACGAAATGACGTTCCGTTTCTATTGCTTTGGTTGGAAGGTACGGTTCGTCATTTACCTCATTAGAAGATTTGTGGCTTGAATCAGGAAATGTAGCTGGATTTTTGCCTTTAGTTTGCTGATCTTGTTTTCCTCTTGGAATCGGTTTCGATACAGTCAACACATTGGCATATTCTATGAGGTGGCGACTTTTATAGTGGTGACCAGTGATTTTTGTTTGGCAAAAGTAGCAATCCTCCGGCTTGTGGTATATTTGATAATGCCAAGCCATAGGAGTCACAAACGCCAGACGCTGGTCATCGCATTTACTGGTTTTCCATTGTTTTAAGCACATCGAACAAATATATTCGGGTTCATACCAAGCACTTTCCACGTATGAGCAACTGAAAAAGAGGTTGAACGCTTCAACCACAGCTTTGTTTGTTCTTAAATCGAACCGATATTTCTTATCAATAAATAGACCGCAGGCGTAACAAAATTTGTTGCGCCCATCACACATTTTACCACACTTATTACACAATATAATTGCGAAGCGGTCGCAAGGTTGAATTGACGGCGTAAATTTATTAGATGACCACTCAAAATTTTTGGAAATGAATGTGTTTAAAATAATTCCTCATACTTGCTATGTTTCTAGTAAAATAACGCAATGAAATGCGGTCAAAGTAGAAAAATTAAAAAAAAAAAAAACTTTTCGCAAGGTAAATTTATTTAATAGCAGAAAAAATTTAATAGCTTCGTCAATTTTTGTCCGATTTCATTGCATGAGCACTCAAAATTTTTGGACATGAATGTACTTTCAAAATAATTCCTCATACTTGATATATTTTTAGTAAAATACTGCAATAAAATGCGGTCAAAGTAGAAAAATTTGAAGAAAAAACAAATTTTCCAAGTTTACCCGATGAAAACTTACAACACGCTAGCTCAAAAAATATAGATCAAAAATATATCTTTATATCTCAATTTAAAGGTATAATCCTTGCCTTTCCAAAACATATTTCATATTGAAAATCGGTAAAGAAATGGCCAAGTAATGAAAAGATTAGCGCGTACACTTCCGAAGAACGGTTTTTTAACGGTAAAGCAAGATTTTGAGGGTGTTACAAATTTTCCAAAAACCGTTTTGAGTTATATTCGACCAGGTGAACAATTTCCAATATGTCACTTTAAAAGTTCATTCAATTTTTTCCATTTTGTAACACTGTGTAATAGCTGAATCAAAGGTATACACATTTTCATATTTTTTTTTCGAATCAACTTTATTTTACAATCACTCATTTCAAAAATATGCATTTCAAGTTATAGAAAAAAAATATTGTTTGAAAAGTTATTGAGTTTTATGTCTCTCCTGTATAATTTGAAAAAAATGCCTTACGACCTTTTCTTATGAAGCTAAAGATATGTATGTAGGTATTAGTTGCTTGTTTTTCTTCTGATTAAAAGTGTCACCTAGACACAATCAGGATAACCTTTTTATTTCAATGATATTTCACAACTGACTCTTTAATACAAAATTGAATGTACAATGGTAGAATGTGGAACATGTGGAATTAAAATGAATGGAGATGCCAATAGGCTTGAATACAATATAAACGTATAGATACTAATGATAGGAAATATTGAATAAAATATAAATGTAGTGACAGGTCGGCCTCTCCTGACAGAAACTCGGAAGGAGTTTAGAGGACTTCGTTTTCGTCTTCAAGGTAATCTTCATCGATTTCAGGAAACAATGCACAAAACGGTTTCATTTTGTCCGATGCTGCAATAGTACTGTATCGTCGGCGTGTACACGGTGTCCCGTCGACGTCCTCAATCACGTAACGGTCGTATCTCAACACCTTCTTCACGACGTATGGCCCTTTGAATTTCGGTTGCAATTTCTTTGATTCACCAGTACAAATTGGTGGAGCCTCTATGAGACCAAGATCACCCTCGTTATATTGCATTGGCTTAGAGTGTTTTGCGTCGAATTTAGCCTTCCACTTTTCTCGTGCTGCTCTGATGTTTTGATAGCCTCTATACGTCGCCCATTCATATGGAGTTGCTCGTCGTCGCTATGTAATGCCAACAACAATCGATTTCCGCTCAAATCACGGAGAGGAAAGTCATAAATTAAATCAATCGGTGCAAATTTAGTCGTTGAATTCACCCTGGTGTTGAGCGTCCATTGAAGCATGCGTATGTGGGTGTCCCAATCTTTAGGATTATTAACTGATGTCTTCAGAAATGAAAGCACTGCTTGGTTTACACGCTCAGCCAATCCATTCGAACGTGGTGTACGAACAGCCACCTTTATATGCTGAATGCTATTTGAGTCGCAAAATGCAGCAAACACCGCAGAAGTGAACGCCGTGCCACGGTCGGTGACAATTCTCTGCGGTAGACCAAAGAAAAGCGTAAGTTGCTTTAGTGCATCAAGCACCGGCTTTGATTTCGTTGATTTTGTAGGTACGACCACGGAGTATCTGGTCAACGCATCGACAACAACCAGTTCATATTCGTAACCATTTCGACTTTTAATAAATGGTCCCAAATGGTCCAGA
Organism: Philophylla caesio; assembly: GCA_963971545.1. Classification (NCBI taxonomy): domain Eukaryota; kingdom Metazoa; phylum Arthropoda; class Insecta; order Diptera; family Tephritidae; genus Philophylla; species Philophylla caesio. The sequence continues at coordinate 76,405,144 of OZ020606.1, forward strand.
TGTATTGTTTCAAACGGTAGTTGAGGTATCTCCATTCCATGGAGTTCACATCCCTTACTTGACGACTCTCGACTATAGCAACATTCGATACACGACTTGATGTATGACTTACGAAATTTCGTAATCGCGCGAACCAGAAATTCCGTTGGACCCTTTTGACCGTTCCGTCGACGCCTGGATGCCCTAGGTCGTCATGGCAGAGTTTAATGATACGCCACCTCATCCCTTTTGGAACAACTAACAATGGATGATTTCCCTTCACGCGGCGAAACAACCTATGGTCTTTCAGTAAATATTCCGCACTCATCTTGTCTTTCTGTTCTGATGGTACAGTGCCCTGCAAACTGTCTACGATATGCTTAACGCTTTCATCTTGCTGTTGCATAACAGACAACCAATCTTCAGCAGACAATGCAAACACATTAGCCACCATTTCGTTGACTTGAGTCGTATCTTGAATTGGCGCGCGACTCATTGCGTCGACATGACCCATGCTCGACCCAGCCCGATGTATAATGCTAAAATCGTATTCTTGCAGTTTAGGACACCAGCGCGCAACCCGTGGTACCATCGGCTTCGAAACTTTAGCTGTAGATATAGACTGACAGTCTGTAACGATACTAAATTGCTTCCCGAGGAGGTACATCCTAAAACGTTGGCACGATTCGACGACTGCGAGCACTTCCAACTCATACGCGTGATAGTTTTTCTCTTGCGATGTACACGCACGACTAAAATAAGCAATAGGTTTAAGTTGTCCACCAACCTCCCGTTGCAAAAGAATAGATGCAATGCCAACACTTGACGCGTCTGTATGTAGTTCGTGTTCCTTTTCAACATCATAAACTGAGAGGACTGGTGCTTTCGTGACTGATTGAACAAGATGTCGGAATGCTTCTTCACAGCTTGTGTCCCACCTAAAGACTGCACCCTTCTTCGTAAGTTGAGTGAGTGGCCTTGCGGATAACGCAAAACCAGGAACAAATTTGCGGAAGAACCCTGTCAATCCTAGAAAGCGCCTAACTTCTAATTGGTTTGCTGGCGTCGGATACTTTTCAATTGCTATCGTCTTTAAAATCCCAGGCTTTATGCCGTCTTTGCTTACTACATGTCCCAAAAATGTTACTGACCTCTTCAAAAAACTACATTTTGAAAGACGCAACGTTAATCCCTCCTCGCTAATAATGTTTAAAAATTTCTCAAAATATAATAAATTTTCTTCTTCTGTATTCGTAGCTATTACAACCTCGTCTACATAGCTCACAACTCTCTCCTTCAGCGGTGTTACTAAATGTGATATCATTTTCTGGAAAACGCATGGCCCATTTCGCAAACCAAATGGCATACGGTTAAATTCATAATGCCCATTATGAGTGACGAATGCTGTGAGAGGTCTAGATGATTCCTCCAATTCGATCTGGTAGTAACCAGACATGAGATCGAGTGCAGTGAAGTACTTTTTTCCCGACAAAGTGGATAAAACCCCGTCGACAGTAGGCATCAGCCATGGCTGCTTTTCCGTGACCGCATTTAGCTCACGGAAGTCTACACAGAGTCTATCTTCCCCGTTTTGCTTACGAACCAAAACAATTGGCGATGCATACAACGAATTCGATTCACGTATTATATCTATGTAGTTGCAATAATTCTTTAATAATATCTTCCACTACGCGTTGTTTTGGAATTGGAACAGAATATGGTTTCTTCGCAATTGGTTTCGTTGACGTTAATTTAATGCTCATCTTAAATCGATTTGATTTACCAAGCTCCGGTAGCTTTTCCCCAAAACAATATGAGTATTTATTCAACAAACTAACTAACCCATTCTGGATGTTCGGTTTAACTTCTGTTCCAATTTCCACAGCACTTTTACAAATCGACATGATTTTACAATCACCTCCTTCTATGACTACCGTTCCCTTATTTAACACATCTAGACCAATAAGTACATCATGTGTCATCACCGAATCGTTCACCACCAATAATTCGACAACACGCGTTATCTGATCGAGTTTTATTTTCGTCATCATCTTTTGATCACACACGACTTCACCACCCGCGAACCCCATTAACTTTTCTGTGCATTGTATGAGACATTCGCCGCACCCTGCCGCCACCGAACGCTTAACCAATGACCGACATCTACCTGAGTCTATCAATGCTCTACACTTCACTTCACTCTTACCCACAAGCGTGATTTCTTTAATAAATTCAGCAGACGTACTGCTTTGCGCCAGCTTGTTTATTGGTACACTACTCTCAGACATCTCACCGCATTCACCACTTGCTACTTGGTTAACGCGACCACTCTGCCGAACATCAAATTTCCTTTTCGGCTTTGCACAATTTCCAGAAATGTGCCCCTTCTCTTTACAATTGTAACACACAATCCCTGAACCACTTTTATTTAATTCCTTCGAATTAACTTGCACCTGCGGTAGAATACTATTTTGCATGTAATCATTTGATTTATTTCGTTTCACGTTACTCGCTGATATATTAGAAATGGATAGCAATAAGTCAGAACATCTTTCAAACCCCATTGCGCTCAATGTCTTGCGCAAATTATCGTCTGACAAACCATTTATAATATACCGAACGATAGAACAATCGTCAATGTCCTATCGCTAAAATTTTATAATAAAATTCAACAACACTTTCTGCTTTACCAATTTGCATATTCATTAAACGTATATGTGCGTCAGCAGAATTTTTAATATACGGAAAATCTAATAGGAATGAACTTACGAATTCGTTCCACTCTTTGAACACTGGCTGTGCATCAGCCCACCGCTTGGCAACACCTTTCAACTTACTGAGGACGGCAAATACAAGCAACGCATCGTTCCAATTATATACATACATGTTTAAGTTGCTCTACTCGTTCAATAAACTGCAACGACGAATACGCACCATCACAAGGGTTGAACTCCGGTAAGATAGCTGCAACTTCAGTTGGTGTGTGTGTGCGCTGTTCTCTTACTCTCATTGTAGTCTCTCCTGCTCTGTTGTTCGCTGAAACCAAAGTCGGCGTTGATCTACTTATATACATTGCCGGTGTCGCAATGCTTGTTGTTGCTATGTTTCCAATTGGAAAATTAGAAGCATTCTGCCCATCAAACACTTGGTTTTGAAATTCGGCCGTTATTGCTTCGCTTGTTTGAGTCAGATTCTGTTTTGAGACGAACGATGTACCTTGCTCAGATAACTGCGCCTGCGTTGACTGCTGCTGTTGCTGCTGCATTGACGGTTGGTGCTGCGTTGATTGCTGCTGCCACGTTGACTGCTGTTGTTGCGTTGACTTGTTTGGACACGACGAAAATGCGATTGAAGTCGGCGATGGTAAATTCGGCGTACACAGTGCATTGTTACCATGTTCATGCATGTTGAACTCGCGAATGTTCGATACCACTGGACAAAGAGTTTGCAGCTGAGCAGTCAACAACTCCACTACGTTGCACAATTTGTTGACCTGCAGCTCTAACTGCACGTTGACTCCAACGTTGCCCGTCGATGGCTCCTCAATCTTCCGTTCAGCACTATTCTCCTTTACCATGCTTGATGTCGTAATCGCCTCAATAACTGGCCTAACTGTGGCCTCCTCCAACTCTTGGAGTCTAGCTACGAGCTCCACTTTGCTCCCATTAGTCCTTTGTTGTAATACTTGAAGGGCTTCCTTCAATTGCGCGACAGTCAAGCAATTAAACTCCATTTTTGATTTTTTTTTTTTTTTGTTGCTAACATCCACTTCTGACACCTGTCACCTAGACAGAATCAGGATAACCTCTTTATTTCAATGATATTTCACAACTGACTCTTTAATACAAAATTGAATGTACAATGGCAGAATGTGGAACATGTGGAATTAAAATGAATGGAGATGCCAATAGGCTTGAATACAATATAAACGTATAGATACTAATGATAGGAAATATTGAATAAAATATAAATGTAGTGACAAAAGTATAGGTATTTTTAGTATATCAAATGTCGTAACTGGGTAAAGTTTGGTAGTCTGTTGGTTCAGAAAATAGTTCGGGGGTATTTGGGGCAGGTGTGACGAAATAGTTGTTTTTCTGTATAAGTTGTTGGGTGAGGTGAGTAATAGGAGATACATTTGGAGAGGGGTCGGTTGGATTGACTGCGGGAGAATTAAGGTTTGTAGATGGATTCACAGTGGATTTGTTGTTGGTAGTGATGGTTTGGTTACGGAAGATTCGATATTCTTGCAAACTGGGGAGTTACTTTGTAAGGGTTGTCTTGTTGTTGTTTTATGGGGAATTTTTGAGTCGACAGGGGACTCATTATTGCTGCTGCGACGCCAGCGAATGACGAACGCAAGGATGTCTTTGGGAGTTGAGCGGTGTAAAATTCTCTTGCTTGTTTGAAGGTACATTTGCGTTGCGTTTTAATTTTTAGGATTTCTTTCTGTTGGAGGAATTTCGGACATTTAGTGAAGATTGATGGGTGACTTTCGTCACAGTTGGCGTATCTGATACGCAGGCAATCAGAGTTTTGATGTGGGGGTAAGTTGCATATTTGGCACATGGGGTCATTCCTGCAGTGTTTGAAGATGTGGCCCAAGCGTTGGCAGGTTTTGCAACGCATTGGATTTGGGAAGTATTCACTAATATGTACCTTATGCCAAGAAATATTAATGGTTTCTGGTAAGCGGAACGTGAGCAGTATCACACCACTGGGCACTATTTTATCATCGACTTTTTTAGTGAATTTGTACACGCTGGTCACTCCCTCAGTAGAAAGCTCACTTACTATTTCATCTTCGGAAAGTGAAATGAGGTATGGGGCGAAGACTGTTCCTTTGACTGAATTTAGGTTGTCATGGAGTTTGCACTTAATTTCACAAATGTCGGGAAGTTGTTTTGAAGCAATGAATTTTTCTGCAATTTTCTTGTCTTTTGCCAAGAGAAGTAGACTGCCGTCTCTTAACTCCGACTTTATTTCAATATCCTTACTTATTACTTGCAGCGACCTTTGGACCGCAAAGCATGAGTAGTGAGACAGAGGCTTTTTTTCATTAGTGGCGGAAACTACTAGATATTTTGGGTTTTGTTCAGGTGTGGTAGGGGTTGAAAGGGTTGGGAAATCTTTAAGTGAATTGGATAAACGTTTCTTTTTTGGGCTTGGACTGGTTGCTAAGGGGGCAAACCTATTGTCCTTAAAGTTAAAAGTCCCAGGGGGCATTTTAACTCACTCCACGTGCAAGCACTGAATTTAAGTACGTATACAAGCGAACACAGAAAAAAGGAAGTAACGGAAGGTTGTTATTGTATAACAAAAGACCGAAACTCACAGAAAGAATCAAAAAGAGAATTGGTATGAACGCAGTCGATTAGTACCGTACGCGGCGAATGCTAGTCGACGACTGAGCCCTCAAATTATTAATTTAACAGTGTTGAATTATCTTCTCTGGTAATTTAAAATTGTTGGTGCTTGATCAAAACCGTGACGAGTTTGCGCCGTCGATGTTCTTTTTGCATTTTATTCAGGAATACTTTATTTTCAGGAATACTTATTTTCAATTAAGAAAGTAAATCAAAAAAAATTTTGTTTTCAAATCACCCTTCCTCCATTGGCACTTGCATGGAAGCCTTAAAATCCAAGGTCAAAATTATAGAAAATGCTATTATGCGCTTTTTAGGTTCATACTCTGAATAAAAGACCATTTTGGTCGTTTCCTAATTTCGTAAAACTTATTCAATAATTGCTAATGAAATTTTTGGCTTAGTAATTATCTAAATCTGTTAGCTAGCTGAAAATGAAGTGTAATAAAGGTATCCACGCTTGGATTTTATGGGTTAAGGCGATAATTCGAAAAGCATTCCATAATCATATGAAAAAATAAATCGGAGGAGTAAACTGCTGCCCATCCGGAATCAAGATTCCATATTCTATGCTCGTGTCAGGCACAAGTCAAGCATCCTCGTAAGGCACAAATTACCTATTCATGCGCTTTTAAACTCGACAAATTTACTTAACATCTCTTTTGTTTTGATATAACCGAAACAGCACAATTACCGGACCAGCCCTTATTTGAGCTTAAATATCCATTGATAGCACCGCTATTGATGTTTTATTAAAACTTACCCTATAAATGTTTTTATATATACATGTTAATCAACATAAAATAAATAAATACAATTACTTAGATGGATCTAAAAAAGATGTCTTTCGGATATGTGTATGTAAACTAAACTGTTGGTGTACATACATACATCTTATCAATTTATTGCTCCTTTTATCAGTTATGTGTTAATGTCACTGTCGTCTGTTTGCTAATTAATTTTTGGGAGCTTCCGTGCTTCTCACTGCGCCAAATATTCCATTCGACGGGGTGCATTTTTTTCTTATGCGAATGCATGTTTGCATTTGAATTAAATGTTCGTGTACAAAAAGGGCATTTATAAAGACTTTCACCTGTGTGCTGCGCAATGTGCTCCTAAGATAATATTTTCTAGTTAAGTATGTTCAATTTCGCTTATATAACAATAAATTTTAGCTTACCCGTAATGTAATTGCTTTCTTGAATGTTTTATCGCATTCTTCACATCTGAATATTTCCTTAGAGTGTACATAGTATACATGACTACGAAGTGCCCGTCGATTTTTATAAATGCGCTCACATTCGCTACAAGTAAATTCCTGACCAGTATCATTGTGCCGACTTAAATGCTGTCGCAGGTTTTCCGCGTCTTTAAGCCAACTATCACAATCAGGCCAAGGACATTTAACTCTGGGTACACTATCTTCAAAATGTGAACGCAGGTGTTTTTCAAAAGATGCTTTGCTGCGTATTTCCTTGGCGCACACATGACAAACGTTCGTTGCACGACGATGTCGCATGCAAATATGGATTTTGAGTAAGTGATTGCTAGCGAAGCGACTATTTGGACATTGATCACACACGAAAGTGCATTCGCTTCTAGGTATATGAGAAGGACGATGTAATTCAAGCAGACGTTTTCGAGAGAATTTTCTAGGACATTGATCGCAGGCAAATTTAAGTTCCTCTTCTGGTGCGTGTTTAGCAATCATATGCAGACTAAGAGTGCGCCGTCCAGAAAATACTTTTTGACATTCCTGGCATCTATAAAACAAGTAATTACATAATATAAATTGAATATGTACGCTATTTGATCAAGCTGGGTGCACCCTTTGGATAGGACCAGTCCTTCATTTTGATTCAATGAAATTTGACTGAATCGAAATGAAGGACAGATTTAATATTCTTCTTAGGAACTAACAATAATATATTAGCAATTCCGAGTAAGTTTTCGTCGATTCAACCCAGCTAAATACAACATGAACATCATACTTAAAGTATTCCGGGTCCTCATGTTGGTAGGCATGCTGTACAATGGCTGTTCGCTTGTCTAATTTCTTATCACAGCAACGAATGTAGGACTTAACATTTGTATGCTGCAAACGAAAATGGTTGCTTATAGTAGTAAAGTCTTCACCTACAAATGCACACAGTTCGCAACCCATGGAAATATATTTTTTCACCATTGCATCATCTTGAGGACTAGATAAGGTATGTTTTTTTCTTATTGGTTTTTTCTTATTGTTATCGCTGTCATCATTTTCAGATTCGCTCTGTTCGCTTTTCTTTAGCTCACTTCTGGATGCTTTTCTAGCTGCACATGGATTTCTTCGAACATGTTTTCGTTTTTGTCCGTTTTTCGTTGTACATTGGGTAAATTCTGTTAAAAGGTTATTTACATACATACATATGTATGTTCATATTTGTAAGAATGTACATACATTATATTTATTGTAAAATATTACCTTCGATTTTCAATGCTCTATTTGATTCTTCATTACCCTCAGGCTCTTCCTTCTCATTATTTTCAAGTTCATCTAATGGATTTACACAAATTTCATCTTTAATTTGTATAGGACTTTCAAAGAATTCTGGCTGAGCGACAATGTCGAAATTTTCGTGTTTTAGATCGGAATCACTTAGAAGGGAATGTGCTCGTTCCACCGTCAAATAAAAATGATGAAAATCACTTACTTTCAGCCAGCATATGCCGCATATGGCTGTCGAAATGGAGTCATTGGGTTGTGGCTATCGCAAATATACATATGATGCAGTTGAATAAAATATTGTATGCCATTAGAGTAAGAACCTGAAACCAGAAATGCTGCTTAAGTATATCCGCAATTCCTAAATTTTCTCCATTAATGTCAAATATTTCCAGACATGTATTGGATTCTTGAAGACAAAGTCTACATGGCATTTTTTTAATAAGTGATATATTTTAAACAGAGTATACTGTGATTTTAAATGTTTGCATTAATGCACTAAAGGTGGTAAACTAACTATGACACTATCGATATTTTCATATTCTTGAGTCAATTAGTACTCATTGATAGCTTTTTAACAATCGAACGCTTTTTAACGACAACCGCATCACTACAAAAAGATTTTGAAAGCGCGGGTGTTTCTTTAGTAGCATAACAACTTATTCCGAATTAATAAATATAATCATTGCCTTTAATTTTCTCTAAAGCTTTTTCCCGTTTGTTGTGAAAAGAAATCTGATTGAAAATATCTCTGCAGGTATGAGGCTTTTATAAAATTGTCTCATATTATACATATATCTTAATTATTTATATTGTGCTCATAACCTTCAACCAAAAATTATAAATTATAAGATTGCGACACTTTCGTCCCGTTATCTTTTTTGTTTCGGCTTGATGCTGTGTGACGTCATATCATACCAGAATATCGAGTCAAAAGGGAAAAGAAACGGAAAATTCGCATTCGCGTGCAAAACAATGAAACAATTAATTAAGGATTTTTTAATAAACGAAGTGTACAGTGGCAAATTTTAGTAACAACAACATGAAACCTTTGCATTTTCACTTTATTTTGATATTAAAGTGCTTAAACAAAAGGATTTTATAATTTAATGTTCCTTATCCACTTTTTGAGAATTGTACAATACACCATTAGCTGAGTCAAAAACACCGGAATATCACAATTTCATATATTTTAATGTACCAATTGCTTTATATTTGCTTAATTACCGCTGTTTTTGATGTTTAGTTGTTGGCATGCATAAAACACACATCTTGTATAAATACTTCACAATTGCCCACTGGTGTGAGCGCGTTTGTTTACGATTTCGCCGCCATGTTGGTAATTTCATTTCGCTTCATGCTCATATTCTGCACGCTATGACGTAGAAATGTCGCAATCTTCTAATTTATCATTCTTGACCTTTAACTATTTACACGAGATGGTTTGGAGGAGGCAAACGCGATATGTACATATGTATATTAACTCTTTTTTATTAATAAAAACACATTTCATTAAAATCATTTTCGAACTCGGTTCCCGTCGTGACATAATCTACCATCACGAATTCGGGAAAAATGCTATCAGCAATTTTTGTTTTTTGTTTACTTTTTTGACAGCAGTTGAAAGAAAATGCATATATTCCCACAGGCAAAGTTTACAATAGTTATTTACATATGTACCAAGAACGATAGAATACAAGATTGCGCCTTCCCGACGAAAAATGATGTGAAGCAAAATGCGTGCAACGTCACCAACACGGTTTTTCTGAGAATCGAAAGAAATTGTAAACAAAAATGTGAGGTTAGGTTCTGCTAGGATTTCTAAATTTTAAAGTTTTTACCAATTTCGGCACTTCATGCAACATATTTATATTCAAATAACTTCATTTATGCACTGTGCTTGATTGGATGCTTTGAAAAAAACTGCATTGCAGCATTAGGAGACACAAGAAGCTTAACTTGCTACCAAGTGCGCACAGCTACACTTTCACATCACTTTTGGCGAGTTTTATAGCCCCGTATCATTGATAGACTCTGTGATTTAACACTTAACACTGCGCACTTCATGTTTAATAACTTTATTTTAAATAAAATTGCTTTTAAGCATTGAATTTAAGTACAAACAATTGTATGCTTACATACATACAAACAAAACTAACCGGGTTCGTGACGTAGCATACACAGCTGATTCTGTCAAATTTGCTGAGAGCGAATAGCGGTTTGCGGAAGGCGCAACCTCTGTATTTTCTAGATCGTGCATATGTACATAAAATAATTAAATCAGTGCGAAGCCCGAAATAGACGTTTCCAACCCGCTAATCTTTTTTACCGTTTCCTCTAAATTATTGAATGTGTGTATGTAGGGCAGGAATCGAAAAACGACACTGAAGATGGCACAACGCCGAAACCGGTTTGTTTCAAAACCAAATTTGACAAGGATCGACGGAAAATCGTTCCAAAATACATCAAATTTCTGCTGTACGTCAAGTCGGAAAAAGAATCGATGCACCCATTGTTTGCATAAACAAAAATCGGCAGGTATGTACATATGTACATTTATATTAAACAAAACAAGTGTATAGATTTTAGAATTCGTAATTTATTAAAGACATAATTTTAGAGTTTTATTATTTTATAATTGTAATTATACATAACTATATATTATTTTAATATATTTTAAAATCACAGCAGTCTTTATATATATATATATATATGTAATTATCTATATATGTATATATTATTTAAAGAAATTAAGCGATTTAACTTAATGTTTTTGACATACTACGAATTTTACCTAAGGGCGGTTGCTCTTCTGTCTACTTTGTTAAATATGTATGTATGTATGTATGTGATAACACGTGTTAATACATATACATTTATATGTATGTACATATGCATGGAGGCATCACTTACGACTTAAATCCTTGAAAGGTCCTACAGGAAAGATGGTTCAATTGGAAATTAAGCAAAAATAAAAAATAAAAAAGGAAACCAAGTAAAACATAATCTTTAAATATTGTATAACGCAAATTAGTTGTTCATGTAAAATAGTAGATATGTATATAACTATGTACACGCAATTAAAACTTAAACTTTATATTTTGACACGATTGTTGGTGCTTTTTAAACTATCGATTAAACTTGGAATCAAGCACTTTTCAGCAAATTATTAAACTTATAAAATACTGCAATTGAACATATGTACATACATACATACATACACATATGCGTGTATGCATGTAGGTATTTAGATAAGAGATGACATTATATGTGATTTTTATGTATGTATGTATGTACACCTGATACTTGTCATCAAGTTGCATTTGCCCGGCACTCCATCAATTTGCTAAACAAGTGATGCAACAACAAAGAAAGTAAAAAAAAATCAAAGTTAATAAGTCTTTGCCAACCGCTACGGCAATAATAGATTTAAGGAAGCGACTTTTAAAAAATAAAAATTTAATATGTGAAATAATTCACTAATTTGGAATGCTATTTTCATTCTTACTGTTGTTAAATGTTTTACGTACTAACATATTTCTATATTTATATATGTATATGTATATATGTACATATGTATGTATGTATGTATGTAGGTTGTCTCTTTGTATGTATGTATGTATATGAACATACATACGTATTTCGTTCCAGTCTACATTTGCGACAGTTAAATATAGTTAGTTATGCATTTACGTTACGTCGCTATTTAGCTACATATTAATAAATTGAATAAAATTGGCAATATATTTACATACATACGCCTTACCAATCACTTAATAATATTTGACAAATTATAATTATATACATATGTACTATGTATGTATGTGTGTATATGCATGTACATGCCTAATATATATTTCTATATATTTAAACTATACGAAAAGTATAAAAGATTTATTGATGCAATTAAATCTTCAAGCATAACTTTGGTATTTTTTACATACGTATGTGTATGTACATATATATGCGAAAATAGAGTACATACTTTATTTTTGTAAACAATATACATATACAATTTTTTTGGGTTTAAATTATTAGAACTTTGTTGAAAATCATTAAATAAGGCAATTCACAAGTTTGAAATATGTATCTAACTTCACTTCCCATCTGCTTGCTTTTATTTACTTTTGAACATACGTATGTATGTATGCTCGTCGTTGTCAAAATCATCTGTTTGAAATACGATGTCAAAAAAGAAAACATGAGCGAAACGCTTAAATGCCTCATTAACCTCATACACATACATATTTGTAGCTCGTAAAGCAGCTGTTAAAAATAAAAAAAATATTTGCTTGGTATTTTTCTGTAATATTAACATATGTATGTAAATACATTTTATTACATACACTATAAACCTTAACATAAATGTTTGTGCTAGTTGATAGGGGAATTTATAATTTTAAAAGCTATTTCAAAATATGTTTGAGTACATACTTATGTACATATGCAGATACGTATTCTGCGGGTAAGGTAGCCAAATTTGTTTATTTACTTAGTACATTTGTAAATTTTTTTCATCTTTTCCTAATTAAATTGAATACATTATGAAATTTTCTAAATCAAATTCAAATTCTAAAGAAAACGGAAAAATTTCCAGAAACTTATATTTATATGATGTATGTAGACTATAACTTTAATAAAAACACAATTAAGATTTTTGTCAATGAAAAAAAAAAACATTTAAAACGGTTGTCGGGCGGTTAATTAATTAGTTTTACCTTCATTTATTTCTATAAATTATGTGAGATGGGAATTAAAAATTAAAAAAAAAAAAAAAATAAATAAATAAATAGTTTCGATAATACCAAAGATCAAAGACATTGGTTTTGGCTCACTTTTTGATCAATATATTGCCTTCGAAAATTTTATTTATAAAATACACTACATATCGACAATCTTTGACTATTTTATTTTGTATATATCTTTTCAAGTTGATAAGTTATTTGCAAATATACTTTCTTACTTTGAATACATATTGATTTTTAAAGTTTTGTATAGAAATTTGATCACAAAGTACTTATTATCTGGCTACCTTGGCAGTGGCGAGCAAAACCGAGTTAATGGTAATTTTTTTTACAATATAAACAATATTTTTCATTATAATTTCTTTTTTTGTTCCATTACAACAAATATGCACGTTTTTTGTATCTTAAACAGTTTTTAGTAATAATATAGTACACGTTTCTCGTGGTTTGCGTTGTTTTTTTAATTTCTTTGAAACTTTTTCAAGTGTAGCAAATATTTGATGAAGACTTTTGTTGAATTTTGATAATTTAACATTCCGACGAAAATGTTCATTTTCACTTAAATAAAATATTTCATTATATTTTCCAAAATTTTTTTTTGCAAAGTTTAAAAATGTTCATTTTCACTTAAATAAAATATTTCATTATATTTTCCAAAATTTTTTTTGCAAAGTTTAAAACCTTGATTTATAAGATATTTGTTATATAATGCATATTCATAAGTAAAGAAAAAAAACAAAGCAAAAATGTGTAATGAAAAAGATTGCTCATATTCACGTGGTATTGCCCCTTTCTCTATACGTATGTATATTTGCATGTACAAAAAGGAAGTCCAAAAATGTATGGGATAAAATCGGAATGCTCTCACTACCTATATCGAAAAAAACATACCACAGTTTTTATTTTAAAAACAACACACAAAAGTTGGGAGTTTCCCATATTAAATAGGGGCAACATTTTTCATAGAAATAGTATACAAAAAATTAAAATCAATGATTTTCAGCTGAAATAGTCGATTGGTCACTTCATCCTTTTACTTAATATTAATATTAACTTTAATTTGTTTTTCTTTTGTGAGGAACAAAAAAAAAAGTTATTATGAAAAATTCGTTAAATAAAAACTTGTTTTTTATTTTTTAAAGACTGGTGCGGAAAACCAAAGTTTGACATTTAAAAAATATGGTTTTGCAAGAATTCTATCCCAGTTTCTTCGAACTTGTTTTGTTTTTTCCCCCATATAAAATACAAGGAAAATTTAGAGTGCTTCGGACGAACTCAAAATATTTTCAATTAAAAAATAGAGATTTTTTTCTGTTTTGAAAAAACATAGAGGGTGAAAGTATCATATTCGGACTATTGTTTTTGGACCACCCTAATGTATGTATGTATCTTATTTGGAATTCTTTATGCATACGCGGATTTGCATTGTTATCTTAATATTTATCTCGGGCGAACCTATTCGTACTTTACGTATTCGTCTTTCTCTTAAAAATCCAAGTAAAGCGCGCTATCTACAAGCATACATACATACCTAATAGTCTATTCAGTTCCGGCATTACTTAAATATTCATATGCATGTATGTATGTAAGTATTTATGTGTAAAAATATACCAGTTTGTATGTACATACATTAAGACGATTTCAAAATTTTGTAACTAAGTTCGTATGAATGCATATATCTTGAAATATGTATATTACATCATACATATGGATATGTATGTATGTACATATTAACGGCAATTCTACAGAATTTAACATCTTGATTCTGCGTGTACGATATTGTTGTTTGTTTACCTTTAAGCGATTTATTTTTATATTCCTAGCTTACCAGCGCTAACTAATCATGTTTTCTGTTCCCTCCATGTCTTTTATACGTCCGATTTACAGAAGTTACTCATACGCTGTGTGCCACTTGAAGCAAACCAACTTTGACGCCTCATACATACATACTCGCTTAAAACTTTCTATTAACCCTATTCGTATTTAACCGGCTACCTGTTGCATGGTCAGTTTATTAATCAATTGCTGACACAGTTTACCATATTCGAATTGATCGCCCGATATACGTCGCAGTTTGATACCCTTGCCGGCAGCTTGATTGTCGCGACTGCGACCTTCGCATACTTGCAGCTCGATTTGCAGGCCACCTGAATATTCAAGACTGAGATTTGTACTTGTGCTGCCACCAAAGCTGCCACCACAGTAGCCCGACGTGCTACTGCTTGTGTCCATTGATGTGGCCGATGATTCGCTGGCGGCATTCGATGCGTTACTTATACGCGCCTCTCCGCACATACTTGCCGCTCCGGCTGCACCACCGTTGTGCTCTTCCGACAGTCCTTTGTGCAGTACAGCGCCTTTTGGTGGCATTGTTTGGTCAATGGTTTGTTTGACCAGCTCTAGTATGCGAGTCGGATCGAGGTTGGAACATTCATGCGGCAGCGGAACTTCGTAGCACATCTCTTCGGACATGCGACGCGAGTCGCAAATGGAATCAGGCGATAAATGTCCCTCGGTATGATCACCGATCTCGGAATGTGAGTCTGATTTGAAGCCCGAGCTAGCGGATGGTTCTTGACAGGGCGAGAGATTGTTCGAATCATTGCTTAAGGAGTCATCGGAGAAGCCAAGCGATTTGTCACTGCCTCGTCGATGCGAATCATTGTTGTTCTGCGCATTGTTGGCTGCGCTGTTTTCGCTTTCTAAACGGGTTGCATGACTGTCGGCCGCACACTCTAGACTGGTTTTACGACCTATGCCGCGTGTGATCGAAACCATATCACTTGAAGGTTCGGTTATTACAAGTCCCTGTGGAGAAATACGTATAGTTATTGGTTTTGGCGTTACAGGTGCTATGTATGTATGTCTGTAGGTTCTAAAATTTCATTGCATTAAAAAATGTTTAGTATCAAAAGTTCACCACGCATTTGAAGATTTTTTGGCATTACGCGAAAACTATGCAAATCTTTTTGCACCCCACTCATCTTTTAATCGACCAATAAAACACTCACCTGCAATGACATCAGAGATGTTTGCGGTTCTAGCGAATCGCAATCACTGTCGCGGCTATTTTCCGCACTCAGCGCCACAAGCGTAATTTCGCTGCCTTGTACGTCGGTCAGGCAAATTTGCGGATGAGACGGTTGACACTGCGAAGATATATCGTCGATAGTGAGTCCACCGGTGCAGCCTGCATATGGCGTTCCCGTGCTGATGCTATGATACATCTGTCCATTTGCATTTTCCTCTTGAATTATGCAGAGATTGGGTGAGGCAGGTGGTGTCGGCACAACACGTATCTGCTGCGCTGGCGACAGATTCAATGGCTTGAGATCGAAACAAGATACTTGTGGCAACATCCAATTGACATGTTGTTGAGCAAATATATTAGTTGGCTTTTCCGCAGCAGAGCTGTCTGAAGTGCACACGTCCATAGAAAGATCTAACGGCTGATTGGCTGCAGCAGCGGCGGCGGCTGCCGATGAGGCTATTTCACTGGCAGCGGAAGTGCCGCGCGTTATGGAACCACCTCCGCCAGTGGATAGCACTGAGATGCCTTTGGTAATTTGATGTAACGGCGACGATACGCAACCGCCGTTGCCACCTCCACTGCAGGGATTGAATGGTCCCGTGCCTGGCATATAGGGATTTGGCGAGGAAGAGCCGCTAAAGCTGCTATAGATGGGTGACTGACAGCCGCTACTACTATTCGAACCACTAATCTGACCACCACTCGCACAAGAACTTACACCCTGGCTCAGGTTTATGTGGCTGAATTGACCCACTAAGCCATTGTTGGGATTGTGTATTTGAGTATGCATTAGACCCAAGTACTGTTGGTGGTAAGGTCCTTGGCCCAGCATTTGCTTTGAGTGTGCACCCATATTGTGGCTACATGAAGGTTGTGGTGGTGATGTCAGTGGTCCGCTGACGGCGCCCATAACACTTGTATTGACATTATTCGGCAAGGAGAGTGGCGACACACTTAAACTGTACAGCGTTTGGTGTTGCAAGGGAGAGGACGGCGTCTCAAGGTGACCTCCGCTAACAGCAGTATTACCGGAATGTGCGGTTAATCCAAGATGTGAGGCTAACTCGAGCGGCACCATGCCAGTGGATATGATTTTATTGGCTATATCTGTGTTCAGTCGGCGCTCCTTGACCAGCCGCTCAAGATGTGGCATCAAGGCGCGCACAGCTTCGGGTGGCACTTCAATATCTTGACCACGACGGAATATCATATGCGGAGCGGGTTTTCCATGGATTGGTGAACCTATTAGAAAATAGTAGTTAGTAAAAAGTGTGTACCAAATATGGAAGGGTACTTCAAATACCGTGCAAAAAAGCTGAGTAAATAATTTTGTTCTAAAATTTAATTTTTGGCAACTAAACTTGATTTAAACTCTGATCCATAACGATAAAAAGACAATTGATTAATTTCAAGGTACTCGAATTTGTTTATAAAGAAGGCTTCGTTACATTCAAATATTGAGAAAAAATTTAGTTTTCCTTCGATTCCTCGCTTATAGTTTGAAGAAAAATTTTCGCGTTTCGATTTCTGACACAACGTTCCTGATACTCTTGTTCCCGTTTTGTTCTTTGCCAGAACGTTGGACTTAAGAGAAGTATTGATTGCATTTTTTTTTGCTTTGCGAACGTTTTCAAGGGGTTTGTTCCGACATATACATACATATAACTCTCGTTGAGAACGTGGTTCTCGATAGATTTGTTCTTATTTCGGTTTGCGGTTTTAAACGTTCTTAGGATCAAAATCAAGAGAACGAAATTTAGTTTCAATCATAAATTTTATTATCGGTTCTTGTTATTAGGTACGATCGCGTAGCTAAACATTATTGAAAGTTTTCATAAACTATCAGCTTTTAGCGTTCGCGTATGGAAAAAACTTGAAATAGAGAGAGCAGAATGGCATTAATTTTGAGGCAAAGCTGTTAGTTTCTGCTAGAAAAATTTTTGCCAACAGCAATTTGCCAAAAAGAAAACAGCTGAACGCAATTTGGATAAATAAGAAATTTTTGTTTAAGAATTTTATACATAGGTGAAAATTATAAAAATGAGTATTTAGCAAGTAAATGTTAGTTTGGTTAAGTTTCCGTAGCAGAATGTTCCAAGAAAACAATAATGAAATGTTTTTCATTTAACATATTTGGATGCGGACAAGAATTCAATCAGCTGTTCGTTGCTCTTGCAAGTTTCTGCAAATTTTGCGTTCGCGTACTATTTTTGATATTTTTCTCTTGTGAGAGAACATTATATATTTCCTCTGAATTTTTCCGTTGGATATTAGGTCCGTTCGTGTAAGAGTCCAGCAAGAATTATAATATAATTTCATAATTTTTAACTTTAAAAGTCTTAAACAAAAATTTCGTATTTATCCAAATTGCAATCAATGAAATGTCAGTTTGCGCTCTCAATTTTGCGAACGCGATTTGACAAAAATTGTGATATTTCCTAACAATTCATAATAATTATCTGCATCACGAACACTCTTATTTTCTGCTGGAGATTTTAAACGAACGTTCCTGTTTTGAGATTTCTTATTAGTACTTGATTGGTTTCGTGGATCAAAGTGTTTTAATCAAGTTTCAAAATTTCAAACCAATTCATTGTAAAGCTTACCAGGCAAACTAATTGAATTATCTGAAAGCGGTGGTGTGGGTGCAACCAAAAAATTACGTTGTGCTGATACTTTTTGAAGATACTGACACTCCTGCAGCGGTCCCTGGAATTGCGCCTTCGAGCCTTCTGATGCGCGACGCACTGGACTGTAGCGACCTATAAGTTTCAGAAAAGTAGGTATATGTAAATGTATATATAAATTAAAAACAGAAACAAGTAATGAGTTTAAGGTAGTTGGAAAACTTGTTCATTAATTTCTTGTATGCAAACATATTTAAGAGTAATTGCAGAAATCTGTCTTACTTTAATATCCAAATTAATTGCTTTGACAGACTACAATTTTATAAGTACAACTTTAGCTAATTCAAATTTGTTTTAAACAGAACATGTCGCACATAAAGTACAAAAAAGGTACATCTCAAAAATCGGATACAGAAACATAACGATACTTAAATAAAAAAAATGTATAAATCCACTTCATAATTATTTGACCTGTTACCTGTTCTGTATTGAATGTGCGAAAAACAAACCGATATCTTACCGATTTTGTTATAACTGTGGATGATGTTTTTTTTTTAATTTTTTTCATAATTGTTATCGTTCGCAATATCTTTGTTGAAATAGATATTGTTAAAAAATTTTATTTTTAACGTTGTTTTAAATTTCCTTATTGCTACTATTACCGATAACGTAAAATTAATGATTATTGACATTTTTAGTGCGATTTTTTAATAAAGATACAGGAAGGGAAAACACGTCAATATTAGCAGCGAAAGAATCTGCAGGAGTTTTCCTTCGAGTCTATCAAAATATTAATTTGAGCAGCAAAAGAAAAATCACGCTCTTTAGATTTACTCGCTTTCAATTATAAAGTGTTATACGATCATTTGTTGATTATGAAACTGTCAGTTTGCAGCTCTAAGGTCTTTAACAAGCGTTTGAATGCAACCTCCATAACAAAATTACTACCACCGAACTCTAAAATTTGTGTTTTTTATCCATTCATATGTACAAATTCTTTTTGTTTAAATTTTTGGCCAATTTAATATCTAGAGTCTTAGTTAAAATTACACCCGAGCAGGCAAATGTGTACTAAATAGACAACAAGGCGATTTCATAAAGGTGCCAGCAAATGTTTAAGAAAAAAAAGTACATGTATTTTGTTGTTGCTTTCGGTACAGCGAATGTCAAAATCAACCAACAAACAAATGATTTTGACATTTGCTGTACCACGACTATAGAAAAGAAATCCACCAGCTGCTTACTAAGGCCACCTTACTAAATTCGCCTAGATAGATAATATATGTACGTAATTACTGTAAGCGTAGAAATAAATATTATTAAAAGCGCTGTCAGTGAGCGATTGGAGCAAACGAAATGCGAAAGGTTGAGTGCACAGGTTAATTAATGCTCACTAAATAAATTAAATTAAATTTAAAAATACTAAAATATTGCAACAAAAATAAATAATGATTAATGCATAAATCAATATTATAAAATATAAAACAAAAAAGCAAATAAGGTAACTCAATAAACTTACCAACTTCTAGCACGGTTGGCAGCTTGTTGGTGGACTTGAAATGAACACGCCGACTACTTCCAGAGGTGCTAGGAGGGCCTTGCGCCGCCATAGACGCACTGCCCAACGCCTGTGTTGGCAAAATATTGCAGCTTGGTGACGCGTGGTATGGCGCAAATGCGCCTGTGGGAGGGGATTGACTGAGTGTGGGATTCGGTGCGCTGTGCTGATGCGGATGTGCCTGTTGCTGTTGCATTTTCAAAGCAGGTGGCAGATAATTGCGATTCATACGCGATTCCACCTCGCGTATGAGCTCAGGACTTATCACTATGTTGCACAGAGGAAGAGGAGGCAGTAGGTGGTAGGAAAAGGGTGTGCAGAGGGTGCAAATTTATACAGGATAGGTGGCACAGCGGCGGAAATAGGCAGAGTAGTGGGCGCGTCGCACGCGGTGTTTGGTTTTTAGTTTATTACACAACATTTCATTACATCCAAGCAGAAACCAAAATAGTGTTCGAACGATTAAAAAAAACGCATATAAAACGATAAGAGAACGAAAATTAAAATATTAATGAAATAAAATAGCATAAAAAAATTAAAAGTAATATAAGGAAACTAAATTTAATTTTGAGTCATACATTTACGAATGGCGATACGAAATTCAACGTCCAAAATAAGTACGCTCAATTAGAAATATACATATATTTGGAAACAAATATCAAAAAATTCAGTATGAAAAATGTAGCGCTGTAAAAAAGCAATTTTGCGTATGCGCGTCATGCCCTATGTATATGTAGTAGCACATTTATAGTTATGCATACATATATCTACATATATAATACTAAA
Organism: Philophylla caesio; assembly: GCA_963971545.1. Classification (NCBI taxonomy): domain Eukaryota; kingdom Metazoa; phylum Arthropoda; class Insecta; order Diptera; family Tephritidae; genus Philophylla; species Philophylla caesio. The sequence continues at coordinate 76,425,721 of OZ020606.1, forward strand.
TATTCTTGTATTAAAATAAGTACTAAAATATGTAAGACTGATGAGTTTTGTAACTAACCTGGTGGCCGTTCCGTTACTGTCAACAGACCGGTACGTCGAGTGCGTATACCGCCGCCACCTGTTGCTCCCGCCGCGCCCGATTGCTGCGACATGATGGTCGGCAATTGTGGCATTATAGGCAGTTCATGTACTCCACACACCGGACACGTCTCGCCATATTGATGCTGTATGGATAGGTCTTCAGTGCAGCTGACGGTGTGACGTTTGCCGCGTAGGTGAATGTACCTGAGAGTGAAGAGAATTTGTGAAATTGCAGTTTGATTTCGAATGAAAGTTGTATCTTGAAATACAATTTTTAGCAATAAAAACATGCCATGATTCAGGATCATGTTAACATGGGTAATAAAACTAAAAATTAATATAATGGAACATTGAATACTATTTCCTTGCTGTATTGTGTTATTTCATGTCTTGATTGACTGCTTTTTATCAACACTCGAACAACGCAGCGAGGAAAAACTGTTGTCGCAACACATTATCCACATTTTCTACATCTTCTTTTCACTTCTCTCATCGCTCTCGACACTACTAAATGAAACGAGAAAAAATTGGTACAAAATGTAATTCCTCTTTACGACAAAGACTTAAACTGTAACTACAGAACAACGCGGCTAACATTACATTTATTTATTAATTTCACATGTGTGTACAGTAAGACATGAAGTCTTTTCAGTGTACGTATTTGAAAGTTAAATTACAAACATTTATTTTCAATTTTCAATTAACTATGTTTTTAAAACTTAACATTGCAAATGAGTCTAGGTTCAATTGACTAGCACCCAAGGTTTGAAGGGCAATAATACACTCTTCGTTTTTACAAAAAAAAAACCTATAAAGTGGCTGATTAACATACTCATAACGTTGTATAATTACTCGTCATCATTAATAAGAAGTGGCAGAACGAGAGCAGATCGGAACTGCCCTACATACGATAAGTAGTATGAATGAGAGAAATTTTGGGCAAGGGAGCCGTTTTCGACATCGAGGGGACGTATGTACATATAAATATACCTACAAATGAATATATTTTATACTATTATTATAAATATCTGAGAGCAATTTAAGTATCGAGCTCAAGTCTCTGAAAATCATTCCTGCTTCAGAATGTGTCTGCATTTTCCTTCTCTGAAATCGACAGCCCGAGTTTATATGCTAATCATTTCTGAAGACGTTCAAGAATTCGTTTTCTTCTGTGAAAAATCTATCACGCTTGAATAGGGAAATAACTCCACCCCAAGTAGTTCAAGTGGTCCTTTACTGGCTTCATAACGCCATAATCAAGCAGATAATGATGAAGCAGGATCTTTAGGACTTTTCTTGTAAAGTTGGTGGTGCTAATATGATTTTAGGTTTCGTTACTTTAGTAACACTCTCATCCGTGTTAACAAAGATCTTTGTAAGTTCCTCGGGGAATGAGGGGGTTCAAGTTCATTGGCCGGTTGGTGGGTTGTCTGACCTGCCGGAGGCGGAAGTTTCCAAGAATACAAGTTTGTGTGATTGTGACTAAATATAGCTTTTGATCTGTATTGTCGAAACTGGCCTAAATTTCAGTTATAATTAATTCACACTTCGCTGACGCAATGAGGAGTGCCTCGAAAAAAATGAAATATGGCTAGCCTCCTTAAATATAGTTTGACTTACTTTTGTATCTCCTCATTATTCTCCTCGCTCACTGCATCGCCAGTGCCCATTTGCTGCAGCTGTGTTTGTTCACCCATACCTTGACCCAGAACACGATCGGTTGCCGCGCTACTTAAGCGAGCAGAATTTGGCGCATGCGGATGTATATAAAATGCATTCGCCTCCATTTGTTGTGCTTGACCCACCACTTGTTGCATATTATTCACCGAGGAAGGATAGTAAATGTGCAGATTAGCGCCACCATCCGAAGCCCGCCGTCCAAATGAACCTATATAAATACGAACAAATGTTGAGAATACAGATGTTTATAACAACAGAGAAACACTTTTTCCAAAATCTTACTTGCGCCCATCACCATTGGTGGTTTCAATAGGTGTTGATCCTTTATAGTTAAGTTGTGCAGCGGTTGATTCTGCAGCATTGGCAGATTCATTGGCAAATAGGGACCAGATTCATCTTTATTCTCAGGCGTGGTTTTGAAATTTATTGGTGGCACGTTTGGATTGGCAAGAGCCTGCTCGTGTGCCACATCGCCAGGTCCGACGGTGTGACGTCGCGTATTTGTGCCATTTCCACCGGCATTGGCACACAAGTGATTTTGGTTTTGGTTTTGTGGCTGAAAAGTGGAATTTAATAATAAAGTGGAATTTATTATTATAATCATTAATAATTATAAAATAAAAGATTAAACTTATTCACGAATTTCACACAAACCTCATTTGGTCGCGCCAGACATTCCAGTTCGAAATCGCCAAATTTCTCTAAATCAACCGAAACATCTGTCCATTGAAAGCCTAAACCACTTTGCAGCGCATTGGTGTTGGTAAGCGGACTCAAACGATCGATCGACTCTTGCTTAATTGGCTCAGATCGATCGACCACTCCAGTAGTTATGCTCGTTTTGCGTACTCTGAAATTGATTAATAATAGATTTAATTTTTCTTGTGAATTATAGTATATATGTTATGTATGTATGTATAATTAAATGGTATATTGGGAATATCTGAACGGGATTCAAAACCAAGCGAAGAAGACAATTTCGAGTTTAGTTTAGTGGGTATCTTCCAGGGACAGGAAACACATCTTAAGACCACAGTTCTTTGGTGTAAACACTTTAGATGGCTAAGTCGTATTCAACGAATATCGTTTCGCTTGAGTCAGTGCGAAATGAGGGTTAGCTGTAAAGCCGATGAGTTGACACGACTCTGCCATATATTGATCAGTATCAGTGAGAACCTAGGCTCTCCTTGTCAAACATGCAAGTATTTCATCAGTAACATATTTATTATAACCGCGATTGACTGTTTGATGTTATACACGGACCCAGAATACTGCAGAAGAAGAGAAGTGGAGACGATTGCATCATATTCTTTCGGATCGATAGGGTATTAGGATTTCTTGAGTCACCTGCGGAGCACAAAATGTCCTTTTCGGCTAGAGGAATAACTTATACACCATTCGTGAGCATAAGTGAGTCCCTATGTAAGATGTTGTTACTTATGAATACCTTGAATATGCTGCCTGATGTTGCAATCTATGATTTTCTCGTCGCTTTTGTTGCAGCTTATCGGCCAGCAAATTATATATGGCATATATATTGTCGAAGCGATGATTATGCACCGATTCGGCAATCATATCGGCAGTCAGTCCGGGCAATTGCAGCATATTTTTCATTATCTCCGTATCTAGGTTGGTACAAGGCGCTGGGGTTTGCGCATTGCAGCTACTACTGCTGTCGCTTCGCGCTAGTGAGCTGCTCTCGGAATGTTGTGTATATGCGGTTGCGCTGCTTCTACTGCCATTACAATCGTCGAGTTCCGCTGCCCAGTCGCTTAGCCAGCGATGTTTAATTATTTGCTTCAACGTATAACGCCGATCTGGCTCAACGACCAGCATATTGCGTAACAGATGCTCACAATCTACATGCATATGTAAATAAGATTTTTGGAAAAAGAGGAGAGAAAATTCGGTAGTTCTTTTGATTAATAAATATGCAGAGGACATGCTAATTAATAAAACTGTAATTTACCTCTTGACATAAAATACGGTATGCGAAATTTACCGGTTACCACGCGCCCTTTCAACTCCAGCAGCGTATCGCCATTGAAAGGTAGAGCGCCACATACCAGCGCATACAGTACAACGCCTAGACTCCAGATATCCGCTTTGGGTCCATCGTATTCCAGACCTTGAAAGACTTCGGGCGCTGCATAGGGTGGTGAACCGCACCACGTTGTCAGTGGACTGCCCTCTTCGTAGCGATTGCTGAAACCGAAATCGGCGAGCTGTTGTGACGAAACAAAGCAAAAACTATTTATCAAGATATGCAAAATTTGTGGCACTCTTTACCTTTATATTCATATCTTTATCGAGCAAAACATTCTCCGCTTTGAGATCACGATGCACCACTCCCATCAAATGGCAATACTGCACGGCCGAGACCAGTTGTGTAAAAACGCGCGCCGCTTCATGCTCCTTCATGGGTCCATTATCAGCCAAATGATCAAAAATCTCGCCATTGGGCGCATATTCGGTAACGAGATAGATCATCGTTTCTGACTGCATTACCTCATAGAGGCGAGTGATGTGCGGATGGCGCAGGGATTTCAAAATGGAAATCTCGCGGAATGTTTTGGTTAGGTACTCTCGATTGAGGCATGTCTTGTCGATAATTTTAATCGCCACCTGCAAATTGAAAATGTAAATGTGGAAATCTGTTTAATGAAGCTTAACTAAAGTAATATAAAGATTTGAATTCAAAATTTTACTGTTTATAATCATGTATGAAACCATTCTTGTTTTTAAGAAACCCAAAAACGCTTTTTGCGCGTTTTTGTTGGGAGATTGAACAACTTATTGCTTTCTACTTTGCGCTAAAATTTTTCACTTTTGCACTGAGTTCCATGACAACTATATTTTATGAGTAAAACCATTGGTATTAATATCACTGTCTATATCATTATCATTATAATTAGCAATATCATTTTCAATATCATTATCATAATCATTATTATTATCATAATCATTATCATAATCAATATAACTAACTTCATCATTATTATCATCATTATAATTATTATCATTATCAATATCATTATAAAGAAGTTATGAAAAAGCAGGCTTGAAGCCCACAACTCTTCCCATAGAAAGCAACGTAATCGAAATCATAGGCAGGACTCTCGTCTCCACACATGAGGAATGAGAAGATACTGATACGTCAGGTAGGTAGGTATGTGAGGCTGTCACTGATATCCAGCGACACACTTAGGCCCGTTGTGATACCATAAGCTAAACGCTCACTCCCCCTTGCTGAACCATTTAAAATTCTTGACGAATCTCATCAAGCATCTTGAGTCAATATCACCAAATCTCCGAGGTCCCCAGAGATCGGCGGCGATCCAGTACAATCTTTGATATAATCGTAGCTGAGCTCACAGCTATAATTGACGCTTGGATATCACTAAATATAAAGATGTCCTTGCCTTTTAAAGTGGAAAACACTGAATTGGTCCGGCAACTGAAAGGAACAGATCAGAGATAGGTCTTGCGAGAAGATCCCTCCTCCCACTCTGCCATTCAACTTCGCATCTGTAAAGACTGTGAGACTTCCAGATGGAGTATAGATGTTTCTTGAACACGACCCCCTACCTGGGATTACCAACGCGAATTTTCTGACTCACGAGCTCCTTCATTTAAGCAGCATGAAGCTTGATATTTACAAGAAGGTCCGCAATTTTTAACTCTATAAGAGCAGTGAAAATCATATAGATCAAAGATATATAACATAAAGCTCCCATACAATCGTTTGTTCAGATATTTCATTTAGAACGAAAACCCCTCCATTTACGCGGCTAAAGTCTTGAAATTTTGCACAAATATTAGATATTATGAGAACTAGTTTAGCAGTGAAAATCATTACGTTCGGATAAATAGAACATATAGCTGACATACAACCTTTCTTCAGATATTGCATTTTGGGCCAAAACTTCTTCATCGACTTGAAATTTTCCACTAATATTAATTATTATTGGGACTATGATAGAAGTCAAAAACATTAATATTGAATAAATATTACATACGTCTCCCATACAATTCTTCCACTCATGAAGGGTATGAAGGCTTCGGCATAGCCATAGACATAGACATAGACAGCCTTTTTTTACTTGTTTTTTATTAACAAAGGTATGAAAAATAGCACATTAAAAAAACTAAATTTGTTTATAAATTTCTGACTTGTCTATAAAAAGTTCTTAATATTGTTTTTGGTAGAACTTATATTTTGCCATACACCTTACATTTTTAAAGACATACAACTTTTGAAATTTGAAAAAATTTAATTTTTATTGAAGTAGTATCCTTGATAGTATCGAATGCCTCATATGTAATTTGAATTTGTAGTCGTCATATTGAGGAAGGAAAAATGGAAAATATTCTCAAACTCTGCTACATACATCAGTATGTGTTTAAATATTTGTAAGTCAGCCTGTATAACCTTGTGCATTCGCATATTTTTGCGAAATGATAATTTGTTAAGTTTTATTATTTTAATGTTTTATTTATATACATTGCTTTATTACTACTTGTATTGTCAAACAGCCGTACGCTAAATTCAAACAAGCTGCTCTCACCACCAACCCATTGCAAAATTGTTCAACCACTGTCTGGCGGCGTTTTTTGTTAGACCGTCCGTTCGGTTTTTTTTTGACATACTGACGAAATGACAACTTTGAGGTAATATCGTACCATGTGTATGTATGTGCATACATATGTACATACATCCATGTGTTCATACAATTGCGCTATGCTTGATATTTTTGAAAACATGAGGAAAAACAATATATGTATGTATGTATGTACATACATCGTTCGACTTTTCGCCACCAATGACAGTTTTATTGTGTTTACGGCCTTGCCGTAATTTTCTGCACGCTCTGAAGTACGTCAAGAGCCTTTTGATGTGGCAAGAACGGCGAGAGGCAAGGCGGTAATTGGTAGCCGGATGGAAGAGATGGGCGAGCGACCAGACAATGGATTGACGAATATGGATATCTCCTTAAGACAAGTGTGACATGGTTTTGACATGTTCATTTTTTTTTGTTCTTTTTTTGGTTTTGGGTCTAAACCCAACAATACATATGACATACAAGTATGTATATTTATCAATACTCATCAATTTTGTAGATCTTAAAATGCCTTAAGTAAACTGGCAGAGGAAGCTGATTCGTATTAAAATAAAAGAGTTCATGAATACACCATCGGACTGAGTAAGCCAATGATATACGAGTGTCTACAGACAAATGTACTGCGAAAATTGCAATGAAAAAAGCATTCAAAGGTCAGCAAGAAAAGTAATTTTGAAAATGAAAATTATTCCCGAAAGTTATGAGTTTTGTGAATGAAAGATAAAGCGGTTAAAAAAATGGCACAGTGATTGATTTTACAAGGCGGTGTAGTATCTGTCAGAACGTGTTGAAAATCTGCTCAGCTTGCCTAGCAGCCATACCGGTCCTCCTTTTCTCACTCAGTCCGGTCGGAATTAAAATGAATTGTCTTCAATTTCTAATCAAGGCGTTATTATCCTTATATTGGTATAGGTGTATGGATACATTTACGGAAATGAGACAGCGGATCTGCATTGAACGGATGTCAAGAGGTCGACAAGCGACATCGAGGTTAGTATAACCGAATTTTACCACTCGGAAGCTAAGTATATAGTCATGATTCAATAATAAAAGGTTTTGTAATAAAGCAGCCCTCTCGTTTCCGCATGACAAATACAAATCGGCTTCTTAACTCATGAAGAATGTTGCCTATTCTGCAGTTTCCACTTGTAATAGTAGTAGTAGTAAGCTTCTTCATATTAAAAAAAAGCGTTGGCATTACTGACTAGTTTGTCCAATATATATTTTTTTCATTCAATGATATTCGATTTTGTGATTAATGGAATTTGGGTAAGTTTTGCAAAATTTAATGTTATTTCATAATAATATAACAACTTTTCACTTGAAACATCTTAAATGTCTTATTTTCAGTGTAATTAACCACAACACATATGTAGATGCGGTCCCTTCTGTGAGATATTATTTGAACATTGGGGGCCGAGAAGCTCGTGAGTAAATACCAGTTTTATTTACATCAATGATACATCTACGTATTTATTTGCAGAATATCGTTTCCCGACCCATCGCACGGGTTATAATTGTGAATGTATATGTATTTCCCAATCAGTGTCCATCGTCGGTCGACTGCAGCGTCTTCCTGCCGCAGGTCTATAGCACTTTTTGAAGGCAAGCACACGTAAGTTAAATGTTATAGCCACTGCATTTATTAAGATAAATTCTTATAATTGAACCTTTTTATTTAAAGGTTTCTTCGACAGTTTGATGAATACATGCCCAAGTCTCCGGCTTTTTTCCTGCGTTATGGCTGAAACACAATGCCGACGTACGACGAACTTTTCGTCGCGAATGTCCGTCGTGAAAAATAGAACACACCAGCGTATATGAAAATGCGCACAACCAAAGCGCACGATGAAATTCGTCCGACGTCTATTCGCGGCAATAGATTTTTTTATATTGTCGTCGCTGGCAGCAGCGGCAAATGTAAACCATTGTGACCATATATTAAATATTCTAAGTTCTTAAAATCGAAATAAAACAAAAAATGGTTTAGTTTTTTGTTAAAAAGTATTAATTCTGTTACTTGTAAAAATTTCACTTTAGTAAACTTGGCATAATCAGCTGATTTCGATGTAGCCGTAATTATGTTTTAAAAAGCGAAATTTCTGGGCGACGTCGCTGAGGATGTCGCTTTGCTGGGCGAAATTTCGGCCGTACGTCGGCATTGTGTTTCAGTCATTAGACGCACACACGTAAGTTAAATGTAAGATCGCAGTTGCCCACCGGCGTAGAAACGTCCACACGACTCGACCTATTTTATGAGACTAATCACCGCAGAATTGTTGACGTAAAATTTATGTAGAAAATTCGTGTGTGTTCGATATGTGCCGCTATAAACGTTTACGCAACATAGGAGAAATTCTAATAATTAACCCACTTTGTCTGCAGGTTCTTTCGAACGTTATTGCCCTGCCTATTTACGAACCTTCTCGAAGACCATACCAAATTATTTAAGATTTGTTTTTGAGTAAATAAAAATAAAAATTGGTTTTATTGTGACAGTTTCTACTATAATCATGTGGTTTTATTTTTATTTTCATTTGAAAAATTTACCGGCCTGTTTTCCAAATCGGAATGTATAATCCTTTCCACTCTATCTGTTATTAGTTTCTTCAGTTCTTAGAGGTTCAGAGTTTATTTTTTTCTTTTCAAAGAATTAGAGACGAGACTTTAAAAGCAAAATAAAAATGCTCGCTTTCGATGTATAGCAATGCTATTCATTCCGATTCCAACCAAATTTTCGAAATCTAAACACAGAATAGGCTTGTATAATCCTAGTATTACAAATTTGAAAGTTTGTATGTTTTTTATTCAATCATGCAAAATTGGGCCATCGAGTTGGAATCAGATTTAGCAGCTAGATATATGATCGATGTTTCTGTATTATACTTTTTTAACGGCAAGAATTGGTATAAAAATAAGGTGCAATTAATGAAGTCGATCGATTTTGCGCAAAAAGCTTGACTTACGTTCCTAAACGGTACAACGATTGTTCTGCCTGGCAGTTGCAGAAAAAAGAGTTTGCATCTGAAATTAAGGCAAAGAAAGTGTAGCTTTATTAAGGACGAATCCAGGATTTTTAGTAAAAGACGTTAGCAAAAAGTACATACATATGTGTGCAAAAAGTACTTTAAAAAAAAAAAAAAAATTGCAGGCCATTTGTCAATGCGGCCTTAAAAGAGACCCTTTGGTAAGCATGGGAACAATTAATTAAGAAATTTATATCAAGGAGTGTCTGAAAAAGCGGCTTTTACCTCTTATACGTCTTGTGCTATTTTTACCTGATCTCGCTACTTGCCGTTATGAGAAAATGGCATTGTCATGTTACTATGTAAACAAGTTGTCTTTTGTACCAAAATAGTTAAATCCGATCGCCCTATAGAAACTTATTAAGCCATTCTGAAAGCCAAGCTCAGAAAACTTCAAAAAAACGTGCAACAATTTAAATTTAAATAGCGCCTAGCTTCCAATGAATTCACCAAAGCTGATGTGCAAGGGTTTATGAGAGACGTTTATTCGAAATCGTGATCATTTGCCTATAACAAATATAACTAATATTTTTTTTTTTGTTAAATTTAACTAAAACTAAGTTCCAATGTAAATACATATGTATATACAAGTATGTTCTAATTTCATAAATATACTTATATTTTATAGCATTTTATATGCGACCAGTTTTTTTCATGCACATGCTTTATATGTATACATTATTTCCCGCAATACCTATGATCCTATTAAAATCAAAAGTTTAACTAATCGAATGTCGGTACAGAGCATTCGTCTGTAGGATTAGATGCCGAAAGGATTGGCATACGCTTCAATAGGTTCTGTCGCTGCTGCTAGGCCTTAAACTCAAAAGAGACATACACACATACATACATACATATGTTAGGAACTTAGAAATTGCTGTGGTAATATGTCCACGTTCTACTACTTTTGGTGGAGGGCCAATCGAGGATGGATATTATCATGCCCAACTCCTGGTACGAAGGTACATGGCGAAAATGAAATACCTGACATTCACCATGACTTCGCGGAGGTGCGCCGCATAAGTGGGTGACAAACATTCGAAACATTTCTTCTGTTGTCGTAATCCCGACTTTAATGATTTTTGACCTAGGATAAGCTTGATGGACGATTTGAAGTTAGACAAGTGGTGAAAAATTACTGAACTTGTAGTAGCTTCGGCTGCGGTACCATATGAGAATACTTGTTTTAATTTCAAATGAAGATATGAGGCCGTTGTGTTTACATTTGGTCTCTACAAGCAATTTAAGTAAAATTTTGAAGCAAATGAGTACAGTTGAATGTCTAAAGGATTAATACACTAAACATAGATGTTAATGCCGATTTCTCACAAAACCCATTTAAAAATGTCTCGTATCGGAGCGGAATACATACTTGTATGACACCTACGCGTCAATTACCTTCAGAACCTTATACAATTAATTTTTTTATTTTTTATTTATTTCTTACAGCTTTATTAAGCTAGTTTATACATAGTTCTTAAAATCTACACTGTATAATCTAAACTAAAAAATAAAGTTAAAGCTACTTATTTGGACCGCCAAGTATTAGTGAAAACATCGGAGCAGACTTCCAAAGCATATTAACACAATGATTGTTGGTATCACTCGGTTGCAGTATATTGGCCATTTATGCATATAAAGTGCGAAGCAAGCATCCATACGGGGATGCACTGATTTGATCTAGTGATGCGTTTTGAGATGAGATTAGCTGCGGTTACTTAATGGTTGCATGTGGGACCGATATAGATTTCTAGCAAAACCCTGGAGTGTACAGTGTACGAATTTATTGCGATTAATAGTTCAAAAGACCGCCCGTCTCACACTAAATTGAAAGGGCTCTACAATAGTTGTATAAATTCCTTTTAAACTCATTCATATTTTTACATTTAATATCATTTGGCAACTCATTAAATCATTTTTATCCTTTGTAATACAAATTACATTTATCTGCTTCTGTTTTATAAGCCGGAAGATTAAAATCATTTCTGTTACGAGTATTTTTGGAGTGTACATTATTGACATATTTTATATTACTCATTAAATAATCGGGCAAGTTTCCCTCTATAATTCTTAATAAACTTCATTGTATAGTAAAAAAGCTGCTGCTTAACGCTCAGCCAGTTTAAAGTGGCCAGCATATCTCTGACAGGTGTGTCATAGCGTTTAATAATAATTAATCTCATTGCTCGGTTCTGTTGCTTTTGTTTCTTATAGATTTGACTATCCCTCATTATGAAGAATATTGTGGGACAGTAAATGAAATGAGTTTCAATTATATATCTATACACAATAGTTTTGTATCTTCTACTTAAGTATTTACAGGTTCGTTCAATGAAGTATAATATTTTAGCTATCTTTCCAACTTTATAATCAATGTGATCATTAAAGTTCAGTTTATCATTAATTTTGATTCCTAGATATTTCAACGTTCTAACTTTTTCAATAATTTCGTTGTTTATACTTAGACGTTGCAATTCGTTTTCCTCAAAGTTTCGCCTAAATATATGGTCATAATATTTAGTTTTATTGACGTTAAGTTTAAGTCTGTTCAAGCATAACCAATCATAGACTCCATTTAGGTCTTCCTGCAGTTTAGTTGATGTATCTCTGATATTATCTCCACTTAGCATCAGTAACGTATCATCAGCGAATAATTTGACATCGCAATATTTGGTGCAATTGTTATTATTCATTGATGCAAATATTGAACAAAATCGGAGCTAACAGATCCTTGTGGATGTCCAACTAAACATCTCTTTTATCGGATAGTGCCGATCCGATTGCTGTTTTTTGATTCCGATTCGTAATAAAGCTTTCAAACCATTTTAGTTCAATGTCCGCGATACCTGTAATTGATAACTTTTTTAGGAGCAACTTTTGGTCAATTGTCTCAAAAGCACGTTTCAAATCTAAAAAGACAGCTACTACATGTTTTTTTCTACTCAAGTCTTTTTTTCAGTTTGCAATGACTAAATTTAAAGCACTTTCACAAGAATGCCTCTTATGAAACCCTGATTGCTGTGGTATAATAATATTATTATCTGGTAAAAAATGTACAAGCTGGTTTTTTACCACTGTTTCGAGTATCTTTTCGTCACACGGTAACGTATTAATAGGCCTTATCTCATCAGCCCTGATGGTATTTTTTATTTTTTCTAATGAAACTACAATTGAGGATTTCCATATATCAATGAAATAGTATTGATATTAGTAGTTCAGCGTACTTTTTAATAAACTCTTATATCTCATTGGACCTGCAATTTTGGCCTCAGTGTCCTTCGGACTTCGCAATAGAATTTACTTTAAATCTTAAAACTTACATACTAGCGTGCCATTAAGAAGGCCACAATAATATTTGTCGAATATCAGCAGACATTTTTGCACATTTATTTGTACATTTGTTTTACATATGTTTTTTGCTAAACTCGTCAACTTTGCCAGGTAATTATTAACTTTTTTTTTTAACCAACTTAAGAAGACTATTTCAATTGGCAATGACAACAGTTGTGCATACTCTCTCTGCCAACAAATGCAATTGTACAAACAAACCTACAAATGTGAATATGTACGTATGTATGTATGCAGATACGTACTGATTTATTACCGTTGGCAATTTTTGGCGTCCATGACGAATGCAAAATTAATGACGAAGGCTATTGTGTAATAATACTTACTTTTTACTTGTTAACGAAATGGTAAATTTGTAAATATAAATATATTTTCATACGTAAATAGTTTGTGCAAACGTTTACTTCTTTATAGGGGTTTTAAAAATGGTGTACCGTAAACTTTGCCCTTAGTATTGATTCGCGTTCTCGCTGAATGCGAGTACTTATAACAAGGTACTAATATACAAAACTATAAATATATTTATGTACATATGTATGTATATACATAAAATAACCGGCATGTATGAAAACTTGGATCTTTGCCTTTGTCATCCAAGGCAGTTTTATTTTCAACTACAAGTCGCTGCAGGACAACCATTGAAACGCTACATTAAGGACAAAGTGATTTACACATATGTACATACATACATACCTACACCTATAGTTCCAATCATACTTGAGTATTGTCTAGGCATGTCAATCCCGGGATACCGGCCTTTTTCAACTCCCGAATATCCCGGGATCAGTCTATTTAAATCCCGGAATTGCAGAAAACAGTGAATTTAATAGCCATTTATTTTTGAAACTTTTAATTAAAATTTTTTCAACCAAAAATAAACCTCAAATGTTTTACACACTAAACTTGTCTTTAAGAGTTGTATTGAAATAAGAAAATTTAACAGAGAAACAAAAACAACAAGTTTACAACTGTTGTGTTACGATAACACAATACGACAAATAACACGCCTTGTTAACTCCCTAAAGGCTTTGTTTTGCCCTTGAGCTGGAGAATATCCTCCTCGAGAAGAAAATGAGCCTTACTATGAAAGCGATGTTAAAAGAATTAACGGCGAGATGCTTGAAGTGGATAAGGCAAAAAGTCTCAAAGATAAATTGCATTAAGTTTTATCGAGCAGCTCGCAATGTCCAATAATAGAAAGGTATACAATTTATCAGAAGGTTTGGTAAAATAAATTTTTGCAATGAGGCGATAAGGGCTATGTCCTACAGAGATCATAACACACTTAAGCTTTTATTTCTTTAAGATTGCATTTTGATCCAAATAAGGAATAATTCTGCCTCGCTCAAAATGGAATGGGTGATGTATTTAATTTTTATTTTGTGTATTTCTTTTTTTACTGCACGGTAGTTTAATATTTAATATTGGTCTCAAACAGTAAGTAAAAATAATTTTACTTTATGTATGTAGGTACAATTGCTTCTGAAAAGAAAATACCAATAAATATGTACTTACATGAATTGCAACAAATCGTTCTTTGTTCTATTAATTTTATTTTGTATAATTCTAAAATACAACGATTACAGACGTGTTACACTTTTTGACAAATTAAAAATTTACGAATCAAAACTTCATGAAATTCGGGATCCCGGGATTTTTTTTCAGATCTCGAAAATCCCGGGATCAATAAAATGCCCAAAATTGACATCCCTAGCATGGACTTACTACGTTTGACATTACTCCAAATGAATATTTTTAAATTCACTTTCGAAAAGTATACCGTCGCGTTGTCAAGTAAGGACACTTTCTTGTGGTTGCGATTTAAATCAGTGCAAAAGTTTGTACTTAAACCGTGTGGTTTAATCAAAACTGACAGCAAATACATACCACTGATATCGTTTTTAGCCTTCGTTTACGTTATATACATACGTACTGCAGCTGCAGCGTGGATATTTGCATAATTTTCCAATGCAATGGCAATGATGTCAGGGCGTGGATTGGCACGACAGTAATAGCGTAACAAGCTGCCACTGACAAATCGACTAGACAAAAAAAGAAACACTCTACGAAACCAGTGCGGAAGTATTACGACATGCGTTTGTATGTTTGTATGCATGTGGTCTCGGATGTATTTTTATTAATACTTAATGGTAGAGCCGGCAGCACTTCAAAAAATACCATTTGTATAGAGAAGTATCATCTATAGTGAGTTCATTAATAAATAGAAGAGCCCTAATTAGATAGCGCAGTGATCCTATACAAGTTCTGAAATGTGGGGTGCTATGTCACTCGATACAAAAAGAAGATCAGAGGCTGAGAAAACAAACGGAGCAACATTATTTTGAGAAAAAAATGCCATTAGCCTCGAAAAGGACCAGAAAAGATCGTGCATTAGCCCCGAAATAATTCTAATAATTTATCATATCTTATCAAAAATTATTTCTTTCGTCAGTTCGAGAAAGATGGGCTCATTACACTTACTTGGGAAGGAAAAAAGGAAAAGAAGATTTGGAGACATAACTTCAGATATCCTTTTTTGTTCATATGTATGTACTTATTTACACAGATTAGACGTTGGGTACCGATTTTAAAATGTGTGCAATCAAGTACAAAAGTCTAAAAACAGACTTTGAAACTATTTTTCGTTAGTTTCTTCCAAAAACGTATACTTATGTATAAATAAGTATTATAAAATAAACTTCTGCGCGTAAACTGTTGCTCTTGACTGAACATGAAGATTCCAATCAGCTTTGGTTTGAAAACAAATTCAAATTTTTAACTTAGAAATTAAAGCTATCTTACATGGTATGCATTTGCTACCACTTTTCTTTCACGTGGAAAGTTACAAGCTTTGAAAAGTAATTTTTCGTGAAAAGACCTTTTAATTCTCTAATACAGCTTAAAGGATGAATGCAGTAGCTTTACACATATAAAATAGATACCGCGTGAGAGGGCTTTAAGTCTTTGAAATTAGAGTCGTCGCCTTGATCAAAAAATGAAGCTTGACAGTCATATTCAAGCCAGAATGACGCCAACTGCGCAGTACCCGTTGGGTAACGTAGCGTGTTCCCATGATGCAATAATGAAAGGTGTTTTACGTTGACAACTTCTCGCTCTAAATCGGCCATCTTGAAGCTCTTAGAAACGGTGTTGTTCCTTTGCCGAATTTGCTTATGAGTTTTGTAAAAAAATGTTTGAATTGTAGCAGAAAGTTAAGTTTTTCCTGCGGAACTTATAATACGTATTATTGATTGTTTTGGCATTTTGGATTATTTTTACTTATTTTTTGATAATTGGTTTTCTGAAAGCGAGAATTTGAATAAGTTTTTGTAAAAATTGCCAAGTATTTGTATAATGAAACATTATATAATAAAATAATTAAGTGAAATAGAGATCTGGGGTTCATTTCTGAAGACAATTTCAACTATTTTATTCACATTTTCATTCCAATATTTAATATTTATCTATAGGCTCTGAAGATATCTTCTATATCGTTTGTCAATCTGCTTAAACTTAAGAGTTTGACGCAGCTCCATAAAATCCTCGTCACAGAAGAAACCCCATTTCTCAAAAGCCGCTTCAACTGACTCGATCACATCAGCTCTTACATTTAAATTAGAACTCTATGCTATCAAAACGTCAATTTTTCGGTTTCTCGGTTTGCCTTTGGAACAAGCTACCAGCTAAATTCTGGAAGAGGGTGACATCGCACTTCAAGAGCACATTACTTAAACTATACAGCGAGTGAATATAAAACATATTACCGTTTACCTTTGTCAGATGTTTTTAATATGTCAATCTTTATGCATTGTTCATTTTTACCCCCTTCCCTAATTTTTATTCTCTAAATTCAAACCTCTAATCTCTGATTTCTAATTTCGAATTTTTCAAAAGTAATAGTAATCTTATTTATAAACTTATAAACTGTCAAAGCGTTCTATGTAGCAAACCTTCTACACCTCATGCTTTGTTGTTAAAGTTCGAATTGTCAAGTAAAGCGAGGAAAGTTGTATGTGTACGGCCCTTTAAGGCGACTGTTACTTTGTCACAGTCTCTGTTCGCGAGCCGTATACGCGATTGTGACTGTTATGGCTGAAACACAATGCCGACGTACGGTCGAAATTTCGCTTACTAAAACATAATTACGGCTACAACGAAATCAGCTGATTATGCCAAGTTGTATGTCAGCTGATAAAGTGACCATATTGAGCAGATACAACTTTTAGAACATAGAATGAATACTTGAAAATAGCTTTAACTAAAGTTAAATTTTTACAAGTAACATAATTAATACTTTTTATCAAAAAACTAAACCATTTTTTGTTTTATTTCGATCTTAAGACCTTAGAATATTTATCATATGGTCACAATGGTTCACATTTTGCCGCTGCTGCCAGCGACAATAGAATTAAATCTATTGCCGCGCATAGACGTCGGACGAATTTCGTTGTGCGCATTCTCATATACGCTGGTGTGTTCACACTGCAAAAAAAACTGGTTTTTTACACGGTAAACGATACCATTTCTGGACACTCAAAATTGTCTGTACTTTGACGCTCTTTTTCTTTATATTAACCAAAAAACGAATAATTTTGTTGTTTGTATGAGTATATGTACATATTTTTTAATAATGTATTGTTTACGTAATTGTCATGATGTATTTATTACCCTGAGAAAAGCACAGATACATTTCATTCCCACGGTTTTTTGTTTTGTTATCTCTCTCTCCCTGCTCAACCAGTGTGACGTCACGCAAAGGCAAATCCTCTCTGATGGGCGCAATCTTGTTATCCATCATTCTTGATATGTATGTACATTTGTTGTTCGCTATATTGCTGGATTTGTGGCATCAGAAATGCAAAGAAAATAATATGCCCAATCTGTCAAGACCAATTGCTAGGCGATTATATGCCATTGCTCGTAGCATTCTCTCTTAAATGTTAGAAATGTAATCGTGTTTGTTTGATTTCTAAGTAGATACTTCATCAGCACTTTATTTTGTATGAGTAAACTTCGTTAAAAAATGGTATAAGCCCCCCACAGTGAAGCAACCCTCTTCAAATTTATTTTTGGCGCAACTGCAGATATGTCAAACATGTAAAACCTGCGCAAGCGCATAACGTACATACATTTACACTAAAACTATCTCCTTTTGATTGCTGAATTTTTACACATTGCGCAGATAGGTTACTGCCAATATATGAGTATTATATGTATATATGCGGTTAGTAAGTAAGTGCGGTATATATGGACCGCCGTTAAATTTTCTGCCAATAAAATTTCGTATTCAATATTAATTCATGTATTTTTTATTTTAAGCAGCGTTAAAAGTATTTTAAATTCAGTCTCCATTAGAAAATAATAAAAAAAAACACAAATAGAAGATATAATTGAAAAATAAAATGTACTTCAATTTAGCACTTTTCAAAATGTGCAGTTAATATGGACCATAGAGTGTTAAATATGGACTAGGGCGGTTTAACGCAACTATGAGCAGCAAAATTCGCAAATGAAATTTTTTTTTTCGTTTCCAGAACATACATACATAGTTCATGTGCCCACAATGTAGATGTTATTTGGAGAGAAATTGTATGTTTTCATCTCTTTTTCTAGCAGGTCAAAGAAAATAGCCACGTTTTCCTTCGAAAAATCGCTTGCACGGCCTACGGATGTGCTGGTTGGTTGATGGAACGACAGAGATGGATGACGTCTATGAAACAAACGCAGCCAATCTCTTCCTGCTGTTTCTTTTACGACTGAAAATGAGTTCTCGTTCTCGGCTGAAATATTTTTTAAATCCATTCATTGTGTGATGTCTTGGCTTTGTTGTACAGAAAATATTGAGGTGGACCATATTATACGCATGGGCCATATATGCCGCACTTACTCTAAGTATTATATGTATATAGAGAAAAATCCATATTTTTTTTTACACAATAGTATTAAGAGTCATACATAAATCAAGGAGGGTCTCATAACTTTTCTGGTTCATCTATTATTCTTCCATTTTATTTCCAACTTATCTGGTCTACCATTTCAGCAATTTGAGTTATGTCTATGTACTTGATGTATTAAATGTTTTGATTGATTAAAATAAATTGTGGGCATTCTGGTAGGTTTTTAAATCAACTTTTGGTAGTAAAAAAAATAACGTTTAGTCGCAACTCTGATGCGAGCAAATCACGGCGAGGAAAGAGAAAACTGCAGATGGTGATATGGTAAGATGGTGAGAGGGCATATAACAAACTGATATCAGCTGGGATAATATGTCATTATTTTCATACTTCAAAATCTGTTCACTGCTCCGTAGCTGGAATATATGTATGTACATATTTATAGAAGTGTACGTGGCAAGTTCATCCTAGTATCTATGCAAATATTACCCAAAGTACGATATTGCCGCTTATCCATAACAATTAAAAACAACAGGAAATATATTCGCAAACTAAGTTTAATCACCTTTGACACGAATTTCAACTGAACCGAATAAAAAATAAAAAATATCGTTAAATCAAAGCGACAGAGAAGAGTATGAACTGTATACAGCGCTGTGCTGTACGCCACAAATCAGGTCAGGCCATGCCAGGCCAAGTCAAAAGCGCCTGACGTTAGTTTGTTTAGCATTTTGAGAAAGAGTGAGCGAGCTAGTGAGCTGAGCGTGTTGGCAAAAGGCAAATCAGAGCAAAGGAGCAGCGAATAAAAGCAATTAAATTTAATAAAAACACAGATCGTATGGTGGCAGGCAGCCCATAGGAAGCAGATAGTGGTGAACCATCGTTGTAACAACGTAAAGCAGCAACAACGTATCGTTAAAAGGCAGGTGAAACTGCAAGGCTGCAGCTAAAACGAGCGGGTAAGCAACGTAGGAATAAACTAGAGCAAAAAAACAAAACAAAATATAATAATAATAGAAAAAAGCAAATAGGCAAAACAATCACGATAACAAAAGGTGCCAAACAATAGCAGTGTTGCCAGAGGCGCGCGTATCGATTAAACTACCCGCAACTCATTCCCGCAAAGCAAACAAACAGCTCGACACAGACAGCGCGGCACAGCGACGCAGAGGAGAGCACTGCAGTGTATTTTCTAGGGCAGCGCGTTAGTTGAACACGAACAAGAACAAGAACAAAAAAAAACAAGTGACGGCGGTTGATGGTAGCAACTGGATCACGTTTGATTACATGGTGTAAATAACAAACAACGCTAACACCGACTGGCAGCCAGTCATTCGATTAGCCAGTATTGTATGTGTGTGCTTGTGTGTGTGTGTGCGGACGAAGTGTCTATGCGAGTGTGACTACGTGAGAAGTCCTGCAAGTAGTTAAAAGCTGTTGGACAACTGAAGGACGTATGTAGATGGTGCAACGAGACACTCAGAAACAGCCAGCTAGACCACAAAGTTTCACAGAAGCGACTCCAAGAGCTAGCGCGCAAATAGTCTAGCAGTCATACAAATGGTTGTTCAGCCAATTAAACTGGCAAAGGAAGTATCCGCACAGTAACCCAGCAGTCCGCCGCTTGCTAGCCCGCGAGGGAGCGACAACAAAAAGCAATGAAAATCGAGGGAAAGTGTCCAAAGCCGGAATCAACGGTGTTAGCTGACAAAACTACATACACAGCTACGACGACAGCAGTCACATCACAAGCGCCTGCCACGAAGGTTACCGGCACTTATCCACAGGCTTCGGTTAAAAGGAAATCTTGCACAACACTTCTATGCGAATTGATGCGTCTCAAGACTCAACAAAAGTATCTCGAATGTAGTCAGGTCAAACTGAATCCGGCTAACTATGAGGATCCAATAGTTGACGTTATAAATAATATCGGAATTGCGGCAGCGTTTCCACTAACAAAAGCTGGCAGTGAAGCGTCGCAACTGATTCAAGAAATTGAATGCGAAAAAGTGCAACTGGAAAAGGACTTGCAGGAATATCGTGAAAACTTATTTCGTGAGGTGCAGGATTTGCGAGATTTGGTACGCTCTATTCGCGAAGATGTCCAACAGCCGGAACGATTGTCCCAATATACTTTGCCAGTTTTGCGCGAGCGTATTATTAGCATAAATACACAGCTAATGCAATTGTGTGATAAAAATCAGACTGAAAATGGAATATTGCGCGACGAGTGTCTGAAGTTAGAACGAGATAACGATGTGATAGTCAAAATTTGAGTGCCGATTTGAGTGAGAAAGGCGATCTCTGGTGATAGAGGCGATAGTGAGACTTGGATGGGTTTAACTTGGTCTGCAACAAAAAAATGTTTGTAAATTTTTTCATTTTAGTCTGAAAGTATGCCACGAATAAGCTAACAAATTTGTTTAAATTGCTGTCTTTGCAACTTACATATATATTTCTCGGGACTAGTTGAAATAAATTTGTTTGCTGATGTGTTACATACTTTTAGGCACGATTGTGCCAGTAATCGAGAAAATTACGCTAAGGCATTTTATTTTGAAACTAAGCTTCCAAAAAACATATTGCATAATTCGCTGCGCCTCAATAATTGTAATAGCTTGGAACATTAGCAAGCCTTTTTTCATACTAATAATAATACATTGCGTCTTAACATAATTCACAAAAATAAATATATGTATAAATAATAACTAAACTTTTAAAATTTGGTTTTAAAAAGTTCGTTGCTGGCTGACTTGTGGGCAAATATTTACTACTAGAATTTTACCTGTTAAGTCGGTTTAATTTCTCTAATTTTTTTAATCTAACCCCAGGAATGTGTGAAATATTGCACTTTCAAAGGCTGTTCCGAAGCTCTGTAAGCTCATTTAATTTGAAATGTGTGTGAGAATATAATAAATTTTTAGTGACTTTGCATGTCTGAGTTTTGATTTTAATTTGGCTAACTTAAATTTAACTAAATTAAATGGACACTTAACTTCTACCTTAAATATAAATATATGTATCTAATTATTTTAAATGTAATGTTTATTTCAAATCAGCTTAATTAAATTATTTCAGTAATATTAGCGGACCGAGCGGTATTGTATTTTCTCTGCACTTGTTTTGCGGATGTTGGACTTGGAATATACATGTTTTTGGGTATGTAAATATACATTCGGGTTAGTCATGTATATACATATATGTATATAATAATTTTGGCGCGTACACTATATAGCTCAGTGTTTGGCCGAGCTTCTCCTACCATTTGTGGTGTGCGTCTTTATATTATACCACAAATGGAGGGACCAACAGTTTTGTGCCGACTCCGAACGGCAGATGTATTTTAATGAGAAACTTTTTCATGGCAGAAATACCCTCGGAGGTTTGCCATTGCCTGCCGAGGGGTGACCGCTATTAGAAAAAACTTTTCCTATTATTAAGATTTTGCTTGCCCTGACTGAGATTCGAACCTCGAACTCACCGGCATATCAAGTTTTTAGCACGCACCGCTACCAACTCGACCACAGCGGCCACTGTCATGTCATGTATACATAGTACGTGTAAAATGCGAATAACACTAATATCATTTAATTATTTGGACCCTCAAAGCTCAAATTCTCGTACATACTTATATGTTTAAGCTAGTCAAATTCAGCCGATGAATACCCTATGTATGTACATACATTTTTTAAGTCCCGAATATCCCGGGATTAGCCTATTCAAATCCCGGGAATGTCAAAAACAATTAATTTTATAGAAATTTAATTTATAAAATGTTTATCATAAGTCATGGTGAAATTATATACAGGTGAAGTCAACAAAGCAGCAAGCAGGAATGCGGCCCGAAAATTCTATCAGAAAATAAGGCAGCAAACAAGTGGTTTCAAGACCGGGGCTGGTTCCTGCAAAGACGAGTATGGAAATCTGGTGACGGACGTACAGAGCCCAATTGAGGTATGGAGGGACCACTTCTCAACGCTACTGAATGCGAACTCTAGTGAGGAGTTTGAAGAAGAGGAGCCCAGAATAATCTTTAGGGATGAACAACAAATCCCTCCACTCGGCCAATGCGAGGTGAGAACAGCACTTAGGCGGCTAAAGAATAACAAAGCGCCTGGGGCAGACGGTATACCGGCTGAGCTTTTCAAAGCCGGCGGCGAAGAGCAGGTAGGAAGCATGTACCAGCTGTTAAGCACAATTTGGTCTGACGAGTACATGCCAGAAGATTGGAATCTTAGTGTTCTTTGCCTAATCCATAAGAAGGGTGATCCTGCTGTTTGCGCCAACTACCGTGGGATAAGCCTTCCAAATATCGCATATAAGGTTCTATCGACGATACTGTGTGAAAGACTGAAGCCATATATTAACCAGCTGATTGGACCTTATCAGTGTGGTTTTAGGCCTGGTAAATCCACCATCGACCAGATATTCACAGCACGAAAAATCCTGGAAAAGACCTTAGATAAGCAAATCGACACACACCACCTTTTTGTCGACTTCAAAGCCGCTTTTGATAGCACGAATAGAAGCTGCCTATACGACGCCATGTCTAAATTTGGGATCCCCGCAAAACTAATACGGCTATGTAGAGTGACGTTGAGCACAACATTTAGCTCCGTCAAAGTTGGGAAGAACCTCTCCGAGCCGTTTGAGACCAAACGAGGTTTTAGACAAGGTGACTCACTTTCGTGCAATTTCTTCAACCTAATGCTGGAAACTGTAATAAGAGCTGCCAATCTGAATCGTAGTGGTACTATATATAACAAAAGTACGATGCTGCTTGCGTATGCGGATGATATTGACATCGTTGGCCTTAACAACAGGGCCGTCAGTGCAGCATTTTCCAGTCTAGAGAAGGAAGCAAAAGAGGTTGGTCTAGTAGTGAATGAGGACAAAAGAAAGTACCTTGTGGCAACAAACAAAAAATCCTCGCGTATTGGGACCCACGTCACTATTGGCAGCTACAATTTTGAAGTAGTCAAGGATTTTGTATACCTTGATTCCTGCATAAACACCACCAATAATGTCAGCCTTGAAATCAAACGAAGAATAACACTGGCCAACAGATGCTACTTTGGGCTCGGTAGGCAGTTAAAAAGCAGAGCCCTTTCTCGACGAACGAAAATCTCGCTCTACAAATCTCTCATTGTGCCCGTCCTTGCATATGGCGCAGAAACATGGACGATGTTGACCAGCGATGAGCAAGCTTTGGGGGCTTTCGAGAGAAATGTTGTTCGCGAAAGCGACGGGTACCGAAGAAGATGGAATGACGAGCTGTATGAGCTGTATAATGATGTGGACATAGTCAAGCGCATAAAAATTCAACAATTGCGATGGCTTGGCCATGTCGTTCGCATGGATGATGATGCTCCAGTGAAAAAGTCCTTCGAAACGGCACCCATGGGTGGGCAACGACGGCAAGGGCGCCCAAGAACACACTGGAAGGACCAAGTGCAGAAGGACCTGTCTACGCTTGGTATGAGTAATTGGCGTAACCTCGCGAAGGAAAGAGGGAACTGGCGAAGCTTTTTGATCTCGGCCCAAACCGGCAAACGGTTGTAGCGCCATAAAAGAAGAAAAAGTCAACAAATGACCTAATTGTAAATCTTGGCATTTCTCGCTGTGTTAATTTTAGTAATGTACACTTAGTCAATATTCTATTACTTTTCCATACAAAATAAATAATATGGTACTTTTGTGAACAAAAATTTGCGTTGGGATTACTGACAAACTGACAATAAATTATTTACATTTTGTTTTTACAAAATTGTGTGAAAATTTGTAATTGAGGTAAGTAAATCTATTTATTTTCATTAAAATGTAATTTAATGTGTTTTAATTTACTCGATTGATCTACAGCGAGCGCCTATCTTGGTATTCCAGCATTTCCGTTACTTTTGAGGTAAGATTTGTGCGAAATATCAAATCATAAAATGTACTTACATATGTACATACATACATATATTCAAATTCATATCTTTACAGAATATTTTTCACGATTTTGCCATCGCTGCCTAACTTTGGTTTCTGCATGCACTCTTCAGGTGATGGCGAAAACAATGATGTCGTCCATGTATAAACGCATTATACTTTCGTTGAAAAAGTTCCTGAAAAATACGGATCACGAAACGCATAAACGCTGATGAAAATTGTTGAATCCAAAAGGCGCTCTACTAAACACAAAAAGTCCTTCGCGCGTGACGAACGCTGTTTATGCTTTGCTGCGTTCTTCGACGGGAACATGGAAAACCCCGTTTTCCAGATCCATAACCGTAAACTACCTTGCCCTCTCCAGCTTAACTATGACGTCTTTGATTAGTGGCACTGGAAAGCAGTCATCCAGCACCATACTGTTTAATTTTTATCAACGACCACTCTACTAGCTGCGTTCGATGACGACTTCCGTACAATGTCCTGCTTCAGCCATTCGCCGACCTGATTTTAAACTGCTTCATCTGCTGATAAGCGACTCGGTGACTGACGAAATGGTTTAATAACACCATCAGAATTGAGTTTCAGCTCTACAGGTCATTGTTTCGGTGCTAAGCCCAGCTTTTCATAGTCATCTATTAATTGCTCAACACAATTAAGATATTGTGGTAGAGCTATGTATAATTACCGCAGCACTGCCGCAGCTTCAACACCACCTGTAGCAGCTAAACCCCTCATATGAAACATTCACTCATAAAACGATTCATATTTTTTTCTTTTTACGGTCTCTCAACTGCAAATGTATGTACATACATATCACTTTTCAGATTGCGCTGAAACTCATCCTTTAGTGCCTGCTTTAAACCGTCATAATCACTTACTGTTTCTGCTTGTAAAAGCAATTTTGCCGAACCACACATTTTGTCTCTAGCCTGAACATATTTCTGTCTTGCTGTGAGTCCATAGGCATCGGCATTTTTTTATTCAAAATTATCAAACCACGTTTGAAATTAAGACGGCAGTTAAATAAATTGTGTTTTTTCAGCTAAACTGTTTTCCACTTTAATTCTGCTGTTTTATTATTATTTTATTCATACTAGTATGCATATATGTACATAATAATCGATTGCTCTAAAATGATTTATACTTACAATAGTACAAAATTGAAGAAAAGCTGGACCAATTTCAAAAGGTCCGATTCTGTACTCGTCATAAGTTCTTACTATTATTTTTAACATTTATTTAATGTCTGTACTCAAAAACCAAGTAAAGAGGGAAAGAGATTTTTTAATTCCTTATTTTCAAATAACGGCAAGTACTTTTTTACTACTATTATTATTTTTAAGAAGCAACACGGTTTGGATGCTAAGGGAGCCGTTTGGCAAAAAGTGAGGGAGCTAGCTGCTTAGTTACCAAACCTTTAATAATTGAATCATGTGGAAGTATATAATGAAAGCGACGAAAACGACGCGGCGAAAATATTGCCTAAAGGCATGGAGCTTACGACAACGGTCAGGGACGGCATTAATGATTTATTTTGTTTACAAACACTTAACACCTAAAGTCATGTTATGTTAAGTTGTTTTTTATGTTCTCACTTCACCTGAACTCACCACACCCAAACTCAGCACACCTTTACACCCCACACCTTAACTCACCACACCTAAACTCACCACTCTTAAACTCTACATACTTGTACACAGTACATATTAACCCACCATATCTGTACAAACCTCCTCATCATCATCAGTTAAGTTGACTAAGTTTAGTTAAATTAAACTATGTTAAGTCAAGTGAAGTTAAGTTACGTTAACTTAACTCTTATTGAAGTAAAACTTTTTTAGCGGTGGTAATAAATTAAAACACGAACATGCTTATGAGACGGAATGGTGGCAACCACTGAATTTATTACACCTAAACTTATCGTACATACATACATTAATTAAAAAAGTAAATGAAATCCAACTTCTTTCATTAAGCTTACAACGGTTCCAAACAACAGATAATTTTTATAACCGTATTTTGTTTTTACTTTTAATATGACCGAAAATATTTCATAGGCCATATGCCATTAGCGCCTACAAGATATTGTATTGAATGCCACTGGTTGACAGACACATCCTCTCGAATAGGACTAGCCATAGATTGTCATATATTTGTAGTTACTCATACGCTGTGACGTGCCAGAAAGGAGGAAATGATAAAAAGTAAGCAAATAAGATAATATACTTACTAAAAGCTTTACAGTTAAAGTGAAAATTATTTATGTGCATACATATTTATAATAACATATTCACATAAGTGTGTTAATAAATAATAAGTAAAAGGTATGAAAGAGTGAGAACATTATACTTCTGGTGTTGATTGAAAGCGACCAATCTATGTATATACATACATACATACATAATACAGCCCGAATAAATAAGTAAACAAATATACCAACGGCTGTTGTGAGTGCGTAAAAAAGCTAGTGTCTGCAAGCAATAAACGCCTGAGTCAACTTATGAACTGTATGCGGATTGTATATGTATATGTATTATGTTGCATATCTCGTTGGGTTAGCTTTTATATTTGCCAGATCTTTTGTCTCCAGAAATGTTTGGGAAAATCCAAGTTCATAGTAAGGTGTGTACATATGTGTTTTGTATTTACAAATTTTGTATTTTTATAATTTAAAAAACGGACGGTCAGATTAGTTCGGTGCAGATGAGAAATCGTCAAATGTACTTCAGCCAATTATATGCCAGAGACTGCCAAATGGACTTCAAACTTAATTGTTTTATTGAAGAAATTGCAGAATAGCGTAAGAAAAAACTAGAAAATAGAATTTTCAATACAATTCCAGAATTATTGAGCGTTTGGATTGCATGTTCATTTTAGGCCAAAAACTTAGAACTTAGAGATCGGACATCTTTTACATAAAGTTTGTTCGAGAGAATTATAAATTATGTGTAAATATACATTTCAGATCGGCCGAACATCCGGTTTCCGGCTTCTCCTCCTAAATTGCATAATTTATGATAAGCCGACCTTGATAAAATTGTTGAACTTCACTTCGGTTCGGCTTCGGACTAAATAATTTGGGTGACACTGCTGAGAACGAAAAACCGAGCGTGTTGAGAACTACATTTGCTACTCATACGGCTCATTCACACTTCATACATATTTGTATTTTGCAAAGGAAAAAAGTCAGCTTATACATATGTATATACTTCATAGGCATACAGACATACATACATACATATCTACATTAACATACATTCATATGTATATAAACACTACATACATACATACATATAAGCAAACGTGTGCTTCTCCCGCCAAATATTAGCCCACATACTCAAGTGTCTATGTATTCGTATTTCACCATCTTACCTCTGCCCCCAAGTGACTGACTGTGTTCTGTTCTGTTCATTGTAATTATCAGCAGCCGATTGCCCAAGCCCCTTAAGCCCCGTTTCTAAACATGAATTATTTGTGATGTAGGCTAATTGAAAAGCGCGGCAAGAGAGTGTGAAAGCACGTTGCTTAAACATAACCAATAGAGTTTTCTAACTATTCGCGTGTGTATGTAAATATGTACATAAGCATGTATGTATGTACATATGTATGTACGTATGTATGTATGTACATATGTATATTGGTTGACATTGGCTCGTGTTGATATATGTATGATTTATAAATTTCCAAATTGTTGAGATAAAGTGTCCAACAATAAATGCAGGGCGATGTGATTTTTTCCTATTTTCTCCTTACAGTGTGTTCATTGCACGAAATTTGGTTCGATGTGAAATTTACTTATGTACATATATGTAGGTAGCTCGGCAATGGGACCCGCGTGTAGAAGAACGAAGGTCTTTGCAAGCGGAAACAAACAGTTTGGAACAGCTAAAACAATTTTTTTATCAGATTGACTAGACCAGTTGGTGAAACCGAACACCTACATATTTAAAGAATCAAATAATATCGGTTTATTGGTCACACATTTGCTATTGAAAATTTAAAAGTAAAGTTCAATTTTGGAATTTTACGAAAAATAGTTAATTATTTTCAATTAAAAAAAAAATAATTTGAGTGATTTTTAAATTGTAATATTTTTTGATTGTAAATATAAAAAAAAACATTTGTTCTTCTTCATCAAATAAAACAATTTTGGATGGTGAGCTTGAGATATCCCTTACATAACTACATACATACATACTTATGATTGCTTTAATTGAAATTGTCTGATAGCAATTCACTTTAGTTGGCTTTTGCTGGAATCCGACTTATGCCGGTTGAAATTTATTTGAGCTCAATTTATTTAGTTTTTACCCTATATTCGGTTTATTTGGTGCCTGCCTTTTCTGCTGTTTTTCTCTTTATACATTATTTTTTAATAATTTTTTTTTATTTTACTTCATTACTTATTTATTTGTTTTGTTTATTAGCTTGCGTTCAAAAACAACAAATACCTACATACTTGCCTTATCTGCTGTTGGCAGAGAGATTACAATGAAATAAAACAAAACAACTGTAATCAATTTGGAAAAAAATAAAATAAAATAAATATTCATAGAGGGAATATATAAAAAAAATATAACTGTAAAATAAGACAATACACAAACGCATTAGGGTGTTTCAAATTTAGCAACTTACGAAAAAAAGTCGCACGCCTGATTTTATACAAGTTATCGTAGAATTTTAGAGTTTTGAGCAGGCAGTTTTGTAGTACAGTAAATTTTAGTACAACAAAGTGCGACTGCGGGTCTTCCACAATTTTTACCACATATCAAGCGCTAGAAAATAAAATTGTCCAAAAACCAATGTTATTTTGTAGGTACTTAAAAATTGCACGAGCGTGCAGAGAGTAAAGCTATTTTGATATTGTTATGTATTTTAATTAAATTTATTGTCTTTATCATCTTATGTATTTTAATTAAAATAAATGTTTTCTAATTAAACAGAGCTTTTATGTAATTTTTTATATATTAAGAAAAACGTTAAGTCGTTGAAGATAAAGGTTTTTTTATTGAAAATTCTTATTTTCGGCAATGTTACCTGAAAAATTAAGATAGAGGCCTGAAAGTTCAATATTGGACTGGAAAAGGTAGTCGTTTTCGACTAAGTCTTATATGCTAGCAGTTCACGGTTATTATAGGCTCTGTAGTCGAGTGGGTAGCGGTGCGTGCTTTATGTCGATATGCCGTTGAATCTCAGCTAGGGCAAGCAAAATCTTAATCATAGTAGGCAATAGCAAACCTCTGATGGTATTTCTGCCAGGAATAAGCTCCTCATAAAAAAGGCCTTTCGGAGTCGGCACAAAACTGTAGGTCCCTCCATTTGTCGTATAATATAAAGACGCACACCACAAATGGTAGGAGAAGCTCGGCCAAACGCTTAGCTATATATTATAAGCGCCAAATTATTATTAGTATTGTATGCTATTTATTTAAGGCGTGAACTCGTGAATCATTTCCACAATTTTAACAATAAAGTGTGCATAGCCGAAATTGTGTTAATTGAGTATACATATCGTTACCTTAAACTATAAAGCTTATTTTCATTTCGTGTCAATACTGTTACAAAATCTGTGAAACAGCTCGCAAAATATTTAATCAAAATTCAAAAGATTTTCGTTTAATAAAAATAAGTGATACAGCTCGCAAAATATTTAATCAAAATTCAAAAGAGTTTCGTTTAATACAAATCAGCACTTCGATGATATTTGCAACAGTAAAACTTAAGATTTTGCCAAATTTACACACTACGTTTGAAGGAACTAAAAATTGTAGATATCGCCTTCTCTATCAAGGCAACATAACATATGTACATATATGTATGTACATAAGTAAGCTAAGCGCGACTCAAATAATTTGCTCGAACTTTTGATTCGTTGACGCAAGGGATAGTGCAAAGGAAAAGTAAGTGCAAGTGTTAAATTTTTCTACTTTATCGACAAAAAAACATTCGATTTTCCCATTCAAAATTTGATTAAACGAAAAGCTGCAATAAACTATCGCTAGACTAATGAAAGGTTTTTCATTGTGGCAGATTTGACGTCAAATGTCGTTGCAATAGTCTTGCTAACAATCCTTCGGTGTTGCTCTTGCGGCACTTTTAAGAAAAAGCGACTGCCTTTTACGAGCCGTCCTTTGTAGATAACGCAGTTTCCCACCTCTGTTCAAATTGGGCAGAAAATACATAACACAAATATAAAAAATATTCATTCATTTGATAAGCAAACTGCACAAACATTTTTTTCTATTTAGTGTTGGAAATACAATAAAATTAAAATTAAAACCCCCAATGTCTATTTCAAAGTAGTGGCAATATTGGGCGTCTGCCGTCGAACACTGTTTCTGTCAAAAAATAAAAGTGAAACTTCCTCTAAAATTATTTGCATGATGGTCTCTAAATATTCGTTGACTGAAAAAATTTAAAATTGAATTTTTCACACAACAGTTTGTTGGGAGATGTGTCACCTGAAAAACATATTTTTTGCGAAATTCTCTGAAATTTAGTTGCTGCCTCATTCTTGCTGGAATTTGGTCTTATGATCGCAGTTGAAGGGTTGACAGATTTACAAGAATTTAACAGCAAAAACTTCCCGGTCTAAAAGCGGGATGCAAATTTATTTTCTCCTTGAAATATGTTGACTTTTTACAGGTAAATAACAATCCACATTTAACTGCTAAGTCGCTTTCTGCTTTTCGGTCAAAAAGCGCGTAGACAATGTGACGGTATATTTCAAAGTTTGAATAAGTTTTGAGTACGCAGCTTCATGGTGGAACTACATATATACAGGTGATGTCAGTAAGCCAAATAGTTATAAATTTCGACATTGTTCGCTGTCTTATTTCCAGTGTCACCAACTCTCCTTCGTAATAGTATTAGAAATTTATACCTTTTTGATGCGTAATTTTGTTTTGCCTCAACGCAAATTTAGTAAAGCTGCGTTTGTAAGCTGTTGGTTTATATTTTTTCCTTTGTAGTAGTACAGCTAATGTCAAAATGATGTTGTTTGTTTACATTTCTTTATTCCCAGTCTGGTTTCTGATCATTTTACATTTATACTATGTAGTAGGATCATCACGTCTTATCACGTGTTTCCATTGAATGTGAAAAAGTTTTTGTACCGGGATTTGATTTTGCTGGAGTGTGTTTTACAAAAATATATCCCTTAGTTTCCTTGTATTTAAGTAAAAAAGAGTCCGTTACACATAAATAAAATAAAATATAAAAAAAATCATTAGCGGCTCTTGCTATTTGTTAAAAATGGTGAATTTTAAATTTTGTTCTCTTTTAAATAAAGAGAAATATTTTGACAAGACATCCATATAATAAACTGCTTTACCAATGTGTCATCAGTAAAGCAGTTTATTATATGCATATTTGACGTTAAAGTAATATTGACAAAGGTGATAAAATAATTTTCTCATTCTTCACATATGCCGTCTCGTCATCGGAACGTCACTTCAAAAATGTTTAAAAGTTTTGTCGAGCACGTATATTTTATTAGACGATCAAACATTATGCGTTTTCGTCTCTTCATTTCGATTGTAAAAAGGAAGCTAATCAAACATTATCGTTTTTAACTCGTTATTAGTATAATTATTTGTGCATATTTTTAATATGCCACGATTAAAAGAGAAAACCAAGAAAGAAAAGCTAAATTCGGGCGAAACCGATTTTTATATACCCTCGCGATTTATTTTTGTATGGTCGGTGCCCATGATTTCATAAAAACCCAGTTCCTTTGTTTCAAATCGCAGCTAGTATTAAACTTTACTCAATTTCTTCCAATAAATTATGAAAAAAGAACTTTTTTGCATTTTTCAAAATTTCCGTTATTTAGAAGTTGGGCGTGGTTATGGTCCGATTTCAAAAATTATTGACGGTGATGTTAGTGATATCAAGGACAATATGTTCCCCAAATTTTGTGACGATACCTTTTATCGTTCTTGAGATACTTACAGACGTGTTTTTATAAGTAGGCGTGGCAACGCCCATTTTTCAAAATTTCATAAAAATCAAGTTTCTTAATTAAATCTCTAAATATCAAATTTTACTTTTGCATTTTTAAAAATTTCCGTTATATGGGAAGTGGGCGAGGTTATGGTCCGATTTCAAAAAATTTTAACGATGATAACAGTGATATTAAGGAAAATTTGTTAACCAAATTTTGTGGCAATACCTTACACCGTATTAAGATACAGACATTTTTTCAAAATTTCATAAATACCTAATTTCTTAGTTCAAAATCGCTCTAAATACCAAATTTCACTCAATTTGCTGTAATAGATACCGAAAAAACGGAGTTTTTGCATTTCCCAAAACTCCCGTTACATGGGAGGTGGGCGTGGTTATGTTTCGATTTCAAAACTTTTCTACGATAATAATAGCGATATCATATAAAATATGTCCACCAAGTTTTGTGACGATACCTTACACCGTTATTGAGATACAAAAATTTGTACCTAAGTGGGCGCGGCAACGCCCATTTTTCAAAATTGCATACACACCTAATTTCTTAATTCAAAAGCGCTCCAAACACCAAAATTAATGTAATTTGCTTTAATGGGTACCGAAAAATCGGATTTTCTTCATTTTTCAAAAACTTCCGTTATATGGGAGGTGGGCGTGGTTATTCACCGATCTTGAACATTTTCAATACCAACCTCCGCTGTCTAAAGAGCAATCTGTGTACCAAATTTCATTGAGATATCTCAATTTTTACTCAAGTTATTGTAACCACGGACAGACGGACGGTCAGACAGTCAGGGCTAAATCGATTTCTCTTTTCATTCTGATCATTTTAGTATATATATGTATGTCTATATCTATCTCTATTATTTTTTGCTGTTACAAACAACCGTTATGCGAACAAAGTTATAATACCCATGTGTACAAGTACACTCGGGTATAAACATAAAGAATTTACGCAGGAATTCCGAAAGAAATAGTTAATGAATATTGTAAATTAAAGATTAATAACTTGACTATGCGTTTATGTTTATGTATAAATTGCTTAATAATTCTGAATGGTTATTTTACAAATAACTCAAGTTATAGGTACAAGTCGGCCGCTAAGGTCCTTACAAAACTTGACTTAAAAATCTGTACGGCAGATATACAATTTGAATAACCGATGTGCAAGGTTTATTATAACTTTTACATCATTTTTAATGCTTTTGTTTGATTGTAGCGTATAAATTAAATTTAAGAAAGTAATTGTTGAAAATCAGAAAACATATTCCTTTGACATTAACAAAATAGTTATAAAATATATGTTTTTCAAAACCTGAGGCAACCTATTTTCAAATTTAAATGTCATTTGAGTCAGACATTCCATTAATACTCTGATATTAGATTTTTTTAATTTTTGATTTTCATATGTACATACGTACATATGTACGAGTATATGCAATAATAATATAATAATATACATACATAGACATGTAAATACATGTAGAGAGTTTTTCTTTTAAATTTTGAATAAAAATATATATACGCAAATCTAATCCAAACCATTAACATTTTTAGTCCTGGGCATCTTTTCTCCCCTTTTTACTACTTTTAAAATGCATCCCACAATTAAGACAGTCTGTCATTTGGCGAATTCGAACTGACATCACCTGTATATAATTTCACCATGACGCAGCTTATACAAATGTAATCGTTCTCTAAACCACCACCTGTTGAATAAACAAAGTATGTACAAACATATGGTAAGAAATATGTACGCGTGCAAGTACAATAGTGACGATAGCGCTTTTACTTGGCACACACTTATTCCATTATCACCTTTACTATCGTGTTTATTTTTTGAAAAATTGTAAAGCTTTCAGATGCTAAGAAATGCAAATTTATATACATACATTCTTTTGATATACCTATACATACAAATGTATATGTACTCGTATATATTTGCATTCTTATAAATTATGCAGCAAACTACATATATGTATTATGTACATACATATGTACATTAAAGTGTGAAAATCATTGCATAAATTTGTATTTTATGAAAACCAGATGCAGCAGCAAAATACTTGTGATTAACAGCAAAAAAATACAATACATTTTTTTCTTAGCGAGATTTTTGAAAATAAAATCCTTTAAATTTGATTTGCTAAACCAGTTCGCTCGCTTGGCCCAATGGACGAGCAGATTGGAATTTAATTTTAATTTTTGCGAAAACGCTTAAAATAAGTGTTGGGAATTTTGTATCTCGACGATACAATTATTAGTTATGTACATACATTGTATATATATTTTTATTTTAACGGGCGTTGGGATAGCGCGCTATTCATCAAATGGTTCGTATGAAACTCCTGTGAAGCCACCTCTCCGAGACTAATCACGCATTTCATCATGGAGGGGTGTATGTGTACGAGTATGTACATATGTAAGACTTGCTATACTAATTATTGATTGGCTTTTGTTCCTTAATAATAGCAGGGTCTCTGATTTCAGTTTTTGATTTTAGATAGGCGAAAAGCATGATTCAATTATTAAAGGTTTGGTAACTAAGCAGCTAGCTCCCTCACTTTCTGTCAAACGGCTCCCTTAGCATCAAAACCGTGCTGCTTCTTAAAAATAATAATAGTAGTTACCTCAAAACTTTTCAATACCAAAAACTAACAAGCAACACTTTTTGTTTCTTCTGTGCACGTAAACGGTAAGTTTAAGTCCGGGTTTTAATGGCAGCATTTATTCTGATTACAAGATTGACCCCGTCTCGTAAATATTTCATGTAAATGTGTATAAATGACCTGGCTTTTTCATTGAACGCTTTATAAAACGCGCATATAAAATCGATGTGACAGCGTGGAAAGTTTTGTAATTTTTAGAAAGAATGGGTTTAAATAAATTGAAAATAATCATCCAATTGCCAAAAACAAGAATTTGTAAGAACGAAATTATTGAGTAATGAAGTTTGATTTATTTTTCTTTTAATATATTTCTTTCTAAAATCTCGAATTATTGTGGTTTTCTTACAACTCCATTAACTTCATAAAGTCACTTACTATTTATCGGAATAAAATTTTTGGTCCTTTCACCGTTCAGTGGTTCATCACAATATTAAGATTAACCCTGATACCAATGGTATATAAATAAAAGGAATAAACTATATAAATAACTTATATTTTCCTTATAACTTAAAATCGTTTAGTTCTTTGGACGAATATATTGAAAATTTATTGGCTAGGTAAAATTTAAAAAATAAATATCTACCAAGAAGTGCATAATTATTTAAATTTTGTAAGCGTAGCTATTGTATTTCATGAATGATGAAATATCTTCGAAATTTTTAATTTAAAAAATCACTAACATTTTACTACTTATTATTTACTTGTTAAGAAAGGGTCACAAAATCTCCCTTTATAAGGGAGTGTCAAAATTCGAATGTCATTATTTAACTAACCTTTTATAATTGAATCATGGGCGTAAAGCACACTAAAGAACTATCATAGAACTTGATTCAAAAATGAATTATGAAAAAACCTAGGTGACAAAACGCTCCGAAATGGATATTGTAAACTTATTACAGAACTAACTACATACGTACTCGTACATCAATACTCGATTAGGGAACAAACATTTTCTCCAATCCAAAACTATTTTATTTACTTACTTACTTAATTGGCTCAACAACCGCATAAGCGATTTTTGGCGAGCTCAGCAAGGCACGCCAGTTCTTTCTCTCTTTCGCTAACTAGTGCCAATCCTCTGTCACTACCATTAAGCTCGTACAGCTCATTGTACCATCGTCGGGGTATTCACCATCGCAATGGCGTAAAGGCCAATAAATCTTCTAAATAATCTTTCTCTCGAACACACCTAGAGGCCACTCATCTGATGTATTCATCGCCAGAATGTGCTGACTGTCTATTTGATGACAGGAGACACTTCGTGTTGCCTCGTTCTCCTCCAGACCCATTTGATTTGCTTCTCTATCCAGTTTGGTAAAGGCAGAACTTACTGCGCGGTTGTTAACTCCGATAATATCAATGTCATCGGCGTACGCAAGCAGTTGTACACTTTAACAAAAGATGGTGTCTGATCGATTTAGTTCTGTGCCTGGAATTATCTTCTCCAGCATCAGTTTAAAAAAGTCGCACGGCATAAAGTCGCCCTGTCTGAAACTTCGTTTTATTTAGAATATTGCTGTATTTCTAAATAGTTTGCAAGTCATTCTCTACCGTTTTAGATAAGAGGCTCATTCGAATTCTGAAACCGTAATTTAATAAGTTATCTTATTCTTTGCTGGGTTTAGATATACATGAGTACATACGTATGCATGTAAAGAGTGTTTTTTAGACATGTCCTTTTCAATTAGGCAATACTTTTTTCGGAGTTCGTGTTTTTGACAGCTGTTACTTGATTTAACTCAGTTTGGTTTGCCATTTCATATTGAACAGACTTACTCCGGAACAACGCTTGCAAGTCGTGCAAATTAGTTACCGGTTCGCGACAGCAGAGTCGGTAATTCGAGCAACCATGCGCATGCTCAAAGACGCTGTACAATGCGCACCGAAGACGCTATTGCTGCTGTGGAGCAGAGTATCGAAGAAGACCGGAATGAGTCCATCCGCCATCGCACACAACAATTGGAGCTGTGGCCATCCACTTTATGGAAGATTTTGCGGAAGGATCTTGGTTTGCGGGCTTACAAAATCCAACTCGTGCGTCGTACGTTCGGTGAATGAGCCCAAAACGAGATGGCCACCGATCTCGATTTTTTTTGTTCAGCGATGAAGCTCACTTTTAGTTGAATGGGTAATTTTATAAACAAAATTGTCGCATTTGGAGTGATGATAATCCACAACCCATTGTTGAAACGGCATATTATCCTCAAAAAGTTACTGTTTGGTGCGCTCTATGGGCGGAGCGAATCAATGGTTCATATTTTTTTTTCAAAAATGAAGCCGGCCATAATGTTACTGTCAATGGGGAACGCTTTAGAGCCATGATTAATGACTTTTTCGTGCCTAAATTGGAGGATGTTGATTAGGACGACCTTTGTTTCCAACAAGACGGCGCCATATGCCATATAGCCAACGAAACAATCAATTTATTGAAGGAAATTTTTGGCAATAGCATTAAATTATATGCGTTTTATTTCTTCTTAAATCCACATGCCTAAAAAACACCCTTTTAAGTATAAACTTTGTCTGTGCGTATGTACACTAGATTGGTTCGATTTGGTCAGATTATTTTTTGTCGCTTTTTGTACATTTAAGTTTTTCTAAAACCCAACCTGGTCCAATAAAAAACAAATTCCGGAACCCCCAAATTCATTTTAGACCCATGTCGTATAAGAACTTTTTGTTCAAAATAATAAGAGAAATCGTTATTTCGACGGCGCGATATGGACTGCAAAATTGCCCGCCCTAATGTACACATGAAATTTAATATGAAACACGTTTTAAACGAGCGTATAATGTAGACTCAACGACCTAGCATTCACGAGTAGACGCAATGTGTCCAGAACAGTCAGACACATTTACGGAATGGGCACTTCGCACTGAAAGCCTCTGTATGTATATATATATATACATATGTACATTTGTAAATAAGTGCGAAGTACGATAAAAGCATAACAAAAAATGGGTTATGTGATTCTCATTTTTATTGTGTATATAATTTATTAATTTATTGTGCTTATTTACCAAATTGTTATGGTGGTCCGATGACTGAGCGTGTACGAGGCGTTGAATAGTGTTAGCATGTTATAATTATCGGGGAAGATATTATTGCGACAACAGAAGGGAACACAGCATCTGCAGCATGGAATTTCTTAAATCAATCATCTTTGATCTTGAATCTGATTAGGTAGAGTACTGAGTATGCGAATTACTAAAATAATGTTACTAAACGTAAACGTTACATTAGTTATGGTTCACAATAAAAGAAACGCATAAAAAGAGGTTCGGTTGTATTTCCGATAAAATAACACAATAGAACTCCGGCAGAAAAACTGCGAACTCCAAAATTTATTTACTGATTCGAAAGTTAGAGATTTTAAGGATACTTTTTTATATGTGAACATTTTTTGTGAATATTGTACGGATTTTGAAACTTGGGCTTACAAAGTTTAAAGTATTATCTGTATTTTTTCCTAAAAGTAATCAAAATTCAGTATATAATCATTGAGTTTGCCGTCACGCGATATGATCTGATGGAGGAGTTCTTATACTCAAATTATGTGAAATATCATAACAGGCAACATTGTGGCCAGGTTTTTCTGCCGGTCGGTGTTTGATGTTTAACACCAAACCCGCCCATTAACTCCAGTTTTAGAGTTACTTAAATGTGGAAATTTCGTCAATCAAACTCAGATGGAACTTATTTCATTTATTAGCTAGTAAATTTGCGATACCTACATTAAGTTCGGTAACCCATGAGGTGGCTCCTTTTCTAATAAATCCTTAAGACTAGCAACTGCTTGCATAGTTACGAGTATGTTAATAGTACTTTCTGTGTGTAGCTAACCTAATCTAACCTCTCACAAAAGCGAACTTTTTAGATTTGATAATTTTTCGCGTTGTTTGCCTTTTTGTTTGTATGTGAATCAACTTATCTAAGATTTGATGTGAATAAGGTTTACTTTGTTTATACATTTGTGTTTACACTATTTGCACCATTTGGTATGGCTCGATAAGTGTTTACAAAGCATTTTGTGTTTTGCTTTTTGTACTCATGTTGTTAGTTCTACTACATATATACACTATTGTGTATTGTAATTTGTTGTCATTATTATAAATAATATAATTTTTTTTGCGCATGGTTTTCACGTTGATTATTAGTAGATATTTAATATAATTTCTAAGCACTTGCGTATGCTATCTGCGAGTAAACAATTTGTTAATATACTTTCTATATACATACATACATATATACATATTTCTAGCGTATTCATACTTTTTTTGAATTAAGTTGGTAGGAGGAGACGGGTTAATGTTATGCTGATATCATTTACATAACTTTGTTTAAATACATACATATGTTAATGTGTATACATTAGAGTGCTTCTTATTTTTCCAGTTTCTAAAAGTTGCACTCGCTTCTATCCTTAAATAACTAACGTGGCGTTTTTTGCTTTTCTCATTTGTGTTTGGTTAGATTGAAGTCGCTGCCAGAGTAAATCAACCGCCATAATAAGAGCCCATTATCACGCGGATTCGTTTGGTATCAATGACTCTAAGTAATTGTTGATTTTGCAAATCGTCTTTGTCTGTCAAAGTTATAGAAACATTTTTTTAATTCGTCTCTTCCGAAGTATGTGGTTTTCAGAGAGCAAGTTTTTTACGCTTTCCAGCTTTTCGTAGTTTTTTCAGCTGCTTCTTGAGTCAATTTTGGGTATTCCAGTGAGTTTGAGTGTTCATCCGAAACCACATTGTTATCAACGCCTGTATACATTCAATGTTAAAAGAAACATTTGGCTACTAAAAATATCGCTGGGATGTTTACATTTTCACTTGTTAGGAACGGCCATTAAATAATACTTATTAAAAAAGTATTTAACTTCTTTTAGTAATTAGTATTTGGTGTTTAACTTTTTTTAATAAATAATAATAATTTGCCGCT
This sequence comes from Philophylla caesio, assembly GCA_963971545.1. NCBI lineage: Eukaryota > Metazoa > Arthropoda > Insecta > Diptera > Tephritidae > Philophylla > Philophylla caesio. The sequence continues at coordinate 76,465,879 of OZ020606.1, forward strand.
TACACTGTATAGCTCAGTGTTTGGCCGAATTTCTCCTACCATTTGTGCTGTGCTTGTTTATATTCTACCACAAATGCCGGGACCTACAATTTTGTGCCGACTCCGGCTTTTTCATGGCAGAAATACCCTCGGAGGTTTGCCATTGCGTGCCGAGGAGTGACCGCTATTTTTCTCTGATCAGGATTTTACTTGCTCTTGCTAAGTGTCGAGCCGCGAACTCAGCGTGATATCATGTTATAGCACACACCGCTACCACCACTCGACCACAGCGGCCACTACTTTTTTTTAGTAGGTAGTATAAAACCTGACAAAAAAATTTAACTAAAAGTCAAATATGAAACACCCTAGTATATGTATATGTGTTTACTTCGTAAGCTAAATTTTAAGCGTGTGGAAAGCGCCCTGCTTTTTCACTGCTCCAGACTAGATTGGGCCGGTCGACTAGCTATGTATACATACATACATACATACCTATGTACTCGTATGGATATTTCGGAGCTTATCGCACATTCTAAAGCTTATCACAAAAATTCGTATATTTGTTTTAAAAACAGTCCTAAATGTTTTTACATATTCGAATATAAAACATACAAAAACATTTTATAAAATATTTAATTCATTTTTTGTTAAATATCAGGGATGCCTTTTTTGATACCGCAAACCTTTTAAGGACTATAATTTGAGGACGGATAAATTTACTTGTAAATATTAAAATTACCAAAGCTGAATTATAAAAAATTGCTTTGTACTTCAATATTAAAAATATCGCTGTAAAGCGAACAATTTCGATTACTTCAGTAAAAAGCTAGATTGATAACACGATCAAGAAGGCGCTAATCTATAATAAACAATAAACATAATGTGACTTAGGAGGCTCAATTACTTTTTAAAACTTCTTTAATACTCGTAGATATTTACGAATGGAATCAACAAGAATTTGTATAGATCATCGCGCCAATATATGTATGTATATGCATACAGGCACATGTACTGAATATATTTCGTTCCTTGCTAGAATTGAGGTTATATCGTATTTTCTTTTTATATTCTTTTTTTACAACTTAGGAGATACTTACGTATTCCCCTCACAAAGAGGGGATAAGCGCCAACTAATTCGATATGATACCGACCAAGTCCTAAAAACGGTTCTGAAGTAGTCGTGAAAAAGATCAGAGCTTGTCAGGAAATGATTTCAAACAAGTCTTGAAATAATCCCGAAAAGGTTTTTCAAGTTAGTTCCAAAATAGTACCGAATTTTTCTAGAAATTGTTCTGAATCAGTCACGAAACGCTCTGGAAATGATTTTCAAACTAGTCCTGAGATAGACCTAAAATTGTCTCAAAATGCTTCTTAACTACTTGGTTTTAAAAAAATTCCTTGAAAAAAATCATATATCTATTATTTTAGAAATGCACTAGAAAAAGTCTACAAATCAGTTTTAAAATGAAATTAAATAAATAATTATCAAATAGTCGTGAACTAGTGCCGAAATTGCTCTGAAATAGTCTAGTACAGTTCCCGAAACGATCCCGAAATTATCATGTGCTAGTTCTAAATTGTAACCCGAACTAGTCCCGAAATTGTTTTTGACTACATAGTCCCGAAATTTCCATTAAATACTCTTAAACAGGTTACGAAATTACCCTGATCTAGTCCCGAAATGTTCTTAAAACAGGCGTATATTAGTACCGAAATGGCTCTGAACTATTCTCTTAATATTAATTTCTACACAGAACAAATAATTCTGTAACGTAAATTTTATTCATATCAACCACCCTGATCTAGTTATTCTCACAGTACCGATTTGCACAAAACACCATTTACAGTAGGCGAAAAAATCACTACCATGTTTGCGTGTGATGTGAATGTGTGGTCAAAGTAATAATACTATTGTTTTTAGTTTTTAGATATTTACTATGTATAATATTTACCTTTGACTTGGTGACAATGTTCGACGCCAATTTCACCACTGCAAAATTTCCCTTGCCAATCGTCTTCTCCAGCTCATAATAGCCGACACGCAATAGTTTATCCACTGAAATTTTACTCGTCGATGGAACCTTGTAGTTATCCGGCGTTGAGGCTGCCATCGCTGCGTATTAGTTTGCGCAACGTTAACGCCGTAGACGTAACCGCCGTTTAACGCAAAGACGCAAAAGAAATTAATGTTGCTCGAATATTGGACGATGTAAGTCAATTGGACTCTATGCACTAATCCACACCGCTGGAATACAATCCACTCTAGGTGTTCTCGAACGTTTGACGGGGGCAGACAGGAAGCTAGCTAGACGTATTTCAATTGGTTTTGTGGGTGTGCATTTTCACTGTTGCTGGTCTGCTCATTAGCAATGCTGTTGCCGTAGCGGCGTACGTTGTCGCATAAGTAACTAAGAAGGCGTGAGCGGCGTCGTACAAATAAATTGAGTGGTCGTTGAGCTTACGTATGTAGAAGAAATTGTTCAAATACTGATTTATACCACAAATTGGCAGCCAGAGCGGTGTCTTCTTATATTTTTTCGCCGTTCGGAGCATATGTTTTCTTATGGATGAGCTTCGGTGTTCGTGCGTTAATTCATTAATAAAATAAATTTCATTAAATTGCTCAAACTGGGGGCTAACTAAGCGTTGCGTTGCTGTCGTTGACGCGCCGGAAAGTTTACTTTGCCCGCAGCGTTCGCTCACTGAGGAAATTTACAATTTATTTACGATCGCTTCGGGCCGCCGAAGGTTGATTTTCTGTCCCATGCTGATGCGCTACCGAAATTGAATGTCGACGAATGACGTACAAGTGGCCGAGTAGGCGAATGTGCTGAGGAATAAAAAAATTCAACTGTTAGATATCGTCGTTCCACGCAGTCTCCCCCCTTTTCAACCTTTGCCAATCAGTGGCGTTCTACTGCTTCTTAGTAATTTGCGAGAAACGAACTGGAAGTCGTTCGTTGGAAGATGGTGAAATTGAAGAGCATGATCGACGACAATTTAAGGCGATTCTCACTTAAGATGTTGATGATGCTGACTGATATTGCGTTGTTTGTGCTGCTAATGTTTGTTGCTGTTTGCTGAAAGTGTGATGCTGGTGTGGGCGTTGAAGGCTACACTATTAGTTGTTGTTGTTCTTGCTGCTGTTTAATGTTGACAATACAAACGACAATTAAGGCTGCCGCATTTTTCGACGAACGCCAGAAAAGCGACGCACAAAAGCACGAGATCACGGGTTTTAGTTGGAGTCGTCTGTTGTTTTGCAGTTGCAAGCGGAAAAATTATGGTGACGTTGCGACTATTGCCGGCTGTTGGTGCTGCTGCCGTTGGTGTTGGTATGCGACGCTGCCAATAATGACGACGACAAATTGAGAAGACGAACTGTAGGAAAAGTAATCGCCAAATAGATTTGCCATATTTTTTATTACATAGTAGTCGTGTTGGGATGCGCCGCGTAGCGTAACACGGGCAGCCAGCGAAAAAACCGCAAATGCTGGTCTCAATTTCAACGCTTGCGCGTTTCGTGCATTTGTGGGTTTTTTTATGTTTAATAAATTAATAATCCAATACTGTGAACGCAAATTGCATTTAATACTTGCACAGCTGCCACGCAGCAGCAGATAACCACACCCGCGACTTGGCCAGAGAGCTGGTTGCGCCGTGACTCAGTGGCTGCCGGTTTATGAATTTAATTTTTTTACTTTTTTAGGAATTACCACTTGGATATTTGTTTAATATTTATTTTGTTTACTTCACTAAAGCCGCTATGCGTATTATAAGTTCGTGCACAAATATGTGTAACAAATAAACACTGAGCACGATTAATTTGCATTACATTTTATATACAAGTATATTTACATATAATTCGGTTATTTTGTTGTTCACTTGCAATTTTTCGTGCTGAGTTTTACATTCGAAGATACACAAAATTTCGAAGAATTACTGAAAGGAATATTTATTGATTAATTTTTAATTGCCATGGTTAAAATCTTTAAGTTCTTGTCAAAAAATATCGATTCAATACTTCATTATATTCCATATATCTTTCCGATCATAAATAAATTTCTGCCATTTAATATAATTTTTTTTTTGTTATAGTATATTTTAGCTGGCGATAATTCTTTTTTGTTTTTGCACATTTCACCAGACCAGTCAAAGTTTTTTAAAGAAAATGTGTAAAATTTTTTTAAGGGGGTGGCCTCCTCATGTGATGCTAAAGAAAAAGGAGATTTTTCGGGATTTTTTTTGATGACAAGGAAATTATATAAATTGTTTAATCGAAAGATATATTTGAGACAAGAAATAAAAAATAGAAAAAGTTAAAAAATTGGGTAGTAATCAAAAGTGCACTGGAGCGTGTTGCTGATGAATTGGTCGAATTGTGTACAATATAGCGTCCGTAATTCTCAACTGAAACAGAAATAATTTGTATCTCGTAAGTTTTTATACTATTTTACTCTATATGAACCTCCACAAACCGGTGAAAACAGCAAATAAATTTATTTTCTCGTTTTGAATCTGGAAATTTAATTTTAACTAAAAATTTTTGTATATTATTTTTGGTTACATTATGAAAACAATTAAAGTTGCATGAAACTGTGGTTCATATAGAACAGTCTTTAGTACTCTAAAAAATGGAAGTTGTATCAGGTCGATAGGTCAAATAGTTTCCCGTAATCGTGTACACAAGTTGCAAAAATCTGATTTTAAGAAAGAATTGTTTAAAATTTTGGTACATTGTACACCGAAGTTCAACACTTGCACACATTACTGGTAATATCTCCTAAAATACGTGGAATTCAGGGCCGTAATTCTACAGGGATGTTAACAGATGGTTTTGGAACAAATTAAGCTGAAAAAACAAAAATCGATTTTTTTTCGATATACATGAGTATACCCGCTTAAATAGCTGCAAGCAGCCAACAACTATTAAAAAAGGTTCGTCAAACATTTTATTTTTGAAAATTGAGGTGTAAAAAATTAAACGCAATGGCTCAATGCTCAAGGGTTTACCGCGAAATAATGTAGGAAATAAATAAAATGTGCAGCCTTTTTACCGCATCCTATTAATTTCACCGTATTCCGCATGTCCATATCACTTATACCATATGTATGTTTAAAACAAAAATGCTTTTTAATAAATTTGTTAACAATAATACCAAAAACTTTAAATTCCCTTTTTTATATCTTCCACCAAACATATCTAACAGCAAAGGGTGGTGGGTGGCGCAATTTCGTATACGAGTAAAACCCACATACTCCCACATACAAATTACATTCGAATAAACATATGAATTATAATTCGTGGCCGCTGTTGTCGAGTGAATTGCGGTGCGTGCTATTACTCAATATGCTGGTGAGTTCGAGGATCGAATCTCAGTCAAGGCAAGTAAAATCTAAATCATAGAAAGTGTTTTCTAATAGCGGTCACACTCGGCAGGCAATGGCAAACCTCCGAGGTTTTTTCTGCCATGAAAAAGCTTCTCATAAAATACATCTGCCGTTCGGAGTCTGCACGAAACTGTAGGTCCCTCCATTTGTGGGATAATATAAAGACGCACACCGCAAAGTGTAGGATAAGCTCGGCCAAACACTGATCTATATAGTGTAAGCGCCAAAATATTAAATTATTATTAATTTGGTTTAGCAACTAATTAGAAATACATACAAAAGTGTATGATGCAATAAAAATTTCAATTACTATGCCTGAAATTAGATAATTTGATATACATACATAGACGAAGAACAATTATTTGATTTGGAATGTTAAAATCATTAATTAATAGTTAGACATTGATGTATGCTATACAAATGCAGAGCAATAACGAATTTAGTGGAAATGATCAAAAAACACTATTGGTGACTTAATTTATTAATGAGAAACATACTCGATTTAATTTCTTACTAGGAGAATATATAAACAAGATCATTAATCCATTTATAAATTTGCTTAAGGTCTATTAATATCACAATTGACCTTAAGCAAATGCAAATAACAATTTTCGTATTTAAGTGTACTTCACAAAAATAAAAAAAATTTAAAAAAATGTATGGTCAAAATATTTACTTATGTATATTAGAGAAACTGGTATCTTTCAACATACTTTCTTCACTCATAACTGCATACAAGTTCGAATTCGTTTTCATGTGAGCTCCAAAAGAAATGGCTATAAAATGTCAATTTTCAAACTGGAAAGAGAAAAAAATTAGCACAACATAAAAAACCTTTTGAACTTTTTTTCTCCCAAAACCAAAAAAAAAGAAAATAATAGTATAGCAAAATGGCTGCTGGTTTGGAAAAAACTCCTCATGTTTATCTGTGGATTTCCCGAGGAGATCGAAATCATGACTTATTGGCTTGATTGGCTTTGAATTCAAAAAATATTAGTACAACTCAAAAATGACCTAATGAAATATTGCTTTAGAGTAAAAGTGTCCTAACTTGAAATAAGTATCATCTGGTTTTTGGGGGAAAAAAAATCTTGCCTCAAAATAACTGTCTAACGAGAGGCCTATGGTAAACAATAAAAACTTTAAAATTAACTTGCCCAAATCACTATATTGGGAGAATTTGTGGTTTCGGAAATTTACAGAAAGCGGTAAAAAAAACTGTCTGCCAGCGTGAATTGCAAAATAAATAAAAATTTGCACGACATCCTTCGCTGCGCCACTTACGTATTGACTAAAAAACGTATCTTCTAAATACCTGCTGCTAAATGGCGGTGAGGACTAAACAAAAAAGTATGAGTAGCTGTGCCTAGCAAGTTTGTACGCACATATTTAAATACTGGTATACATGTATCTAGCAATTTGTGAAGAGTTGAAATGCGATGAACAGGTTTTGAGAGTTTTTCATTCAAACAGTTAAAAATAAAGCAAGATAGTTTTATCCACTTAATCGGAAGAACAAAAATGTGGCAACTTGAAGGCAAGCCACTTTCTGAACCAGTTGAACACAATCAACAACATATAGTTTACATCAGAACAAACGCTGTAAGAATAACCAATCGGGGATAAGAGTGTGTGGAAGTGTTAAGCAAAATGTATCGATAGCTGAAGTGAAGCCGGCTGTTGTTTTAATTTGCTTTGTATTAACTTACTTGCATGTACCAAGTAAATTGGCGGCTTCGTGCGATCGATAAAACGTTATGTAAAATACTGGCTACATTTATGTAAGTTAACGCATACATTTGATTACAAACGGATGCCAAATATGAACCCAGTGCCAGACCGAAGGTAAAGATGAACACTTTTGTACTTTTCTCTCGGTGGCAGTTGGTACTTAATAGGCTTCTCGAATACGCCTGCCCCACCGCTTGGACGATGTTTGCAGAGTTTGGACGAAGACAATAAAGAGAGATATTCAGCATTAGAGAGAGCACCTCCGCCTCCAAGATGCGATAGTTTTGAATGCCTCACTGCAGAATGCTAAGGAGTCCTATTTATTTAATAGACCTCTTCTCCTCTCCGCTGAGAATGAAAACAAGACAAAGTAGCTTCTGACAACAACCAAAGTCTTCTCATATTGGGACCGCCATTATAGTTTGCTGTCACAACTGTAAGAACTTTACATTCATACTTTGTATCTTACATAAACATTCCTTAATAATGTCAGCCAGGAGGCCAGAACGTATGGAAATTGTGCAAACAAAATGGAAAACGAATTGCCTCGAAAAGTAATCTTTTCTGAGGAAGCGCTTGCATCCTGGGATTGGAAAACCCCCACGTCATCGTCGAAAAGCCATTGCATCCGCCAAGAGTGAAAGTACGTTGCGTCCAAGATATATAATTGGACTACAATTAGTTCACTATTGATCAAACCGCGTAATTTTCCAGTAAAAAAAACTTAATGCTTAACCTAATACGTACATATGTATAAACACACAAGCCACCAATTTATTGCCAAACACGTGAAATCGAAATGTCACGCAAGGCCAATCTTAGAATTTTAGTTAGCTTTTTTCGGTTAAAATATTTTGATTTGCCATTCTTCCACAAAGGTCTAAAGCAACATAAAAAAATATGTATTTCAACTTATACGTATGGTAAAAAACTCGATTTAACGCACCAAAGAGACGAAAAGCAAATAAACCAAACAACTAAGCATATTAAAACTAAAATAATAAACGTCATTTAGGGTAAAGAAGCAAACATGAAAACGGAAAAGAAAAATATATAATAAATATGAAAAGCGACTGAAGAATGAACTTGTTTGCTTAACGAAGGCAGTCTCAGCGGAGCAGAGCGAAGCATCAGCCGAGTAGACGCAATCAACTTGAAGCTTGATGTTGTAGACGTGCGAAAACAAATAGTGAGAGCGAGAGAATATTGTGCTGGTTTAGTTATTCATCTCTGCATGAGGAGTGATGGTGCGGGCGGGGGCGATTTCGTTAAGCTGGCAGGCAGACGGTCTGGTTTGACAAAAAGGCAAAAAAAAAATAAATTAAACAAATTCAGCAGCTGTATTAAACACAATACATACATATGTACATAGGCTGATTGCTGCGAATTTAAATGTAAAAGCAAACCCGAACAACAAGTAAACATAATACATACAAGTATTTTAGCGTGTACGTACACACATATACCCAGCAGCAAAATAATTCACAACTGAAAAAAGTAACCGAATTGGTAGTAGGTTGCGGGGTAAGAAACGCAAGAAATTTCGTTTTGAAATCGTTGTTGTTATTTTCAACAAATGTATTCGTGTCAGTCAGTCATTCGAACGACTCACTGGCATGGATATGCGATTCCTTCTGTCCTACTCATATCCCCAAGTATGCTTTTATCCCGAGCGAGTTGTTCATGTATGAATTTCCTAGGATATCGCTGTGTTAAAATTCAGCGTTAGATCCTCACTTTTGCTCTTACCTACTCATTGACACCCACCAAATCTCTGGAAATAATGCTGACTCTTCCACCGGTGGATCTCTATGGCAAATTTCTGGCGGGCTGTAGTGCGGTCAGGTAGGATCCGGACACACACAGGTCCAGGAAACTTTGCTAGATAATCTTAGGATACTAGACTATACTACTCCTCTTCTACGTTTTGAAAATAATATCTACATAAGAATCCCAGAAGGAAACGAGTGGCTAGGTACCGTGGACTTAGATCCAGAATCTGCGTTTATATAAAGGGACGGCTCCAAACTAAACGAATGAGTAGGCAGTGGAATTCACTCAAGTGAATTCGATCTTAATCTCTGGACCACTGTAGTGTCTTTCAGGCGGAGCTAAATGCAATGATGGAGGAAGCTCTCAACCTCAAAACTTACGCCCCTTTAGAACGAGGCATATATATATATTCAGACAGCCAAGCTGCTAATAAATCTCTAAATTCTCACTGTGCAACCCCCAAAGTAGCCATTGAGTGCAGAAGGACTCTAAACCGACAGACTGAAACGTACTCAGTCTGCGTTGTATGGGTCTCTGGCCATAAGGACATTTCTGCCAATTGCCTGGCTGACGAGCTGGTAAGAAAAGGGACAAATAACCGTTATTAATTCTGCCCAAGATGCGGGCATACCTCTAGCATCCTACAAGCACAGATTAAGATCCGAGGTTATGGAGGAGGTAACTTCCACATCAGACTCCACCTATAATATTACTAGACAAATCTGGCCAGAAGTTGATATGTAGCGCTCTAAAGCACTAGGCTTGACCAATGCTCTCTTAGGGTCAGATAACCGGAAACTTCCTCATGTGCGCTCATGGAAAGAGACTGATTACCCAAGCAATGATGTTTGCAGCGGCTGCCGGAACGAGGAAGAGCCACAGCCCCAGCTATGGATTGCTTGGTCGACTTAAACTCGGCAAACATTCCTAACCTTCTGCACTACATTAAAAATACAGGATAGTTCCACTTCTAAGGCATGGAAAGTAATGCATGGATCACGCCAGTTGTGTCATTTACAAGTTATTACGTTTTGCTAATGGGTTTGTATGTACGGATATGCATATGCACATAAGAAGTGGGCGTTGGACGATATGGGGAGGAAGGGAGTGACCGTTATCAGCTCTGCAACGCAGCAAGCCATATAGTAAATTGTATTGACTGAAAAGGAGGCGGGTGATGGGCAGCGCACAATCATTGCGGGACGAGTCCAGAACTAAGTACGATCTAAAAGTGAATGCTGGAAAAATATGGAGGAATTGAAGATCAGAATAACAAGAGAGGATTACATATGTATGTACATAGCAGATAAAGCAAGAAAGCAACAACTGGAATAAATACACGAATGTTACGATGTAGGTGTAGTTGCTGTACTAACCACCACGTATAAAAGTTGGTAAATAAGTCTGACTGCGGAATACAGCGATGAATTCTATCACAGCGCTATTCCAGGAACTGATGATTTCGAATACCCAAGGAGGTGAGTCGATCAGCATTACTGACCCATTTACTCAGCGATTTGATTTGTTCAGTTGAGCGCCGGTATACCGACCTATAATACCAATTTTACTAATTGGCATATTTCTTAAAAATAGTATAAAATACACCATTTCGTGTGTAAAACGAAATTTTTTCGTTTCATGCTTCGAAACTTTCTCTTTCTTTTTTCAGCAGTTAATTATTTTGCTTAAAGAAAAACGAATGAGAATATTTCTTAACTTTTAACAGTTTGCTTTTCTTATGTCTTAACTTCTTATAATATCCATAATAATTAAACAATAATTTCGAGGTTTACGATCTCTTTTTTTATTTTTTTTAATATGCCGCTTTACAGCAAATTTCAAGTGACCAAAGTGCCATCTGATTTTAGACATTTTTTATCGAGGTTTTTGTATTCTTTTCAACGGTTTTTTTTAGCTTGCACTCTTCGTTGGAACTGGGTGGCATTAATGTGGATAATAAAAGCAGTAAAAGATGTGTAAGTTAAACAGTTTCATTGAAGAGAAATTACATAATGATGTATGTAGATAATGTACCAAAACACAAAGAAAATGTTGATGGATTTTAGATACCAGTCAGCACACCACTTTTCTCATCAAACAACGTCACTGATCAGAGTAAAAAATTAAGTTTAGGGACTCAACCGCCATACAAATGTTTATGCAGAAAAAAGGGCCAATAACTTTTTATTTTATTTTATTGTTTTAGGTTATACGATTTTTATTAGAGAATGAACTGTATTGAATATGAAAGAAATATATATTGTCCAACGTGGTCGAAATTTCCCATTTCCATCATTTCTGCCGCCAGTTTTGCTGATTACTACATACATAAATATTTATAAACAAACATAAATTGTACGCACAAATAAATTTTTGTTGCTCTTGATGGCCTGCGCACCGGCTGGAGGCACTCACATGCTCATACCCAGGCAGCATTTTCAATCGTAAACGATTAAGTTAAGGGTGTTTTTTTAGACATGTGGTTTTTAAGAAAAAATAACACGCTATGGGCAAGAATTTAGCTTTATTATGAAGATAAGGGTTTGCCATTATGCTTTAAAAATGATTTCGGACAAGTAACTGCCGCGGCTGGCTCGATTAAATTCCTTCTGATAGGCCCAATTTTCGACCACTTTTTGCAACAAATGGGTCAATAACGAGCCGAATATTCTCTTCCAAGGCGCCAAGCGTCTAGGGGTTGTCTGCGTAGACAAGCGACTTCACATAATCCCACAAAAAATAGTCCAGAAGTGTAAAACTGCACGACGCAAAATAATACGTTTACCAAAAGTTTCCTTCAATAAATTGATTGTTTTGTTGGCTGTATGGCATATACAAAACAAAGGTCGTCCACATCAACATCCTCCAATTCAGGCACGAAAAAGTCATTAATCATGGCTCTATAGCGTTCCCCATCGACATTAACATTATCGCCAGCTTCATTTTTGAAGCCATTTCCAAACGTTGCAAACGTTATTCTACAGTAAGTCTGTTCATTATGAAATTGCAAACCAAAATGAGTACAAATCAAGTAACAGCTGTCAAAAATAACAACTTCGAAAAAAGTATTGCCTACATATTTATGTAATATGCGACACAGCTGGAGAAGAAAAAAGTCTCCTGCAACGAGCGCATTTTTACGAATCTGAAGCGAGTAGCCAAACTTTCTTCAAAGTGACTTGAGTATGCAAGAAAATGGTTAAGCAAACAACCAAATTCTGGCTGGGATACGTATCTTTGCACGTGCGTGTGCGTGCGCTGATTGTGTTTACCTATAAGTGTGTGTGATTTGTCTAGGCATTTTGCATTCGTTCGTATTTAACTATATATGCCCGTCATATTACTGGCTGGAAATTGTTTTCGTCGAGAAAAATGGAAGTTAGTTCGTGAAATTTGTTGGCCAAAGTGCTTAGTATATACTTTGCAATTCCTTTAGGACGCAATTCAATATCCTCCCCCTATTTTTAGCATTCTTAATGTGCCTCCATCATAACCTTTATATGGGAAGATTCTTATAAAGCTTCAAATGCTAGGAGCAATGGGTTTTATTTGCTTATACACGAGAATGCTCTCTGCTTGACAATCATATCGACTCTCTTTCGCTAACTGGCGCCAGTTGGAAATACCAAGCGTACCCAAGTCACTTACCGCCTGGTCTTTCCAACGCAAATGAGGCCTTCCTTTTCCTCTGCTACCACCGGCGGGTACCGCGTGGAATACTTTCAGAGCTGGAGCGCTTTCATCCATTCGAACGACATGACCTAGCAAACGAAGCCGCTGGATCTTTATTCGCTGCACTATATCTTTGTCGTTATAAAGCTCGTACAGCTCATCGTGCAATCTTCTACGGTATTCGCCATCGCAAAGGCGTAAAGGTCCATAAATATTTCGGAGAATCTTTCTCTATAACACCCCTAGAGCCTTCTCATCAGATATTTTCATCGTCCATGCTTCTGCGCCATACAATAGGACGGGCATAATGAGATACTTATAGAGCGTGGTTTTACTGCTGAGTTTCCTACTCAGTCCAAAGTTGCATTTGTTGGCAAGAGTGATCCTCCTTTGGATTTCGAGGCTGACATTATTTTTGATGTTAATGCTGGTTCCTAAGTAAACGAAGTCCTCTACTTTTTCAAAGTTATAACTGTCAACAGTTATATTTGATCCCAGTCGTGAATGTGCCGACTGCCTATTTGATGACAGGAGATACCTGGACTTGTCCCCGTTCACCTCCAGACCCATTCGCTTTGCTTCTCTATGCAGTTTGGAGAAGGCAGAACTACCTGCGGGGTTGTTAAGGCCGATGATGTTAATGTCATCGGCGTACGCCAGCAATTGCACACTCTTATAAAAGCAGGTACCTGACCGATTTAGTTCTGCGGCTCGAATTATTTTCTCCAGCATCAGTTTAAAAAAGTCGCACGACAAAGAGTCACCCGGTCTGAAACCGCGTTTGGTATCAAACGGCTCGGAGAGGTCCTTCCCAATCCTGACGAAGCTGGTGGTGTTGCTCAACGTCATTTTACATGGCCGTATAAGTTTTGCGTTGATACCACATTCAGACATTGCGGCATAAAGGCAACTTCCTTTGTGCTGTCGAAAGCGAAAGTCGACAAAAAGGTGGTGCGTGTCGATTTTTCTTTCTTGGGTCTTTTCCAAGATCTGGAGCACTGTGAATATCTGGTCTATAGTTGATTTAGCAGGTCTAAATCCACACTGATAAGGTGCTATCAGTTGATGTATTTTGGAACGATTTTCCGTCGATCCTTGTCAAATTTGGTTTTGAAACAAACCGGTTTCGGCGTTGTGCCATCTTCAGAACGAAAAATAACACTGAAGATGGCACAACGCCGAAACCGGTTTGTTTCAAAACCAAATTTGACAAGGATCGACGGAAAATCGTTCCAAAATACATCAACTTTCAACCTTGTCGGAGTAAAAAAACAACAAAAAAGCTATCAGTTCATTGACGTTGGGCTGATACCGCGATAGTTGGCACGAATTGCAGTATCACCCTTCTTATGGATTGGGAAAACTGCACTTTGATTCCAATCAGTAAGCATGCATTCGTCCAAAAATACTTTGCAGATAAGCTGGTGTATGCGCTTTACCAACTCTTCTCCACCATATTTCAATAACTCAGCTACCAGCCCATCAGCTCCGGGTGCTTTGTTGTTCTTTAGTCGTGCTGTTGCTCTACGGATTTCGTCGCCATTGATTGGATTTTCGGGATCATCATGTTCTCTAAGGTGGTCTCTGCCACTACCACTAAGTAGTGTCTAAGTATATTCTGAACGTCAGTCACCAGGTCGCCGTTTTCTTTCTAACAGGAATTCGCCCCAGTCTTGAAACCTTCTGTTAGCCGTCGTACTTTCTGATAGAAATCTATCGAAAAATGATTCCTTCTTCAACTCACGATATCTATCCCGCAAGGCTCGCGTTTCGCCCGATTACAACGTGATCCTGTAGGCAGCATCTTTCTGTTCCGTGGCAACGCGACATTCCTCATCGTACCAGTCGTTTTTTCGGGCTCGATGAAAACCAATACATTGTTCAGCGGCGGTACGTAAAGAGCAAGGGATTTATATTTCTCTGAAATATCGCTGTGTTGATTAGTGCTCTCAGAGAGCTGGAGTGCGAGTCGAGTAGCGAAGGGCACTGTTTGTTGTGGTTGCAGCTTTCCGACGTCGAGCTTTCCTTGTGTCCAATTCCGCGTCTGTTTCCACTATAAGGCACGCATAGATATCGTTAACGTTGCTATGGATAAAACTCAATTTTTGTTTAAAAATCAAATTCTCCACATTATTTGGATGTAAACTGATTCTTCGCTCAGTTAATATTTGCACCTCTTTGGAGAATGCACGTTCGAGTGGAACTGACGTCGCCAAAATGCAAGAAACTCTTTGCAACCTTTGCCGATCTGCACAGTTTGTGTGGATCTGAATTGCGATCCAAAAGCATCTCAATTATCTTCGTTTTCTACAATTAAAATTCGTAGTACGAAATTTCTATATATTTACTCAAACACGATGACATTTCCAACGTTAATGTGTAATATTCAAACGTAAATGTTATTTGAAGAGGTAGAGTTTACCACACGTATGACGAATTTAAAATGGTCTAATAGTATTGCCACAAGAACTATAGCAGTTGGTAAAACTGTCGCGAAAAGTACAAGAAGGCGATGAGAGTGTTCTTTGTGAAAGCGATATTGTCGAGATATGGTTACATGTTCGATGCTTAACTGAAAGAAACATTGTTTATCATCTTATTTACACTTACATAGGTATTGGGTACAGTTTCTACATAAATCGCTACGGAACAATAAAAACCAGTCGGTCATGTGGCTAATTGGCAATGGACCTGTTCGTATTTTTATGAAAAGCTTAGTTCTGATAATGGTTAGTGGGGAAGTTTTAGATGCAAGGCAGTTATCTACATTTATTGAGTAGCTACTCTAGACCTAGCTTCAATTTGCTGAAACATGAATTTCGGATTATAAACTTGAACGCTGTTTCAAAAGTCTTGCATCAGACCCTTTTCTTGTATGCTCGTCAGTTTTCTCAATATCTGTGACACCGCTATGTAACGGGATCCAGTATATTCTTGATTATATATAGATATACCGAGTGAGTCGTTAAATGCACTTACTTACTTACTTAATTGGCGCATTAACCGCCTAAGCGATTTTGGCCGAGGTCAACAAAGCACGCCAGCTGTCCCTATCTCGTGCTAACTGGTGCCAATTGGAAATCCCAAGTATAGCCAAGTCTTTTTCCACTTGGTCTTTCCAACGCAGAGGAGGTCTTCCTTTTCCTCTGCTACCACCCGCGGGTACCGCGTCAAAAACCTTCAGGGCTGGAGCTATTTCATCCATTCGAACGACGTGACCTAGCCAGCGGAGCCGCTGATTCTTAATCCGCTGCACTATATCTACGTCATTGTCCAGCTCGTACAGCTCATCGTTCCATCGATCGCGGTATTCGCCGTCGCAAAGACGCAAAGGTCCATAAATCTTTCGAAGAATCTTTCTCTCGAACGCTCCAAGAGCCCTCTCATCTGATGTTGTCATCGTCCATGCTTCTGCGCCATACAATACGACGGGCATGATGAGAAACTTATAGAGTATGGTTTTTGTCCGTCGAGAGAGGACTTTACTGTGCAATTGCCTACTCAGTCCGAAGTAGCACTTGTTGGCAAGAGAGATTCTGCGTTGGATTTCAAGGCTGACACTGTTATTGGTGTTAATGCTGGTTCAGCTGAGACAGCCACGTAGCTTGGTGAATCTTTTTATGCTGGAACCTGGTACTACAGACTACCATGTTTCGGGCCCCGGCGAAGTCGATCAGTCTCATTCCGTTATCGGACGTTTCGTTGTGGAGACTGAATTTTCCGACTGTAGAACCAAAGATGCCCTCCTTGCCCACCTTGGCATTGAAATCGCCAAGCACGATTTTTATATCGTGGTGGGGGCACCGCTCATACGTGCGGCCAAGGAGATCGTAGAAGCTATCTTTGGTCCCATCGTCCTTCTCTTCCGTCGGGGCGTGGGCGCAAATCAGGGAGATGTTGAAGAATCTCCCCTTGATGCGGATTGTGGCGAGACGTTCGTCCACCGGAGTGAACGACAGTACTTTACGGCGCAGTCTCTCTCCCACCACAAATCCGACACCGAATTTGCGCTGCAGAGGCACCTTCCCAATTAAGGATCCGGACATTCCAGGTGCATGCCCTCAAATCGTTGTTCTTAATACGTTTGCCGTGGTCGTCATAAAAAAAGGGGGGTCTCATCCGAGGCTTTATTTTCCTTTTCATTGGAAGTTGTTTTTTACGTGGCGGGTTCCAAGCCCTGCGCACAACCCATTGCTGGGGGTGAAAAATTTTAAGTTTGTTTATATAGCGAGCCGCTTGCTCGAAGACAGATACCCGCTTGCAGCCGCACCTCCTGGTGAACAGACGCAGCGGACTTCAGTGGACCCTTAAAGCGAATATGTCGGAGTGGTGAGACGTTTGGTTTCGGTCGAACGTCTGCATAAAGATATGTGTCACAGGCACTCGAGACGGGACATTTTTTTATTATACGTTTCTCAAAACTATAAAATTTTTGAGAGAATGGAATAAACGAGCTATGACCGAGATTTTCAACTGCGTAAGTGAATAGAATGTTTCTGCTAATGGAGAATGGCTTCCGAGTGTAAAGCTGGAGGTCGCCATTGTGGAGCACGAAATAAAATAAGAATAAAAAATAAATACCAGCAATAATATCGCGAAGAGGGAAACATCTGTGATCAAATAATATATATGTACATAGATGAATGCATATGTGTGTACAAGCAATTGTGAACGAACGAAGATAATAAGAAAACAAAAGGTAGCGACGTGGCAGCGCACGCTTGAGGAAACAGTAGGACAACGGCAATAGACTAAGAAGTCGCAACATAAATAATTAGAAAAAAGTAAAAAAAAAAAACATACATACATATGTATGTATGTATGTAGACATATACCCGTGTGCCGCTTAAACATGAAATTTAGCAACGACTCTGCTTGGAATCTCGTCCACTCCGATTGCCAACAAAAACCATCGATGGTGCCGGTGTTTAATACTAAGTTCAAAAAATCGAACGTAATATAGAGTGAGAATATGCCATAAGATGAAAGAATACATCAAATAAAGTTTATGGTTAGCAATTGCAAGCAAGCGGCGTGTCAATCGTCATCTGTGTGAGATCATGACTTGCATTCCAATAACCAAGCTTTACCGAACCGAAACCAGTCCTTGCAGAGCATTTCTCTACAATGCAATCCAGCGGCGGAACTGCTCGAAAGCTCTTCCATTACGATTACACTCAAAAGAGTAGTGTTATATTGTACGCCGATAGTTAAAATTATAAATAATAAAAAAAGGTGTGAGCAAAAATCAGCAAATGACCGGCGAAAGAAGTTTCCGGAAGATGCGGAAATGCAAAAATTCCACATATACTACTCTATGCCTGTGCATTTATCTATACATTCTATCTCAGTAGGTGCATTTTTGCGGTACACCGTGGAAACTATGTAAGAGATACCGCAAGTTAGGCCTACTAGAAAACCTTAACGTTCATGGAACTTACGATCGCACTTCACTACTTATCTTGCTCTGACAGTCTCGAAAATATATACATACATAGTGCATACCAAGGCACATTAAACATGTAGTACTCGTATCAGCAGGCTGATTTGATTTTTATTTATTTTATGAGACCCCTAAACTGCCTTGCCTTTTACTTTGTGTACATACTTAATTATTTTCAAAACAAACTGCCTTTTTTATAAGCGGCAAATTTTAAATGTTGTAGGTTGACACATCAGAGGTTTCAAGCAACAACAAAATAGATAGGATTTTCTTATGCAATTGATATGCCATGATACATACATATGTACATATGTATATGCCGAGAGCCAAAATAGTACCGACTGCAAATCCAATAGAGTATTCTCTTGCCTAATTTCTGGTTCGGTTCTTTATTTATAAAAAGAAATTATACAATGCGCTTTAGCAAAAATTTGTTTAAATACAATTTGAACAACTCTGATGTTAATACGTATGTATTTTGCTTGTATGTATGTATGAATATAAAAACTATGTTGGGGCATAGCCGACGAACGTATTGACAAAACGACGGACGAGCTAATAAAAAAAAAAACTAGTTAGTAAGATAATTGTTAAAACGCAAAAACAACATAAATTGCACAACACAACAACAACAACTATATACGATAATTCTACCCAACAAACATTTATGTAGGTTTAAATTGCACTTGTGGCTAAGTTGAGAGCTAAGGTATTTCCAAAAATTTCCAACATGGTTTCCTAATAGTACCTCAAGTTGAAGATTATTGGGAGAAAAAGAGCATTTTGCTTTACATAAATATATGGAAATATTGACTGTTACTCAGTTTGAGATATATTAACTCTTATGTGATTTGCTTATTTATTTTCAAGAAAACATTTACTCTTTCTTGTGAGTTTTAATGTATGTAGCAGCGACCGTGAATATTAGTTATATAATGGTTCTACCGTGGCCGCTGTGGTCGAGTTGATAGCGGTGCGTGCTATAACTCGATACGCCGGTTAGTTCGAGGTTCGAATCTCAGTCAGGGCAAACAAAATCTTAATCATAGAAAGAGTTTTTTCTAATAGCGGTCACCCCTCGGCAGGCAATGGCAAACCTTCGAGGGTATTTCTGCCATGAAAAAGGTTCTCATTAAATACATCTGCCGTTCGGAGTCGGCACAAAACTGTAGGTCCCTCTATTTGTGGTAGAATATAAAAGACGCACACCACAAATGGTAGGAGAAGCTCGGCCAAACACTGAGCTATATAGTGTAGCGCCAGAACAAAAAAAAAAAAAATGGTTCTACCGAGAATCAAGTTTGAAAATATTTAACATTAATAATACCATTAATTTTTAGTTGTAGATATATAATTTATAAATTTAAAAAAAAGATCTATTTTTTATTTTAACTTTATAAATTTTGAAAATATGTAAGTAATATAGTTTTATAAATCTGGCAATGAAAGTAAATTGAGGTTTTATTATATTATAACAGTTATCAATAAAACGCGGTCGGTGACTTTAACGTAACTTAGTAAGCTTTTCTATAAAACTCTTTCTAAACACAATAGTAAATACTGCTATTTTTTATTTCCTTGAAAAGTTTAAGATAAAAGACAAAATGTTCATTTGAAGAACGAATCCCAATGGCAATTACGGCCTTGGCAATGAAAAATAAAATTACGATAACTGCTATTGATTGAGTTTTTAAATAAAAATCTTTCATAATAATTTTCTGTAAAGTATTAAAATAATATTAAAGATTAAAATTGTTATTTTTGATTTTATTTTAGGCTTAATAAAAAAAATTGCAACTGCTATTTAAAGATAAAATAAATAAAAATCATGAATAACTGTTTCTTTCACTTTTTGTATCACGATTCGAATATGTGTACATTTTCGTCCTGCCATTTCGCAGAAAACTGTTCATGTCAACTTCTTACCCAGGGTTAGAGTTGAATAAGAAAATGATGTTGGAATCAACTCGAGATATTCAAAACTGTAAAATTTCGAAGAAAATTGTTTTTCTTAAGTTCATCTCTTTTTCCAGTCCAAAGTGTTGGAGAATAATGTTGGAAATCAATTTCAGAGCTACAAAGTTGTCTAAGAATAGATGGGTTGAATATCAATTTGAAAATCGTGAATTTCTCTTAGGTTCGAGAAATATTTTTTGGCGGCTGCCACTTGGATATTTTTGTAGAGTAAATGCAATGTTGACATTTTGGAAAAAAGTGTTTTTCTCAAATGCATCTTAATTTCCCAAGAATACATTGACCGCTGTGGTCTAGTGGATAGCAGTGTGTGCTGTAACTCCACAGGCAATGGCAACTCTCCGAAGGTATTTCTGCCATGAAAAAGCTTCTCATAAAATATATCTGCCGGCGTTAAACAGTAGGTTGGAGAAGCTCCGCCAAACACTGAGCTATATAGTGTAAACGCCAACTTTTAAATATATATATGTATATACCTACATTGGAGAAAAATATGTTGGATATCAACTTGCGAAGTAACAATTTCTCCAAGATTTTAGATAATTTGAAGAATGATGTTGGATATCAACGTACTTGAAAACTTTGCATTTCTTTAGGCTTTTCATGTTTGTTGGGTAAACCAAATACATACATATGTACATATATATTTAGTTATAACTGCGGCTGAGGTGACAGTCGATAATTTGCCTTTTCCTCAATTGAACATACATACATACATACATATATACTATGTGCATGCACGTAAGTAAAAAATATTCATAATTGTAAGTAAGTATGTACATACAATGTATAAATGTGTGTATAATTTCTGCCCATTGCATCTTCCAATTGCAAGTGTAGCCCAATCATGCTCTCTTCATTGCCAACCAACTAAACGTAGTGCAATTTTTCAATTTAAATTCGCTGTAAAACATTTTCCAAATTGATTATCTTGGAAAACAATATGTAACATGGTTTATCGCAATTGCCTTCCAGCTTGGCTGTGAGTTGGAACAAAAACAAAAAAAAAAAATATGTACAGCAACAAATTGGGTGTGCAATATTGTTGATGACAAAAGCATTGTCGGAGAAGTGGCAAAACGATAATGCAAGCAGAGAGAAGTTGATGACGATGTTAGAATGCAACATGGGTAGAAACAAAAACAATCACATCGAATGCTGCTAAACTTGCGCATTAGAAACAAGTTCATTCACAAAATTTTTCTCGCCCGGAAGAGAACTGGTGATGGTGGTGGGGATGTGCAAAAATGAAAATGTTTTTTTTGGGTCAGACCCGCTTTACCTTTTTTTTTTTGTGATAAGTTCAACACAGTTTCACATTTTATTTATTTATTTATTTTTTGCTTTAAACGCGCACTTATTTCACTTAAATTTTTTCTTGCAATTAATTTTGCACAATTTATTTTTCAATTTCATTCAACTTTTGCTGGGAAAAATGAAAATAATTACTTTTACTTATTATTACTTTCGCTAAAATCACAGTTTTTTGACGGTTTGTACGCAGTTTTCTCTTCATTTGATTCAGCTGTTACCACTACACTTAGCACATATTATATGTTATATGTATGAATACATACGTATGCATAAATATTTTTCTAAAGGAAATTGCAAGCGTACAAATTTTCAAAGTGAAAAAATGCTAGTTATGGACATAATTTGTACCGCGAGTAGTTATAATGCCACTTTGACTCGGTTGACGGCACAAAACACAGAAATATGTAAACACTTATACAAAAATCTGTACATACTCGTATATATGTATGTATGTATGTACGCATGTATATGTAAGTATCTTATTGCATATGTATGTAGGTAGATAGATAGTCGTGTGGTCACGTTGCTGCCGACGAGTGTAGTACACGCACTCAATTCAGACGCCGAAAACCAACTGAGGAGACTCCAACGTCTGTTCTGCTGGCGTATTATTCAGCTGCTATGGAGCAATTCGTATAACAGACACCGCCGAGACGGACGACACTAATACGGGTATAGGCAACACGGTGGTGGGGCCGACGACGACGACGACGACGACGACAACGACAACGACAACGATGACTGCAACGAAGTCTGGGACAGCTTTCGAGCTGAAGACGAAGACGCAGGTGGATATGGGTGAAGACGTCGACAACGACAGCAAAAACAAAACACAAAATATAAAAAGTGGCAAATACAATGGCATTCATATGAGACTCCAATACCACAATACCAGTACCAGAACCAGTACTAACAACAGCGATAGCAACAATAACGTTGTGATGTTGAATATGGTCACTGTGTTGTTGATGTTGTTGACAGTTACGACGCAAGTGCCAGCGGAGGCGGCGGTTGTGTGGGGACCCAATGCAGATTATAATGAAGATGGGGATTATACATACATATGTACATATGTATGTATGTATGTACATAAGTACATATGTATGTATGCAGATGAGTATGAAAGCGTTGGTGTTGGCAAAGTGTGGAAAGGGCTGAACTGAACTGTGTACATACATATAGTGAGCTAGCGGTAGTTAGAACCAAATAAAACCGGACGTCCAAAAGCTGCCATGCTGTCACTCTTCAAAAGACGCCAATTCCGTCTAATCCTTAATTTACAGTAAAACATTTTTTTCAAAACAATGATATCGCATTCGTTCATTACTGATGCACTAGATTCAGTATTGAGGCAGAAGGAGGCCAATACAATATGTCACATGCGGACACTAATATCCACATACGAGTGTGTAGGTCTATATTCTCATGAGGTTGTCTTTGATGGCTCTTTGCAGGAAACCGCAAACAATACTGAATATTATTGATAACTGCTATGATGAGAATGAACCCTCCGCAAACTCAACCAAAAATAGCATAATGTTCGATAATCTTATTAATCTCACACTTAATTGAGCATCTAAAATATCGTGATAATCTCACGTGAAGCGAAATACATATAAAGCATTGACGGCATTTTAGCAATGTAAATAGTGGTCGGTGGGTGCTTTAACTCGATAAGTTAGAGCTTCGATTCTCAGTCAGGGCAAATAAACTCTAAGTCATAGAAAAAGTTTTTTTTCTAATAGCGGTCACCCCTAGGCAGGCAAAGGCAAACCTCCGAGGGTATTTCTGCCATAAAAGAGATTCTCATAAAATACGTCTGCCGTTCGGAGTCGGAGAGTATATCTAATATAAAGACGGACACCACAAATTGTAGGAGAAGCTCGGCCAAACACTGAGCTATATACATAGTTTAAGCGCCGAATTATTATTATTATATAATTAAATAGGTTTTCAGCAAAAAATGAGGTCTGTCACCAAAGTTAATCCTCTGGATACACACATTCATCAGACTCTCGATCAATAGCGTGGAAAATTTGCTGTGTAAATTTCAAAGAACGATTGTACTGTAGCTTTCTGAAAAACACTAGACGCCACTCTGAAACGTCACTCTTCAGATCAAAAGGGACATGAGGCCGGCTAATGGACGGCATGTCCATTGTTTGGGTACTTTTTTGTACTTTGCTGCACATATTGTTCAAACAATATAAGAAACACTTAAAATTGTAGTGAAATATTGTGCATATTTCTTGATGGTAATATTATCGCGAGTTCACTGTACATATGTACATACATATATACATACATGAATATGTATGACGAACTTTGCGATGTATTGACAGTCATCGTTACCGATACAATTTTTTTTAACCGATCTAGACACTAACATATGTATGTATATATGTTTGTTTGTTTGTATGTGAATAAATACTCCAAGCACTTGGAACCTACATACTAGTAGCACTTCTATATTTCCGTCTGTCTGCCAGTTCACCTTTTCCACACACACAAATACACGCTGTCCGTCTGATTCGTCGCAATTTTTACATTTGTATGTACATATGTATGGATATGTATAAGCACACATATGTATTTCGTTGATCTGCTGCCCCCACCTTTAAATATTCGCTAAGCAGTCGTTGTCGCCTCAGCGGTCATACGTTTCGCTTGTGCTTTTGCAGTTAATTATTTATTTTCATATTTATTTAGTTGTTGGCACATAAATAAAAAAATATTATTATTTGTAATTTTTCGTTTTAGATTTGTAAAAAAGCTTCACAATACTGTTTAACGCTGTTTGATTTATTTTAGCTAACACTTACACAAACAGAAATCGTTTTCTTTTTCTTTACGCTTTGATGGAAATTCGCTTTCAGTTTAATTACAACATATTTACACTGTTCTCGTTGTTAGTTATAATAATTTTCGTCACGCTCGCTTTATCTGTATACGTTTATATTATTTATACACTTCATAGGTTGTATCTTAATTACAACTAAAATGTTTTCCCCGATAAATTCTTATGTACACACACACACACATAGCGATAACGACAACACACTACACAGTACGAGAGACTGAGACCGAGTGAGAATTCATGCCACACTGCATCTGCATATGTTTGTACGTAAGTTTGTTTCTATGTACTATGTACGTATTAGTATATGAATGCTGTCAAAATGACATAAAGGCCTGAAATAAAGTAAAGAGGCAACACTGAGGCACACACATGGTTGCATGGAGCGTACAATTCCAATTGGATTGTATAATCAGCTGATTAGTTGGCAACTTAACAGGTGTATGAGATAATAAAAATAGCAATAGAAAAAAAAATGTATATTTAATAGAATCGATTAATCGGTTTGCTATTCTCCCATCTTCCCAAAATTAAAAAAAGTTTACATACATATATTAATATTTTTATTCTCATTTGCATTTAGCTCAAGGAATGTACATGAAACAACCAAAGTAATCTTTGCAGTACTAAGAAAGTCAGAATACTTGATTGCCTCCAAATTTGCCCAAAAATTTACCAACGTGTGCTTTGGTGTGGTGCTATATAATGTGAGTTGACGTTATGTGTTGATGAGATGCGTTGTGATGTGATGGTGCGAGATTTGATAACGTTTTGACTAAATCAACGTCGGCCTTATCTATTTCGACCACGATGCAGCGAAAGATCCTCAGCAAAAAAAAAATAGCTGTTCAGTATACTCCAAAATATTAAAATTTTATTTTCAAAGTTCTAAGTTTTCTTCAATTTTTAAAACTTTTGTATGAAGTTTCAAGAGAATAAAGTGTATTTAAATTCAAAGGCATCGGAAAATACATATGTATAAGGAAAATTAATAGTCAAAACTTGTAAGCACTGTATGTGTTTATTACCTATTGGATTCGGTTAAAAAATTAAAAATTTCTTTATTTTTTGTTCCTTGCTTTTTAAAATTGATTTTAGTTTTCTCTTTTTTTCTTTTATTTTCTTTTCTCTTCATTTCTTTCCTTTTATTTTATTTTCATTTTCGTTATTTTCTTTTATTTTTCCATCCTTTCCTTCTTTCTTTTATTTTATTCTTGTTTCTTTTCTTTTGTTTCTTATCTTTTCCTTCATTTTCTTTTCTTGCCTCTTCTTTTCTTTTCTTTTTTTCCTTTTCTTTTCTATCCTTTTCTTTTTATTTTACTTTTCCTTTTTTCTTTTGTTTTTAGTTTTTTTCCTTCATTTTCTTTTCTTATCTCTTCCTTTCAGTTCCTTTAATAAATTTTTTCCCTTTTATTTCTTACAATTTTTATATTTCTTTTGCCATTTTATAGCTATTCTTTTACTTTAGATTTCCCAATTTTCCTTTTCCTAATTTTGTAGTATAAAAAATATGCATTTAATATAATGTACTTTTATGGTAGTTTACTAATTTTGTTCCATGCATCTGTTTTTCGGCACGGCAACACTTCTCAAAGGCACTGAAATAGTCCTTACTGGAATTTACCCATTTGACCACTACGATTTGGCAACACGACATTACCTGCATTCATACATACATACATACATACATATGTAACATCTTTGTACGTATCGACCCTATGTTTCTGCAGTTTCTCTCACGTAGTGTCAGTTTCCCACAGTCTTTTGACGTCACGCGCCTCTCATACAAATTTACGAATACAAGGGTCTGTTTTATAACCGGACATAGTATGTGTGTTTGTACGTATCTTTGAACTACATTCCCGTTTATTAATGTCAGCATACATGTACACACATATTACAAATTATATCTTCATGTGTACAAACATACATTTGCACGGTTTCCTCAGCTGTTGGCAAGCGCATTGCACCAGTTATAAGAATGTTCGGCAAGTTTGTTACAATTTGCATTTTTTGTTTTTCTTTATGCGGCCAGGCCTTCTCCTCTCTCTCTATCTCTCTTTCACTCTCTGACAGTTACATATATAGTTAAATTTTTCGTTTTTATATATGGGCATATTTTGGCTATAGCTCTTCTTTATATTTCCTTATACAGTGATTAGCCAAGTTTTCATGGGTTTTTGGGGTTTTCTACTTACAAACATACATACGTATGAACTCTTTGTTCTCTTTCTTGTTGAATGTAAGAGCGTGGAAAATTAATGCTTCAACTCTGAAATCTTAAATTTGAAATACTTTTTGGAAATTTTGAAAAATCTATGCGATTGATAAATGGTTTAGTGGGTTATTCAAAAGACATCTTTCTATGCGCACACATTCTTTAATTTGGATGCTCATATGTATGTGTGTGTGTGTGAATTTTGGGTAGTGATGTTGTGTCATGACTAATTACTGTAGCATAGTTTCAGGCTGAAGAATTTTTCTTTGTGTCGATCTGATCCGTTTCCTGTTGTCGGTTTAAAAGAAAATAATGGCGTAAATACTTAAGAAATTAGTCGATTCAGTTACACATATTACCATGTAAGAGTTGTGTTCAAAAAGTAAGCTAACTTTGTATGAATAATTATTTATTTATTCATCAATCAATATTTATGTTGTCCCCTTTAAAGTAATCCCACTCAGATACACTGCAGTTGTGCCAACGCTTTTTCCAATCCTCAAAGCACTTTACATAAGCACTTTTTGGTATAGCCTTAAGCTTCTCCAGGTTTTCGCTTTCCTGGGTGCTTCCATTGGGACGATTGGGCTTTGGTTTAACCATCATTAACAAATACCCATGATTCATCACCAGTTATGACCCTTTTGAGCAAATCAGGATCATCACTGACGTCATTCAAGAGCTCCTGAGCGATTCTCATGCGACGTTTGTTATCCGAAAAAATTGCATGACACGAGCCGACTTATATAATAATAATCTGGGCCTCAGCTAAAAAATTGCTATGGAACCTTTTTTTACAGGTCAGGCTTGTCGCTTAATATCAAATAATTTATCAGTTGTTTAACGTAAAAGACCAACGTCGAAAATATCAGTTAATAATCAACGTACTAAATAAATATTTGGAAATAACTTTTATTGTCTGATTTTTTGCCTTTGTTTATAGATTACATATTTATGCAAGTCAGTGCTGTGAGAACAACTATGTAGACTAGGTTTTTTGGTATGGGTAAAATTTCCGTTAACCAAGCAGAACTGTTTATTACGAGTATGTGTGTAAATTAATATTTTTGAAACAGTTCCTGGGTATGAATTTCAGTCCCATGTCTGGACTGTTCACATTAGTAAAGCCTAGTTCACTCAAAATTGGTACGCACAAATAAAGTTACATCATAAAATAAATGAACACACGATAATGATTAATAGATTAAACAAGAGAGCATTTATTCAAGTATTCAAATAATATTATAAAAATATTACGTTTCGTAAGAATGAATAAAATTGCGGGTACTTCGTTTGATGCTACCAATTAATCGTTGAACTTCAGCTCTAGTGACCAGGGAAGCAAACTTATTCCACTTATGCAAGACTGAGTCAGTCGTTTTTATAGCTCCACCATTTCTCCTTAATTTATTTTTAACGATTGCCCAATATTTTTCGATTGGGCGTAAATTTGGGCAATTTGGTGGATTGTGGTCTTTCGGCACTATATCTATGTTATGGTCTCGATACCAATTCATTGTTGCTTGTGAGTAATGTATACTTGCCAAATCTGGCCAAAACTTTACTGAAGATCTATGATAATTAATGAAAGGTAATAAACGCTTCTGCAAGCACTCTTTCCTTCCAACTTCAAATGGCTTGCCAAATCATTACTTTTCTAGCAAATTTATCAACTTTTTTTTAATTTAAATTTTGGGAGGACATCTCCAACATAAAACTTTTGGCCAAGCAGTTGTTTGGAATCAAGTTTCACGTAGGTTTCATCATCCATTATTATACACCCGTTAAATTTAGTCAAAATGTTATAGTACAACAACTAGATAAACTAGTTCCGAATTTTTTGGCGCGATCACTGTCGGACAGGCATGGATGTAGGGTTTATAATATATGTATCTACTTTATTAATTTGAACTTGTTTTAATATTTTTATTTTCATATATAAATTTGTCTTTCAATATTTTTCAATTTGATTTTTTTAATAATTAATTTTCTGAATGTATAAAATAAAGGTTGTAAAAAATAAAATATTTTAAATAGAATAAAAACTTATTCTATATTGGCGATCCTGCATTTATAAATACTCATTTTAAAAATTCATCAATAACCATCATTGAAACAATAATAACAATTGTGAACCCGTTCGTGTTTTCACTTTGGTCACTTACTCCCGTTTTTACATATAACGCTACAAACCGACGCACCATATCTTGCAGTAATATTTCACAAGAATTTGTAATAAAGGGAAATCATCGATTCAACGTGTTATTAATTGTTAGAAGCTGGCTTAACATTAACCCAGGACATTTTGTGCACTCACAAAGTTAGCATTTCCGAGCGTTGCAAGCAAACCAAGAGTGCGAATACTCGAA
The DNA here is from genome assembly GCA_963971545.1 of Philophylla caesio. NCBI lineage: Eukaryota > Metazoa > Arthropoda > Insecta > Diptera > Tephritidae > Philophylla > Philophylla caesio. The sequence continues at coordinate 76,494,600 of OZ020606.1, forward strand.
CACCGAAAGCACAAACCATACTTGTGAAATAAAAACAACTACTTTCCTGAATTAAAACATTGCGAAATAAACAATCTCAACATTCAACATCAAATTCAGCACCAACAATCCGCACAACATCACTTCAAATATTCACATTTAACGTCGCTACAACCATCACAGTGTCTACAACAACGCAATAACACTCCAGATCATCTATAATCTCTTTTATAATTACAAATACTACAACCATTTTTTGCTGAACATTTTGTGTGCAATCAAGTTCGTATCTTAAATCTTTTATTAAAATAAAATTATTACAAATATTAAATATTAATTCTTAATATTAATATTATTTAAATTATTATTATTACTTATATTTAATTTACTTTTGTAAACTTTCTCTCCAATTATTTTTTTTTTTTATATGCCACTATCACGTTCACCTATACGTACACGCAACTTCACAACAATGGAAAATCAAAATAACAATCCAACTTACACTTCAGACTTAAACACTACACAAAATATACACAATGATAATTTAACTCAAAACACTAATAACTTAAGAACAAATTTTTCAAAATCAATTAAATTACCTCCATTTTGGGAAGAATGTCCTGAAGCTTGGTTTCTTCTTGTTGAAGGACAATTTAAAATCAATAATATTCAAGATGATAATATAAAATTTCAAAACATACTTATTGTTTTACAACGTGAAACAATTTCCAAAATTTCGGATGTTATCAATCCACCTCCTTTTATGAATAAATACGCTACTATTAAGAAAGCGTTGTGTGAAAGATTTTCTCTTAGCGAAGAAAAAAGATTAGAAAAGTTATTTTCAAATACAGAACTAGGCTATCGTTCTCCATCAGAACTTTTTAGATATATGAAGTCTCTAATAGGTTCTGATTCTATCGTCAGTAAGGAATTACTTTTCAAATTGTGGATCCGAAAATTACCACAACAGATACAAATTCATTTAACATCAAGTAATAATCAAAATAAAGATGAAAATGTTATTCTTGCAGATAAACTTTTTGATTTATTAAATCAATCTCAATCTTCTAAATCTTTGTCAATAGCAAGTGTTGAAAATAACATCCTCGAACAATGTATTAAAAATTTAACATAATTAACTACTGCAATTTATCAAAATTTAAACAAAATTACTTCTGATATTAATGAATTACAAATTAGATCAAGATCTAGAAATAGAAATAGAAGTAATTCTAATTCAAGAAAATTTTCTAGATCAAAAGATAATATTATTCAAACCATTTGTTGGTATCATAGAAAATTTAAAAATAATGCTTTAAAATGTATTAAACCCTGTAGTTTTAATACAAATGAAAAACAATCAAATCAAAACTGTTTAAACTGAAACGTTCCATTATGACGGTGGCTAATAATGGAAATAACATTAGATCATCACGCCGCCTATTTATTTATGATAAATTAAATAAACTAAATTTTTTAATAGATACTGGCGCTATAGTTTCTGTAATTCCTTCTTCCAAATTCAAATCATTTAAAAGAAATTCCGATCTTAATTTGACTGCAGCTAACGGTTCCTCTATTAAAACATTTGGTACCAAACTTTTAAAAATTGACTTAGGTCTTAGACGTGATTTCGAATTCCCTTTCATTTTAACAGATATTTCAACTCCAATTATAGGTGCTAACTTTTTAGAGAAATTCGGGATATTAGTGGATATCAGAAATAAAGAAATTACTGATTTAACAACAAAATTAAAAGTTTCTGGATCTTCTGGATTTTGCGATATATTTTCACTCAAAATACCAATTTCTGAAAATAAATTTACAACCCTTTTAAATAATTTTCCTTTAATAACCTGTGAACCAGATTACACTAAACCAGTGCAACACCATACGGTTCACAGGATTGAAACCAAAGGAGTTCTACCTTTTTCAAAACCTCGTCGTGTAGATCAAATTAAATTTAAAATAGCAAAAACTGAATTCGAATTTTTAATAAAAACTGGTATATGCAGACCTTCAAACTCTCACATTGCATCTCCTTTACATTTAGTTCCAAAAAAAGAACCAAATGATTGGAGACCTTGTGGCGATTACAGAAGACTCAATTTTATAACGATACCTGATCGTTATCCATTACCACATATTCATGATTTAGCTATAAATTTACATAATAAACAAATATTTTCGAAAATTGATCTTGTTCGTGCATATCACCAAATTCCAATGGCTGAAGAAGACATTCATAAAACAGCAATAACCACACCTTTTGGAATGTTTGGGTTCGTAAGGATGCCTTTTGGTTTACGAAACAGTGCCCAAACATTTCAACGTTTTATTAACGAAGTATTTTCCGGTTTAGAATTTGTATTTGTTTATATTGATGATATTCTTGTTGCTAGTGATAATGAAGAACAACATTTAGAACATTTAAAACTAATATTTAAAAGACTTGAGAAATATAATTTAAATATTAAACCTTCTAAATGCATTTTCGGAACTAATAAACTAGATTTTCTCAGTTATGAAATTTCTAATCAAGGCATTAGACCATCTTCCGATCGTATTGAAACCATTACAAATTTTGAAAAACCACTTTCAATAAATAAATTACAAAAGTTCTTAGGTATGGTAAATTATTACCATAGATATGTGAAAATGTTAGCAGCAGAACTTAGTCCTCTGCATGAAATGTTAACATTTGCAACTAAACAAAAACTCAAACAGCTTATTTGGACAGAAAAGACAACCACTGCTTTTGAAAACGTTAAACAACTCTTTGCTCAACAAACTTTACTTACTCATTTTGATAAAAATGGTAAATTATCACTTGCTGTAGATGCATCAAATGTAGCAATTGGTGCAGTTTTACAACAATTTAGTAACAATACTTTAGAACCACTTGCTTATTTTTCACGAAAATTATCTTCTACAGAAATGAATTACTCAACATTTGACAGAGAACTTTTAGCCATATACAATTCAATTAAACATTTTAAACATTTTCTTGAAGGTAGAATTTTCACAATATACACTGATCATAAACCTTTAACACATGTTCTAAATTCAAAAACAGATAGATCACCTCGACAAATTAGACATCTTGAGTACATTGCACAATTTACAAATGATTTTCAATACATTTCTGGAAAAGAAAACATTGTTGCTGACACACTTTCACGTATTTCAGATATTAACACAATTTTAACTCAAGATATTAATTTTCAAACTTTGTATAAAGAACAACAAAAAGACCAAACTCTTCATGACTTAATTTCTGACAAAAATTGTAACAATAATTTAAAAGAAATTAATATTCCAGTTCTTAATCTCAATATTTGGTGTGATATTTCTCAACAACCTTTTAGACCTTTTGTTCCAAATTCTATGAAGAATATAATTTTTGATAAAATCCATTCTTTATCACATCCTAGTGTTCGTACTACTAGACGTTTAATTCAATCAAAATATTTTTGGCCTAACATGCGTAAAGAAATTAATAGTTGGACTTCCGCATGTATTAACTGCCAGAAATCAAAAATTTCTAAATATACTAAAACACCAGTACAAAAAATTAATATACCATCTGGACGATTTGAACACATACATATGGATCTTGTTGGTCCATTACCTGTTTCAAAAGAAAATCGTTACATTTTAACTATAATTGACAGACATACACGTTGGCCGGAAGCTTATCCACTTAAAGATATTTCAGCGAATACAATTGCCAAAACATTTGTACAAAATTATATTCCCCGTTTCGGCGTTCCACTTAATATAACAGTAGATCAGGGATCACAATTTACATCAAAATTATTTACTGAATTAACAAAATTATTAGGATCTCACAAAATTCATACATCTCCTTATCATCCTCAATCAAATGGAATGATTGAAAGATTTCATAGAACATTAAAAACTGCTATTACAGCATCAAACGATTCAATTCACTGGTCTGAAATTCTTCCTTGGATTTTATTAGGACTTCGTATATCTATTAAAGATGATTTAAAATGTTCTTCTGCAGAATTAGTTTACGGACAAACACTTAGATTACCTGGAGAATTAATCGTTTCAAATAATAATAACAATAATGAATTTGATAATACAATGGAAACACTTTCCAAACTGAGAGAACATTTTTCACACGTTCGTTCAAAAATTGTACATCATAATAAAGAAGATTTTTTTGTTCCCAAAAATTTGGATACTTGCGAATATGTGTTTGTTAAAGTTTTTCATAGGTCAAATCTACAACCACCTTATGAAGGTCCATTTAAAGTTATCTCTAAACACAATAAAGTATTCAAAATTCAAAAAGGTAACTTAATCAAAACAATTTCCATAGACTTATTAAAACCTGCACATACAATTTCTAATTCCAGTTCACTAACACTTCCAAAGAAAACCAAAAAAATTACATTTAATATTAATTAATTTTTTTTTTTTTTTTAATTGGAGGGGGAGTATATGTATGGTTTATAATATATGTATCTACTTTATTAATTTGAACTTGTTTTAATATTTTTATTTTCATATATAAATTTGTCTTTCAATATTTTTCAATTTGATTTTTTTAATAATTAATTTTCTGAATGTATAAAATAAAGGTTGTAAAAAATAAAATATTTTAAATAGAATAAAAACTTATTCTATATGGATTTCCATGAATTGAAGTCAGAACACTTATTTGCAGCTTTGAGGCACATTTTGGTTTTTGCTTTACGGTTTTTTTCTTTCTTTCGAAACTAAATGTTTCTTTATACCGTTTAATAACTCGACAAACAGTAGTTTTTGGCAATTTTAGCACTTTAGCAATTTTTGATCCAGACCATGTTGGATTTTCTATAAATTTGTTCACAATTATTTTGCGAGCACAAACTTCCATCGCGAAATTTACTTGCAAATAACGCGCCAGTTCTACCAACTTAAAACCATATAACGGGACATTCATTGAGCAACGATTAGTACTAAATTGTTTTAGTACCCTTGACAAATGACCCGGTAAGAAATACTAAAGTGCGTACCAATTTTGAGTGAACTAGTCTTTACTATATCGGGACTATTTCGGACCTGTTCAGGACCATTTTGGTATAGTTAGGATCATTCTGGGATATGTACGGGACCATATAGGGATAGCACAGGATTATTTTGAAATCTATTCGCGACTATTTTACTACTGTTCAAGAGTATTGCCCGAATTCAGTAACTTGGTATCATCTCAAGTCTCCAAATGAGTTAGAGATGATTGCTTTTACTCGCTTTCACGTTTTTTTCGTTTGTGTTTATTTTAATTTTTTGTGACCTGCACATCACCAGGCCACTACTTAGAGACTTTATTTGGAGACTAGAGGCTTTATTTTGAAACTAATGAATCTTGTGACTTTTCTCTCTATTGGAGCCTGAGACTGCTTATTAAATTCGGAGGAATATCAGGATTACTTCGGAACTAGCTCGGGTTCATTTTGGTAATATTCCGGGACTATTTTGGAAGCATTTAGGGACTAGTTAAAAAAGAAAAAGTTAAATTTCAGAACTTAGTTGGGATCATTTCGGGACCGTCTCGAGACCTGTTCACAACTATTTCTTTGGAACTAAGCTTTAAGATCGAGTGGGACAAGTTCCAGCCATTTATCGAAGCATTCCAGCAAAATGGGTTTGAAATGGCCCTGAAATATAACCGAATTAGGTCGGAAAAAGGCCCGACCTGGTCTTAAAAACATCAATAAATTATATTGAAATTATTATTGATAATGTAAGCTTATGTATGTATGTATGTATGTCACTGAAAAAAAATCACATATGTATGTACATACATATGTATGTATGTATTACTGCGTCTGTAAAAAGGTAGTGAAATAGGCAAAACTCCCTAAAATAAAACACACACAATTCATATGGAGCAACACCGCGAAAAGTTGCATATAAAGATTCTGGCTCATTCATGAATATACGAAATAATGATATCAATAAAGCCACGAGTATACCCAGAGTTTGTAGCTACCACAAAATGCGTCACACATGTAGCAAAAAAAAAACAAACAAAAAATTTGGTGGTTAACCAATAAACATAAAAAGTATACATAATTAGGTGAAGAGGAACAGCGCTACATTGAAGGGGCAACATTTTATTTCCGCTAACAGCTCAATGACGCTCGCGAAGAACGGCCGAGCGCAAAAATGCACAGCATGTCTACATATATTACGAATACACATACGTATGTACATATGTACATACACACTTAAATATCTACAGACATATGTGTGTATATACATTCAGCGACACACACGCGCAATGACTTAAACGTACCTCTCATTCGCCCACCCACAAGCAGGTTGCACTTATTTATTTTGTTGGTCGGCAAAGGAATTACGTCATTGCAGATATTTATTCAGCACGAAAAGTCGAATAAACTATACATACATACATACATATATGTATGTGTGTTCTTGCGCAAATGTAATATAGGTAATTGTGAAGTAGTGGCAGTTAATATCACAAGAAGTGTATTTCCGGAAGTACGCAGACTCCATTTTTTGTTATACTCCGAGTAGCCGCGTCTACACAAACATACATATGTATGTAGTTGTTTGGGGCTGCTGCAGTGACCATTGATGCGAAATAAATTTTTTCATATGTATACATATGTGTATATATGTGTGTGTGTATGTATGTGAGGTAGGCAGTTGAAGCTTTCATTCAACATTTTTTGTGGCTTAATGTGAATGGCTAATTAAAGGAAAAAATTATGCGTTTAATGAATGAACGGTAATAGAGGATCAATTAATGTGCCTTTAACAGAACATAGGTCTAAATTTGTCGTCACGCAGTCAGATTTATTTATATATTTTATTACCATTTTTTTTTTAAAGCTTAAACTCACCCTAAAACAGGAAAAATGTTCACTAAAATAAAAAAAATTAGCTTTTTATTCAAGTAATGCTTATTTTTTAAAAGCGCCAGGTTCGGACAGTATCAATACAAAGTATCACGTTACTTTATTATTCGACTTGGAAAGCACCATTACAGATAAAACTGCAGAATTAACAAAATAGGTATAATAATTGTGGAAAAATTTTAATTTCAAGGGCGTGAAATTATCATTAATTTTTTAACGTGATTAAAATTTAAAAATTAACCTTTTTTAATTTTTTGAGTTTGTCTAATAAATATTTATAAATAATGAATGGCAACAATAAACTTTTTTTTTTTTGCCCAAAAGTACAATGCTAGTATTTCATTAGGAAAAATTTGACGTCAAATGTTGTCAGTTGAATGAAAACGGATATCAACTAGTACCCTGCACAAGCCGTCTTGATTTGCTTTGGACACAGTGTGACACATTGCCATCGTTAATGTTTTGTTTGAACGAGTTTAAGGGTTGAACTGCAATGCAATGCGCTCTTCTCTTTCTTGGCATGAACTGTCTGTCTTGAATAAGTTTTTTCTTTCATTGGTTTTCGAATCACGAAAGAGGCAACACTAACAGCAATAAAAACTGTTTAAATGACACCGAATCATTCGGATGTTTTGCCCTAAAACAATATACAATCTAGAATGTGTAAACTATTTGTTTGATGTATTATGGCAGGGCCGTGTGCAAAACTCAGCCCCGGGGGGGAGGGGGATTGTTTATTCAGGATTTAAATTTCATGTACGAATACAATTTTATGAACACGATTCACCTCTTTTCATATACACACGTTAATTTGCCCACGGGCCTGTATTATGGAAACGTTCATTATCATGTTGGGCTTCTCTAAGATAACGAACCGTTTGAAATACCACACTTAGAGGTGTAACATTTCATTATTTTTCATTAGCGAAAACAAAAAAAAAATCAAAAACTTTGTATCGCACTTTTGCGAAAACATTAAAATCAAAATATAAACATTATTATTTTATGTAGAAAAAAATTGTCAACGAAATGTCGTCATTACTCTCGATCGAAAACATTAAAAGAATTAATCATTATATTTGAGTGATACGATAAATTGCTAATTAAAATAATTAGTTTTGGGCGAAAGTCAAGAAAAATCAGTAAATAATTATTAAACATTACTAAAACAAAAATCAAGTAATAATAATCAAATCTTTAATAATATTTTAAATTTTATAATTCTTTATTGCCATCCTTTTAGTTCGTGCGGAATGCTAAAATGATATTTTTTTAGTCTTATTGGGTCATGCATACTTTCTTTAAAATAATTAATTATTCTTGTTATTGGGTGGGAATAATTCCAATAAAGAAATTTAAAATTAAAGAGTCAAATCCACAAAGTTTATATTTGTCAGGAAGTCAGAAAAAAATAAAATTTAAAAACATTATTTCAAGTTTTAGATGCATACGAATAATCAATTGAATAAAATGCTTATTTCCCCTCTAACAAATGATTGTGGTATTTTAGGGTGGTCCAAAATAAGTCAAGTCGGAATTCGCATGCTCTCACCCGTTAGATGGCTTTATAAAGAAAAAAATATACCAATGTATGTATATTTTTGTATGAAGCGTCGCTTAGCACAAGAAAGTTAGAAAGTCTGGCGAGTTTTCTCAAATTGCTGAACTGATTTCAATAGTTTTGCACGGAATTTTGATGCCACTGTAAGAGTCCCGAGCTCTAAGTGAAGCGTAACGGCTACGATCGTCTTCACTTATGACTCGAGAGGAGTATGTACATATGTATAACAGGACGACTTAATTTTAATAAATGTATTTAAGTTCCTACATGCACATACATATATACATACATATACATACATACGTACAAAGTTGAATATTTAAGAGCTTACATACTTGTGTCTGAGCTTCTAAATACCCTAAGAAACTTTCCTTGACTCCTTACATTTTGCAACGTCTACTTCTCTTCATTGACGCACGTGAACGCTGCCCAGGGCAACACAGCGACATACTTTCTTCGTTAATCGTATGAGTATGATAATACAAACATACATATACATACATATCACCGGGGAGCTCGCCAACAAATACGCACGCGAGTATGTACTGAAAATCTTTAAGCAAGCCGAATACTCGGAGTGGAGTGGAGTTGATGATGTAAATTCCCACTTAGCTAGAGTTGTTGTTGTTTCACACTCCTATACATGTACATACACACATAGATGTATATGTATGTGGGTTATTTCTTTTGGGGATGCTGCTACCAGCATCACTTACACGTTTCGTGAGTTCTCTCTCCTCTTCGTCGGCTCATTCGAGTCGCTTACGTAGATACAGCTGCTCCATTCTGCTGCTATGTATGTGTGTATGTGGCTCGTTCATTCAATTGATTTTTCGGTGTAGCACCGTGAGTATAAATGAACATATAAATATATTTGTTTTTGTTGCATCAGGGGTGCGGCATTTGGATATACCACTTATGTATGTATGTATATACTTGTATTTGTACATTCTCGTGCAAAAGTATGTTTATCAGTTCAAGTGTTTACTTTTACATAAGTAAATATGTATGTACGTACATACACTTATTTAGACAAAGTCGCCCACTCACTTGACTTCTTCATTCACTACATAATTCATCTCCCCGCTAACTTCGCCTAAATTTTGCACGTTTCGTTGGGTTTTTCAAATTTTATGAATGAAATAAACTTTTTGGATAAGACTGTGACATTGATTTGTACTATGGAGGAATGTAGGTGGTGATATCGCATGGATTCTTAAGAGTTAAACGCCTACATACAAAATGGGTAAAATAAATTCACACAAATACATAGGCAAAAAATGTATATAAAAAATATAAAAATATTTACTTTAATTCACTTCTCGCCTAGCGGTTTTCTACTTTCGTTAAGACAAGAAGCTTCCCCAGTTATCTCGCTCCTTTGCAAAGTTAATCAAGTTACTCATACTCGTACCAAGCAGATTGTCCTTCCAAACTTATTGCGCTGCAACTAACGAACACCCAATCTTAAGAGATCGGTAAAAAAGATTAAAGTAGAGATTCTACGACCTTGCTGAGTTTTGATATTTGAAATTACTGAAATAATGAGATGAAAAGAGGTAAAGAGTAAAGTGATGTGATGAAAAGAAGGGTGTGTTGACGCGCAATAAAGTGATTTGAGTTAAAGTGAGGTAAGTTTAGGTGAGATAGGGCGAAGAGAGTGTGTAGTATTAGGGTGGTCACAAGAAATCAATTTTGGATTTTCTACGGGGCACCTCTCTAAAATGTGCCAATAGGCTAGAAAATGTTAAGAAAACAAGCGATTTTTCACAAAAAATTCCAACTTTTCCTTCTTAAAATTAATGATTATTTGACAGGTAATTTTAATCTTACTAAATTTGATCATAGAAATATTTTTGCTAAGTCTGTTATTTTTAGCAGTATTTATCAGATTAGGTTGTAGTGGATTTCCTCAAAACTGAATTATTATGCAAAAGTCTAAGAACATTACAATATTCGAATACATCTGATTTAGATATATTTTATTAATTATATTGTGAAATTATAAAGTTGTAAAGAAATGGTGTACGCTTTTTTATTTACAATGTATACGATTCAGATATACAATTAGTATGTTAATGTCACTACTAGGACATGGCTTAGTACATAAATGCTAAATGTTACTTAATCTATCAGTTTAAGCAAAAAAAAATATATTCAAATCAAATTTAATAAGAATAAGATTTCCTATCAAAAAGGACTTGAGTCAGGTATCTAGAATTTAGGGTTTCGATTGAAAGGACAAACACTATAATTTTTTGTGAAAAATCACGGATTTTCTTAATTTTAACCACAGTAACCACCCTAAATTGCAACTGAAAATTACGACCACCCCTTCCTTACATCATTTGAGAGGAACTTGAACGAATAATGAATACACAATGATATTAAAAAAATACGGGCTCCTTTGGTGCTCGACTTTATTGAAAAGATAGTGCAAGTGGCAAGTTGCTTTTTAATAAACCGCTGAAGTTAATATATTTTTCAAACTTAAGGGGCCAGATGGGAGAAAATGAACGCCAAAGCTATTCGGATTCACAAGATCAGTTACAAATAAAATTAAATATATATACCTATCAGTGCCGGATTTGCGGGGTGAAAAGTTTGGGGTCCGTATCCCCTCTTCGGAACCTCATTTAATTTTCAAATATCACTTATTTTTCTTACAAAACAAATATTCATACGTAGTACGTGAGAATTTATACGAGCATGTACATATGTATGTACATACCACAAAACGTCTTATACTTTCGTCTCGTGTGATTATATTCTGGGATTTCGACATAAAAATTGTAAAATAAATTTCCGCGCATGGAGTTCACATTTAGCAAAATCGATATTCGCTATTTCATTAAGTCTTGCATATTTGCAGAAACAATTTATTAGTCAAAAATTGTTAAAATTTGTGCACCCCCCTTCTCCAAATCCTGGACCCACTGATACATATGTTAAACATTTCGATAAGGGATTCATAAAATTCTCTTTCATTTAAATTGAGTAATGCCAATCGCTCATTTAGAAAAACTTTTCATTACGCGTAATTTGGTGGCGCATTGCCCATTTGGGTTAATGGTAATGGGGTCGTGTGGCTCATCGCGGTATCTAAAGTTGTTTTTTTAGATAATTTGAGGAACATTCCTATATTGGGTATGTACATATGTACATCAATATGTATGTATGTATTTTTCTATGTTTGGCATATAAAATGCGTGTGCATTCGTAATTGCTATGCAGCCGTCTGTGATCAGAAAATAAATGAAATCATTTGTAAATTAATTTCTCAATTCAATTCAACCAATTCATTAGTGAATAAAGTGGCAAATTATAGAGAAAAATTAACTTTACACTTACACAAACTGGGAAGTGCATATAATGATTCGGAATAATACTTAAACAGTGCAACAAAAAGAGCTACATACTTATAACCATATGCTTTAGATCATAGACGAGTAAAAGTTGCGCTGGTTCAGCATGTGGCCTATCGCTGGCAACAATCAATTGAAATCATTGAAAGAAAGAATCGAAGCAAACAAATTAATTAGAGAGAAATCGGAATTGATATACCCGTACACATAAAAAATTATATGAAATATTCTATGTGCTTCTGTTCACAAATTATAGCACAAACAGAAATTGACACATTTGAAAAACTTATCTTTTCTTCTAATTTATTAAATTATTTTCCAATTAAAATAAGTTTTATACAAAATTTTCAATGATTTAAAAATTTATCAAAACTTCAAATTTTTGTATAAAATATATTAAATTTTTTTGGATTATGTAGTAAGTACCTCATTAAATTTAAGTACAATAAAGTGCAAGTTTCAAGTGCCTACCAATTATTACTGATTTTTGACAATTTTTTTACTGGAAATTTCCTTCATGTAACGCAAACCCGCGATTATTTTTTATATGGAAAGAATTGTGAGCGTCAGTAAAAAAATTTCAAAAATCTGTGGTAATTTCTAAGTACTTAAAAGTAGAATTAAATAAGCTAAAAAATTGCATACTCAAAAATATTCTAAATTTTTTTTATAGTTCAAAATTTTGTTAAATCGTTGTACATTTTGTATAAAGTTTAAAAAATGTGTTTTTATTGCGGATTTTGTTAAAAATTGAACGATATTTTTTTAAAAAATAATTTTAATAATTAGACAAAAAAAATTCCAAAAAGTCCAAATGTGTTGTGTTATAATTAGTGCACGGAGTGTACACATGCTGGAAAAGTGGATAAAATTTTACCGAAGACTAGTTAAAGAGAGCAACAAAGAGCACCACAAATAACTCCAATATCTAGGTTAGAGATTATCAAAAGTTGCGGTGAATCAGCATGTGGCATCAGAGGCAACAAGCAATCCAAATCATCAGAAAAATATGAATTGAAGATCCAGGTCGGCTGCCGAAAGAAGCAAAAGAATTTAATTGGGAGAAATGGAAATTGATCTGTATGTAGAAGCTAACATATCTGCGGCATCAAAAATACGAACCCCGTTTTATATACATAAATTTGTGACTAGTTTAGTTTTTTTGGGAAATTTGTGACTTTTTTCATTTCTTCTTCACAGCCGCCATCTAGCGGAGCACAAATATGTTATCGGATATGTGGAGGGAGACAGATTTCGTTGCCAATTATCGTCTTTCACTTCGGCGGATAAACGTCTCGCCACAATTCGCAATAAAGCGAGATTCTTCAACATATCGTTAATTGATAGGAAAACAACAGAAAAGTTTTATATAAAAAAACACTCCAATATTTTGGCTTTGGTTGTCGTTTTTTGGGAAATTACACATTTTTAATATTAATTTTTAATCCAATAATTTCCTTAAAATACGAAATATTATTTTTTGACTGAATATATCCATTTTCCCAAAAACTGGACGAAAAAAAGGTTGAAAATCGTTTGTAAATTAATCAATAAATTGGTTAAAATGTAATTAAGGAACACAGTGATGGCTATGTTAATATTTTGAATTGGCCAGCAAAAGTTGAAATTTTATATTTGCAACAACAAACTAATTTCATATGTATGTACATATGTAGCTTCTAGCCTTGTCACTTCCGCTTCACACGCAGATTTTGCGCTTTAATTCTAAATGCGAAACGGATGCGAAACAATACCATAAATACGCATTGCTGAAGACATGCCCATGTGTGACAGGAAGCCCACTGTAAAAACCCACTAAAATTAGTTGCGGCTGCAACCAAAATAGTAACATAGAAAAAACATTTTCGAATAACAACAGCTAGGGCATTTAGCACGCCAGGACGCCTGCATGCCTACATACTCGTGCTTCGAAATCAAACAGGAAGCGCAAGCAATTTTGTGCTAATCACCGAAAAGGACTATGAACTGACATGTGTTGGCAGTGTACCTGTATAAATATACATATACTATATGTGTATGTTCATTCAAACATTTACTTTTTACATATGTTTGTATGTATGTATATGTATGCCGCTTCTCGTAGGCAATAAAAAAACTATTATCGGAAATTTAAGTTAAACACAAACGACAGGCGACGTGCGACGTGCGGTCAACAAAGGAAGCGGAAGGACTCAGAAACGAAGACATTTTATTCATTCGCCCACAAATATATTTGTGAATGTATGTATCGACAAGAGGGTTTAGAGATGTTAATCCCGAAGGCCTCCTACAAGATAACTGAGTTTGGCTGAACAGCTTTTTGGATAGGGTTGTCCTCAATGTATCGTTTAAAATAACACCTAATTTTGTTAAAAAATAGCAATAAGTAGTTTTGTGAAAAATTCAATAAAAAAATACAACAGAGACTTTTCTAAACTGAATTACTTTCAAAACTTTTGTAATAATATTACATATGAATAAAAAATATCTTTGACAAATTGGCTCACGTTTCTCCAAAGTTTAATAACGCGGAAGGGTAAAAAAATTAATGAAAAAACGTTTGGAAACATTGACATTACAATAAAAGTTATAATAAAAACATTTAGCACTTAGCTATAATATCAAAAATTATAGAATACAAAACTGCGCCCATCAGAGCGATTTAAGATAATATTTACTGAAGTCCAGTTAATAATATTGTGGTAAGCATCTGCATTAAAATCAATATTGGCTTCGAACTCCGGTATCGATCAATTCTTTAACGCTATGCAATTGGCGGCTAAGGGACTTTGTAGAAACCGACCACCTCTTCCGCAGCGGTACGTAGAGATTGGGAGATGGTGCCCCGTTCCTCACTAAAATCGGGACAATGAGGACTTTTTTGTTGTAGCAAGATTAAGAGTCGACTATGAAAGATCAAAGCTCTCCGCTGTGATTTCAGCTTCACGACGTCGTACTTTAGAGGTTACATCGCACAATGCAAGCTTGCATTCATACCCCAAACCATGGATCTCCTGTACTACAACTGTGTCCTTTTTTCATGTGGGCATTTAATGTTAATACGTAAATCGTAGTGCTCGTTTCGTTGGCGTTGGAGGAGGTATTTATCCAGGGCTTTTTGGGTCTTACAATTATCTGCCGATCAGACGAATGATTTTTAGAAAAATAGTTGGGTGTCTTCGAATATTTACGCTACAAACGAAATTTATCAAAATCTTAAAGAATATAATATTTATTTATTCTTCTGATTTTTCTGAATGCATGATCTCTTACTCTAAGCCGAGATCATATTTTAGTTTATATAAAAAATAGCACGTTCATAGTAATTTATAAGAACATGCAAATATATATACAGTAAGCCAATTAGTTGTTTGCAAAATAAAAAATTGCAATAAAATTCGAGTTCAACAATTAATAACACCAGGACGCGAACATGTTTTAATGTTTTTTCCTTTTTCTATTTCATTTTTCAGTTTATTTTCTTTTAGTTCCGATTTACTTTATTCAATTCGTTGAAAGCAATTCTTGCTTAATCCCTTTTCTGTATTCTATTTGCTTTTACACGCTTCAACTGAATTGAATTCAACTTTTGCGTTTTCTGTTTTCTGTTTTCTCACAACAAACAACGAAACTTGAAAGCAATTGACGGTACGGACGTACATATGTGTACTCGCCCCTTTGCTTCTCAACCCCTCTCTTTTAAAATCAGACGTATTATGTCCAAAAAAATTGTTTGTTATAAAGAGAAAGAAAGAGAGAGAAAGAAACAAAACAAAAAAATAAAATTTTCATATTGTTAAATAATTTTTTGCAAATTTTGAGTAGACGATATAATGTAAGCAAAATAAGACTGGTTTATATAAAATTGTTGTTGTGTGGTTACCATTGGCATCAATAACGGCTTGAGACCTTTTTGGCAAGGAATCAATACATTTTTTTAAGTCGTACTGTTTGGGTATCTTCACCCATTGCTTTTTATGTAATTTTGATTTGTGCCAGTTTTCCAACTTTTCTTTTCAAGTATGCCCACTCGTTTATATTCGGTTATTGTCTGGACCTTGCGAAGGTACGTCTATTACTTTTTTGCATCTATAAAGCAGCCAAGTCATACAAAGCTGCGGCTTATGTTTAAGGTCGTTATATAGAAATAGCTTATATTTCAGTTTTAGTGAGTTTTGTGGACTTTTAGTAACCTCGTTTGGCAAAATATCCAAAAACAATTCTTTTATCATTAAATCCGTAAAAATTCTCAAAGCCTTTACTAGAAATACGTCCCTTAGCATTATTTTAGTTTAATAGCAAAAAAAAATCCATTAGCTTAGAAATTTGGGAAATAGCAATTGATATCCTTTGGCAAATATTATGTGAAGCCAGTAGTGGCTTCCGCCGCGTACTTCTGGAGGTATATTTGTGCTTTTTGAGTACTTGTTACGAATATTTCATACGATACCTATACACCGAAGTCGTTTTAAAAATTTTTGGCAAGCTTTCTGGTGCTGGAATAATGAAAGGTGCTGTACGTTGTGACAGCACCAGTTTGAACGCCCTTAGGTCAATGTTATATTTAGGATGTATTAAAGAAACGGGCCGTTCTTTGAAAAAAGTACAAATTAGTGATGTTATTTATTAAAATTTAACCACAATGATTTGAATATTACGAATTTTTTATAAAAACTGATAAAAAATAATAATTTGTTTTTAAATTGCCGGTGAAATCTGCGCACGGTACGACTTTTTAGTGTTTTAGGATGCCAAAATTTAAAGAGACAAATCTATTCGATAATAATTATTCTTGAGAAAGTAAAGTAAAATGATCAAATATGACTCAAACGCATTCAAACCGTACCAACAACATATTAATGTTTGTCCAGCGTTTAATTTTTTTTCGGAAAAGTAGAACCTCACAGGGTTTTCACCCTAATTAGGTTTAGTTCCAATCATTGGTTTATGAAGAAAGCGAAGGCAATACTCAATGCTTATGAGCATAAAAGCACTGAAGGCGGGTTTAAAAAAAAATACTAATTGATTACTGAAAAAGCACAAATATACAGGTTCATGAAGTTTCCTTAGTCTTTATTATTATTTAAATACAACATACATAGCTTGTATTGAATATAAAATTAAAATGATTACAGAATCCAACAATATTTAAACCTTAAAGCTAAAAAGTTTATAAATTAGATTACTATTACTTGAAATCCTACAACATTGAAACTTATAACTAAGTAAAAATTTGAAATTAGAAATTAGAGGTTTGAATTCAGAGAATAAAAATTAGGCAAGGAGGTAAAAACGAACAATGCATAAAGATTGACACATTAAAAACATCTGACAAAGGTAAACGGTTATATGTTTTATATTCACTCGCTGTATAGTTTAAGTAATGTGCTCTTGAAGTGCGATGTCACCCTCTTCCAGAATTTGTCAGGTAGCTCGTTCCAAAGGCGAACCGAGAAAGCGAAAAGTGGACGTTGAGATATCATAGAGGGCCCTTCCAATTCAAAACGTCCGATCGTTTCGGGTCTTGATTTTAGATTTTAACGAAACTTTAATTTTTGTTTTTGAGTCAATTTAAGGAGACACGTATTTTTTTTATGCCACAACATTTTTTTGTGATTTTTTCGCAATTTAATTTTTTTTGGTAAAAATCGATTTTTCTCTTTCGTTTAACGAACTTCCTTTTTTAATCACACATAACTTCGACAAATAAATATTATTTTTGCTCAACAATTTTACTATATATTGTACAATCCAAAAAATGTACTTGCGCAAAAGAGAAAGCATACCCCTGAAAGTTCTCTCGTTGCTAATAACGTGTTGTCCCTTCTTATACTTTTAAGTTCTTTTATGTTACAATATAAACTCCAGCTATACTCCGTTGGTCAAAGACCAATAATACGACTGTTTCTAAATCGCTTCTTCACTGTAAAGAGTCGCCACAAACCAATTTTTCCAGAATTTAAAACCGTTAGTTTTATTTTGCCTGCGTTACATCGCCTACTCAGAATTTGCAAACAATTAATTGACAATATGGAAATTGTCTTTTTTGTTTTTTTTCTTTTTTCCTCTTTCTTTCTCTTAGGGCCAGTTTTTCAGTGCAAGTTGAGCTATGTTTGTCGTTTAAACTAAGTTTAAACTCAATATGCAGTTTTTCAGTCAACTTTAAACGGCCGATTGTGCTCGTTAAACTTAGTTTAACTTATCAGCTGTGTGCTGACTACTTCGTTTTGGTTGCAACAAATTTTATTGAGCGCAAGGAAACTAAGTTTAAATTTCAACTGAGTTAAACCTGAGTTTAAACCAGCACTGAAAAACTGGCCCTTAGTAAAATAGACTTTTTTTTGGATATATTAAAAGAAAATTAACTGAAAAATGTATAAAAAAAAAAAAATTAAAACATATTCGCTTTCTGTTGTTGTTAATTGTCGAACTCAAATTTTATTGCAATTTTATATTTTGCAAACAATGACTTGACATACTATATATACTTATGTTGATACATATGCACATACATATGTATATGTAAATATCTTGTTTATACAAAATATGTAAAAATGTTTTTAGTGGCAGAAAGCCGTTGTCCATTTAATTGCTAAACCCTCCACCGGCGTACTTAGTTCCAATGCGTGTATATTTATTGACTAAGGCAAAATGAGAAAACTCATATTGACGCACTTTTGTTTTCAATACAACTTCGCATCCTTCCCACTTTCTTCTAATTACTTACATTTTTGCCGAAATCTCATGAGACGCTTGTGCGCCTGCGTTTCACTTCCGCATTGAGCACAGCATGAAGATCAGGTCAGTAACTAATCCGACTAGCGGGAAAATATTGTATTCACTACTGCTTAGGCTACGCTCACTTTTGTTTTGTATTCTTGTATTATTTAGATTTTTTTTCATTTCATTTTTCATTCTTTTATTGTATTCCTTCTACATTGCTGTAATACATCCTGTTAAGGCTTTTGCTCCTGTCGCAGTCTTTGTATACATATATGTATGTATGTATGTTTGTATGCCTGTTATTATTATTATTGCTGTCATCATCTGGGGTTCGTTCACTTTTGCTCGTACATTTCTTTTACCATTCATTCAATCATTCCGACTGAGCAGGACATCCTTTTCCTTGTTTTTGTTGCTTGTTAACATTTGTTGTTATCGGATCTTTGTTGATGTACTCATTCTTTTGTGTTTTCGCAGTTGTTTTGGTAGCTTGATCGCAATTTTGTATTTGTTGTTTTCCATTGTTGTTGGCAATGCGCGCCTTCCGTTCCACATTTCTTCTGTGGGTTTTGACGTCATCTGGCGCGATGCTTGACTTGTCATCCGCATATGCGAGACGTCGTAGCGCTTTTTTAATAAAAACATATGTATGCATGTATGTATGTAATTATATTATACTTACATTAACGTTATCCAAAATTGTAAAATAATCTTAACTTAATTTCGCCACTACTAGTTACACAAGGCAATAAGATCTCATAAATTCTCATTACCACGGACATTGTATCCAAATACGATAGTCGCATATTGTACAGATATTATCGAATTTCCTAGCGGGTGCATCCGCATTTGCAAGCCGTTGTAGCACGATTTCAATATACACGTATTTACATCTATTCATATCGCATTTTTTATATTATACTTACATTAACGTACGACTAATCCATGCTTTGTCGATTTTAAAGCCGCTTTTGACAGGACGAATAGAAGCTGCCTGTACGACGCCATGTCTAAATTTGAGAAACTAATATGGCTATGTAGAGCGACGTTGAGCACGACATTTAGCTCCTTCCAAGTTGGGAAGTACCTCTCCGAGCCGTTCGAGACCAAACAAGGTTTTAGACAAGGCGACTCACTTTCATGCAACTTCTCGCTCTACAAAGCCCTCATCATGGCCGTCCTTTTATATGGCGCAGAAACATTGACGATGCTGAACAGCGATGAGAGGGCTTTGGGGGCTTTCGAGAGAAATGTTCTTCGCAAGATTTATGGTTCTGTTCGCGTGAGCGACGGGTACCGAAGAAAGGAATGATAAACTATATGACCTGTATAATGATATGCACATAGTCAAGCGCATACAAATTCAACGACTGATATGAATGATGTTGCCGGTGAAAAAATTCTTCGAATCGACACCAATGGATGGACAATGGAGGCAAGGGCGGCCACGAATACACTGGAAAGACCAAGTGCATAAGGACCTTTCTTCACTTGGTGTGAATAATTGATGAAACCCAGCGAAGGAGAGGGAACTGGCGAAGCTTTTTGGTATCGGCCCAAACCGACAAACGGTGGTAGCGCAATAAATGAAGAATAATCCATACCACTCAAGTGATCAGTCAACAAGTTGCCCGCAATGTCGTCTGCTCAGTGAAAGCAAGTAAGTAGTTAGACCTTCTGAGATTAAAGGCAATAGGTTTGCCTATTTGCAGCCCCTCGATGAATCCTATTTATTACTGAGCGAAGCATGGGCTTATTCGGTAATGCAACACTGTGACACATTTGTAAACCTTTACATTAGAAAATAAAAAAAATTGCATCAATGCAGAAGCATATTGGTTTTTAACAGGGGGCTCACATACATTTTATGGGACCCGGGGCGGAAAATTGTTGAGCCTTTTTTCAAAATTTTACTAAGTCAAATGATATTTTATTATATTATGGATGACAATAAATATAAATATGTGTATAAATTTCTAAGGATTATATAAATCGAGTTTCGGAACATTTTTCACTGAATTCTTTGATTAGGTTCTCAAACTTGATTGAACTGGCTTTTTCATGCTCGATACAGATGATCGATCATCGTGTGGTTCAACCTGTCTTCGGCCATTGTGGATCGTAACTTATTTCTTATAAGAGCTAACCTGCTAAAAGCTTTTTCTCCGGACGCAACGGATGGTGGAAAAACCTGCAATAGTCTTTTTGCAGCAAACAAATTTCTCTCTGCAGATCGCTCTCAACAAAATCATTGGCGTATGGGGTTTTTAGTGTCTTCGCTTGGCTTGATGTTCGACAGAATGAATTGTTGCATAAATTTAAATTTGGCAGTTATAAATTCCCATTCAGAAGTAACCGTATTTACGTGGTGTAAGAAAATGCATTTATGTACTCATTTCATTAGGCGATATATTAATTCAGTTTTTTTTCACCATGTAATGCACGCATTACGCTCCTCTTTTTATAATCAAGAAAGGATCGAAGTAAAAAAGAACTGAAAGTTTCAGTGGCTACTATTTATTGCAATTCTCTTTCCGCTATTGTATTTAAGTTTATTTGATGTGCGTCTTAAAGATTACTATGTACATACCAACATTTACATACATACATATGTATGTACATATAGTCTTGCTAAGTACTTATGTGTAAAAATTTTTTGGAAAATATTTTGCTAGCTTGACGTCAAGTTAGTATAAGATGGATTTTTTCAGAAACGGCTAAAGCAAAAAAAATTAAAAATACGCCAACAAATTAGCTGCAAATTCCCCACTTACGTGACTTTTATTGTTTTCACTACACTGTGAACACTGAAACAATATTTCCTTAATATAAAGACTTATTACGTCTTGCCTTGAAAAAACCGGGCCCCTTCATCATGTTTTGCTTTTTTTATATCAATAGGTCTACGCGGGGCCCGGGGCGAAAAACGCCACTTGACATCACCAACCCCCCAACCTTTTCTGCCCCACGGGTCTTTGTTGCTGCGCAAAAATTCACAATTTTCGCAGCAAATCAAAAATGGTTGCCCGTAACATTTTAAGCTTTCTGCTTGGACATTTCAGGGGATTTGAAGCTGCTTGTTAGAACCCGTTTGGATATGGAGCAAATCATTTCTCCTGGGCAAAGATGAGGGCGAGATAAAAAAAAGTGAACCCCGAACTTGCCATGACAAAGGAACAAATGTGCAGAAAATTTAAAAACATGTGGAACGCAACAGTGTGGGTATTTTATGTGGATTAGCAATGCATACAGGCAATACAATTACTGAAAGATGTCCTGGACAAACTTTAAACAATTAATTTATTAAATATAAATTTTAAAATTTTTATTATTAAAAAGACCGATCCCGGGTTTCGTAAGAATGTATATTACACAGCTAATTCGCTTATAAGATAAATTTAAAAGTCAGTAACCGTATGAATTAATAAAGCTTATAAGAAGCAAATAAATTTGTTAAATCATTTCGCTTTTGAACACCAACTGTGTTGTCAATTAAGTTTAGAAGAGAACTCTCCATATTATTTCTATCCTTAAAAGCTTCTTCAACGCTTAAGGATATACCTTCCGTACATCTTTCTGTATTAATTATAAAGTTATGCAATATCATAAAGATCAGTATAATATTTGATATCCTTTTAATTGGTTAAGGATTTTAAACTTCACTTTTAAAATTCCAAAAGTCTGTCCAATGAGAACTTGCGTTTAGCTCTGGTAGAAACTAAATTGCTTTTGGTGACGGTTGCGATTACCATTATCCCTATGTGAAGATGCTCATGATAGCTATAAATATTGGGCTGTTTTTCAAGAAATTTGCAAGATGACATTTTTCTGGATATCCAATAAAAACGTCCAGAAAACGAAATTTACTATCGCAATTGGCCTATGAATATATGTAAATAAAAATTAGTATAAACAATTTTAATGATGATTATAAATATGAACTAAGTTGCATTATAATTGAATGTGGCCTTTCGATCGTAGTAACTCACATCATCCTTTTTTGGAGTGGGTATACTTAAATATTAACTAAATAGGTTTAAATATCTGCAATATATATTTTACAGCTTTTATAACTTAAATAATTGTATGATAAACCGAAGTTATAAAATAAAGTATCTCGGCATTATTTCTGCTGTCAAGCTTTCTTTTTCTAAACACATTAACTATATTTTTTCCAAAGCATTCACAATGATCGGCTTCATCAAAAGAAATACTAGAGATTTAAGAAACCCTTAAACTTTGAAGTCGCTATATCTATACTGCTCACTTGTATGTAATCTGTATTATGAGGTTCATTCAATAAAATTGAAAATGTTCAAAATGGTTTTACTAAGATATAATATAATATAATTTTAGCGATTACACTATATAGCTCAGTGTTTGGCCGAGCTTCTCCTACCATTTGTGGTATGCGTCTTTATATTATGCCACAAATGGAGGGACCTACATTTTTGTGCCGACTCCGAACGGCAAATGTATTTTGTGCGAAGCTTTTTCATGGCAGAAATACCCTCGGAGGTTTGCCATTGCCTGCCGAGGGGTGACCGCTATTAGAAAAAACTTTTTATATGATTAAGATTTTGCTTGCCCTGACTGAGATTCGAACCTCGAACTCACTGGCATATCGAGTTTATTGCACGCACCGCTACCAACTCGACCAAAGCGGCCACACTCGACCAAAGCGGCCACGGTTTTACTAAGATAGTCTTCTATAAATAGAATAAATGAAAATATTGATTTCGTATATAGGAATTCGTAGATTACTTTGACTGCAATCTCTACGTGATAGGATAATATCCTATCCTCGGCAATATCAAATATCTGACCTATTTCAAAATTATTTTTCCTTCACCATTTAAGGAGTAAACGGTTATTCATCCAATCAGTAAATAAGACAAATTGTGCATTTAATCAACCTCTTGCCCGATGGGCGCAGTGGTGTAATAGCTATTGTAATTTTCTTAATTTTAACGTCAATATTGTTGATCTTGTTTGTTTATTGAACTAAGCAAACTAGTCTGTAAGGAAACTTCTGTAGACTGAAATAAATTCATTTACCAACTTAGAATTACTTAAAAATCTTTCTTCTTTCTGTCGAATTGCAAGGAAAAGCAATTCTCCGGGTCTTGTAGAATTTGCCGACTTATTTTGGTTACCATTGTTTAATCAGCATCGAGCACCGAACGAAAAGAAAAAGAAATGGTGATATACGTATTATTGCAGATTTCGAGAGAAATAATGAAAAAGACAGCCTTTTATACGAGTATAGTAGTTTGGTGTTCCATATTGCTTGGATTGGTAACTAGGTATTGAAATTTAAGCTGATTTAAAAATGTATGCGAGGATTAAACACTTATTATTTTCAACCGCTAATTTATACGGACTGGGAAGCTCGACTTTTTCGATCAGTCCGCTAGCATAGGCACTAAGATGAATCGGAATATAAGTGCGGAATGAAAACTAGGCCTTTCCAACCGCCGATTCTAGGTGGTTATACATTACTCGATACAATTTCTGTAAAGCGTATATACATTTTATTTAAATTTTAAGTTGAATTAAAAATCTACGTTTTTTGGGTCCGGTACTCCGTTGCAATGCAAGATTACATAAAGCTTGGTCAAGGTCAAACTTTACCCGCATTTGGGTATAAACCACAAAAACCACGATACTCCACGAGGAGCGGTACCCAAGAAAAGGCCAGAAGAATCACCTGGGCATCCAGTTTCACGTGATACCAGATTAAGTCTCCGGTCAGACTTCGTATTTAACTGTTGCCATAGCCGAAGCTACTGGATTGGTGGCCTAAGATTGGACTACATTCATACATCCCATATTCACTCATATAACAAAGACTAATCGACATTCTGACGAGAGTGCAATCTGGGACCGGTCCCCACAAGAGCAGTTCTCCCCCCCCCCCCTCGGGCAGGCACCTCTCATACAGGAAAGCAATAGAAGGGCCGTGCCCTGTCAGCAGAAAGCCCAAGCTGACGGAAAACCCAAAGTCGGGACTCCGGCCCACCAACGAAACGTCCCTAATTTACTCGTATATAACCCGGCCGTTTGAGTTATTGTCCCTCACCACTCACGCATAATACACTCTTCTAGGAGCCGACGGCTTCCTTGCCCGTCCTCGTCGGATAACCAGCGATTCTGCAGCGACAACACACTCATCCACCTTCTCCACCTTATTTAAGAAAAACAATATTTCTGAGGGGAAAGAATTTTAGACAATCGCGAGAGTCTTTCTAGATACCTAAAGAGAGTACTAAAATACTCATTTCATAACGCAAAGTATCGTTACTTATGTCGACAGCATCTTTCGAACGCCACCTATGAAGCTGAGAGTCATGTATGAAGCGAAAAGTTAACAAAATTTTTGCCTGTTTGAAAACTCAATTAATGGAAAAGTCGGCAAGTGAGAAACGATGAGATTCAATAGCATGCTTCTGACTTGCTTTGCTTCAGATATCGGTTTCCAACAGGGTATTTATAAATGCAAACAGTAAAAAAAATAAATTAGATTAGAAATCTTTGTGCCCACGAAAGTTCCGAAAGGCAGAAGATATAAATTCTTGAAAACGTACGGTGTGGCATGTTTTTTTGAGTGTGCGCGCATCATAAAATTATTGTGTTGAATTACGACTTTGCCACACAGCAGCAAAACTAAATAACGCGGATGGAGATGCGCGAAAACATGTGTACGCGCTTGCGCAAACAGACGCAAACTATGAAAACAAATAAAACTTAATGTTTACATACATACATACATATATATGTACATACAAACACACCTTCATAAAAACTTAAATGCGATTTTCTAGCAAGATATACTCGTACAGTGGATTCTTTGTGCTCCCCACGAATTTCACAACATTAATTTCCACCTTCTATTATATACGGACATATGTACATACATATGTATGTTCGCATTATGAAGCCGCGTGGCATAATGCAACAAAAGCGGTTTGTAACTGTGGTAACATCCGTTGCAGCATTTACAGAATTTTCATCGTTTTGTGGTATTTTCGAATTAGTAAGACTTGCGCTGCACGTAAATATGTACATACATATGTATGTATGTACCTATGTATGCATGTGTTTATAATTTTTTTTGGTGAATGTTTGTAATCTTATTAACGCCAACCAACAAATCAAAGACAATATTTATTTATGTAAACGTTTCGAAGGCAAGAAAATTGTTTAAGCAGCTCGATGGTTGCCGACAAATGCGTAGCATTAACACCTTCACTTCCGGCGTGTTAAGGGTTACTGCGTATATACTAGGGATGTAAATTTTTGGCATTTTATTGATCTCGGAATTTTCGAGTAGTCGTTGTACTCGAATAATATGGTATTAAAAATAATATTAATATATTTTTCCCTTTTTGGTATGATTGACCCGTTTTTATACCCGAGTGTACTTGTACACATGGGTATTATAACTTTGTTCGCATAACGGTTGTTTGTAACAGCAAAAAATAATCGAGATAGATATCGACATATATATACTAAAATGATCAGAATGAAAAGAGAAATCGATTTAGCCCTGACTGTCTGACCGTCCGTCCGTCCGTCTGTCCGTGGTTACAATAACTTGAGAAAAATTGAGATATCTCAATGAAATTTGGTACATAGATTGCTCTTTGGACAGGGTATGTTGGTATTGAAAATGGTTAAAATCGGTCAATAACCACGCCCACCTCCCATATAACGGAAGTTTTTGAAAAATGCAAAAAAAAACTCCGTTTTATCGGTACCTATTACAGTAAATTGAGTGGAATTTAGTATTTGGAGCGATTTTGAAGTAAGAAATTATGTAGGTATTTATGAGATTTTGAAAAGTGGCGTTGCCACGCCCACTTAGGAAAAATGTCGGTATCTCAGTATTTTAGTTATCGTCACAAAATTTGGTGGACATATTTTCCTTGATAACGCTATTATTGTCGTAGAAAATTTTTGAAACCGGATCATAACCACGCTCACCTCCCATATAACGGAAGTTTTGGAAAATGCAAAAGCTTAATTTTTCCGATATCTATTAAAACAAATGAAATTCGGTATATGGAGCGATTTTGAACTAAGAAATTAGGTACTTATGAAATTATGAAAATATGGAACGATTTTGAACTAAGAAATTAGGTACTTATGAAATTTTGAAAAATAGGCGTTGCCACGCCCACTTGGAAAACAATTTCTGTATCTCAATAGAGGTGTAAGGTATTGTCTCAAAATTTGGTGAACAAATTGTGATCAATATCGTTAAAAAATTTTGAAATCGGACTATAACCTCGCCCACCTCCTATATAACGGAAATTTAGAAAAATTCAAAAATTTCGTTTTTTCTTTATCTATTTGAACATACTATTAAATCAAATTTGATATTTAGAGAGATAGTTAATTAAGAATCTTGTATTTTATGAAATTTTGAAAAATGGGCGTTACCATGCCTTCTTATAAAAAAACGTCTGTAGGTATCTGAATAACGATGTAAGGTGTCGTCACAAAATTTGGTGAACATATTGTCCTTGATATCACCAGCATCAGCGTCAAATTTTTTGAAATTGGACCATAACCACACCCAACTTCCATATAACGGAAATATTAGAAAATGCAAAAAACTTAGTTTTTCAGTATTTATCGGAACAAATGGAGTTAAGTTTAATACTAGCAGCGATTTGAAACAAAGAAACGGGGTTTTTATGAAACTATGGGCACCGCCCATTCAAAAATACAACGCCAAACCGGTTTTTACCTGTTTGTAAAATTAAAGCCTTTGATAAATAATAAAAATACGATAGCACATCGACTATTTTAACATCCATAATTTTTTTATTGAAATATAAACCATAAAGTGCTTATAAATTAGATAAATAATCTGCAGAAAAAATTGCAGCAAATGTATTTCAGAAGTTTTTATATATTAAGACAAATGTCGTAAGAGGACGGCAAATACTTGGACAATTTTATAACGCCGCAGAACGGTTCCCTTCAATAAGCTGTGAACAGAATTTTCCTCCCTCATTCCAATTCCGAGATATCGAATTTTGAATAACGTGGTGCCGCCAGCCGCGCGCCTATGACTACCGGCATTCGGAAGACGTTATAGTTCCGGCAATAGATAATATTGGGGGTGAACACGTTTTGGAAATGTAAGATTGGGACGTTACGAAATGAGGCACATTATGTTTGAAGTTTTTTAATGCATACACTTAACAGTATATCAGGAGATATAAATTAAAAAATAGTAACATATTTATAAATGATAATGTACTTCCTCCTCGGCCACAAATGGACCTTTGATATTCTATATATCCAAGCATCCAAAGTAAGGAACATATGTTGTCAGACAATTGTTTAAAAATACATCTACTTGTTATTTGAAACAAAAACAAAAGAAATTTTAATACGAAAAATTATTGAGCACTCAAGATAGTTTTTTTATTTTCGAAACAGAAAATATTTTACGTATTTTTTGTAAAGACTATAGAAGCGGAAATAATGGTAAAGGCAAATTCAAGTTTGCTTGCCACTCATGTGGAAAAATTGGTCACAAAGCTCGGGAATGTAGAGCGAAAACAACACAGGCAAAACCGATGAATATACATTTTCGCGATTTGGACTCAAATTTTCCTTTGTTCTGTGTTTTCTTTAGAGTATACATACATATGCCGTAGAACCGAACTTTTGCAAATAACTTACGTTTGTTAATTTTGCAAACAACAATTTTAATGGAGTTTCGCCTTCTAGACTTCGAGATGGACATTAGTATAATAAGTATTGCTTCTGCCCAAAAAACTGGGGGCAGTCCAGATTGGATCATCATGCATCGGGCCATATCAACCAAAGTTCTTCTAGCAAATCTGTGGAAGATGAACAAAACATTGCCAACTTAGTTGTCCAAAATGACGATCAACCATCAACAGCTGAAGCTTTATCTAGTCCAGAAGCAGTTAATTGAAGAAAACCAATGAAAAACGAATATGAAGCTTTGATGAAAAATCATACTTGGGACATAGTCGATCGGCCTAGTGAGAAGAAAATCGTTGAATCGAAGTGGGTCCTGCGCACAAAGTGTAATTCTGACGGCGCTACAGATTCACGCAAGGCAAGATTGGTTGCAAATGGTTTTACTCAAATACCTGGAATTGGTTTTGACGAAACTTTTGCACATGTTGCCAGAATTGGATCAATTCGTTTATTGATGGCTCTTGCAGCAGAACATGGTCCTACTTTACATCAACTGGATTTTGTTACCGCGTACCTGACTGGGGATATCGATGAAGAAATTTACATGAGAATACCAAAAGAGTTCAATGAAATTCTTAACGAAGATGAACTAAAAGATTACGAAGGTGATAAGGTGTGCTTGATCAAAAAAGCTCTTTATGGTCTTAAGCAGTCTGGTAGACAGTGGTACAAGACACTAGATGAGAAATTCAAACGAATGAAGTTTCAGCCATTAAAATGCGACCCATGCGTGTTTATGAAAAAATATGAAAAATGTAGGTATCATCATCATAACAGTGTACGTCGACGATTTGGTTGTAGCATCCAATAATGATCAGATGCTGAAAGAAATTAAAATGGAACTAGCAAAATCATTTGAGATGAAAGACCTTGGTGAGCTGAAATATTGTCTTGGTATCAGTTTTAAGCAAAATATGCAGAATAATACAGTAACGATGTCACAAGAAAAGTATGTGAGGGATATTTTAAAGCGGGTTAACATGCAAGACGCCAAGCCAGTTCCTACTCCCCTGAATCCGAGCATAAAACTTTCAAAAGAAATGAGTCCTAAGGCTGAAAAAGATAGAAAGGAAATTCAGCTCATACCATATCAAAATCTTATTGGGTCTTTGATGTACTTAGCTTTATCGACACGGCCTGATATCGCTCATGCAGTAAGTGTTTTAAGACAATATAACACTAATTTGTTTTCAAGTTAGCAAATGCTGCAATAAGCTGGGAGTCTCGCAAGCAAAAAACTGTTGCAATGTCAAGTACGGAAGGCAAGTATATGGCGATATCCGAATCAGCAAAGGAGGCAATATATCTTAGACGTTTTCTAGATTAAATATATGAGCAGTTTAATGTTACAACTATTTTTAATGATAACCAAGGTGCAGGGTTGTTAAGCAAGAATCCAATTCTTCACAATCGAACAAAACATATACATAGATATACGTCATCATTTTGTGAGAGAAACCGTTAAGAGAAAAGAAATATCAATTGAATATTTGTCGACTGATAAAATGCCAGCCGACGTGTTGACAAAAGCATTGTCATTGCCAAAGCATACTATTTGTATACAAAACTTCGGATTAACCTTAATTTAGACTAAAGTAACTTATGTATAATATATGATATTCATATGTAAAATTCCATTTGAGGGGAAGTGTTGTATTTCATCGAATGGAGTTATACACTTTGATACATACATATACTTTATGTATTTATATTAATAATGATTCTCAGTAAGTTGTTCTTTTCATATGAAATATGAAACATTGTATTTTCAAATTTGTTTCTTTCTTCAATAAAGCCTGAACTGAATATATGTACATACAATAAAGACCAATGCAGATCTAACAGGTAATCGGAGTAGAGAAATTGCACCCTGCCAGGTTTTTTCATATACTTTTATTGTCAATAAGAACTATCAAATCCCAGGCGAATACATGTAAGGTGGAAACGATTCTAGAAATGCAAAGCTTTTCGTGGTTTTAGTGAACCATGTCTTTAAATTACCTGTAGTTAAACGGAACAATTGATTATTTGCAACTAAACAATTGATTTTCACAACCAATCACCAATCAGCTGATTTTTTATAAAATCAGTCTATTGAAAACAAAAGGTGACAAATCGCAAATTCAATTTACCAAAAATAAATAAATACAAAATGAAACAACAACAGTTTTTTCAGCTGGCCTTGAACTCAATAAAATTGTCAATCATTAACATTTATTTGGCCAACAGAAAAATATCATATATTCTCTTTCGATAAAGTAAACATCGTTTCGTAAGTATGCAAAGTTTCATTCAATTGTCTGTATAACTTGAGAAATTTAATTTAAAAAATTTTTCCTGCATAATAGTGTAATAATACATAACATAAACAAAACGTGGAGCTGTAATGAAATATTCATATCATAAACTATGCGTCATGCCCTACATATATGCAATCATATGTTTTTTTTTTTAAATCGGTGATATAGTGAAAATTTCTGGGCTCACTTGACGTGGGCTGACTCTCTTAAAACAAATGAATTTTTTTTGGACAAAGTATAAATGCATAAATTAAAAGAAAATTTTAAAAAGTGGAGTTAGCAAATTGTATTTTCAACAATTTTTAGAGATTCTTAGTGCATTGTACGTTTCTATTTCAAAAGGATTTGCTCCTCACCGTCAGTATCAAAAAGTTATTTCGACCAAAAAGTGGTTTTGGCCAATTTTTCTACGTCGGCGACGATATGTAACTTCTGCTCTAGTATAAAAATCATGCTGTTGCTATTAAAATCGTTTCATGTAATGCATTCCCCAATTCAGACAAAAACGAAACAATTACATTTTCATTTTCGGTCATATTTTGGAATTTCGTCAGCCCCAATATGCGTGCTTAATTGCATTTCTTTCCCCTCATTGCATGAAATATTTGGTTGAATTCAAATTTTTGTGTAAAATTAAAAATAGCACAAAAAGCAATAATTGAATAGGCAGTGTTGATATTTCAGCGCCCCTCCATTTTTGATTTCAGATATTATTTAGTGTTTTTTTTTTGTAGCTGAAAAGTTAATTTAGGCGCTTGCTTTAGAAATCTCCAATGTGTATGTGTGTATTTGTAAATTTTCAGAAAATTGAGGGGGGAAAGCGACATATGTTTCGTTTCGAAAATACTTAAAAATGTGCACTTAATACTTTATTGGCACTTTGTTCGACTATAAATCAATAAACAAATGAGAGTATTATTGTAAAAGTGCCTTGTAAGGCATATTAAGTTTTCAACATTTCCAAAAACAATTATTTTTATTAGTCTGCAGCGTTTAGGAAGAAAATATTTTTACAGCTGTAGTTGATAATTTTCAGTTCATTTTTTTTTTCGGTGAAAAAAGCAGATATGGCATGCTTGGAAGCTTTTAAAAGTATTTCCGAAAGAATATCGGCTTTTAAACAAAATTTTGTTTGAGCTTAAGTTCTTCACTTAAAAAGAGTTTAATAATAAGCCATAATTCAATTTTTTTTTTAATCAAAGCTTTGTGTTTTTTCCAGATGAGTGCTCTGGCTAATTACCGACAAAGTTGATCTTGCAATCTTCGTCTATTATCGAGGAATCAGTGTTATGAATATGGCGAGGAAAATGTCGTTGAGCAACACTACAACTCCATTAGAAAGAGAGTACCTAGCCTCTCTAAGCCGTTTAATACAAACGAGGTTTTAGACAGGATGACACCTTAGTTTATGATTTCTTTAATATCAATTTGGAAAAGTTTGTTCAAAAATGCACTCGTTTTATAATCGTCACTCGCATCAATCTACTATAAGCTTTGTATTTCCTTGACAGAACAATTAAGCGAAGTAGTTTATCTCTGTTAACAACGATGAACATAATTTTAGACTAGTAACAAAAGGATAATAATAGATGGGCACACTGCAGTATATACATATGTATATGTACATATATTAAGAGCATTAAAGTAAATTTGTACTGATAATGAAACCATCTTGGCACTACCAGTAAAACTTTATAGATTACTGAAAAAATAGCAGTAAGTCATTTTTGTATAAAACAAAGAAGTTGCATAAAAAATTGTATCTCGTTTTTTGCTCATAGAATCATATTTTATTTAAATAAAATAGTGATGACGTACATATATAAAGAACGCTTGATTACACAAAGTACAATTTAGCAAAGTGTATTATAACCCACACGTATCCCGGCCCCGGGGTCCTCACATTATTAATCCCGCCCTGTAATACACCCTTATCTGCGCACGTAGAACGGTTGATTTCATTCGCCGCGGGTTGTTAATCGTTCCAGAAGACAACAACTCAGCGATGTAAATTTTGAATTGCTTGATTAAAGAAAAGATAACAGCTTATAAATAGTAAGTAAATACATACATAATAACATACATACGTGAATAATAAAAGTTTAAAAGACAAAAGTGAACGCCATTTCTTTTAATGATTTACTCAGTTTGGTGGTTGGGCACTGATTTTAAACTACTGGTACGAACTTTCAATAATCAATAACAATTTTACTGGTGATGCAAATGAAACTTCATTATCAGTAAAAATTTACTGCTATACTATTTGTATAAAATATGATTTTGTTTAATATGGAAAACTGATATTTATCAGAAATCAGTAAAAAATTTACTATTTACTGCTATTTTTTTCTGTAATCAGTATTAAATTTACAGGTTACTGCAATTTTTTCTGTAACGATGAGCTGAATAATCTTTAAAAATTATAGATATAGTCCAGTGAATAAATATCCAGCGACTTGGCTGGCTAATTCAGAGAAACGCTCGAGGTGGTGTTTGAACAGAGAGAGAAATACTTTTTCTGTTTGTAAGGAATTCTTCAAAATGTCATATACGTAAAATTTATTCATCGAATTCACTTTCATATAGTTTCGGGTAAGTCCATGCTAAACCTCATCAAAATGGGTCATTGGGCCTTATTTTGAGATGTATATTCGAAACTCCCAGTATGCAGTATATTTCCGCTGCGTAGACTAATATAATATCGAGTAACGTCTCGCATAATGAGAATCAAAATAAAAGGGTTTGACCACTAAAGCCAACATTCTCAAATTATGCTTAGCACATTCAAGTTTTCGAATAGCACAGCGTAATTACAGCTTTCCATGATTTGAAACTTATTTCGCATGAAGTTCAATAACACGAATGTACCCTATCCTGTTTTTTCCAGAATACCATTTTATTCTGAGTTCTAAGTGAAAATTTCGTCACTGCTGCCCTTCACTGCCATCTATTAATATACCACTGTCAAAATTTTAAGCAAGATGAGTAATTTAATTTAGGTTTGACAGCTATTGAAAGCAGATAACCTCTTGAATTTTAACAAAAATGGAAAAAAGTGCATTTCGTGAGCGGATTTACTATAATTTTTTTAGTAAAAAACTATCACCAATAAAGTGCGTGAGATGACTGAGGCTGTACGCATCTCAACTGAGCGGGAACATCTGATTGTACATAAATATTTTATTATGAAAAAAACTCCTATTTTGAGAGTCTTCAGAAAAGCTATTATTTGGAAGGAATAAACAAATTTGAAAACCACTGGACTTAGTGTATAGAGTTAAAAGAAGATTATGCTGAGAAATATACCATTTTTTTGCCGAAAGAAATATATTTTATTCAAAAAGTCACTTAATTATCAAATCGTCTTCGTAGCAATCTTATCTCAGTGATTTCACGCGCAATTTGCTGGATAAATCATAAAAAAATATCAGACATCCATGACAAATTCGGAACATTCACAAATGAATGTAGACAAAAATAAGTACCAATGAAATAAAAAAATAATATAAAAATTATTTTTATTTTAAAACTGAGTTTAACGCGTTAAACTCAAGAATCATACATGATCAACTACTTATTTTATTTAAAAATAAAAACAATTAGGATTATCACAAGCTAAAAACAGTAAATATGCACGCTGGAAATAAAACATTTTATATTTTAATAAAAAACATTCATGACACATATGTATGTACGTATACCGATGATAGGTGCGGTATTTAAATTTAAATCTCATCTCTTGGACCGAAAGGTTTAGACCATCTACATTATCTTCATTTTCCATTTGGCATGTTTAAAAAGCAGTCCGTCACATATTTTTGGTACAATTGTAAATACGTTGAAAGCAGTTAATCCTCTTTTGTTTTTCGCACATCCTGCTTTGCTGATCGACTACCAGCCAATGTCGTCCTGCTCCTTTAAATGTCATATTTAAATTTGAATTTTCTTCAATGCCGAAATTTTGAAAAGTGAAAATGGAGAAAAAGGAAAAATAGACAAACTTTTCGCATATTATTGCTAGATGACGAATCAAAGGAAGTTGTCAAAAATTGCTAACTATTGTTCTGCATATGAAAAACAATTACCTACATACATGCTTTCAATTTCCGTTGCTTTCAACTCTGTACAATGACTGTGAACATATTTCAGAGATTATCCTCCTTAACCCGTGTACACATACTCCTGTTTGTATGCACATTTGCTTCAATTTTCAACTTGGCAGCTGCAGTGCATAATTAACGCTTAACAAAATCCCAGCAAATTCGCTCAATCTGCTTTTATTAAGTACTTTAAGTGCCAATGTTAATTTCACTCATTTTCATCAGCACTTCCTTCAAAGCAGCTGATAGATATCAGATTGTAAAGGAGTTGGAGAAAACAGGAAACACCTACAAAATAATAAATTTTTAATAGATCAATAGTGTACACTTATGTAGCTATCACAAGCAATTGTTTGCTAAGCAATCGTTGTTTGTTGTAAGTGTACGCATGCGCAGAAATTACACAAAACTCCTGCGTCGATAATCAAGCAACGATAAGATACCTACTAGGATGTTTATTTAGGATGCACTCTTGGTCGGTTCGATTGTGTTTTTCAATTGTTTCGCGCGCGTTTTGAAAATAGTATTTACAACAAACCACCGGATGCGGCTGTAATTGCCCTCACAGAAAATGTAGGCTCTATGTGCCTACTTTTTTTGCTTACTATGCGATTTGTGTTTTTATTTGTGCTTGTGTAAGGATTTCCTGTCAATCCGAAACGTGACGTCGCATAAAGACTGCAAGTGGTATATATGTACATATGTACATATGTATTTACGTAGGTAAGCCGTTTTCATGAACAGAAAATATTTACTTCGCATTAAATTAATTATAGACGTGCCGCTCATAAAAAGGCAACATTTTTCTTAATTTCCAACTTATGTACCTATAACATATTTGAGTAATAGGAGGTGTTTTTGTCGTGATTACAGATCAGTGATCGCTTATCTCTATGCCGGTGCTCTCAGTGAGATTGAGTGATTTTTATATCATTATTTATGTGATTAGCTGATATTTGTGTACTTCCACGCTATATTGATTTCACATTTTAACTTGATTTTCATGGCACACCGTGTGATAATCCGACTGTAGACAAAAGTTTTTTGGAACAAATAACCCTTTTACGATAAAGCAAAAAACAGATGAACTTTTCAAAGCCACGGTGCTGTAGCTATAATCTCGAAAGAAGTAAAGAAATGGGCGCACGTTACCTTTTGGAGTGCATAGCAATAGCTTGAATGTGACAAAAACTAAGAGCAAAAAAATATTTTATCTAAACCCCCATAGAGATCTCCAAGTACGGCATTAAAAGTGTAAAATAAAAATTATCGACTGTTCGAAATAGCTTAAAAAATCTGACAAATCTGATTGGCAATCTCCTCCATTTAACGGGATTTGCGATTATTTTTTATATTAAAAGAATTAAAAAAAAAATGCATGTTGGGAAATTGTCAAAAATCAGTTGTAATTTGTACTGATTTTTCGAAAGCATTTGATAAAGTAACTCATATCTTCATTCAGATATCTTAAACTGGTTTAAGTCAAATCTGTACAATATACAAGGTGTCGTCATGCTTAACAATGTATCTTCGATACCATAGCTACTTCTAAAGTCCCACAAGGAAGCATTTTGTGTCCACTTCTTTTTGTACTTTTTATTACTGATATTGGCAAATGTTTTTCTTTGCCAATTATCTATTATATGCCGATTATCTCAAGATCTAATCCAGCTCATATACACATGTTCCAGCGGGATATAGATCGCATGTATACTTGGTGCGCAAAAAATCGCTTAAGCCTAAACATCTCAAAATATTTTCAGATTTCTTTCTCTAAGTCATCTAATGCGTATAGCTCTTCATATAACCTTTCTGGATTCCCTTTAAATATTGTTGTGGAAATTAAGGACCTAGGTGTAATCTTGACTTCAAGCTTTCCTTTCAAATTCATATTAACTCAATTATCGCGAAATCTTCTTCAATGCTGGGCTTTGTCCGGCGACATTCCTATACACTAAAGCTTTTATATACCTGTTTTGTCAGATCTAAGTTGGAATATGCCGCATTCGTTTCATGTGCAAACGAAAATATTTTGTCTCAGGTCCCTTAACTTCAGTGATCCGATATCTTTGTATAAGGCTCGGTGCCAGTTAATCAATCTCAAAATGTTAGATACTCGAAGAACAATTCTCTTATTTATATGACCTTATTCATGGTAATGTGATTGCCCAAGCCTTCTGGAACAATTTACATTTAATTGTCCAATAAGAAAGTTTCGCTACTTTCCGGATTTTCATATTATTCGACACAGAACCAATTACGCGCGCTATGCAACCATTTTGCGGGCTTTGATTGAGTTTGAGTTTAATCGAGGCTCGAGTAGTATGTTACACTTTTCTATCTCTAAGCCAATTTTTATTCAAAATATAAATACATTATTAACCTAACTTTTAGTCTTAGTTTTCTCTACCTGTTAGTCGGTAATAATTATGTGTTCATTAGACCGAATTAATAAATATATAAATAAATAAATTTGTAGACGCTTGCATTTTATTTTACTAAAATTGACTGAGCTACAAAATTGCATACTAATTTTTTTTTAACTTTAAAAGTTTTTTTAATTGTGCATTTTATATAAAATTTAATAAAGGGATTTTAAACTTTTTGTTAGAGAATGCAGCTCAAAAATATTTAAAAATAGAACGGTATTTTAATTGAAAAATAATTTTCAATATTAAGAAGACAAATGAACTGTCCAAATTTGTCAATATGTGGTTATGTATGTATGTATAAATTGTAAACAGAGTGTATACACATCACTTTTTAATCTAAGCAAATCTATAAAGTCCCCTATTTTAGGTTTGTTAGGTTAAAATTTCAGCACCTTGCTTTAAGGTTCATTAACCTTTATACAGATATTTTATTATTTTAAGGGTGAAACTTAGAAGGCAGCGTTCTTCCTCTTACTTGTATTTATATTTTTGCATGTTTGTTACCCAACGTTGTAGATAAAGCGGAAGCAGCTGCAGGACTCGTGGCACAGCGAGCTGGGAAATCTTTAAAAAACGTTTACTAGATCAGTGGGTTAATTATGCGTTGAGAGATGAAGGAAGATTCCTAAAATACCATAACAATTTCTGTAAATGTATGTAAACAAATTTATTTTGCTAATAATTAGCCACAAGAGGTCTAAAGAGCTTGTAGCAGCTGCCAGGAAAAGTACTGTATCTTAAACTGTAGAATATGGCAAATGATGAGTATAATAATTATTTTAAGAGTATTTTTTGAATCATGTGTGCGCTCGATGCTTGATTTGCAAGCGCAGATAAAAAGATACACGAGTACGCCACATACATACATACATATGTAGTATGCATGTACATAGGTATGTAGGTTTAGTTTTTCAGCAGCTGTGAAAACTCATGCAATTCGAACTGAGAAAACATGGCATAAGTCCTTAACATTGTGCATTGTATGAAGGTATTGCTTTGCTATAACTAGGGATATGCATTTTTGGCATTTTATTGATCCCGGGATTTTCGAGATCTGAAAACAAAATCCCGGGGCTATCCCGGGATTATGAATTTCAGGAAGTTTTGATTCAAAAAAATGCAACACTTCTGTAATCGTCCTATTATATATATAATATAATTTTGGCGCGTACACTATATAGCTCCGTGTGTGGCCGAGCTTCTCCTACCATTTGTGGTGTGCGTCTTTATATTATACCACAAATGGAGGGACCTACAGTTTTGTGCCGACTCCGAACGGTAGATGTATTTAATGAGAAGCTTTTTCATGGCAGAAATACCCTCGGAGGTTTGCCATTGCCTGCCGAGGGGTGACCGCTATTAGAAAACACTTTTTCTATTATTAAGATTTTGCTTGCCCTGACTGAGATTCGAACCTCGAACTCACCAGCATATCAAGTTATAGCACGCACCGCTACCAACTCGACCACAGCGGCCACGTCCTATTATAGTAGTATTCAAATAATATTTATACGAGTGTAACAAAGAAGAACACTTTGTTGTTATTCATGAATACATATATTTATTAGTCTTTTCAATCCCAAAAAAATAAAATAAACGTAAAATTTGACCAACATACAAAGTACTTTGTCTTTCAAGTACAAATATACGTGGACATATTTGGTGCAGCAGCGAATGCATATACAGTAAAATTATTTTGAATCACTTGTTGAGATCGATATTAACAGCCCGATTCTGGTTCTTGATAAATCATCATTTATTTACACATATTCAAATTGAAAATTTACCATGTTTTATGTATTCTAATAAAAAAAAAGGGGGTTTCTTTGCTTAATTATTTATATAAAAACTGTTGTCGCGGGATTTCGGGATCCCGGGATTGACATTCTTAGTTGTAACACATCAACATGTATGGTATGTACAAAGGTTCATATATGTATACATATGAGTGTATGTATGCACTTAGGTAAATATGTGGTGTTCGTTTGCTGCGCGTGCGCCTACAACTATCTGTACTGACAAAATCTTTCAAACGAATGAAAACGACTCCTTGCATCTGAACATGTAAAATTTGTAAAATACTGATCTGCTTAAATACGAATGCGTGAGCATATCTACATTTATACATATCCATGTATGAATGTACGGGTATGTTCTGGCATTAAAACAAACAAATACAACCAAACGCTCGAGCATATTTTTCCGGGTGTTGCGTATCCTTCAATTTGAACAAACTTAGGAGCGATCACTCATTTCATCTACATATTTCTATTGAATTATTGTAATTCGATTGCTTTGCTTATGGCATTTAAATGTCGCTGGACAGTGACAGGAGGTTGCACGCATGTCAGCAGGATTTCTTGCATTCACATGGCTTATGCGCACTTTTTGTAATGTTCATACAGTTGCGCACTTAAAAATGTGAATGAAAATAGTAAGCATTAAGGCTCAGTTATTCAAGACTTAATTTAACTTAACTTAACTGAACTTAAGAATTGGCGGCAATAATTTTTGACGATTAATTTTTGCTGCATACTGTTCTTTGAATATCTTCGTTGACACGAATTAGAAAAAAGCACTTGTATTATTATTTTGGAATCGCCTATT
Organism: Philophylla caesio; assembly: GCA_963971545.1. Taxonomy (NCBI): domain Eukaryota; kingdom Metazoa; phylum Arthropoda; class Insecta; order Diptera; family Tephritidae; genus Philophylla; species Philophylla caesio. The sequence goes on from OZ020606.1 coordinate 76,534,322, forward strand.
GCTTGTAAAAATGCCAAGGGAAATTAAATTGTGTCGAATGTTTTTTAGTTTAGTACAAATGTACAAAATATGCAAGAATTGTCTCTTGGTCAGAGGAAAAGGTGTTGGAAAATCCACCCGATAAATAGAGAGTTTTTGTTTTGCCAATTTGCATCCAGAACAGAATTTACCGTACAGTTCTTTATTGGAGGATACGATCAACTTTTCGTCATTCATTTCTTCTTGTCTACAATTTCATTTTCAGTTATTTGACGGTTCGTCGCCTATGTTATCACATTAAATAAACTGGTATTAAATGTAACTTTTGCATACATTTTCTTTTAAAAATCGTAAAAATTCTTTGGGTCTAAAGATTGACCTTGACTTTTATTGATTGTGATTGCAAATGCCAATCGAATTGGGAATTGCAATTTTTTAAATTGAAATGATGTATCGGTCGGGATCATTGGTAGTCGAGGAATGAGGACATCTTCACCTTTGAAAGGCCCCGTTAAAATCGTTGCTTCCACTACGTTATTCATTAATTTGTTAACTGCAAGTCGCGTGCCGTTGCCGTTAAAAACTCCGTTGGATGTTTTAGTCGAAGGTCTAGATTGTTCAAACATCTCGATGGTTCTCGATGTTTTCGAACCAAACATTTCAGACTCGCTCATGGCCAGCGATTGTTAAAACATCTCGATGGTTCTCTCTCGCAGTCTTTGGCAAATAATTGCCAGTCGCGATTAACATTAGATAACAATCGGCCAAAATATCTCGCACTAGCTAGTGTCAATACACACCTGCACAAGTCAACGAAAGCTCTTGATTGAGTTGACACGACGTTGTCGAACATAAGTCAGTCGACTCGAAACAATCGAAAAACATCTCGATTGTACAGTCGGACAGGGAGTCGATTGTTGACTCGATTGTTCTTTTGCAACGATGGCGATTCTCTCTATCGTTTAAACATCTCGGATTCGCCCATCACTATTCCTAATTGACTAAGAACTTTATTTGCAATAGCTAAGTACTTGTCTTTAATATTTATCAATGCTTCGTTGTAAATACCTTCTGTAAAATCCCATTTTTCTGTTTTTTCGCGATCGCGGATACGAGACTGATGCGATAAATATATAAAAACAATCCTTGATGCGGATTTAAAAACAATGCAAAAGAAAAAATGCAATTTAACTGTGTCCTCTGCTGTATGTTTACGTGTAGGTTTGCGTACATCTATGTATGTACAAACGTATGCTTTCTAACGTCCTGCTGTGTGTGTTCGTTGGAATGGTGCCAGTAATTCGATGCGTCTTCACGCATGCCAAATACAAATGTACATACATATTTTCTACGCTACGCACAGGATGTGGCTCGAAAAGGATTTGCACTTGAACGCCTGGACACATGCAAGCAAACATACATATGCATATATGTTACATACATATGTACGTACCAATGAATTTAGTAAAAGTAAAAATAAAAATCCTTCTTAAGGCCGTAAGTGCGTGAGCTGTAAATGTCAGCGAGTAGCTTGGTACATAATGAGAGTAATAGGATATCTAGTCGCCTATAAGTGAGGGGCGCATGCGTACTTTTGATTTTTGATGATTAGAGTGATTCAAGTATACAAATATATATGCTTCGTACACGACAACATAGCTTGACAGTCGGAAACAAATTGTTGTGTCAATGTCGTTTTATAAAAATTTTTGCAGCTCAAAATGTGTCCAAAAATCGGTAAAATCACTGCATATACACGTAGTTTATATCTAACAATTACAAATAAAAATCTTAGGATTTCAACTTGATTTGAGTTGATTTTTGACTTATCTTTAATAGAAGTTTGCAAGTCTTAATTTTTATAATAATTTTAAAAACCTTTGCTAAGTTTGAGCAACTGTACCAAAACCGCATACCTGAAAACATTTGAGAAAAAATTTGAAATTAAGTTGAAAACTTATACAAATTTTTTTAATTTTCTATAAAGATTGAGAATACGTTTTTATATGGTTTTAAATAAAAATGCTTAAACTTAAAAAAATAAACATAGTCGTAAATGGTAAACAATATCATTTTATGCTTGGTTTCACAATATTTGGCCACCACTGTATAATGAACAATTCATTTATTCTTATCCTGCGCGACATTATCAGATCTAAGGATCTTTAAATTTAAGAGCATACATACATACATATGTATATACATATAAACATTATTCGTGTGCATATAAGTATACACCTGAAGCGAAAAGTAATTGCAAGTGCAGACATAATTACAATATCCCTCAAATAAAAAAAAAAGTTAATACATACTACATGCGAATATATACATATATGTATTCGACGGTATAAAAGTGAAACGGATTTCCTGTAATCAGTTTTCATTCAGTCCTTAAGACATAGGAAATGATCATAACATACATACATATATATGTTTTTACATAGAAAAGGCAAACAAATGTATAAACATTCAATATTATTTATTTGTGATGAATCTCTTGTGATTTCCTTTCCACTTGCATAGCTCGTCGGTACGTGCTCCGCAAATTGATCACCCAAATTAAGCATACTTTTCTAATTATTTAACGTCACTAATTGTGGCTAGGCATATGCCTTAGTAGATCCATATGTATATATACAAAAACCTACATTCTTATGATTGAGAACATTAGTATCCTAAATGGCTTTGTGGGAATTTGTCATTAAACTCAACGCTTCCTAGTGATTTGCTACCAGGCGATTTGGACATCGATGAAAACATATCTGTAAATACTTGCATGTAAGTGTACATCATACATTCACATACAAACATAGTAAGTAAATATTTAGGAGCTGGCCCAAAGTGATTAATGGAAAATTTGTGTAAATTTAAATTTTGAAAGGAAATACACGAGCTGCGTTGAGTGTGGAAAAGGAAAATAGCTTCCGCCACTTTATTTGAAACGGAACGAAACATTTAAGTAGTTTTCGATGAAATTTTAATTATAAAAAAAGGGGATGCATAATTTTTCACAATATCGCTAGAGCTAAATTAAAATGATGCCGGCTGTGTCTCGAAATATAACCATCGCGCCTAGTGGTGCCATTAACGGGTTATATACAATTATTCTCTGAAAAAACCGGTTGTTTGAAGAATTATGTCTGAAGATGTTGATCTTAATTTTTGAGTTAAAAATGTGCCCATTTGATGGCACTACAGCTTTTGCGCAGATACACTTTTTTTCTTACACGCTTCGAGGTGAGCATGCCTTCGTTCAGGTATGAAATATTGCAGTTTTTAAGTAGCCCGCAACGAATTAGATCGATAGGTCACATAGTTCTTGAGAAACCTTGCTCGCCGCAACGGGACTTTTTGAAAAACATCATTTTGAGATAATCGCGTTTAAAGTTTTGCACGTACTTGGGGCCATTCGGGAGGAGCGCGCTGTTGACAGCCGTAACTTTGGCTCTAGTGCTCAAATCTTTATGAAATTTGAGGGAAATAAACTCAAAAGGATATAACTTAAGACAATTTTTTCAACCAACACAAGTGTATATACATACATATCCTCTTAAAAAGAAGGAAAAATGGATAAATGAAAAAAGAACCTTTGCGGCACAGACGAGACGCACACACATACATAAAAATATAGATTTTCAAGTTATTCCATTCACTAGGTAATTGAAACACGTTAAAATTCCAACCCGCAAATGTATCGTTCGTGTTTTCGGGTCGTGCTTACGACGAATAGTTTAAAAGCATGCCTTCCGTCTATCACAACAAGTTCGATTTGATAACGTGGTTTGCCAACTGGTGCAGTCCGTTATCTGAGGTTACGTCATGAATAGTCAATAATTCAATCATGTGCGAATGATAAAGGGGCCCTACTCTTTTGACGAGGCTTTAACCTAGGCCGACGAGATCATTCTTTCACTACAAATCCGACCTGTAATTTGCGCCCCTTAACATGACAGTTGTAGTGGACATCGTAAAAGCCGATTGCGTTTTTTCCTTGCCCGGTTCTTTGAATTTCTTGGATGCAGTGTCGTCAGCTTTTGATCGAACGAGCACATCAATTAGCCATATACACTTTTCCAATAACGATTCCGGACAATCAAGGAGCATGCTTGTTGCTCAAAGATTTGTCAAAAAGAGGACTTCTTGTCAATCTTACTGTTGCTCTTCATAGGTTTTTATCTATATTGAGCAAGGTCCAAGCATTGGTCGCTATCAGAGCATATGGTTAATGGATCATAAATGCTTTTAGCCGATTGATCCAAGACAGACGCCTTCCGCTTGCAGTTTCACCTACTGGTGAACAGACGCTGCAGACTCTGGTTGCCACAGGAGATTCGCCTTCTCACCTTAGCTCACACCTAAACGGATGCTATGCAGCTAGCCAGAGAACTCCCGAGTTAAACCAACCATTCCATCATGTAACTGAATTAAGTATATGTTCATGTGTTTAATGCATTGTATGTTATAAAATGTACATTATGTCTTATTGTAATGCTTTGAACACTTAGACGACTGCACTTCACGACGTAATGACAGCGAAATTTCCTTATCTACAAAATGTCGCCTTAAAGCCAGCTTCGTGAATATTTTGAAGACGTCAGCGACATATCGAACAGGTCATTTGTTGTTGCCACATTAAAATATTTCACTCGTATAAAATTTAAATATTTTGTTCAAAGTGAAATTTTTTGTGCAAAAAATAAGGTCGATTCGTTTGTTTCAAATGATCGATTGTTATTACATGTTTTGTTGGTAAAATAACGTAAGACTGGTTAGAATTTGGCGACAACGACAACTGCAAGCCTGCTGCCGTAAGGTCATGCTTTTGTCGAAATAACTGTGTCCATAAGAACGTGTGAGTGCTTTTGCTTAGTGAGAAACATTATGTTGGTTTGGGACACTTATCGCGATGAGAAAAAAAACAAGGGTTATTTGGTAACAGAAAAAAATTTTTACATTTGCTATTATGTTACGGGTATAATGTTTTTGCTTTAGTGCTTGTTATTATTGTTGATTTAATTGAAGTAACAAGTAGTGAAAATTCAATTAAATTTTTTAGCTTCATAATACCTATTACAATGGTCGAAGGCCTATGTAAATAGCAACATTTTAGATTTTTTTGAAAACTTGAAATATAAAATTCCACATTTATTTGTTATTTCCTATCTCTGATTGTAATATTTGATGGATGCTGCCTGTCGATTTCTGACTTCAAAGTGTTCAAAGCATTAGGCCATCAAATACGTGTTATTGCTCTTTTTTTTACGTAGGGCACTTGACACACCACCAATGCCAGCTCGAGCATGTTGCAATTGCCGTCCAAACAAAATGCTGCATCGAACCGAATGCAGCGATCAAAACAAAAGACCATCGCGTCGCACCGCGCCGAACATCAAAACTAGCAGCTCGCACAGAACCAGACCGCATTCGTTAGAGTGAGTTGTGCCCGTACGAAGCGCAGTGTGAGCAGACGCGGAAAACAGCCGGCAACCAAAATATTTTAGAGAATACAAAAAAGCGTGTATATACGGAAAAATTAACCAAAACACAAGTGATTGTTGTTTGAATTTGAAAAGTGTTTATTTTGTGAAAATACGAATTTCGTATAATAATTTGTCTCACGAAGCGCAGTTAAAATAAAAATATGTATATATATTTCGTGTACTATTACAACAACAATAGTAACAGCAACTGTTTTAACTGCAAAAAATCCAAATAAAGAAGTCAAGTAACAAGAATAACGCAACAGATTGCAAAGCGGTTAACTGAAACGTCTCGACGCGCGTTAGATGTTAATCGGCAAGCGGTAAGCGGTGTGTATACTACTCGCTTAATAAAACTCGTACAGTAGTACAGCAAAAACTTTCGAAATTTTCGAAAAAGTAGTTCAAAGCGCAAGCTGTAAGCGAACGGCGCATAGCTACATACATACATATGAATACGGCTCGTCAGTACGTCCCAAAACAACTTTGCTCGCGGCCACCCTCCATTCCCCCTTTCATACGTCTCATATTAGTAGTGTTCTCGATGTCAATAGTTCGTAACAATTGTTACAAACTATCACGTTTTGGCGTTCTTGTACGCAAAAACTTGCAAGAAACTTGCAAAGTAGGGGAAATCGAGAGAGCGAATTGACATTTCGTTTTGAGGGGAAGTTGATAATTTTTACTGGACAAATTTTTGCCAGTAAAAACTTGCAAGTGGAAAAACAGCTGATCAAAAGCAGCTGATTGCAATTTGGATAATTTGGAAATTTTTGTTTAAGAGTTTTAAAGGCGGAAATTATAAAATGTGGGTATCAAACATGCAAGAAGCAAGTACAAGTTCCTTTGGTTAAGCTTCGTTAGTGGAATGTTTCAGGAAAACACTAATGCAACGTTTTTCATTTTGTATATTTGGATGCGGACAAAAATTCAATCAGCTGTTCGTCAAACTTGCAAGTTTTTACTGGTTTTCCGTTCTTGTACTTTTTGGTATATTTTTCACTCTGAGAGCGAACGTTGTCAAATTCTAAGAAATTTCTTTACTGGATAATTCTTACTGGAGAAGTACGAGTACAAACCTAATATCGAGTTGTAGAAATCGTAGTGACGCGCGTATTTTTCTTCTACATATTTTTTTTTGTGTGTCTGGCCTGGTTGCGCTGTCTGTCCGCGCATTCACGAAGCAAACAAGCGTGCAACAGCCAGCCGTGGCGCAAATTTATTAGCAACAACAGCAGAATAATTCAAAAGATATTACTACAAGGTTGCTAAATCTTGAGTTAAACAGCGCATAACGGTCGTCAACGGCAGCATCTGCAGCATCAGCCACATCATTAGTGTCGGGAGGTGTGAATTGTGAATTTAAGAAGAAGAAGAAGAAAAATAGTTTAAAATAAAAAAACTGGCAAGAGAAAAAGTAGTTTCAAATCTATATTAAAAACCGAAACTTCTTAAATTGTAAAGAAGAAAAAAAAATTGAATACAAAAAATGTAAATGCAATTGTGATCAATAAAAAAAAATCGCAGCAATAAACAGGAAGCGACTACACAAAAATCATATAAACAATAAATCCAAAAATATTATACAAAACTCATTGAACGCCAGCATTGTACAAATAAATAAGCGCACGCCCCCTTCACCGAATTCAACAACAGCGATCTGCGCAAAAATCCAGAAAGCCAAAAAAAAAAAATAAATAAAACCTAAAACGTCACTGAAAACACTCGTATTTCTCAAATCGCGCAGAAACCGCCTAGTCACAACGGAAGCGCGACAAATTAACATACGAGTGCGTCCACACTTTCACACACATACACATACAAGGGTGCAAACATACATACATACATATGTGTGTTAGCACGCTCGACGATTGGATGAGTGTGTGCAAATGTTAGCTTTTAAGTTTGTGACAAATTTCGCTTATTAAACTAGTCACCGGCATTTAATTGATAGCAAATTTAAAGACAGCAGTAAAGCCACTACAACTACACAACAATAATTTTGTGAAATTGCAGAAATACTCGACCACAATTAATTGGAATACGCTTATCAACACAGCATTTTCATTGACTTCCGACGGAAGCGTATTTTTAAAAAAATTTGAATTCTCGGAGTAAAAAGGTAAGCACTTTCCAATAAATTTTTGTCGTAAAAAAAAATCAATTTCACGCGAAAATACGAGTATGTATTAAAATAAAATTAAAAACTGCAAATGCCAAATTTCTTCGAATCGATTATAAAACAGAATTGAAGACAACGTAATCATTTTGATGTCGTCCAAAACAGAATATTGTTTAAATTTAAGTGGACTTTATGGTTAAATTTTTCGCTCCATTCAAGTCTACAGATATAAAAGAAAAAGTAATACCACCCTCTATCCAGTTTTAAGCGTTCGTCCGACATTAAATTTTCGAAGCTAATGAAAATTGTTAGTACACATTGTTTATCAGATGCTTATAAAAGAAGATGAACAGATTTAATATTACGAATTCACAGATCTACTGCCTGAAGAACGCAATAATGGCAGTTCCTATTCGGGCCGCTATAAAATCTTAATATAAACATACAAACCTGTTAGATAAAGAATACAAAATGTGTCATTTATGCAGACAAATAATAAATTTTGTGCTGCTAGAAACGTCAGACCTGTATCTAGAATGATACCAGCTAGTCAAGCAGAAAACGCTTTGAAATAAAAATCTGAAAGCACCTCAATTTCTGAGTTCTTTTGAATTGATTTTAATTTTTTTGGTAAACATCCAAAAATGAACCCTTCTCTGAAGGCTATTAGAGAGCGTCATTGTTCATTAATTACGCCAAAGAGACTCCATAAACCATCAAATATAACACAAAAACGGCTATTAAAAGCGATCAAAAAGCCCCGTAACTCCTGAAAAGGAGAAATTAATCAGTAAACGCACTGAATTAATCTTATTTAGTGTATTTTTTGGATAATTTTGTTCACTCTTTTCATTTAAGTATAGTTTCAAAAAGAGCCCATTTGGTAAGGAAATACTGCGATATAAGAAGGTTTATAGATCTCAAAGAAGTTTTTTTTATGATTAGCCGGGACTACATAATATGAATAAATTCAAACTCATTCAGTGTACGAATTGAATTTCGGATATGTATTTTCATAAGTGGCTCTTCCTAAGAATGCAAACACACTCATTTCGAACTCTTAAACAAATTCGTATGTTTATAAACCTTGTTGAATATGATGGTGCTGATTCGAGGCCTTTTCTACTTACTTTGAAAAATTTGCAATGTAGCCAATTCGAGGCCTTTTCTACTTACTTTGAAAAATTTGCAATGTAGCCAATTTTAATTTTCTTCTTCCTTCCTTTCTACTTCTTTATGTGGAAGACCTGACTTGCCTGTTGGATGTTTATGCTCTTCAATGTGACTTAATCTTGCTGAATGACTGAAGCATGAGAAATAACTTTCATCTTCATATTAATAGTTTGTTGTTATATGACTTTTTTAAATCACTAAATATTCAAACACCCTGTTTTTCTGTTGCTTAATGCTCTTTGTTGCGGGATTTACTTTAGTTAATCACATAAATTACATCATTAAACTTTATATTATTGAGGCGCTATGCCTGAGATTTTAAAGATCAATATGGTCGAAAATCGATGTTTTAGTATGCCTGATTTCTCTACGATTTACCGCTAAAAAGCTCACGTTGGGATTTGAAAATTTTTTGGGCGTAAATATTGTAATGCACATTAAATAAATTGCCTGGTAAAGTAAATCGCGCATTCAATCTGAATAACCGCAAGCCAGAAGTTTGTCTCACCACGAAATGCGAAGCAACCACACAAGGATAGGGAATATAAAAAGTAACCGCAGAAAATTTAATGTCGAATCTTCAAAAGCGAAAACAGAGTAAAAAAATATGAAGCAGAAACATCGCTCAGCAATTGAACGATTGATCACTAAATGCATATCTATATACATATATATATATACATATATGTACATATATTTTCAAACTGTTAAAACAGAAATTAAAAACAGCATTCAACTGCAAAATCAAAAATGGTTCAAACAAGGAATATTTTTGTATGTAGGGAGGTTAGATGCAGCAGCAGCAAAAGGAATATTTAAAGTTTTAAAAACAGCAGCTGCAAATTTACTGCAAAAAAGTACAACGACAAAAAAAGATACAAAGCATTGTTGAGCACATGAGACGCACGCAACACATGGCTAGAGATACATGGAAAGATACTTGTACGCATTTCAATTGACTCGAAATTGAAAAAGGCAACCAAAAGGTGTTGTCAGGTTAAGGGTAACACAGAGTTACATGAATACAAAAACGCATACACAGCCACGCTTACAAACGTGAATATATGTACATATGTACATATAAGCGTTAGCGAGTATGTGGCTATTTTAATGCGCGCGCATGCGCAGACAAAACCAACAACACCACGCAGCACGCACAGACAGACAAGCAGAGAGAAGTAAAAGATACTCGTACGTTGTAGACTGATGTTCCAATAATGAGTTGGTGGCGCACATTCCACAAAGAAACAGCTGCTCTTCCCTTTGCTGTTGCTTCGAAAAGGACGAAATGAAAAAAAAGTATCGTAAAGAATTCACCTGGCGGCATTTATTTAAATAAGTACTTATATGTGTACAAACATACATATATGCAATTGTAATGGTATTGAAACACCAGCACATATGCATACAAACGAATGCATGTACATACATATATATGTCCCTCACGGATGCAAGATAATGCAATATGCCACACATGCATATAAGTTGTACAATAATATTCTAGCAAAAAACACACAAAAAGTTTGGAAACGCTTTTTTCGATTCTGCCATTTGAGAAATGAATTAGAGGAGCGAAAGACCGAAAGAGTCTTAATAATCCCACAGAAAGGAATTTTTGATTTGATCCCCAAATCGAATTTAGTAGAGTTTACTTCGAGCACATTGGCTTTTAAGCGACACTTTTTTTTTAGTTTATTGCTTGATATTTTAAAGGAATCAATTTATGTATATGATATATGTAGATATAAAAAAGTTTCATGTCAACAAAAGCCAAGCAGAGGGCGTTCCGGGATGGAATCAACTTTTTCAGTTTTTTAAGGGTTTTTTTTTTATTAAGTTCAAAAAACATGTGCATTTTTCTGGCTGCTCTTGGAGTGTCCAGTATTATTACTCATTTATAAAATATAAGTCGTGAATAAAGCATTAAAACAGAACCGGAAAATGTTCAAATGTGAACCAAAGAGGACTCTCAAAAGCTATGAAATTCAACGAAAATGATAAGAGTCCCACAATGCGCCAGATTCTTACGATTAGTAATCGTTCTATTCTCATTTTAGAGAAGAATTGATTTCAACGTGTCAAAGGAGAACAAAGAAAAATTTACAGTATAAGAAGGTTTATAGTTCATACGAGAAGTTTTTGGATCCTATTGACTACCCGGGATGTCGCAAAATCACAAAACTCAACACACAACCTTAACTTTTGAAGTTTGTTAATTTTTCTTTGGAACATTGTAGAAGCTTTAATATTTAAAAAAGGTTCCTCATATAGATTGAACTACATAGTATATGAACGAGTATATTATGTATATGAAATTGATTGAAAACAAAAGAAGAAACATAATTGGCAAACAATATAATTTTGTATTTTCGTGGTAATTTTGTGACCACTACACTACTATGAAAACTGCTTTTATTATTTTTTTGTGTGAAATTTTTAGCGCCAATAAGTACTGAGCGATAATATTCACAGAACGGAAGGAAAGTTTGTGTAAAATAATTTCCTGTGCAATTAAGGTGGGCAACCAAAAACATTCGTTCACTCAATTTGATTTTATGCGTCAGCAAATATTTTTACAAGCGTATGCGAAAAATTAAATGACAAATCACTACGGCAATGGGCGATAAGATACACGTTTTAGTACATAACCAATAAAAACAATGAGCAGGTATAGTTCGATATGAATGAGTAGTAACTACAATTATTACGTGTCCCAACTTGTGGTAAACGCTTCTAGAAGAACATTTGGGCAAGCCACTGACTCATTTTAAAAATAAAAATATTTAAAAGTCTTAAAACCGTATTTAACAACTCTGAGTTAAAATTGAGAATTTTACCCATCTCAGCGTTTAAACTTCTATGGAAAATTTATTCTTCGCCTGAAAATCTTCTACAAAAATCCGCAACCTAACTTTAATGCAACTACTTACACGATTAAAATGAATTTCAGATCAGGAGTAAAGATTTTTTATTTTTGTTTAACATTGTATAAAAATTTGTTGAAGATTAAAATTTAAAACTGCACGAAATTTAAAAAAAATTTATAAATTCAAGTCTAAATTTCTGACCTTTTTATTACAACCACTGAATAATGAAAATTAATAATGTGAAAATTTCAATTGTACAGAAATTACTGTAAATTTTTTTAGAATTTTCCGCAATTTTATTCTAGGGAGCTTTTATCACAAAACATATAAGCTTCATACAGTATAAAATACGTTAGTTAGTCGAGAGGTAATGCATTAAACCAAAATTTTAAACAATTCTCAAAAGTCTACGGTAATTTCTATTCACTTCAAATTTACATTTTATTGTCTTAAAATTAAAAGCTATATAACACTACATGCTCATATGTACTTTAACTAAAAAATGAAAATTCGTTTAAATTATGTGCAAAGTTGTGCAATTTTCGATAATATGGTCTCAGTTAAAGTATGAAATGTATTTTAATAAAAAAAAAATTAAGAAAATATATTAACATGTAAAAAATGACCGCCAATTCACATTTGCTCTGTGATCAGATTCATGAGCTTTATACTATGTTTCCACGGCACTTGATTCGCTCTTCCATTCGTAATTCGCCCTCTCATTCGTAATTGGTAGCCCAATCACGAACCGAATCCACTTGATTCCCTATAAAAATTTTTGTGAACGAATCATCTCATTTGTAGTTGATTCAATCTGAGTCACCATGCGAATGACGTAAAAATCGATGTCGTCTCTAATTTTAATCGGAAATTTATCGAAAATAGCTGCCAAATTACATATACATAAATATCAAAGCAACACAAAAATTAAACAAACAAGAAACAATTAAATGCTTAAATGGTTCCAAAAGTTGAGTTTGGACAAGCCTAGAGTGAATGAAGACGCAAAAGTATGTATGTATGTATGTAAGTATTTCAACTGCAACATATACATATGTATGTACATATGTAAGTATGCCAAACGAATTACGAATGTGTCGTATAAACGGGGTGATTCGCTCTTTCGTAATTCAAATATCGAAACTCGTGATTCACTTGCCGTGGAAACACCGTTTTATGGAAAAACTTGAATATGAAAACAGATATTTACATATATGTATAGCTCGGATATTTGAAGTAAATTTAAAATATTTCTCAACGCTTTCTGAGTTCATTTGAAACTTACTGCTAAATTTTTGTGCAAGCAAAATATTGAACTATCAGCATTTTATCGACCTAGGTTTTTAAATGCTAATCGTTATTGGACTATTCGTTTATTGAATACTCGTAGATACATATGTGACACATGTATTTACATACATACATACTCGTACATAAACACATTTCAGTACCGGGAATATAATGACTATACTTTTGGATAGGTATCTATTGTAAGAATATTCCTTATCGCCTCAATGACGTAGCAGTAAGGGAAATGGGTCAAATGTTTATCGCTTGTGAAATCATAAAAACATATACATACATAGTACATATGTATGTAAGTATGTTTATTTTATATCTCGCTTTTATTTATTTATTCAACAGGTACTTGAACAGTTGATGAATTGATCAACTGTTCAATGTAATATGGGGCGATTGCGATCGTCGTGATAGCTATCTACATATATATCTATGCATATACCATACATACATACATACATACAAATAGTAATGGATTTATAAGGTGTCGTTTTTGTAATTATTTGTATTAGCAAAACGATCGTTCATTGTTCACCTCATTCGTTGTTGAAATCTATGTATGTATGTAAATACCGCACTTTAAGTACAAAATAGTTACGACGCAAAAAGCAGATTTAGAAAATTAAATGCTAGGTAATTAAAACAAAATTAATAAATAAAAACTTTAATTTTCTATTTACATTTATGGAATAAAAATATTTGCATTAGTTATTGATCTCTTTTGTGAATAAACCTATGCATCTTTATTGACTTTAACAATTTTTTTGTGTTGTGACTCTTTTGCGTTTATAGTGCGATATGAATGATATATTGACAAGTGATCAGTAGTTATTTTTCTTTTATTTTATTTCTTACATTTTTCAATTATAATGCAGTTAATTTTATAACTATAAAAACAATTTAAACCGCAAGTTTCAAACTTTATACAAAATTAATAATAACTTAACAAATATTCAACAAAGTTTCAAACTTCGTTTAAATCTTCTTAGAGATGAGTATACAGTTTTGTAGCGCATTCTTGCGTTTTATTCTTTATGGAAGAAATTGTGGATGAATCGTAATAAAAACAGTCATTTGATTTTTGGACTTTATTAAACTAAAATTGAATGAGATATAAGACTCTATAATAATATTTTGTTTTGAAATATTTAAAATGAAATCAGAGTTTTTATTAAAATAATTTAAAGAAATATTTTTTTACATAAATTTTGGTTTTCATTTGACGTTGTGTATATTATAATTTTTTTAAGTTAGTTATAAACTTAGATTTCTATGCAAAAAAATGCTAGAAATTCAATAAAAAAAAAATAATAATAATCCAATATCTGGGTGGAGTCGTGTAATTATGATAAGCAGTATATTTGTATACAAAAATATAAATAAAAAATAAACTCAGAAGGTTTATAATTAATCACACGTTCGCTAAAAAGGAAGGAGAGAAACGGAGCAGGGGTGGGTTTTTAGTGCGGTGAGCCGAAAGGCATGTCCCACACATCGGCTTTCAATGCTTTGTGCCACCTCTAGAAAAAAAAAACAAAACAAAATACTTATATTACATCTAATAAACTCTGTTAACACTGCAACATTTGGCCTTTTCTAAAATGATAGTGAAACTTGGAATTTGGGCTTTGGAGCGACTCGCAGCCGTATTAAAGCTGTAGCACGCTTATGTACTTAAGCAAAATCCCACCAGCATACTTTAATTATATAGATACAGTTTGTATATACTTAAAGAGGCTCATAATTTTTATACCCATGTATTTATACTTATACGAGTATATTCATGTATGTGTGTAGCTGCAAATATTGCGCTTATCTTTAACTGCTGTCAGTTAAAACGCGGCGTAACTGAGCACTTTAGCACTTAAGACCTGCAAAACCAGTGGCCCCCATTGAGTAAGCATTGTAAGTATTTTGTAAACTCAGAATTATCAGACAGGTATTTCAGGGTAGCTACACCTAAAATGTGGCACACATTTTGCGTTGGTATATTTTGTCGAAAATAAAGGGGAATTGCAAAGCTATATGTATGCACATATGTATATAAAAGTATTCATAGAGATGTTTCTTTACCTGGTATACGTCGATAGCAATTACTTATTAATAGCATTGGTATAAATGTATCGATGGAAAAAGTATCTTATCAAGGGGGTCGGATCATTTAGAGTCCAGAAAAAAGTCGCTTTTTTAATTTTTATTTTTAGAATAAGAAACATTGTAGACAACTCGCTTAACGAGTATATCTTAAAGTTTTTTTTAATGATTGAACCACTCACAAATGTTGAAAAATGGCGGATGAGTCCATGTTACAGTGGAACGTGTCGCAGCTGATACCGTCCATTGGCGTGCAAAGTAGCTTCCTTAATTCTTAACTGTAGCAGTAAATATAAATATCTTGTTAATTCGTAGATATACTTTTTTACTCTATATGAACCTCAGGAACTTTTTAACTCTATATAAAAACTGATAATTAATAATTTTTTTATATGTTTGAACTTCGAAATCGATTTTCAAAATTAAATTTGTTTTACATACATATGTAGAATACGTGAGATAGTTTTCCCGCAAAAACTTTTTTTTTCGACTTAAATGATCCGACCCCCTTAAAAGTATCGAGTATTTTATAAACAAAATCGATGAAAAATTTAGAAAATACATAAGTTTTTCAGAATTTTTTTTTTTAATTTTATACCCGAGAACTTTGTTCGCATAACGGTTGTTTGTAACAGCAAAAAAAAATCGAGATAGATATAGACATATATGTACATATATACTAAAATAATGATAATGAAAAGAGGAATCGATTTAGCCCTGACTGTCTGTCCGTCCGTTTGTCAGTGGTTACAATAACTTGAGATTGCTCTTTGGACAGGGTAGGTTGGTATTGAAAATCGTCAAGATCGGTCAATAACCACGCCCACCTCCCATATAACGGAAGTTTTTGAAAAATGCAAAATTGAAATTTGGTATTTGGAGCGATTTTGACTAAGAAATTTGGTATTTATGAAATTTTGAAAAATTGGCGTTGCCACGCCCACTTAGGAAAAAATTACTGTATCTCAATAACGGTGTAAGGTATCGTCATAAAATTTGGTGAACAAATTTTTCTCAATATCGCTGTTATTACCGTTAAAAGAATTTTGAAATCGGACCATAATCTCGCCCAATTCCTATACATATAACGTAAATTTTGAAAAATGCAAAAATTTTATTCTTTCTTTATCTATTGGAACATATTAGTTAAAATTTGATATTTAGAGAGATAGTTAATTAAGAAACTTGATTTTTATGAAATTTTGAAAAATGGGCGTTACCACGCCCACTTATAAAAATACGTCTGTAGGTATCTGAATAACGATGTAAGGTATCGTCAAAACATTTGGTGAATATATTGTCATTGATAACACTAGCATCACCGTCAAAACTTTTTGAAATCGGACCTCACCCAACTTCCATATAATGTAAAGTTTAGTAAATGCAAAAAAACTTCGTTTTTCAGTATTTATTGGAACAAATTGAGTGAAGTTTAATACTAGCTGCGATTTGAAACAAAGAAACGGAGATTTTATGAAATTATGGGCACCGCCATACATAAATACATTGCGAGTGTATTCGGTTTCGCCCGAATTTAGCTTCTTTACTTGTTTCATTTGATTTTATACTCTTTTATACATAATTTTTAATTCTTGTAATATTCGCTAAGTAAAACGAAAATTGTTTTTGTACTCGTATGTTCGATTTAACCTTCACTAGTCATATTCATACATATGTATGTACATATATACGGTCGAGTAACAAACATGGGCGTCCGCAGAAAATAACTAAAAGGGGGGCAAAGCTATTTTATTTTTATTTATAAATTGCTTGTCGTCATTTACGGCTCTTCTGTGTATGCTCAACATGCAAAGACCTTCAAATAGAAAAAGAGTAATTAAAAAATAAAAAAATAATAATCATACAGAACAAATCATTTAAACGATTTTCAGCCATTGTTGACCTTAACCATGTTTTCACTCGCCGTAAAGTGCTGAATGATCTTTCTATGGTGGCAGTTGTATATGGAAGAGCTAAAAATATCTGCAAAGCTTTCTATATGCATGGATAAAAGAATTTAGACTCCTCCAATAGCTTAGCCATGTCATCAAATTTAGTTTTATCTTTCCACAAGGCAATCCATAGATCTATTTAATATTTCAAGTCATTTAAGTTATAAAAAGAAGCTGCAGACAATATTTGAAGGTCGATCTCTGCTTTAGTTTTTGTTTTAAATACAGCTGGGTGAAGGTATGACAAAGCAAAAGCAGGATTATTTTGATCGGAAAAGCGATTTTCAAAAGCCATTATTAACGAGTCCAAAAACGGAATGTAAATTGAAATCTTAAAAAATTCAACTACAGTCGTTGCTGGTTGATTGGCACGATAAACTTGGCGGGCAACAATCCTTGGCAAGCTAATTTCAAAACCAAGTTGCAGGGCAATATTTGTAGCTTCGTCAAAAATGGATTTAAAAGTGCTGTCTGCTGTTTCTCTATCAGACTTGATTAATTGCACGATCCGTTTTATATGGTTAGCAATGGCAAGTATATCCAACTGCTTACTCTGGAACAAATTTGCTGTTGGCTCCAAGATTGCTGAATAGTGCGAAATGATGCACAGACAGACAACGAATGTACTTTTAGCTGCACAACTTATCAGCTGGAAAGCAGTTTTCCTTGTTGCTGTGTTTCCTTCAAGTGAAAGTTTTTCTAAACCTTCTGTTATGGCCACAAAGTTATTTTTGAAAACACCTATGCTTTTATACTTTTGTGACCAACGAGTTTCACATAAAAGTGGCAAATTTGGGAGATGTTTTCTCCTAAGTGGCGATTCCCGAAAAAATGTAATTACCTCCTTAATATTTTCATTTGCGAGCAAAATGGAGTAAGAACCAGGAGGATTTATTCATGAATGATATATGTGTGTATGTATACAGCTTTATTTTTTTTTAAATATGTTAAAAATAGTTACTCTTTTCATTTCACATTACATAAAATTTCATTTGCAAATGCATTTATTATTTAATAGTTTTCCCAATTTTCGTCGGATTTGTATGAATGTTCTGGGCAAATTGAATTCTTGCACAAGTTTTAAATCGCTGCGAATAAATGTTTTATTTTAAATTCCCTATAATAAAATCATACAAATGAGTAAAATATCATACAAATGAGGAAAATATCCTTACATACGGTACCATTTAAAATATAAAGCCTTAGAAATTTTATAACAATACATACATGAATATGATTAATATTGAAGTAAAGTTTTTGTTTACAAGTGCAGATATTACTTAAATACAGAAATATTTGCCCACTTTGTTGTTGTTTTATTGAGCTACGACGATCGTCAACCGTCTCGTTTTTATTCATAGCTTCTGTTTTTTACCTACACATTACTCTGTAATTATCCCCAATTTTTTGGAATTTAAAGTGAAATTTCTCGAAAACTAGTTGAGTTTTTTTTAATTGTTTATGAGTTTTTTTTACCAAATGTTTAGATCTAAGCCTAAGCTATAGATTAAGTCCAAATACTAGGAACTATATACCCATTGGTTGTTAAAATGTGTCGAATCTCATTTTCGATAATCTTTCGACTTTCGTGGCCTGTATCTCAAATATTTAGTTAAACCCTTTATAATTGAATATACAGTTTTAAGCGCTGGAGTCTCTTCTACGAATCGAGTGCTTAATTTATGCCAAAACCTTGAAAATAATATCTTTTATGATGCATTGACCAAAAAAGGTCACAGGAACGGCTGTTTTTTTATTTTTCGTGCCACGCCTTTAAAGTTAAAACCACAGCTTTTTAATGTTGATATTCGTAATCAGCGACCCCAAATTAACTTGAAAATGTATGTCGCACCCCAGTGTAATTTTACGTGTTGTGTAGTGTTATTATTAGAGTGATTGGCCGTCCAAAGACGATGCTTTTTAGTTATTTTACGCAAGGAAATTTTCTCTATTCGCACTGTATACATTGTAATTATAATAATATTAAACAGAAAATTATTAAAAAATATGTATGTACTTTTGTATTTAAATTTGAAATAATTGTTTTCTCTCAAATTGTAAAGGGGGGCAGTGGCCCTAGTTTGCCCCCCCTTGTGGTCGCCCATGGTAACAAATACATATGTATGTATGTATATATACTGATTTTTAATTGAATATATTTCATAAAAATTAGCAGAAGTTATTTCTTGGATATCTGGTTGTTAGGTGGTGCTGGAGCCGAGTGATCTATTAAAGTTCTATTTATGAATCAAATGTGTACAATATAACGAAGTCGTTGGGATCAGCAAAACTCTTCGTTATGGAGGAGTTTTCGTTATAGGGGAGTTAATAATATGTTACATACATACGTCTTGTACAAATATACATACATATGTATGTTTTTTAAGAACATATTTATTTACATAATACTATGCACACTTGTTTCCTCTTCACTGAAGCGATAATCTTAATTTGAAGGGCACTTGCGTAAGCAGTTTTTAGAATTTTGATAAACTTGTCTTATATTATTACAAAAAAATTTTCGTTATTGAGGAATCCGACTATATCTATGTACATATAAGAGTCGGGTGAATGGTCTCATACAATTTCGACTGTATGAAAACTACGTGAAAAGAAATAGATCCGCGAAAAAACTCTACCGATAGATGGCCATATATTATGTGGGAACAAATTCAAATTCATACTCAGTCATAATACATATTCACATATGTATGCATACATATGTATATGCAACAAAAAAGAAAAATTAGGTAGTTCATATCTCCTCATTAACAAAAATGTATATATGAAAATTTCGCAAAACAGCTTATTTGGATTTATTAGTTTTTCCCACCAGCAATGCTCAAATTGGTTTTTATTCAATTTCCAAGTAATGATTTATGGAATTTTTTGCATTTAAATCGACATTTTGTTAGAAATTTTATTGAAAATAACTCATTTGTCTATGAACAATTTAAATGTACGTGTTTAAATTAAAACTTGTTTAAATCAAATAAGTTGTTTTTATCAGAAGTTCAAAGCAATGAATCCAGCATATTTAATTTTGAGATTTTAACTAAGTCAAAATAGCAATAATAAATTAAATATGCGCATGCATAAAAACACATTTGAATATTAAGCATTAAAAGCATTAAAATTTTTGTTTTCAGTTAAGGTTTTAAAGTTAATACAATTCAACAAGTTGTGAGTTTCATAGGTCAAAGGCAACAGCAAACAATAATTAAATCAATGTAAGCAAGTTACGCTGCATGGCAACATTTTATTATACACCAAACACAAGTGGCCTTTACCGTGACAGCTGTCATAAAATCAAAGTCAAGCATTGTGAATAGCAAAAACAAAAAAAAAATAAGCTTTTTCACGAGCATATGCACATATATATGTATGTATGTACTCGAGCTTACAAGGTTTAACAGGAAAAAATTAAATTAGGTAAGAGCTAGTCTACTTCGCTAAAATGTAAAAAAAAAATAAGTTAATATCAGGCCGATAGCATTGACAGCTAGCGCTTGATTGATTATAATTTTAATTAATTAAAAAAATTTGTTATAATAAGAAAAAATAATAATTAATATCAATCATGTTTTCAAAATCGTAATATTTGATATCGGCATATGGTTGATTTGAAATACAAATCAGTGACCGTAGCGGTAATGACTTTTTCAAATATCTGCACAGGTAACTGACTTTTTTTCACATTTGCTTCCATATAAAGCATAAATGATCTTATTTATTTTTTATTTTATATGAGTTAAGTCCGCAACGCTATTTACAAATAAAATAAAAAATTAACGTTTTTTTTGGAATTTGAATTTGAATTATTATACTACAAATGAATTGGTTAAAGTTCATATAAAAATGTTTTAAATTTGGATGAAAATTTGTTGAATTCTTCTTTTTTACTTTCCACAAACTGGAAACTAAGCTTTACATGACCTTTGTTTGGCGATGAACTCCATTTAATTGAAGTTATAAAACGTAAATTTCTTCAAGGTTTCTCTAGTTTTGTTGGCCATCTTCCGAAAAAGTTACGTCGAAACTTTAATGTTCTTACATCGTAGGATTATTATAGAGCGAAAATGAAAACCTTCTTTTAAATTTAGAGGTCGCTCTAAGCGTTGATAGTTTTCTTTTCATATTATATGAGAAAATATCTATTTTTCGGAGAAATGTTATAGAAAAAATTAAAAGCAATATTTTTATTCAGAAAATTAAATATTTCTTCAAGAAAATCTTGAAAACTAATATCAGTTTTTTAATATATAACATAGGAAGCGCTTTAATCGCGCTGTAAATATGGGTTTACTTTTCCAATATAAAAATTCTATGATGTCAATTTATTACCTTCCGTTTATATCTGTTTTTTATTCTTTTTTTAACAACCTTAGTGTACCTTGTACCTATTGTTTCAATTTGACTTTAGAACTATGGAGCTGCAATAATGTAAACAGTAGCAAGGCGAATTCATAAAAGGTGGTGTTAATCAATGAGGTGATTGGTGGTTGGTTGTCAAAATCAATTGTTCAGTTGCAAATAATCAATTGTTCCGTTTAACTACAAGAAATTTAAAGATATGGTTCACTATTACTTTTTGCGGTGAATCTAATAATTTAAAAATTATTTCGGGAAAGTTAAATACAAAGGAGAAAAAGTTTGAAAAAAACCCACCAAAGCGTTGCGTTTTTAGAATCGCTACCACCTTACATGAATTCGCCTTGAACAGTGGTATAATTCAAGTATTTCATCTGGCCACCCTAAATACTTTCACTCTTAATAAAAAAATCACAATTTCCATTTATAATACTTTTTTCGATATTTTCTCTCTCAAATATGCATATACAAATGTGTGTATGTATGAATATAAAAAGGACAATATTCTTTAAGGACGCCTTTAATTTGTGTTTGCATTCTAAATACCAAGATTTCTGTCTTCAGTCTAGAGAATGTGTCACGTGAATGACGCGTGTGTGCCCATCATTTTTTTTCGCCCAATATGTGTATTCTACAAAACCGACTTCTGGGATGGTCCCACATTCATTCCACACCTCATCAGCAAAAGATGGCACTCATACATAACTACATACTTACATGCATATGCCTTGTTAAATGGACGACGAGTCCCCCTCGTTCGGCAGACGTATCAACCAGCATTAACCGGCGCAACACTTCGAAAGGCAATCAAAATAACGTCTAGCTGCAGGAAAAATAAAAAATCAGGCAAAGATAAAAAAATGCTTATCGGAAAGATGCTCGTACATTAATCACACGTTGTAAGGTGACAGAGCAGCCCGCAGGCGGCAAACTCCTATGCCATTGCAGATCGCCAGGCTGCAAGCGGAGACGTGGATGATCGTGCGATGATCGCACTGCAATCTTTTGGGTTTCGGTGGGGTGGGGTTACATTGAAGCGGAGGGTGCGCGTGGCGCCATTAATTCATGTTGCAACGCTTTTATTATCACTTATATTTTTTTTTGCATTATTAGTGTCTGCAAGTTAGTAGTTTCTTTCTCTCTCACTTTCCCACTTTTGTCATGCATTTTATTGCTGTGGATAAATTTAATTTTTCTGGCGTAATGAAATTCAATTGCGTAGTTGCGCTTTTGCTGCTGCATTTATATTTTTCTATTTACATGGCATACTCGTGCAATAGCAGACAGAGTTCTTCCTCCAATTCCCTTTGTTCTTGTCATTTGCGCTGTCCATTCGCTATTCGTTTCATGTGGAGATAAATCACAAACGGGACGCATTTAGGCGGCGTCAATGCAGTTTTATATTAATTTTATATAAAAAAAAATAAAATAATGCAAAAATACGACAAAATCACATCCGCTGAGTGTTAATTGCATTGCATGACTCTCTTTCCCCAGTACTCTCTCTCTCATTCCCTGGTAGATAATTTCCGGCGATTGCAACGTCGCACAGTGTTCTATCGGTGGGCAAAAAACCAAAAGTTGGTATCATTTAGTAGGGATTTTTACTCATTTAATACGAAACTTCAAATAGTTTGCAAGTGAATTTATTTTTGTGGTTACAGCAGCTCTCTAAACATAAGGATTTTACTATAAAATTGAACAATTTAATAAGTGGCAAAATTAAAAATGTTTGCAATATTTTGTTCCTCTATTTTTTGCCCCTCATTTATGCGGAGACGGAGCACTGTCGGCTGACTGTCACATTCTCTTTGGCATGGCTTCGCTCAGAATCTGCTTTCACAATTTCCCCATTCCACTATTTTGCTTCGGCATTCGTTTTGGCATGCATGAATGGCATGGAAATCTTATGTGCAGCCGCCGATTTCGTTGTGAGGTGTCATCCGCCTCCTACCACCGCCGCGTGTGGGCCGGCGGCAATCGCTGATCGCTGCAGACGCCGGCTACGATTGCAGACAATGGCTGTTCCTATATTTGTATATGTATACATTTTAAAAATAACATTTTATACTCGAAAACAGCAGCAAAAAGAAGCTTATAATGTAAATGTGCTAGTATGTAGAAATGTTTGTAAGTGATCGTGATGGGAGGGAGACGTAAAAGCAAATGAGATTTGAATGCTGCAATTTTGCTAACTTACTCATTTTGTGACTGCATAACTTTTTTGTTGATGTTATGGATGTACATACATACATATATGCTAAAAAACAAGTTTCAAAATCTTAGCTCTAATTTACAAGTAATATAGTGCAAGCTCAGGAGATAAGCGCTGCTAGCATTTAAAGACTGTCTTATCTTCTTCAGAGGCATGGTCGATTTCTTGGGTTGCATGTTGCATTACGCAGTTTTACTTACTATTTTTTTTTAATTTTTGGCGTAGTTATAATCATAATACCTAGTATCACAGGGTGGTACGAAGTTTTAAAATTTTGTTTAAATACAAAATGTTCCAGAAAAATAAACCTGGCGCTGAAAGATTTAAACATCGAAATCGTATTTTATTAGGCCAAAAAATATTCGACGAAAACAAGAACCCCTTATTTAGCGACGTTCGATAAAATTGGGAAGAAAATTTCATCGCTGATGCTGCTATTTACTAATTATCCAACAACCATTAATTTTTAGTTTGAATGTGTAATAAATCACAAAAATAAAAAGAAATATATATTTACATAACCATAAGGTTAATAATCACAAACAACTTAACAAGCAAAGACGCTTTTTAATTTCTTTTACTAAAATCGCAAATTTGTAGAGGCATTGAAAGTTGAAAAGATAATCGCAACGCCAGCGACTGGCAGTTAATAGACTTGAACAAAGACATCATTCAATGAGGCTGAAATGGTACCGGCGCCCTCATTAAAATATACATACATACTCGTACATATGTACACAAGCCTATTGGAGAGCAATTGTAAGAAAAACAACCAGAAAAATATAAACAAAATCTAAAAAATATAATGAAATCACACTGTTGCTATGTTGCGCCTGCAAAGTATGACTTCAATAGCAAAACTGGCGCTGGGCGCTGGAAATTGAGCGGTCAATGGCGGGCACTTGTAAGTAGTACATGTGTACATTAGGGTGATTAAAAAAAAATATTTTTTTTTTACAAACAGGCAAAACAATTTCAATTTAACGTAAAAGATACTAGTTAAATTAAATTGGACGCTCTACAAAAAAGGTCTCATATGATATTTCAATTAACAATTTTACAATCGAACAATTTAACGTGATTTTTATTTTCATAAAAACATTTATAATAAATCTTCGAACTATTCGATTTTTCTTTGGACGACTACCAAAAATTATTAACAATTATTGTCTAAGAAACTAAAATTACGATAAACATAAATTTTTTGGGTGATTTGTTCCAACGCATCAAAAACCTTAAAATTTGCGATAAATAGAACTTTGGCCTCGAATAACTCTTAAGGCCATGCCACATAAAACTTCTGCTTCGCTTTACGTCAGAGTTTAGCTTTGACAGCAAAGATGAATACATGCAATTATACGAAATTTCCCACATAGGCAACACCGTCGCCAAAGCGAAGCGAAATCTTGGGCAACTCTCATCTTCTCGCTGACTTTGACAGTTCGCTCTTACCAATTTTGTTTATTTCTGACATAAATATAAAATTTAACTGAACTAAATGCTTAAATATATGTACATACATATATGGATGTATATATGTACATATGTGATGATTTACTAAAGGATTTTTATTTTATAATAGAGGAGCATTGCAGAGCCCGGTGGAAGTCACTTCGTGACCGGTTCTTGCAGGAGGTGGAAGCAAAGATATAATTCCCTTACCCACATTTTCCGCCTTGATATGTTTTAAAGCTTCGTGGAGTAAAAGAACTATTAACAACACTTCCATAATGTCCATAATTATGCCGAATGTATGTAAATATGTTTATAAAGTTCCGTGCGATTTTCACAACTCACAACAAACAAACGAAAAGTATGTATTGTCAAAGTTTTATTGTGGCATACCTTTTGCGTTTATCGCTTTTCTGACAAAGTTACAAATGTCACGTAAAGCGAAGCAAGTCGTATGTGGCATGGCCTTTAACCTATTAGGTTTCTCGAAAAATTATATGTAGAGCGTTCAATTCTCTACAAAAATAAGTATGGAGAAACAAAATTTTTTTCATATTATTCTTATGGGAAGTAGCAAAACGCGATGCGGACAGTCTTAATATTAATATTAAGGGCTTAAATTTTAACTGGTATCTTTTAAAGTCAATTGAAACTTTTGAGTCTGTTTGCAAGAAAAAAAAATTGTTTTTTTTCTGAATCACTCTAGTGTACATATATATAATTATAATAATTTGGCACTCCTACCATTTGTGGTGTGCGTCTTTATATTCTACCACAAAATGGACCTACAATTTTGTGCCGACTCCTTATGGCAGATGTATTTTATGAGAATCTTTTTCATGACAGAAATACCCTCGGAGGTTTGCCATTGCCTGTCAAGGGGTGACCGCTATTAGAAAACACTTTTTTATGATTAAGATTTTACTTGCCCTGGCAGGAATTCGAACTCGAACCCAGCGGCATATCGAATAATAGCACGCACCGCTAACCACTCGACCACAGCGGCCACATTAGGGTTGGGTTTTATGATCGTACCCTTTTTTTTTAATCAATAAGTTTCCTTTAATTCTAAATAAAAAAATTAAAGAAATTAAATTATCGAATATCACTATTTATTTTAATCAACAAACTCTGCTTCTCTTCAGGTGACTTTATAGAATAAATAATACCAAATTGTTTATTATATCATTTTGGTTGTTGCATATTTTTTAATATAGGGTGTTTTTTTAGACGTGTGGTTTTCAACGAGGCAATACTTTTTTCGGAGTTGGTCGTTTTGACAGCCCTTTCTTGATTTGTACTGGCGTCACTTGCCGGAATCATTTTTAAAACATAATGTCTAACCCTTATCTTTATAATAAAGTTAAATTATTGGCCATAGCATTTAACTATATGCGTTTTATTTCTTCTTAAAAACCACACGTCTAAAAAAAACACGAAGTTTAAACCCTTTGAGCGGCCTAAAATTTGGGTACTTTTTTTTCTCGGTATAGAGAAATTCGAGCGTCGCGAACGTTGAGAATGTGTTGGGTTAGTAATAAACATATTTATTTTTATATAACTAACATCTCTGCACTTATTTTATGTTTTATTTTTGTTGTCAACATCGAACACTGGCACCTTAGGATACAAAATAAACTAGGAAATTGTAAAAAATTATTGGTTTAAGACCAAATAGTTCGAATGTAAATATTCGTTTAAAATGCTTAGTTATTAAATAACTTTTTATAAATGCTAAGCGAATCAAAACTAAACGATTACAGCAAATAAATTAATTTTAAATTTTATTCACGCATTTCTCTAAATAAATGTATGTTTTTTTTTTTTACGAGGAGAAAGCATCGAAAGCCTATACCCCGTCAGAGTGGGACTTTTACCAGCACTAAACCTCCTACTGTCATGTACCGATCCCCCGGTACCACCGTCAGGTACTCCGTCGGGAGGTGGTTTGAGCACTAAGCTCGATCGTTCGTTTTAGGTCTATTTTAATCAGTCGTGTGCCCCAGCCTCGTCCCCTTTATGATATTTATTATAAAAGACATCAATGTACCTCCATATGCATGAATCGAATATTTCCACACAAACAAACATATAATGTTTGAATGTAACCGGCTAGACTAGGCCAATTTTGCATCTGTTGGTCCTGGCGGTTGGAAAGTTTTAGGTTCCAAAGCGCCCCAACTCCTTGGAAGCTTGATTCCCTTGCTGCATCTATGTATGTCTAAACAATACATTTTTATTATTATGTATATTTTTCTTTTCTCGTGCCGTAGTTTGGCGGTTGGAACGCCCTAGGTTCCAATCCGCAACGACGCCTGAGTGTGTGTGTTTCGGCGAAAAACCTTAAGCAGTCGGAAAGTTCGAGATTCCAATCTACTCGTTCATTGGATCAAGCGAGCTATCTGGATGCACCACATGGCGGTTGGAACGGCCTAGGTTCAAATCCGCTAAGATGCATTTGGGTACAATTTGGTGTGCCCTCTTACTACGTCTCATATGGTACTGGAAATTCTGAGCCTGCGTCTTTCCTCACTCCTTAAAACTTTCATCGTTGATGAGATAATGCCATCGACGCGGTTCTATTCATCTATTCCCATCAGCATGTAGTCTACAATTGCTTCTGTAGAAAGGTTTTCTCGAATTGCTCCTTTCGTCGGTAAAGCGCGGGCACATCAAGAAAACATGTTTCGCATTGTCTATTACTCCGATACCGCAGAAATCACAGTAAGGGTCGACCTCGTGTTTGAATATGTGGAGATGAGATACGATTTAAAGCATCCATGACCGCTTAGGAAAATCTACTTCGCCGTGGGTTCTTTGAATCCACCGCTCTATATTCGGGATACACCGGTGTGTCCACCGTCCGTTTATCGTGCTGTTCCATTTATCTTGCCACTCGACTACGCTATTTAATCTAGCTTCCTTGCGGGCGGCTCAGTAGCTACCTTGGTCCTTGTGAAGATATGAGCAGACTCCGTAGCTAGTATGTCTAGTGGGTTCATTTTAGCAATTACCAGGGCTGCTTCATCGGACACAGATTTAAATGCCCTGCATACCCTGAGTACACACAATGTATGTTTTTTTTTTTTTTTTTTTTTTTTGTAGAGGTGGCACAAAGCATTGAAAGCCGAAGTGTGGGACTTGCCTTTCGACTCACCGCACTAAAAACCCACCCCCGCTCCGTTTCCCTCGCTCCGTGGAACTACCGTTAGGTATTACTTCGCGGAGGGGGAGCGGCCTATTGCCTTTCTATGAATCTATGAATTTCTGCGGAGTTGCTCCGCTTGACGCAGTTTAGTTAGGATTTTGTTCGCCATATTGCAGACAACGGACCAATTTTCTTTAGACTCGAGCATAGTATCTACCAGGTTTTTAACCGAAAGCAATTTCCCCAACTTCGTGCTCGAGTCATCCCTTTCAATCGCAAAGCGCGGACAGACAAAAAAACAGTGTTCTGCGTCTTCAACAACCTGATTTGCACAGAAGGTGCAGTAAGGGTCATCATCATGTTTAAACTTATATAGATAGGACTTAAAACAGCCATGCCCTGTCAATATTTGGGTAAGGTGGTAATCCACTTCACCGTGTTGCCTCTCTAACCATTTCTCTAACGAAGGAATAAGTCTACGTGTCCAGCGTCCCTTACTCGCAGCGCTCCACTGCCTCTGCCACAGCTGCAAACAGTTTCGCCTCACCGCCTCACGTTCTGTAATGCTCGATGGGGTTATCGTAGCCTCTTTTACCAGGATCTCAATTGGGCAGAGCCCAGCCACTACTAGGGCGGCATCTTCTGACGTTGTTCTGAACGCACTGCACACCCGGATAGCGCAAAAGCGATACAGTGATCTGATCTCTCGTGCGTACGAAACTTTCTCAATCGCCGCCGACCAGATTGAAGCCCCATATAGAAGTACAGACCGTATTACGCTTGCATACAGTTGCCTACTTTGTTGCTTAGGTCCTCCTATATTTACCATTAGCCTCGATAGCGCTGCTGCAACTTTCTCTGCTTTCTCGACTGCGTATTCTAGGTGGGTCTTAAATACCAATCTAGCGTCAAACATAATGCCTAGATATTTCAGAGCAGGTTTCGAAACAATTTCATGTCCTCCAACTTTAATTTTAACAAACTCTAGTATTTTTCTGCTGCTAATTAACACTGCCTCAGTTTTCTGCTCGGCTAACTGCAGGCCATTCTCTTCAAGCCATTTCTGTATTCGCGCAGTCATTAAGTTCGCCTTTCGCTCAACGTCTTGTATATGCTTGGCAACAATAACCACCGCAATATCGTCCGCAAAACCAACAATTTTTGACCCTGTAGGTACTTGTAAGCGCAGAATGCCGTCGTACATAATGTTCCAGAGTAATGGTCCAAGGACGGATCCTTGAGGAACTCCTCCGGATATATTATACTCTTTGCTGCCTTCGTCTGTATCATATACTAGGACTCTATCTTCCAAGTAGTTACTTATTATTTTTCGCAAATATCTTGATACTTGAAAACCACGGAGAGATTCGACAATTTTCTTCCAGTTAGCGGAATTAAACGCATTTTTAACGTCAAGTGTCATGACCAGGCAATATTTTTTAGATCCGCCTTTCCATCTTACTCCACTTATCGCTTCTTCTGCCAGCTTCTTAACAAGCATCGCCGCGCCTACTGTTGATCGCTTTTTTCTAAAACCGAACTGCGTTTCTGAGAGGTTTGCCCCTGCTTCTATTTCTGTAGTCAGCCTATTGCTTAAAATTCGTTCGAACAGTTTTCCGGCTGTGTCAAGCATGCATATTGGGCGGTATGCTGACGGGTCACCTGGGGGTTTCCCTGGTTTTGGTAGAAGTACCAGTCGTTGGCGCTTCCATATTGGCGGAAATATGCCTTCTTTGAGACATTCATTATACGTGCGTACAAACGCTTCGGTGTTGGTGGTTGCAGTTATTTTCAATATGTGGTTAGGAATAAAATCAGGACCTGGTGCCTTTTTTTCTTTTAGGCTTTTAACGGCTACTAAAACTTCTTCTGCCGTAACCGGAGGCGTTTCATTTTCTGTAGGGGGGAATGTTTCCCGGTCAAAGGGTGGTTGGGCTGGAAAAAGTGCGCTTACTATTTTTGCCAACTCTCTAGGGCATGAAAACTTCGGATGTAATGACTTTTGTATCTTTTTGGTTACGACTTTGAATGCTGAACCCCAGGGATCTTTATCTGCGCTGTCACATAGACTTCGAAAACATTTCTTTTTGCTGGCTTTTATAGCCCGTTTCAACGACGTGCGCTTTTCTTTGTATTCTCTTTGCTGCACCGCAAAGTTTGCGCTTCGATTTCTGGCTCTCTGGTAGTTTCGCCTTGCGCTGTTACATTGACGACGTAAGTCCGCAATCTCTTCGTTCCACCAGTACACTGGTGGGCGCCGGGAAGATGCAGATTTTCTCCTCATCGAGGCGTCGCATGCTAGTTTAATACCATTTATTAGTTGGTGTGCCAAGTTTATCGCTCCTTCTGGGAGGGTTATATGAGTTACCATCACCTTAAGACCTTCTTCATCTAGTGTATGCAGCTTCCAGCCAGCTGGTTTAACACTCGAGATATTTTGTACCCCTACATCGTTTTTTATCGAAAATATTATAGCTTGGTGGTCGCTATGCGTATAGTCTTCGCTTACATGCCACGACGTTCGTCTAAATATTGTATTGCTAACGAAGGTAAGATCGATAATGGACCCTCTTCCATCTCTTTGGAAGGTAAGCTTATCGCCTGTGTTAACAAGTGTAACTTCTAACATTGATAATGATGTAAGCAAGGCCCTTCCTTTGGCGTTTGTTCTTCTGCTGCCCCATTCTCGGGCCCATGCATTAAAGTCACCTGCAATTATCACTGGTGATGTGGCTCTCGCGTCGCTTACCAGACCGTCTAAGGCGGTTTCGAATTCAGTAAGGCTATAACTAGGCGGTATATAACAACTATACAAAAATAACTTCGATATTCTTACGCCAACGTAGCATGGTTTCGCTCTCAGTTGCTCAATCGCAATCGGCGTTTTGGCACAGCTCCATACCGCTGATTTCCCGTTAGTGTCACTAGCCCAAAGTGGGGTTTTACCGATCTTATACGGTTCACTAAGTATTGCTATGTCGATATTTTTTTCTAGTACCGACTGCTCCAGAAGCTCTTGTGCAGCCTTGCAATGATTGAGGTTTAATTGCAGAAATTTCATTGTGCTCGTGCTTTTTTAACCGCCTCTAAATAAAAAGGACATTCCCTGCCTCCGGTTCTGTGCTTCACTTGTGGCGCATTTCTTCTTGAACATATTGCGCATTTTAATTCTTTTTTACACTCGGCAGCTTTGTGGTTCGGGTCTCCACAATTAAAACATGTATTTTTTACATCAACCGAACTTTTGCAGTTTCTCGATAAGTGGCCAAACTCTAGGCATTTGAAGCATTTTATTGGCTGTGTTTTCACGCGTATACGGGCAATGTAGGCACGTACATATGTATGTATGTATGTGCGACTTTTTTACATTTTCCAATAGTAATTTGCGTTTGCCGGAAATCACGACCAAAATTAGCCAGCTACACACATGCAAACACGCAGTTTGTATGTGTTTTTTTTTTGTATGTAGAAGCATTTTTTTGTCACAACTGTCTATCCGCATCACAACATTGCCAATAGAAATTTATTATTATTATTTTTTTTTGAAAATAACAAAATTGTCGCAGGAAGTAAATAATTGAGGCTGAGCTTGCGATCATTGTCTGCCGGATGAGCGAATGAAGCATTCAACTGTTGAAATGTTTAAAAATATAAATGTGTATTTAAATACCTGTACATTAATTTTGTATGAACATTTCCATATTTGTGTCTACATTCAAACATACATACATATGTACTTATATACGTACATACATATGTTATGTACATACATATTAATATTTGCATTTAGTAAAGTCTAGAGACCGCCTCCATCGCAGCAGCGTAGCTCGTCAGCTGCTCGCACATGTCAGCGAAATTTTGCCAAATCTTTTATGGGCATATAAATATGTACCAACATACATACATATGTATATATGTATGTATGTACATCCAACTGTAGAAGTACATACATGTAAATGTGCTTATTATATAAATATCCGCACTTATGGAAGTCATATTAAACCATTACTCGTATAAGAAAGTTTAAAGCAATCATTTGAAGACATCTTTTGCTAATGCACAGTGGGTTTATTTCCATATTCCGATAGTGATCAAATGATCATAAAATGGGTCAGATCTGGTTTTACTATTATCAATTGAGTTCATCTTGATTTAAAATTCCCTAAGCGAAAAGGTATCATCCCTATAATGCTGTAAAAACTAGAGGAATTCATAATCACATTGCTTAATTAATTTTTCAACGCTCGCATTTAACTAATCCATACTCCCCAAAGTTAGAAAAATGGTCAAAGTTGTATTATTATTACGTCTTTTATGTCAAAAACGCTGGAAAACACTCAAAACAAGGCCGTGGCCACTTAAACCCCAAAGAAAGCCAAATTAAACTTCTTTCCCTTTGGAAAATTTAGCTTCGCTTAGCTAAAGTTGCAGTCTCGACAAAGTGTAAAAAAAAAATTATTTAATGAATTCCGTTCAAAAATATCTTTCTCTGAAATTTTTTTTTTTCGTTTATATAAAAATATTAGTTCTTCTCGTAATTTTGGAGCGCATTGGACGGAATGCAAAATTCTTCAATGCGCGTGGGTGTTTAAATTAATTCTATTAAAAAATTGTTACTGAATTATAGATTGATTGATACTCTGCATAAAGCTAAAAAACTACTTTGGATTCGGGGATTCCGCAACGCGTTTTATTCGGAGCTACTTAGCGGGTAGAACGCAATGTGTCAGGGTTGGCTCTCAGACCTCTGGTCTAAAACCATTGTTAGCTGGTGTACCCCAAGGATCTATCTTGGGTCCGTTATTATTCAGTCTCTTTATAAATGACATATTTTATGCATGCCAGCATGTACATACATATACATTAGTCATATAACTTTTTACAATTTTTGCAAATACGAAAAACGGCATACCATAGTCGAATAGAGAATAAAAAAGTATGAACGCCATTATTTTTTTTTTGCGAAATTGCAAAAAAGTTTCCGCGCAAAACGAAATTACTTTTTTATCAGAACTGCTGAAAAAACAAGTAAAGTTTTGTACAGTGTACACGTTTTTCTTCATAATAATAGATATTTATTTAACTAATAATCTTCCTATTATTCCAAACGCCTTTTAATGGACCTAAGGGAAGTGCCCCACCCACCCCAAACTAATTTTTCTTCAGAAAATTCTGATTCAATATAATAATAACACAGCTGTGCGCGCGACAATGTCTTTACATCTAGGGAAGTAAAATTAGGTGTACTAGTTCTGAATGATGGAAAAGCGTCGACGATATTTCACGGAATAAAAGAATTATTATGTGATTTCGACTTGTTGGAATCAATTAAAATGATAATTTGCGATACAACCAGTGTGAATACTGGCAGACACCATGGTGTTGTCACTCGCCTACAAAATTTTTTCAAATCCTTTTCATTGCCCGCTCCACAGTATATTGGTTGTCAACATCATGTGCTAGATTTGATGTTAAAACATGTCATGGATGAACTTTTAGAGGGAAAAACATCATCGCCCAATATTTCATACAATTTTATTCCAAATTTAATAGAAAATTACGATGATCTAAAAAAAGAGTATGAACAAAATAAAGAGTGTATTAAGGTTAAAAACATTAAATGGCGAAATGACATGCAATACTTATATGAATTGGTCGAATCTTTTAAATACTTCGAGAAAAATGAACGTTTTCCCTACATAAAATTTAAAGCAATACCAGCACTCAGTAATGCCCGTTGGAATTCTAGAGCTATTTTGGCACTTTTAGACTTTATACTTATTCCTGAATATCGTTTGCAATTATATCCTATTTGTAAGTTTGTGTGCGCTGCTTGGAGCGAAATCTGGTTTTCCGATCATACTTTCAACAAAAATAATTTCGCCACACTACAGA
Source organism: Philophylla caesio (assembly GCA_963971545.1). Classification (NCBI taxonomy): domain Eukaryota; kingdom Metazoa; phylum Arthropoda; class Insecta; order Diptera; family Tephritidae; genus Philophylla; species Philophylla caesio. The sequence continues at coordinate 76,568,369 of OZ020606.1, forward strand.
AATCATTGGCCGGCTTCACAAAAGCAAATGAATGTTTTCTCAGACATTGGGTAAATAAACCATCAGCTATTAAGGAAGTTCAGCGAAGTAACATCTGCGCAGAGCGTGCAATTAAAATTGTGCAAGACATTATATATATATATATATATATAATTTTGGCGCGTACACTATATAGCTCAGTGTTTGGCCGAGCTTCTTCTACCATTTTTGGTGTGCGTCTTTATATTATACCATAAATGGAGGGAACTACAGTTTTGTGCCGACTCCGAACGGCAGATGTATTTAATAAGAAGCTTTTTCATGGCAGAAATACCCTCGGAGGTTTGCCATTGCCTGCCGAGGGGTGACCGCTATTAGAAAAAACTATTTCTATTATTAAGATTTTGCTCGACCTGACTGAGATTCGAACCTCGATCTCGCCGGCATATCAAGTTATAGCACGCACCTCTACCAACTCGACCACAGCGGCCACAAGAGACATTTTACCATTGTGTAAATCATCACATACTTTAAACTTAAAACTTATTTCATATAACAATTGACAAAAATGTAAAAATAAAAATATTAAAAAAAATTTAAAAAAAAATCTGACTTTTTTTAGAAATCCATTTTTGCGCGGAACGTTTTTGAACCGAAATCACCTAAAAAAGTGATATTCATTACTTGTACAATATTTGCCACCACGTGGTGGTATGCCAAATTTTTCGTCAACATTTGTTATATGCCTAATATACATGCATATGCTGATAACATTCAACTATATCTATCTGGAACTTATGACGAAACTGGTTATCTCTGTACAAAGTTTAATAACGACTTAAAATTCATCTCTGCATGGGCGAGGAGAAACGAGCTATGTCTAAACAGCGATAAATCGTATGTGCTACCTATAACTAAAAAACGAATAAATTTTTTAAATATACCGCCTCTATATATTGCCGACAAGTGTCTTAAACTTGTGTCAAAAGTAACTAATCTCGGGTTCGTTATTAACACGGGCTTAACGTGTGATGATCATGTTAACTCGATAGTTGGCAAAGTGTACAATATTTTAAGAAATTTGCGAATGTCTGCAACCTTTACACCGGTCCCTGTTCGTAGAAAACTTGCTTTACAATTAATAATGCCGATCATCTGCTACCCTAAACTAGTTTACAGTAAATTAAATTCTCACTCTGTTCATAAAATTAATGTAGTATTCAACCATGTGACACGCGATGTGTTCGGGTTAGCAAAATTTGATCACATATCCGGCTGGAGATCGCGTTTATTAGGCTGTGAAATTACCGATTATTTGAAAGCCAGAAACTGTATTTTTCTCTGTCGACTTATTATGTATAAGGAACCGAGCTATCTTTACGACAAGCTTATTTTTCCTAAGTCAGCTCGAATTAATGACTTGATAGTACCGAGTTATAATTATCTATCATCCGCACGGCTATTCTTTGTCAATGCTATTCGTACGTGGAACTCTATTCCAATGCACATTCGCAGTAGTCTGAATAAAAGCAACTTCAAGAATGTCTTATATATGTACTTTCGTTAAAATAAAATAAATATATATATTGTATTATTATGAGTTTCGCTATCTAATTCCTACTTTCTGCTCAAAATGTAATCCACTGCTTTATTTATAATTTTCTGTAGTATATTTTTAAAAACTTAGCTTTAATAACTATTATACCTTTATTTATTTATTATTCTAATTTTACCTATGATTTGTTGTACTATAAAAGATCATAGATCTTATTGTACTAATTTTTGGCAATAAATGAAAATGAAAATGAAAAAAATAATGCATAAAATATTGGAAGTCTTTGAAGGTGTATTTAGTGTTAACTTTTGTTTTTTGAATTTTTTGATTGAAAATGTTAAAAATTATAAATGACAATCTCAGGAGAAATGAGTAGGAAAAAATGTCGAATGTCGATTTAAAATTTGAAATCGTTTCGCAAATTAGACAGCTCTGCTAGAAAGTTTTAAAAATTTTATTTTACACATTTTAAATAGCTTTTATGTTATTTTTTGAAGTCGTTTCTTTTTTAAATCATTTTTAATTGTATCTTATTTTAAAATTTAAAAAATATATATGTATAAGTTAAACTTCGTGACACTGTTTCCGATAACGAATTATGGCTGAAAGATTCAGTATGGCATTGATCATCATACATTTCATTCATTAAAGTAGCGATTTGCCAGGCATGAGTTTATACATATGTACATATGAATGAAATCCACAATAAATATGTATGTACGTATGTATGAGTATATTTATATATGGACATACTTATATATGTACCCACACATGTATGTATGTGTTTGATGCACGAATGTATGTACCAGTATACCCAGCCAGCATTTTCAAACAAATGCGAGTCGAGAGATAATTTAGGCGGATGCTGTCAAATAATAACGCTTTTTTTCCAGAATCCGAAACAAATTGCAGTAATGTTCCGAAAATTTGTCTGACCCATACTGTTTGTTTTTGTTGTACGGTAGCAACTAAAAACATATATTTTGCTATTAAGTTCCTTAAATGGATAGGGTCAAAGGAGAACCCCTACTTGCAAGCGTGTAAGAATTATCCCGGAATTATCGAATTAGCGAGAGTGAAAAATATCGCTGAACAATATTCTTAATGCTGACTGGGCATACATACATACATATGTACATATAAGTATGTACATACAAACACAATACGACAAACGTAAAGACGGAAGCGCTGTCAGCAAATTACGCCAAACCGAAAGAGCACGCCAAATGGCAGGAAACGCGTCATTTTCATTTTCTACAAAACATCTCACTTGCTGCTGGATAAATTGCGCTATAGCAAAGCTGGAATAGCAGAAAATTAGAAGAAAAAAGAAAACATTAAAAAAAAGCTACGAATTTCAAATGTCAAAATGAACTTCAAACCTTAATAGGTAGATATACCCACTCGTATCTCTATGCCACAAGAAGTACTAGATATTTTCAATTCACGGCGCTCAAATGGCTGTGGGCTGATCGTTAAATTAAAAACGAAGAAGAAGCAGCATCCAAGTGGCTCCATTTTCGAAATTCTCCCTTAATGTGCAACACAATTTCCGCAAATATTTACCGTTGACATTCAAATGAATGTCATAGTCACAAACGCGGGCAGAGACCAAGCGGCAAGTCAGCCATTAAAATGAGACGGCTCACTTACCGATTACGCGTACGAGTAGTACACATCGGAGTCGTCGCACGAGGAAATGCGGGAGGAAATGCGTGAAATTATGAGTGTTGGCTGTTGACTTTTGGTGTTGTTGTTGTCGTTGTTTATGTTGCCTTTTTGCAGTCGCTTCGTGTTTTTTATTTGTGTATGTTTTTTCGTGTATGCGTCGATTTCCTTTTGTCGCCATTGCCGCACATCCTGTCACCGATTGCAGAGTTCACTCGCCGACAATTAGGCGTTGTTCGTGCTTTATTTTTCTGCTTTCCTTGTATGAAAACAAACACACACATACATATGTATTTATGGTATAAGTGTGTATGTAAGTATGTATGTACATATGCCTTGGATGCGGGTGGTTGTTTGTGGGATTGCGGCATGCAACGGAAGTGTTCAAGTGCAGATGACGCGTGCCCATGCGCTTGCGCTTCCTGTCTACAGCAAAGCGGTTGTCAGCGACTACATACTTACATATAACTTCGGTATTACAGCCATCCAGTCGTCCAGCGAGTGAGCCAGGCGTTATATTTTGAAGTCAGTCACTAAGTTACTTAAAATAAAACACCTTCAATTGTAATGCGAGTAGGTTTACAATTTAAATGAGACTTTAAAAAGGGAAGCAGCTAGCGGCAGGAAGTAGTATGAACACAGGCAAGTCGGAAAATATGTATGTATGTATTTATTAAATGAGTAATGCAGGGGCAATAATTCAATTTGTAATAACTGGCACAGAAGTGCTCAAGTAAAGATTTAGTAAATATGAATGACGGCATTTGCATAATAAGGAAGTGAGTCAACGGTGCACAGTTGTGCGGATCGCAAATTTAGAAATGGACTTTGAAGAATTTTTACACATATTTTTATCTCAAGGTTTTTTTTGGTCGTTGTAAAGGATCTGAAGACATTTACCAAAAAATTAAAAAACGGCGGGAGAAAATTTAAAAAACGTTCGATTTCTGTAAAATTGGGTATCTGAGAGTTTGCGGGATCACTAATTACAAGTCTAAAGTAATTTACTGAAAACTCAAAATAGCGGATTCAATATGGCGGAAGAAAAATTTAAAAATTGCTGGTTCTGCATGCAAATATGTAAATATTTCGTTTTCAGCGCCGTGAATCTAAAGTCAAAAACAAACATTTCAAATTGCGAAAGACAAATTATAAAAAAAGAAATGGAACCGAAATTTCTGTAATTCTAAGGATGCAAAGAATAATATGGCAGAGTTTTCATAACGCAAACTTTTTTGTTTTAAGTAAATATCACTTGTTATAAAAGAGTTCTCAATTCGAATAATTGAGTTATATCTGTTTTTTTTTTAATTTGAAAACAAATTAAGTTTTGACTTGCGTTCAGCTAGATATGCGTTTTGAACCACTGTGCCATGTAACCCCATAAATATCCATAAAGCTTAAAGGGACATCCTGAATTTAATTTTTTTGAGTAAGTCCAATTAGTCATGCGCTTATGTTGGTTTGAGAAAATTATACATCCTCCTTTTAATTTACAATACAGACGTGCCCTTATAACATTTCATTTATTTCAAATTGCTGTGTGCAATAACACCGACAAAGGCAATACCAGCGTTTACTGCAGCCCACACATTGCTTAACAGTCTGGCATTCACTCTGTAAACAAGTAAATAGTATGTACATATGTATTAAGGCGGATTTTAGTAAGGTGGCCTTAGTAAGCAGCTGATTGATTTGTTTTTCTAACGCCGTGGTACAGCAAATGTCAAAATGATTTATTTGTTGGTTGGTTTTGACATTCGCTGTACCGAAAGCAACAACAAAGTACAAGTACTTTTTTTCTTAAACATTTGCTGCCACCAATATGAATTCGCCTTGGTATGCAGTATATACTATGTTATCTATGCTTGCACTTTGACTTGATTACGATCCACGACAGAAGGCCGAATGTGTGCGAAAATTAAGAACAAAGGACAAGTGTGTCTCAAAGAAAAAGATGAGCTGATTTCCAAAACTTCATTTGCTAAATGGAAGAACAAAGCATAGTGCTTCATAACGGAAGTATGCAAAATCGACACGTATGTTGAAAACAAAAGGCGCTTCTTATCGATGTTGACGCATAAACATTAAACATAAACATTTTGTCAAATGACACAATGTATTTGTTTAAAAGCAAGGCGCATCAAACAGTTAGCAGTAACAATTTATTTAAAAAATTTTATTTTGGATTGTCAAATTTTGTATTTTGTATATGTATATAAGAATCATGATACAATCATTTTTAGAGTTAGTTTCACTCTCTCATTTTAGGCACTATATTAACTATTTGACAGAAACATTGTTTCGGATATTCGTGCTACCAATTCCTGATTTAAAAAAATCCTCTATTTCTTTGAATATGTGCAAAGCTGCATTTAAATGAGGCGTTTCTAAAATCCTTTGCCGCAAATAAAATACATATCGTCGCCTAGATAAATAAATGTCGTATGTGAAAATTGGGCCAAATTGAGTTAATAATAATACAATTAAACTAAAGTAATCAGGATCTTTCAAATGACAACCCGTTGGCCTAAGCGGTTGTTGAGCCAATTAAGTAAATAGTTATAAAATTCCACTGCATTGGTGAAAAAACATACTTCCAATGAATGAAACATAAGAACTATAAAAAATGTACACGATTCGTTTTCTAAATACAACAAAATTAAAATTAAAATTCCGAATGTCTATTTAACAGAAGTGGCAAATTTAGGCGTCTGTCGTCGAACACTGTTTCTGTCATAAAATTAAAAGTGAAACTACTTTTCGGAATCGGAATAAAAGACATTGTTATACATCGAAAGCGAACTTTTATTTTTGGTTTTGAAGTACTGCATCTCATTCTCCGAAATGAAAAGAATAAGTTCTAATCCTCACGGAACTGAAGAAGCCAACAACAGATTAAGGATAAAGGATTTATACATTCCGATTCCGACCAAATTTGTCGGAATCGAAATTCAGAACAGGCTTGATTAATTATGCCTTGTTTAGTAAATAGTAAGTATATACAGATGAGATACAATAGTAAAATTGTACACAAATCCAAAGTGAGACGTATTTTCCATGTGGGAAGAAGAAAGAGTCCGTGTGGTGTGAGTTCGAAGACATCAAAATATGAACGACGGTGGCGTTCTGGTTGTTGATATCCAGACATACTTAAATGATGGATTGCTTCAAGGTGTCAACAGCCGTTAACTTGGAGTAGGCGATGAACTCATACCCGGCATGCCGTCGCCAGACTGTGACAAAATTTGTCTAAAGAATAATAAATCACCTGGAGCTAGCGGTGAAGCTGGTAAGGTGTATACAATCGTTCATATCCAGAATAATCTAGAATGAATGCAAACCTGCTGAATGGAATTCAAGAGTTAAATCTGTTAAATTTAACCATCGACCAGATATTTCCAGTACGCGAGATCATGAAAAAGATCTCGGAAAGAATAATCGACATGCAGCATCTTCTTCGACTTCGCCGAACCATTCAATACCAAACGATGTATCACAAAAGGTGGTTCTTTATTGTGTCACCTCTTTAACGTGTTGTTTGAGAAAATAATTCGAGTCAAAGAATCTATCGGTATTTCCAACCAAACTCTTATGTTTACCTTTTCCAAAACTAGATAGCGAAGGGCATGAGTCTGGAAGAGGACGATCGCATTCCTCATGCAAGAATAACAATATCGGTAAAAATTTTGTGACTTTAACCGCATGAATTTGACTGCACACCTAGAATGTTTCTACAAAAAATTTAAACATGCATTTACGAAGTTTGAAACTTTGAAGAACATTTTTTTTAGTTGAAGGATAAACTGTAATTTTATTATAAATTCACAGAAAAAATTTATCATGAAAAACATTGTGAATATTGTAGAAAAACTCAATTGAAACTAACTACTATGAGCCATTGGTTTAAGCCTTCATACGTTAGACCATAAGTTGTGTTTCGGTGTTAGTAAACTAATAATAATATGTACATGCACTTAATTATCTTCTTTGAACTTTTTCAGCTGTTCATTTATCAAACAAACTTTTAGTGGAGAAAAAATTTATATACAAGACAGTCACTTGGACTTCTTTTAATTTCACTGCACTTCAAAGATTTTTGCTCTCGAACAATTGAAAGGATATAAATTTCCCACCAATTCTAAAGATTCTTTCGCACTCGAAAATTATTTAGCCCCACATAAATGTATGTACATATTTTTATGTACATATCTATGTGTGTAATAAATTTAAAAAATACTTTTTGTAGCTGCATGAATAGTCGGTTTCTTCTTCATAACATGAAGTTTGAGCGTGAAAAAAGTACACCAAATTTACTTGCATACCAGCAAACTTCCCCTTTTTCACACTCCATTATACCATAAGTGGAAAAAATTTATATTTTTTTCTCTTTTAGTTTCACGCCGCTGGGAATATTTCTGCTAGCTGTTGTTTGTATTGTTTTAAACAACATTTTCAATTAAAGTTCAACGGCGCATGCGTGAACTTGTGCCGTCGCTCTCATTGACTTTCTCATAGCTTCTTCCTCTTCAATTTTCCGCATTGCGACAACCGCTGTTTTTCTATCGAACGGCTGAAAGCTGTGGGAGTCTTACAATTGTGTGGGAATTTTGTGAGCATGAGAAACTGAAATATTGCGTAAAAAGATATTTGTGCGAATGTGTTCTACTATCATTGACGCTTTGTCAAGAAAATTAGTATAATTTAGATAGAAGCGGGTTTAATTAAGGAAATACTTTGGTATTTGGCGTGGCTAACTCAAAAAAAATTCATCTTAAACTGCAGACAGTAAAGTTTTCATTGATTACTAATTTAAAGGCTAAAAATTAGATTTTCATTTTGACCACTTTTTTCAACAGTTTCATTGCTTGATTATTATAAATATTTAGCACATAAAAATTCACTTTAATATATAGTTGATTTTTAAACCAGTCAATACATTGCACTGTTTCCACAATAAGACTTAGTCTATTAAATTACTCATGTGTATATAAACATATGTACAGATAACAGCCGAGTCATGCCAGATCACAAGTTAACGACACCAAAAGCTTCTTTGTATTGTTTATGACATCCGCTCGAGTCTCACTTTTTGTGCGCAACTTTTTTCATTTTATCACCAGACATCGACCGCCTACCGTTAAATAATCGATCCGATCGTCTGCCCAAGCGTGTGCGCTCAGTCGCCAATCCCCCCACACACTCATTCATACATACATACGTATATAAGTATATATGTATGCACATGTGACGGTCATTTGTTTGGCTTTTCGGACCTCATTTCCTTCCCGCAGCTAAAACTCATTTGTCTCCATGTTAAGTGATTCATACCACACATTGTGTGTCGAAGATTATCTTCAAACGATTAAGACCACTCATTGGCACTTTCAACATAGATTTGCTTTTCCGTGCTGCGTTGGAATGTCTAGAGCGATATTTACATGAATGCATATCGTACAGCATGATACATTTTTTATGAGCAAAAGTGTTGGTTAGGTGTCGTCATCTCAATTTACGATCATTGCTTTTTTATCAAACTCCTATTAGTGTATTATTTTTATTTTTATTCTTTTTTTTTTGGTTTTTTAAGGTGCTTTTATGGCGGTGGTTCTTAAGCCGGACATGTAAACAATTTGGTTTTGATAACCAAGACAAATATGTAAGAGTGGATAAAGAGAAAAGTAAGCGATTGAAATGCGATCGTTAAAGCACAGTAATTTGTATTAAAATATTTTAAATACCAACAATTATTTCGTTAGAAGATAATATATGTATTTATAAATATTTTTCAAAAACCCAGACAGATATTCTGCATTTCCTTATCTTTTGTATCATGATAAAGTGTTTTATTAACTTACGTAGCTAGTAAGTTTGGAGTCAATCGAGTAAATTTAGTTCGGCGTGCTCTTTGTATTTTTGGTTACTTAAATTGTTTGTAAATTGTTTTTTGATATTTATTCGTCTATGTAACCATCCTATCTAACCAAATAATAAATAAATCAAAATATTGTTTCGTGATCTTCTCCTTCTTGTCCGATTTGGTGGAATGTTGATGTATTATTCCAAAAGAAATTAAAATGTTAGTAAAACCTTTTCATTTAATGCTAATCGATAAATCGTACCTTAGAGAGCAAAACACAAATGAAATGGTCCCTCGTAACCGGAACAGTGAGTTTACACTAAAAAAAAAAATGTTGTTATTTTATTTGTAAAATCTATTTGTTAGCCAAAATTTGTATAAATCATTGTTAAGTTTTTAATGGCCTTTTAAAATTTTTAATAGATACTTTTATTGGGCGATGAAGAATAAATAAATAAAATAAAAAGAAGTCTGATGAGTGAGTAGATGTTTCACTAAAAGTGTTGTTTTTTTCCAAATAAAATCTTTCATAACTGACCTCGAGCTCAATAAAATTATCGATTATTAACCAACATTTTTATGCAATATAGCAATTGATAGAAATTTGCTCTTTCTTTAAAAAAAAAAAATGCATCTTTAGTTGCTATATTATTTCCCCGAATTCGTAAAATTTTTCAAACATTTTTCATGACATGGAAAATAAATTGTAATTTTAAAATCACACGGTATTTAAAAAAAAAAAAGAAAAAACTTCGTGGCCGCTGTGGTCGAGTGTGTAGCGGTGCGTGCTATAACTCGATATCACGGTGATTTCGAGGTTCGACACTCAGCAAGGTCAAGTAAAATCTTAATCATAAAAAATTTTTTTCTAATAGCGGTCACCCCTCGGCAGTCATTGGCAAACCTATGAGGGTATTTCTTCCAAGCAAAAGCTTATCATAAAATACTTATGTATATCCGCCTTTCAGAGTCGGCACAATACTGCAGGTCCCTCCATTTGTGGTACAATATAAGGACGCACACCACAAACGTTAGGAGAAGCTCGGCTATACACTGAGCTAAGTATATAGTGTAAGCGCCAAATTATTATTATTAATAAAAACCTCGTCCCTTCAGCGTCTATAGAAGCAAAATTAGTACAAATTGAGAAACTGAATTTTTATGTTATTTTGGTAAATTGTCCTATAACAGCGTATTCACTTTAAATATGTCTTTATATATTGACTTAGACGATTGTAATTTTTCTTACAAATACTATGAAAAAATTCAAAAATCGCTTATGTAAAAAAATATTATTCACTTAACAAGTAAAACATCAACTAAATTTATATTTCTTCATCAAGTTAAAAACAGACATAGTCCCTTTTATTTTACCATGATTCGAGTGCTCTTTTCAATGTATTTTGTTTTTGTAATGTTTTGTTCTTTCCGATGTTGAAATACACATACATATATATTTATGCATGTACATATATACTTATATACTCTCTTTTAGTCTCTTGTTTTGGTCGCTCACTTCCGTCAAAACAAATTATGAGTGCGCTGATTTTATCGATCGACAGAGGTGAGGTGGTGCAGGAAGGGCGAATCCGGGAGCACCGGATATTCGACTCTTTTATTGCTGCTTTTCGCTGTTTACTAATTTTAGCATAGAAATATATATGTACATACACATCGTGATATATGTATGTATGGACGAGTACAATGCCTGATAATAAATGATTTGTTTTGTTCGCCATTTTCGCTGGTGCGGCTTGGGAATCTCAGCTGTTGAAAGCGTTTGGTTTCGACTTGATTATGTGGTGTGGCATTTGGCGGCAATTCACATAACTATTTCCGATCGTTGGCGATTATATTGTTGTTGTTGTTAATATTTGTATATTGTTATGGTTGTGTTGCTGATCTACTGTGTTTTTGATTACTTATGGAAGAAAATGTCTAGAAATTACCACCGTTTGTGCTGAGCGATGCGCAATTTTTTGGTTGTTGCCTTTTTCATAGGCAATCGTTAAGTTGCAGCGTTACTTGCTAATCTGAGCCGTGGAATTACAAATTTAGTTATACAGTTTTGATGGACATTTATTTATAAAAATTCCATTCTTTGCTAACTAATTTTTTGATTTTTCGTCTGGCGAAAAGTGACTTGAAAATTTACGAGCAAATCGAGTTTTAATGCATTTACACAAATTATCGTTATTCATATGTAAGATAGGTTAAAGACCGTTAGGTGTGAGTGCTTTACAATTTCAACTAAACTTTCTTTTGGACCACCCTAATGTACATATACATGCTTTCTAATGCATTGAATCCCGAAGCATTTTAACAATAACGGGATTTCGGGATGATAACTTTGAATGGGTTAAAAACTGTATACTCAGAAATAAAATAAGCAGTTTTGATTAACCATTACAAATTAGAAATAGCGGCAGTACAGCCGCACTTGATTGAAGTAAGTTGTGAAGGGAAAGCAGGAAAAATAACAACAGCTCACACAGCGTAAGCTTAGCTGAATGCGTTTAGCTGCCGGCTTAAGTATTGCGCATGTTGTTGCGGGTTCGACTCCCGCAGAAGCTAAGAAGAAAGAAGTCTGATGAGGAAATGTGGTGATTTCCGAAATAGTGCTATAACTTCTACCGCTTTGAGTATTGTTGTTTTTTCCTAATAATTTCCAATAAACCAATCGGCCTTAAAGCTCAAAATTTTTTTAAATAAATAGTTATATGGCCAAACAATAACAAATAGAAAGGATTTAAAATGCCAAATTAAATAGTTTATCCGAAGAGTTTCTCTTACTTTCTTTGCTATATAAGATAACCAAAACAATGTAGAAACGTCCATTTGCTTATTTATTTTTTGCCATTTTAATTAACAAATTTTTTTCGATTCTTCTCATTTCAGTTCGAGACTCATTCGCCAATCAAACAGTTTCACCATCTTCGCACAATCATGCAAGTCGAATCGAATTTCCTAAAATACGCTGGCCGTGTACCGCCACTTGACCTATCACAAGTTAGCGCCAACTGTCGCAACGAGACCGAACTACAACATTTGTGGAGCAGTAAAGCCAACTCGCCGTCGTCGGTGCTGAAGCGCGCCGCAGCGTTAACGCATCCCTACTTGCAATCGCCGCATACACCCGTGCACAGTCCCAGCAGCAACAGCAATGGTAAGAACAGCAGCTGTAATAACAACAACTTCAACACAATCCTACCACAACACACCTCACTGCAACAGCTGGGCTCCGATGGATTGCCCTTGGATCCGCGTGATTGGACACGCGCCGATGTTTGGAAATGGCTAATCAATATGGCCGTGTCGGAGGGTTTAGAAGTGACGCCTGAACTGCCTCAAAAATTCCCCATGAACGGAAAGGCGCTATGCCTCATGAGTCTCGATATGTATTTGTGTCGTGTACCGGTTGGCGGTAAAATGTTGTATCGAGATTTTCGCGTGCGATTGGCGCGTGCCATGGCGTTGCTGTCCTAGGCGTTAGACTTATGCAAACATACTATGTACATATATACCCACGTACATGCATATATACATATTTAAGTAGATAGCTAACTTTTTTGTAAATTGCAAATGCATACGTGAATATTTTAAGATATACATACATGCATACATCGTTAGCTTAACATAGTAAACATAAAATTAAATTCGCTGTCCTATTAGTTCTATAAGCATTTAGGATATATGTATGTATGTATGTAATTTCTAATTTCCTTAAATTATTAATACTAAATAATTGTTTTTATTTTATACACAAATATATGTACATATATACTGTTACACACATTGCATCCAAATTCTTTGAAGAGTATTTTAAATTAGAAAATTTTAATATTAGTTTTTTAAAAAGAATATACAATTAAAAAAGAAATAAAATAAAATATAAGACTTGTTCCTCAAAAATATAAAAAGTTTACTAAACAATCGTTTATTTTTTCCTTAACAATTACGTTGTTTTGCGGTTGTTATTTTTGTTTTAGTTGAACCCCTATGCAGGGGTATACTCGTATGGGGTTAATAATATATAAACACCTGCTATCGTGCTCGAGGCCAGTTCTGCTATTTGTAAGGGGCTGGACTATAGGCAGAGAGGGTAAGTAGTAGGGTGTTCGATTATTCGACTTTTTGGTAAAACCGGTTTCCGAATTATTTGAAAAATGGCAATTTAAAAAAAAAAACGGACCCTAATTTTTAAATCAAGAAAAAACCGGGTTAACCGGTCTTGTTCCAAGGAAAAGAGCTAAATCAAAGTACATGCATGTAATTAAATTCAATTATTTCTACTTTAAAAATAAAATATAGTTTAATGCCCGAATTCAGTTAACAGCCTTAGTCTCTAATAGAGACAAAAGTCACAATTTTAGACCAGTGGGCATTAATTGGTCTCAAAACAAAGTCTCTTAATTGTGACCTGGTAATTAGTAGCTCAGAAAAAGTCAAAACAAAGACCAAATATGAAAACCTGAAAACGAGGAAAGGCAATAATCTCTAACTCATAGTCTCAATTTTTGCGATTATACCAAATTACAGAATACGGGCATTATTGTCTTTTTCAAGGTTTTCCCGTCCTCTTATAATATTTGTATAAATATATGAAATCTTCTAAAATACCTTTCTTGCGTTTTATCTGCAAATTATTTGGATTCGAATATATAAAATGATCTTATTTAATTAATAAGCACTTTGTGGTTGCCGTTTCACAAAAATATAATGGATGTTAAGTTAGTCGATGTATTGTATTTCTCAAATGCTTACGACTAGGTAAAACCCGGTTTTGAAGAATAAAAAACCGATTCATCCGATATTCGAAAAATCAAGATTTAAAAAAAATCGCAGATAAATGTATGAAAAAACCGGAGAAAACCGGTTTGAAAAAACCGAGTCAATCCCCCTAGTAGGTAGGTTTGAGTTTGATGCCACGTTGATCCCATCGCCGTTTGATGCCGAAATTTTGTTCTTAAAATTTTCCCAAAGTGTTTGTTGGCGGCCTTACCGAACGCTCAGTGTCGCGAGCCCATATAAATTGCGGCAAAAAATATAAGTAATCGTTGCAGTGTCACCAAAGTCAGCATAGAAGCGTCTCATGATAATTCTATCATACAAATTTTGAAAAAGTTAGCAACATCCGCCAACTTGCACGCCAAGTTAAACGTAAAAAGTAAAATATTTCTTGTTTTAATACAATAAAGAGAAATAATTACATAAATCTTAATCCAAATCGCTTTCTATTTCTGAATCGCTTTCTAAAGTACACTCTTCTTCAGTTTCTCTGCCACTTAATAAAATATATTGGCTAATGTCTTCAGAACTGGGCTGCTTTTTGCTGCAAACTTTTCTATGTGAAGTAATGAGTGGCACTGCAGTTAGTAATACATTTACCATAAGGTCTTTATTGGAAGCCTGTCTAGAAGTTTTTTGAGTGGTGTTTCTACAGGTATTTCGAAATTCTTTGTGTCTTGCTTCTAATGCATCTTCTGAGAGCATTCTAATAGGAATATTGAAGTTTTTAATAATTTGCACTCCGTGCGCCAAATCTTTGTGAACTGTTGCAGGCATTTTATACCACGAATAATGTTTCATATATATTTCGTATGTATTCTTCAAAAGATTTTCAAATGTACATATATACATTAACTTGTTTTCCACTAGCAAGAATTCTTTATATTAATGAAAAGTTTCTTTACATATTAATATCAAGGTTTGTTATCTCCGCAGAAACTTCTATGCTATTAAAAAATCGTCTTGCAGTATTACCGTCATTGGATGTAGGGTTTTAACCCTATGAATAACCAATCCCATTTTTGTTTTAAACTCTTTATAAATCCGTTCCTTGTTTTCATTGAATATTCGTTTGTTTTCTTCACCCTGTACTCGCCAATACATTAAAGGAAGTCTGTAAGATATACATATGCATTGCACATTCAAAAAACTTGATCCATGCATGAAATGTTGATAAGCCATATCTAGCAAAATCTTCATTAATTGGCCTTTGAAAAGTTTGAAATGTGTTTATTTGATTTGGAGTTGCAGCACACAGATAGCAAGTGGCAGGTGACTTATTATCACATAGTACATTAGCCACTGCTCCATCAATCATCGTAAGATACATTTCATATTTCACAACAATTTCAAAGTTTTTTATTTTTACAGCATGGCTTAAAAGTTCTTGGATTTGTAATGCCAATTCACGTTCAAACTCGTGTATTAAACGAGGATTTTCTTTCCTAAAAATGAACTTAATTGGGCGACACAGAAGTGTTGATGAAGCAGAGTTGTTAATCCAAATTTCGCGACTGCTTCCTAAATTGCAGATTTTTCATTTTCAATTCATCGGTGTCTGTTTCAATTGAAAATGTTTGTTTATAAATACTATGACCTGAGCTACCATCAAAACCCCATTTGCACTGTAAAAGAACATTTATATCTGAAGAAATATCAACGGTTTGTAGTAAACTATCTGTAGTCTTATTTAATAAACTTTGCAGAGGTACTGCCGCGATTGTTTCAGATAGAATTAAAGGTTTTGGGAGCAACTCATCCATGGCATTTTTCAATTCATAATATGTAGATTGGAAATAAGTTAGGATGAATAACATTAACTACAGTTCGCAATAAATTATATATCCACACTGATAAGTTTAAATCATAAAATAAAGCAAGCGCTTGATAGATTGATAACGTCTTATTAGTTCCCAAACCATCGTGCTTTCTTAAAAAATTTGCAGCCGCTTTTATTTCTGTAGGGGGTGTTGAAGAGATTAGCTCATGAACCTTGTACCGTTTACTTCGCTCGCTTGCATCTTTAAACGCAATTCTTGGCCTGCCTCGGCTAGTACTTGGCTCCTATAAAATATACAGAAAAGTTATTTATTTTAAATATAGAGACGAAAAAATAAACTTACATTATCAATTGGTGGACTCGCATGAGCAATTGACTCGCTTAAACCTTTTATTTCTATGCACTGATCGAGCCATGATGCGTGCCGCTCTTCAAAAGACGCTCTTTTACGATAACTAGCATTCCATAATTTTTGAAATTTAAGTGCTAACAAATCTAATTGTTTTACTAAAATTTAGTTATCTATAGGCTTTGTTGCATTTTCTTCAACGCATTTTACTACTGCGCTTTAATTGTTTATTTGACAGCCATACTTCAAAAAGCGAACGTATTTTCACATTAAGTGGCACTGAAAAAAAAATTAAAAATCTATCTGCACCTCTCTGCAGCTAGAATTTGTTTTAAATTAAAGTACATACTTGTAACAAATTCCACGCAAAATTTTAAAAATGTGTTATTAAATGTATTTTTTAAATTGTCCACTGAACTTTTGTAACTTTTGATATTTTCACTCCATAAAACAACTTTTTTTTTGAGTAACGGTACCCCGAACAAAGTAATCAAAACAGATAAGAAAACAGTGTTCTAGTAAGAAAAAACTACGTTTTATAATAAAATAAGCAGTTTGATACACATACATATGTTTATAAACAATTAATAATAAATACTTACATTTGGCATACAAAAAAGTCTTTATCTCACTAAAGTATATAATTATTTTATCGTGCAACTTTGATGTACTGTTGCGACCAGCTTGTAATATTTTTTGTTAACTTTGTTTTTGGTATTGCTTAATAGATATGTTTTCTTCCAAACTGACTTCATTTTTTGTGATTTCTTGCCACACTCGCAACACTGTGCGTCGATGCCAACCCATGTGTGTCATGATTTATTTCATCATTGCATCTTCTGTGGTGTGGCCATCGCACTTCATGCGAAGAACATTTCTCTTAGAAGCAGTCCCAAAGCCTTCTCATCGCTGATCAACAACGCCCATGTTTCTGCGCCATATAAACGGACGGGCATGATAAGGGATTTGTACAGCATCTAAAATTTTTTTAAAATTTGTAATTAGTAACCAATGGAAACTGGCACACTATTTGCTAAAATTGAACTGCATACTCAAGGTAAACTTGAAACCTTTTGAGAAAAATGTTTGAAATTTTGATGTTAGGCACTTACTATATCTATTCTCACAATTGATCTTCGAGTATACTCTTATAGAAACCACAAAAAATTTCTGCGGTGAGGAACGGCACCCCTATCGATTTTTGGCTGCCGACTAGTAAAAATTAAAGATACCATGAAATAATAGATTTTGTTTTTGGTAATATCAGTTTAGGATCAAATTTTACATAAAGTTTCTTGCTGCAAATACAGAATGGCTGGCATTTCGATTTGTCACATTGCCGAAGACTGTTTGAAAAAATTTTTAAATGAAGAATGCTAATAATATTTTGAAATTTATTGAAGAAGATAAACTTTTTCGCACCAATAACACCGTGCTCAGATGTTGAACTTTATTTTGCGCAATATTTTTGATAGTTCTTAATTTAACGAGCAAAAGTTACGTTGCAGATTTTTTCGTAAACTATCGAGTAAGATGCCATAAATCTGATCTTCTTCGAAAGTTACTTTTTAAAATGGTTTTTGCTTTCAAATAAAAAGTGGTGGTCAGTATAGAAAACTACATCTGTCATTGCTTTGCTTCGGCAAAAAAAAAAAACCAGCCAACTTTTCAATAACCCCTTTTTGAATGTAAAGCGCTCTTGGAGTTTGTTGAAAATCTCACAAAAACTTGTGCTCTTCGTGAAGAAAAGGAAATCGAGACAATTATTAGAAATGGAACACAAGCCTTACTAAATATGTTGCGACAGAGTGAGTTTAAAATTTAGGCACTAACTGACCTGTGTAAGTGATTTGCACTACTTTGTGGCTAACGATAACATAATAAAGTTCACAAAAAATTAGAAAAGAGAGTTGGCTATAACACTGTGAATTAACTAATTTTGTAATTTCTCCGAATACTCATAACTTAGCAACTTTCTCCTAATAATCATATTCAATAAAAAGTTTAAGGCTTTCAATTAACAAATTTATGTTACATATGTACATACATACGCATGCATAAACACCTCACATGAGCAGCAAAATATATAAACCAGGCACTCACGATGCACAAACTTCATTTAGTACGAGGGAAGACCTGCAGTGCAGCAAGTCGTAAATCAAAAACTTTCAACTAGCATACCATTATTGCACAGTTATTCGAAAAGAGGAATGAAAAAGCAAAGATTTATTATAAACAGCAAGAGTTTGTTTAGCGGGTAGAAGCGAATAAATTTTTTAATTTGTGTATGATTTTTCTATAGTTCGCTGAGTTTATTTTAAAAACGAATTATAGGAGAGTTTTATTTTCATTTTCTTACTACTTATATGTAAGTGAAATTGCTATACAAATGCTGGATATATGTACTCGTATGTGCATACCTACATATATATGTACATATGTACGTACATGTAAACATTAGTTATTCGGAAAGGCAGTCCCTCTATAATTAACACGTCATTTGTTGTTTGAGCTGAAACGCGAAAGACGGAGGACTGCCACCAAGAAGACGCGCAATAAACAATAAAGGCTGAAAAAGGTGCAATAAACTTTGGAAACGCATTCAGGCGAATGCCTTTGCATATATGTATAGAACAATTATGATTGTACTCGTATGTATATAAATGATTTCACACCTTAGTACATTTGCGCGCTGTCTGCGTAAAGAACGCACCACACGACGCCCTTCTCCCGACTCACTCGCTGATCGTTCGGTAGTGCCAAGTATGGCAAATATGCAACGCTATGACTGATGAGCTATGCATGTTTGCTTTGATCATCGCAGCGTTGTGGCATATGGATCTCAACACTCAACGCGCTGCACATCCGAAGGCTATAAAACCAATGAGGGCCTACAAGAAAACAGCGCACAAGGTAACGAAGCGGGTTAAAAGTACGTTTCATCATTTTTTTAATTAAGTTCAAATTTTTTATGTACTAATGGAAAAAAAATCAATAGCTAAAATAAACCTAGCATATTTTGAGAATTAATATTTTTCATAGACGGCTTTTTTTAAACTACCGAAAATGCACCAATCGATTGCTGCAGAGACGAGTATCGCATAAGAAAGATTGGGGGTACTACACAAGAAACAAGAGAAACTTCTGTGCTGAGAATAAAATATCTTTGTGCTCCTTTCTGCACTAAAAGAAAAGCTTCAAACAAATTTAAACAAGATTGAAATATATGTAAATTAAATATTTCTTTTGTCCGCAGCTTACACGGAAATGTTACACTGTGCGTCTGCGCGTTTTATTTGAAAAGACGCAGAATATAACGAGTCAATCAAAAAAGCAACACAAAAACTGGAATAGGCGAATAAGCACCAAAGGCCGTCGTTCACTCGCTGCAGAGTGATCGTGTGACGCGTGCATAAAGCGGTACTCTTTCCATTCATCCGACTGGGCAAACAAAAACGCACTTGTTCATTGCAAAATAAAAAAAAAAAACAAGTCAACAAAAGAAAAGATACGCAAATTAATATGCAAAGTACACAAATACAAATGTGTATGGAAATGCTAAATATCCGAGTGTGGAAATAAAAACAAAATAATAATAATAAAAGGTAATCCACATTGCCCAGTTGGCGTCTGAACTGGGCAAATGCCGCTGGCCACATTTGCATTTCCTGTTTTGAAGCGCCATACTTGCATACATATGTTTGCAAGTGTATTAGGGTGGTGCGTATTAAAAAAAAAAAAAAATGTTTTAAAATCGAGAAATGATTTTGAAAGTATGTTCATAAGTAACTGCTGTGCGATTTGCCGATAAATTTGTTGCATTTACCCATTGGCCCATCTAGTTAGGGAAAACGCTGAAATAATAATTATTTATTAAATTGTTCCTTCATAACCAACAAGCCGAAGATGGAAACCTGGCAATAGGTTTCGCGGACAATATATGAATCACAATCACAAAGTTTTTTTTTAATTTCAAATTAGAAGCATCCGGTCAGAAAAGCGGGCGATCAATATGTTGACAAAGACATTTGTTTGTTGGCTTGAAATTGATCACCCTAACGCTCAAAAGCAGTATACCATTTCTACAGTTCATAACTGTAAATTGATTTAATCCAATCATGCGGTGCGTACAGTAGAAATTTTGTACCGACATACGTACATACGAACTAACAAACTTTTGAGAACATACTCGCGTAAATGTAAGTAGCACAGTGGCTCTGCAAAACGCTGCTGGAAGCTAACAAAAAACTTTAAAGCTCGATGACCTAGATCGATCTCGTGATTAAAAGCTGGTCATAGTTCAATAAGTTAGATTTCCTGAAAGATGGATTATTGCAATCTTTTGTATATGCGCATACATATCCTTCTAGCCGTAGTCTAACTTATGCACTCTACGAAGTTCAATTAAAGGCACTGGCATTCATACCATTAGAACTTTTTTCAATGGTCACGATGCCTTCTTTTTGCTCTTTATCTTTTCTTATTTTGGTCCGTTTTTAGTGCTTTTTTAGTCATGCCAAAAAAAGTTCAAGTACCGTTTGTTCTCTCTGAATAATTTCTACTTTTGTCGTTTGGGAGTGAGTTTTACAAGTATTTGAACGGGTAACTAATGCATATAATCCGCTGAAATTACGCATAACTTGAAAGTTTCGATTGAATATCATTGTTAAATATTTTGTTACAACAACACGCTTACACCCGTATTTGTCGCTCAGGTCCAAGCCTACAAGGATACTGGCATGAGTAATAGACAAATCACAATTGAACTGAATCGTACAGCCTCAACAATTGATAACGTAATCAAATTAAAAGATAATTATTACACAAAGAAAGGTATAACAAGAACAACCAGAACTTTTCTCCTCGCCAAAATCTGCTCGCTTTGGCCTCGAAAAAAAATCAATTTCATCAAAAATTGTGACTGATTTAAATTTATCAGCATGCAAACGTCGCATGCAACTAATTTTAGCCGGGAGTGAGCGACTCGTTTTGGAAAAAGAAATGAAGTCAAAACCAGCTTTGACGGAGTCCCACAAACGTGCAAGACTAGAATTTGCAAAACATCGCATGTCGTGCACCGATGAATAGAAAAGTATGACATTTTCGGGCGAAAAAAAATTCAATCTCGATTGCCCAGACGGCTTTAGTTACTATTGGCACGACTTGAAGGTTCCGAATGTTTTTATACGAAGCGAAACTTTGGAGGGGTTTCACTGATGGTTTAGGCGGGTTCCAGCAATAATAACAGGACACCAATATGAAAAATTTCTGGACGTATGAACTTAGAAGCGTACATAAATCTTTGGACAAAGTCTTAATAAACTTTCTGGCATGTGGGGCAACCATTTTCGTCGAATTTATGCTTTAAGACGTAAGTCTCAGACTGTAGAACAGTTACGCAATGCCATTGTGGAAGAATGGTCTCGAATGCCAATTTCGGAGTTTCAAAATGCCGGATTTTCGAAGTGTGTTACAAAAATGTTCCATGCGTTTTCTGAACATTTTGTATAGTAGTGCCTCTTATTGAATTTCGCATTTAAGTAGGTATGAATTGTTAAAAAAAAATAGAATTTCCAGTTTAAATTTCATGAAGAGATTTTTATTTATCTGACTCCTGAAAACAAACCAATAAATTTATAAAAAAAGGTCATTTATTTCGCCGTTTGTGTTCAAAATTGTTTAAGTAATAACAGCTGCCATTAATTAAATTCCGAAGAGTGTATACCGGAAGGGAGTCTTATTTCCTGTACGGAAGTTCGCTTTAGCTAGCCTCGTTGACCAGTATACAGGGTGGCGCAAAAGTAATCCTCCTATCAGAAAATGCTATAAATTTTGCGATTGGCCCCTAATCTCAGTTCTGTTTTGACATTTGTGTAGTAAACACAAGCGAAATACACGTTAATAAACAATGTTACGCTACACTGCTCCAGAACGCGGAATATTGCGGACTATTTATTTGACCAATAATCGGTCGGTGATTTCGTCGCAAATTTCCTGGCCGTCCAACGCCTACTGGTAAAACACTGCGACGTTTAGCCGCTCGCCTCGAAGAGACTGGCACAACACGAGATGCTGCCAGGCGTGGCAGACCCCGGAGTAGCCGTTCTGCAGAGAATATTGCTGCGAATTTTGGTACAAGATTTGAAGATGTTTCCGTACAAAGTCCAGACGGTGCATCAGCTGTTAGCTGCTGAGCGCCAATCGCGTCTAACATACGCTCAAGCCAACATCGGAAGTTTACTTTTGCGCCACCTTGTACATTCCATACTAGTTATCAACTGAGATCTTGTTATAAAGTGAGTTAAATTATTGTAGGAAATATTTAAGGTTTAAATGAATTCGCTTACCGAAATTTGATATTGCTCTTTTGGAGTTGTCGGAATACTGATTAGGCCCTAACCTTTGAAAGTTCTAAGAATACCCTTTTGCAAAAATTAATTGTTTCAGTTACTTTTTTGAGTTTATGAAGTAGATTATAAAATTTGTTAGAACAACTTTTCAAAATAAATATTTTCATTCAATCACCAACTTCAGTGAAAACGAAAATTTCACTAAAGAAGGCACAGCACCGATTCAATTTGAAAATATATATTATTGGTGAAAGTCCAGATGATGGAATTATTCAACAATAAAATTTTGGAGCATCAAATTTTTACGCAAACGCAGATGACAAATGTTTCATTTCATTTGTTTAAAAAAAAAATAACCCACGAAGCATTAAATTCTCGTACAAATTATTTTTCAATGCCGCAAGACTTAAACTTTTCTTTCTGTAACCAAAATTTAGTTTTGGTATTGTTATAAGTGTTTAAAAATGTTTGTGTATCGGCTTGCTTGATCAATGAAAACGTTTAAAACGGAAAGCATGTTAAAGTGTTGTTTTTTATAAATGTATGTTTTACCCATGGTACAATAAACAGGTAATATAATGTTAGCAGCTGATTGGAGTTTTCTCTTATAAGTGGTCCATAACAAGTCAAACTTTGTTTACAAAGCAAACTTTTTTCTTAAAAAAAAAAAAGGAACTTTGTTTACAAAATAATATTTGTTTACATTTTGTATATTTATAATTTCTAATTTATACAAATTTTTCATTAACGCGATTTGGAAAACATATGTACATACGCAGAAAGGAGACATTGTGTTCTAAAAAAGAAAAAGAAAAAGTCGGAGAAAAGGTCGGATCTTGCTTTTCATATCAAATTGGAACAGAACTTCGGCATGCCGCTTTCTGCAAAGGGTTGGGTGCGGTCCGACCATTTTTTGCATATTTGAAGGTATACCACGAGAGTCTTTTCCAGAGTTTTGTGGCCAGTAGTAATGCTGCCTGAGGATCCGTTGTAGTATGATGAGTCTTGCACTGTTTGCGTTGAAAACAAATGCATTTTTCAAGTAAAATGTAGAATCACGTACATTTTGTTTACATTTAGAATTATCAAACTCGTCAAATTTGATATATCTATTTTGAAGGGTGATGGACAACAACAAATCAAAAAATAGACGCCAGGGTGGCATTTTCTTTAATGCTGCTACCTTTTTAATGTGCCTTGGTTTTACCTAATCTTGCTAAAAATCCATGTTCAATATTGCAAAAGTTCGTTGAGGTGTTCGATTAATCGACATTTTTGTAAAACCGCTTTTCCAACTATTTGAAAAAAGTTTATTTGGAAAAAGTCTGGTTACAAATTTTTACCAAAACACTGGGTCTCTTAAGGTAATTTTCAGCAATGGGAATTCCTTCTGATATAATTAAAAATATCTGCGATTACATTAACATATTTAAAAAAAAATAAACCTTTTTAAAAATTTGTGGATTCAGCAGCTATTACCATAAATTTCACGAAAGCAATTTGCATCTGGCAACACAGGAAGCTCCCCATCTTATTGAAATCTCGTTTGGATTCACATTTCGCGGTGACGAGATGTTTCGGTTTTCTTGGTGGTGCACTTCAATTCGAAATAACGGCTGTTTCGTTAATTTTACGAGTAGTTAGTGCTACTGAAGCTTTTTTTTATTAACCAAATATAGACGAGTTTATTTTAATTTTGTGGTTGAATCATGTGGAAATTTTCAGAACATAATCGACCCCTAAATTTGGGGGAAATCAAAGCACTTCTAGAAGAACGCACCGAAATACAATTTGATACAAGCAAAATATTTATTGCATCAATTCTTACATTATTTATAATCATAATAGGCAAAAGAATGATGTACAACGAATAAACAGTCAAGTCATTCCTATTGTTAAAAAGAGCACAACTTGTTACTTGTGTTCGTCTCAGAAACGTTGAATGACTTCAATTTATTGCAGTCTCTACAATCGAGCTTTTTGTATCGATAATCGTGCACGTTGTTGAATATCGAGCGACAAAAAAAACTTAATAGATCTTATTTAGCGGGGTGTTTTATTCATTTATGTTTGTTTTTTTGTTTCAAATCCTCATACGTACATAAATCAAAGTAGGAGTAATTTTTATTATGAGTGAAAAAGTCGTAAAATTTCCGAATGTTTAGTGTTTAAGTAACTTAATGGTTACTATTCTAGTATACTATACATATACGAGTATATACATATAAAGTTACTGTCATCGAGCATCGCCGATTTAAAAAAAAACAGGCGCGCTTCTACCTAATTACTCTGAATTTCCCAAAATTCATTTAAAGCTTTGGTTATTTGCAACTCAAATGCTTTTTTAAATGTTCATTAAGAACTTAGAATCTTAGCGATTGAAAAAACGTTTTCAACTTTATAATAATTTATATAATTTTGGCGTTTTCAACTTTGCGCAGCCTAAAAACTTAAAGAAATCGTCTCAATGGGCTTCTATCAATATTCATCGCTATCTGGATGGTAATGTTGACTCTGTACTTTGGCGAATTGCATTATGGAAAGCAGAATAATTAAGTAAAAATATGTACTTCATGTGACCTATTTTGAGTTGTACCGAATTATATACACATTAAATGCAATACTCTAAGTATAACAATAATATTCTTCTTTATTTGTTATTGTATACCCGAGCGTACTTCTTTTTTCGTTCTTGAATTTTCGGTATCCATTGAAGCATGTGACCTATTTTGAGTTGTACCGAATTATATACACAATTAAATGCAATACTCTAAGTATAACAATAATATTCTTCTTTATTTGTTATTGTATACCCGAGCGTACTTGTTTTTTCGTACTTGAATTTTCGGTATCCATTGAAGCAAATTGAGCGATTTTGAACTAAGAAATTAGGTATTTATGATATTTTGAAAAATGAGCGTTGCCACGCCCACTTAGGAAAAAATTTCTGTATCTCAATAACGGTGTAAGGTATCGTCACAAAGTTTGGTGAACAAATTTTCCTTAATATCACTGTTATCATCGTTAAAAAATTTTGAAATCGGACCATAACCTCGCCCACCTCCCATATAACGGAAATTTAAAAATATGCAAAAATTTGGTTTTTTCTTTATCAATTGAAACATAAAATAAAGATTGATATTTAGAAAGATAGTTAATTAAGAAACTTGATTTTTACGAAATTTAAAAAATGGGCGTTACCACGCCCACTTATTAACAAACGTCTGTAAGTATCTCAACAACGATGTAAGGAATCGTCACAAAATTTGGTGAACAAATTGTCCTTGACATGCTAGTTATGTTATCACCATCAATAATTTTTGAAATCGGACCATAACCACTTCCAACTTCCAAATAACGGAAATTTTGAAAAATGCAAAAAAGTTCGTTTTTCAGTATTTATTGGAAGAAATTGAGTAAAGTTTAATACTATGACGCACTCAAATCCGTCGCTAGTGTTAGCTGATTGATTTTTTTCAATTATTTCCATTTTTTTTTATTATCTTTACACAAAAGTAAATATCAGCACAAATTTTAAGATATATTTGATTTGCATACAAAAAAAATTAACCGCCAATACAAAACAACTAATTTGTTTACATGCGACAACGCTTTTAATGTGGCGTACCTTTGCGTTTCTTACGCCTTGTCAGTTGAATACCTCGTTGGAGCGGACTGAACGTATTCTATCTGGCAGGCCTTTTAAGAAAAAAATCAAAAATTGTCTGAAATTCTTACAATTATGAAAAGGACAAAGTAGTTTATAGTAATGTTGCTTAAAGATTCGAGAAAAATGCCATCCATCGCTCTTATGGACGAGTTAAATTTACTGTCTTAGAGATGCTTCCTCCGATAGTTGGCTGGGAATGCTTTCTCAATTTTATAATTGTAAAAATGTGAGTGTAAGAACATTAAATTAATGAAGCAATTGTATAGTATTCACTTGTATTAACGTAGTATGTTTAGGCTTTTTAATGGCATTCCCATAACCTCCTCGCGTGTTCCTCTGGGGTCCCAAGTACATAAGTACAGAGGGTCCTAGAGTTAGCTGAAATTAAAGCTCACAATATGCACTAATACAACGGGTTACTAGAGCATTGTCCAATACAACTCGACTGTGTCAGAATATTAAGATTAAACAGATTATGATGATGAACAACCTTCACTCACAGTCATCATCAGCACACATTTCTCTAAATTTCATTTCATACAGTTGTTTGCTGTCAAGTATTTTTGAGTTGCAGTCAAAAAACTTATTTTTATATGAGAACAAAAATTTATTTGTATACATATTCATTTTCCTTTTTATGAAATACTTTCCATATGTCCGCCAAGCCAAGGTAGGTAATCAATAAATTCTTTTATCTACTAACTTCGAGATTAATCCATTTACGTCCGCAGGAAACAAACTGGCAGCTTTGTCAATGATCCCTCTGCCATCAACCTTATACAGCTCAGTCCACGCACCGAACTGTATCAAAATGAGCGTAGCCCATATACGATGGCGAATCACAATTCCAAGACGAACTTCATTGGTGACTCGTAAGAAACCCGCTAATTTATACAAAATTTATTTTGCTCTACATATAATTACCATTTTCATTATTTAGCGTTATATCCGAGGGACCACGAGCAGTGGCAGTAAGCGAAACAGGCGAGAAACATTCCATTCATTTGGAGGAGGATAGCATGCCATTAAACCTGAATCCCTTCTCTGTTCCATCTCAATGTTCCCAGATGTTTACAATGCCAATTAGCAATGCCTCTGCAACGAAAATTTCCTGTTTTGGCAATGATTATACTAGACTTATCACCACAAAGCGATCAAAAGTATGTTAAAATTGACAAAGGAAAAATAAACTTATATCACTTACCATTCACGAATCTTATAAATTTAGGGTTCCCGTCGTCATTCGAACCAGAAGAGTCGACCAATTTTTACACCCCGCAACATAGAAAAAATTCCAACACGCTTCTTCAATGACGACCCGAAAGCCAAATTTATTTCGCCACATACGAATGCGCAAACCCAAACAGAGACCAACGCCAGTTGTTCTGTCCTAACGCCACGTCCATATCATCCGCCTCCGGTGGTTCCGCCACTCCAGATGTCACGTCGATACGTGCCTAGAGAATCGATCGGTGATACACTGGACAGCGCACGACGACAGCCTTTGAGAGTGTTGCCGCGTGAGAAGAAACCCTTTAAAAACTATTCGGGTATGCGAAAATGAGACCGCCTTTTGTGTCTATTTGTTTAATTTATATTTTTAACACTTTTTTTCCGTTTAGAGTTGCGCAGCATAGCGTCTGCACTTACTTTAATAACCGTTGTTTCGTGGCTATTTTCAATCTTTTTCGAACTAGAGGGCATGTTCGATATGTTGGGCGGTATTATACGTCTTTTAACCAATTGGTACAATAAAGAGGAGCCGCAAATGACGAAGATGGAGATGTTGGTGCAGTTTGCGCGAAATTTATGGTAGCTAGTATGCTATCGGTGCATTTTATTTAGGTTGCGACGAGTACAATTTATTATTTATTTGAAATGTATATAAGGAATGTTAATACAAATCTTTTTTTAGAAACCCGCTGTAGTATCAAAATAGAACTATTCTGAAACAGGTAATTAATGAAACTCTTTTCCTTGTACTTGTGTCACGCGACATGATTTTGATCTTTTGACAAGTGTTGAGTTAGGATTTCTACGATCTTTAATGAGTATGATGTATCATGAAAAAAATAGGCTTAATCCGAAAATGCTAGTAAATGACCACGCGCTATGTCAACTTTGATATTTTTAAATGGAATGAACTGTAATATTATCTCAATTGTAATGATTTGAGACTATTACCTTTCTTCGCTTTCACTTTTTATTATTATATTTTGTGACCCGCCAAACATCTCATCACAAATGAGAGTATTTATTTGTATGGCTGTATTCAGTAATGTGGTATAATCTCAAGCCTTAATTCTGGCATCTAGTCTTGTTTTATAAGACGAATGAATGCCAACTAGGATAAACATGTGACTTCTATCTATGTTAGTGACTGAAACTGTTTACTAAATTCCACTTGATGGAACTCAAAGACGAGGCCATACCAAGACTGCTTACTAAATTCCACTTAATCAAACTCAAAGATGAGGCCGTCAAAACGTCTAGTCGGCGAACCACAATATTGATTACACGGGCCACAAATTTTAAGAACTCTTATTGAAACTAATGAAATAATTTTTTTTATTCTTTATTGCATTCGAGGGTGTGAGAGCACAAGTGGCTTAACCTGTTCAACCACACGAGTTCACAAGAACGACCTCGAATCGAACTCGTCTTTGGTTAGTGGCAATTTGGGTATTAATTGAATTATGTACAAGTATAAGTACATAATCATATTCTTATTAGTATTTGAAATGTACATTATTTCTAGATTTAAAATAATTGAAGCTGATAATAATTAAAATTGCAATCAATTACGTGGTACAAAGATAGAATGGTTACCCGACTGCTCCACAAACCCACAAACCCACATTCAACATACAAGCAAACATCCATACGAGTACAAAATATTTGTTTAAAAGTACCCATAATACAGAATATTTGCCTCGGTTTGACCCATACAGGTTGTCATCAATTTATGTGCCTGGGTGACGACAATTGGCGACGGACGGAAGCTCAATATTAGCAACTGCGGTCGTCGTAAAGTGTTTTATCTGCTCAGCTGATGCCAAAGAGCAAGAGGAGCGCGAGCACGATTGTCAGTAAAATCATTGGCGATCGGCTGCAAACAACGAAATTTCCGAACAAAACAAAATAGAAGAGCAGAATATGGAGATAGATAGTAGTCAAGAGTAAAAAAATAATAACTTAAAATAGCGATAATAAATAATAAGCGCAGGGAGGCAATGAATATCTGGTGATAATGTTGGTCACTCGCTTTTCTCGGGTTACCGCAAATACATACCGCCGGCCGGCATTATCGGCGCTCCTGTAATTGTTAGCGGAAGTATACAATCAAAGCAATGCACAATGAAAGGCAAATCAGCAAAAAAAAGAACAGTAAACAACAGCAATAGGAAAGAACAATGAAAATTGAAAAACAATACCGGCTCAGCGGCTGAGAGAACGCAATGAGCAACTATGTACATATGTATGAATGTACATCGAAACACGGCTTTATGGCTCACATCCATACCAATAAATTAAACGCTAAAGTGTCGGGTAAGCATCCGTTTATCCATTTACCGTGGAAAGGTCTATGAGCAAGGCAATAAAGAATGTGCACTAGGGAGTTCAAGAGTACAAGAAATGTTTGGTGGAAAAATATTACTCAGTTTTTACTGATGAAGTAAAACAATATTTAGAGGTCACCCAATGTGCCAAAATTTTCCTTTTAATTAACATACGTACTATGTATGTATAACGGAAACAAATAGTTTTTCAATGCTATAGAAAAAATTAAATCATATTCAGTCTAATATTATTTAATATTAACGATTATTTGTTGTGGCCGCTGTGGGCAAGGGGGTGGCGGTGCGTGCTCTTACTTGATATGTCGCTGGGGTCGTGGATCGAATCTCACCCAGGGCAAGTAAAATCTAAATCATAGAAAAGTGTTTTTCTAATAGCGGTCACCCCTCGGCAATGGCAAACCTTCGAGGGTGTTTCCGCTAAGAAAAAGCTTCTCATAAAAAACATCTACCGTTCGGAGTCGGCACAAAACTGTAGGTGCCTCCATTTGTGGTATAATATAAAGACGCACAAGACAAATGGTGGGAGAAGCTTGGTCAAACACTGAGCTATATAAGCGCCAAATTATTATTATTATTATTTGTTTTTTAGAATGTTTGGTTGACTCATAAAAAATTTAAACAAAGTAAATTGTCGATTGCAAAATATTGATTTTTAATCATTTTTCCGTTCAATAGTTCTGGCGAAGGCATAGCAAGCTCATATCGGAACAATGAGGGTTTACGAAGTGTTGAAACTGCATTTTTCAATTGCCTAATTTAATCTCTATTTACATAAATATGTAAAAGTAAATTGTCGATTGCAAAATATTGATTTTCAATAATTCTTTACCATGTCTACGTTAAAATTATTTTTCCCACACCATGATTCAAAACAAAGGTTTTGTACTTACTGACAGCTAAATTTTGACACTCCTTAATCTTTAGTTGTATTTTGGAAGTACGCAGAAAGAGGGGAGAATATGATCCTTTTTTGCCAAAAGGTTGCAGAAAAATACTAAGTAAAATACATCTATAAAAATAGTATTTTGTTTTTGAATAATTATTAAATTTATGTATTAATTATAATTGTGTAGTGAAAGGTCTCTATTTTAATTGTAAATAAAAATTTAATTAAAAAAAAACTCAACCGTCGTATAGGAAAGCGTGGTTGTGCGTTTTACGCATAATTCCAGTACTCCATGGCACATATTTTTCAAAATATGCGGTATCAAAAATTAAAAGGTGGTAGGTCCACTCTTCCAATAATCATGAACGTGAAACTGATTTTATATACATATTTATGTCATCCGTACCGAATTCCATCGGTCCCTCGCATGCAAGAAAAGTGCCATTCCCACTCATATTTTATAAAAAATGTCCTATATACTATATATCTAAACGGATATATATATATACATACATATATAAATGTATAAATATAGCAGGACGTCAGCTCATAAAAAAATAGATTCCAGTCAATCTACGGTGGAAATATATATGAATATGCAATTACGTACATATGTATATCCCGCTACCCTGACTGGGGAAAGATATTCTGAAAATAATAGCTTTTATCATTAATGTGATAAAATAATAACAAAACTGGTATTTACTCACCAGCTTCACGGCCAGAAAGTGCCAATATTAAAATAACATCGCACAGACGGGTTCGCTGGCTTTGTGTTGTGGTTAATTACACTGCAAAAAAGACATCTAATATGTTTTAAATGAAATTCACTATGAAATTCAAAAATGCAAAACTTACCCAAATTCACACAATCACATGTCAGTAAAAAAAAATAATAAATTATACAAACGAGTCAGTGATGCCAACTTTTTTTTAGTATTAAGAAGTTTACGATATACTACCATTTCCAGTGGAAATTGTAGAATAAGCAACATTCTTCATGAGTTAAGAAGCCGATGTCAATCATTAAAACTCAGCTCTTATTCTGTAGTTTAGATCGAAGAGAATTTCTGTTCGAAAGCGTAATGATGTCACTGTCTTAACCGTTTAAATTCGAATCGAACTATAGAGTACCTATCCCCCACTTCTCCCAGACTTTATTTTTTTTTTGACCACCCTAATGTGCAACGCTTGGTTAGTATGGTATTGCGATTTGTCAACACGAAAACTTTTGTGTGTTTGAGTAAGTGTATGTGTGTGAGGAAACAGGAAAGCGCACTTAGGTGGCGGCTTTTGACTCTTTACCCATTTACCTTTTCCGGATTTGAGGTATTAAAATGCTTCCGTTCAATGGATCTGGCGAAGGCATAGCAAGTTCATATCGGAACAATGAGAGTTTACGAAGTGTTGAAACTGGATTTTTCAATTGCTTAATTTAATCTCTATTTACATAAATATGTAGATACATGTATGTATGTATGTGCATATGATTTCGTCGAAATTGAAAAATTTAACTTTCCTGTTGAGTTCTACAGCGTTCAAGCGCCGACGCATCCCTCAACGGAGTTTTTAAGCTATTTGTCTTACTTGGGTTGCTGGGAAGAAAGGAAGTGACTTAACTAAAAATGTATGCAACTAATTTCAAGTGGATTTGCCTGGGGCTTCACAACATATTTTCTTCGCTTTCAAGTGTTATGTTTATATTTTTTTTGTTTCCAATTGAAACGCGGTATTTTTATTTCTTGCTCTAATTGTAAGCACATAAGTATGTACATACATATTTGTGTTTTGCTGGTTTATAAACACACATGTATGTACATACATATTTATATATTAGGAGTGATGTACACTGAAATAGAGTCACAAACTTAAAACTCGCTTGGTTGAATCAATGGATATTTTACCTCTATAATTCGGACAGAAAGACACACACATTCTTCAAAAAGTTGATGCAAATGTTTCTAAATTTTAAAAACTTCAATTTGTTTAATGCCGTCTCCCAGCTCCATTCATTCATGTAATTTGTTCGGGCTTGAATATTATCCTTGATATTATAAACGAATTAGTTCCAGAAAATATTGAAGTAAGGTCTCAAGATATCATTTCTTGTGCAATTGGTGAAAATTAGGCTGCGAATTCGACCAAGAGATTATACAGACTGCAATTGAGGAGCAAAAAGACGTGGAAGAAGAAGAAGAAAGCAACTGCTCAACTACTCGGTACGTAACAAATAATGAAGCTATTAAACTGTTTGATAGAGATATTCCATGATCACAACATATAAACAAACGTCAATTAAACAAGTAAGGAAAGCTAAATTCGGGCGGGCCCGAATATAATATACCCTCGCGATGTATTTTTGTATGGGCGGGCCCATAATTTCATAAAAACCCCGCTTCTTTGTTTCAAACGCAGCTAGTATTAAACTTTACTCAATTTCATCCAATAAATATTGAAAAACGAAATTTTTAGCATTTTTCAAAATTTTCCTTATATGCAAGTTGGGCGTGGTTATGGTCCGATTTCAAAATTTTTTGTCGGTGATGCTAGTGATATCAAGGACAATATGTTCACCAAATTTTATGACGATACCTTACATCGTTATTGAGAAACCTACAGACGTTCTTTTATAAGTGGGCGGGATAACGCCCATTTTTCAAAATTTCATAAAAATCAAGTTTCTTAATTAACTATCTCTATAAATATCAAATTTTAATTAATATGTTCCAATAGATAGAGAAAAAACGAAATTTTTGCATTTTTAAAAATTTCCGTTATATGGGAGGTGAGCGAGGTTTTCATCCGATTTAAAAAATTTGTAACGATGATGTACAAGTACGCTCGGGTATAAAATTGTTGCTTATAAAATATCTTAAAAACAGGCTGAACAGTTGCATTAGAAAAAGTCTGCTCAGAAAAAAATAAACACTTCGAGCACTAAATAATACATAAGCATGTATTTTATAATTCATCTGTAGATAAGTTTTCAATTACATACGTATTGTACTGCAAATATCCGAGGGGTGAACGAGCGCCTCCGTTAAAAATAAAGAACGAAGCTAATCATAGTGGTAAATCACAAGTAGTAGCTAAAAGCAGGGTTCGAGAAATTTTGCCTGGAAACAAACCGGTCATGCCTGAAATGATTTCGCCGTGAATGTCAATAACCCGCGGGGTCATCATATCGTGCATCTAAAGCTAGGCAAATCCTC
This sequence comes from Philophylla caesio, assembly GCA_963971545.1. Lineage (NCBI taxonomy): Eukaryota > Metazoa > Arthropoda > Insecta > Diptera > Tephritidae > Philophylla > Philophylla caesio. The sequence goes on from OZ020606.1 coordinate 76,602,047, forward strand.
GCCGACTCTGAATTGGCGCAAGTCGGACAGCATCGGGCAGCTAGAAAGAAAGGTTGCGTATGCTAAACCGGAGGTGGAGTGAGTCTGACCACCTTGGATGAAGGTCGAAATGAAAAGCCTGCCCCTTTAAAACCATGGATTGCAAAGACGCGATATTGCAACCTTACAGCGGCATCAGAACAAACGTCTCCATGAATGAGTTCAAATCAATTCCGAAGCGACGGATATTGAACCGTAAATACATCCATCGGAGCCAAGATTGAAAATCAGGCTACCGGAAAAACCTCCTAAGCCAGTGAAAGCCCACGTACGAACTACGTACAGCTGAGCGCAATTGGTTCACAAGACCAAAGAGCTTAATTAACTTTTGTTTCATCACTACGAAAGTTGAGATTTGCAACAATTAAATAAATATTAAGAAGAGAAAAACGGATACCAACTCCAATCAAAACAAAAGTCTGCAAGAACTTTGAACCATACTTTTATAATTTGGTTCTATTTCATCGCACAAAACTGTATATTGGTGCATACAAAATTAATTGAATCACTTAGCGGAAGGGGTTAATTAGAACTAAGTTATACTACGTGTATGTATACCAATCCATGTATAAACGAGTATACTCATGTGAGTCATTGTTGTAATAAAGTTGTGTAAAGGGTTTGGTGTGAAAATTCTCATGATACTCTTAAACAACGAATCGAACCGAATGAGGCATAAACAAATAAATGTTCTTGAACTACTGTGCAATGCTTTTAACGGGTGACAGTAGAACGTGATCTAAACTAGTTCAGTATTGGACGGCTTGGAGTCGGTTTAAACATGAGCAGCTCTATGTTAGTTTTTAAATGTATTCAATATAATGAGCTTATCACGGTATAATAAGAAAAAGGTGTAGTCAGTATTCAAATATGGCGTCTCATTTGACAAAAGTGGCCCTCACAACAAACAATGTTGTCTGCTTGACATTATTCCTATTTAAATATTTTAATAAGAAACACTATGTAGGCATCATTTTTCGGTTTTTTTTGTATTTAAACTCAACATTCGCTGGCGTGGTTTCTACATTTAATGTGAAAAAATGACGGCATTTTTATTACGCTGGTAAGTTATTTACGCATTTTCACCATTTTAACTTGCATATATTTTTACTCTATTCGCGAACTCCATAAGTCCATATCTTTCATAGCCAAGCATATTGCTGTGTGATTGAACAACATAAAGCATTGATTAGTTCCTGTCGTTGCTGGGTTTTTGCTGTTCTTGCTGACTAGCGCCATCGAATTTTTTGGTTTCTGTTTCAAGATTTCAAGGGTTTCGTGCAGTAAGTTATTTATGTATTCACAACGTTTTAACTTAAATTTTGACAATTCATCCGCGCTTCCCGTTGAAACTGCGTTTGTTGCTGTTCCCGCTGCATGGTACAGCCGTACGACCGGTGCTTAACCATTGAGTTTTGTGTGTATTTATTTATGCATTCACAACTTTTTAACTGAAATTTTGGTATCGCATCAATGCAACTTTGAACTCAGCCTAATCATTATCTTTGGCCTAATATCCAATAAGTTGCCGATCATCACAGTCAAAAGTATTGATCCGTGATTCAACTACATTACAGGTTAGATTTTACTACTAAAGGGTGTTTTTTTAGACGTGTGGTTTTCAATGAGGCAATACTTCTTTCGGAGTTGGTCTTTTTGACAGCTGTTACTTGATTTATGCTCAGTTTGTTTTGCCATTTCAAGACGCCTTGGAAGAGAATATTCGGCGCGTTATTGCTGACATACGGTCCCAATTGCTGCAAAAAGTGGTCGAAAGTTCGGCCTCTCGCCTGGATATTATACGAGCCAGCCGCGGCGGTTACTTGCCCGGAATCATTTATAAAACATAATGGCAAACCCTTATCTTTATAATAAAGCTAAATTCTTGGCCATAGCATTAAATTATATGCTTTTTATTTCTTTTTAAAAACCACATATCTAAAAAAAACTCCCTATACTTTATGAAAGTGTACATTTCTGTGGCTTGTAGGGTTAGACATTTTCTTATTTGCATTATTATATGTTATGATACTTTGCTCAATTTAACTTTGTTCGTTGTAACATTTTATATTTATGTGATTTTTGTAATGTTAATTCAAAAAGAAAAGTTTTTATTTTACTTTTGAAAATATACTTTAAGAAAATAAAATATTTATTCATATACTTATAATTATATATACATATGTACATACATATGTGTACCTTTAAAAGTTTAATTATTTATAACTAATAGTATAAGTTGATCTCCACACACATATTTAAAATTAATGTATTAAGTTGTTTTAGTAATCATTAAAATATGTATGTGTATGTGGTTTTGGTTGTTTGATAAAATGTACATGTATGCAAACGGCCTGCTGGAAATATACATATATTACCAATAATTTGTAAATTAAAATAGTATTATGGTATTCAGCTAAATACTACCAAAAATTAAACCATTTCTACTACCTACAAATACATGACCGGAATATGAGGGCCGGCAAATTTTGGCTTTTTGTTACTGAAATTACCTTTATTTTATTACACTATGTGAGCTCGTAAAAAAATTTATTAAGATACATACATACCCACATTATGTGGTTAAAATAGCATTTAATGAACGAATATAGTGTCTGTTAGTTGACAATGCATCCATTTTATATTCCTACATTTCCAAGTATTTCTTAAAAAAAACACAAATGTATTTGAAATATTGATTGAAATTTAGAAAAGCTCAGTTGTACTTCAGAAAACCGCATATGCTTAGGAATGGCCGAATATATTTTCGAAAAACATAACTGTATTTCAAACGCAAATGCAATTCAGAAAAACAAAAATGTATTTCAGAATAAGCCAATTGATTCTCAGAAAACACTATTGTATTTCAGAAAAGAGGAAATGAAATACATAAGTATCGAAGCTTTTTTTTATTAAAATTCTTTTTTTTTGTGAAAAAACAACAACAGTTTTTAATGGTTGAAGTTATAGTACTATTTTGGAAATCACCACATTTCCTCATCAGACTTCTTTTTTTTTGATTATTAAATTAAATTAATTTTTAATTTAATTTTTCATAACCACTTCTCTCAGGCTTTGAACCCGGGAGCTCGGAGTTACAGAGCCAATACGCTACCTATTGTGCTACGCTAGCCGAGTTGGCTGTTGTGTTTATTTCATCTTCCTTAAACAAACCAACTACAAACAAGAGCAACTGATCTGCCGCTATTTAACTTCTTTGTGTGGTTTTTGTTTGTATTTTTTATTTGCAAATTCTGTATAAGGTATTTTACTTTATATTATAATGCATTTTTAAGGTGTGTTGTTGTTTTTGCACAAAAAAAATCTTCCATAAACTGGCCTTGAGCTCAATAAAATTGTAAAATATTAACATTTTCTAGGCTAACAGAAAAATGAACAAACATTTGTATTAAAATTCACTTTTAGTCTTTACCGAATTCTCCGAGATACAAATGCCACACACAAGGATGGAATGGCTTGGAAATTAACGTAGCTTGATTTGTTTTGTTAGTATATGACTTTATGATTTGCTTGTACATTAGCGTAATAATATTGTTACTGATTTAACTTAGTTTCTTTTTTTAATAATATACTAATTTTTTTAAACTTGTCCATTTGCTGAATAGTTTGTACTGAATACTTTAGAAACCGTTTATTTATAGTTTTGTAAATCCTATGTTTCTATATAAGCAACTCTGTATAAAATGTAACCAATAGTTTGTACGCTTCTAGTCCTTTCTTTTGGAACGAAGCACACGAACAGCACGAATAAGTAAGTTTATCCATTGTATAGAATTTAATAGTTCGTAACTGATTTATTTTATCCGTTCCTGTTGAATAAATATCATATTTCATACTTAACTATATTTAAGTAATATAAATGCAACTGTGTCATACAAATGACAGAATGTATATGAAATGTCACAATAAAACTTCCTTCCGTTTTGTATAACCATACCCTTTATATTATCTGCGCAACAGGTTATGGGCCTACACAAAGTTGTATAAGGTAACTAATTACGTTTTGGAAAATAATAATTTATTAGAGATCGTTGCGAAAGAAAATTTCGACGTATGGAAGCAACAGGCAAAGTCATATTTGGTAATTAGGGGACTATGGAAAATAGTTGAATATGGCCGGAGTGAGAACGCGAAAGTGGCTGAGAAAGAAAGGAAGCGTGAGGCAATCTAATGGAAGCGTACGAAGATAAAGGTCTCACTAGGAAGGTTGAGTTGCTAAAACTGCTTGTTCAACTAAAATTGTCAGACTTTCCATCAATGCAAGAGTACATTAGCGCTATGGTGCTAACGTCCATAAAATTAAAAGCAGCTGGACTCGAACTGGACGACGACTTAATCGAATCGTTGTTACTGGCTGGGTTACCCAATGAATTTAAGTCCCTAGTATTCGCGGTTGAAAACTCTAAGAAGGTACTTACCGTCGATTCAGTCAAATCATGAACTTAACATTTGTTGCGTGTCATTTTGTTTTGTCCTCACTATTCGTTCAATTTGAAAACCAAAATTTTGCAATTTTATTTCTGAAATTGTGCAGAAAACGCAGACCGCGTTTTAATTTTCACGTAATTTTCACAAGAAGTGCGACGGCCTAGATTGGTGTGAAATGCGGTATGATAACCTTATGGTAAAGAAGTCGTTTGCTGTGCCTTGGTTCCATATTTGGCATTATGGGACTGCACTCTTGATGCTTCTTTAGTAACTTTCTCCAATTGAAATTAGTTGGGAGGCAATTATCACCCCCAAATATTTGATAGCGGGCTTGGTCGTGATGTTGTCTGCCCACGTGAATACTCGGAGACTTCGGGCCTTTCTGCTGCTTATCAAAACCGCTTCAGTCTTACATTGATTTCAGCCAAATTTTGATCTTTATTGCGGCTTTATGATTTTCTTAAACCGAATTGTTCTGATACATATATTCCATTCAAAAATTTTCCCAAGAATGCATGAACATTCAAAACTGGTTAAGGATAGTTTTGTGCAAACGTACATATAAAAATAATACTAATATTGTATGATATGCACATATGGACAGGTGCAGTGGCAAGCAAGCTTCCTGATTTAGAATACTGGCCGTTGTATTCATCCAAATAAACAATCATAAACATATGTACATGCATAAGTACATACATATGTAGATACAAATGTACAGACGTAGGAGCTGAAAAAAATCAATATGCATAAATATGTACAATAATTTTTTCAAATGTATCTTAAAACAATCTGTTAAAATCAATTGGTTTCGTAGAAAATAATGCATTGCACTTATCAAATAACAAAATAAGCAAATTAACTCAATTTACTAGGTCAAAATTCGTATTAGTACACATACATACATTTATGTATAGATTATATGTGAAGAATAAGCAAATTTTTTAATTGATATTATTTTGTGAAATATCCTTGCAGATAATCGTTGGGGAAATTTTACTCCATTCTAGGTTTAGTATCTATAGAATATATTTTTATTCTATTTAAAATATTTATTTATACAACTTTTATTTTATACATCCAGAAAATTAATTATTAAAAAAGCAAATTGAAAAATATTGAAAGAGAAATTTATATATGAAAATAAAAATATTAAAACAAGTTTAAATTAATAAAGTAGATACATATATTATAAACCCTACATATACTCCCCCTCCAATTAAAAAAAAAAATTAATTAATATTAAATGTAATTTTTTTGGTTTTCTTTGGAAGTGTTAGTGAACTGGAATTAGAAATTGTATGTGCAGGTTTTAATAAGTCTATGGAAATTGTTTTGATTAAGTTACCTTTTTGAATTTTGAATACTTTATTGTGTTTAGAGATAACTTTAAATGGACCTTCATAAGGTGGTTGTAGATTTGACCTATGAATAACTTTAACAAACACATATTCGCAAGTATCCAAATTTTTGGGAACAAAAAAATCTTCTTTATTATGATGTACAATTTTTGAACGAACGTGTGAAAAATGTTCTCTCAGTTTGGAAAGTGTTTCCATTGTATTATCAAATTCATTATTGTTATTATTATTTGAAACGATTAATTCTCCAGGTAATCTGAGTGTTTGTCCGTAAACTAATTCTGCAGAAGAACATTTTAAATCATCTTTAATAGATATACGAAGTCCCAATAAAATCCAAGGAAGAATTTCAGACCAGTGAATTGAATCGTTTGATGCTGTAATAGCAGTTTTTAAGGTTCTATGAAATCTTTCAATCATTCCATTTGATTGAGGATGATAAGGAGATGTATGAATTTTGTGAGATCCTAATAATTTTGTTAATTCAGTAAATAATTTTGATGTAAATTGTGATTCTTGATCTACTGTTATATTAAGTGGAACGCCGAAACGGGGAATATAATTTTGTACAAATGTTTTGGCAATTGTATTCGCTGAAATATCTTTAAGTGGATAAGCTTCTGGCCAACGTGTATGTCTGTCAATTATAGTTAAAATGTAACGATTTTCTTTTGAAACAGGTAATGGACCAACAAGATCCATATGTATGTGTTCAAATCGTCCAGATGGTATATTAATTTTTTGTACTGGTGTTTTAGTATATTTAGAAATTTTTGATTTCTGGCAGTTAATACATGCGGAAGTCCAACTATTAATTTCTTTACGCATGTTAGGCCAAAAATATTTTGATTGAATTAAACGTCTAGTAGTACGAACACTAGGATGTGATAAAGAATGGATTTTATCAAAAATTATATTCTTCATAGAATTTGGAACAAAAGGTCTAAAAGGTTGTTGAGAAATATCACACCAAATATTGAGATTAAGAACTGGAATATTAATTTCTTTTAAATTATTGTTACAATTTTTGTCAGAAATTAAGTCATGAAGAGTTTGGTCTTTTTGTTGTTCTTTATACAAAGTTTGAAAATTAATATCTTGAGTTAAAATTGTGTTAATATCTGAAATACGTGAAAGTGTGTCAGCAACAATGTTTTCTTTTCCAGAAATGTATTGAATATCATTTGTAAATTGTGCAATGTACTCAAGATGTCTAATTTGTCGAGGTGATCTATCTGTTTTTGAATTTAGAACATGTGTTAAAGGTTTATGATCAGTGTATATTGTGAAAATTCTACCTTCAAGAAAATGTTTAAAATGTTTAATTGAATTGTATATGGCTAAAAGTTCTCTGTCAAATGTTGAGTAATTCATTTCTGTAGAAGATAATTTTCGTGAAAAATAAGCAAGTGGTTCTAAAGTGTTGTTACTAAATTGTTGTAAAACTGCACCAATTGCTACATTTGATGCATCTACAGCAAGTGATAATTTACCATTTTTATCAAAATGAGTAAGTAAAGTTTGTTGAGCAAAGAGTTGTTTAACGTTTTCAAAAGCAGTGGTTGTCTTTTCTGTCCAAATAAGCTGTTTGAGTTTTTGTTTAGTTGCAAATGTTAACATTTCATGTAGAGGACTAAGTTCTGCTGCTAACATTTTCACATATCTATGGTAATAATTTACCATACCTAAGAACTTTTGTAATTTATTTATTGAAAGTGGTTTTTCAAAATTTGTAATGGTTTCAATTCGATCGGAAGATGGTCTAATGCCTTCATTAGAAATTTCATAACTGAGAAAATCTAGTTTATTAGTTCCGAAAATGCATTTAGAAGGTTTAATATTTAAATTATATTTCTCAAGTCTTTTAATTATTAGTTTTAAATGTTCTAAATGTTGTTCTTCATTATCACTAGCAACAAGAATATCATCAATATAAACAAATACAAATTCTAAACCGGAAAATACTTCGTTAATAAAACGTTGAAATGTTTGGGCACTGTTTCGTAAACCAAAAGGCATCCGTACGAACTCAAACATTCCAAAAGGTGTGGTTATTGCTGTTTTATGAATGTCTTCTTCAGCCATTGGAATTTGGTGATATGCACGAACAAGATCAATTTTCGAAAATATTTGTTTATTATGTAAATTTATAGCTAAATCATGAATATGTGGTAATGGATAACGATCAGGTATCGTTATAAAATTGAGTCTTCTGTAATCGCCACAAGGTCTCCAATCATTTGGTTCTTTTTTTGGAACTAAATGTAAAGGAGATGCAATGTGAGAGTTTGAAGGTCTGCATATACCAGTTTTTATTAAAAATTCGAATTCAGTTTTTGCTATTTTAAATTTAATTTGATCTAGACGACGAGGTTTTGAAAAAGGTAGAACTCCTTTGGTTTCAATCCTGTGAACCGTATGGTGTTGCACTGGTTTAGTGTAATCTGGTTCACAGGTTATTAAAGGAAAATTATTTAAAAGGGTTGTAAATTTATTTTCAGAAATTGGTATTTTGAGTGAAAATATATCGCAAAATCCAGAAGATCCAGAAACTTTTAATTTTGTTGTTAAATCAGTAATTTCTTTATTTCTGATATCCACTAATATCCCGAATTTCTCTAAAAAGTTAGCACCTATAATTGGAGTTGAAATATCTGTTAAAATGAAAGGGAATTCGAAATCACGTCTAAGACCTAAGTCAATTTTTAAAAGTTTGGTACCAAATGTTTTAATAGAGGAACCGTTAGCTGCAGTCAAATTAAGATCGGAATTTCTTTTAAATGATTTGAATTTGGAAGAAGGAATTACAGAAACTATAGCGCCAGTATCTATTAAAAAATTTAGTTTATTTAATTTATCATAAATAAATAGGCGGCGTGATGATTTAATGTTATTTCCATTATTAGCCACCGTCATAATGGAACGTTTCAGTTTAAACAGTTTTGATTTGATTGTTTTTCATTTGTATTAAAACTACAGGGTTTAATACATTTTAAAGCATTATTTTTAAATTTTCTATGATACCAACAAATGGTTTGAATAATATTATCTTTTGATCTAGAAAATCTTCTTGAATTAGAATTACTTCTATTTCTATTTCTAGATCTTGATCTAATTTGTAATTCATTAATATCAGAAGTAATTTTGTTTAAATTTTGATAAATTGCAGTAGTTAATTCTGTTAAATTTTTAATACATTGTTCGAGGATGTTATTTTCAACACTTGCTATTGACAAAGATTTAGAAGATTGAGATTGATTTAATAAATCAAAAAGTTTATCTGCAAGAATAACATTTTCATCTTTATTTTGATTATTACTTGATGTTAAATGAATTTGTATCTGTTGTGGTAATTTTCTGATCCACAATTTGAAAAGTAATTCCTTACTGACGATAGAATCAGAACCTATTAGAGACTTCATATATCTAAAAAGTTCTGATGGAGAACGATCGCCTAGTTCTGTATTTGAAAATAACTTTTCTAATCTTTTTTCTTCGCTAAGAGAAAATCTTTCACACAACGCTTTCTTAATAGTAGCGTACTTATTCATAAAAGGAGGTGGATTGATAACATCCAAAATTTTGGAAATTGTTTCACGTTGTAAAACAATAAGTATGTTTTGAAATTTTATATTATCGTCTTGAATATTATTGATTTCAAATTGTCCTTCAACAAGAAGAAACCAAGCTTCAGGACATTCTTCCCAAAATGGAGGTAATTTAATTGATTTTGAAAAATTTGTTCTTAAGTTATTAGTGTTTTGAGTTAAATTATCATTGTGTATATTTTGTGTAGTGTTTAAGTCTGAAGTGTAAGTTGGATTGTTATTTTGGTTTTCCATTGTTGTGAAGTTGCGTGTACGTATAGGTGAACGTGATAGTGGCATATAAAAAAAAAATAATTGGAGAGAAAGTTTACAAAAGTAAATTAAATATAAGTAATAATAATAATTTAAATAATATTAATATTAAGAATTAATATTTAATATTTGTAATAATTTTATTTTAATAAAAGATTTAAGATACGAACTTGATTGCACACAAAATGTTCAGCAAAAAATGGTTGTAGTATTTGTAATTATAAAAGAGATTATAGATGATCTGGAGTGTTATTGCGTTGTTGTAGACACTGTGATGGTTGTAGCGACGTTAAATGTGAATATTTGAAGTGATGTTGTGCGGATTTTTGGTGCTGAATTTGATGTTGAATGTTGAGATTGTTTATTTCGCAATGTTTTAATTCAGGAAAGTAGTCAAATTTATGACAAATCTTGTGCTTTCGGTATTCGAGTATTCGTACTCTTGGTTTGCTTGCAACGCTCGGAAATGCTAACTTTGTGAGTGCACAAAATGTCCTGGGTTAATGTTAAGCCAGCTTCTAACAATTAATAACACGTTGAATCGATGATTTCTTTTATTACAAATTCTTGTGAAATATTACTGCAAGATATGGTGCGTCGGTTTGTAGCGTTATATGTAAAAACGGGAGTAAGTGACCAAAGTGAAAACACGAACGGGTTCACAATTGTTATTATTGTTTCAATGATGGTTATTGATGAATTTTTAAAATGAGTACTTATAAATGCAGGATCGCCAATATAGAATATGTTTTTATTCTATTTAAAATATTTATTTATACAACTTTTATTTTATACATCCAGAAAATTAATTATTAAAAAATCAAATTGAAAAATATTGAAAGACAAATTTATATATGAAAATAAAAATATTAAAACAAGTTTAAATTAATAAAGTAGATACATATATTATAAACCCTACAGTATCCAACGCTGTGTATTTTGTATCGTCATTCTGCTGAAATAAAAATTTCTTCTTACAACCCAATTTTTTTGCTTTTGATTTAGAAAATTATTTTCTATTAAAGTCAAAACTGTATTATTTATTTTAAAAAAGCAATTGAAAAAGCTATTAAATGTATGTCTACTAATACGAAGTTTATTTGCTTATTTGTTTTTTATTTATTATTGAACTTTACTATTATTGATTTTCCTTCGAAATAAATTTATTTTTTATGATCCATTTAAAGAAAAATATTAATGCTTGCTCTTATGATAAGGTGTACTAATACGAGTTTTGCATACTGTAGATAAAAGTTCAAAAATAATTTTCACGAAAAACGTCAAAATTGTTTTTGAATAGATGAACCCATAGATTTCTAAGTGTTGGGCATGGCTATACATATCTAAATTTAAAAAAATTTATGAATGAACACGGCAACACCGCACAGGAAATGCATTCGGAATTTCTTCACATAACCTTGGTGGTTTGTTTCATTCTAATGTCGTTCGTACAGGTCAGCCCAAGGCGAATTCATGTAAGGTGGTAGCGATTCTAAAAACGCAACGCTTTGGTGGGTTTTTTTTCAAACTTTTTCTCCTTTGTATTTAACTTTCGCGAAATAATTTTTAAACTATTATAGTCACCGCAAAGAGTTATAGTGAAACATATCTTGAAATTTATTGTAGTTTAAGGGAACAATTTATTATTTGCAACTAAAAAATTGATCTTGACAACCAACCACCAATCAGCTGATTGATTAACAGCACTTTAATGAATTCGCCTTGGGTCAGCCATTAAAATTACATTGTCAAACCGCAGAAATCCATAAAAATTACACTGTCTAAACAGAAAAAGACAGGGCGGAAATTGGAGAGGGATTGAACGAGATATCTTACATGTAGATTTGTACAATGTACGTAGATCTGAACACCTTAATAATAATAAATTTACTACTTTTGCATAATTTTTGTGCATAGAGATTTATTCTAAAAGATCCTCAAACTGTTGAAGAACCTTTATCACGAGAAAATGCTGACCGCTATGCAAGATTAAATGGCTTCGCATACAGCTAATGAGACATGGGAACTAACAATGCTACCACCAGGTAAGAAAGCCATTCGCAGCGAATGGGTTTTCAAAAACAAAATTAATGCTGATGGCGAAGCAGTTCGACACAAGGCGAGACCAAATAGACGCTGTCACCGCCTTTTTAAATGGCAGTCTGAAAGAAGAGATATACATATATGTATGACTCAACCTGCCGGATTCGATGACAATTCCGGAAGCTACGAAAGTCAATATATAGCTTGAAACAATCAAGTCGAGTTTGGAACGAAAACGAAACAGGAGTGAAGTGGATCAATGCATTACCCATGCTAAATTGAAGAATGAATTTTTGTGGCCATATACATACAACATATACAACAGCAACGACATTGACAAAATAAAAAAAAGTAAATCTAGCCTGATGAAGTCATTTAAAATGAAAGATATTTGAGAAGCTAAACCAATTTTAGGCATGCAAGTTACACGGGACGATAGGGACATAAAAATCGATCAATCGACGTATATTGCCGATGTTTTAAAGCGTTAAGGCATGGATACGTGCCACCCGATATCTAAACCAGTCGATATAAATTAAAAGATGACATCAGATATGTGTCCGAAGACTGACGCTGAACGAACTGAGATGGCTAAAATACCGTACTCGTTACGTTACTCGACCGTACATAGGCTTTGCAGTCAATATGTTGAGTCGTTTCTGCTCTGACCAGGGCAAGGCGCATTGGACTGCATTGAAGCGCATAATGCGGTAATTACAATGTACCATAAACAAATGTTTATTTTCAGAAAATACTCTGACGAAATTTCTAGATTTGTGATGCTGATTGGGCCGGTGACATCGACAGCAGACGCTCCACTACTGGGTACATCTTTATGTTTGAAGGTGGTGCAATCTCTTGGTCAACCAAGCGGCAACAAACTGTGGACTTTCATCGACAGAAGCCGAGCAAATGTCAACGGTCTGTGCTATTCAATAGTCTATATAGCTAAAACGATTACAAAACGAACTCGTACCAAGCGCACTGTAGACTATGACTATTTTTTGCGACAACAAAAGCGCTATGTTCATAGCAATCAACAATTCATTTTCTACGCTTACGAAACATGTACATATTAAAGGATAGTTCATTCAGTTCAAGATTGTAAACGGTGAGATTAAACTTGAATACATTGATTCGAAGAATATGTTAGCAGATATGTTGACAAAGGCTGTTAATGCTCACAAAATTCAATTTTTCTTGAATGAAGTCGGCTTAAAATATTTCAATGAAAATTAAATGCACAATAACTTTACTATGTATAAAATAAAATATTCCGAAAGGGTGCTGAATAAATATCATATTTCATACTAAACTGTATTAAAGTAATATAAATGCAACTGTGTCATACAAATGACAGAATGTATATGAAATGTCACAATAAAACTTCCTTCCGTTTTGTATAACCATACTAAGAACAAGCGTTTTCTTACAACTATAATTATATCCTTTATATTATCAGCAACAGTCCCCATCAGATATTAAAACTCTACAAAACTTGATTGTTAAATATATTTCGTGCGATTGTCTTTATCAAATATGCTTCAACACAATTTCTCATGCAAGTAATACTTATGTTTAAGAACCCACGTCAACATATTGGTTATCGGTGTACTATAAGACCTCTCCCTTACTTAGTCGTGTATATAAGAGATCTGTGCTGATAACACCGCTTAAGAACAACAAAGCCCCCGGAGCTTATGGGCTGACAGCTGATTGGAATCTAAGTGTGCTTTGCCCAATCCACAAGAAGGGTGATCCTGCATTTCGCGCCAACTATCGCGATATCAGTATTCTTAATAACATATATAAGGTTCTTTCGAGCGTATTGTGTAAGAGACAAAGACCCACCGTCAATAAACTGATTGGACCTTATCAGTGTGACTTAAGATCTGGTAAATTTGCCATCGACGTGATATTCACAGTGCGCCAGATCTCGGAAAAGATCCAGGAATAAAAAATCGACACGCACCAACTGTTTGTTGACTTAAAAACGTGTTTTCAAACAGGGCGACTCTTTATCGTGTGACTTTTTTAAAATGCTATTGGAGAATATAATTCGAGCCGCAGAATTAAATAGATCAGGCATCATCTTTTATAAGAGTGTGCAGCTGCTTGCGTACGCCGATGTCATTGATATTATCGCTCTTAACCTTCGCACAGTAAGTTCTGCCATCTCCAAACTGGATAGAGAAGCGAAATTAATGAGTTTGAAGGGGAACGACGCGTCGGCAAGACGAAGTATCTCCTGTCATCAAATAGACAGTCAGCACATTTACGGCTGGGATCTAACATCACTGTTGACAGTTATATCTTTGAAAAAGTACAGGACTTCATTTACTTAGGAACCAGCATTAGCATTAATAGTAATGTCAGCCTAGAAATCCAACGGAGGATCGCTCTTGCCACGAAGTGCTACTTCGGGTTGAGTAGGCAATTGAGCGGTAAAGTTCTCTACCGACGGACAAAAACCGCGCTCTATAAGTCTCTCATTATGCCAGTCATATTGCATTGCGCAGTAGCATGAACTATGAAGACATCTGATGGGAGGGCTCTTGGAGTGTTCGAAAGAAAAATTCTTCAGAACATTTATGGGTCTTTACAGTAAAGCATTCGACAGAGAAAGTCACTCTTTACTGATCCATAAACTCAATCTCCTTGGTTTTCAACCTAATCTCCTTCATTGGATATCTTCTTACCTCATTGACAGAACACAACGAGTTCTTTTTAAAAATATTCATGTATCTTCAGGGGTCCCGCCAGGAACTCACCTTGGTCCGATTCTGTTTTTACTTTTTATAAATGACATACCTTCTGTAATAAATTATTCAAAAATGTTATTGTATGCTGATAATGTAAAACTTTTTAGATCGTATCATTCTGTTGAGGAAAGGTCCTTACTACAAACGGATTTAAATAGCATGGCTTACTTGTGTGAAGCAAATATCATGTCACTAAACCCTAAAAAATGTAAAGTAATGAGCTTTTCTCGCAGGGCTGTTCAACCACCTTCTTATGACATACATATGTATGTAAACATTACCTCGAACAAGTGTTTAACTTTGTTGTTCTTGGAATTACTATGGACCCGATATTTTATTTTAATCTTCACGTTAACAAAGCCAAAGGTGTTTTTGCATTTGTAAAACGTTGGTCAAAAGAATTCAATGACACTTACATTACGAAGGCTCTGTTCACAACGTTAGTGAGGCCAATACTGGAATATGGATCTGTTGTTTGGAACCCGCGCTATCAATTTCATTCCGATCGAATAGAGTCAATCCAAAAACAATTTCTGCTTTTTGCTTTAAGAAATTTTCGTTGGGATTCTCAGTACAACCTGCCGTCATATATAAGTCGTTTAAAACACATTTATCTTCCTACACTTGCTAGTCTCAGAGAAATGCTAGGCATTGTATTTTTGGTCAAGTTACTGACAGTCTTGATCTATAGCCCATCTCTTCTTGGCGAAATAAAACTAAACATACCCTCCTGAATTTCAAGACATTTCCGGCCTCTTTTTCTGAAGCTATGTAAAAGTAATTTTGAGTTAAATGAGCCTCTCCGTAGTTTGTGTCAGGATTTTAACCCTCTCTCCTGTTCTTTTGATATTTCAGACTCACTTTTTTACGTAAAGAAAACTATACTCAATGCTCTCATTAATTGATACATATATATTACTATTCGATCAGCTGATGAGCATTTGTTATTTAGCTAAACAGTTTTAGATCTCGACATTTAACAAACTTCTGCCTTTTTTTATATATCCGTGCGTCATACGGATGCGCCCCTTGTGTCGGTCGGGCGGGTATGGAGGGATATAACCATTGGGATTAATATTATTATTATTACACCTTTGCGATGGCGAATACCGCAGAAGATGGAACGATGAGCTGTACGAGATTTAGGGCCGGTTTTACAATCCAATCTTAAGTCGAACTTAATTTCTAGTTAAGACAAATCTTAACTAAGACCACAAGAATTTGCTTTGTTTTTCCATATTTTATAATTTGTGCAAATAGAAAATAACTCAAATAAATATATTTGTGTGCGGTTGATTAAAAAAGTATTTTCAAGTTCAAATATTACAGAATTATATTTATTTAATTAAAAAAAAATTGAAAATGCAAAAAAGAAGAAGCAATTTCGCTCCGAATTAGATTGACTTGGTGGGTAATCTAGGGGCAAAATTTGACACTGTCTTATTTTTTCTCTTTTTCGAAGTTTTATAAATTTTCTCTCAACAATGCTATAGGGTGTGACGTAAACTTATATGTTATAGCTCGTGAGCCAACAGCTATGTCGAAATGTTAATAAAAACGTACTCTCCAGACACAACGCATGGTTCCTGAGACAAACTAAAGTAGTTTATGTTTCTTTGGAAATAAAAAAAGATACACATACAAGATAGTCTTATGCTTTAATTCGATATTATCAATTTAAGGAATTTCCAAGCATTCTTACATCGTACAATTGAAATTACTTTAGTACTCTAAGCCACTGTCTTCATCACTACTCCAATCAAATTCCATGTTTCGAAAATTCTTTAGATTTTTTAAGACAAGAAATTCGGCGACTTAAGTTCAACTTATGTCGAGCTTAAGATTTAGTTGGTGAAAAGCAAAATCTTAAACTAGGCTTAAGTTCGACTTAAAAATGCTTTGTAATACCGGCCCCTATAACGCCATAGATATATTGCAGTGAATTAAGATCCATCGGCTTCGCTGACTAGATATTTTGTTCGAATGAATGGAAGCGCTCCAGCCCTGAAAGTATTCGACGCGCTGCTGGTGGAGGCTAAGGATAAAGGAGGCCTTCTGTGCGTTGGAAAAACCAAACGGTAAAGGACTTGGGTATCCTTGCTATTTCCAGTTAGCGAAAGAGAGAAATAACTGGCGTGCCTTGCCAGAATCGCCTAGGCGGTTGTTTCAGCCTATAAAGTAAGTGAGTGCTGATAAGAAAGGAGAAAGAAAGTGAGGAATAGCAGGTGCTAATTGTATGTTTTTTTTTACATTACCACTTGACACCTTACACTGAAGTAAATTATTGTTGCAGGCTAAACACTCACTTGTGGCCGCTGTGGTCGAGTTGGTAGCGGTGCGTGCTTTAACTCGATATCCGGTGGGTTGGAGGTTCGAATCTCGGTCAGGCCAAGCAAAATCTTAATCATAGAAAAAGTTTTTTCTAGTAGCGGTCACCCCTCGGCAGGCAATGGCAAACCTCCGAGGGTATTTCTGCCATGAAAAAGCTTCTTATTAAATACATCTGCCGTTCGGAGTCAGTTCAGTTCATAATTCAAATCGCTTGAATTAAAGCTTTCAAACTATACACAATATTTATTGTGAGTTGCAGAATTTAGAAAAATTACTCAAATATATTCAGAATCTTTGGAAAAATTTTATTTCCATATAGGTTAGGTTAGGTTAGGTAAGGTGGCAGCCCAAAAGGCTCACTTAGACTACAGTTTATAGTCCATTGTGACACCACTATGAAGTTTTCGTTCCCTGAACTGAAAGATCCGCCGGTAGAGTGTTAAGAGAAACGTCGAGTGTTCTTTATGAAAGAGCGAAACCTTTCGATGGATACACAGGAGAGCCCCTCGAGAGTGAAATAAATTTATTTTTTATGATCCATTTAAAGAAAAATATTAATGCTTGTTCTTATGATAAGGTGTACTAATACGAGTTTTGCATACTGTAGATAAAAGTTCAAAAATAATTTTCACGAAAAATGTCAAAATTGTTTTTGAATAAATGAACCCATAGATTTCTAAGTGTTGGGCATGGCAATACATGCTTGCGTGGAAAAACATTACGTTCCTGATTTTTTGTTAATTTCCACTCCAAAAACATGAACTATATACATATTTTACTTGAGAATTAAATATTGCTTAACACGTTATCAGTAACAAATTTTATCTGCAACATAAATATCTAAATTAAAAAAAATTTATGAATGAACACGGCAACACCGCACAGGAAATGCATTCGGAATTTCTTCACATAACCTTGGTGGTTTATTTCATTCTAATGTCGTTCGTACAGGTCAGCCCAAGGCGAATTCATGTAAGGTGGTAGCGATTCTAAAAACGCAACGCTTTGGTGGGTTTTTTTTCAAACTTTTTCTCCTTTGTATTTAACTTTCGCGAAATAATTTTTAAACTATTATAGTCACCGCAAAGAGTTATAGTGAAACATATCTTGAAATTTATTGTAGTTTAAGGGAACAATTTATTATTTGCAACTAAAAAATTGATCTTGACAACCAACCACCAATCAGCTGATTGATTAACACCACTTTTAATGAATTCGCCTTGGGTCAGCCATTAAAATTACACTGTAAAACCGCAGGAATCCATAAAAATTACACTGTCAAAACAGAAAGAGACAGGGCGGAAATTGGAGAGGGATTGAACGAGGTATCTTACATGTAGAGTTGTACAATGTACGTAGATCTAAACGCCTTAATAATAATAAATTTAGTACTTTTGCATAATTTTTGTGCATTGTGATTTATTCTAAAAGATCCTCAAACTGTTGAAGAACCTTTATCACGAGAAAATGCTGACCGCTATGCAAGATTAAATGGCTTCGCATACAGCTAATGAGACATGGGAACTAACAATGCTACCACCAGGTAAGAAAGCCATTCGCAGCGAATGGGTTTTCAAAAACAAAATTAATGCTGATGGCGAAGCAGTTCGACACAAGGCGAGACCAAATAGACGCTGTCACCGCCTTTTTAAATGGCAGTCTGAAAGAAGAGATATACATATATGTATGACTCAACCTGCCGGATTCGATGACAATTCCGGAAGCTACGAAAGTCAATATATAGCTTGAAACAATCAAGTCGAGTTTGGAACGAAAACGAAACAGGAGTGAAGTGGATCAATGCATTACCCATGCTAAATTGAAGAATGAATTTTTGTGGCCATATACAACATATACAACAGCAACGACATTGACAAAATAAAAAAAAGTAAATCTAGCCTGATGAAGTCATTTAAAATGAAAGATATTTGAGAAGCTAAACCAATTTTAGGCATGCAAGTTACACGGGACGATAGGGACATAAAAATCGATCAATCGACGTATATTGCCGATGTTTTAAAGCGTTAAGGCATGGATACGTGCCACCCGATATCTAAACCAGTCGATATAAATTAAAAGATGACATCAGATATGTGTCCGAAGACTGACGCTGAACGAACTGAGATGGCTAAAATACCGTACTCGTTACGTTACTCGACCGTACATAGGCTTTGCAGTCAATATGTTGAGTCGTTTCTGCTCTGACCAGGGCAAGGCGCATTGGACTGCATTGAAGCGCATAATGCGGTAATTACAATGTACCATAAACAAATGTTTATTTTCAGAAAATACTCTGACGAAATTTCTAGATTTGTGATGCTGATTGGGCCGGTGACATCGACAGCAGACGCTCCACTACTGGGTACATCTTTATGTTTGAAGGTGGTGCAATCTCTTGGTCAACCAAGCGGCAACAAACTGTGGACTTTCATCGACAGAAGCCGAGCAAATGTCAACGGTCTGTGCTATTCAATAGTCTATATGGCTAAAACGATTACAAAACGAACTCGTACCAAGCGCACTGTAGACTATGACTATTTTTCGCGACAACAATTTATTTTCTACGCTTACGAAACATGTACATATTAAAGGATAGTTCATTCAGTTCAAGATTGTAAACGGTGAGATTAAACTTGAATACATTGATTCGAAGAATATGTTAGCAGATATGTTGACAAAGGCTGTTAATGCTCACAAAATTCAATTTTTCTTGAATGAAGTCGGCTTAAAATATTTCAATGAAAATTAAATGCACAATAACTTTACTATGTATAAAATAAAATATTCCGAAAGGGTGCTGAATAAATATCATATTTCATACTAAACTGTATTAAAGTAATATAAATGCAACTGTGTCATACAAATGACAGAATGTATATGAAATGTCACAATAAAACTTCCTTCCGTTTTGTATAACCATACTGAAAACAAGCGTTTTCTTACAACTATAATTATATCCTTTATATTATCAGCAACAGTTCCCATCAGATATTAAAACTCTACAAAACTTGATTGTTAAATATATTTCGTGCGATTGTCTTTATCAAATATGCTTCAACACAATTTCTCATGCAAGTAATACTTATGTTTAAGAACCCACGTCAACATATTGGTTATCGGTGTACTATAAGACCTCTCCCTTACTTAGTCGTGTATATAAGAGATCTGTGCTGATAACACCGCTTAAGAACAACAAAGCCCCCGGAGCTTATGGGCTGACAGCTGATTGGAATCTAAGTGTGCTTTGCCCAATCCACAAGAAGGGTGATCCTGCATTTCGCGCCAACTATCGCGATATCAGTATTCTTAATAACATATATAAGGTTCTTTCGAGCGTATTGTGTAAGAGACAAAGACCCACCGTCAATAAACTGATTGGACCTTATCAGTGTGACTTAAGATCTGGTAAATTTGCCATCGACGTGATATTCACAGTGCGCCAGATCTCGGAAAAGATCCAGGAATAAAAAATCGACACGCACCATCTGTTTGTTGACTTAAAAACGTGTTTTCAAACAGGGCGACTCTTTATCGTGTGACTTTTTTAAAATGCTATTGGAGAATATAATTCGAGCCGCAGAATTAAATAGATCAGGCATCATCTTTTATAAGAGTGTGCAGCTGCTTGCGTACGCCGATGTCATTGATATTATCGCTCTTAACCTTCGCACAGTAAGTTCTGCCATCTCCAAACTGGATAGAGAAGCGAAATTAATGAGTTTGAAGGGGAACGACGCGTCGGCAAGACGAAGTATCTCCTGTCATCAAATTGACAGTCAGCACATTTACGGCTGGGATCTAACATCACTGTTGACAGTTATATCTTTGAAAAAGTACAGGACTTCATTTACTTAGGAACCAGCATTAGCATTAATAGTAATGTCAGCCTAGAAATCCAACGGAGGATCGCTCTTGCCACGAAGTGCTACTTCGACCACTTCCCCACTCCTCCACGACAGTTTTGTCGCATAGAATATTTGAGATAAACCTGGTCAATTTGGTTTGGAAGAACATTGTTGAATGCCCCCCTCAATGTCGATGAAAACACCCACTGCTTATTTCTTGTGCTCGAAAGACTCTTCGATGATTTTAACCACGGTATGCAAATCAGATTCTCCGGATCTGCCCTTCGTGTAG
This sequence comes from Philophylla caesio, assembly GCA_963971545.1. Taxonomy (NCBI): domain Eukaryota; kingdom Metazoa; phylum Arthropoda; class Insecta; order Diptera; family Tephritidae; genus Philophylla; species Philophylla caesio. Next base: position 76,623,029 of record OZ020606.1, read on the forward strand.
GCATGCTGAGAGAAACTATAGGTCGATCAGCCTCTCAAAGGTCTTCAGAAGCTAGGGCGAGAGGCTGATTGACCTGAAATCCCTTGGCGACACGTGGCAGCTTATCCCCGCCTTGGGGATGAATGTAACTCTCACCTCTCTCCAGGCCCTCGGGACGTATCCCTGTCCACGCAGTTCGCATAGATGGGGGTGAGCCAGAGTTAAGAGCCCAGGGCAGACGACGCCCCTGCAATAGTTCACTGGAGGATACCAAGTCACAGCCGAGACACATGTCAGTGGCTCGGCTCGGGGTTTTCTGGGAAATGAGCACCCAAAAGCAGCTTGAAGAACAGGATTATTACCGAAATAATGCGTCTGAAGCGCGAGGCTTCATGGCAGCCTTCCACGGTTTCGCAGAAATTTCTTCGTTTTGCTTCGGCTATGGCTTCCCGTAGCAGAGTCGGAGGTGGTTCCACCGCATCGTCATGCGCCATGTATGCAGATATAAGCCAGAGTTTACTCGCGCCACCTTCCAGGCTTACGGAGACAATGGCTTCTTTGTTGAAATTGGGCAAAATAAATGCTTTTAGTTCTTTCCTTATAAACATGCAAGACCTAGATTTACCTGCTTGCATCTGCACCACCAGCTTATAGTTTGGCGTCCTGATACCAGAGATTCCGTTACTGCTCAGCCACGGCTCCTGTATTAAGACTATGTCGGCTCCACCTTGCTCAAAGTGGAGAATAAGGTTTGCGGACGCTGTTTAGAGTGTTGGAGGATCTTCATCCAGGATTTCCTCCATCCACGCCAGTTCTGCGTCCTCGTCCCCCGCGGTGAAAAGCTTCTCTTCTTCCGCTCCGATTATCAGCTCGTGAATACCATGGTACCGCCAGGCACTTTCACACTTTGGAGGAAGGCCAGGGATTTCCCTGACCGCGTTCATAAACACCGTGGCAATGGCCGCAGCAACCAACCTCCACTTTTCTTTGGGCATAGCTCCATCCTCTTTGCTATTGTCAATCTCCCCAAGGGTGACCGACCCCGCTAGTTTAGCTATTTTGCAGAAGGAAAAAGGTGGGCCTACCGTCTTGAGTGTTTTGACCGTCGGGTGTTCACCTTTGTCTCTTCGGTGAATTGAAGAGGATGCAATTGCGCTCCTAGTTGCCGCCTTTTCTCCTTCGGCCTTCATTATGCTCAGCACCCCACAAGCCCACGCGAGGGTCTTCGCGTGCCTCTTATGCAGCTGGCCCGTCTCCTGCCCGCCATATCGGCTAATAATTTTGGCCGCTAAGCGTCGGTCGGAGTGCGCTTCAACAGAGCTCTGCCTGTCAGACCGCTTAGGCGCAGATTTCTGCGCGCTAACGGCGTAATTGGACACCCCTTTGCTAGTGCTAGCAACGACTTGTTCCGCATAAGGTTGAACGGTGAACGGTTTCGCCCTCGTCCTCCCGCCCTTTCTACCGTTTGTTGTAGCCGCGGTCGTTTTCGACTCAGCTACCCTACCGGTCAATGCCGCATTCGCCGTCAACCTACCCCCAGCTTAGACCTAGAGTCAGTAGGGTTCGGTCTCGACCCTCCAAAGCCCACAGCAGGAGCCCTAGTGCTGGGCGTGCTGACCCCACTGGAAATGGCGCCAGCAGCTTGAGACGATTTCCTCTCCCGGATAGAAGATACTGCCTGCTCAGATGAGCCAGCTTTGGTGTTCAATTTTGACTCACCTCCACCGCCCGAAGAAATAGAAATTGATGTTGTTGTTTTTAAATTTTTCATGCTTAAAGGGTCCGCACTCAGGGCTGCTATCCAAACCCCGATGTGCAGTCGCCTCTAAGAAAAATGGTCCCATGGTTATCCCCGAGGGGCCATGGCGAGGGTTGACGCATGCCCTTATGGGGTCACGCTTTCAGAGCCGACCAGAGCAAAGAGGGAGCTTAGCTCAACCAACACCTACGCCACCAACTTAACGGTGACGGGGAGAGGAACGTACTCTGAGGCCTGCCAAGGTTTTAACGGGACGGGGACAATCGCGACATTAGCCCACCAGCCATTTCTGCTGAGTGTCACCTCAGCATACTCAGGTGGCAGAACGCCGTAACCACCAGCCCAAGATCGCCAGATCCGAAATGTTTGAGATCATAATAATAGTCAAAAAAAAAGATCCAGCGGTCGTTACCGTTCAGGTGAGGCCGTGAAGGCCGCAGGTTTTTTAGCGTTCCCCTGGATGCACCGCGAGGAGGCGACCTACCTTAAATCCCCTCATCATTTCCATATAAGGAAGAACAAAAAGTGATTCAAATTTCGGACTGATTTTTGTCAAGCTTTTTAAAAACTTGGTTTTACAATTTTTTTCGTCTTTTAAACTAAAATTTATTGTGAGTCTTTGTTGAATTATGTGCTCTATTTCTATGATAAAAATAACGATGAAAAGTTTTCATTAATAACATTTTTCCTATGGGATCATCAATACTAAGTACTCTTACCTCTATACATTTGGTAAAAATTATTATTACATTTCAAATTACAAATTCTTACACATTTAGTTTGAGTTGCTATTGAGATTAATTAGAGAACAAAAGTATATCTCAAACCTCCAATGCTGCTTCTTAACATTACCAAAGTGGATAATCCGTCTCAAACATATCGTATCCTTTTATTTCATTTATTTTTTTATGAAGAAGAAGAATACATTGTTTAGTTTTTGTTATTCAGCCCTATCGCTGAGTACGTCGTAGTACGATTTTCATAGATTCTACGGAAAAGGCATCACTGAGTACCAATGGCTACGTCGTAGATTCGAAAATCGTAGAGTTGCATCGGTGAGTTCTTTCTGAGCGCAATTTCGTAGATTTTTCGATGAATTTGTTACGACGTGTTTTGGTTGTCGACGAAAATTTTAAAAATAATATTCAGAAGGAATATCCACTTTATTTCAATAATCCAAAGGATTAAAGTTATGACTTAAAGTTTTCCGCTGCATGTTAAATGTTGCTAAATTTTGCCACCTTTCTTAATAGAGAAACATTATTCTCGCATTCTCATTTGTTTAATAAATCCAAAATAGAGCTATAAAATTAAAATATTATGCTAAAATTTGCTTGCTTACTTTGTGCCAGCTGAATTTCGCTTAATGATTTTTGTTAGCGAATTATTTTAATTGTAATTACTAAATTATTAAAGTTTATTAAATGAATAACTAGTTGTAAAATTTTTTAAATAAAAACCACTCCTATCTTTGAAATCATAGATTTTAATAGGATTTATTAAAATATATGTACGTTTGCTCAAAAGTTGAAAGTGTTAGGAGCAAAAAAAAAATGAAGCTATGCCTTGTTTTTTAAAATGATATGTCTAACGTTATTCATGTTCTCTTTTTTAATGTTTTTTACTTTCCTGTAAAATAGAAAACTCGTTGTAATTAAGATAAAGAAATGTATTCACATACAAACACCGTTTGATAACACCATCGAATTGGTGACATTTCTTATGGCGCTACATTTGCTTACTTCTAACGTATTTGGGTCGATGTAAATTTTACTTCAAAGAAAAAAACAAACAAAAAATAAGTAAACCCAGATAAGTGCAATGTAAATGATATTGTGCGCTAATGAAAATTACACTTTCTGGGATCGTTGGTTATGCTTGATAGCTTGCACCTTGCGTCATTGGGACGCGCCAGTGATGCGAGCTAAAGAAAATATGTTATACTCAACGAATAAATATATTAATATCGATAAGCCGCCACCTATGATATCATATGTGAATGAATCACTTAACATATGTACATATGTATGTAACTATAAATATATTAAACATACTAACCTTCTTGCTACGCATATGTACATACGCATATGTACATATTTTTCAAAAATAACTGCGATCTATTTTCGAATTACTTCGTTTTGGGACTGTGCGATAAACACAAACAGCTACATAAAGAAATTATTAAATATTCTTAGATTTATTTCAATGAATTCAGAATTCACTAGAAAAAAATAAACTTCAATGGATAGGTAAAATAAAACAATAATTCATCTAACATTTAGTCGGATAGCCTTTGTTCCGGATAACGGTGTCACATCTACGCTGCATAGAGTCAACTAAACTTCTGCATCTATCAACCGGAATACTTTCCCATGCTGAGCGCACTGCATCCCACAAAGCGGTTGGTCAATTTTTTTTCGAAAACATATTGTTTTAGATTTTCGATGGGGTTCAAGTCCAGGGATTGAGCCAGCCACTCCATTACGTCAATATTGTTTTCTCTGAAGAAGTCCTTAGCCCGTCTACTTGAATGCTTTGGATCATTATCTTTTTAACAGATCCATTTCCGTGGTATTTCTTCCTCCATATGCGGCAGCATAACCTCTTCTAAAATTTCTGCATACTTGCGCTGGTCCATAATGCCTTCAAAAAAATATTTCGCCATTTGCACTTATACCTTATATAATTATTCGCAAACATCAATCTGTTTTTCAAGTGACGCTTTGTTGCTTTCAGATTGGTATCTACTAAAAGCCTCCTGACTTTTACTGTGTCATATTAAGATTTAAATCGTTCTTGGTTTCTTGAGAGCTAATATTTGGGTGCCATCTGACCAATTCAACAATTTTAAGATGAGTTTTTTTTTATCTGTCAATCGTTTTGGCCCACGTGGCGACATACAAACGTTTACACATACATATGTATGTATATCTTATATATATTTTTGTAGAATAAAAGTATAGTATTCTCTCAGTATTAGCGCATTCTTTTCATTAAACGAAATAGTTTTATGATGCGATATACATATACATATGTATGTCGGTATGTTATGCCCATACTTTAATATCTGTCTTTATATAATTTGAAGGAGAACGGATACTATACAACGTGCGAGTCTCAGAAAAAAAGTATCAAAAGTCGGAGTACATGTATCGCCCCTTGAAGCTTGCACTTAATTATACTAATAATTTTGATAAAATTTTGTTAAGTTATTTTAGATTTTTCATAAAGTATAAAAAACGGATGAACAATAAGTTAATTGAAAAATAATCTTAAATAATTAGAAGAAATACAAATTTTCCATTTCAGTTCGGAGATCATCTATACGTTGCGCAATGCAAGAATGCCAAACACCAAAGCAGATTGTAGTCCACACATACTAGCCCCACAATCGTTCAAGAAGATATTTCCCTTTTAATAGCGGCATGTGTTATTAATACATATTTATGTAAATACAAAAATGCATAAGCATAATTGAAATGTGATTGGTTTTTTTTCTTCCCTTTTATTATATGAACTCAGTTTGAAAATTCTCAGTGCGGAACTAAAACAAAACTCCCACGGTTTGTCCGATACTATGATGGGAAATGTTAAATATCAATGTGAAAAAGCATGGCAAGAAGATATCCTACAAGTTCACATTGTTCGAAGTTCGGCTTCAATTGTACGTATGTATGTACATATGTACGTTTGTTTAAAGAATCAGCTGTAAGAGTTTTTCTCAGCGGCACATAAAGAGGGCAGAAAATGAACCTGTTCATATTTAAAATGTAATTCAAATGTACTATTCTTATGGAGTTTGTGTACATACATATATATATATGTATATGTACATATGTATGTATGTATGTATATATTTGCGTTGAGTAAGTCTAATTTATTGAAGCGCACCCAACTGTGAATGGTGGCACATATGTTTGTATTAAGTAAATATACATATGTATGTATATCTATTAAACACATATGTATGTATGTACATATATATATATGCATAAGTTTATACATTCATACATACATATGCATAATCACATATTTTTGTGCGAAACTTTTCAAAGAAATTCATAACATTTTGTGGGAATCTTCATTTGGATTTAGTTTAGTTGAGGTGAAGGAACTTTAAAATGAAAACCGACTAGGTTGCACTTGTATGTATAGTTACATACTAGATCTACATACGTATGTACATACTCGTATGTACCTACCTTCGTACAGTTCTATAAGTAAATTATGTAAATATTAGTACAGGGCACACTTGAGTCGGCTAAACCCATGGTGATACCAGTATCGAGGCGAATTTTGCCAACTCATCCGCTAGAAAGGAACCCAAATTCTTTGTCTAATAAAGCGCAGTATATCGTTAGTATCTGTCGATCTCAAAAATTTGACAGACAGCCGAAGATTTGCTGGTTCGGGCATCTCCACCTTACTCTCGCCAATGCGTAAGTAACGTCGGCCCATTTTACAAGCTTGCACCGCGATTTGGCAGTGCCATGTTAAAATACCCGACAACAAGCGCAGGACAGAACGTTCCCAGTTGGGAGGAGTTGGCAAACAATCCTACATGTGGGTTCTGTACTCCGTTTTCCATTTGCTTGCGGTAGTCTGAAACGGGAGCTTACACGTGGATAGTGGAATGCCCCATAATTCGTGTTATTTATATGTGGAGTAGTGAAGTTCCTGCCCTCGGTGGCTATTCGCTGTAACCATGAACTCAATCCCGCTCTGACCATCTAACACTGTTCTTAAACTTGTTTCGCAGTCATTGACTGTTAAAATAGGAGCTTGACTTACGTTGAGCAATACCACCAGCTACGTCATAATTGGGAAGGACCAAACGTGGTTTCAGACAGGGTGACTCTTTATCGTGCGATTTCTTTAACCTGATGCTGGAGAATATAATTCGAGCCGCAAAACTAAATCAATCAGGCACCATATTTTATAAGAGTGTGCAGATGCTTGCGTACGCCGATGACATTGATATTATCGGTCTTAACAACCCTGCTGTAAGTTCTGCCTTCTCCAAACTGGATAGAGAAGCGAAGTGAATGAAGTGTTTGAAGGGGAACGACGGCAAACCGAAGTATATCCTGCCATCAAATAGACAGTCAGCACATTTATGGCTGGGATCTAACATCACTGTTGACATTTATATCTTTGAAAAAGTACAGGACTTCAATTACTTAGGAACCAGCATTAGCATTAATAGTAATGTCAGCCTTGAAATCCAACGGAGCATCCCTCATGCCAACAAGTACTACTTCGGACTGAGTAGGCAATTGAGCAGTAAAATTCTCGACCGACGGACAAAACCCACGCTCTATAAGTCTCTCATTATGCCAATCCTATTGCATGGCTCTGAAGCATGGTGGATGAAGACGTCAGATGAGAGGGCTCTTGGAGTGTTCGAGAGAAAGATTCTTCAGAAGATTTATGGGCCTTCACGCCTTTGCGATGGCGAATACCTATACATATAGCGCAGCGAATTAAGATCCATCGGCTTCGATGGCTAAGTCATATTGTTCGAATGGATAAAAGCGCTCCAGCCCTGAAGGTATTCGACGTGGTACCCGCTGGTGGTAACAGAGGAAAAGGGAAACCTCGTCTGCGTTGGAAAGACCAAGCGGTAAAGGACTTGGCCACCCTTGGTATTTCCAACTGGGACCAGTTAGCGAAAGATAGAAATAACTGGCTTTTTATGCTAAGCTCGGCCAAAATCGCATAGGCTGTTATCGAGCTAATTAAGTAAGTGTAGTTAAAGTACATATTTTAATAGCCAGAATGTAGCTTCTTTCGGAGTCGACAGCTCAGCCTAAAAATAGCTGTAGGGCATCCAAAAATTGAACTTAAGTGAAATAGCTTATCGAGATTTCGAGCTCTGGCTGCCTTGATTTTTCATTTTCTACGGTTTTTTCTCTCTGTTTGTTGTATCCTGCCTTTTGACTCTGTGGCGGGATAAGAAATTTCCGACCTAATATTAGCTGTAAGGTTTTAGTTTAAGTTTTTTTTTTGTAAATCCGGTAGCATAGTCTTCTCACATTTCATTAGCATTCTCGATAAAAAGATTACGATTTTTTATGTACAATTTTCTTCTTGTATTGTATGTATTAGAAATGTCAACGTTTGCAACATCTAAGTGTTTGATAAAACAGCACCACTCAGTCAAAGTTATTGTTGAAGCCTTATGTGCGCTCAGGATGGACTTATTCTAAATAATATATGTATATGATCTTAGTTATATCTTTCTGAAGCTTCTAATTTTACTGTCATTAGAAAGGAGCTGGATAATATCCACCTTGGTGTAGAAAATGAGCCTTATATGAATGCTATGGTAAAAACGCTAACGACGAGGTGGTTGAAGTGGAAAAGACAATTAGTTTTAAACAAAAATTGCATAAAGATTTAACGAGCAGCTCTCAATGGGTCGATAAAGGCATTTAACTTTTTGTCGACAATTCAACCAGCGTGTGTTTAGGCGAACAGGTGCTTCTCCACAGCAGGTTTTATAAGCAACCAATTTTGGCCCAGGTTAGTGGATAACTCACTTAATGCCTTAATTTCATTTTAATATTCGTTGCAAATTCGGTAGTGGATGCTGAATGATTCTCCTGCACCGCATTGTCGTAATACATTATATTAATTCGGTTACATGTTATTGTTAAACTTTTCGTGAACATATGTAAGTAAATTGATTGCAAATCATATCTTTAAGTAGTCGGTAAGAATACTCTTCATTGACTTTAAACTTCATCTTTTTAAATTTGTGATGTATTTTAAATTATTCAACTGGGTTTATACGAGTTTTTATGTATGTAAGAAGGTAATCATATAAGGATTCAGTTGCTTGGAGGTTGGTCTTTACAAAGTTTATTAGTTTTTAAGTACTAATTAGATTGCCATATTTCAGATTGTAATATCGAAGTATAGGGGATAAAGCGTCCAATTTACTTAAGTCGAACAGATTTAGATGCAATTATTTAGGAGGATAAAATTGCTAAATTCTCATTAACAGCTTCAACCACTTATTATTCACCTGCAATAAACTAAATCATTTGATCCACCTTATATTTTATTCGTCGAAAAGAAATTTAATTGTATACGAGAATATATTTTATGCTCAAGTTTTAGAGATTAGCAATTATTCCCGCTCCCACATTAGCCATTTTGGAAGATGTTATTATTTAGGTAATTTTTGATTTATTTAATTATATTTTGTTATGTCTATAACAAAAGAATTACTGAATTTTGGTGTAGAGTACTAAAATTCTCATATACCATAACTACTCAGTAACGATATATCGTTCGAGCTCAAGTAATAATATTCAGCAACTTACAGAGATATTTTCAGTATCACAAATCTAAAATCCAACAACGAATGAGCTTGCAGGTTTTTGTTTAAAAAAAATCAAATTTCCACATTAATTGGATCTATTGACCATCTAAATATCAAGTACTGAAATATAAGCATTTAATACACAATTTTTTTTTTTGAAGTACAGTAGTCATTCAGTATAACGAATTTCGGAATACGGAATTTACGGTGTAATGAACCACTAACATTACCTCATGGATGTTTTTATATTATAAACGAAAACATTTTAGTTAATCGATATTGCGAACGCTGTTATCTTTTTCTTTGCAAGCACAAAGGTTTCGTTAAACCTAACACTAGTTTAGGTAGATTCTTCAAATTTCCATTGACATTGGGCAATGTTTATGCCACATAATGTAACGCCATTGATTCAACCAGTGGATTAAAACGCTATTAGGCTTTTGAAACTTCGTTACAAAAATAACGTTTTTAGTAAAATTTGTAGCAATAATATCTCAGAATCTGTAAAACGTGTTATTAATGTTTTCGATGCTCTCTTGGCTTTTTATTGGGGAAAACTTTAGAATAATTCCATCAGAAATATTTTTAATTTTGGTTCTGTAAGATTCGATAAAGATATCATCTTTCAATAGCAGAACTGATTAGACGCGACGGCGGAAACGTCCTTGATTCGACAGTTTATCAAATTTTCAAGTATTCCGTTGGAATGAATGTTGAAGATGATGTGCGTTATGCTGCGATGCGGCGAATAAAGTTAAACATGAAGACGCAATATATTGCTTAGAGAAATGTGTCAACTGGACAGTATCACAAATTGTTAAACTAATAAAAATTTTGGTACTAAGGGATTTGCAAGAAATCACAGTACAGAAAAGCTTGGAAATCATTAAAAAGCGGAAGCGAATTGAAGACTTTTTCTGTGAAAAATAAATGAAATTTTCCAATTTTGTTTGCGTTGAATTAAAGGCCAATAGTGGTATTCATCTAAACGCGCAAATACCTCGTAACGGCATAAACCTCGTAAACGTTTTTATTTTTGTATAAAAAACCGGTTTGTTTACGAGGTTTACGCAGTTGCGAGGTATTTGCGCGTTTAGATGAATACCCATAATGTATATATTTTTTTTTAACTGAATGCATTTGGTTATTTATTTGAAAAAAAGAAATTTTAATATTGGTAAAAAAAACTCATTAGATATTTTTAGATTAGAATTTTTGGATTTTACAAATCAGACGTACAACACAATATTCGTTATATTGGACGACCTCTCTATTCGGTGCCGCATATAAACAGACATGCATTTAAAGCACATGCAAGGAAGCTCATAATGCTAATAACAAGTCAACGTTAAATTCAGCGCTTGATAAGTGCTATTAATACGATTCAAATCCAACCAAACACACTTTAACCATGATTACAATTAAGCTCGTGGCCGGTTTTGATGGAATATTATTTAGAAAAGCAAAAATAACTTTTATATATTTCCTTATAAATTCTTAAAACAAATGAAATTAAACCTTCATTATAACAACCATTTCTATATTTTCTTTTTTATTGTTGAAATTAAAAGCAGGAATATAAAAATTTCATGCGAAATTGGAGATCTGGAAAATTATTATCAAAAAGTATACGTAAGTATGTTTCCTGTGCGTTGATTGTCAAAAGTGCATGCCATGGCAAATAAATTACTGTTCTACTTTTAAGTAAAATTTGTACCCAATATGCGAACATGAAGAAGGTGTGTGGATTCAGGCTTGGATGAGTTCGAGTGCGACGTCTTGAACAATCTCGCTTTGCTTCGTGATTTGCTTGCAATTTCGTGTACATACATATGTATGTACAAAATAAAAATGCATATATTTATGTATGTATGTACATACTTATATGCATAATTATCATCTAAAAATATATATAAAAATATGTGGATATGCATGTACATATGTACATATATAAGGCGGCGTAAGTACGTGTTTTTGCGTTGACTTCAAAGTCAACAACTTATTTTTTGTACCTTGAGCGGGCAGCCTTGACTTTCGTTGTACTACAAACACCAGAGCTGCAGTAGTAAATGCAAAAAACAAATACCTAAAATAAAATTTGCCATGGTGAAAGAGGGAGGGGAAAGAGGAAGAATGAAAGAAGCAAAAGCAACAACCTACAAAGAAATCGCACAAAAGTCGCAACTTAATGAGCGGAAAAAGCAGAAACAAGTTTTTCGCAAGCAAGTCGGGCGAGCTGGTTACAAACAAACAAATATACATACATACATATGAACAAAAACATGCATATGTATGCATATGCCGCAGACTAACAATCCATTGGATGAAAGGAACGCAAAAATGCTTTCCATATAAATTTCCAAGAGCGAAAAATTTAAAAAAAAAATCATAAAGAAAAAGCACGAAAATGGAGTAAACCAGCTTCTGCTATGACTCAGTTTCCGAACGAGTAAAAAGTCAAATACCAATGTAATGTAATGCTGCATTTGTTGGAAACAATAAAACCAATACGCACACACACTCACACACACAAATATGGGTATATATGTACCATTGTGGCTTGAGTGTTTGCAACTTTTGGCGATGGTGCGCATGCGCAACTATGCGCGCACTGCAATAGTTTCACTTCACTGTTCGCCGGCGTTGTTTGGCATATCTTTGGAAAATATCAAAAAAGCCAGCAAAAACAAGCAAAATACTCGTACCACTAGAGGCAGATTTGCTAGAGAAAAGACAAAGCGATAAAAAGGCAAAGCCAATGAACAAGTTTTTCAGGTTCAGCTAAGCGCACAGCCACAACCACACCCGTATTTTACCGTCCGTTTATCAGTTGCTCGCTCGGCGGCTGCAGTTTGCATTGCTCCATGGCGGCGTTGCGTGCATTGTATGCATTTTCTTTGCTAATTTTTTTTTTGTTTTCCTTAGTCTTTATTATTATTGCGCGCTGCTTGCGGCATTTGCAAAAATCTAAGTTAACAATTTTGCAGCAGTGTTTCGTGGCGTTCTGTAATGCTACTGCCACCACTCCGGTGTTGCAGCTTACATATGTATGTATGTATGTATGTAGCTTAGCAATTGTAGGCAGCCAGTCTCTGTATGGTCCAACTGTGGCAGACACGCTAGACGCCATTGGAATTTTAATTGCACAAAGCGTGTTGCAACAAATGTTTGTTTTGTTTGTTTGTTGATATGTATGTTAATATGTATGTGGTTTGTTTGTATAGCACAACTTTGATTTCAAACGACTGCATTCCAATCGCGTGTCCTGCCCATGTGGCAATCAGAATGCGAAATTGTTTAGACCATTTGGCAATTTGATAAGGCCAGTGAGCACCTTTAATGATGTTTGCCAAACAGCATTTGTAGTCCTGATTTTAACGCTAATTGCCCAAGATGGTACAAAAGCAATGCCATTTTGTTAGATATTACAAATTTTATTTGGCGGGTTAAAAATAATAATATTAAGGTAAAAAAATTATAGCAAGAATTGAAGCAAAGCAACAATTTTTTCTTCAATAGCGGCATTCAGGACTTTCAAAGCATTTTTGTATGTAAATGAAGATCAACGATCTACGCGTTCAAAAGGATTTATGTATGTGTTTCTATCGAGCGCATCATTTTAATAATATTTCAAATCGAAATATTAACTTCATTGCAAAGTTTATCCGATGCCATAAGTGTTTGGTTTAATTTCAGTCACGTTCTCGCCGCGGCTGATGCGTACCTAGCCATAATATGAAGGTCCAAATGTCGACTACAATACAGTTTACATTTGTTCTCATAAGCCATCCAACCGTGATGACAAATTTTCTGAGAAAATTCGAGGGCAGTTTGATATGCCAATGACTTCTTGAATCACCCGAAACTTGAAATTCATCACTGCTGCCCTTAACTGCCATTTATTATTAGACTACTGTGCAATTTTGAGCAAGCTGAGTCTTTTAATTTATGTTTCACAGCCATTGAAATGATAACCTCCTGACTTTTAACACCAATGGAAAAAAAGTGAACTTCGTGTGGTGATTAAGCATTATTTTTTGCGTAAAAAAACCATCACCGCAACCAAGAAAAGGCTTGATAAATACTATGGGCACACTGCACCATTAATTTCAATGGTTTAGAAGTAGTTTGCTGAGTTTCGTTGAGGTCGTATCACCATAAGTGGCGCCGAACGTCCAGGTCGCCCAAAAGAGGTCGAATGGAAGTGCGTGAGGTGAGGCTGGGCATGTAGGCATCTCAACTGATCTGGTACATCACATTTTACACGAGTAATTGGATAAGAAAAGGCTATCCGCGTGATGGGTGCCGCGGTTGCTCACGCTCAACCTTAAGCGCAACCGTGTGACCACGTAAAAACTATGGCAAAAATCCATGAATTGGGCTACGAACTACAATTACCACGTCCAGAATATGCTCCAGATTTAGCCCCATGCGAATATTTCCCAACCAAAAGAAATGGCTGAGTAGTAAGAGGTTTGGGTCAAATGAAATTACGAGAAATGGCGCGTTCATGAGTTGTTTTCTTCTGGTAGTCTACTACTTAACTAGCTGTATGACATGTGGCGCCATCTTTTTGTAACATAAAGCCCCCAGTCAATGGAAAATAAAGACTGCAGTCATGGTCCATTCATATGCAGTCATGGTCCGTTCATATGTTTAAAAAGTAAGAATCAACACCTGTTCGCGTGAACGACGGGTTCCGAAGAAGATGCAATGATGAACTGTACCGATTGTATAATTATATGTCGTTCGTATAGATGATGATGCTCCGGTGAAGGCAAGGGCGCCCACAAACTTACTGAAAAGACCAAGTGCAGAAGGACCTCTCTTCACTTGGTGTGAATAATTGGCGTAAAGTCGCGAAAGAGAGAGGGCACTGGCGAAGCATTTTGGTCTCTGTCCAAACCGAAAGGAGAAAAATTAACGCAACAAATCGTAAATTTTTAGCCGCTGTTGTAAATCTGAGGTAACCTCGCGAAAGTGGTTTTGTATTTTCTTAATATGTACTTTAAACGGCGATTGATACAGCCGTGCACCTTAACTTAACTAAGAATCGTCCAGGTGCTCTTCATATGCGATGATCTAGCCAGGTGCTCCTCACTCATTGAGAAGATCGAACGAGTATATCTCTTACTTAAACACGGAATTAAATTGTCCGAAGCTGCATTATATTTGTTGAACAGTCTTTTGCGGACCTAAATTGATTGGTCGGAAGTCACTTACTTAAATCACTAGAAGTAATAGGCTGAGCGGCCGTACAGCAAACTGAAGAACGAATTTCCTAAAGATGAGATTTCGACTAAGATATGAACAATTTGCTAGTTGGCGTGCATTTAAATGTAATAATTATTATTATTATTTATTTCCAATCAAATATGTACATTTCAAGAGGATATGGTTTATCATTAAACCTTACAACTAGACAATTATATATTGTATAAAATAAAATTTTTGGTAATGAATGTTATAAATGAGCTTAAAGAAAAAAAAACCACTACTCTTATGAGTTAAAAAAAACTTTTTACAGAAACAAATTTCAAGGTGAACAAAGTAAAGTTGCTGTATGTGTAACTAGAAAAAATTAAGGTTCATTTAAACTACTAAATTATGTATTTGTCGATATATCACAGAGACGCATAAATTTATCAGGAATTTTGTCAATACGATCCGAGAGAAGAATCATATTATTTTGGGTATATAACTCTGCGGTTGAAAAGTGCCATGGTAAATTAAACATCATTTTTAGTAATTTATTTTGTCGAATATGCAATTTCATAATATAAGTTTTAGCACAATTTCCGCAGACCGGACTTGCGTTGAAAATTATGGATTGAAATATAACTATTGCAATTGTAATTTTGCTCCCATTATTAAGTTTAGATTTCCTGTTTATTAGCGGATTGAGTAGTTTGAGGGCTATATTGAACTTGATGATTATGTGGTGAATGTGATCTCTGAAAAGAAGTTTCGTTTAAATGTAATAAAAATCTATGTAAACAAATCGAATTTATTTTAAATAAACTGAACAAATATACTAACACACAAACATTAAAAGACGGCAGTTCCTTAAATGAAGTTATCCTTGTTGTACCTTGCACCAAGTACTGGTACAAACATATTATGTTCCAAAATATCGTACTACACGGCACAATCACCCAAAGGAAAGCAATCCAGCCCTAGAGAATATAGCCAAAGAACGCGCCAGGAAGTGATGCGTCAAGCCTTTACAAATTGCGTAACCAACTGCTTGACATACATACTTATGTACATGTGCAGCAATATATAAATGCAAAGGCTATATATACCTTGTCGGAAATCAAAGACCTTTAAATTTAAGAAATACTTTTTTTCCAACTACGAATGATTTAAATTCTTCCTTTTTGTTTGTAATCAATTAACTTTATTAACATGGCGATGTCCTAAAGGCAAGTCAATTATCCAACTCTGCAATTGATTTCAACCACTGTACATTGTATTTGACTGAATGAACTATTTTAAAATCTTTTTGTTTCCAACTACTTTTATTTATAACTGCTTTTTTCCATCTTTTTAAAAATAAGTAAAGTAACTATATAATATATATACATATATATATTTTTTTTTGTTTTAAATAAAGTACATACAGTATGTTTACATGAATTCAGTTAAATTTTCAAAGAAAAAAAATAGACTACTATAAACATATTTTTTTAAGCTAGATCAGTTGATAGTTTTTTTCCCCAAAACTCTTCGTAAAAATGTTCCTTTTTTACAACCTGAATCGCCTTACGAATTATTATGTATGCATATACTGTGGTTAAAATTAATATTTTTTATATGAATTTATTGGTCAATATGAATTATATTATTTGGATTTATTGTATTCGTCGATTGGTTTTGCAAGTACTGAAAAGGATTCTAAGTAAAAAAAAATAATTAACTCCCTAGGCTCTCTTATAAGAAGAACTTTCTCTAAAATATTTTTTTCTACGCAGAGTTAAATAAATGAAGAATTGAAGATTCGCAAGCAGCATTTGTTTCAAAGCAACTACTTAAAAATTGGTTAATTTTTCTACCTGTCCTCTTTTTTCCGACAGGGTGTGTATGTATGTATGTTGTTGGTCTGGTCGGTCGCACTTTTTTTTATTTTGTTTGCGTTCAATGAAGGAAATGAGTCAAGAAATTGCAACAGATGACACCTCAAAACATTGGATGGCCAATCAGAGGCTTAAAACGAAAATTGGGTTAATTTCATTTTTGTTACGAAGTCCTTATTTGCCAATTTGGAGCGTGTTGGAAAAGTCAAAAAATTTTGTAGGTACATTCATGCTTAAGATTTCGTTTTTTTCGTTAACTTCTATAATGCAATAAACAGGTAATATAATGTTAGCAACTGATTGGAGTTTTTTCTTATATGTGGTCCATAAGAAGTCAATTTGTTTACAAAACAATCTTTGTTTACATTTTATATATTTCTAATTTCTAATTTATACACATTTTGCGTTAACGTGATTTGGGAAACATATGTACATACATACATACGCATGCACGTATGTATGTATATACTCAGAAATCGGACATTGTGTTTTAATAGACGGGGAAAGGTTTGATCTTGTTTTAAATGTCCAAATATAACAGAGCTTGGGCATGCCTCTTTCTGCAAACAGTTGGGTGCGTGAGTCTTATCCAGAACTTTTTGACCAGGAACTATGCTTCCTGAGGATCCGTTGTAGCGCGATTTTATTATAGTATTCGAACTTATAAAGCAATTCTCCAATCAAAATGACAATACGTTATTGATGGTGTGACGTACATGCGCAGATCGTTAACTGTTTTTCTTAGCTGTCGGTGCAATTTCTTCTATATCAATCTTACATATTACATACTTCTTTTATGTGAACGACTTTTCAGGAAACTTTTGAACTGACTGCGATGCCGTTGGACAAGACGAATTCAATACATACGTAAAACGAGCAAGTAACAAAGTATTGTTGAGAATATCCTTAACAGCTATACAAAAAATTGGGCTAAATTCTTTTATTTTTGCAGCAATTTATAAAAAAAAGTAAAAAAAATTCAATACCTGTTTTACAAGGGAATTATTTTGTAGCCTTTTATGTTATAAATCAGCAGTAATTTATATCACTTACCCAAGGCACATTAAACAGGTAGCAGCATTAAAGAAAATGATTTGTTGTGGTCCATCAGCCTTCACAATGTATCAAATTTGATGAGTTTGATAATTCGAAATGTAAAAAAAATTTACGTGATTCAACATTTTGCTAAAAAAATATATTTGTTTTCAACGCAAACAGTGCAAGACACATCATACTACAACGGATCCTCAGTAAACATTGCCCCTGGTCACAAAATTTGGAAAAGACTCTCGTGGTATACCTTCAAATATGCAAAAAATGGTCGGAACGCACCCAACCGTTTGCAGAAAGCGGCATGCCGAAGTTCTGTTTCAATTTGATATGAAAAGCAAGATCCGACCTTTTCTCCGACTTTTTCTTTTTTAGAACACAATGTCTCCTTTCTGCGTATGTATATATGTTTTCCAAATCGCATTAATGAAAAATTTGTATAAATTAGAAATTAGAAATATACAAAATGTAAACAAATATTGATTTGTACACAAAGTTTTTTTTTGTTTTTTTTTTAAGAAAAAGGTGTGTTTTGTAAACAAAGTTTGACTTGTTATGGGCCACATAAGTATAAGAAAAAACGTCAATCAGTTGCTAACATTATATTACCTGTTTATTGTACCATGCACATACCTTACATCATTTTAATCTCTGATATTTGGGGCACTTTTTTTCGCAGTGTTTAATACTTGTATAGAAACTAAAACGAACAAAGCTACTTTTGCGTTTTTATTTTTTGACAACTTCAAAACAAATAAAGAGCTGCCAAATTTGTCAAAGAAGTGTATCAACACGAAAATAAAGTAGTGAAAACGACGATAACCCTACCGTGAATCAGCCAACAGCTGCGTAAAAATCTGATAATTCATTGACTTTCTTTTGTTATCCTCGTTAGCAACCTTAATTACACAAAACTTGTAAAAATAGTAAATTTTGTATAATTATCCTTTTAAATTACACTTACAGAGTGTTGCGAGGTTTTGCGACTTATAGCAAAAAAAACATTTGACTACCAACTGGCAAGTGATCGCGTCAAATGAATGTCGATGCCTTCCAACAATCCCTAAATCAATCGCTGCAAGCCCTCACATTGAAGATTGAACAATTTGTGGGCGTGGCAGTTCAGACAGCGGCATTCCTACAACGCAAATTCTCACAAACAACAAGAAGTTGGAGTAGTCCCATTGAGTTTTCAGCGCTTCAGCTCACGCTGCTTAAAGTGCTATTGGTGTTGTTATTGGGCACTGCAATACTTATTGGATACTCGTGGCGTGTTTACGGCAAAGTAATAACTGAAAAATTTGTACGACCAAGTAAGCAAACACAAAGTTTTACCTTATTATTATCAAATTGATTCATTCTAAAAAAATGAATATATCATATGCACTTCCTGCAGGCACACTTAAGGAAATCGAAGAGCTCAAGCTATCCGTCGCCAAATTAAAGTTGCCTAAAGAACATTCACCTCGAATTTAGAGTAACAGCTGATATTTAGCAAAAATGTCTAAAATTAAAAAATTCTTCTCACGGAAAAAGGATGAGGTGGCTTCTAAGGTAAACACACATAGGATAAGTTCCTGCATCACTTATGACAGTCAAACAAGAAGTGTAGCTATTTGTGGATTGTCTGATTAAAATTTTAAAACTTTTTCATTGTGTTGAATTGTCAAAACTGATAAACTTTTTTTACCGGCATTTTGTAGCTTAAGCTTGGCGGCGGAATGGGACAAGGTCGCGCCTTGAACGCAGCTGCTCCACCACCAAACACTTCAAGCTCTAAATCTGGAAGCACTTATGTGCCACCAAAACGTCAGGAACTCAGCTCTGAAGCACGTGCAGCAGCCGCTGCTGCTTTGGCTCGTATAGAAAAGAAGGAATCGAAAGATTTCAACACCTCATTGGCAGCTATCAAAGCGCAAGCTAAGCGGGAATTGGAAGCAGAACAGAAGAAATTGAGAGAAGATGAGCAGAGTGCTTCGTCAGGTTCGTCATCAACAACGACGGTTAAAAAAAATCTTGCCTGCGAAGGGGTATTCTTTCGATGTCCTTTAATTGGAGAGGAAATCTTGCCAAGAAAAGAATGGAAAGTAAATATAAAAGAGTTTCTCTACCAACAATTAGAGTCTGAACGTGCGCTGACGGCATGTCTAATAATTTGTAATTGCAATACGCGTGAAAAGGTGAGAAACTTCGTTCGATTATTTCCATTAGCAAATTACCTAATAATGCATATATCTATGTACGTATATGTAATTTACACCAAAGGCCGATGACTGTATTCAAACGCTATCCAAATATCTTGAAAACATACACAATCATCCTGATGAAGAAAAATACTATAAGATTAGAATGTCCAATAAGTATGTGGCATTTATTGTATCATACGTACATTATCTCATCACATTTATTCAATGCTATTTTCAGAATTTTCTGCGAGAAAGTGCGGTATGTAGAAGGAGCTTTAGATTTTTTGTTAGCAGCTGGTTTTCGTGAAATTGAAATTGATGGCGAACCATTTCTTCTGTGGTCTAAAGAAAATGTTGAAAACAATTATGATTTGTTAACGTTGCTCGATGCATTAAAAAATTCTGAAACTATAGAGATGGAATTAGACAGAAATATTAAAGTTCTTATGCCATCACAGGCTCGAGCTGTTTTGTTGCCAGACGATTTCTATCGCATATCGCCAGAGGAAATTAAGCGAGAGCAGCAGTTGCGAACTGAAGCTATTGAAAATGCGCAAGTATTGCGAACAAAAGCAATGCGCGAGAGAGAAGAGCAACGTAATTTACGTATGTATCGTTTCGCATTAATTCGGGTTAAATTCCCAAATGGACTTTACATACAAGTAAGCGAACTTTAAAAAAAATGTTCTAAAATTTGTTCTACTCCTGTGCTTATTTCTGTTTCAGGGTACCTTCAGTGTATACGATAAAATTAGCGATGTTTTCGAATTCGTACAGTCTTGCCTTATAGATGAAAATTTGGATTTTAATTTGGTCGTTTCCAGTGGTATCAAATTCACCGATGAAGACATAGAAAAAACATTATATGACTTGCGGTAAATTTACAATTTATTTATATCAATTGGAAATTAATATAATCGTATTCTCATTTGCCCATTGCTTAATTTGCAGACTCATTCCTAACTATGTGTTGCTTTTCACGACTCCTGGAGCTTCTTCATCAGCGGCAGCTGATATAAATTACCTAAAAGAAGAATTGCTAATGTTGGTGCAGAAGATGTGAAGTATGACCGCTACAGCTTAAAGAGTGCACCATTTGAGAACGCATATTTATTCCTTTAGAACTATTGCAAAAAAATATTAAAGTTAGTTGCTATTTATTTTATATTTATATGCAAACATACATTCATATTTATTAACATTTAAAGCTTATTTTTTTCTTAGTAAAATCTTTGTACAAGGAGGTATTTAGTTCACTTTGGCAATCGGCATCATTATGAGCAACTTATTATTCCAGTGTAAATTAAAGAAAGGATAAGTTTCACTTTTATAGATATTATTACAAAACAGAAGAAATAAAGATAACTTTGGGATTAATCCATTCCAAGCAATGAGTTAAATAATGAATGGAAATGCTGGGGATCTTGTAGAAGTACTACTTTTTCGATACAAGGCTACTTCTACTACTCAAACTTTGGAGAGATTTTGCTGTTGCCAAAACATTGACCGACCTTGAGTTAAGATTTACACCGCTGTTTATGGATATTAATGTTTTGCTATTTGCTTTTATAATTTTATAAATGGAATATTTTAAAGCTTCATTACTGCTGCTCTATTGTCTTGTACTAACGAATTGACCTCTATTGTAATTTAAAATGTCATTTTGTGGAAGGAGAAATCATGTTTTGAAAGTTGGCAGCCCTCTCGATATTCTTTCGTTTTCCAACAACAGATGTTAATTGTCAAATAAGAAACGTAAACAAACGCGTTGCGACAGTTTATTGTTTATTTTTATCAAAATGGATGCTAAAATTAAAATGTAAGTAGTTTAATGACTAAGAGCAGACAATAAGTAATTTTTTTTTTCAGTCTTGTGGCAGGTGATGTGCGAGGACATTTTCGCCAATTATTTCAGCGCGTTGAAAGCATTAATAAAAAAGCGGGACCTTTTGAAATATTGGTTTGTGTAGGTGAGTTTTTCGGCTCAGCGGCACAAAATGATGAGTTGATTGCGTTTAAAAATGGCAATAAAAATGGTATGTGGGAATTATATTTTCTTACAATCAACAATTAAATTTTAAGTCAAATTTTATTTTTGTAGTGCCTGTGCCCACTTACATACTTGGTCCATGTTCAAAAGAAACAGTTCCCTTCTACAACGACATGGTGGATGGTGAAATATGTACTAATTTGACGTACTTAGGTAGGTAAAGAAATATAAGAAAATATAACTAAATTAAAACAAATTCATTATTATAATTTTTGTATAGGTAAACGCGGATTGTATACGCTCAGCTCGGGTGTAAAAATTGTTTATTTGAGCGGGCTTGAGAAACCTGATGGCCCGAAAACTACTGACAACGATAACAAAATATACTTTGACAAAGATGACATATTGTCAATACGAAACTCTTGTGTTATAAGTAAAACGTCGGCCTCCGATTACAAAGGTGTTGATGTGCTATTCACCTCACAATGGCCTCAAGGAATTGTGGAAGATAGCGTGAGTGTAATTGTAGATTATCTAAATTTGCTAAATTTAAAACATCTTACTATGTATTTTTAGAAAAATTCCTCAAACTTGGTATCGTTTTTATGTAAGGAAATCAAACCCCGTTACCATTTTTGTGGCCTCAACAACAAATATTATGAGCCACCACCGTTTAGGTAAATTTTTTGATGAAATTTAATCATTCATGAGAATTCGTAATTAAAATTTGGAAAATGTGTTTTGAAACAGATAAAACATTTTTAGAGTTAATATTAGAGAATAGACAAATTTAATATATACATACATACATATGTATGAATTGTAATTTCCAATCAAAAAATCAGAAAAAATTGTAAGTTGGAATTACCACGTTTCGTTAACGTATTCCTAATTTATTGCAGAATATCGTCAGACCAGCTAACTCAATTAGAATTATGCACACGCTTTATATCTTTGGCTGATGTTGGCAATACAGCCAAAGAAAAATATATTTATGCTTTAAGTTTAACGCCAGTTGAAAAGATGCGCGTCCTGGAGCTCATACAAAAAACGACAAACGAAATAAAATGCCCATTTATAGGAATGGATTTTCGCAATTTTACAGCGCGGGGTGAGGTAATAACTTAACAATAAGTATTGTTTGCAAATATTTTTGTAAACCGCAGTGTCTTTTTAAATAATATTCTTAATTATTCTGCAGCAATCGGACAACAGGCAATATTTCTACGATATGCAAGTCGGTGGTGATGATAATCGCAAGCGTCATAGCGGTGGAGGCCAAAGACGTGATAAACGACCACGAATAATGAATATCGATCAAGGTATGGATATATTATTTCATAATCATTTAAATATGTTTGCAATATTATTTCTCTTCTAGAAAAATGCTGGTTCTGTTTATCATCTCCTGATGTTGAGAAACACTTAGTGATTTCGATTGGTGAAAATTTCTATTTAGCTTTAGCGAAGGGACCGATCAATGAATTCCACGTGCTCATCATGTCCATCACGCACATTTCATCGGCTTCATTACTCGCCGATGAGAACTGGAAAGAATTGTCTAAATTTAAGAATGCATTACGTGACTTTTTCAAATCGCACGGACAGGTGGTTTGTTTTACTGAACGTCATTACAAGTCGTCACATTTGCAAGTCAATGCATTGGGCATTGACGAAGGATACGCATGGAAAATTAAGCATGCTTTCGAAGTAAATTTTGAAACAATATTGCAAAACTTCTTGAATTATATAAAAAAATTTAATAGGACAAAGCGGAGGAATTTAATTTACAATTTGAAACATTGCCTGCGCTGACTTCATCTAATCTGCTGCCACAACAGGGACCCTATTTCGTGGCCGAGCTGCCCGATGAGAGTACGTTAATTACACGTCAAATGAAGAACTTTCCATTACATTTTGCGCGGTAAGTTACAATTCGGTTTATACTTTTAGCCAATCTAATTTTATTTACACTTCTCTTAGCGATGTATTTTGTTCTGAAAATTTGCTAAATTGCGAGGAAAAAGTCGACTGGAAAGAGTGCAAATTGGATAAAGATGAAGAGATTGAGATGGTAAAAAGTTTTCGCAAACAGTTTCAAGAGTACGACTTCACATTATGAATACATCAAAATATGATCACCTTTAACTTGTAATATTTTATTTCATTTCATTTCTTTAATTATTAAATTAGGTGTATAATCTTTTTAAAAACTGCAAGCAAACAATCTTGAAAATATAAAAATAAAAATTTGCTTTAAATATGGACAAAATGTCAATTACGCACCAAAATATTATTTAAAGATTTAATTGAAGCTATCTTTTTTGTAGATTTCTTATTAATTTTTCTTTCTACTCAGTTTCAAGAGACTGCAACCGATTTCAGAGAAGTTGGTTGGCAGTAACATCAAATCGAGGAAAACCCATTCATATATCTAATAATCAAGAATGATATTTGATCATTATTGTCTAATAATATTAATAATTTGGTCATTACACTACATAGCTCAGTGTTTGGTCGATCTTCACCTACCATTTGTTGTTGTTGTTGTTGTTGTATCGGCTAGCTACACCCCACATGGCTTCCCTCAATCGTTATCATCAAACTCAACTAACGAGAGGTCCAGGAAACGAGCTGGGTCGGACCATAGGGAAGGGGTGTTAGTTGAGTGGGTTTGGCTGGGCATGTGAATAGGTGCTTGGCGTCGTTCGGAGTTTCTCCACATGCCGGGCAACTGTTGGGGGTGTCGGGGTTGATCCTGGATAAGTAGGACTTTAACCGGCTACAGTATCCAGATCTAAGTTGAGCCAGAGTAACGCGCGTCTCCCGAAGCAGCTGGAGCTCCTCAGCTGCTATGGGTGGTGGTTGGACTCCCAGGACTGCAGTCACAAGACGGGTGTCGATAAGTTTGGATACCGACTCCCTGTGAATGTAGCCTAGAGACTGTCGGTATCAGTGTACCACTGCAGTGTACTTTGCCGAACCCAGTTCTCTAGAATATAGGGGTTCTAAGACGTTTTGTTACTTATTATATCTATTTTGAAACGCTTTTCAAAAACTACCACCTTGTTCATATCGTCCCTCGGAAGAAGAGCTAGCGGAAGCTGATGACCCAAATTTTCCAGGGTTTTGGACGACAGAACCTTGCTTTTACCAAATCCTTCTCTTGCAAAGTTCAACATAGAACGCTTTGCTGCCTGAGCTATGTGAGTTTGGAGTGGCTCGAGCTGTAGGATCACCTCTAGTGCCGCCGTGCGCATTGCCCCCGTAATGCACTCACACCCCAGACGCTGCAGCTTGGCCAGCGATTGCCTAACCGTGGCCAGGTTGGTCCCCCCCCACCCACCCCACAGCTATGCTCCTCATACCCTCCAGCTTTCTTTTCGTAGTAAAAGGAACGATTACTGTTTTAGACGGGTTGATGTTTAGCCCTACATCAGTGCACCATCACAGAGTGTGCTTGGAAACCTTCCTCTTTCGATAATGACTATGTAATCCGCGTAACCTTGACCGCGGATACCGTTTGCTGTGAAAATCTGCAACAGTTCATCTACAACAAGGCTCCACAATAGTGGAGATAAAACTCCTCTCTGTGGACAGCCTTTAACTGTTTGCAGCTGAACTACGCCGTTACCATTGTCAGTCTCTGCGATTATGGTATGAAGCAGCTCAGTTATCCACCTGCGGATGCTTGGCTGCACATCTCGTCCTGCCAGCGTACGATCTACACTTAAGTAGGTGATGTTGTCAAAAGCTCCCTCGATGTCGAGAAAGGCACATAACACCGTTTCTCCACACTCAAAGGCCTCCTGAATCACCTCAGTCAAGGCGAAGAGCGCTGTATCCGTCGATATGCCTTCCCTATAAGCATGCTGATCGGGGTGAAGAGACTCCCTATTGAGAGCATTGTGCCTTAATTCCTTGTCTATTATCTTCTCCATCGTCTTGCGCATAAATGGAGTAATGCTTATGGGCCGGAGAGATTTTGGAAGGGAGTAGTCCCTCTTACCTGCAGCAGCACCGTACTAATGCCGTCCACCCCCGGGGCCTTATACCGTTCGAAAGAACCCAACGCCCATACCACCGTCTGCCCATTAATAACTTTCCTGGCCTCCTTCCAGTCTTCTGCGTTCGGTTTAGGTTCCCGGTGACAGCATCCGGGAAGTGGGCCTCCAGCAGAGCCTGTGACCTCTCTCTCTCGCTGCTTGAAAACGTACCATCAGGTAGTTTAACTGCTCACCTGGCTTCTGAATTTCCCTTTGCCAGAACCCTATGGAGCCTGGCAGCTGCCGGAACTGCAGTGATATTTTCTGAAGCTAGCGCGCTTGGCTTTTTTGATTTCCTTGCTGTAAGTTGTTAGACAAGCTGCGTACTCACTCCATTGCCCTGTGCGTTTGGCTTTATTAAAAACTCTGAGCACCTCCTTCCTGAGCCTTGTGAGTTCTCTGGACCACCATGCCGCCTGAGACCTGCACTGTGGCTTACTTTCAGGGCAGCTAGAGTGAAAAGCCTATTCAATCTTGCGTCTAACTCCCCACAGCCTGCTCTGTTGTTCCCAGACTCTACAATAGATAAGTTGGACTCTAGTGCCTCTATATACCTCACCCAGTTTGTTCTCCTGGGGTTTCTAGTTGGATAACCTATCTGGATCCCCACTTCCAGCTCGAATCGGATAATCCTATGATCCGACAATGACGGCTCTGATGAGACCTGCCATCGACCGATCAGAGGGCTAGCCAATTCATTACTGAGAGTGATGCCCAATACCTCCTTGCGGACTCTGGTGACAAAAGTCGGAGGTATTTCCGACATTATGTATGCTTAAGTCTACGCTACTTATGAATTCTAGAAGGCCCTCACCCCTGGGTTAGTGTTAGTACTTCCCCATTCCACATGATGGGCATTTGCACATTGGGGGGCACACTTGCGTTGTCCCCCGGAAAATATGCTGATGCTATGACAACTTCCATCTCCGTACCGGAAACTAATAGGGTTGCCTGCACTGCTACTAGGTCCTTTGTTAGATACTCTGTAATGTAGAAGTGCTTTGAGCACCCCGCACGCTCTGGGCCTCTCGCAGGAGAGGTTCCAAATTACCTTGTTTTTGTTCTGATTTAGGCCCCTTACCCGGACTTTGTAGGTCCACGGATCTTGGATGAGCAAAAAGCCCAGGTCTTTCGTGGAGAATCTGCTAGCAATGACCGCTGACGCGGCCACCGCGTGATGCAGATTGACCTGGGCTGCTCGCACCAGTAGTTTCGTCAGAGCTGGGGTTCTTCTACGTCCGAGAGCCCTAGACCGCCCTCGCTCTGCCCATCTAGCTGGAGTCTTCGTAATTCAATACCTTCTAGGAGCTCCTAAGTGGAAGGCATTTGCTGATCGGCACCGTCAACATCGGATGGTTCAGGGGCTTCCACCGGAGCAGGTTCTGCGACGCCTAACTGACTCGCCGGTACTGTTTCTGCCGAATCAGACGACGAAGGCTCAACAGGAGCCGCTACCGTGGTACTTTGTACCGGTGGAGCATACGTCCTGCATACTTGCACTCTGGGCCGCCTCGTGGTTATTGTGCTGTACCTATAGTTGACTCCAAAGCCAGTCTCTCTCAGGTTCACGAACGTATCCTCGTCAACGCAAAGGTTAAGCCTGAGCCCGTTCTCAACCGCATTCTTAGACATCACCCTCCAGACGGAGGTGTGAAAGCCTGCATTTTGTGCCCGGAGTAGGTCCATGGCATGCCCTGTCTGCTCCACGCTGGTTCTGGAGAGGAAGACCCATACGTTATGCACCGGAGGGATGTCATTGTAGGGTTTATAATATATGTATCTACTTTATTAATTTGAACTTGTTTTAATATTTTTATTTTCATATATAAATTTGTCTTTCAATATTTTTCAATTTGATTTTTTAATAATTAATTTTCTGGATGTATAAAATAAAAGTTGTATAAATAAATATTTTAAATAGAATAAAAACATATTCTATATTGGCGATCCTGCATTTATAAGTACTCATTTTAAAAATTCATCAATAACCATCATTGAAACAATAATAACAATTGTGAACCCGTTCGTGTTTTCACTTTGGTCACTTACTCCCGTTTTTACATATAACGCTACAAAGTGAGATCCAGTATTTTTGACCAAAATCGCGCGTGCGACCGTTGCTACTATTTTTTAATCAAATTTACTGATCACCAGAATTTGTAATAAAGGGAAATCATCGATTCAACGTGTTATTAATTGTTAGAAGCTGGCTTAACATTAACCCAGGACATTTTGTGCACTCACAAAGTTAACATTTCCGAGCGTTGCAAGCAAACCAAGAGTGCGAATACTCGAATACCGAAAGCAACATTCAACATCAAATTCAGCACCAACAATCCGCACAACATCACTTCAAATATTCACATTTAACGTCGCTACAACCATCACAGTGTCTACAACAACGCAATAACACTCCAAATCATCTATAATCTCTTTTATAATTACAAATACTACAACCATTTTTTGCTGAACATTTTGTGTGCAATCAAGTTCGTATCTTAAATCTTTTATTAAAATAAAATTATTACAAATATTAAATATTAATTCTTAATATTAATATTATTTAAATTATTATTATTACTTATATTTAATTTACTCTTGTAAACTTTCTCTCCAATTATTTTTTTTTATATGCCACTATCACGTTCACCTATACGTACACGCAACTTCACAACAATGGAAAACCAAAATAACAATCCAACTTACACTTCAGACTTAAACACTACACAAAATATACACAATGATAATTTAACTTAAAACACTAATAACTTAAGAACAAATTTTTCAAAATCAATTAAATTACCTCCATTTTGGGAAGAATGTCCTGAAGCTTGGTTTCTTCTTGTTGAAGGACAATTTGAAATCAATAATATTCAAGACGATAATATAAAATTTCAAAACATACTTATTGTTTTACAACGTGAAACAATTTCCAAAATTTTGGATGTTATCAATCCACCTCCTTTTATGAATAAGTACGCTACTATTAAGAAAGCGTTGTGTGAAAGATTTTCTCTTAGCGAAGAAAAAAGATTAGAAAAGTTATTTTCAAATACAGAACTAGGCGATCGTTCTCCATCAGAACTTTTTAGATATATGAAGTCTCTAATAGGTTCTGATTCTATCGTCAGTAAGGAATTACTTTTCAAATTGTGGATCAGAAAATTACCACAACAGATACAAATTCATTTAACATCAAGTAATAATCAAAATAAAGATGAAAATGTTATTCTTGCAGATAAACTTTTTGATTTATTAAATCAATCTCAATCTTCTAAATCTTTGTCAATAGCAAGTGTTGAAAATAACATCCTCGAACAATGTATTAAAAATTTAACAGAATTAACTACTGCAATTTATCAAAATTTACTTCTGATATTAATGAATTACAAAATTACTTCTGATATTAATGAATTACAAATTAGATCAAGATCTAGAAATAGAAATAGAAGTAATTCTAATTCAAGAAGATTTTCTAGATCAAAAGATAATATTATTCAAACCATTTGTTGGTATCATAGAAAATTTAAAAATAATGCTTTAAAATGTATTAAACCCTGTAGTTTTAATACAAATGAAAAACAATCAAATCAAAACTGTTTAAACTGAAACGTTCCATTATGACGGTGGCTAATAATGGAAATAACATTAAATCATCACGCCGCCTATTTATTTATGATAAATTAAATAAACTAAATTTTTTAATAGATACTGGCGCTATAGTTTCTGTAATTCCTTCTTCCAAATTCAAATCATTTAAAAGAAATTCCGATCTTAATTTGACTGCAGCTAACGGTTCCTCTATTAAAACATTTGGTACCAAACTTTTAAAAATTGACTTAGGTCTTAGACGTGATTTCGAATTCCCTTTCATTTTAACAGATATTTCAACTCCAATTATAGGTGCTAACTTTTTAGAGAAATTCGGGATATTAGTGGATATCAGAAATAAAGAAATTACTGATTTAACAACAAAATTAAAAGTTTCTGGATCTTCTGGATTTTGCGATATATTTTCACTCAAAATACCAATTTCTGAAAATAAATTTACAACCCTTTTAAATAATTTTCCTTTAATAACCTGTGAACCAGATTACACTAAACCAGTGCAACACCATACGGTTCACAGGATTGAAACCAAAGGAGTTCTACCTTTTTCAAAACCTCGTCGTCTAGATCAAATTAAATTTAAAATAGCAAAAACTGAATTCGAATTTTTAATAAAAACTGGTATATGCAGACCTTCAAACTCTCACATTGCATCTCCTTTACATTTAGTTCCAAAAAAAGAACCAAATGATTGGAGACCTTGTGGCGATTACAGAAGACTCAATTTTATAACGATACCTGATCGTTATCCATTACCACATATTCATGATTTAGCTATAAATTTACATAATAAACAAATATTTTCGAAAATTGATCTTGTTCGTGCATATCACCAAATTCCAATGGCTGAAGAAGACATTCATAAAACAGCAATAACTACACCTTTTGCAATGTTTGAGTTCGTACGGATGCCTTTTGGTTTACGAAACAGTGCCCAAACATTTCAACGTTTTATTAACGAAGTATTTTCCGGTTTAGAATTTGTATTTGTTTATATTGATGATATTCTTGTTGCTAGTGATAATGAAGAACAACATTTAGAACATTTAAAACTAATATTTAAAAGACTTGAGAAATATAATTTAAATATTAAACCTTCTAAATGCATTTTCGGAACTAATAAACTAGATTTTCTCAGTTATGAAATTTCTAATGAAGGCATTAGACCATCTTCCGATCGAATTGAAACCATTACAAATTTTGAAAAACCACTTTCAATAAATAAATTACAAAAGTTCTTAGGTATGGTAAATTATTACCATAGATATGTGAAAATGTTAGCAGCAGAACTTAGTCCTCTACATGAAATGTTAACATTTGCAACTAAACAAAAACTCAAACAGCTTATTTGGACAGAAAAGACAACCACTGCTTTTGAAAACGTTAAACAACTCTTTGCTCAACAAACTTTACTTACTCATTTTGATAAAAATGGTAAATTATCACTTGCTGTAGATGCATCAAATGTAGCAATTGGTGCAGTTTTACAACAATTTAGTAACAACACTTTAGAACCACTTGCTTATTTTTCACGAAAATTATCTTCTACAGAAATGAATTACTCAACATTTGACAGAGAACTTTTAGCCATATACAATTCAATTAAACATTTTAAACATTTTCTTGAAGGTAGAATTTTCACAATATACACTGATCATAAACCTTTAACACATGTTCTAAATTCAAAAACAGATAGATCACCTCGACAAATTAGACATCTTGAGTACATTGCACAATTTACAAATGATATTCAATACATTTCTGGAAAAGAAAACATTGTTGCTGACACACTTTCACGTATTTCAGATATTAACACAATTTTAACTCAAGATATTAATTTTCAAACTTTGTATAAAGAACAACAAAAAGACCAAACTCTTCATGACTTAATTTCTGACAAAAATTGTAACAATAATTTAAAAGAAATTAATATTCCAGTTCTTAATCTCAATATTTAGTGTGATATTTCTCAACAACCTTTTAGACCTTTTGTTCCAAATTCTATGAAGAATATAATTTTTGATAAAATCCATTCTTTATCACATCCTAGTGTTCGTACTACTAGACGTTTAATTCAATCAAAATATTTTTGGCCTAACATGCGTAAAGAAATTAATAGTTGGACTTCCGCATGTATTAACTGCCAGAAATCAAAAATTTCTAAATATACTAAAACACCAGTACAAAAAATTAATATACCATCTGGACGATTTGAACACATACATATGGATCTTGTTGGTCCATTACCTGTTTCAAAAGAAAATCGTTACATTTTAACTATAATTGACAGACATACACGTTGGCCGGAAGCTTATCCACTTAAAGATATTTCAGCGAATACAATTGCCAAAACATTTGTACAGAATTATATTCCCCGTTTCGGCGTTCCACTTAATATAACAGTAGATCAAGGATCACAATTTACATCAAAATTATTTACTGAATTAACAAAATTATTAGGATCTCACAAAATTCATACATCTCCTTATCATCCTCAATCAAATGGAATGATTGAAAGATTTCATAGAACCTTAAAAACTGCTATTACAGCATCAAACGATTCAATTCACTGGTCTGAAATTCTTCCTTGGATTTTATTGGGACTTCGTATATCTATTAAAGATGATTTAAAATGTTCTTCTGCAGAATTAGTTTACGGACAAACACTTAGATTACCTGGAGAATTAATCGTTTCAAATAATAATAACAATAATGAATTTGATAATACAATGGAAACACTTTCCAAACTGAGAGAACATTTTTCACACGTTCGTTCAAAAATTGTACATCATAATAAAGAAAATTTTTTTGTTCCCAAAAATTTGGATACTTGCGAATATGTGTTTGTTAAAGTTATTCATAGGTCAAATCTACAACCACCTTATGAAGGTCCATTTAAAGTTATCTCTAAACACAATAAAGTATTCAAAATTCAAAAAGGTAACTTAATCAAAACAATTTCCATAGACTTATTAAAACCTGCACATACAATTTCTAATTCCAGTTCACTAACACTTCCAAAGAAAACCAAAAAAATTACATTTAATATTTATTTATTTTTTTTTTTTAATTGGAGGGGGAGTATATGTAGGGTTTATAATATATGTATCTACTTTATTAATTTGAACTTGTTTTAATATTTTTATTTTCATATATAAATTTGTCTTTCAATATTTTTCAATTTGATTTTTTAATAATTAATTTTCTGGATGTATAAAATAAAAGTTGTATAAATAAATATTTTAAATATAATAAAAACATATTCTATAGTCATCACCCCTTCGGGAGCACAAAGCTAGTCCCTCCTAGCCCTAAAGCTGTGGGATTCTGTCTGGTAGCCAAGCAGCGGTAGTTTCATCCTTGCAGTCCACAAGGAGCATGCCTGACCGGAAGTGCACCCCACAAAACGCCAGCGGATGCGGCCACCGTGAACATGATGGTGTTTTGCAGTCGGGTCAAGTCCTCCGAGCCCAGAGCAGCCGCAGGATAGTCGCGCGGCAGCACAGCCACCCGAACCCCTTTGAGAGCATTCGAGTAGCTGGGCTGTTGCGCATTCCTAGCCAGCTCACCCCCGAAAGACCTCGGCTCTTAGACCACGATGCTGGAGGAGGCGGTTGATCCCTCTGACGCTTGCTAGTGGGTGGTTCAGGTGGAGTAATCTCTGCATTGCCGCGCTTTGTCGAAAGCGCTGAAACTGTGCTGCCACTTGACCGCGTGGGTTCCCCGCTTCTCCGTCTATCGACGGGCACGGGTCTCTGCTGCTGCAGTGTACCTCTCTGCCTTAGGTCAGACGTTGGTGGACGTTCGTGCGAAGTTGTCCCGCTTCTCCGTTCATTTGCGGGCGCGGTTTTACTGCTGTGCTCTTGCGCTCTACGCGTTCGCTCCTCCTCTTCTACCTCCATGACACCAGGCATGGCCCGGGCCTGCTCCGGATTTATCCCTGTCGCAAGGTACTGAAGGTACCATTTAGCGCCGGAGCCGCTCAGGCCCGCTCTACGATAGTCGTCCAATGCACCCGGCTGACCCAGCTTTGGAAGCGGGGGAGCCCTAGCTCGACGGTGCCTTTTCTTTGGCTGTTGCCAGCCCAAACCACGTGAGGCCACAGAGGCGGAGCGACTTCTAGGTCTTCGGCTGACGGAACGGTGTTTGCTGTCAGAGCGCCGGTGACTCCTTGAGCGTCCTCGACTCTTTGAGCTGCATCGACTGCCAGAGCGATGCCGGCTCTTGGAGCATCGTCTGTCTCTGGATTGGTGCCGGCTGCTTGAGTGTCGCTAACTCGGTTTTGCAACCGACCTGCTACAAAATCATTACTAGCACACTTTGAGGACTCACACCTGTGCGTAGCTACTACCGGAACCGCTTTTTCCCGGCGAATCCCACTGCTGGTACTGGGTTCCTCCTCTTCTCTGGCATGCTCAATGAACAGCGCTGCTTCCTCTGCTGAGAGCTTATCCATTAAACTGCATCTGCGCATCGAGATTTTGGCTTGGCCACCGTCGACTTGCAACTGTTGTTTGCTGCTTGCAGCTGCCGTCGCCGCTTTCGCTGTTGTTGCGGCTGTTGCTGTTGTTAATGTTGTTGTTGTTGTTTTTGTTTTTGTTTGTCTTTATTCATCTTGTTCTTACGACCGCTAGCTTTGTACGTTATTGACGACTGCGGTTGAATGCTCTGAGAAGGTCGGACACCCTCTCGACCAACCATTTGGCGTGTGCATCTCTTATGTTGTTCAACAAAGGGAACCTACAGTTTTGTGGCGACACCGAACGGCAAATGTATTTATGAGAAGCTTTTTCATGGAGGTTTGCCATTGCCTGCCGAGGGGTGACCGCTATTAGAAAAAAACTTTTTCTGTGATTTAGACTTTACTTGCCCTGGCTGAGGTTAGAGTTATAGCACGCACAACTACCCACTCGACCACAGTGGCCATTTATATATCTGGTAAGCCGATCAAGAGTTGGAACTATTTTGACGGGGATTAGAATTGGCTGGGCAGATAAGCAATTGAAATATTACAAAATACATAAGTGCAGTGATAATATACTCGTACATGTGTATATTTGGATATTTGATAAGTTGCTATTATCTCGACTTATTATGCTTTCCTTTTAGACTAAATGGAGGGGTTAATAAAAAATTGTTGTAACAATAACTTTCACACATCAGTCGGTTAAGAGTCATCATTTAAAATTAATTTTACTATAAAATAAAGGTGGAAAATTTTTAAAAACATAACACACAATTTGCATTGGAAATGTTGTTTAGAACTTTAGGGTATTACATAAATTTCAAACTTTCTCGGTGTAACAATTAACAAATCTTTAACAACAATCGTCCATTTTCACAAAAAACTTTGTCTGCTCTAATGGAAACTCACGTAGGACAGCATCCTTAGACTTGGAATAATAATAATAATAATTTGGCGCTCACGCTATATAGCTCAGTGTTTGCTCGTTCTCCTATCATTTGAGGTGTGCGTCTTTATGTTCTACTACAATTGGAGGGACCTACAGTATTGTGCCGACTCCGAACGGCAGTTATATGTTATGAGAAGCTATTTCATGACAGATATACTCTAGGTTTGCCATTGCCTTCCGAGGAGTGACCGCTATTAGAAAAAAAACTTTTCTATCATTAAGACCAGGGGAGGATCCAGAAATTTCCGGAACCTCTAATACATAGTGTTTTCTGGCATCCGGCGGCAACACTTGCCTTAAAAATGTGGAAAGCGCGAAGTGAGAAATTAAAATTCACTTTTAGATGAGAGATGACGTAAACTTTACACGTAGCTGCTCTAGAACCTAAATTTTTTCAAATATTTTTGAAGCCAAACCTATTCATGAATTTTTTAACTTTTTTTAAATTTTTGCCAAAAATGTTCACGTAAGTCACACTAATTTCTTACTATATAACGTTTCGTTCCAAGGCAAACATTTCGATTCAGCCGAGTGTGAAGTTTATATTCCGATGCGAGGGAAAAGTGAGAGGTCAGAGAGATGTGATCATACGAGGCAGAATTGAATTTTCTGACGAAGGACGAACGATTCTTCCTGGAGGCACAAACAAAATTTTCGTTTGGTTGTCTTCGACTAAGTCAACTTGTTAGGATCGACCACGTTTAGATCAGAAGGGTTCTTATGGTTTTTTTAATTTGATTTTTTTCTACAACATTGATTTAAAATTTGTAACCCTATCATCGCGGTTAGAGAACACCACCATTCACGTTCTTGTTTCGTAAAACCTATACTAAATTCGGGTTTGTTACGGAATCCTGCTTCTAAGTAAACGTTCAATCGATTTTCCCAAATTCAATTTTCACTAGTTTATGTGTGCTTTAAGTTGGATTCATTTTTGCTCAGGGGACGCTAAAAATGTTTAAGTCGTTATAAAAAGGCTTCCACACACAGGCTTTGAAAGTTGCATTTCGTCGACAGGTATATACCTTATTATAGCGATTGATGGCTTCAGTTATTGATTCAGAAATCAGAACTGAATGGTTCTTCAACCCCGTGGCGATACAACCCTATCTTATGCTACACAAATGAATGCGTAACCGAAAAACTGTGAGGTTGAAAATTGATTTGCCAGCCTGCCACTGTGTGTCGCTACGGCGCTACACTGGGAAAGTCGCACAAGAGAAATAAGTAATATGAATTTTTTATCTTCAATCCTGATTCCTGCAGACATTTCGATAGACCAACGAGCAAAATCATTTCTAGACGCTCTAAACAACTATTGTACCCATCGATGCATAAGCTTTTACTAATTCGCGCAACTCTTCCGGTTTCCTTCGCTTCAAGCGAACGCTCTTTTTCATCTCTGCGTAGATTAAAAACGTATTTACGAAACAAAACAAGTGAAGACCGTTTGAATGGGTTAGCATTGTTAAATCTGCATCAACATGAATTATCCGTCAAAAATTATGATAGGTCCATTTGTACTGTATAGACGCTGAATACTCTCAAATTAAAAGTAGGACTTATCAATATAATAAACATACATTTTTAATTAAGACTTTACTCGCCCTGGCTGAGATTCGAACCCCATCTCAGCGGCATATCGAGTTATAGCACGCATCGCTAGCCACTCGACCACAGCGGCCACTGGAACTAGGACTACCACCCTGAAAACTAACTAAAACTAGCTGAATATAGGACAGTGGTTGATTTAATAAGACCCAAATGGCAGCAGAGTTTGTGAATATTGCTGTAGATACCGAGGTCATTAGGTCAAAGCCGGCCATCACATTTAGAGTAGGTTACAAAAAAGTCATCGACGGTTCAGATAGCTTTTTACAAATCATTTCAAACAGTGACGGCCTAACGAATTTCGTACAATTTCAGACGAAAGTCCTTTGATATAGCTGGACTTGTTCTAGTTGATATTTTAGAAAATGAAATAATTGAACATGTTTAAAAAAGATTCCCGAAATCAAAGCGTAGATGAATCCACTAGATGATTCCATACTTCGCCACTCGACTTCCACTCCTGCTCTGTGAGAGCAATAGCAATGATCGCTTTGGAGAAGATGATGAGTCTGAATCCTCAGTCGATGTCACGGAATCGACTTGCTTGTCGATAAGTGCATGCATAATATTTTTACAGCTGTCCCTATAAGCAAATTAATATGTTTAACGCTCATAAGAATCTGAAAATTATGATAATAAATACAGAAGAAAACATCGCCGAAGAAAAAGAACATACCTACATACATAACAGTATTCAAATTTATGTTCAGTGGGGAAAGCAGAGATTTTAATAACCAGCCATTACCTGTTGAATCACACACTGAGAAAACGAAACACGACTGAAAAACATCAGTCAGTGCTTCGTACGCACGTCTCAGCGTTGTTTACGCACGACACATTCGTGTTACACAAAAAAGTTACCAGGAACCCCTCGTCTTTGACAAAAGTGGCTCGTGCATACGAAACACTAACTGGTGTTTTTTCGCGTTCTCGCGGTAAACCTTTATGCCTTTATAGGGACTCATTCCAGTACATTATACTAAACATTCGATCGGTGAAATTGTGACTGCTGCTCAAATTTACGACAATGATTTAACATATCGCAGTAGAACATAACTGAACTCTGAAATTCTCCTATGGCTTCAGTATTGCAAAAAATACGGTTTTAAAACAGCTGAAACGGCAATTGACGTCTTGAAAATTTTTGAATGAAAAAAATGTCGGTCCTCTTTTCCAAACATTTCCATACTGTTGCAGTTATTTGCTACTATTCCTGTGACTTCAGGACGAACATTTCATTGCTGAAACGTCTTAAGAGCTATTTAAGAGATACTATGACAGAGAATTGACTCAATGGTTTGGCATTAGACAATGTTCATAAGGATACTGATATTCCAGTGGAAGAGATATTAGACAAAATTTGCAAGCTCAAACCTAGACGTCTTGAAACTTTGAATTGGGCGGTGGACGATGAGTCTGACGAATAACAATGAGATTATTTTAAGCATAGTTTACGAGAGATTGACGTCTATTTTCATGTGTATAAATTCTAATTTTAATATTCAATCATAGTCGATTACTTGAATTTATTGTACGATTTTTATTTAATATATAATATAATATCGACTACGATTTCAAATTTCTCACTCCAGCCCTTCCCGATTCCAAATCCTAGATCCGCCACTGTTGACAGTGTGTTCCCTACTCAATACACAAGAGAAAGGCGAAAATAATACAAATAATTCAATCTTCTTAATGTCGGGCTCAGCACCCCTGGACTGGCCAGAGCACCAGATATTGAAACCACTTGAGAAAATAGGATTGGCATTGCCGTCTAAGGCAGAGTCCAATGTGGTATTGAAGTAGCGCGTATGATTATTGTCAATCGCATGTCAATGTTCAATCAATGTCTTCGAAACTTATCTTTTTTGGCTTTCGAGAAACAAAGATTAGAATTCATAAATTCAGATGACATTACGTGTAAATTTAAATAACTGTGTGTCAGAAATGACCACATATGCGATAATGATGCAAACTAATCAGAAATTTAATCACATACATAAACACATTAATTTAATGTATTTAAATGCAATTTAGAAATTTAATTGTCTTTAGTCCTTTTCACACGATTAAAATTGTCCGCAAACATGACAGGTTTGCGTGAAGATAAAAAATATTTTTTAACAAGAGCTCAGCTCGCGCCTTGTTTACTTGCTGACAGTTGAAGTTTGCGTCAATGTTTGCGTACAAAAGTGATCGTCTAAAGGCTACTTTACTCTAATAATTAATTTACGTAAAAGACACCGAGTTATAGTCTAGGATATTTCATAATTACGGATTATACGAGTATATTATATCCCTGCGCCCACTGTAATTATTAAGGAGATTCAAAGGGTTTGAATCCATATTTTTAAGTTGGAATTCTAAACTTTTGGCGGAAATTTCTCTTGTATATGTACGTGTGTATAGTAGTAGTTACTTACACCTTAGGATACGAAAAAGTGTGATTTACCGACCGGGATCGAATTATTTTCAATACTGATTTAAACCCGCGCTGGGAAGTGCCGCCCACTTCGTCTTCATTTTCCAAATTTTCTTAATATATGTAAGTTTTGAAGAAAAACTACTACTGGAATATATATGTTCTTTATGTGTGTGTACATGTGTATGTATGTATACATATTCATATTTTTAGCATCAAAGACCCTCGAGCACTACAACAGTGTAAGTCAATTCTAGTTGAGATTGGAAATTTTGGTCAATTGCAAAATGATTTTCTTGATTGTTTTATTGATCCTGATATCACTGGCAGAATTGGTACCGATGTTCAGGACAATAAATGTTCCTGGTTGGTTGTAACTTGTATGCGGCGTGCTAACGCAGAGCAGAAGGCAATCATGATGGAGTACTACGGCCAAAATGGTATAAATGAATTGAGCAAATGATCCATAATTTAGCATATACATAGATAAATAGATAAATAATCGCACTGCCACCAATTGGTCTATTGTGCCCTCAATGACCTACAACACATCCCCTAGACCAAGAGCATCTATGAATTTCAAGATGGATACCGGTGACAGGGAGTGTATGTACTCCTCCTTAGGCCACATCTGACCTAGCCATCTCTCCCTTCGTCGAGCCACAGCATCGTACTCCAGGAGCAGGTGTGTGGGGGTCTCCCTTGTCCTGTCGCAGAAGCCCTCGACCTGATACCTAGTTTATGCAGATGACCCCTCAATCTGCAGTGGCCTGTGAGGATGCCTGTGAGGATTCTAAGTTTTGCTTTTGGGAGGTCTATTAGTATCTTATATCGTTTATTACTATACCCCCCTAATAGTTTCTTTGCCTGTAGCAGGCCCAGGGTCTCTTCCCATTGTCGGTCCTGAGCTGTCTAGTTTCCTTTTTGAGCGCCTCCTTTATAGTGATTGGTCCTATTGGAAAGAAGGGCTCTGGTCCTTTGGAATTTGAGATAGCCGCCAACCTGGCCAGGTCGTCTGCCATCTCATTTACCTCGATGCCTGCGTGACCTGGAACCCATGAACGACTTATGTTTTACTTTTGCCAGTTCATTGAGCCTATTTATGCAATCCAAGACCATTGAGGATTTTACCTCGAAGGACGTAAGGGCTTTGAGCGCTGCCTGGCTGTCGCTTAGGATGAGTATTCTCTCACCGCGATAGTTCCTTTGCAGATTTAATTCGGCACAAGCACTGATCGCATAGGTATCGAGAGTTTAGCTCTGGGACCATAGACGCCTGCCCCAATACCATCCACGGTCTTTGAGCCATCAGTATACCACTGCAATTCTATGAAGAAATTGATATAGCTGACATCTATGTTAAATACGAAAAAGAAACCTATAACAAGTTCAAAATGCTTAAAGAACAAATATCCGATGTAATACCAAAGAAAGTTTTCCTAAACATACTGAAGTTTACAGTCAATGATAACAAAGTTAATAAATTGTAAAATAAAAGAAAAAGAATTTAAATAAAAAAACAAAAGAAAAAAAAACGTGAATGTGAGGAAAAGCAATAATCTTTAGCTCATTTTGAGACTTGAGATTATACCAAGTTACTGAATTCGGGCATAAGAATCACCTTGTCTGTAATCTTGTTTGGTATTAAACGGGTCAGAGAGGTCCTTCTCAAATATTGATGGAACTGGTGGTGTTTCCCAACGTCATTTTACATAGTCATATTGATTTTGCAGCCTTGAAATTGGCAAAAAAATAGGTGTCGATTCTTTTTCTCGGTTGTTTTCCAAGATATAGGGTACTGGAAATATTTGGTTTATAGTGGGTATACCAGGATTGAAGTCACACTGATTAGGTCGAATTAATTCAGTGACGATGAGCTTCTGTCCTTAGCACAATATGCTTGATAGAACCTTATAACCAATGCCGTAGCCAGGATTGACTCATTTGGGGTGCTCAAACTTTGTACAGGGGGGCTTTATATTTACAAAAATAAATAAAATAAGCCTCTTAAGAAAACTTGTATTCAGTCAAGTAATATAATATATATGGTATACCTGTAAGCAATAGATAGCATTTTAAAACATAAAACATTTAAAACAGTTGAATTCCTCGACTTTTTTTGTTAATACCTACCCCGCAAAATGTAGAGCTAGAATTGCTGGCAAATAAATCATATGACAGCCAGTTTTTTCCGTAACCAGTGCATTGTAAGTGTCCATATTAAAAGTGCTTATACTTTTTTTTGAAAGTAGGTAATCCGTTAATTGACCACGAGCTGATTGGAACATCGATTCACGGAGCAACTCCAGTATATCGACAAAGCATTCTAGGTGACGGAAATGCTTGCGCAAAAGTTCATAGATACCATTTTCAATCATGATCACATCAGTTGCTGTAGTTAATTTATGTAGCTTCCTTTAGTCTATGCGAACACATTTGAACACGACGTATAGCGCTTTGGTCCAGTATGTCATCGGAAACATAAAGCGTTGAATGAAGCTATTGATAGAAAAGCAAATGAAAAATTGTTGGCATAATTTGATATTAAAAAAGGTATGATCTGTTCACCATATCAACACAGTGGCCAAGATATTGGGCTAGTTTTAAATTTTGCGCTGTTAACTGTTCTTTGACTAGATCTTGTACATTATGACTGCAACTTAGTACTCCATACACATGATTGCAACTGCCTGGTACGTTGTACCTTAATATCTTTGAAAACAATTTTGCAAATTAGTAGATATTTGCGAAATATATCTTCACGTTTACCTTTTTATACCATGCCGCAGTGTCATCGATATTACAACTTTGAGCTGCCTCGCCGAGTTCACATAAAATA
Organism: Philophylla caesio; assembly: GCA_963971545.1. Classification (NCBI taxonomy): domain Eukaryota; kingdom Metazoa; phylum Arthropoda; class Insecta; order Diptera; family Tephritidae; genus Philophylla; species Philophylla caesio. Next base: position 76,664,340 of record OZ020606.1, read on the forward strand.
TCTGCAGAAAATTAAATAAATACTATTTTGAGATACTAAGTTTGCGAAAATAATTACTGATATATTGTCTTTGTAAGAATAAAAATAATTACTAGTTCATGTAAAAGCTTGAGATTAACTATGAAATGAGATTATTTCTAAAAGAAATTAGAAACGAACTTTTTTATTCGAAATTTTATTAATTTTAATTCACAAAAACAAAAACAAAATTAGATAAAATCATAAAATAATTTGACTCACATACACCTTTTTGTCACACTGTGCGTGGTATCGGTTTGCTTCATATAAATTATGCTTGTATATAAACATGAATTTTTCTTTTATTGTTGATGATTTTTGTATGAAAAATCTATGTATGTATAAAAAAATGATTTTTCAAAAAAATGGGGAAATCCACAACAGAAAATTTCACATAAATATCACTCCCATTTATGTAAAAATTATGTACAGTATTCTATGACATCATGAATGTCCACAACTCTCGCTTAAACCAGCAATTTTCACTTGTTTACTTTCAAAAAAATGCAAAGGTAATGCAAAGAGCTAATGCAAAAATAAAGTCATCACCAGTAGAGAAATATATGGTATGTATGTTCGTATGTATGCACGTAATTGCCATGAATAATAAGAATATACTAAGAACCGGTGTTAACTTAATGCCTATAAATTTATAATAAGTATATGACAAAGCCCATAGCAGCGGCTCTGCTCGCATATCAATCGATTTAATTTTGCCCTTGACTATGCAACAAAAAAGGCAAACAACAATTTCGCCAAGTGTAATAATTTTTATTTTCTGTTGATTAACTCTTATTTTTTAATTTCTAAAAAAATCTTACCGCAATACATCTCCATAAACAAATTGTTGTTTTAGACACAAATATGGATATTTCTGGCCCAGATACTCGCTAAAATAAAACAAAAAGTGTGTATTTTCAGAATTTTGCTTTGACTCTTATTCAGTGTGATCGAAAAGGCCAATATTATCAAATAAAAATTTTTTTAACTTTAGTAGCTGTTTCTCAACATTTTTTTATAGTTCAAAATGATAACAAATGTCTGTTAATAAAATCATATCGAGCTCTAATAGTCAAATAGCGTGATATTTGGTTTACATGTAACCAGATTATCTACTCTTTCAAGCTTAATTAACTTTATATGATTATAAAATAATAATCCTCGATTACTACCAAGTCGTGAAAAATTTATTTCTTTTCACGCGGTACAACATTTACGCAAAATTTCTTTATACTCAACTTTCTACACGTAATCATGGCGTGAGCATTATTATGAACTTTTGTAATTAAACAAATTTTAGGAAGAGAAGATTTAAAAAATCCAACAAGAGTGATCGTGTGTAGGCTGCTTTAGACAAATCAAATCGGTTATGCATTTAAATTGCTTAATTGTTAAGTTGTAAATTTTCAAGAATTTATTTGTGTGGGTTTAAAAAATCTTTTATTTATGTATATTTGCAGAAATTTTAACCGATCTAATTGTTAAATAGATGCTCGGGAGAAAATGTAAAATCCGCTTAGTTACAAACCATCCTTACAAGTAAGCAAAATTAAATTTCGACTACGTCGGCTCATAGCGCTCAGTCGGTTGGAAAGCAAAATATTTCCATTAGAAACAAAATAAAATATTATTGAAAAATTTTGCTAAACATGAATTTGTTATTGTATTAGAAACAAAATAAAATGTTATTGAAAAATTCTGCTAAAAATTAATTTGTTATTGTATAGGAGGATAAATAAATTCTATAAAAATATTTTAACTATTGAGCTCTAATTTTTTTTTAAATGAATTTTAAGATTCAAAACGGTAAGCAATCATTCAAACTGTTCAATCATTATCATTCAAACTGTTAGTGCAGAGCATTTTCAACTACTAGAATATTGAAAAAAATAATGCACCTTGTTTCGCTGATTTTAATTCTAAATTTTCGTAAATGCATAAATACATATTTTCTTTTAGTATAACATGATATAACTATATATATTTTTGACGCTCATTATTTGGTTAATTAATTATATTTAATTGTTTTTATATTTTATTTTGCAACGTGCCCTAATTCTTTTCTATAGTTGCCCATTATTTGTATGAAAACGGATGCCATTGCGGCTGTCCGATTTGAGATGGTTGGTCCCAATAAAAAAATGCAGTTATTAAAAAAAATGTGTTAATATTTATAAAAACGATTTCACATAAATTAATAATGGATTTGTTATACATTTTTCAAAAAACAATTTTTGATTCTAAAGCTGAAACTTCTTATCTTTCATAAAGCATTTTAGTTTGACGACCATTTTGTAATGTTCCAGTTATTTTTTTTAATTAATAAAATTAAGAAGGTTTAACCCCTCTTTTGTTTCACATCTTTATTTGGATATTTAAGTTTACTGATTAATTACATTAAAATAGTTAATCTTTTTAAACAGGTTGCAATCCAAATAAAATGTTTCTGTATAAACCTAGTTTTTTTAATATGTTCCACTTGACACCCATTGTAAGGTATTCATTTTCATTAATAATTCAATTTAATTTTCTTTTCATGCTGTTACGTTTTTTTATTCATAGATAATGACATAAGTTAACTGTACTTTTCAAATTAATCACATTTTCATATGTTAGTTGATTAAGGAGCCAAACTTTATTCAAATCTTTCACACTAAAATATGTATGCACTCGCATTTACAAATATAAATATGTATGTTCATAAGTTCAAGGGTTTACTACAAACATACATACATACAAATGTTTCTTACCTGTAAATGCAGCATTATAGTCTTCAATATTCTTTCTCCACACTTCCAAAACTATTTCAAATTGGATAGTGTCCGTTTCCATTTAGTTAATTTGAGAATTAAATTTCGCACGTCTGAAGCTAAAGCTTTCTCTTTGCTTGTTAACGTATTCCGGAAAACGACATTACATACTTGCATATATACCAAATATTGCATTTCCAGTGCTGTCGATTTTTTGCACTATACCGCCTCCATTTTAATCTTTTGCACACGGCTGCTTTCTTCTATAATGCAATCCACTTCTTTATAATATATTTTTAAAAACATTATAATCCTATATAAGAATGGTTTAGTATTAAACGAATTGATGAATTATTATGCAGAAGTGCCAATTAATGCCGGAATTTGAAATTTTTAATTTTTAAAAGATAATTTAAGTGAAACTTCAATAGTGACTTGAAAAATTGACGTGGTAGATGAGACGGAAATGGTAGCGACGAAAGTGCCACCAAAGGAAATATTCTCAACTTACTTACTCGGAAGGCAATGGCAAACCTCCGAGGGCATTTCTGCATAATGCTGACATTAATCTATCAATATTATTGCAGAACACTAATTCATCTTCTTTTGAATAAAAAAAAGCTTAGTTAATGTGACGTTTTCGATAAGCTGTAATTTTAACTTCAGTTTGCAATAGATTCCATTGTTTTAATCTCTAGCCTAATATTTCAGATTTTTCTTTGGTCCAATCTAAATCTCTAACAAGGTAATTTAGTTTTGATTGACTAAATGTGGTTCTGAATTTGTTTCATCTATAATATAAATACCTCTTCGCTATTAGAAGGGTCTGCTTCATCTTCTTCTTCAATAGGACTCGATAAACTTGACGAAATACAAAATCTTTCCGGTAGTGGAATGTCTGGAGAATGTGGTAGCGCCATTGACACTGATGACACAGTAGCATACTTCACCGAGTTTTTTGATTTTTTTGAAAAACCTTTCACAGTTGTTAAACAGAAGTAACGGTCGTCTACGTGATTTTTAGGTTCATGCCACTGCATTGGTACACCAAAAGGCATCAGTTTAATATTACCCTTGTGTCAACCCGTCAATAGTTTTCTAATATTTTAAACAAGACACTTTCGACGCCCATGATTTGTGTTGATTTTTAATGGCAATTTTAAATTCAGCTTCATAATATAAATTGACCACAAACGTAACAATATAAGCTAGGAGAGAGAATTAACACATTTTGTATATTTAGGAATAATCTAAATGTTTTGATGATTTTTGTACACACCAATGATATTATTTTATAGCTACCCTCAATTAAGTGTAACGAAAAGTAATCTTACCGCTTTTTATGTTTTGGGACGTGATATCTAAATATGAATTTGTTTTCTGTTCTTTATTAAGTATACCTAATACGAATCAATACTCGGGATATCGGTGATTTTTTTTGATGTAGCACAGTTGCAAACAGGCAACAAGGTTGCACTACCACATATTGACACATATTTTTCTCCGTATTAATTAAAAATATTTTTTAAGTAAAATATGGTTCATTCTATAAGAAAAACCATAAACACCCAACTTTTCAATTTCATCAAAATTTTGAACATTTTTAAATAAGTTTCGCATAATGTGAGAAAGTGTAAGTTCATAAGTACCTACTTTTATTGACAGATTCCTCCATGCATCGTAAAACCACGAATATTTTTTATTTGGAAGGACTTGCGAAAGAGCGTCAGTAAAAACATTGTCAAAAATCACTGGTAATTCCTTGCCGCTAGAAAATTGCAATTTGGTTTCCTAAAATTGAATGGGCATCATAACTGATCAAATTCTAATTTTTTTTTTAAATAGTTCGACATTTTAATAAATGTTTTGTACTATTTTAATAAAATCTAAAAAAATTGTTTTTAATGGTGTTTGTTAGAGAATTAACTATGCTTTAATTGAAAATTAATTTTAAATAATTAGAGGATAAATAAACAATGCAAATATGTCAATATGTGTTTGTGCTGTAATTTGTGAACAGAGTGTAGGCTAAAAGTTATTTTAAGTGACTTTTTCTGCTATGCTTACAGTACAGTACAACAGTAATTTACTATTTGACTTTTTACCACATGCGGTTGCCGCTGCACATACTTTCAGGGCTGGAGCGCTTTCAACCATTCACACGGCATGTCTGTCTTTGTCAGCGGAGCCGCTAGATCTTCACTCGGCAATAACCTCAATACGTTGGCTTATTCAAACAAAGGTTCTATGTTACTAAGACAATATTCTTTACTTAGAAAAACATTTTCGATTATCCCAATCGACTTAAAGATAGTTATAGTGGGTACTTACATAAATCCTGACAAAAGTATACACTACTTCAAAAAAACAAATATATAAATAGCAAAACTCCCCTAGCCATTAAACAAGTGTTTAGAAATACAAGAACATAGTGTAAGAAATGGTTAAAATAATGTTGTGGTCCTTTATTTTGAAAATATGTAGGTATTCATAATCAACAATTATATAACTTAACTCTTAAACGCCTGGTTATTCCTAGATGTTGTAATCTACGACTAACAATTTGTTCATGTACGTACATACAACATAAAATTTATACAATTTGTTGAAAAATCTAATTGATAGTTTTAAGAGCTTCACTTTATTATAAAATCCCTTTCTGATATGGTCGATGGCCCTTCCTTGCTACATCCGCTTTTCCATTCTGTTTTTATGGAGTGGGACTAACAGAAGGCTCTTTGCTTTCGCTACCCATAAAAGGGATTCCAGAAGAATCAAATTTATCAGGCGTTTAAGATTTAGTGTTATAATTTGTTTTACAATTTATTAATTTTATTATCTTTTACAGTAAAGCTCAGTATATTTAGCATAACTTCCTTTGGTAATACATCTGATGCTTGGTCTATGAGCATTTTAAATGTTTTGTAGGTTTCCTTTTCATATTCGAGGTAGATTTTGGCAATGTTCATTTCTTTATAGAGTTGCCGAACGCGAGCGACTTTTTGAGGATCTGAAATAAGAAAATAAAAATATTTAGGAAGATTTAAAAATTATAGAACTGTAAAAATTTGAATTGTTTAAACAATTTGTATTCATTGATAGCAAACATACCATTTTGTCCATAGCATTCCATCATAATCGCTTTCTGTTCAGGATTTGCAAGCTGCATACAAGTAATTGCCAACCACGAACATTTATTGTCCTCAATATCTGTACCAATTCTGCCAGTGATCCCAGGATCAACAAAACAATCAAGAAAATCATTTTGTACTTGTCCAAAATCACCAATCGCAACAAGAATTTTTTTACATTGCTCATATGCTTTTGGGTGCTTGACGCTAAGAAAATATCCAAATGTACATTAATGTATAGAAAATCTCTATATGGAATTAAGTATATATACATATATAAATGTCATGGTTTGTATGTACATAAATACTTCTATGTTGAAAATTTTTCGCAAAAATATTAAAAAAAAAATGTATTGCCAATAAATAAACGAAACTTAAATGCCACGTTACATTGATTTCTCATGGTATGACATCGAAGCATGAATATATTTTAAAAGTGATCTGAATGTACACGATTTTTATGAACGTGTGCTAGATAATTTCAGCTATGGAAAGTACCTATAGCTATGATAGACTGTCCAGTTTGTGGAACCTGTCCTCCTTAACTATGGTTGATTGTTTTTTAGGATATATTTTAAGAATATCATATAGTTACAGGCATCTGCACAAAGTGACAACCGTGAATTATTATCCGCGGTTTTATTTTTGCCAACAAAAAAAAGTATCACTTAGTTTTGCATATATCGAAGTTGTAGACAACTTTATAGAGCCTGGACGACTTTATAGAGCCAGTTGTAATCCTTCAACAAATGTTTCAACTTATTCATATTACACTTACCCCGCCAAATATAGAGCTAGAACTGCGGGTAAATAAACCATGTGACTTCCAGTTTTATCCGTGTTCATGGCATTGTACACTTCCATATTGAAAGTGCTAACATTCTTTTTTGAAAGTAGATAATCCATTAACTGACCCTTAGCTGATTGGAACATCAATTCATGGAACAACTCCACTATATCAACGTAGCAGTCCAAGTGACGGAAATGCTTGCGCAAAAGTTCATAGATACCATTTTCAATCATGATCACATCAGTTGGTGTTGTTAATTTAGCTTCCTTCAACTTATACCAACATGTTTGGCCGCGACGTGTAGCGCTTTGGTCCAGTACGTAATCGGAAACATAAATAGTGGAGTGTAACTACAAAATTTGGATGATACATTAAAAACAAATTAAAAATCGAGTAGAAAAACTATGGCCTGCTCACCAAATCAACACAATAGCCGAAATAACGGGCTAGTTTTAAATTCTCCGGCGTTTGCTGATCCTTTTTGACCAGACTCTTGTACATTGTGAGTGCAATTACTCCATATACATGCCTTTTGCTGCCTGGTACGTTGTATTTAAGACTCTGTGAGAGGAGAAAATTAATTTGTTTTTAAATAAGTTGGTCAGCAAGCGCTAATTCAAAAATTATCAATTTCGGTTACCTTTCTATACCATGCCGCGGTATCGTCGGTATTGCTACTTTTAGCTACCTCGCCGAGGTCTTCTAAAACATCTGCAAATAGAAAAGATACAAGGCCGAATGAATATTTGAACACTTCCAACGAACACCAAAAAAATTGTTTTTTAACTTTGTAAAGATTTTTAGTTCTCAAGAGGGTATCCAACATCATTCTCCAAATTACCTCTTACTAAAAATTAAATAGATTGTAAGGACAAAAGGATACAATATTAAAAAAAAAATTTTTAATTTTAATCGTGAAAATGTATTTGAGACAAATTGATGAATCACAGTGGGGTATTTTGAAGCACTACTGATATTAAGTACTTAGGAAAACCTCTCATCTACAAAACAGCATACTCAAAAAAAGTCTAAAATTTATTTAAAAAAATTCGAAAATCTATTGAAATTTTGTTGAATTATTTTAAACTTTTTATTTTAGGAGCATAGTACATATGTACATATGTATATGTAACTGCACTACTGAAAATTTGTTAAGGTTTGGCATTATTTGCAAAAAATTATCAATTTGAAAACCTTTGAGTTTATTCAAGTCCGTTTATATGGCTTCTCACAGCTAACCTACGATGTTTCTTAGAAGCAGAAACTTCTTTTATATTGTATTATATTATACTAGCGGACCCGGCGAACTTCGTCTCGCCTCAGGTTAACGTCTTCAGATAAACTCCAGAGTGAAATACAGATAGTTCGAACTGCAATATGATTTATTTGAATGCAACCGAAATCAATAGAAAGTAATATGATTAATAATGGTTTTCGGTTTTTTTTCCGGCACAATAACAAAAACGAAGACGGCTTGCCAATTCGTGAACTGCCAACATACAGCTGACAGAGCGAAAAACAGGGAAATTCGAGATTAATTCCACAGACTTAAAAAATTAGGCCTTGTAAATTATTGATTTTCATAGTAAAATCCAATCGAACGGGGAACTAAATCCACTTGAATTGGAATGGGAGACCAGTTGGAATAATTGGATTTCGTGGGATAAGGTTTGCCCTTGATGATCGTCGCTTGAATCACATTGTTCAGCAGTCTCTGGAAGGACAACCGCGAATAATACTGGCATTTCAATACGACAAATAATGAACCGATATCAACGTAGCAAAGATCTTTGCAGGCGAGTTCGCAATCGTATTCGAAAGCAGCATTAACGACTGGTCTTCTTGTAACATTTTGTCGAATTTGAGGTGGTTACTGTGTAGCGCGAACCTGTGCTATATGGGTACTTCTCCATTCATTTCTCCTGCCCATTCCTCTTGCGTTTGATTATCACGGATATTCTGACTAATTATTGCAGGACGTGTACGTCGTCCAAGGTTTGATAGCCTAATAGTACGCATTAATTTTTCTTCCTAAAAACCTTTTCCTGGCAATAACGAACCACTTAAAAATTATTTGAACCAAATCGATATTAGAGCATGTTATTCCCTATTTTGTAAACAATAAAAAATATGTACATATTTATATTAAAAGCACGATTCAATTACAAAAACTGCGAAGATACGTCCAAATAATTAAAATCGTAATTTTTAGTAAATTTTTCGACTTTAGGTCCCGGAAACTAGAGATTTTCCCCGTCAAAGTATACGAAAATGCGCGGAGAGCGAATATTGGCCAAAAAATATCTTATAATTTTGAATAAAAATGCCTTAAAAAGAACAAAAAAAAGGAAATAATAAATCACATTAGGCTTGGTGCAGGCTTATGTTAGGTAAGGTTAGGTTAAAGCGGCCAGCGTTCCTTCCAGCACACCTAGGCCCTTTTTAGGCCCATTGCGGTACCACACGGATTATAAATCCCCTACTCAAGCCATCATGTAAATTACGCATATTTTAATAACTCGCGTGCCTTTACCCTGCCCAGGTCGCTTAAGTCGTTGAAAAACTCAGAACCTTAGAATTTTCTTCACACCTTCCATAGTGTGGGACATTCGCATAGAAAGTGCCTCACGGTTTCTTCCGCAGAAGTCATTGTAGAGGGCAGCCAGTCTCTATGCATGCCTTCCACTCAGTGACCCATTATAAGACCTTAAGCCAGGTGTTATGGTTTTTAAACGCCCTGCTTCTTTTAGAGGTGAATCCCTTAGAAAAAGATTGCAGGTATCAAGCGGCATACCTATTGATGCTACCCCTCTGGTATTTTACTGTGCCCTGGCACCCATATGAGTTGAAAGACAAACTACTCCGCCATTTCGTTTAAAGATTAGCGCTAGGTTGCCACCATTTAAGAGATTCAGTTGACCGAATCAAGTGTTTTTAGTGCAGCTTGAGGTCGGAAAATATGAAGATTTTCTTGTATCTAATTTCTCTTGTTCTTGAGTAATCTACATTCTCCTGTATTGCAGCGACATCAGCCTAAAAGATGTTGCAGTGGTCAGGGAGGCAAAAGGACTTTTATAGTCCTAATTGGACTGAGAAGACACCTCAAGTCTTGAGCCATTGGTGCAGAAGTGAAGTTATTCTGCCGCATTCTCGGCTTAGAGGTGAGCTCGATAAGATAAAGTTTTGAAAAAACAGAAAACTACTCGATACTATCCACACTAATATGAAAACTATCAGTCCCTGCAAAAATTGCCCAACCGAGTCTCGAATTCAGTGTAAAAATTTCCATTTGGTTCCTATAGACACAACATAAATGCGACAAGCTGATTGATTTTTCATATTTTTTATACATACATATATTTGATGAATCGCACAAGCAATATGTAAAAAAGAGATGTACAATTACAAAATTAGAATATGGTACGAAACGGTCACAAAAGTTCACTTTAGCATTAAGAATTTGGTAGGAGATATACTGAAACTATTAGTCTCAACTCCAGGTTAAATTACCAGTAATATTTTCAGTATCTTTCTTGCAAGGGTGCAATTTGATTTTTAAATTATTTAGGTTTAAAGTATTAGTACAATAAGATCTACATCTATACATCTTTTGTAGCACAACAAAAAAGTATTACAATCGGACATTATAAAATCAACTTAAAAGTAAACAAGAAAAAAAAACATACATAGAAATTAAAATAAAAAATAAACATATACCTAACAATATGGAACATTTCATAAATCCATACAATTTAAAAATAGCCGTATCTATTAGATACATATATTCATAGGTTACTAGAGTTTTTTTTTGTAATATACGTAGACGCAATCTGTGCAATTCAAATTCAAAATATTTAAATCAGCTACTAAAAGCAAAAAGAAAATACATGGATGCTGTTCTGCTGCTGCTACCTCATCAACGTGCCTTATTCTAACTCAAATATGAAAAATCCCTCTTTGCTCAATATTCAATATGAGAAAGGTTTTTGAGCAATTATAATCTACTGAATATTTGAAAATATTCTATAAATTATAACGTACACAAAATCGAGGCAATAATCTTCTTTTATTATAACAAGCTATTGGATATTAGTTACATAAATTAAAGAACGCTAGATATTGAAAACAAACCCTAATTAAAATCGAATGTTCAATAAATTAAATTTTTTATTTTTAAGTCTGTTATGTAAAAAATACAGTATTTTGAATGTAGCTTAACAACTTCAGAATTGTCCGCAGCTATAATAAAAGTAATTTGTTTGTTTTATAACTGAACATGCTGCATTTTTTTATAATTACACAAACACAATACCAAAAAATATTAAATACGTGATGCCAAAAAGCTAGCTACTAGACAGTGTAATAAATATTAAAGCACATACTCGTGCATATGTATGTATATCTTTATGTATGCATTAATTGCTAATATTAATTAGTTGTAGCATTGTTGGCAATAATATGCATAAGTATAAACCGAAAACCGGTGTTACTAAACAAATGTTTACCAGAATTTTTCAAAAAAGTAAAAAAAATAAAAAAATATTATAGTATGTTTGTTGACAGCGTTTAATATAACACAAGCAAAGTATACGGTTAACAAAAACTAAAATATTTCACTTTTCTTATATGATTTGACAAAACAAAAACATCAAATAACCTTGTTACACATGTGATGTATTTTCATAAATACGAAAAAAAATTTATCAATATATATCGTATCGATATTTTTAAACAAAATCGAATAATATTGATATATGCATAGTAAAAAATATCGATATTTCGATATATCGATTTTTTACGCCAAGGCGCAATTACTTAAAGTATTTTCAAAATAATATATAGTGAAAGAAATTATGCTTATCTGGCAGTTTTATAAGTTTTACTATGAGAACCGGTGTGGTATGACGAAAATTCACCCGAAACTCTATTTTCCTCACAAATTTGATATTCGGAAATAAATATCGAATATCGATACAGCGAGATTAAAAATATCGACGTAATTATCCATTAGTTTTTTTTGATAAAATATCAATAATTCGATATCTCGATACTTTTTGCCAAACCCAAATCTGTATATTCGATGTGCAGAAAACGTTATTTTTTTTAATTTAATGTAATTGAGATCAATAAGTAAAATAGATTCAATTAAAAACAGTTTTTAATAGATCACACGTAGTTAATGGCGTTTTCTTTTCTCGAAAAAAATGTTGCCTTCACACATTATAACTTTTGCATTTGTCAAAGTCCAACAAAGTGGGAAATATATACGCGGCGCCTTGAAAGGGCTGAGAAAAACAAATGAGACAAAATTATTTCGAGAAAAGAAAACGCCATAAGTCCAATTTCCTTTGAACGCAAAAACTGTTTAAAGCCCTCTTAGACGGTATTTTATTTACATATGTAAAGCTACTGCACTCAACGTTTACGCATTTTTAGAGAAATAGCACACACATACGTGCCTGCTTTTCCTTTTAATTTAAAGCCCTTTTCACGAAATATTAAATATTTACCTTTCAAAGGTGGTAACTTTCCATGTGAAAGAAAGGTGTAATATAAATTCCGTGTAAGAGAGCTTTTATAGATTTAAAATCAAGCTTGTTTGTTTGCTTTGTTTTAATTAAAGTAAAGTCGGAAAATTTTTTATCTGCCCGAGCTGAACTATGCGGTAATGATAAGAAATTAAAACCAAACTTCAAAGGATTCTTAACATAGCGTTAACCAAACTCAATTTTAATACGATAAACTTTTTCCTAAAACTCCGTAATATCTATGTCACTGCTAAGTTCTTAATAAAAACCAATAAATAAACAATTGCAATAGCAAGTTTTGCTTACATTTCTTAACAATTGACTTACTTATCCATGATTAGCTTTCTGTCTACCGTCAAATTCATATTTGAAATTCGCTTTCAATCAAAATCAAACGTTAATTGAGTAAAGGCAGCGATGACATAAACCTACAAAGCCCATATTAGCGTGCTATAACCAATGACTACTGATATAAATGTTGCCACATAATATGTTGTAAAAATGAATGTGTATCCAAACAATTTGAATGCAAACGAACCAAAATGAGCCATTTCAAAAGTAGCCAAAATCGACAAAAAGTAACCACGTAACCAAAAAAAAAAAAATTGTTATTTTTTAATTGACAACTTAATTGAGCTCGAGGCCAGTTTATGAAAGATTTTATTTGCAAGAAACAACAACAGTTTTAGTGGTAGACGTTATAGCGCTATTTCGGAGAACACCACATCTCCTCATCATACTTCGTTTTATAAAATTTTTTTTTATTCTTCATCACCGCTTCCCAGGTTTGCCCAAGGAACCTCGGTTTTTATTAGTTTTTTACAAATAAAATCTTTCATAAACTGGTTTCGACCTCAATAAAATTGTCAATGATTATTCATTTAAGGCCAATAAAAAACTTAATAAAAACTTGCAACCAAAAGGGCAACACCGATAACTACAAACCATACAATTTTTTTACATAAACATAATATTAAGTTTTTTCTTACCTATGAATCCAGCCATGTATTCTTCAATATCATTTTTCCAATCGGCTAAAATTATTGACATTGCGGCACTATCCATTTTTGACTTGATTTTCTAATATCAGTAATTAGCAAATAGTTAATTTTTTTTTAAATTAAAGATGAGTTATAAAAATTCAGTTTTAAAATTAAACAGAACACAATTTAATAACCGCACGACTCAAGCTGAAGCTTTATCTTGTCTTATTAACGTATTCAGGGAACCGACACACATACTTATATACCAAATATTGTATTTCCAGTGCTACCAATTTATTGCTGTACCACTTCCACTTTGCAAATTTGCACACGGTTGCGTTCTTTAGTAATGCAATGTATGAATTTCTGTTATTTTGTAAAACATGAATGTCGAATGTAATTAAAAATGGTTGAATACGAACCAAATTAAATAACACTTCTTATTGAAAGAATTACTAAATAAAAATATGCAAATGCATAAAGACTCTAGCAGGAATATCAACATGACCATGAATTTCCATTTATATAAATATGTTAGCGAATTTTAAAATCACTTTTGCTGATCTAGGGATTTAGTTCTTTCTTCATAAACATGAAACGGCGTGAAATGGTTAAACATATTTGGAAAGTGCTGAAGATCTCTTCGCAAGAAACTGGAAGCTTGATTATATAATTGACTAGTCTATATACTTCATCTAAGATGCTTTCCTTACTGCCAAAAGATTTTCAAAGTTCGAGGCAATTCGAAGTCATCTGCGAAAAGTACTAGATTCATTTTCAAATGTTTCTAACGGGAAGTTACAATCTCTTTGTAAGCTACAAGAAGTATACATTACTGTAAGTATTTTTACGATTATAAACTGAGTAAATAGAAGATCTAATGTGTAGAGATGGCGTAGCTTTTATAAAAATTATTCCATTTATTTGACTCCAAATAGTCTATTTATAAACGACCTTTAGTTATTATTTCACTTTTGATGTAGTTTAAACAATCAACTCTAAGTGGGTAGGTATTTTTTTTTGACTCTAGGCTGGATTTTTTTTTACTCTAGGAAATTTTTTTGCACCATCTAAAACTTGGAGTTAATGGATCGTTTGGATCAAATGCCCCTAGAGCCAAAGCCAGTTTTCGCAAAGACAAAAAATTTCAATATTCAGGATAAGAAAGAATGTTTAATTTTTCCAAATATGACAAGCAGCCACCGTCCAGGGCACCTGAGTAAACCTCAGCTTACGGTCGAACTGCCTCGCAACTGACGCACGAGGTTCAGAGGTAAGTGAAAAACAACATCTGGAATAAGAATGCCGGCATTGGAGTGCAGCAGCATCTTTTGAGTGTTTTTGCTTCAGATTGGCTGAGACTCAAACCATAAGCGAAAATTTCGCGTTTTATAGTTTGCCTTACAAAGTGAAACACCCTTTACATACCTAACCCCTGCAAGAAACATACTCTAATAATTACTGTTTATTTATATAACTCTCACCGGGTACTTGACAGGTCACTGCAGGCTGAGATACCATCTTCATAAAATAGAACTCTCTGAGGTTGCAGACTGTAGGTTTTGTGGCCTTGATGCGGAGACTTCTGAACATATACTTTGTGAATGCCCAAGAATAAGCGGACTCAGGCTTATACACCTGGGGGAGCGATTATTATCTGCATCCAGAATATGGACAACTACACCCTCCAAAGTGCTTAACTTCTTAAGTGGCCTAAAGATGGAGTGACAAAACTTAAAGGGTTAGCACAATAGATTTTGCTAGGTCGCAGCGCTACTATGCCCTAATAATAATAATAATAATAATAATACTGGTTATTTTACCTGGAGTTGTGACTAATAGTTTCAGTATTTCTCCCATAAAATTCTTAATGATAAAGTGAAATTTTGTGATCGTTTCATACCATATATTCCAATAATGTAATTGTACATATCTTTTTTACATATTGCTTGTGTGCTTCATCAAATATATACTGCTACTTAAAAAAGAACACTCAGAAGGGCTTCTACAGGGCGCCTTTTAGAGCACTTTCGCAGCAGCTCTTTTAATTTTGTCCATCCAATTATGTACTTGTAAAATATATATAGATTATGAGTTATGAATCGCATTGATAGAGCAGCATTTAAGCTCATGCGAAGTTCCATTTGCAATAATCATAAAGAGGAAAGCTCTTGCAGAAGTCTTGCAGAAAAACACAGAAGGATTTATATCTTTTAAGAATGATTCAGCAAAAACTTAAATATAATACAATTTTTCCAGGTTTTTAAGAGTTTTTGAATAATTTGTTTTACAATTTATTAATTTTATTATCTTTTACAGTAAAGCTCAGTATATTTAGCATAACTTCCTTTGGTAATACATCTGATGCTTGGTCTATCAGCATTTTAAATTTTTTGTACGTTTCCTTTTCATATTCGAGGTAGATTTTGGCAATGTTCATTTCTTTATAGAGTTGCCGAACGCGTGCAACTTTTTGAGGATCTGAAATAAGAAAATGAAAATATTTTGGAAGATTTAAAACTTATATTTTTTCTCAAGAGACCTGTAAAAATTAGAATTGTTTAAACAATTTGTATTCATTGATAGCAAACATACCATTTTGTCCATAGCATTCCATCATAATCGCTTTCTGTTCAGGATTTGCACGCTGCATACAAGTAATTGCCAACCAGGAACACTTATTGTCCTCAATATCTGTACCAATTCTGCCAGTGATCCCAGGATCAACAAAGCAATCAAGAAAATCATTTTGTACTTGTCCAAAATCACCCATCGGTACAAGAATTTGTTTACATTGTTGAAATGCTTGAGGATCCTTGACGCTAAAAATATAAATACAAAGTACATATGTAGAATAATGTCTCATATAAGCTTGAGCTGTGTATCTATACATATCTGTTATCCGTTATCAATCAAAAAAGGCTTCAAAAACTTTAACATACATTTTTTTCGAAAAATGATTGCCGCATTAAAAAAATAATTAAAAACAAGTAAAACGGTTGTCTTCGGCTATGCCGAAAGTTTTATACCTTTCATGAATGTCACAATTGTATGGGAGCTGTATGTTGTATTTCTGTGATCTTTATGACTTTCCCTGCTAATATATTGCTAACAGTAACTGATCTCTTTTCAAAATTTCAAGCCTTTAGCTGATTTAATGAAGAAGTTAAGACATGTAATGCAATATATTCACTGCTAAAATAATCCTAATAACTGCAATGTTGAAAGTCTTTACCAGCTTAAATGGAGGGGTCATGGTGCTAAACGCAATACCTGAACAATCGATTGTATGGGAGCTATATGATTTTCACTGCTTATGTAGACCTTTTTGCAAAACTTCAAGCTTTTAGCTGTTTAAATGGATGCGTTATGGAGGAAAATATAATGTCTCAACAATCGGCTCCCATATACGTTGTAGTCGTCTGATATATCCGATCCTGATTAATTATAAAAAGGCACCTGACTGCCAAGTTTCATCTAAATAGCTTAAAAATTAAGGGACTAGTTTGCGTTCAAACAGACGGACAGTCGGAACAGACAGACGGACATGGCTAAATCGACTCAGCTCATCATCCTGATAATTTCGGAATACTTTTTGATCGGTCTAACACTTATCCATCTGATACTTACAAACATCGGACCAAACTTAATATACAACTTCTATGAAAGGTACTCGTATAATTATAAGGGTATGATTTAGTGGGAAGTTTCAAGCCCAAACTTTTAATTGCGCAATTTAAGTAAAATAAAGGGTTGACGAATTTTTAATTCAGCTGATACTTTGAAAGTTCAAAAACAAATGAGAGACCAGTAACAAGTATCGTGGTAAGCAAACAGTAAAAATGACAGTAAAAAATAATATAATATGTTTTGACTATATGCCCACTTTGGGTTTATAAAAAACGATTCCTAAACGAATTCAAGTCAAAGAAAGGACGCCTATGTACCTGAACGATATTGCAGATCAAGCTGGTGATCTTTCAACAGATTTGTATTAAACTTACCCCGCCAGATATAGAGCTAGGATGACGGGTAAATAAAGCATATGACTGCCAGCTTTATTCGTGTTCATAATATTGTACGTTTCCATATTAAAGGTGCTAACATTCTTCTTTGAAAGTAGATAATCCATTAACTGACCCTTAGCTGATTGGAACATCAATTCATGGAACAACTCCACTATATCGACATAGCAGTCTAAGTGACGGAAATGCTGGCGCAAAAGTTCATATATACCATTTTCAATCATGATCACATCAGTTGGTGTTGTTAACTTAGATTCCTTTAACTTATACCAACATGTTTGGCCGCGACGTGTAGCGCTTTGGTCCAGTACGTCATCGGAAACATAAATAGTGGAGTGTAGCTGCAAAATATGGTTGGATACAAAATTAAACACAAAATTAAAGCTAAGCTTTGGAAAACTTTCACTGGTTCGACATAAATTCAATACTAAAAAAAAACTATGGCCTGCTCACCAAATCCACACAATATCCAAGATATCGCGCTAATTTTAAATTTTCTGCCGTGAGTTGATATTTTTGGACTAGACTCTTGTACGTTACGACTGCAATTACACCATATGCTTGCCTTCTGCTGCCTGGTACGTTGTACCTTAAACTCTATAAAAAAAGTTAATGAAAAACTTTTCCAAGTATTTGATTACGAAATATTATTTTCAGTTTACCTTTTTATACCATGCCGCAGTATCGTTGGTATTGCAACTTTCAGCTGCTTTGCCGAGCTCCTGTAAAACATCTGCAAATAGTAAAAATGGAAGGTCGTGTTAATACTGGATCATTGTCATTTGCCCTTCATATGATATGAATCATTATAACTATGCAGGGGCGAACGCAGGGGGGGGGTTTTGGGGTGTTAAAACCCCACCCAAAGTAATTGAATTTTTAAATAATAGAATTTAATTCTACATAGTCATTTGAAAAATTGTAATTTGTTGTTTTCAAAGCAATCTTTCTGCCGACGATGTATGAATATGTAAAATAAATGAATACATTAGTCACTAACAGCGTTGCCGTTTTGATACAATTGTATCTTTTTTGATACTTTTTTTTCTAAATTTTGTGATTTGATACTTTTTTGTTCACAAACGGCCTATTTTGATACTTTCCTGCTGATAGAATTTAATTTTTTGAAACTATGAAAATGTTAAACTAAAAACAAACCTATTTTATCTGGATAGTATTAAAAAGTTGTGGGAATGTAGGCCAATTAAAAAACCCAGAAAAATATAAACTGGACAGAGACATTTTTTTAATTTGCTTCAAAGTAATGAGTTTGCCTTATAACTCTGTGGCTGCTCAACTGGATTTTTTTAGATTTAAGGGAAATTGTGAGTCGAAAATGGACTTCTTTTGAAAATTAGTTCTGAACTGAAAAGTCACCAATAAGGTTTCTATTATTTTTTTTAGAGTTTATTGTTAATCATAATACAGGAAAAATAAAAACTCATTTATTATGACTTTCAGTTTTCGTTCCATGAGCAAACTGTTGTGAAATAAATTTAAATTAAAAAAAGTATGCTATTTGCAAAAAAATACTTGAGTGTCTTAACTAAAATGTCTATATTTTTAATAAAAACAACCAGAAAAAACTGGTCTGAATTAGATACACAACTTTACTTATTATTTGTTTTTCAAATGAAAATTTTTAAAACAACGGTTGTGCTTTTGATACTTTTTGATACTTTTTTTGCTTGGCAACATATACTTAATTTTTTAAGCTCGCGGCAACACTTGTCACTAATGATTAGAGCGTGAATGAGAATAGAACAAATGAATTATGTGCGTACGTGTGTTTTGTTCTTGTGCCGTTTTTGCATTTTCCTTATATTTTTGCATTCGTATTAATCATTGTAACTCTTTTGAGAGATGAAAAAGCTCTCTGATTTCTCTCTTAACTGTCGATTCTCCCTCACAAACGAATTTTTTGACTGTTAATGTACCGTTACCGCAGTAGCGTCAATGAAATGTATTTGCTTATTGTACACAATGTGTACTACACAGTAATTGGCGTCATTACAAAGTGGTCGTTGAAGAAAGTACTAAGTTGTAAAAATGAGTGAAAATTCGATTAAAAAATATTTTCAAAGTAGTGTTTTAAAACGCGTAAGTGATTCTCCCGTTATAATTAATGAAGAAAACGCTGCACCTAAGGTCACCCGAGTGGCAGTAAGTGTTTACTTTTATTTTCAATAAAAAAAATATTTCGTTTACCTATGTACAAATATCTCGTTAATTTTAGGAGTTTGCAAATGATATCGTTAATTTTTGCAAAAAAATTGACGAAAAGCAGACATATGAGCTTTTAACGAATGTGTGGCAGCCTGATTTATCATTTATTTTTCCGTCGTCTGGTGATCGAAACTTAAAATTTCAGTTGTCGTGGCTGAAGTCTTTTCCATGGTTAGTATATTCGCCTAGCCAAGATGGTGCCTACTGTCTATATTGCGTTGCTTTTGTTTGGAAAAACGTTGGAAATGGTAGTCACCAAAAGGCAAATGCTTTTGTTCAAACTGCTTTTAAAACTTGGAAGAAGGCACTTGAGAAATGCAAAGAACATCAGCAGAAGGATTATCACCGCAGAGCAGTGGAAGACGCAGCCAATTTCAAGCTGATTTTTGAAAATAAAAGAAACAATATATTAACAGAAATTGATCATGGCCGCAAAAAGCAACAGCTTGAAAATCGAGCAAAATTACATCCTATAATCCGTGTTTTGCTTGTCTGCGGGAGGCAAGGGCTTGCGTTAAGAGGCCATCGTGACGAAGGAAATCTTTCTTTAGAAATGCCTGCTGAAAACGACGGGAACTTCAGGGCTCTTTTGCGTTTAGCAATAGATAGTGGCGACGAAAATTTAAAAAAGCATGTTGAAACTGCAGCACGTAATGCTAATTATTTCAGTTGGCGCATCCAAAATGAAATTATTGAAATAGCAGGACAAATAATACAAAAAAAAATTATTAACCGTATTAATAAATCTCAATGCTTTGCAATAATTGCTGATGAAACCACGGATGTTAGTGGCATTGAGCAATTTTCAATTTGTATACGGTATGTTGATCGTTTTGAGAATGAGGAAAAACTGAGAGAGGACTTTTTATGTTTTGTTCCTGTTGAGGATACAACTGGCAGCGGTCTTGCGAATGTGCTAATTGATAAATTAAAAGAACTTAAACTTAGTTTTGCACACATAAGGGGTCAAGGTGAGTTTTCAACTCTTCTATTTTTGGGACAATTAAATTATACTTTTTTTTCTTTCTAAAGGTTATGACGGAGCGCGGTCGATGAGTGGACATGTCAAAGGTTGTGCTAGTGTCATACAAAATTTATATCCAGCGGCTCTTTATGTGCACTGTGCTAATCACAGCTTAAATTTAGCCATCGCAACGACTTGCAAAATACCTGCTATAAGAAATTGTATTGGTTCCATGAAAGAGACCGTAAATCTTTTTCGGATGTCAACTAAAGCAGGCACACTGCTCAAAAATCTTATTCTTGAATCCTTTCCAAACTCAAAGCAAGTGAGGTTACTTAAATTCTGCGAAACACGTTGGGTGGAGCATTTAGAATCTCTTTCTTTATTTAACGATTTATTCCCATTGATCTGTACAACGTTGGAAGAGCTTGATACTGAAAAATTAAGAAGTGATTTATCAAAGCCACATGCTTTGTTGACTGCAATCCAATCACCTCAATTTGTTATTGCTATGGCGATACTAAAGCCAATTTTTGCATTATCAAAACACATAAGCCTATGTTTGCAGCAAATAGACTGTGAATTGAGCAGCTGCGTTGCTTATGCAAATAATTTGTATGCTGAAATTAGTGAAATGCGTAAGGATTCTGAACAATCGTTTAAACTAATTTTTGAATCAGTTAAAACAATAGCCGCAGAATTAAATTTAGAAATCAAAATTCCGCGTTTGGCGAAACGGCAAACTAATCGCGACAATTATGAAGGCGAACCGGAAGAATATTACCGCAGATCAATTTATATACCGTTTTTAGATCATTTTTTGGACCAAATCAATGAAAGATTTTTAAAACATCGAGAGCTGCTTTCCAAAATTGAAAACATTTTGCCAAATAAATGCATAAATCTTGACGTTATTGAGATGCAGGAGACTGTTCGTGTTTTAGAAAAGCAATGGTCCGCTGATGTAGAAGATCCCGATGATTTCGTTGCTGAATTTAGAATGTGGAAAAGGTTAAAAATCTTTTCTTCAGATTATATTTTCTATTTAAAATTTTGAATATATTTTCAGGAACTGGTTAAATCAAACGAAGAGATCCAAAACTTTTTTAGACGCGTTGAATTGTTGCGATGCAAAAATTTTCAAAACAGTGCATCGTTTTTTAAAGATTGGAGCAACAATCCCTATATCTGTCGCTTCAAGTGAACGCTCGTTTTCCTCACTTCGCAGGCTTAAAACATATTTAAGAAATAAAACTGGAGAAGCACGCCTGAACGGAATGGCTCTCTTGAATATCCATAGAGATATAGACGTGACGGAGGAAGAGATTTTAAATGTTATGGCCCAAAATAAAAGAAGATTAGACTTCAATTTGTGAATAAAATAATGAAACATTGTCTTTTTACCTAAAACCCCCCCAAATTTTTTTCCTGCGTTCCCCACTGTAACTATGAGTTGTGAAATAATGAGTGACTTCCCCAAAATTATTTCCTGTATCCGCCCCTGCCCATAGGTGTAAAATATGTACTATATTTTTTTACAAATAATAATCGTTAATTTTTAATAAAACAAAAGCTTATTCTGTAACAAAAGACTCATATAAATACTATACATATCTATATACATCAAAGTTTCAAACTTTGTACGTTATTCCTAAACATTTTCTCAAATTTTAAAAATTCTCCAACGAAATGTCCACATTTATATTCAAAAACAATCGGGAAATACAGTTTTGTAGCCTAACCAATTCTTGTCCAAAAACGTAAAAATTTAAAGTCACTCAAATGCATCTACCAATATTTGATACAATTTAAAGCACTCTGGAAACTGAAACGCAATTTATTAGTTCATGCTTTAGTTTTCCTCTTCCATCTCGGTTTTTGACAAATAATAAAATTAAGAACCTCATCCAATTTTGGAACGATAATTTTGGAATAAAAATTTACGGGAATTTCGGTTTGTCTATATATTTTTCGAGAAAGTTATGTCTTAAAAAAAATAACGCTTGCAAATCAATGTAGGGGATTGAGCCATAGAGATAAACCCTTAATTTTGCTACTACGGTGGTGGTAGAGAATTGATAAAACTAGCGAAATTGCTGGACACAGTACAGAATAACGGCCACAAAAACGTTTTTTTTTATTTACATCTAAATTGCTTAAATAAGGCTAATGAGAATTCAAACCGAAAATAAATACTGCTTCAGTTGAAATCTGGCAGACAATATGCTGCTCAAATTTATACACAAATATAGCAAATAAAATAAAATGAAAAGGAGTCACTTTCAAGAAGCATGTTCTTCATCAAAATATAAAAATTACAATGAAATTATTCACCTCTCCAAAACTGCCGAACTTTTTGCGATACCCCCTTCATCAATCTTTGAACATCATCATTTTCCATTTTCTTAGCCTGATAAGGCCATTTATTTTAAAATTTTGCCATTGTGTGGCCTTGTGATTTTTTCTTCTTCAGCTCTCTTTTCATTTGAGGCCAAACAATTTCGATGGGTCGTAACTCAGGGCAGTTCGGAGGGTTGGCTTCTTTCGGCACCACATTGACATCATGTTCAGAGTATAACTCTATGGCATTTTTTTGAATATTGGCAAGTGGCTAAATCAGGCCAGAAGAACACAGAAACATCATGAAGTCTTCGTTCCAAGCACTCTTTAATCTAAATTTCTATGTTAATCGTGCACACGGGTACGAATTCTTCACTCTTTTTACCTGTGTTTATGCTTGCGAGACTAGATTTTTTTTTTTTGGATATTTTGACAGATTTTTATACTTATAATTCGCATTAATTTTGTCTTTAGTTGTGGCAACATAAAACTTCTGTCCTGGTATGTGCTTAAAATCAGCTACACAATAAGTTTCATCAACCATGACGCAGCTTTGAAATTTGGTGAAGAAATCGGTGTACAATTTTCTCGCTGGTGTTTTGCGTAGCAAAATCTTTTGGCATCTTTAATTGGTACGTAAATTTAATATTTTTTTAATGTTGTGTACTGTAAAAGACGAAGTTCCTGTGGTTACAGCTGCGTTACGTTCGGACGGCTTACGGTTCCTCTGGAACACTTTCCCTTCTTCCTCTTCAACTTCTTTATTTACTGTTCCACTTATCCTTCCCGATGCATGCTTTCTCTCAATTGCCTGGTTTTTCTTAATCGCCAATTCTTTTCCTTCCATTTCGAACAAATATTATTATAAGCACTTGAACTGCACGTTTAAGATGGATAACGGAACTTTCAAAGAGCAAAAACGCTATGAAGCAGTCATTATGTAAAGTTAATAGCAAAACTTAATAAATAAAAAACTGAGTTTTTAGTAAGTCTGGGAGCAATGTTTTAGTCGCACTAAATATCATCACATCTTGCATTTGCAAAACAAAAATTTGTTTAAAATTTTTTTTTGCTCTGCTTTATCAAACATTTTGAAATATTTAGTACTAAGAATATATCAAGTTTTTTAGCATCCTGAATAAAAAGACATCGAACAGAAAGCAGCAGCAAAGGAATTAATTAATTTTTTTTATTTTATGGGAAATTTTTGCATTGCCACATTTTTTAATTATACTCGTATGTATTTAATGAGCACTGATTTTACTGCTGATTATTTGTTTTATTATTTGTAATGTATGCACAAAGAACCGTGGCAATAATCTCTTTATTATTGCATATTAATTACACAAATTAAAGAGTGCTTAGTATTAAAAAAATGCTAATTACGGAATATTTAAAAAAAAAAAGCTAATTAAAATTATATGAGTTGATCACGAAGAAATTTATGAAGTCCCATGTGTAAAAAATAGAATATTTTGAGAGAGGCTTGACAACTTCACGATTGTCCATAATAAATATAGCAAATGTACGTAATTATTTGCTGCATATTTTTATAATTGCACATCCCCATTTAAAAAAAAAAAAAAAAAAATCAAACCTAGCGACAAAATCCAGCTATTGCTAACAATGCTATAACTTATATTGGTAAATCATACAAAACAAAATACCGGACAAATCCCGGGATCCCGAATTTCATGAAGTTTTGATTTGTAAATTTTAGGTTGTCAAAAAATGCAACACGTCTGTAATCGTTGTATTATAGAAGTAGGCAAAATAACATTAATATAACCAAGAACGATTTGTTGTAATTCATGTATGTATTTATTGGTCTTTTCAAGAACAAAAAAGAAATAAACGTAAAATTTGACATACATACATAAAAAATAATTTATACTTCAAGTACAAATATACATATTTGGTACAGAAGCAAATGCACCTACATAGAGTTAAATTATTTTTAATCACTGTTTGAGATTTTAGGGAGTTAACAAGCTGTGTTATTTGTCGTATTGTGTTAATATAATACAATAGTTGAAAACTTGTTGTTTTTGTTTCTCATGTTAAATTTTCTTATTTCAATACAACTTTGAATTGTATGTTTAGTGTGTTTTATTCGATCGGCCCTTTCTGTTTTAAATGATTTGAGGTTTATTTTTGTTTGAAAAAAAATTTTAATTTTAAATTCAAAAAATAAATGGCTATTAAATTCACTGTTTTCTGCGGGATTAGTATATTCAAATTCCGGGATATTCGGGAGCTGAAAAAGACCGGAATTCCGGTTTGTATGCCTAATACATACAAACATATGTTCGCACTTGCTAAAAGTAATTGGTTGTTGGGTTGTCGTTACCAATATGCACTAAATATAAACTCAAAACCCGTGTCTCTGAATTGCGCTTAAATTAATCTATGCCAAAGTGCATCCATAACACATTCAATATTTTTATATAAACGAAATATTGCATTTTTTTACCTTTTAATCCAGACATGTAATCTTCAATATCACTTTTCCAATCTGCTAAAATTATTTCAATTTCAACATTATCCATTTTAAACTTGATGCTCAAAGATCAGAAATTGCAAAAAATAAATTAACAAATTAAATTAATAACCAGTTACTAAAATTGAGGAATAAAATTCAACACAACACAGCAAAATAATCGCGCGTCTTTAGCATATGCTTTCTCTTTTCGTATTAACGTATTCCGGAAACTGGCCGTATATACTTATATACCAAATATTGCATTCACAGTGTTGCCAATTTATTGATATTCCAGTTCCCCTTTGCCAACTTGCACAAGGTTGTTTTTTTAAGTATTTAGTATGGTTGGATACAACACGAATTTAATAATAGTTTTTATAGAATTGATAAATAAAGGAATATATGCAAATGTGTATAAATGTTCACATGAATGCCAACCAGACTGCAAATTAGAACAAGAAGACGAACACAAGTTGGTAACCGCATAGACCGGGTTTTTTTCAGACAGCTGTATTGAAATAGGCGTGAAGACATTATAAGTCTACGCCTGTTCAAAACATAAAACGAAACGAAAGTGGTCACTTTGATAATAAACCACATCTTGTTTTTCATCAAGCGTGATCCAATTTTATATGGAAAAAAAGCTTTCCTAAACTTCACGGAGCAACAAGCATTTTAGGCGAAATCCTAACTGATGATTTTCGTTTAAAATATTTTGGTTTACCGTTCGCTCGCACTACAATCTGATGATGAAAATGAAAGAAAGTCAGCGTTGAGGTAACTGTTCTTGTGGAGAAGTGTTTTTATAAAAGAATAAATGTTTAAAAATTATTATACATTACACTGATTCTTTAGAAAAAGTATTTTGCATGCAATTCTATAAAACGTACTAATTGTTTACAATACTCCTACATATGTATAAGATAAACTTATTTTTAACGATTTATACTTACGTTCAATTTAAATGTTTTTTATATTTGATTAATTTTCTTATCTTTAATAGCAAAGTTCAGAATGTTTATGAAATGCTTCTTTTGGTACCTACTCCGCTCGATGTTTGTTCGATAAGCTTTTTAAATTTGAGATACGTTTGCTTTTCATATTCGACATAAAACTTGTGAATGTTTATTTCTTCATAGAGTCGGTTGACACGGGCAATCTTCTGAGGATATAAAATAAAATAAATATTTAAGTGAGAGATGGGGCAAATAGAGTACTCAGGCTAGGGGATGTCGCAAATTACTAGACAAAAAGCTTTCGTGGACAGTGAACGTCCAGGAGCGCAGTAAGAAGGCAACGGTGACCCTCTACAGCTGCAAGGGAGCCATCGAAAGAAAATGGGGCTTTTCTCCCAAAATTATGCACTGGATATACACAGCCGTAGTCAGACCAATCCTGCTGTATGGGGCATTGGTGGGGTGGCCATGTCTCGATGAGAAAAATGCACAATCAGCACTGCAAATGGTGCTAAGATCGGCGCTGATATGCATAGGTGGCGCTCTGCGTACAACCCCCTCGGAAGCATTAGACACCATACTAAATACCCTCCCGATTGATATCGCAGGAAAACAATTCGCGGCATGTGTCGCTCTTATACTACGGGAGTTGCCCGAATGGAAGTCTAGTCAAGTAGGACACGCACCAATCGCAAACAAATTGGGATCGCAAGTTACATATTACTGCGCCCCCATTCAAAGCTTCACAAAGAAGTTTAACATACTAAGACCCCCTGGGTCGGAGAATTCACTCCACTTCTACATTGATGGCTCTAAGCTTGAGAAAAGAGTGGGGGGAGGGGTGTTTTCTCAGCTCAAGTAGGATTAGAAAAATCTTTCCGTCTTCCTGACCACTGCAGCGTCTTTCAGGCTGAGGTCGCTGCTATACAGGAGACGGTAGACTACCTAAGAACAGAAGAGGTTGAATTCAAAGATATCTTCATATTTCCCGACAGTCAAGCAGCACTAAAGGCAAATCTCTAAACGACATGGAGGAGTAGTTTGCTTTTCACTTGGTATGGGTGCAAGGGCACAGCAACATACCAGGCAACGAAACAGCGGATGAGCTTGCAAGAAGGGGGACATCCACTCCGCTTTCATCCCGCTGAAAGGGTTTAGGTATGCCGCTCGCTACCTGCAAGCTCTTTCTAAAGGACTCAACCCTTAAGGAAGCAGGAGACCGTTGAAAAAACGGTAACACCTGTTTCAAGAGACTAGATGTTTCCTGAAAAGACTTCTGCAGAAGCTGCTGAAATGAAGAAGAGCCTGAAACCGTGAGGCACCTTCTATGTGAATGTCCTGCACTATGGGCTATAAGAAGAAAATTCTTGGGATCAGAGTTCTTCGGAGACCTTAGCGATCTGGCCAAAGTAGAGATTCGCAAGCTAGTAAAATTCGTAGATTCCACATGTTAGTTCGAGTAGGGGAATTTTTCAAATCCGCGTGGTACCTAAATGGGCCTAAAAAAAGGCCTAGGTGTGCTGGCGCGATCGCTAGCAGCCACTTTAACCTAACCTAACCTAACCATATTGGAAACAAAACAAACTGTGGTTTATTTAAGAAATTTTTCGTTGAACTGCTATTGTTTTTATTTCATGAATAACACGGTGCTATAGTGGTTTTGCTTTTTTGACGTGACATGGTGGAGGTTGTTGGTCCGATTGAGTACAATACAAAACCGGGTTCGAAAAATTTTCTAGACCCTAAAAATAGTTTTTTAACGTTTAAAAACTGCTTTTCGTGCTTTTGGGTACTTAAAAATTTGTAACAAAGCCATTTTTTAACTGATTTTCAATTTTAATACGGCTTTAGAAAGGTCAGCGTTTGCGCTTTCGAACTATATTTTTCAAACGGGACTTTGAACAAACTAAATTTTGAACTTTTTTTCTGATTTTTTTGAATGTAAAGCTGTTTTTCGATTTTTTTTAACTGAAAACATAAGTGACTACAAATTCTTGTAGTTTCTACGTTTACAAATAAAACAAGCGTTCATTTATGAAAATTTGTCAAAAATTTTTTCCATAGAAAAAGTCTATAGGCTGCAACTGCGCTCAAGTGTGCCACCTATGTAGCGCACGCCATTGCCAACTTTGAACCAATTTGTAATTCAAAATTGACATGAAAGGTTATAATCAATACTGTTGCGTCAAACTCTAAATCAATATCAATATATATTATTATTTTTATATACTTGAAATACATTTTGCATAATTATCTATTTTATGTATTTACAATAATACAATAATAAGTACACCCAACATATTCACATACTTACCATTGTACATTTTACATATATACATATAATATCACTATACTTACCATAAATTATACTTACCTTATATACACAAAACATACATACCAACATCTTCTCCTTTTGTTTACACAGTTAGCTCTAAGCCGTTAGTTTAAGTCTTAGGCTAAGTGCACTGAAATGTTGAAATAAAAAATCACTTGTAAAGTAACAGTTGAATCGCGCACATCTTTGTATTCTAAAGTCAAGGCATTTTTGTTGCTATCGTGCACTCCCAAATATCAAAAAAAGTGAAATAAAAAAAGGTTATTTCTTAAAAACTCTTAAGATTTTTCAAATACTAAATGAGACTCTTTTTTGAATTTGAGTTGAATACAAGATTAGCGCAAAGTAATAATATAATATTGTCATGTGTAGCGCAGTCTAATTATACATATATATTTAAGTCCTACCCCTTAAAACACATTGCTCATGGCTGGAATTTTTCTTTGGACTGAAAACTAAGGTCAATAATTTTAAGTAAAACTAACAAAACAAGAATTATTTGTGATCATTTAATTTAAATAGCAGCATGAATTTTATTTCATAAAATTTTTTTTTGTTTGGTAGTAACACCGCATTAGGCTAAAGGCTAATTGGTTTATAAAATGATATCCACGCAACTTATTATGAGATATCCACGCAACTTGTATTTTAGGATGTTTGGAAGCTGAACTATAAGTAACTGTAGCACAGATAACTACTTAAGTAATCAATAAATAAATTAAAACATGAGTTTACCTGTGAAAGTACAATAAAATTGATAAATGTCTAGTTTCATTTGGACTAGTTTGGTGTTTCTGTGTCGGTTATGTACGAGTAAAAGTTTAAGGTTATTGCATAATATCATACAGCAACACTGTGATACGGGTTGCATTGCCAAATACCAGCCGTTTTTCAGCGAAAAAAACAAGTAAGAGTATTTATAGAAGGTCGACTTTTGAAATATAATACATAGAAAAGAGAAAGCTAATGCTTTAGACGTGCAAATATTCGTTCGTATTGTGCTTCAAATTTGAATAAAAGTTCATTAACTCGTTTTAAATTCGTTTTTCGCCCTTTGAGTTAAATTTTTCTGCACATTATAGACAGCCGCATTTAAAAAATGGAAATACAAAGTCTACCAATTGAAATTCCTATGGCAGAGTGGAAAAATGATATTCAAGACTACATGGCTGTATATCCAGGTAAGACAAATTTTATATTTAAGTTATTGAATATAAAGATATATTTTTCTAATTAAGTTATAAAAATGTATGACACGAAAATTTATAAAAAAATTAATTAAATTTAAACATCTAAAAATTCTTACTAACACATACCTGCATTATATCTATGGACATTTTCGAGGCAATGAAAAAACAACGGTTCTAAATAATTGCAAGTTATTATATTGTGATCAACAATATGATTTTTAAGTATTCCTATTTCCTTACATCGGCAATACTGAAATAGTTAGCAAAGTATTAAATTTATTTGAATATTTAATTTTTAATTGGTTCTAAAATATTTGACAATTATATTGAGCTCGAGGCCAGTTTATGGCTTAACAAAATTTATATGCAAGGTTGGTTTTAAAATTATAAAGAAGTCAAGCAAATCAAAATAAAAAACACTTGTTAAACTTAAATATGCATTTGCAATACTCTGAATTTAGTTTTTATATTGAAAAGAGGACAACTTCCTCGAATCCGTTTAAGTATACATATCTACCGTAACGAGGTAGAAGACTCTTAACATAATTTTGATTGATTTTGGAATATCCTTTTCAGTATTCTGATTAACTTCTTGTTTCCAAGACCTATTGGTTCTTTAAAATATATTCAAAAATATAACTTTGAAATATATCCTTTTGATGCCCTTTGTAAGAACTACGAGTATATCTTGATCGTACAAAATTTTGTTTTTTTTTTGTTGCAAAAGTTTTCAGTTAAAAATAAAAGAATTAATTATAATAATAATTATTTTTATTGGATAACAGAATCCCCGTTCAATCACTTTTAGCGATTCTCAGACTATTTTTCAATGTTTTCGCCCTTTTCGTCAGTACCAAAAAGATATTTTGTCTTAATGTCAATGTCAATGACGCCGGGTCTTTTCAACGACCATATTTTTGTTTATTTAAACGATATGTTTCTGCTCATTTAAGAGATACATAAAAAAAATAATTGATATACTCCAATTTTTTATGAAGTCTGTTAAAGAAATATTAGCCGAAATATGACTTCGAAGTATCTGAATAGGTGTATTTAACGTTATTTTAACTTTCGTCCGTGATATACTCGTATATGTAAATTATACAAATTTTCTGAAAATTTAAATTAATCACCAGTTGTTTTGCTTTTTTATTTTCAATGCAATCAAAACTTTTATTAATTTGAAATATTAAATATCGTGATTTAAATTGTTATCTGCTGTTTTCTAAAGGTCATTCACAGCTAAACTAATTAGAAATGCGTTTTATTAAATTGATTTTAAAAGTGTGAACCCAATAAAATTCACGTTTGTGTATGTTCGACCCCAGCGACTGTAACTGGTTCGCCTAATGAGAACATTTTTGTTTTTACATTTAATTTTTCAACTGAATATTTTCGACGACTATTTACACAAGCATACTTTTGAATTGATTAAAAGAATAATTATAAAATTGTCCTGAAGACGACCGAAATTCAACAAAGCAAAACTCATTACGCGTTACACATGAGAGAATCTATGATGAAAGTTTAATGAATTTTTTTTTCAACATTTATTTATAGTTTATTTATTTAATAAAAAAAGATCTGAATTAAAAATAAAAGAAATCGGCCTTAAAGCTCAAAACTAATTAAATAAAAATAGTTATACGGCCAAACAATAACAAAAACGGAAAAAATCAAAATGCCTTATATATTTAAACATAGCACTTAGTATATATTTTATTATTTATGTTATTCTAATTTTCATCCCTGCAGATATTATACGTGAACTCGCTGAGGCAGCTGTGAGTTCCAACAACGATGATACTGCGGCATGGTTTTCAAAGGTAAAGTAAACATAATAAAATTTTCACTCTTAACTAGACATACTTTTTTTTTAGTTTTAAATTTTTTTTTTCAATTCTCCCCACAGTGTCTAAAGTATAACTTGCCGGGCAGCACTAAACAGATGTTTGGCGCAGCAACAGCTAAAATTTTTAAAAGTCTTATTAAAGAAGAACAACTTACTCCGGAAAAATTAAAATTGGCACATGTTCTCGGCTGGTGTGTTGAATTGGTGAGCGGACCACATTTCAATTTATACTTGCAGTCAATCCATGATCATTTCACACAAAATTAATGTAATTTTGGGACTCACAAAATTCACTAAATTTTTCGATAACATCCTTAGCACCATACGACCACCTATATTTATGACGATGTTTTGGATCAAAGCAACACACGTCGGCGACAAATGTGCTGGTATAAATTGGAGGATGCTAGCCTTACTACCCCAAATGACGTGATTATGGTTGAAAATGGGATCTTTAAACTGCTGCGTAAGAATTTCCGTCACCTTGACTATTATGGTGATCTGTTAGAGTTATTCCAAAGAATGATATTCCAAACAGCTCGAGGTGAATTAATGGATTACCTACTTTCAAAGAAGAGTGTAAGCACTTTCAATATAGAAACATATAATGCAATGATCACAGACAAAACAGGCTCTCATACTTTGTGTCTACCAGGAATATTAGCTTTATATTTGGCGGGGTGAGTAAAAACTAAATAGATAATTAAAGTTTTACAATTGTGCCACAATTCTTTGCTAACACATTGGTTTTAAAGGTTTGAGTAAATTGACCTTAAAAGTTTTCAAAATGTTGTGTTTTCCGAAAATACCGTTACTTACTTACCTTTCCTGGGTATGGTGTAAGTCCGTTTTCGAAAATTTTCGTCCCACTTCTTAGTTATATCATAAGCAATATTCAAGTCAAATCTAGTAAAGATTGTAATACAATTGCTTTCATATAAGAGTTTAGAATTCATGAGCGTGGTTACGCTTGTGTTGGACATACAGCGATACTACACGAAATCAAATTAAACGTACATTAGGTTCCCGGCTAGTGAATGTATTCTTTGCTACTGACTACCTCCGTTAAGGTATTGCATTTGGAAAATTTCTTGTGAAGCAAGAGGGAACACAACGAGATCTCAAGATTATTATGGCTGCATATTTCTAAGAAATAGAAAGAAAAACTTCTAAAACAAATTAGATCTGAAAAAGGTCTATGCCGAGACCCTCACGAGACATTGCACCAATTCTCCAACAAAAAGGAACCGAAGTTGTATCGGTGTGGATGACCATTGACCTTTTTTTTTCGAAGCGTCTCTGGCTCATGAGTTCATCTTCTTCAACAGTAAGGGGGAGTGGAACTCTCGGAGCTTATCGGTTTCATGAACATTAATATGTAAAAATAACACTGATATCCCTTATGGAGTATTATTCTCTTTCTGCATACCCAACAATGAAATTATGTCTCCGACTGAATGTATTGATCGCTTACCTGTTCTAATGTTTTATGATAAGCTTATTTGGAGCTAAAGTAATGCGAGATTTTAATAATTTAGATCCAGAATATAAGGATTTGTACTTTTATGTGGGAGGGGCGCGTGGTCGAATCGCCATCAATTAATGTAACTACTCTTTATTAAATTGTACAGATTTTAATTTTCTTAAATCTTTTATGTGTTTTTTTCTCAGCGTCAAAGACCCTCTAATATCTCAACAATTTATAACTATCCTTACTGAGCTGGGTAATTTTTGTCAGGTGCAAAACGATTATGTTGATTGTTTTATTACATCTGATATCACTGGCAGAATTGGTACAGATATACAAGAAAATAAGTGCTCCTGGCTGGCGGCAAAATTCATGGAACGTGCCAATCCGGAGCAGAAGGCAATCATGGTAGAATGCTATGGACAACACGGTGAGTTTTATGTTATAAAAACTAGTTTCGTCTTTAAAACTGAAGAAATCGCCAATATTTATAATAGTAACTTAACAAGTCTTTCGTATTTCAGATCTTCAAAAAGTTGCACGTGTTAAACAACTCTATGAGGAATTAAACATGACTGGGATTTACACCGAATATAAAAATGAAGTATACAATAAAATCAAAATTATCATTGAGCAATCATCAAATGGACTACCAAAGGAACTTTTCTTAAATCTACTAAATTTTTGTGTCGACGAAACTAAATTCTATAAAACGTCTTTACTATAATAAAGTAAAATCGAATCCCAAAGCTTTCTGTAGATTTATTAATTCATAGAAGGCATGCTCTAGTGTTCCTTCGCACTAATTTTTGAAAGGGAAATCGGCAACTTCACCAACTGAGGCCGCTAATCTCTTTGCTGATTTCTTCCACTCCAATTTCACTTCAGGTAATGATCATAGTGAAAACTTTTCTAGCACCTTAGAATCGTCTTTAAACTTCGGATCCCTACCTTTAACTGCACAAGATATTCTTAACGGCATTGCACGGCTTAAACCTTCAACTTGAACTGATGTTGACAGACGATTCTTTCATTTATCCTCTAAGTATAATCTTTAATAGATTCTCAGGTGTATTTATTGACGATTGGAAAATTGCTTATATCACCCCTATTTTCAAAAGTGGTAACAAAAACGATGTAAAGTATTACAGGCCCATTTCTAAGCTCTCTTATATGTCGAAATTGTTCGATTTTATTGTCTATGATAAGTTATATTTTGCAGTTAAAAGCATTATTTGCCAAAATCAGCTTAATCTTCAAACCTGCGCAATTCTCAGATCCATACACTTTAAAGTTCATTTTTACAGCCCTTGTCAGATCTAGACTAGCATACGCCTCTTTTATTTGGAGGCCCTATCATGTTTGCTATATTATTCGCATTGAAAAAATTCAAAATTCGATATGCCTTACGCAGATTACATTTTAGTGATTTTTTCTAAATTGCTAGGGGGTGGAAGAGTGATACTCTCATTATCTTTCGTGTTTGATACCATCAGTGGTATAGATTGTGCCTCCCTTCTTTAACGCTTTCGTTTTAATACACCATTATGAAACATTTTATATTGGTTCCATAAAAACTGTAAATTTTTATTTATTTATTTATTTCAGTCAAATGAATACAATACTTACTGACTATAAAGAAAAAATGACTTAAATCTACTGAACTGAGTGATTATAAAGTAACGTACGGATTATACCTATTGCAACGGACAGATCCAGCCCGGGAACTCGGTTTAATTCTGATTGAGTTCTGTATAACGGAGCATTTTCAGCATACTTAGATTTAGCAAATTTTATATAAAATAAATTGACACTTCGCAAGTTACGACAAGGAACATTAAAAGATAATCTTTCAAGGAGAGAAGAGCAGTCAACTATACTTTTCACAATGTTGACAACAAAGGCACCTGAGAGGTACATACTTCTGCTGTGCAGGGGTTGTAAATGCAGGAGAAGACAACGAGCTTCGTAAGAAGGGATAGGGTTGGAAAAATTCAACGAACGTAGTGCAAATTTTAAGAAACTTTTTTGTACTCGCTCTAACCGGTTAATATAACAGGAATGATAAGGCCTCCAAATTAAGGAAGCATATTCAAGCCTTGACCTAACTAAAGAGATATAAAGCAATTTGAGTGTGTAAGGGTCAGAGAAGTGTTGACTATTGCGTCGAACAAAAGCGAGCATAGCATAAGATTTGGAAATAGCATAACTAATGTGGGTGGAAAAACTTAGTTTAGCATCGAAGAAAACCCCCAAGTCTTTGACTTCGCTCAAGAATTTCAGGCGTGTGTCAGAAATTTTATAACTTGTAATGAAAGGGTTAAGCTTCCTGGTAAATGTAGAGTAAGAACATTTATTGACATTTAGTGCAAGATGATTAAGTTTACACCACAAATGAACCTTGTCAAGATCAGCCTGAAGAGCAGCTGAGTCATCAGGGCTTTTAATCACCGAATAAACCTTTAAATCATCAGCATACAAAAGAAACTTGGAAGTAACGAAACAGGAACTTATATCATTAATGAGTAGGACAAACAACAAAGGACCTAAAATGCTACCCTGGGGAACACCAGAAGTTGCCATAAATGGTCGAGAAGAAACATTGACAAATGCAACCACACAAAAACGGTCGCTTAAGTATGACCTGAGCCACCCAAAGAATGTAGAGTGGAATCCCAGGACTTCCAATTTAGAAACTAAAACCTTATGCGAAACTCTGTCGAATGCTTTCGAAAAGTCAGTGTAAACAGTATCAACTTGATGGCCCTCACGGAAGGCAGCAAGGCAATCTTCGGTGAAAACCGCAAGATTGGATACTGTCATGTTGGTTGGGACAGATGAGGTTCTTAACAGAATAGACAAGCTTTTCTCTAACTACACACTCAAATAGCTTAGAGACGGACGATGACATCGAAATTGGTCTGTAGTTAGAAGCATCGTTCTTATTGCCACTTTTAAAAATTGGGGTAATAATAGACTTTTTCCAGTCATCAATAAAAATTCCAGATGAGAGGGACAAGTTGAAGATCATGGTTAAAGGTTTAACCAGCGATGAAAATTTTTTAAGAAGGATAGCAGATAATCCATCTGAATCCATCTGAGATGATGATTTCAGCGATGAAATGCCTTTAGCAACATCCTCATCCAGTAACCTTAGGGAACCGAAGTTAAGTGAGGACACAGAAAGGGTATCGCACTCATGTTTAGCATCATTTTCGGAGACAAAATTGGCAGAGAAAAAATCGGCAAAAATATTGGCTGCCTCAACAGGAGTAGTTGCAACCTTATTGTTAAAGAATACAGAGGAAGGTATTGTTGAATTAGTATTAAGTGATCTGATATATAGTTATTGATATACTGTTTAAAAAGATACTTATCGAGAGTCCTACAACTCTTTTGATGGAAATGGTAGCGATCCAAGTACATTTGGAGCCCAGTTGCCTTAAATTTTTTATGGAATTTATTTCTTAGATTTTTGAGATGTTTTAGTTCCCGAGTGTACCAAGATAACTTATATTTATGGCCATGAACGGGAGGAACAACGCTGACACAAAGTTCAAATACGGCAGATTTAAATATTTTGAAGGCATTTACAGTGTCTAAACTAGAGAGTAAAAAGTCCCAGTCATAACTTAGCAGAAGTGAATTTAAGTGCACAAAATCACAACAATTATAATTAAGAATAGACCGATTACTTACAGTAGGAGCATCAAAGAATTCATAAAATTCGAAACGCACTACTAAAGGAATATGATGGCTCGTCGGCGGCGAGATAGGTGTAAGACATTTCGAAATAAAATGATTTACATTATCACTTATAAATATTAGATCTAAAATACGATTTAGTTTATTGAGAAAGCCATTAATTTGGAATAAACCTAAACTCAAAAGACTATCTGTAACAGTAAGTTCACAATCAGTAACGACATTAGTTGGGGTAAGTGCGCTAAAGTGGTTACTAAGGTTAGACCAGGAAATGTTGCCTAAATTAAAATCACCCAGAATACAGATGGGATGCATGCCAATCTTAGAGCTTAAATTACGAATATTAACCATGTGTGATTTATAGATTTCTACACAGCTGTTAGGAGGGATATATGAGGCACAAACAAATAGTCGGTTGGCCACACCCTTTACACAGACGCAGAGTTGATCCAGCAGAGAGTCACTATTATCAAGTTGCACAAACGACGAACAGAAACTCCGGTTAACAGCAATTAGAACACCACCTCCTCTAGAGCAACCAGATTTACATTGATCTCTATCTTTACGAAAAACGTTGAACAGCTTTGCGTCGAAAAATTCCGATTTAAAAAAATGTTAGGAGTTAACCAACTCTCAACGAAAACAAAAATATCGAATTCCTGATGAGAACTCATTCTTCGGACAACATCAGTTTTCGTTCGCATGCCAGAAACATTTTGATAATAAATGCGCAGTTTACTCGCACCAGTAGCATTGATACGGCAAGTAGGCGATTGTTCAGGGTATATAACTAGGTTGGCCCGAGATCTTCCTTCCGAATATGCCGAAAAGGGCGGACTGAGACGTGGACGGGCCAGAGCTCAGCATTAAGCATTTTATCAAACCAAGTTTCGGGGAAACTAAGTTTGAATGAAATGCGCTTCAGCGATTCAATGGGTGTATCCTTTTTTACAAGACTGAAGCAGGCGAGTAGCTCTTTATCAACCCCAGAGTGTTTAACCACATAGTCGATAATATTATCCGAAGTGACAGTTGGCGAAAATGATGAGATATGAATCCACTTTTTAGAAACAACAACGTTAAGGTTCAATTAGAGGTGCCATAACCATAACCATAGAAAACAGCTGATCCAACCAACCTTATGGGTTACACTGTAATCGATTAGTGGCGCCATACCATAACGCCATAGCCATAACCATAACCATAGCGACCAACTGAAGGTTCAATTAGAGGTACCATACCATAACGCCATAACCATAATCGTAGTCATAACCATAACCATATTTAAGCAATCGATTAGTGGTGCCATAACCATAAACAGCTGATATTTGCAATAAACTGAAAGTAAATAAAAATTTAGTAAAGTATGTAAAACGCGGACGCAAAATATAAATTAAAACTCATCAAAACAAAATAAACTGCACACGAAGAACAAAAATATCACAATAAACAAGGCGAATCAGCAATCATTTGTTTATGGTTACGGCAAAAACCAAAATTCAGTTGGTCGCTATGGTTATGGTTATGGATATGGCGTTATGGTATGGCACCACTAATCGATTACAGTGTAACCCATAAGGTTGGTTGGATCAGCTGTTTTCTATGGTTATGGTTATGGCACCTCTAATTGAACCTTGAACTTTGGTTTTTGCCGTAACCATAAACAAATGATTGCTGATTCGCCTTGTTTATTGTGATATTTTTGTTCTTCGTGTGCAGTTTATTTTGTTTTGATGAGTTTTAATTTATATTTTGCGTCCGCGTTTTACATACTTTACTAAATTTTTATTTACTTTCAGTTTATTGCAAATATCAGGTGTTTATGGTTATGGCACCACTAATCGATTGCTTAAATATGGTTATGGTTATGACTACGATTATGGTTATGGCGTTATGGTATGGTACCCCTAATTGAACCTTTAAGGTCTGAGTTAGACTTAGCGCCGTCAACACGCAAATTATTTCTTTTTGGCTTCCTTTTCGGGATGGGCATCCATTCAGATACACAAGCAGTGGGCAGAGTATTTGAGCTTTCAGTAACAGCGGCCAAACTGTTGTTAGCAACAGCAGCGTAGGTAACAGTAGCACTAGGCGCCAACCTCTCAGCAGCGACGCTCGAAGTGCTAAGAACATTAGAGTTGATAACAGCAACGGACTTTTTGTTGAGAAGTGATGGCCCAGCAGCCGATGAAGAATGCGTTGATGGGACGGTAGCGGGTGCAGAAGCAACAGCAGCGGCAGACTGACCTCAAGCCGGAATAGCGATCGATGAAGAGAGCGCAAGATTAACATCGCTTGTAGGCAGTACATTTTTAGCGCAGGCGGTATTGAATGCGGTGAACGATGTACTAACAAATGAGCGAAGTTCGGATAGTTGAGCAGTGAGTAACGAAATGGCAGTTTCTTTTTCACTAAGTTTACAATTCAAAGCGCGCAGGTCAATTTGCATGCTCTCGGTTTTTTTAACCAGTACAGTGTTATCAGTGCGAAGGGCACAGATGATATCGAACATACGTGCATTTTCAGCACGAACCGCAGTAATTGCACTTAGCACAGATTCCAAGGAAATTTGTTGCTTGCTATTACTCACTGCGTTTAGCTCGATTTGTTTATGAGTAGACTTGTCAGCGACAGCGGGAGATTTATGAGCGCACATTTCAGAATTAATTGTTGTAATACTTTTGTTAGTAAATGCCGAAGCCGGCAACTCAACAGCGGTAGCGAAAGAAGGAGGCGACCGAATTGATTTACGCCGAACGGTTTCACAAACTTTACAAAAAAAACTTTTGTTCGAGTTGATAAGAAAATCAACATCAGCAGGCAAGATGCCAACACAGTTAGTGTGGAAAAGTTCATTGCACTTTGCACATTGGACTTTTGGTTGCGATCGATCAACCTTGTTACCACACAAACACGGCATTTGAGAAACCGACACGATTTAAGTGCTAGATTTGAAAAGCTAAAAGAGTCACTGTCTCAAATAAGAAATAAAACCATTACACAGATATCTACGTGATGAATTACATTCACAGAGCGCCAAAACACACGCTCGGTACGAAATATCAATGCAATTAGAATATACATATGTAAATCCGAATAAAATAAAATATTTGCATTTAATACTCCGATCACAAGAGCTTTAATTGACCTTAATCGCATAGCAAGCAGTAGAGATATAGATTTCTCAGTCTGCAAAAACGACATTTGAATTCGCTTTATTCTATTTTTGAATAATTTTGTACAATTGGTTGTTAGTCTGTAAGAATAAATAATGTATTCATAGACTGTATTTTTACAAATAAACAAAGAATCGGCAGATCAGAATAAAAAGGCTCTAAGTCACTTAATAATATGGAATTAATTTCTTAAATATTTTAGATGCAATGAAATATATTTTTTCGACACTCATTTTACTTCTCCAGCGCTTTTAGTACACTTTTATTAAAGGCAAAATTCTATAATTCACTGTTAGTTTTATTAAACACACATTGAAACACAAATGACATACATTTTGGCATATTTAGGTACATATGTGTACATGCAGTGATCAATAAAGTAAATTATATTCACATTTGACTTTGTTTTACGCTTCGAATCGATTCGCACATTAAATATATAACATTTACAACATACCCAAACTAAAATCCTAAGGCTTCGGCTAGGTCATACTAAAGTTACCTACGAGCATGTAATGGATACAAATTTCTCACACACCACCTGTTAGATACATGCAAGTTTTTCGACAGTTACAGGCAATCTCTTTTTAATATAAAACCCACAGACTAACTAAACAACCCATCAAAACAAAACATGATAAAACTAATTCAATACCTTAACTACTGCAATTTATATCATGAAATATAATCCACCCTAAAATTTAAATACATACATCCTATACCCCCTACACTATACCCACATTCCCACAAATCACAAATGATACACCAACTCATACTATTACATACATACACGGACACATATTCGAGTGCATCGAATACCCAACACATGTATGTATATATAACATAGGAGTACATCATAATTAATTTAGCATAAGGCCTCGGTAGCCATAGCTTCTTCTTTTATTGTACTAAATCACATACAATAGTGAGCGAAATAACACGGTGCGTTCACAAGCTCCTCTGTTATTTAAATAACGCACTAAGGAAATACGACCAATAACACGCTTGTGAACTCCCTAATTAATAAGTATACGTGTTTTTACTAATCCTTATCCGATTTTATGCCATAATGAATAATTTTTGGCCGTCAATACTTTTTAAAAATTTAAGAAATTTCTCTCAATTCATTTTAAAATTTACTTTTATTTAAATTCACTTTCAATTGATTTAACTAGGCTGTGTTGAAATGTGGGATTGGAAAAAAAACGTTACAAATTCTTTCAAACTGAAATTTGACCCATTTATTTTTAAAACTTGAACTTTTTTTTTTCGTTTACAAGACAATTTTTTAAGGCTACATATTCATCAAAAGCAAATCTAAATCTATGTAATTAATAAAATAATCCTTAATTGTATCCGTCAATTGAGAGAAATTAATTTCATTTTCAAGGAAGTCACCTTGGTCCCATTCTGCTTTTACTTTTTATAAATGACTTACCTTCTGTAATAAATTATTCAAAAATTTTATTGTATGCTGATGATGTAAAGCTTTTTAGATCGTATCATTCTGTTGAGGAAAGGTCCTTACTACAAGCGGATTTAAATAGCATGACTAACTGGTGTGAAATAAATTACATGCCACTAAACCTTAAGAAATGTAAAGTAATGTGCTTTTCTCGCAGAGCAGTTCAACCAGCTTCTTATGAAATATGTAACCATAACCTCGAACAAGTGTTTAACTTTGTTGATCTTGGAATTACAATGGACCCGGAATTTAATTTTAATCTTCACATAAATGTTACAGTTAACAAAGCCAAGGGTGTTTTTGCATTTGTAAAACGGTGGTCAAAAGAATTCAATGACCCTTACATCACGAAGGCTCTGTTCACAACGTTAGTGAGGCCCATACTGGAATATGGATCTGTTGTTTGGAACCCGCGCTATCAAGTTCATTCCGACAGAATAGAGTCAAATCAAAAACAATTTCTGCTTTTTGCTTTAAGGAATTTTCGTTGGGATTCTCAGTACAACCTGCCGCCATATATAAGTCGTTTAAAACTCATTTATCTTCCTACACTTGCTAGTCTCAGAGAAATGCTAGGCATTGTATTTTTGGTCAAGTTACTGACAGGCTTGATTTCTAGCCCATCTCTTCTTGGCGAAATAAAAATAAACGTTCCCTCCAGAATTTCAAGACATTTCCGGCCTCTCTTTCTGAAGCCATGTAAAAGTAATTTTGAGTTGAATGAGCCACTCCGTAGTTTGTGTCAGGATTTTAACACTCACTCCGGTTCTTTTGATATTTCAGACTCACTTTTTTACATAAAGAAAACTATACTCAATGCTCTCAATAATTGATACATACATACATACATATACATACATATATTACTATTCGATCAGCTGATGAGCATTTGTTCTGTAGCTGAACAGTTTTAGATCTCGACACTTAACAAACCTCTGCCTTTCATGACTCGGCGCAAAATTTTTTTATTTTTTTTTATATATCCGTGCGTCATGCGGATGCGCCCCTCGCGTCGGTCGGGCGGGTATAGAGGGATAAAACCGTTGGGATTATTATTATTATAAACGAAACACTTTCAATTTTTGAAATTTGACAACTTTTTTAAAATTCAAGTAATTCATTCTTGTATTACGAAGTGGAATAGAACATTTAAAAACAAAATAATGCGACTATGTAAGCATAAAGATTAAACAAATTTTTTACTTTTTGAAATAACATTATAATTTTATTGAGGTCAAGGCCAGTTTATGGAAGATTTGTTTGTGAAAAAACAACAACAGTTTTTAATGGTTGAAGTTATAGTACTATTTCGGAAATCACCACATTTCCTCATCAGACTTCTTTTTGATTATTAAATTAAATTATTTTAAATTTAATTTTCATAACCACTTCTCTCAGGCTTTGAACCCGGGAGCTCGGAGTTGCAGAGCCAATACGCTACCTATTGTGCTACGCTAGCCGAGTTGGCTGTTGTGTTTATTTCATCTTCCTTAAACAAACCAACTACAAACAAGAGCAACTGATCTGCCGCTATTTAACTTGTTTGTGTGGTTGTTGTTTGTGTTTTTATTTTGCAAATTCTGTTTTACTTTACATTATATGCATTTTTAAGGCGTGCTCATCCTTGCCTACAAATGTTTGTTCATTTTTCTGTTGGCCTAGTAAATGTTAATATTATAATTTATTGAGCTCAAGGCCAGTTTATGGAAGATTTGTTTGTGAAAAAACAACAACAGTTTTTAATGGTTGAAGTTATAGTACTATTTCGGAAATTACCACATTTCCTCATCAGACCTCTTTTTGATTATTAATTTTTTTATTTTAATTTAATAAAATTCCAGGCGGAGTATGGAAATTTCTAAACCACTCCTCCTGCCTGGGATCCTCTTCGCGAATTTTCTGTCCGGGACCACATTATCAACACAGCGATCCGTATATTCCGAAAGAAAGCTATAATTATTCAGTGTACATGAGTGCCCTCGTAAACTAGACTCCCATTGACATGTCTTCCTTAAGCGAAGCGCGGCCAGGGCCGCCATATGCTGACCCACATATTCCAGTGGTAGAAGGTCCAGAAAGACATTCAAGGCGTCGTTTGGAGTTGTTCGCATCGCTTTACTAAAGCATATCATACTTGCCCTCTGCACTTT
The DNA here is from genome assembly GCA_963971545.1 of Philophylla caesio. Classification (NCBI taxonomy): domain Eukaryota; kingdom Metazoa; phylum Arthropoda; class Insecta; order Diptera; family Tephritidae; genus Philophylla; species Philophylla caesio. The sequence continues at coordinate 76,707,874 of OZ020606.1, forward strand.
GCTAAGTAGATTGATATTAAGAGCTCTGCTCAAGGCAGGCCACCATTCAATAACTCCATAGAGGAGAATCGGTATAACTATCGCCGTATAGATCCAGCGGCATACGCTGGAGTTGAGACCCCATCTCCTTCCAATGGCTCTTTTGCAAAAGTATAGTGCCACGGAAGCCTTCTGATGTCGCTGGGTAATATTATTCTTCCAGCTTAGTTTCATGTCTAAGGTAACTTCAAGGACCTTAGCTTCATGCTTTATACTCAGTCGGATTCCATTCAGTTCCGGCGGGGTTACCTCCGGCATCTTTTATTTCCTAGTAAAGAGTACAAGTTCCAACTTTTCCGAGTTAACACGTCTCACGCTAGAGAGAGTTCACAGTCAGATTCCAGAGGAGGGCTGAAAGCACACCACCTTGCGAGTTCACCAAGATACATGCCTTGAAACACGGTTTTCACCGATTTCTGCTGTTATCTTCCTACCAAAGAGCATTTGCTCAATGAAATTTACCAAAGAGTTTTCCACTCCCGGTCCTCTTAAGGCTTGCGTGATGGCCTGCGGACGTATGTTGTTGAAAGCTCCCTCAATGTCGAGAAAGGCTAAAAGACAGAATTCTTTGTAGTTGAAAGATTTTTTTATATAGCTGACCAAGGAATGCAATGTAGTGTCTGTGGACCTTCCCTTAAGGTACGCATGTTGGTTATTAGACTATAGGATTTTGTCGATAGATAGAGAGAGATAGTTACTAATTAGCCTTCCTAGTGTTTTAAGAACAAAGGATGACAGACTTATGTGTCTGAGATCTTTCGGATTTGTGTGTAAGCTTTACTTGCCTTGGGTATGAAGACCACGGAAACAGACCTCCATGCCTACATGCTAAGTAGACAATATTTTCGCAACGAGTCCAGCATGCTGGACCACCAGTAAGGCTTACGCTTTCTCCACGGATTGGGGTCAGGGCAGGCTTTGGCCAGAGCCCACGAGCAGATCGTGTTGAAAGTGTTCACCATGTCATCCAGTGCACCAGCAGTATTTGGCTCAATCGGTACTGGATGCGGTAGGTTATTATCAAGAATTTCCCTGTAGAGAACCCAGTCAGTATTCCTCAGGTTCTTTGGAACTTTGGAGCACCCGGGGACAGGTCTAAAATCGGTTCAATATACCCATGTTCAGAAAAAGAGTGTTCATCCAGAACCCACCAGTTCGTTAACATATCATGCATATTTTCACTACATAAAGTAAGGCTAATGACCTCCTGTCGGTTTTTGGCAATAAAAGTGGGTTCGGTGCGCCTATTGCATATAACTAAGTTAGTGGTTAAAAGAGACACACCTCGGCGTTAGCATCGCAACCGATCAGAACTAACCCCGCTCTGTGGTCGTTGAAAATTCCCGGAGTCGACTTTGAGGGTAATCCTCCGCCTCATATGCCAAATACGCGGAGGCCAACAGCAGAGATATTCCTCCAATCTCCAGCAGAGTGGTCGTCATGTCTGCCTCACTTTAATAGGGTAATAGTACACAGGTTCGGGTTATATCTTTGGTGCGCACTGAAGAGCAGCAGACGCTGACCTAGAATGATGGAGGTTTATCTGCAGAATCCTGATTTGAGGCCCATGCCATCTACTCCACCGCAACGACAGTGACGTCAGCGCTGTCTTCTCCCTCGCTGTAAAGCAGTTACTTCTCAGCATACATCCTCGCTCGACCAACCATGGATGGAATCGCCCCTAGTTTCCATCGCTACGATTTCCTGGTTGCTCTTTAGAATGGCTGCTTGTCGCCCTTCCCCATTTGTGCCAGGTCGTTAGACCTTTGCCCGCATAGGTACAGGCTTTGTAGCCATGCCGGCATTTGATGGGTGAACCACATCAGGAGCGGCAGGCCGACCTACCGTTTCCAGCACGATCCCTGCAGCTTTACTGGTGTTTGGCCCCACCTTAACGCCCGAAATCACGGGACGCTAAGCGACGAAAGGGTGCCTTTGGCGCATGCGCCGGCACTGTCTTACCTCGTGGAGGGGAAAACAAAGTTTTATTTTTATTCTTTACTGTCCTTTCCATTATTTATTGGGTCCCCACTCGAAGCCGCTATCCTCACTCGATGTTGAAGTCGCTCTAGGTTTCCGTGCTTATGAGATCGGGAAAAACGGGAGGGTCGCCTCAACCGTTACCTACAACCACTAACCAAATGGCGACGAGATCGGAATGTACTTCGAGGCCTGACAGGGTTTTAACGGGACGGAGGCAGTCACGGGATTAGCCCGAATGCCAGTTCTGTAGGGTTTCATCTCTACATACTCAGGTAACAGAATACCCAGCTCGGTAACAAACAAACCATTTAATGAAGCGAAAAGAAGTTCAAGGACGAAGCAAGGGTCAGGCCAAAGAGAGGGGTGTTCTCACCATTCTTTACATTATCACCAGCTGAGGCTTAGGTTAACAGTGCTACCAGCGTGATGGAAAAGAAGGAGATTGATAGTGATAGCACCATAAAATAACCAAAAAGCGTAAGTCATAAGCCAGAGTATCGAAAACAAAAACGACTGTTGATAAACATCAGCTGTGGCAGCAAAGAGAGATTTACGAACGAAAACTTCCCGAAATCGCGGGAAGTTTCTCCAAGAGCAGATAAATCTTCTACTCAAGAGCAATCGCGTACATGTGAACTACAACCACATCTAAGTCAAAAAGAAAATGCGGGCGAAAAAATGCAGCAAAATTTCAAAAGATATCCAATAGAATTATTTTGAGCGAAGATCAAAGAGCTCATTGCCATGATGGGAATACAAAGTAAATAAACATGCCAATGAGAGATCCTCGTGAGCTCGATAGATAAGCTACACGACTTAAGTAAGACTACTCGCACCAATAAGAGCACTCAAACTGTGGGAAAACAGACAAAAATAACTCCCTCTGCTGTTGATAGAGCACTCAATTGACGCATTGATCTTCGCAAAAAGGGCAACAACAGGCAAAAATCATCGACCAAATAACTGCAGGAGTACAACAGTGATCGGGATCCTCTAACCCGAACATCATACGCTCGAAACATCAACCCAACGTATTACCTATGCGCTCTTTGATTATGATCTGCATACTGATTAGGTTTCCAAGACGCGGCTTTTATTAAGAGAAACACGATCAAGCTAAAATTGCTGACAGGAGGGTCAGAAACGCACCAAACCAGCGAAGCATATCACTGTAGCAGTCACAATGGGAGATGTCAACAAGGCAGGTGGACGCTCCACCTCATACCCGTACTGCATAAATGGACCTGCAGGCATGGAATCAATCTTGCCACATGGCAGCCGCAGTGATGCAATAATTGAGGAAAGATGAGCAGGCTAGACGCACGCTCAATCGACATAGACATCGACACATAGCTAAGGCGATGAAGTCCAGCTTAGCCATGTTACTAGGCTTAGCTATCCACTTCACCAAGGGGGGAGAACAGACTCGACGCTCATATATATAATCATTACTAGTACAGTGGGTGGTAACAAGTAAGTATATGCAATTTTTGACGGACTGCATCAGACCAGTAATTGACGTAAAGCTTAGCGCTCAGACCGCCGCCAGACGCAATACTTAACGTGGGTACTGGGGGGATTGGTACTAGACGGTATGGGGTTTAGTGTGGTTAAAAAGTGGTAAAGCCAATTGTTGGCAGTTAATCTCAAGCAAATCATTTGCGATAACAACTTTCCAGGCCTCCGCAACACACTAACAACCACTTCAGATTTACACAATATAATACAAAGTTGAATATATGCTTACTAGAAAATTCGATAGTTTTGAAAATTAGTTAAATTCTTTAAAAAAATGTACAAGGCTTTAAACATCGGTTTATATACAAATATGATTTTTGTTACAGAAAGTCCTTTTTTCATTGAAAAAAATTGTAACTGTATATAAAGTTATTTAATTGCTCACAATTTGCCAAAATGTACCGCTGCTGTAAATTGAGTACGCAGCTACATATATGTACATATAAATGTGTATGAGTCATTGCAGATCACCTACGTAAATTATGTAAAAAAAAATTGTTGTCACCGGTCGTTTTGCATATTTACTGGAAATGCAAACCAAAAATTTTGATTATATTGCAGAAAAAATTACAGAGATTGTTCGTTGATTGACAGACTATCTAATTAAAAATTAAGTTTACGACATTGTTTTTACAAAAATATAAACTCAAAAAATGGATTAATGTACTCATTCCCATCTAACGACCAAAACTTGTTTCTCGAATAAAAATATTTAATTATTATACTTTTGACAAAAAAACTCATAAACAAACTAAATATCTTAAACAAATTTATATGAAAGTGGCTTCTTAAAGTATAAATTCATATAATTAATACCTGCATTTTTTCTGAAGATAGGTGGTTTTGTCAAATTTCCTCAGATATGTACTATTTATGAATAATGAGCAAAAATCAAAAATTTTAGTTTGTGAAGTATAAGTAACCGTAGAGGAGGTAGATGGCACGAAAAAGGGTTTTTCCTAATTGAATCCGAATTTTTATTCACCATAAACATTTTTACCAGTGGCCGCTGTGGTCGAATGTGCGGTGCGCGCTATTACTTGATATGCCGCTGAGTTCGGCGTTCGAGTCTTAGCCAGGGCATGTAAAATCTAAATCATAGAAAAAGTGTTTTTCTAAAAGCGGTCACCCCTCAACAGGCAAGGGCAAACCTCCGAGGGTATTTCTGCCATGAAAAAGCTTCTCATAAAATACATTTGCCGTTCGGTGTCGCCACAAAACTGTAGGTTCCATTTGTTGAACAGCATAAGAGATGCACACACCAAATGGTTGGTCGAGAGGGTGTCCGACCTTCTCAGCGCATTCAACCGCAGTCGTCAATAAGGTACAGAGCTAGCGGTCGTAAGAACAAGATGAATAAAGACAAACAAAAACAAAAACAACAACATTAACAACAGCAACAGCCGCAACAACAGCGAAAGCGGCGACGGCAGCTGCAAGCAGCAAACAACAGTTGCAAGTCGACGGTGGCCAAGCGAAAATCTCGATGCGCAGATGCAGTTTAATGGATAAGCTCTCAGCAGAGGAAGCAGCGCTGTTCATTGAGCATGCCAGAGAAGAGGAGGAACCCAGTACCAGCAGTGGGATTCGCCGGGAAAAAGCGGTTCCGGTAGTAGCTACGCACAGGTATGTGTCCTCAAATTGTGCTAGTAATGATTTTGTAGCAGGTCGGTTGCAAAACCGAGTTAGCGACGCTCAAGCAGCCGGCACCAATCCAGAGACAGACGATGCTCCAAGAGCCGGCATCGCTCTGGCAGTCGATGCAGCTCAAAGAGTCGAGGACGCTCAAGGAGTCACCGGCGCTCTGACAGCAAACACCGTTCCGTCAGCCGAAGACCTAGAAGTCGCTCCGCCTCTGTGGCCTCCCGTGGTTCGGGCTGGCAACAGCCAAAGAAAAGGCACCCGCTTCCAGAGCTGGGTCAGCCGGGTGCATTGAACGACCATCGTAGAGCGGGCCTGAGCGGCTCCGGCGCTAAATGGTATCTTCAGTACCTTGCGACAGGGATAAATCCGGAGCAGGCCCGGGCCATGCCTGGTGTCATGGAGGTAGAAGAGGAGGATCGAACGCGTAGAGCGCAAGAGCAGAGCAGTAAAGCCGCGCCCGCAAATGAGCGGAGAAGCGGGACAACTTCGCACAAACGTCCACCAACGTCTGACCTAAGGCAGAGAGGTACACAGCAGCAGCAGAGACCCGCGCCCGTCGATAGACGGAGAAGCGGGGAACCCACGCGGTCAAGTGGCAGCACAGTTACAGCGCATTCGACAAAGCGCGGCAACGCAGAAATTACTCCACCGGAACCACCCACTAGCAAGCGTCAGAGGGATCAACCGCCTCCTCCAGCATCGTGGTCTAAGAGCCGAGGTGTTTCGGGGGTGAGCTGGCTAGGAATGCGCAACAGCCCAGCTACCCGAATGCTCTCAAAGGGGTTCGGGTGGCTGTGCTGCCGCGCGACTATCCTGCGGCTGCTCTGGGCTCGGACGACCTGACCCGACTGCAAAACACTATCATGTTCGCGGTGGCCGCATCCGCTGGCGTTTTGTGGGGTGCACTTCCGATCAGGCATGCTCCTTGTGGACTGCAAGAATGAAAGTACTGCTGCTTGGCTACCAGACAGAATCCCACAGCTTTAGGGCTAGGAGGGACTAGCTTTGTGCTCCCGAAGGGGTGATGACATCCCTGCGGTGCATAACGTATCGGTCTTCCTCTCCAGAACCAGCGTGGAGCAGACAGGGCATGCCATGGACCTACTCCGGGCACAAAATGCAGGCTTTCACACCTCCGCCTGGAGGGTGATGTCTAAGAATGCGGTTGAGAACGGGCTCAGGCTTAACCTTTGCGTTGACGAGGAGTCGTTCGTGGACCTGAGAGAGACTGGCTTTGGAGTCAACTATAGGTACAGCACAATAACCACGAGGCCGTGGCGACCCAGAGTGCAAGTATGCAGGACGGCTGCTCCACCGGTACCAAGTACCACGGTAGCGGCTCCTGTTGAGCCTTCGTCGTCTGATTCGGCAGAAACAGTACCGGCGAGTCAGTTAGGCGTCGCAGAACCTGCTCCGGTGGAAGCCCCTGAAATATCCTATATTGACGGTGCAGATCAGCAAATGCCTTCCACTTAGGAGCTAATAGAAGGTTTTGAATTACGAAGACTCCAGCAAGATGGGCAGAGCGAGGGCGGTCTAGGCCTCTCGGACGTAGAAGAACCCCAGCTCTGACGAAACTACTGGTACGACGCGGCCACCGCGTGACGCAGATTCTCCACGAAAGACCTAGGCTTTTTGCTCATCCAAGATCCGTGGACCTACAAAGTCCGGGTAAGGGGCCTAGATCAGAACAAAAACAAGGTAATTTGGAACCTCTCCTGCGAGAGGCCTAGAGCGTGCGGGGTGCTCAAAGCAGGTATTAACCACTTCTACATTACAGAGTATCTAACAAAGGACCTAGTAGCAGTGCAGGCAACCCTATTAGTTTCCATATAAAGGCTATTTCCATAATTTAGAGCATAACGTCTCCAGCAAACAAGGTATCTGTGTACTGATAAAAAAAGACTTGCCTCATAGACAAATTAATATTACATCAAATATATCAACTATTGCACTGGAAATAAACATAGGGTTTAAATTTTCATTAATAGCTATTTATATTCCTCCAGACCAGAACTTCAGTGTCCAAGACTTCTTTGGTATTTTTAAAAATATTACCACTCCTATGATACTGCTAGGTGATGTGAACTCTTGGAGCCCACTGTGGGGCTCATCAATCGGGAATTCAAGAGGGAAAATTATAGAAGACATCATTCTTTCTTCTAATCTGATAATCTTAAATGATAACTCCCCTACGCATTTCTCCACCCATAAAACTTTTACCAACGTGGACATAACACTATGCTCTGCCAGCCTAGCCCCTAAATGTAAATGGACTATTTTAAAAAATTTACACGGAAGGGACCACTTCCCCATCCTAACAGAGATTGCATCCAATACACATGCCGAAAAAAACCAAAGAAGACCGCACTTCATCTCCGAACGCGCTAACTGGCCCGAATTTCAAGCTTGCTGTGACAAATTATCTCTCGAATTTCCGGTATCTGTAAACATAAACAAAGAAGCAGCAAATATAAAAAAGATTATAATATCTTCCGCCCATCTATGCATACCCCAAACTAAACTAGTTTCCGAAGGCCCTCTGTTCCATGGTGGAGCCGTAAGATTGCTACGCTTAGGTCCGAAAAACAAAAACTGTGGGCAACATATAAAAAGCAAAGAACCGAGTCTAACTTTATAAATTATAAAAAAGCAAACGCATTATTTAGGTATGAAGTTAAAGTCGCCAAAAGAACTTCCCTAGAGGAATTAACTTCGTCTATAACCCCTAATTCCAGTCCGAAGAAAATTTGGCACGATATAAAAATGTTAACGGGCCATCACAGGCAAAATAAAATTCGCGTTATTACCACTGAAAACGGTACTTTTTCCTCAACAATTGAGATAGCTAACTTAATTTCATCGGTTTGGTCCGCGTACTCAAAAGATACAAATTTTTCAGCGAATTTCGTTTCAGATAAAGCAGCCGTTCAAAACACGGAGTACAATCCCATAGCAATATCAACCGCTGCCAAAGAAATTGAAAAAGCTATAACTCTGACTGAATTCGACGAAGTGGTCCAAGTTGCCAAAGGGAAAACCCCTGGGTATGACAGAGTGTCTTATCAAATGCTTAAACATCTGCCCCCTCGCCAAAAAAATAGGCTAGTTCAACTCTTCAATTCCATATATGACACAGGCATCTACCCACAAAGTTGGAAAAACGCTGATATTGTACCAATACTAAAACCAAATAAACCTTTAGATCAAGTAAGTAGTTATCGGCCAATATCTTTACTACCATGTCTCAGCAAAGTGCTAGAAAAGATAATAGCTAAGCGTATCATGTGGCTAGCTGGAAGAAAGCAACATATAAGTAACTTTCAAGTAGCCTTTAAAGAAGGACAAGGGACAACGGACGGACTCCTCCACTTAGAACACTATCTGTCAACTGCTCTCTCAAATAGGAACCATATAGCAGTACTTAGCTTAGACTTCGAGAAGGCATTCGACAGAATAGGCGCGCACGTGGTCCTGCGTCAACTAAAAAAATGGCAAGTTGGAAAAAAAGTGTACAACTTCGTCAAAAGCTTTCTTATTAACAGAAAATTTCGAATAAAAATAAATGGTAAATACTCGGATAGGGCAAACCTTTTCAATGGCATACCGCAGGGCTCGCCTATCTCCGTTGTCTTCTTTATCATCGCTTTCGATGAAATCAGTGAAATGTTACAGAAACACAAGCTAGAACATTCTATCTATGCTGACGACGTGCTGATCTTTTCAAAAAATAACTGTTTAATGCAATGCCAAGATAAATTTTCAAAAGTGCTTGACGATATCGGCATCTGGTCAGAAAGCTCAGGAGCTAACATTTCATATGAAAAATGTAATTTTCTTCACATTTACAGAAAAAAAAATTGTCAAGAATATGACTTTATTTACAAAAATGTAGTTATTAAAATTGCGAAACATCTAAAAATTTTAGGTATAACATTCGACAAAACCTTGAATTTTAAACAGCACTGTATAGAATTAAGAAAAAAACTAAACTCTAGATTGAACATCATAAAATATCTTACTTCTAAGCACAGTAAAATACATCCAGAGATTTTAATTAACGTTACTAAATCGTTAATCTTGGGAATTATTGACTACGGTTTATTTATTTATGGACAGTGCGCCAAAAGCACGAAAGCACTTCTGGCTGCACCCTACCACACGGCTGTTCGACGAAGCCTTCGGGCATTTCCAACTACACCAATCAAAAATCTATTGGCGGAGTCCGGTCTCCCAACAATCGAAGAGCGTTTCAACCAAAGTACCCTCCGGCTAATACCTAAACTTTATCTTACAAATAATGCTATCCTATATAAAGATGTAAAAAATGTTGTTAGAAGAAAACGTACAATAAAGAGACCCTCTGCCATATTCAAGGCTCTAAATCATTTAAAAGAGATTGAGATATTTTGTAAGCCGACTCTCAGAAGGACAAACAACCTCCCACCCTGGCAACTACCTTCTACAATTTTTGTCACCAAACTCCTTGACTGCCCTAAACAAAGCACAAATCCGTTAGTATACCAAAAAACCTTCCTCACCACCAAGGAGTTTACAAATCACCCTCCATACACTTTGTATCCTTCGTTAAATCGGACATTATTCGGCAAGTAAAAAATTACATGAGAGAATTAACGATGAAAAACTGGCAAATGTATCATCATAGCTACAAGCTATATAACAACAATTGCTGCAAGCCACCTTTCCCTGCATCTTCAACAGCTGACCAATTAAAAATTTTCACCAGGCTGAGAATGGGTCACACGAAAATTACACACGAACATCTGCTGAAAGGTGAACCTAGCCCAACCTGCTCTGCGTGCAACCGCCCACTGTCCATAAACCACATTCTTGAATCTTGTTCAAAATACGAAAACGCTAGAACTAACATTTTTAATAACCAAAAACCTACAAATCTGCTCAAAACTTTCAATGTTGAAAACATAGACACTATTTACAAATATATTTACCAATGTAAACTTTTACACCAAGTATAATATAGCTTGTACATACAAACTTAATTTAGTCTTATTCTAAGGATATTTTATATTCACTATAAACTCTTTTAGTTATAAGTCAGGCCGATAGCCTATGTTGCTAGTTGCCTTAATATTGTTATGTAATTATTTATAATTATATTTCATTTAAATAATAATAATAATAATAATAATAATAATAATAAAATACATATGCCATTCCATTTGTAGTATAACATAAAAACGCACACCAGAAATGGTAAGAGAAGCTCGGCCAAATGCTGAGCTATAAAGTGTCAGCGCCGTATTATTATTATTATTATTATGAGTATTAAACATATTTGCCAAGATGTCAAACAAATTCTATATGCATATCATTTGGCAATAAAAATCCATTTGGATAACAAACAATTTGCGTTCAATGCATACATATGACTTAATGTAAACATGGTTGACAACTTTTATTTTCTTTCAACTTACCGCCTATAAAAGTTGAACCATAGAAACACCTCATATTGGCGAAACACGAAATATGTATGTACATACATATGTACCAAAATTAAGTTTACGACATTGTTTTCTATGTACAGTTTGGTTCATTTAAATAACAGTCCCTCAGCTGTATGCTCTACTTTATTTCTATTGTATTAATTATTTAAATAATTTTGAATAACGAAAAAATTTAAGAGGTAATTTTAAATAACGAAATATTATTATTTACTGTTTTGCTACCTATATAATTTCTGACGCAAGCAGAGCCTCCTTTTTTCTTCTTTTATGGCACTACAACTGTGCTCTCCTTCGCTAGGTAATGTCAATTAATTACACTTGATTAGAGCGAGATTTTCGTTCGTCAAGAGAGGGCTCTACTTTTCAATTGCCTACCGAGCCCATAGTAGCACCTGTATGCAAGTGTTATTCTTGGCTTGATTTCAAGGCTGACATTATTGGTGGTGTTTATTCTGGATCCAAGGTATACAACAAAGTCCATGATTGATTCAAAATTGTAAGTACCAACAGAAACGTGGGTCCAAATACGCTAGAATTTTTGTTTGTTGCCTCAAGGTACTTAGTTTTGTCCTCGTTCACTGCTAGACCAACCTCTGTCTGGAAAGTGCTTCAGCTATTTACCCACGTATTCAAAGATAATCCTTTCTTTTTCGCAATTTATTCATAACATTTAAATTTTGATTTCCCTATATATGCGAAAATAGACAGTTATTGGAACGGTTTCCTGGTTTCTAATCCATCAATGGTCCGGAATAAGTTCCATCCTTTAAAAATAACCCCGGGTTTCTCAACGGTTTCTAAAGCTTTTGAGTCCGCGGAATCCGAATCTGAATTCAAAATTTTCGGGTCACCCTATGTTTCATCTACAGTACGGTGTCCAGAAGTTTGTAAAAAAAAAATTTTAACACAATTTGTTTATCATTGAACAAGTGTAACTAAAGTTTTTGGGGTCAAGCAATCATAATTTATTATTTATTTTTAAATTTTACCGCTTAAAGATGCCCCTATAGTTCATACAAAAAATTGGTGTTTAAATACGGCCCTTGCAAGCTGTAACTGTTTGTTACTTAGTATAAAAATATAAAAAAAATTTTAACCAAATTTTAGAAAATGTACTTTTTAAAACTCCAATATTTCGTACTACAGAACATCTGTATGAGTTTAAATCTAAAAATTAATATTATATTATTATGATTCCTTGACCACGAAATTCTTAGTTCAAGGACTAAAAATAAAAGTTTTGATGAGCCGAAAATATTGATTTCAGATTCGGATTCAGCAGACCCAAAAACTTTAGAAATCGTTGAAAAACCACATGGGATTTTTTGCCTGTTGTACAGTGTAATTGTTATGAAAAAATTTTAATAATATAAATATTTAAATAATTGTTATAGATAACTCGATATTGGCGAAACGCTAGTGCAAGTGCCACATACTATGTACTTTTTTATACCCGAGCGTACTTGTACACAAGGGTATTATAACTTTGTTCGCATAACGGTTGTTTGTAACAGCATAAAATAATCGAGATAGACATAGACATATATACACTAAAATGATCAGAATGAAAAGAGAAATCGATTTAGCCCTGGTTACAATAACTTGAGTAAAAATTGAGATATCTCAATGAAATTAGGTACATAGATTGCTCTTTGGACAGGGTAGGTTGGTATTGAAAATGGTCAAGATCGGTCAATAACCACGCCCACCTACAAAATAACGGAAGTTTTTGCAAAATGCAAAAACTCCGTTTTTTCGGTATCCATTAAAGCAAATTGAGTGATATTTGGTATTTGGACCGATTTTGAACTAAGAAATTAGGTGTTCATGACATTTTGAAAAATGGGCGTTGCCACGCCCACTTAGGAACAAATTTCTGTATCTCAATAATGGTGTAAGGTATCGTCACAAAACTTGGTGGACATATTTTCCTTGACATCGCTATTATTACCGTAGAAAAATTTTGAAATCGGTTTATAACCACGCTCATCTCCCATATAACGGAAATTTTTGAAAATGCAAAACTTTATTTTTCGGTATCTATTAAAACAAATTGAGTGAAATTTAGTATTTGGAGCGATTTTTAACTAAGAAATTAGGGATTTATGAGATTTTGAAAAATGGGCATTGCCACGCCCACTTATGAAACATTTTCTGTATCTCAATAACAGTATTATGTATCGTCACAAAATTTGGTGGCCATATTTTCCTCAATATCGCTGTTATCATCGTTAAAAATTTTTGAAATCGGACCATAACCTCGCCCACCTCCCATATAACGAAAATTTTGAAAAATGCAAAAAAGTTCGTTTTTCAGTATTTATTTGAAGAAATTGAGTAAAGTTTAATAATAGCTGCGATTTGAAACAAAGAAGGTTTCGCCCAAAATTTAGCTTTCCTTACTTGTTTTTATATATACTTGTAAGTACAGTTGGATTCATATTAATAACAGTCCATCATTTTTGTATGGATAATAATATTTTATTCATAATTTAAATAATTTTAAATAAGAAAAAAATTTAAGATATAATTTTAAATAACGAAAGCAAATATATTAATAACTACTGTCTTGTTTGTCTGAGTTTGAGGCCTGCTACATTCGCCTTTTGCTTTCCATCAACGAACCACGTGCTTTCCGCTGTGCAGGAAAAAATATATTAACTTTATTTTCCCACCTATTTAAAAGCCATACTTTATTTTCCGCACTATATTTCTAACATTTAAGTATTGATTTTCCTATATTTACGAAACTTTAAGGCAGTAATTGGAACGATATGATCCCTCAACGGTCCGGAATAAATTCCGTTCTTCGAGATATACCAAACTGTTTCTCATTAAATAAGTATTAAATAAGTCTAAAAATAAAAGTCTTAGAAGAACTCACCGTATTTATCTCGCTGATAATTTTATGAAAAGGTTTTAATAATATAAATATTTGAATAATTGTTATAGTAGATAACTTTGTATCTTACTATAATAATTATTGATTGACTTTTTTATGTTTTAATAGAGCACACAAAGCGCTGCTATTTATATGAACGCAACTGTAAATTTACGTCATACATATATATGTATGTATATGTGCATAAATATGTATGAGTGTTAATCCAAGTTTATATGTGAGACAATCAATGTCATCTAAATAAATGTAAAATGTTCCGAAGAACTTTTTACTTACATACTTATTTTTAGAAGTAATGCAAGTTATGCATTCCCAAATCAAGTTGGAGAATGCCTTATTTTAAGGCTAGTAATACTAAGCCCGCATTCAGTTGTATTTTATCTTTGGTGAATTTAACTTCGTTTAAAAATTATAAATTCAACAAAAATTTAACATATGTATTAAAAATCCTTTAGGTTGATTTTCTAAAAAGAGCAACCGGTCGAAAAGTGATTATGATTTTAGTGAAAAAAAATTAGTAACCGAAATTGCAGTAAAATACAAGTTATAACGTCTTTGTCTGGCTAGAGGACATTTTGATTTAAAGTTTAATACTGAAAGTATTCCGATAAGTGTGCAAATCAACTCAACGTGTAATCGCTTCGGTCATGGTCTGATGTCAAACCACGTAAAATAGAAAGACTCTAAAATGCATATATGTTTGTACTGTATTGTATTTTACGGCATTTCGGGATATGACAAAAAAAAATATCTTAAACTCAGATCATTTGTGCATTCGTCCGTATATGTTTTTAACTTTGTAAGCTAATAAAGTCTTTTTTTTAATTAAATTTCTTTCCATTTTTCGATCCTTTTCTTTAACAGCGAACAATGGAGATAGAAACTATACCTTTCGAAATAATGTTGCCTGAATGGGAAGAAGCAACTCAAGAATATATGACGGCGTATCCAGGTAAACAAATAATCTTTTTATTTGGGTTGTGCCAAAATAAAATGAACGTTTATCACATTTTTTACAAAATTACCCCTCATTAATTTTTAATTTTATAAACGCAAACAATATTTTTCGTTCCGAAATGAATTTTAAACATTTTTCAACATATCCTAAAATCACTGTGGCATAAACTGCTAAAAAAATCTAGCAAATATACGATATAAAATGTGTACAATTTCACAGGTTAACCTATATACAAAATGATAAAAGAAAATACACAGAAGATAGAACAACCCCGAAAGTGATTTCCCTAAATTACTTAAAAAATTATTATTAAACGATTTAATACGGACTTTTTGCTTCTAGAATATTCGTGAAATTGCACCCTTTTTTTCGATTTTATTTTAAGTTTTTGATTTGTAAGTGTTTAAAAAGTTTTAGGTGAATTTCATTTAGACGAAAACACGTTTTGCCGGAAAAATCATATCATGTTGATGTGTATTATTTATTAATTGGTTTATTTTGTTTTTTAGAATCAGCATCAAAGCAATTTCAGGACTATTTCGCGATTAGTTTCGAAACACCTCGAAATCATCTCGAACTACTCGCAAAAATATCATTGAAGTGGTTCTAAAAAAAAAATGTGAAAACATGCGCATTACTATCTTTGAATCTTTGCAGATATTTTACGAGAACTCATCGATGCAGCGAAGCGTAGCAACAGCGACGACACCGTGCCTTGGTTTGGAAAGGTAACGGGACAGTGATTACACTAGTTTACAGTACATCTGTTGCTAAATAAATTTTAGCTGTTGCTGACTACGAAAGGCTATTTTCAAAAATATAATTAGAAGATTTTTATCAGCTCTAGTTTCTGAGTTTCAGCTATGTAGGTATAAAACAGAAAAAAACATATATTTACTAAGAAAAACTTTATTAAAAATAATAATTAATCATTGAGTTCTAAAAAGCTTCGTTTTAAAGCTCTTCCCTGATGTGTAGTCTTCGGAAAATTACGTATCAGAGACCAACAATAGTCAGACATCATATTCGTATCCCAGAAACCCTGATAGCGCTCTTCCATGACGCGAAGTCCTGATGCATACTCTCTCCCTGCTCTTCGCTCATATCTCCTACATTTTCCGGAAGCCTGTCCAGGTGACTATGGAGGAAGTGGGGTTTTATGCTCATATTGTTTTATATGTAATCGTGGAAGGATAATTTTGTCACGAGCTACTAATGAATTATGGACTATATTTTGCTTTCCAGGTTCCATATTTTCTCTCAACGGCCAGCTACTTCTTACCCAATGCTCTTGTTTAGCTCTACTTTCCCAAAGATATTTAAAACAGGGAAACTTTGTGTAACCACTTTGTTGACCAAGAAGAATGTTCACCATTTTTAAATCGACACAAATTTGCCAATTATGGTCATTGTATTTTATTTTGATCAAGACTAGCGAAATATTACAATATTCTTCCTTCAAATTTGTACTGTGGGCAATAGGTACCCCAGCGTACATCATCAGAATCATTTTGTGATGAGCTTGGTACTTAAATGTCTTGTTCTAAGGGTTTAGATATATTTTTAGGCACTGAAGAGTCAGGTGAACGTTTCACTGAACGTTGAACACAACTAGCACTTGGGTACTGCCATTTAGCTCGATTTTTAGTGTTTAAACCGTTTACGTTTACGCTACAAAAATAACAGTCTTCGAGATGATTTCGTGGCTCTCGACAAATAGTCGGTGTTCCAAATTTAAAGGCATATATACATTGCAAAAATGATTTGGATTGTTTGAACAACGTCTCCTTGAACTACTCATGACGCAAAAACTTTAGATACTAATCTTAACACATTAAAATACGCCTGTTATCGATTGATATATACGCTTAAATGTCAAAAATAAAAAAACAAAGTAACTCGAACTGCCCAAAAACTTTTGAGGGTAGATTTGACAAAAATTAGTCATAAGTGAACATTATCAACCACAAAATTCACGGCAACAGATAAGAAGTTAAATTTTGTAAACTAGTGTTATTTATAGCAAATTTAATATACTAAATTTCAAATATTTTTAAATTATCTTCTCGCAGTGCCTAGAATACAATGTTCCAGGCAGTAACAAACATATGTTTGGTTTATTGGCGGTCGCGACATATAAAAGCGTAGTGAAGAAAGAAAAGCTCACGGCGGAAAATATAAAATTGGCTCATTATCTCGGCTGGTGCGTTGAATTGGTAAGCCCAGAACACACTTCGCTCAATCTCACAATTAAACTCAATATATTAAGCAGTGAACTCCAACTCGTTTTCCTCATTTTTCATTGCATCTTTTGCCAACCACCGCAGCTACATTCCGCCTTCTATGCTGCCGATGACATGATGGACGAAAGTACAACACGGCGCGGACAATTGTGTTGGTATAAGTTGGAAGAGGTCGGCCCTACTACCCCAAATGATGTTATAATGCTTGAAAGTGGAATCTATGAACTGCTGCGCAAGCATTTCCGTCACCTGGAATGCTATGTCGAACTGATGGAATTATTTCATGAAATGACTTTCAAAATAGTTCACGGCCAATTAATGGATTACCTACTTTCAAAGAGAAGTGTAACCACTTTCAATATGGAATCCTATAGTTCGATGATCATGGATAAAACTGGCTGTCACTTGCTTTATTTACCCGTAGCTCTCGGTCTGCATTTGGCGGGGTAAGTATAAACACAAAACTGTGTATAAAGTAAAAAATAAACAATACATGACGGTAAGAAGCTAACTTCTTGTTAAAGTTCTGCACTGGCAAACCGGTGGGGTTTATACTTTCGATGCTTCCACTTCGTAAAAAAGTACTTATCATTCATCGTTCATCATACTGCACTCTTACATACACACATAAGTATGTATATTTAAATCAACATTTTTATAAAATTTTCAGCGTCACCGATCCTCAGGTATTTTGTGACTGTAGACATATTCTACAGGGCATTGCTAATTTTCATCAAGAGCAAAATGATTTTCTGGACTGTTTTGTTAGTCCTGATATCACAGGAAAAATTGGTTCAGATATAGAAACTAATAAGTGCTCCTGGTTGGCGGTTGTATGTATGCAGCGGGCTAATGCAGAAGAAAAGAAAATAATTGCGGAATGTTACGGGCAAAAGGGTATATGTATATTGCATATTCTTGAGAATTTAAATAAATTTACAATCACTTACATCAATACATTTTTTTCCTCTTCGTGTTTTAGATCCTCGAAAGATTGCCCGTGTCAAGCAACTTTATGAAGAAATGAACCTTGCCAGATTCTATATCGAATATGAAAAAGAAACTTACATGAAGTTTAAAAACCTTATCGAGCAAACAAAGAGTGGAATACCAAAACAACATTTCATAAACATATTGAATTTCACTATTAAAGATAAAAAAATGAATAATATATAAAATAAACTGCAGTATGGATATATGTATGTTCACTGTACAAGCATAAGAAAACTATTACTGCTAAATGGATTTACAAAAAATAAAGAGCTCAACACAATAAGAACATTTAAAAAATTAAATACAAAATCAAAAGAAAAACATCAAACGATAGTAAACTGTAAAAGTTTTCGAGAAAATATTAAAAGAAGTGTAGAGGCATAATGCTTAATTGGGAATAAAAACCCTGTTGTGTTCAACAAACCTTCAAAACCGTGATTTTCTTAAAATTACGTTTAACGTTCTTTGCGGGGAAAACAGTTCATATACAAAACCCATATTAATGTATTTTGATATCAATCTTTTTTAAAAGAGATTTGTGACGATAAAATGTAACATACTTTTCTACGAAGACAAACAAATTTTAGGCTTTCCCCTAAATTACCAGACTATTGCTAACAAAATAAAAAAAATTGTATTGAACTCTCTTATAAATTCAAACAATATTAAAACATACCATATTTTTTTAAAATAATTACCACATTTTTGAGAAATTAAACATCAAAAGATTATCTTGTATCGCTAAACGCATGTAAATATGTAATTCCGTTCTAACGATTTCTCTAATCACTAAGTGTTGAAAAAATGTTATGCATTACTAATTTTTCCACTGTATGGTGACTGAATAAATATAATAAAAAAGAGTATCTTATGTTTACATAGCTATGGACATTTAAAACAAACTTTTAATATTTGTTAGGTTAATAGCAACGATACAAAAACATCTGCCACGGGAATTACCCTACAGGGTTTAACACAAATAAAAAGTATTTGCAATATTGATATAAAAAGTAATTTTATTTCTTGACTTTTTAATTATTAAATTTTTTTGTAAGGATTAACTTCATATGTACAGTAAAACACGGGGTATTTTCAATGTACAAATAACCTCAGTAAATTATCTAACGTACTTTATCTAAAATCAGATAAAAAACAAATGCAGAATGATACTATAGTAAAAATTAATTAAATAAAAAGGTACAATAAACAGCAACTAATATTTTATAGGGTAGGCCATTGAAGAATCCAAACATTGATATACACATAATTGAGGTCGGTAAAGAATTCCAGTTTCTGACAACACTAACAAAAAACAATCTAAATCTATTAAAGTTTTATACTTAGGGCTAGGTTTAGTTTTCGGTAGAGATGGTATGGTTGGCGATTTCTAATTAACTTAAAAAATATATATAATGTTGCGAAACTTCAAATAGCTCTCCAGGCTGGAGCCTAAGATGTTTTTGGTGAGCTCTGAGATGTGGTGATATTTTATTTTTGCATAGATAAATCTGACAGCGTTATTTATAGAGAGATTTAATTTCTTCTTAGTTTTAAAATCCATATTACCATAAACCAATTCGGAATACGAAATATTGGGGACAATAAGAGACTGTACTAGCAGACGACATTCATGGAGGAGTGCTATGGATAGAAAAATCTGTAGCAAAATTTACATCCATTAATAATTACATGTTTCATGATTTTGAAAAAAAACAGCTGAAAACATACAAAGTCAGGGCAAGCAAAATCTTAATCATAGAAAAAGTTTTTTCTAATAGCGGTCACCCCTCGGCAGGCAATGGCAAACCTCCGAGAGTATTTCCGCCATGAAAAAGCTTCTCATTAAATACATCTGCCGTTCGGATTCGGCATAAAACTGTAGGTCCCTCCATTTGTGGTATAATATAAAGACGCACACCACAAAAGGTAGGAGAAGCTCGACCAAACACTAAGCTATATAGTGTACGCGCCAGAATTATATTATATTATATAAAGAAACTATAAATGTTTAACAAAATTTTAGTCACTTTTCCATTTGTTTCTCTGAAGTTTTGACCAATTTTCGATAATGCAATTTTATATCCCATTACCACAAACTCCAAAACATTGACGTATATGCTAAAAAAAGCGCTGAAGAAGTACTCAAGAAAAATTCTTTGAGAAAAATTTTCTTAAGTGGTATGGAGTTCAAAATTAAGAAAGCCTAATAATTTCCACTACGGCATTCGAAAAAAATTTGGCATAAGTAATTTCAAGCCAGAACTTAAAATTCCGGCTCAGGGTTTACGAAGAAAATGCGACAAAAAAATCATCTAAATTCAGCGGTCAATTTAAGGCACTTGCTGCATTCCTTTTGTTACAATAAAGCTGCATTTTTAATACTTTTTAAAAACCTCTGAGTGAAAACTTTTGAGTTTTGATGAATATTTGTAAAATTATTAATTATTAAAATAGTGGAGGTTTATCTGGACGACGCGCACCATCTTGGACGCATCCTCTCTCCCCCTCCACCATAGTACGGTTGGCTACGTCGTCATCGTCCGACATAAGCTCCTCCTCCGTATACTTGCGGAAGGTGAACCCATTACCCAGCGACGACGTCGAGGACGCATAGCCCTAGGACAGATCATAAATCGGATCGACGTGGCCAGGCTCTGCATCCCCTTCATCCGCTCTAATTTGGTCCACCTCTGCTTCTACGCTGCGCGCTGGTTTTACATGGTTGGAGTACACCCTAACCCGAGCGGTGCCGAACCAATATTTGATAGTCCCCTCCGTCCTTTCCAGAAACGGTAGGGAATCTGTGTTCAGCATCAGAACCACCTGACGCGTCGGTTTGGTGCTGCTCTCCACTTTCAGCACCTTCCAATTTCCTGCGGGGAGCGCCGGATTAAATAGGCGGATATTTTCCAGAATACCCTCTGGCTCAGCGGGCTTCGCCGGCAGCGACACTCTTGCCCTCGGTCTGGAGGGGACCTCCTTGAAGTCCATGGCCCGGAGCTTCGCATCCGGGTAGACTTCTCCCAAACTGGCCACCGCCTTTTTGCACATCTCGGCAGATCTGGTGTCATCGCATGCAACCACCTATGCACAACCTTGGAACCAACCCGCATCCTTACATGATGTTGGCGGTCCAGGGTTCGCGCGAAGCACCCTTACCGCAATGCCCGATAACTCCGATTCCACCCATTTCCAATGGGCTCGCAGAACCGGTTCATCGCCGTGATTTTCATCCACCACAGCTAGGATGATCTTCTTCTTTTTCGACTTCCGCAAAGGATGGACCGTGGGTTTTGACCATTTTCGGTTTGTTTGCGCAACCTCCATCGATCTTTCGCGCTTGTTTGCCATTTTCTGCCCCTCTGGAGCAGTCAGGAAGTTGGGCATGATAGGCCCAACATCGACTCGGACCACTATCTTGTCGCAACCAAGATACGCACGCGCCTCTGTGCGTCAAAAAGCGTGCGCAAAGGCACACAAGGAAAGCTCGACGTCGGAAAGTTGCAATCACAACAGACAGCCACGCACTTCGCTACTCGACTCGCACTCCTGCTCTCTGAGAGCTCTAATCAACACAGCGATATTTCTGAGCAATGAAACCACATCTCTTGCTTTTTACGTACTGCCGCTGAACAATCTATTGGTTTGCAGCGAGCCCTGAAAAATGACTGGTACGATGAGGAATGTCGCGTTGCCACGGAACGGAAAGATGCTGCCTACAGGGCCACGTTACGATCGGTCGCAACGCGAGCCTTGCGGGAGAGATATCGTGAGTTGAAGAAGGAAGCGAGACGCATTTTTCGAGAGAAGAAGAGAAAGACCGAAATGCGTGAGTGCGAAGAGCTTGAAATGCTGGCCGACAGGAAAAGCGCCCGAAAATTCTTTCAGAAAGTACGACGGCTAACAGAAGGTTTTAAGACCGGGGCGAATTCCTGTAAGAACGGCAACGGCGACCTGGTGACTGACGTTCAGAATATACTTAGTTTATGGAGGGAGCACTTCTCCACACTACTTAGTGGTAGTGACAGAGACCACCTTGGGGAAGATAATGATCCCGAAACCCCAATCAATGACGACGGAATTCATGTTCCGTTACCCGACTGCGATGAAATCAGTATAGCAATAGCACGGCTAAAGAACAACAGCGCGCCCGGAGCTGACGGGCTTCCAGCTGAGTTATTCAAATATGGTGGAGAAGAGTTGGTAAAGCGTATGCACCAGCTTATCCGTAGAGTATGGTCGGACGAATGCATGCCTACTGATTGGAATCTAAGTGTACTTTGCCTAATCCACAAGAAGGGTGATATTGCAATTCGCGCCAACTATCGTGGTATAAGCCTTCTTAACATTTCATATAAGGTTCTGTCGAGCGTATTGTGTGAGAGACTAAAGCCCACCGGTTATGAACCGATTGGACCTTATCAGTATGGCTTTAGACCTGGTAAATCTACTATCGACCAGATATTTACAGTGCGCCAGATCTTGGAAAAGACCCAAGAAAGAAGAATCGACAAGCACCACCTTTTTGTCGACTTCAAAGCCGCTTTCGACAGCACAAAAAGAAGTTGCCTTTATGCCGCAATGTCTGAATTTGGTATCCCCGCAAAACGTATACGGCTATGTAAAATGACGTTGAGCAACAGCACCGGCCTCGTCAGGATTGGAAAGGACCTCTCCGAGCCGTTTGATATCAAATGAGGTTTCAGACAAGGTGACTCTTTGTCGTGTGACTTTTTTAACCTTATGCTTGAGAAGATAATTTGAGCAGCAGAACTAAAGCGAATGGGTCTGGAGGTGAACGAGGGCAAGACGAAGTATCTCCTGTCATCAAATAAACAGTCGCCACATTCACTATTGGGATCAAACATCACTGTTGACAGTTATAACTTTGAAAAAGTAGAAGACTTCGTTTACTTAGGAACCAGCATTAACATCAATAATAATGTCAGCCTCGAAATCCAAAGGAGGATCACTCTTGCCAACAAGTGCTACTCCGGACTGAGTAGGCAACTGAGCAGTAAAGTCCTCTCTCGACGGACAAAAATCACGCTCCATAAGTCTCTCATTATGCCCGTCCTAATGTATGGCGCAGAAGCATGGACGATGAAGATATCTGTTGAGAAGGCTCTGGGAGTGTTCGAGAGAAAGATTCTCTGAAAGATTTATGGGCCTTTACGCCTTTGCGATGGCGAATACCGTAGAAGATGGAACGATGTACGAGCTTTATAACGACATAGATATAGTGCAGCGAATTAAGATCCAGCGGCTTCGCTGGCTTGGTCATGTCGTTCGAATGGATGAAAGCGCTCCAGCTATGAAAGTATTCGACGCGGTACCGGCCGGTGGTAGCAGAGCAAAAGGGAGTCCTCCTCTGCGTTGGAAAAACCAGGCGGTAAGGGACTTGGGTACGCTTGGTATTTCCAACTGGCGCCAGTTGGCGAAAGAGAGAAATAACTTGCGTGCTGTGCTAAGCTCGGCCAAAATCGCATAGGCGGTTATCGAGCCAATGAAAGAAAAGAAGAACATATGAAGATAATATATATACAAACTATACCAAGGAGTATTGAATATCACTTAATTAAATTTATCGATTATTAAGTTTTATCTTTATTAAATTTGTTTCTATTGGCAAACTTTAGGTTTTAACTTTGTTGCTATTTTATACTCACTCAAATTGTCCAACTTGGACGTGACGTATAACAGATTTATCCGGAGAACCAAGAACCTGGGTCTCATTTTGGACAGAAAGCTCAACTGGAAGTCAAACATC
Source organism: Philophylla caesio (assembly GCA_963971545.1). NCBI lineage: Eukaryota > Metazoa > Arthropoda > Insecta > Diptera > Tephritidae > Philophylla > Philophylla caesio. The sequence continues at coordinate 76,731,410 of OZ020606.1, forward strand.
AGAGACAGAATGCGTAAAGCAACAGTAGCGCTATATCCAGCAGCAGAAAAATAGGAAAAAGGTAGGTAAATCAACCCAATCTAATTCCGATAGATTTGCATGCCAAACAAGTAGCAAGTGTTGCAGCAATTCGTTTGAACACCCTAAAAAAATGGTCAAACTGTTCCTACGATCACGGTAATATATTTTTTGGGCCTCCTGGTATGTACTTCTGCCTACTAACCTCACCACGGCGTTTACGACCATTCTACATTCAAAAGAATAATGGAAACGAGTTGTCGTTGGAAAAGGCGAATCCATCCATGTATACACAGATGGATCGATGGAAGGGTGGGTGGAGGTGTATATTCCCGGCATATGGGAATTTCCTTAAGCTTTCGTACTTCTGTAGTGTCTTTCAGGCGGAACTGATGGCAATAGATAAGACCACACAACTGGTAAAGTGTGATACGATACGCGAGGTTGGTATCTACTTTTTAACTGACAGCCAGGCGTGCCTCACAAAACAATCGACGACCTCCCTTGTGGCTAATTAGATGGCTAGGTCATTTCGCTCGAAGGTCATATGGGTCTTAGACTATAGAGACTTAGAGAAAAATTTCAATGCCGACGAACTAGCCCGACTCGGCACTAGACTTGCAAGCTTCGTATATCCGAAAAGCTTACAAAAATATCTAATGATAGATGACAGCTGGAAACAAGGCTTATATCGACTCATATCATTATCTTGTGTCAGCTACGATCCGTACACTCCTCTATTGAACAGAAATTGAGCGCGTTTGGACACAAGTAAAGGTCGACACCTGAAAGCTGCAATCGCAACAGAAAGCCCTGCACTTCGCCACCCGACTTGAAATTCCTGCTCTCTAAGAGCAATTATCAGCAGAACAATATTTTCGAGCAGTTCAACCATATTTCTCGCTCTCTACGTACAGCCTCTGAAGAATCCATCGGCAAGCCCTGCTATGACGAATAATGCCGTCCCGCTTCGAAACGAATGCCAAGACGCTGCTTATAGGGCCTCACAGCGAACGGGCGCAACGCGAGCTATACCGGACCGATATCGCGACCTGAAGAAGAAAATAAGACGCATTTTTCGTGAGAAAAAGAGGGGGTTTCAAAACCGAGAGTGGCAACGGCGACATAGTAACTTATGTCTACAACATACTTAAACTTTGTAGGAAAGTAGCTGCAACTAATTTGAAGTAGATGACGAACCCGAACCGCCAATCAATGATGATGAACTCGACGTACCGTCACCCGACTGTGATGAAGTTCGGAAAGTAATAGCATGGCTAAAGAAGCACGAAGCCGCTGGAGTTGATGGGTTGCCAGCTGAGCTATTCAAAAACGGAGGTTAAGTGCATGCAGTAGTTCATTTCCAGAGTATGGTCGTAGAACACCTGCCTACTGATTGAAATTTAACTGTTCTCTACCCAATCCACAATAAAGGTTATCCTGCAATTGTTGCCGCCTATCACGGGTTTAATATTCTTAATAAAACATATATGGCTCTGTCGAGCGTATTGTGTGGGAGACTTAAGCTCATTGTCAAAAAACTGATTGGACCTGATCAGTGTGCCTTTAGATCTAGTAAATATGCCATCGACCAGATATTCACAGTACGCCTGATCTTGGAAAAACCCGAGAGAGAAGAATCGACATGCACTATATATTTGTCGACAGCACAATAATAAATTACCTACATGCCGCAATGTCTGAATTTTGTATCCACGCAAAACTGATACGGCTATGTAAAATTACGTTGGGTAACACCACCATCTCCGTCAGAATTGAGAAGGACCTCTCCGAGCCGTTTGATACCAAAAAAGGTTTCAGACAGGTTGACTCTTTGCCGTGCCACTTCTTTAGTAAGTAAGAAGAGGCTGTCGGAATGGACGTGAATCGAAATTTTTTCTGATAACTTGTTTTGGTCAGGCAGCCTAACAGACCTTTACTGACTCTATATTTATATGCTTTAGATTGGCCGAAGCCGCCGAAACGGTCTTGGTTCCGAGCGTAGCTGTTGGAACGTTCTATATTCCGAGCAACATAAATCAAGGCATGCATTGTGTAGGTGGTCCGTCGAATGAGATCCAAATCCGTACCCAGTTTGGAGAAGGAGTGCGCTCGGTTCCAACCCGCGTATTCTCTTCAGTTGGACTAAGTAGATTATTTTCAGTTTCGTGAAACTCACTTTCAGTCGTAGTTGTCGGAACGGACGTGTCATCGAGTACAACAATCGAGTCTAGGCAATGTGTGGGTGGTCCGACGAACGGGTTCCACGTCCACACTGAGTTTGCGGAGGGGATTAGTTCGGTTTTTTCTGGTCCATTCCGCATGCTTTGGCTTTTGGTGAATTTCTACGATTACGCCACTGATTGCTTCCCAAGCACGATTAGAGCTAAGCATTACGCCGATTATATTATCTGGACTAAGCGGGTTTGCAAATAAAAAAAATACGTTATTTGTTATTACTAAAATTCTTGGGCAGGAAAGTAAGGCATGTCTCGTGCCTTCCTCTACATTGCGCGTTGTACAGAGAGCATACTAATCCAGCCCCCGGTTGCGGCCATGGCCTGTAAGGAACTGGGTTAAATGAAAGTTAACTTCACCGTGCTTCTGGTTGACACACTTTTCAATGTTAGAAATAAGAGATTAATTCGCACTTTTAAGTGACACAGCTTCCTGTTTTAAAGAAGTTTGCACATTTTAGAGCGGATGTGCTTCTAGTCAGCCAAGTACCAAATATACTGCAAATTATTATTGCAACATGCACTTTTTGACACATTACATATCGGTGGTCTATTGGAAATCCAACAACAATGTGCATACACCTCGAACGAACAGGGTTGTGTTTTGGCATTAGAAATTTTTCACTAAAAACCTTCTATAATTTATGAAATATTCGTTTAACTACGAGTTTTGATTTTAGAATACAAAAATTATATTATTTAATAACTTGGCGCTTACACTATTTAGCTCAGTGTTTGGCCGAACTTCTCCTACCATTTTTGGTATGCTTTATATTTATTAGCAAATGGGTTAAAACGATCAGGCCTGTTCTGCATTTCGATTTCGACAAATTTGGTCGGAATCGGAATTAATAAACCCTTTCTCCCCAATCTGTTGTTAGTTTCTTCAGGTCTGTGATGATGAGAACTTATTCTTTTCATTTCGGAGAATCAGAGACAGTACTTTAAAGCCAAAAATAAATTCTCGTTTTCGATGTATAGCAATGTCTTTCATTGCGATTCCGACCAAATCGAAATGCAGAACAGGCCTGGATGTGATTCTGAATTTTAAAGTGTTTTTAAGGGGTTATAATTTCATTATGTGTATTAGAATTTATTAAATTTCGTATCATCAACAGCATATTCACCTGTGTGCTGATGATACACCGATCTACTTTTCGCGGCCCATGGAAGACTTTGCGTTCCGGTTGAATGGAGATCTGAAAATAATAGAAATCTGAGCCAAAACAAAAATCCTAAGCCTATCACCAGATTCCTTAGATTTAGGTTGTCTGTTGCCAATTATTTTGGGGGATAGATAATTGAAGTTCCATGCCACTTATACAAATCAGGGCTACAAAATTCACACCCATTTGACTTACACATATCATATCAAATATTTAATTTCAAAAATGTACAATATTCTCATTAGTGTCAAAACTCCCCTGTCAATATTGATCTAACCTTTTATTATTGATCTAACCTTTTGTTATTGCGTGCCAAATGATATAAAATTGAAGCAAGTTCAGTCGCTTATTGTTCCACATATCACGTACTTTCAAATAGTGAATGAAAATCTTTTCTTCGTCTGGAACTATTCCCATCCCCAAATTTAAATTTTTACTATATTTAAAAAATTCGAAAAGGTCAAAAAAGTGGTAAAAAAGAGGATGTTTTTAGGCAGTCGCCGTTTCGTGAAAAATTTGTTTTCCAACTTTTCCGTAGTTCCAGACATGTCCATTTGGAAGTCATTTTCAGTTAGCTCCAAATTCGTTTTGCATTTATTGTATATTTCTTTTTTCAATTCGTTGTAGGCTTTCTTTCTTCTTCTATTTTGGCTTTACTACCGTTTGTCGGTTAGGACGAGACCAAAAAGTCTCGCCAGCTTCCTCTCTCCTTCGTTAGGTTTCGTCAATTATTCATACCAAGTGAAGACAAGTCCTTCTGCACTTGGTCCTTTCAGTGTCAGTGGGCTCCCTTGCCTTCGTTGCCCACCAAGGGGTGCCGATTGGAAAGATTTCTTCACCGAAGCAACATCATCCTGTAGGAATGTTTTGATTTCGCAAATACTAACATCTAATTATTGATCAACATTTTAGTTGAATCTGGTAACACTAAGTAGACTGTCACTTGACCATTTCTCTTAAAGCCCCAAAAGACTTCTTATCGCTGATCAACATCATCCATGTTTCTTCGCCATATAAAATGACGGGCATGATGCCGGATTTGTAGAGCGAGATTTTCATTCGTCGATAAAGGGCTCTGCTTTTTAATTGCCTACCACGCCTAAAGTAGCACCTGGTAGTTGTTGGTGTTAATGCTGGATCCAAGGTATAGAAATTCATTGACCACTTCAAAGTTGTAATTGCCAACAGTGACGAGTGTCCCCAACCCACGGTAGTTTGCGCAAACAGCGGGATGCCACTTCTTATGGATTGGGCAAAAAGCACTGAGATCCCGATCTTTTCGCATGTACTCGTCGCACCAAATTGTGCTTACAGCAGGTATATGCTTCCTACCAGTTCTTCGCCGCCGTCTTTTAACTTTGTTGTTCTCAACTCGCCTTGGTCGAGTAGAGGGTTTTTTTTGCTTATCCCTGAATATTGTTCTGGGCTCTTCTTCTTCAAACGGGTCACCAGAAATCGCGTTTAGTAACGTTGAAAAGTGGTCCCTCCATACCTCAAGTGCGCTCTGAACGTCCGTCACCATATTTTCATACCCGTCTTTGCAGGAACCAGCACCGGTCTTGAAACCACTTGTTTGCTGTCTTATTTTCTGATAGAATTTTCGGGCCGCATTCCTGCTTGCTAACATCTCAAGCTCTTCGCACTCACGTCTTTCCGCCTGTCGTCTCTTCTTCTAGAAAAGACGTCTCTCTCCCCTCCTCTTCAGGACTACGATTTACGGATATGCAACTGGGATGTCCGGACCCTCTATAAGGAAGGTGCCTCTATCCAACTGCTGGATGTCCTACAAAAATATATGGCTGACATCACCGCAGTTCAGGAGATGCGATGAACGGGCCATGGGTGCAAGAAGTACGCATTATGCGACGTCTACTACAACTGCCATGCGACTGCGCATAAGTTTGATGTAGGATTTATGGTTGGGACCTTGTCTCCGGTATCACCCCCATCAGTGAACGAATTGCCACAATTCGCAGCAAAGCGAAATTTAATAACTTCAGCTTGATTTGTGCGCATGCCCCGATGGAGGAGAAGGATGATGGGACAAAGGATGAGTTCTACGAACGCCTAGAGGAAGCATACGAGCGCTCCCCCCGACACGATGTAAAAATTGAGATTGGCCAACAGTCGGAAAATTCAGCCTTCATGAGAAAACCTCTGCCAACGGAGACGGAGCGACGCGAACATGGTAGTAAGTAGAACCAGCTTCCAACACCGATGCAGAACAATCTTTAGGGATAAACAAAGAATCCCTCAACTCGACCAATGAGAGGTGATAACAGCATTAAGGCGGCTAGAGAACCACAAAGCGCCTGGAGCAGATGTTAAACCGGCTGAACTGTCGGCGGCGAAGAACTGGTAGAAAGTATTTACCAGCTTATAAGCAAACGGTTGAAGCGCCATAAAAGGAGAAGAAGAAATGCGGGAAACGATGTGCCCTCTGGAACCGTGTTTGCCAGAGAGAATTTAAAGAAAGGGATTTGGTATGTGCAGACCATTTTGGACTTACCGACTATGACTCGGGAAAAAAGCGGGGGACTCTATTGTTAAAGGCGGCCACGATGTTTCCGGGAAAAGGTTACCATATCGTTGAGATGAATTTGTTGTACTTCTCTGTTGGAAAAGTGCGGACACTGATTTCGTTACTGGCAAATGTACTTTCGATTTAATTTTTGCAGCGTTCACAGGAAAATCGTTCACTTTTTTAATCCCATTAATTTTATTTTTCTGTTCTTGTTCAAATTCGCTTTGGAAACAGTCAACTCACTATGAATTGTTGGAATCAGACAAGAAACAACGCGTGCAGAAAACAGAACTAAGACTACATGCCGTCCATTGCACTGTTTTCATGTTCGCTTTAATCTGTTTTAAATCTGAAGGATTTACGAATAAATCTTAGCAGATTTTGGGGTGTCAAAGAGCTCAGGTGTTCGTCCCTCAACACGTCGCGACCAAATGCCTCATACCTAGTTCTTGCAAAGGCGGGGCAGAAGCACAGACAGTGTTCCGCCGTCTCTCCCTCTTCAAAACAGGATGGGCATATGGAGTTGTCATGTACGCCTATCATTGTCAGGTGTCTATGCCACGTGAAGTGACCGGTCAACAGTCCAACAAGTTGCCTGCAGTCTCGCCTGTTAAGTGAGACCAAATATTTTGATAGTCCTTCTGAGATTGAAGGTACATGAGTTTTGCCCATCTGTAACCTCTCGACGCCTCCCAGTCATTGCTGAGCGAAGTATTCACCCAGTTTCTGATGGTGACATCGATGACCCAAGGTGGGAGTGCTACAACTGGTTGCGAGCCGAGGAACACCTGATCCGAGCAAATTCTGGCCAAATGTCTCATTACCAGGTACTCCCGAGTGACCAGGCACCCAGAATAAAGCAAGTTCATTATGTTTACCAACATAGTTTAGTCAGGACTTGCATTGCCGAACTAGTTTGAAAGTAGTTAGAGGGCTGGCCAATACCTTGAGTGCAGCTTGGCTGTCACTACAGATACGTATACTCTTCCCCCTCCACCTATTTTCCACCACGTAGTCCATGGCCTTGAGAATTTCAAATACCTCAGTTTGGAAGACAGAGACATATTCCCCAAGATAAAAGTGAAGCTTATCCTCATTATCTTCTATAAAAACTCCAGATCCTGACCCAGAGTCAGTTTTGGAGCCATCAGTAAAGATTGGGCAACGTGCAAGACCGCGCTCAGTGTTGGCATTGAACCAGCATTCAGCCTCAGGGAACTCAACGTTATAGAGTCTCATCAGCAAAGGAAACGGTGGCGTACTATCCTGTGGCATTGAAAAGACGCCTCGCCCCACTCCGTTTTATACTAACATCCGTTTCTTTTAAGTCTGCAGGTGGCTTTTAAGGCCTCCCCACGTATGAATATAGATGCATCAAGAGCAGCGCCTGGTGTTGTAGAGAATGCCAGGGTGCAGCGCACGGCAGGTCTCCCACGCTATTAACGGAGAGTCTGCTCCAGCACACCACTGAAGCATAACTGATTATGAGTCTGAACATAGAGGTATATATATATCCAGAGGATACCCTTTGGTGATAGACCGCACGTTTTGCCGAAGACCCGTTTACACTGCCAGAAGGCTGCCAATACTTTAGAGATCTTGTGCACGACGTGAGATTTCCACGACAGTTTTGCATCCAGAATTACTCCTAGAAACTTCACTTCGGGAGAAGTCTGAATTGTGACTCCCTTAAGTGTGAGGGGAATGAGGCCATCCAACATTCTCCGCCTAGTGAAGAGCACAACACTAGTTTTGGTTGGGTTTGCGGATAGTCCATTATCTCACACCAAGTTTCAATCTTATTCAGTATTGTCTGCGCTTTCCTGAGCCAACTGAGATGGGCCCGTGACTAGACAGGCCCCATCGTCCGCATAGGCCTGAGCGTAGATATTCGAGTCATCAAGAGTGACAAAAAGAGAGTCAATTACCAAGCACCAGAGCATAGGGGAAAGCACACCGGCCTGAGGACAACCCTTAGTTACTCCGCACCTTAGGTATTGGTCCCCTTCCGCCTGAATCCTGATAATCCGCTGCGCCAGCATTGAACGAATCCAATTTACCAGCGAAGGATCTACCCCATGCCGTATAGCAGCAGTGCACATGCCATCGAAGGTTGCATTGTCAAAAGCACCCTCAATGTCTACAAAAATTCTCAAGGCGAACTGTTCCTATCGACGACCTCGCCAATTTTGGCAACCAGATTTTGCAAAGCCGTCTTACAGGATTTTCCCGTCTGATATTGAAAGTGATATTTTTACAATATTCGCAATGTCGTTCATTTGGAATTTTTTTGTTAACTTTTTTGATGAATATTCCTAATTTTTGCACATAGTAGGTCCGTTCCTTATCTTTTCTGACTAAAATCTGAAAAGTGTCAAAATGCAAGAGCGTAAGCAAAATCCGCTCACTAAAAGAGAATAACAAGAAAAAGTAAAGGAACGCAAAAAACCAATTTTTGGTCCGAAGAATGACAACAACAAAACTAATGTCAAATAAAACTGTCATTTTGTTTTGATCGTAGTGCAGAATTGGAACCTTTTTAAAAATAAAAATTAATAATTTACCGATTAATGTTAAATGTTCTCCAGTAAGTTTCTTGGCGCATTCAAATTGGCACCAGAAGCACCACAAACTCTTTCATCACTAATCTGCAAGAAATATTGACAAATGTATGTATAAAATACATGCATACAAGCACAACCACGATAAACACTTACGATTTCAATTATTTTCTTGCCACCTTCCATTTCAATTTATGTACATTTTAAGGTTTTTAATTATTTTCAGTTTTTGTGTATGTATATTTTCTAACAAGAGTCAGCTGTCAGTTGAGTTTGACACTTTTCATGATTTTGCCAGCAAAAATTCTTCGGACTAAATCTTGCAACTTCTGACAAAAGAGAGTCACATTTTACTCTCTCATTTTTGCTCTCATCTATAGGATTTTCAAGTTAAGGAACGCTTTTTGGACTAAATCTGATTACTTCGGACTATTTCTGACTATTTCTGGGAGATAAGGAACGGACCTAGTATATAATTTAAAAGTATATGGTTTTTGTCAAATGAACTAAGAAATAAATAAATAAACCTATAATATTTTGAAACGATCAAAAAAAAGTTTGAAATCTTTAACTAATTTTTGGCTACGCCACTGACATTTTTTTTTAATTCAGGTGACATTTTTACATACGATTACTTGGTTTTTCTATTAATTGTTTATATATCTGTCCTGTAATGTTTGCTGACTGCATTTGTCGATACTGTCAAAATATAATAATATGTAAATATTACATATACCATAAGCCTAATTTCAAGTATAGGCATAATAAAATCGACTTTAAAGTTAATTTTAGCTCGTTTTGTAAGAAAAGCCATTTACAGTTCTACCAAAAGCAGGAGCTGGTCTAAGCCAACAAGAATTAAACGATCGATTGTGAAATTACGGAACATTACTATATTTATCGTATTTCGTCTTCTTGAATGCCCCATAGAAAGAATACGTGCCAGTTGTTGTTGCTATTGCAGTGTTTGCTCAAAATCATGCATAGGTCAGCGAATCCACAAATCATTTTCGTCGATATCAGCTATCTGGAATTCCATAAATGCGTAATTTTCACCAAATTTGGTGTTGTATTGACTTCACCTAACATAAATTCGCCTTGACTACAAAGTCATTTCGATTCCAAATATTAAGTTTATAAGTAATTTCTAATCGGTTATGAATCTCGATTAATGCTCAGCACATCTTTCAAAAACCAATGTTGCAAAATACACATGAACATGAGTATCAAAAAAATTTACTAGAGACTAAAATATTACAATATTAAAAGTTTGCAATTTTTGTTTATGGATTTATAATCAGAAGTCTTCAATTACTTGTATCAAACGTATGCAAATACAAAGAACGGTTACACTTGTAACTGACATATATCCTGCAAATCAATTGATTACTTTTTAAATACAGCATCATTGACAACAAATTTCAGCAAGTTCAAGAAAAGTTCCTTTGGCAGTGCATCAGGTGTTTGCTCAATGAGTAATTTAAAGTGTTGGTATGTTTCTCTTTTGTATTCTTTGTAGATACTGGGAATATTCATTTCTTCATAGAGCTGTTTGACACGGGCAACTTTCTCAGGATCTAGTATCGGAAAAAATTATATAAGAGGTAAAAACGGTTAGAAAATCCATTAAAATAAGTTAAATAGTTATTAAGTTCTTTTGTAAACTTATGTATGCATTTTGGTAATAATAATTTTTTTTTAGAAAATCCATTCAAACGTACCATTTTGTCCGTAACAATCCACCATGACCTGTTTTTGTTCTGGATTTGCACGTTCCATACAAACTACTGCCAACCAGGAGCACTTATTGTCCTCTATGTCAGTACCTATTTTTCCAGTTATGTCAGAATTAGCAAAGCAATCAACAAAATCATTTTCCACTTGACAAAAGTGAGCTATTCCAGTTAGAATAGTTCTACATTGTTGAAATATCTGCTGATCCTTGACGCTTAAAACATAGTATACCACAATTTTAAAAGTTTTAGACATGCTAGATATATCCTTTAACTACAAATTACGAATAATTTTAAATATCATAGTACATTTCACAAAAAAATCATATCCATTGATCCTAGACGACCATCCATTCGATCCAACGTCCAAAGTTTGATAGAAATATCAACATTAATAGTAATATTATAGGAAAGTTAACGAAATGATTTTTTTTTTCTCTGTTGGGCATACTTTTAATAAATAGTAAAACAAACAAAATTTTGTGAGTGACTATATGTGTGATGACGTACTGATGACGTACACTGAGCTGCTGTAGAACCTAAATTTGTCCAAATATTTTTGAAGCTACAAACTTTTGTCAAAAATGTTCACGTAAGTCGCACTAATTTCTTACTGTATAACGTTTCGTTCCAAGGGAAATATTTCGATTCAGCCGAGTGTGAAGTTTATATCCCGAATCGAAGGAAAGGTGAGAGGTCAGAGAGACGTGATCCCACGAGGCAGATTTGAAATTTCTCCCGAGGGTCGAACGATTCTTCCTGGGATAAGTGAACCAAGACAATTTTCGGTAAAATAAATAAAAACATTTTGCGCTATAATGTTTTTAGATGCTTAGAAAACTTATAAATTGTTGCACAAAATATAAAAGAGCTGAAGTGGCTATCTTCGTTACCGCAATTCTAGCTATATTCGACTTAGTCAACTTTTTAGGATCGACGTCGTTTAGATCAGAAGGGTTTTTTGATTTTTTTTCCAACATTGATCAAATAAAAGTTGGACTTATCAGTATAATAAATATATATTTAAAAAGAAAAAAAGGAATCCCCCGCCCACCCCGAAAAATTGTCTGGATCCGCCCTTGCTAAATGCACATACTTTCTTTTCAAGCTATAATGCAACTAAAATTTGTGAAAAGTTAGTTTGTTAGCTTTTAAAAGATTCTGATTGCGCAAACACTGAAGGCATACCCTCTCCACTTCAGTTTTCTGAACTATTTTATATTTGAAAAAATGAAAACATGTAGAAACATGCCTTGTCTTGTTCTTCACAACTCTGGACCTTACTTTAGTTCTTTATTGGATATAATCGATTATTTCTGTTTACTCACCCAGCCAAATGAAGAGCCAATGCCGCGGGTAAATAAAGACTGTGACATGCCGTTTTGTCCATTACCAAGGCACTGTATGAATTCATATTGAAAGTGCTAACATTCTTCTTAAATATTAGGTGGTCCAATAATTGACCACGAAAACCTTGAAATGACAATTTCTGAAACAGTTCCAGCAAATCGCCGTAACAGTCGAGGTGACGAAAATGCTTACGCAGAAGAACATAGATACCACTTTCCATCATGAGCACATCATTTGGAACTGTAGCACTAGCTTCCTGCAATTTATACCAACACAATTGACCGCGACGCTTTGTGCCTTGGTCCAAAACGTCATCGGAAACATAAACTGTGGAATGAAACTATTAAATAAGTAAAGAATTTCTTTGTGAGTTAAGTGTGCATGTTCAATGAAATTCAAAATTTGAAAAATAGTCTGCTCACCAATTCAACACACCAGCCGAGATAATGCGCCAATTTTAATTTTTCCGGATCTTCTTTAATAAGACTTTTAAAAATTCTAGCTGTAACTGCGCCAAACAATTGTTTTGTGCTGCCTGGCAAGTTATACTTTAGACACTGTGAGGAGAGTTGCAAAATACATTTCAAAATGAATAAGTCTAGTTTAGCGTGAAAAATATATCGTGTTTACTTTACCTTTAAATACCATGCCGCAGTATCATCATTGTTGGAACTCACAGCTGCCTCGGCGAGTTCATGTAAAATAACTGTAACGATGAAGAATAGGAATACATAAACCATTCTCGATAGCCAATTGTGACAATTGATTTATTTTTTATTCAATTCTTAATTAAAAATCAGTCTATTCTCCAATATGAACCATACATATTCAGGTATCGAACTTTGTAGAAATGTAAAAAAAATCTATTAAACTTTCATCAAAATTGTATATATTAATTAAATGTTTACTAGTTTCACTTCATAAAAGATTTGGGAGTTTATTAAAATTGGCCCATACAAAATTTAACCTTTACCACATGATATAACAGAGAATACCATAGCATAACGTAACATAGCATGAGTTTAGGCGTGATGCGTTTAAGCAGGGGAAGCATTTTTGCGGCCGGACCATTTACGTTTGCACCAGTCCATTCTGCATGATTTCCGCAGTTACTCTCCTCTTGCCAAGCGACGCATTTATGGCATTTACTTATTTATTTTTTTGACGTCCCCAGTCAAGGGAGATAAAAGTGAATCCGGTAAATCAAAGATGCTGGCATTTGCATTAAAATATTGACACAAATATAATAATTCAAACTTGGATTTATATCGATTCAAATGGATACTTTTAAAGTATCTTTAAGTATTTTGTACCTGTATAGCGGTCGTCCACATGACCATTTTATACATATTCTTTTATTCAAATGCACTTTATATTTATATATGTAAATACATAATTCTTGCCTAAAATATTCAGTTGAAAAATGAAATGTAAAAACAAAAATGGTCCTAATTTTCGAACCAGTTCAAGTTGCTGGAGTCCAACATTTACAAACGAGTTTTTGTTTTGATTAAACATTTCTATAAACAGTTAAAATCGAATTGTTATTTACATTGCCTGTAAATGATAAAACTTTTGTTTGCATAGAAAATAAACACGCAATACAACTAAGTTTTTTAAAAAAAATGACTAATTTACGCATTTATCACTCTAGGAACTTTAGACAACTTTAAATACACATAATTAAATTCTTCCGGCTCATATTTTGGTTTACATTTTTTAACCGGGGCAGGTTATAATTGCTTTGGAGCGCTTGTTTTTTTTTTCTTTTTTTATGTTTCTCTTATCGTTTAAATAAACCGAAATATGGTCGTTAAAAATATCCGGTGTCATTGGTACGGTACCGGTTAAAACGAAAACTTCTAATACCTCTTTTGCGACAAAATAACATTTTGGTACTGACGGACAGGGCGAAAATATCGCAAATAGTCGTCGTTGTGAGAATCGCTAACAATTATTTAATTCGTTATGGATTTGAATTTATTCGGTAACCATATAAGAAATCGTAAGTAATAATGTATACTATGCTATGTTATACGATAAACGAAAGATAACATTCCTGAGACTTTTGTTAATATAAATCTTAAAAATATTCCTTATATTTTTGGTTCGCATTTTTTTCCATTTGGGATTGGGTAATTCCCATTAAGAACGATCTCAACAGTTGTATTCTCATTTTCATTCCTAACAAAGCATACCCAACAGCTTTGTTTTCTTTCCGTTTGTGTTTGCGAATATTCTTGGGAACAAAGCTAAGAATAAAAAGTCGATACTTTGAAATACTCGTAGTTCGTATGCAGAAACGCAATTTGACTGGAAAGAACTATTCCGTTAATTAACCGAACAACAATTGTAATTATTTGAAATCTAAAGGCTGTGACGACGAAATTGACGAATGAGGAAACATATTAGTTGATGGTTAATTTGATCGGTTTAGGATAGTTTAACTAACGAGTTTAAGTTCCTTGAACAAAAAACATGTATTGTTAAAGGAAAATGTTTCCAATTTTGATATTCTTGTATCATACTTTTTATATTCGAGCGTACTTGTACACAAGGGTATTATAACTTTGTTCGCATAACGGTTGTTTGTAACAGCAAAAAATAATCGAGATAGATATAGACATATATATACTAAAATGATCGGAATGAAAAGAGAAATCTATTCAGCGCTGACTGTCTGTCCGTCCGTCCGTCCGTCTGTCCCTCTATCCGTGGTTACAATAACTTGAGTAAAAATTGAGATATCTCAATGAAATGGGTACATAGATTGCTCTTTGGGGAGGTTGGTATTAAAAATGGTCAAGATAGGTCTATAACCCCACTTCTAATATAACGGAAGTTTTTAAAAAATGCAAAAACTCCGGTTTTTTCGGTATCTATTTAAGCAAATTGAGTGAAATTTGGTATTTGAAGCGATTTTAAACTAAGAAATTAGCTATTTATGAAATTTTGACCACGACCACTAAGGAACAAATTTCTGTATCTCAATAACGGTGTAAGGTATCGTCACAAAACTTGGTGGACATATTTTCCATGATATCGCTATTATTATCGTAGAAAATTTTTGAAATCGGATCATAACCACGCCCACCTCTCATATAATGGAAGTTTTGGAAAATGCAAAAACTCCTTTTTTCGGTATCTATTACAGCAAATTCAGTGAAATTTGGTATTTGGAGCGATTTTGAAGAAGTTAGGTATTTATAAAATTTTGAAAAATAGGCGTTGCCACGCCCACTTATGGAAAAATGTCTGTATCTCAACAACGGTGTAAGGTATCGTTACAAAATTTGGTGAACAAATTTTCCTTAATATGACTGTTATCACCGTTATTTTTGAAATCGGACCATAACCTCGCCCTCCTCCCATATAACGGAAATTTCGGATAATACAAAAATTTAGTTTTTTCTTTATCTATTGATAGTTAATTAAGAAACTTGATTTTTATGAAATTTTGAAAAATGGGCGTTACCATGCCCACTTATAAAAAACGTCCGTAAGTATCTCAATAACGATATAAGGTATCGTCACAAAATTTGGTGAACGTATTGTCCTTGATACCATTACCATTACCGTCAATAATTTTTGAAATCGGACCATAACCTTGCCCAACTTCCAAAAAACGGAAATTTTGAATAATGCAAAAAAGTTTGTTTTTCAGTATTTATTGGAAGAAATTGAGTAAAGTGTAGTACTAGCTGCGATATGAAACAAAGAAACGGGAATTTTATGAAATCATGGGCACCGACCATACAAAAAGAAAACGCGAGGGTATATAAAAATCGGTTTCGCCCAAATTTAGGTTTTCTTACTTGTTTCATCTAATTTTTTTTAGATAAATCTAAATTATAATAAAAATTGGTTTAAGTTTAAAATTTGCTTTAAAATTTAAGATTTGCGTTTAGCATGTACTGTATTTTAACTGAAAAATATAAGAAGTTAAATAAACAAAATTGCCGAAACATGCCAATATGTGTGTCGTTTTATTTTCGTAAGCACTTTATTATGTTAATTCGAAACTGAAAGTGCAATGTTCTTTTGTATATACATATTTACATACATACATATATACTCGTATATGTACCCTGCAGTGAAACACACAACTAGTCAGAAAAATACTAATTTAGATCTAGAATTTCCTTATTGCTACCGAAATACTCCGCAAAAGGCCAGACTTTTATTAAATACAAAATGATTTATTCATGCCTTCTTTAATTTGACAATATTGGCTTGTATACATAAATTACTTTTATACAAAAAATTACATAAACTTTTTAATAATTCACAATTTTTATTGAGCTCGAGTCCAGTTTGTGGAAGATTTTATTTGAAAAACACAACAACAGTAAAATCGTCTACAAACTGGCCTCGAACTCAATAAAAATTGTGAATTATTATTTATTTATAAGGCCAATAAATTTTAACTAAACTTTTTAATAGCAAATCTAAAACTGCCAAAAAATATATATGCAATATTTTAAATTATACTTAACTCGTGAATTTCTTTTATTTAACTCCCGTTTTAATACCAAAGTAGTGGTTTTGTTCCAAAATTTTATTAGTATTTCTTTGTCTGTTTTGAACTAGGATGAGACTGGTACATTTCTGATCCAAATATGAAATCTTTAAAATACTCGTATTTCTGAGACCTACAAATCATTTTAATCTTGATTTGCTCTTCACGTTTAAAATCAATAAAAAATTATACACATATATATTCAAACGGTTTTAATACTTTGCTGCATATTTCCGTTTTGTGTATGTACATATGTATGTAAATGCAAATTCTTAAAAATCTGGTATTTACTTAGAAGCGGTGTTTATTATTGCCTCAACAATTTAAATATACTGCAGGTATGTGTGAGTAAGAATTTACAGATGTTTAAATTTAATTAATTTTTTTATAAATTTTAATATCATAAATTTTTATAAATTAATTAAGAAATATATCTTTATTTTCAATAACTTAAATATAAAATTTGTCTTACCTGGATATACAGCCATGTAGTCTTGAATATCATTTTTCCACTCCGCCATAGGAATTTCAATTGATAGATTTTGTATTTCCATTTTTTAAATGCTGCTGTCTCAAATTTAAAAAAAACTGAAAGCAAAGGGCGAAAAATGAATTTAAAGCGAGTTAATAAACTTTTGAGCAAAATACGAACGAATATTATCACGTCTAAAGAGTTAGCTTTCTCTTTTGTATGTATCATATTTCGACAATTCACCTTCCATAAATACCCTAACTTGCCATATATTTTGTTTAAAAATCCGACAAGAACGTTGCAGTGCAACTCTGTGGTCGCGCAGTACCACAGGGTTGCTCCACGTTATCATACAATAACTGTACCTTTACCAGTTTAATTGTACTTCTACAGGTAAACTCATGTTTCAATTTGTTGATTGATGTGCTACAGTTACTTATAAGTAGTTCAGTTTCCAAACATCCTAAGATACAAGTATACCTACTTAGCTCATAGTAAGTTGCGTGGATATCATAAACCAATTAGCCTTTCCAAATGCGGTGTTACAACCAAACAAAAAAAAACTGTTATAAAACAAAGTTTCGCTGCTGATCACAAATAATTTTTGTTTTGTTAGCTTTACTTAAAAATAGTGACCTTAATTTTCAGTCCAATGTAAAATTCCTGCCATGAGCAATGTTTTTGTTTTGTTTTTAATAAAAACTCTGATGATTTTTAAGTCACGAAAACTATAATAAAAAATAATTATTAATTTGTTTATGTCTTTAACGAAAAATAAAACTAATTTCAGAAGGCTTATTTATGAAAAGTAAATATAACTCAACCATAAGTATTATTTTGCGAACTTGAATTTTACCGAAAAGTTAAAAATTAAAAACTAGAAAATGTTAATTTAAAATGAAAAGAACTAATTTTTCATTAACTGCATCATATATTCCCTAAGATAATTTTATATTGAATTACCTACTTATAATGGTTATTTACAGTTAGTCATTTATTAGAAAGAGAATCGATCCACATAAACAAATTATTTGATTACTCTGAATATTGCACTTGCACCAGGCAGAATAGGTTTTCGAAAAGTTTCGAGTTAATCTTTAGATATATAAATATTTTGTCTAATTTTAACTGAATCGAACCGAAAATGCATATTTTTGTATAGCTTACTACAGCGCCACCTCACGGATTCAGTTCTCACTCAAGCTGTTTTTTCGTATTGGATTTACAAAAAACCGAACCGCAACGCCTGAAAATCCCGACTCCAGCTTTATCTAGCTAATCCATTTTTAGGAGAAATTATTTATTCTTAGCGCTTGGATTATACACTTATTATTTAAACTAAATCTGCTTCCTTAAATATCTTGGCTTCAGCGCCATCTAGCACATTAAAAATGGTTAAGGAATATACTGTCCAACTTTTATTACAATCTGATTATTAGTTTTTGAATTATGGCATTTCATTCATAAATTGTAACTATTTTATGTACAGGTACATACATATGTAGATAATATACATACATATATACAAAATATACCAAAATATATATTCACGATAATATTAAAATGGAATAGTTAAATTGGCAATCGACCTTTTTTTATTGACTTTGTAAATCACTTATGATGTAACAACATTTCATAAATATATTATCTGCATAATAAATACTATGTCGTATATCGTTACATTATCATAACTATTATCTTCCATAGACTTTTATTTCATTTTAATGCAGTTTGGTAAAGAACGTTATTTGTTGTATTATTCTTAGCATTAATATATAAATTTCCTTGGTTGCCCACCCTTGAGCAAGCGACGTATGTATAACTGACCGTGCGAAAAGCATGAAGGTTCGAAATGGTTTCCTGCAATGTTCAATGACTGCCCTAATGATTTGTTAATGGTCTTTGCATAAGCTAGGCGAACCGGAAACTTTAGTATTTTAAATTCAAAAGGTATGCCGGAAGGAATGAGAGGAATGCGAGGTATGAAGACATATTCACCTGCCGAAGTGCCAGACAAAATCGTTTCTATGATGTTATAATGTAAATTTTTGACGGTCAGTCGAGTTCCATTGCACAATTTAGGTGGTCTGAAATTTCTTAACATTATTATTGGTGATCCAACTTTCAGAAATAATTTATGAGACGGCATTCCTACAGTTCCTTCGAATTCAGAAACTCAACAGGGTAGTTGACAGCTTGTTCTTTATCAATAACGGTGTCAATGGACTTATACGTTGTCACAGTGCCTGGTAACTCAAGTACACAATCACAAACTTGAACAAAATACAATCACGAATCGATATGTGAGGGGTCATGTAAATTGAAACCCTCCCTTACCTATAACTAAAAAAAAGGGCTCCGTTAGGACCTTCTACAGGAATAAACGAATAACTGTGCAAAATTTCACGTCTTTCCGTGCAGTGGTTCGGACGTTACGCGCGGACATAACGAAAAGGCGTTTTATTTTTATATATATAGATTAAGATAACTAATGCCAAATTTAAATTGTTTACTTCGTTGCTACAAAATATACCAAGGAGTATTTAATATATCCTTCGAGTATAAAATTTTATATCAAATAATTTTTTTTCGTTTTTATATTGTATAAAGAATACCTTAAATTAATTAGCAAATTTAAATTGTTTACTTCGTTGCTATTTTTATATCACTCGAATTGTCAAACTTGGCCGTGACGTTGGAAAATATAACATCTAACAACAATGTGCATTCATCTCAAACTGACAGGGTTGCGTTTTGGCATTAAAAGTATTGCACTAAAAAACCAACCGCGCTTGTTATTTATAAAATGTACAATTCAACAACGAGTTTTGATTTTATAATACAAAAATTATATGCTTTATTTGAAATAGCAAAGTTGGTAAACGATGTGAAACTTAATTGTGTGAGTATTTATAAGGTGTTATAATTTCATTATGCGTATTAAAATTTATTAAATTTCGTATCATCAACAGCGAATTCCAAAATGTTTAAGAATTGGTCCTTTGGAAAGTCGCTTGAAGCTTGCTCAAAGATCATTTTGTATTTATTGTAGATTTCATTTTTCAATTCGTTGTATGCTTTAGGAATATCCAATTCTTCATAAAGCTTTCTGATACGCGCAACTTTCTGAGGATCTAAAATAAAAGAGATTTGCACGTGTATTATAATTTTTTGAACTTGTTCTCTGTCTGTTGCTAAATTAATTAATTTATCAACATTCGTTTTCAATATTCAACGTACCATTTTGCCCATAACACTTTGCCATAATCGTTTTCTGTTCTGTATTAGCCCGCTGCAAACAAGTTACTGCCAACCAGGAGCACTTGTTGTCGTCTATGTCGGTGCCAATTTTTCCAGTGATGTCAGAATGAATGTAACAATCAACAAAGTCATTTTGCACTTGACAAAAGTGGCCTAGCTCAGTTAGAATACTTGTATATTGTTCAAAAATCTGAGGGTCCTTGACACTATAAATAAATAAAGAAACATACAAACGCAATTTAAAATTCAATTAGTTTTAAAGCGAAGTTTTTAGCGAACTAGCAAACTTTTTTTGCTGGCTCTTACATAACACGCGGTTAATATTCGAGTAAGTGAATTATGCTCTGATAAAAAATATCCTAAAAGAAAAAGACAATAGCACTCAACATAAGAACTTCGCTTGGAAAGCCCCGCAGGTAAGAGAATAGATTCTTGTGTTTTTATTTATAAAATAGTTTAAAACTATTTCAGGATTATTTCTAGTTCGAGATCAAGCAGTTGTGGAGCCTTTCGGGACTATTTCAGGAACGTTTCGAGATCTGTTCAGGACGATTTGGGAAATAGTTCTTGCATATTTCTGGAACAACTCGAGAATATTTGTGTACTATTTGCGACTAGTTCAGTGAGTTAATTTATTCCAGCGCAGCGTCACCGCCTATATAGCTTTAAAGACAATTCACTCTAATATATGCTCTGTCTCTATAGGCGAATTTACATTTGTTTTCCTGTTTTCCTTAATGCAATTTAGAATGTGTTGGGTGCTTAACTCACCCCGCTAAATGAAGAGCTAATACTCCGGGCAAAGAAAGCGCATTATGTCCAGTTTTATCCATGACTATTGCATTGAATATTTCCTTATTGAAAGTAATGACACTTTTTTTTGAAAATAGGTAATCCGTTAATTCACCACGAGCTGCTTTAAACGCCATTTCCTGAAACAATTCCAGAAGATCGACATAGCAGTCCAGATGACGAAAATGTTTCCGCAGCAGAACATATATACCATTTTCTATCATGATCACATCAGTTGGCGTTGTTAAACTGGCATCGTTCAACTTATACCAGCACGTTTGGTTTCGACGGGTAGTGCCTTGGTCCAAAACGTCATCGTAAACATAGATGACGGTGTGTAACTAGAACAGATGTCGAAATATGTAATTAATATATTCAATTTTGTTTAATTCTGAATAAAAATCCTAGTCTTCTCACCAATTCAACACACCAGCCAAGGTAATTTGCCAATTTCAGTTTTTCCGCAGTTAGCTCATCTTTTTTTATAAGACCTTTATATATTACAGCTGTAACTACGCCAAACATCTGTTTGGTGCTGCCTGGAAGATTGTAGTTTAAACACTATTAAAATAATCGGAGAAAAGAGTTTAAAAGTAGTAGATCAAGCTTAACTCCGAGCATCATCTTTCTGTTACCTTTGCATACCAAGCCGCAGTATCATCACTATTGCAACACCTAGCTGCTTCGGCGAGTTCACGTATAATATCTGAAATGATTTAAAAGAGACATCATATATGTATGTATGTACGTAGGAAGATCAACAAATTTTCGGTCAACCCCCCTTGGATTTCATTTTATTTCAAAGGTATATACATATGTAGCCCAATTGCATATTCCATGGGAACAAAACGTTCCCATAAATTTACAGGCAATACAAAAAATTGGGATTTTTTTTACTGGGTTGTAATGTATTGAATCAATTGCACACATGGAATTCGCCGCATGTATTAAATATTATAAATCCTTGAAATTTATTACTGGCTGTATGAATTAGCCCTTATTTAATTGAATAAATTTATTGAATATATTTTCTTCGTGTTTTTGTAAGACGGTTTAAAAAAGTGTTAAGTAGGTAATTACTTGTTCTCACAAAAATTGTGCTATAAAAAGATACACCAGTAATCTTATTCCTTACGGTTGAATCGAGCTGTGTCTGGGTTCTTGATGATACAGATGATGTTGGCGCGCATATGGATTGATAGCTCGACAAAGAAAATATTCAATCGCCACTTTCGTTGAGAAATGCCTCATGATTTGTGCATTCTGCGCGCGATTTTCAATGAATGGAGTACACAGTTCTCTGCCCAATTTCCGATAAAATAATCGCCGTTCATACGGTTTTTTAGCAAACATTTTATTATTCTCATAATACAGAATATATGCTGCAATCGAGAATATTATAAGAAAATGCTAGGGGCCATCTTTGAGTAGATCCTTTTGTATTATATCTACCAAGCATTTTATTCATTGTGTTCACTCCAGCTTTTGACCAGTTATAAAATTCAATAGTCTATGGTTTTTTCTTTGAACTATCGCTAATTTGTGTTTCTTGATGCATTGATGAAAACTCGATTAATCAATATACGAATATTTGTTAACAATATTAGTTGTAATAATTAATTTTGTTAATTTTTTTTTTCATTTTCACTTTAAATTTTGTACGTTTTTAGTTGCAAGTTAAGGTAGTACATATATCCAACGTCTGTTTACTACGCTTGTAAAACTACGACTGATCCCTTTTCTTCTTTATTGTTCGGGTGTGAAAGGGCGGGGTATCTAAAGTTTCTGAATGTTCAAAAACCATAGGGTCTCACTATTGTCATTTCTGTGGGGACCATAAACTGTGTATAATTTCCATAGTTTAGTCATCGACTGGTACTTTTGACGTTCGGTTATGTTTTCTTGCAGGCTAGTGGTTACTATCTGAGCTTACTTCATTCTTTTTTGCTTATCACCTCATTTCGTGTTTCGCTTTGCTCTTTTCGTGGTCATATGGATTATCAGCTTGCGGATTTGGGTAAAAACCAATGCCCCCCCTCCCCTCGGGGATAACCGGTTTGCCGTGTTAGCAGCAAGCCCTCATCGCAAACGAAAGACACCTCAAACAGTTACTAAGGAGTTATTCCCATCATTACAGTCGGTTAAAAAAGAAAATCCGAATATTTAATTGCAAGTGCTCTTGATTTATCCAAACCCCTCACTAAATATTCTTGTTTTGCTGTGCATAAGGCACTTAAAAATGTTAGTACTGACATTATAAGCATTTCAGAATTAAGAGATGGAAATTTACTTCAGTTCGTTAAAAATATAAGCGTCGCTAAAAAATTCTTGCAAACAAAAGCGCTTATTGGCATCTGCCCAGTAAAGTTCGAACTCTAAACGAATCTCAATTCAACTAAAGGCACCATCTTCGCACCGTGTTTAAATAATGTTTCCGAAAGTGAAATAGTTGAAAACTTAAAGGATCAGGAAGTGATCGTAGTACACAAATTTCTTAAATACGTTGACGGCAAACCCATACCTTCTGGCGAGCCTCTATTGACCTTTGATCACTACCACTTGCCTGAAAAAATTGAAGTGTCTTGGTACACAACAAAAGTAATCCCATGCGTTGCAAAAGTTGTCAACTACTTGGCCATACACTCAAGCGATGCTCAAAAACACCAGTATGTGCCGATTGCTCACTCCCCCTTCACGGCGATATGTCTTGCTCCCGCATCTTTTGTACTTACTGCTCAGGTGCCCACTCATTTGCAAGCAGAGATTGCCCTAAATTTATTAAAATAAAGCAAATTATCACAAAAAAAACTGACAAGAAATGCAGTATGCGCGAACCCATAGCAATACACAAACAACTAATTCCTCCTCAACTAGACAACAACTCTACCCCTTTTTCTAATATAACAAAGCAAGCAGCAAACGAAAAAAATCAGAAAATTAGCTCAAGTCAAACTAATTTCTCAATCCCTAACTAAGTTGACAACAACATTTCTAATATTGAAACTTCAACAAACATCTCAATTACTCTCACCACTAACAGCAAAAGCTCAACAAATAACACAAACACGATCATTTCAAGCAACAACTCACTAGAATTAGACTCAGATTGTAATCAAACACAACAAAGAGCGCTCATCGTTGATTTTCACTCCCAAATGAATTCAATCCAACAGAACTTTATCTCTTCAGTCTCTTCTATTCCTACACACTCTTCAAATCAAACTCTTAACTCTGACGTTTCTCAATTTACTCTCTCCGAAATAAACGCGCTAGAAGAGGTTTAAAACATAAAGAGAGTACAACGGCCTTCTCAACAACTACGTTGATCTTAATTTAATCCTACAGCAGTACGCTCCCGAAATAGTTTGCCTGCAAGAAACTCATATTCCATATAATAAAACAGCTCACTCTCCAAATAAATATCATTGCTACTATTGGTTTTAAGATTACTATATTCCACCTAAGCAACAATTTAATAATATATGTATATAATATAATATAGTTTTGGCGCTTACACTATATAGCTCAGTGTTTGGCCGAGCTTCTCCTACTATTTGTGGTGTGCGTCCTTATATTCTATCACAATTGGAGGGACCTACAATTTTGTGCCGACTCCGAACGGCAGATGTATTTTATGAAAAACTTTTTCATGGCAGAAATACCTTCACAGGCTTGCCATTGCCTGCCAAGGGGTGACCGCTATTAGAAAAAACCTTTTCTATGATTAATATTTTTCTTGCCCTGACTGAGATTCGAACATCGAACTCACCGGCATATCGAGCACGCTCCGCTACCAACTCGACCACAGCGGCCACTTTTTAATAATACTGAAATCTTAAATCCAATGAACAACTTTTTGGACCCTATCATCCTTATGGGTGACTTTAACGGGTGGAGTCCTCTTTGGGGATCTCCTACAACAAACAATCGAGGCAAAATAATAGAGGATGTAATTCTTGCCAAAAATTAAGTTGTTCTTAACGACGGTTCCCCGACACATTTTTCGACGCATAAGAGTTTTTCCCATCCAGACATTTTAATATCTTCCGCCTCCATAGCCCCTAGACTAGAATGTAAAACATTGAATGATCTACATAATAGGGACCATTACCCCATAATAACTTCTCTTTCTATGCCAGCATTTTATAAACTTAAGCCAAAACCTAAATTCATTACCGATAGAGCTGATTGGGAAACTTTCTCTTCTA
The DNA here is from genome assembly GCA_963971545.1 of Philophylla caesio. NCBI lineage: Eukaryota > Metazoa > Arthropoda > Insecta > Diptera > Tephritidae > Philophylla > Philophylla caesio. The sequence goes on from OZ020606.1 coordinate 76,756,251, forward strand.
CATTAATACACCTAGCAAGCAAAAAACTCGAAGCTGCTAATGTCAACAAATAAGCTTCGACTATTAAATCACTTATACGTTCAGCGGCTAATATAGCTATTCCACAGACCAGCGCAAAACAATTTTTACCAAAACTTCCATACTGGTCTAATCTTCTCTCTGTTCTTAGAAAAAATAAACAACCTTTTTGGGCAGAGTATAAACGATATAGAACGAAGGAGAATCTTATCAAATACAAGAAAGCCAATGCATGCTTCCGCCGCGAATTAAAGGTATCAAAAAGAAAAGCTTTAGAATCTCTCACAGCTAAAATCACCCCTTCCTTGTATGGTTTGCCCAGTAAAATAACCTCTTAACTTCTCAGCAGTTCGCATTTCAGAAAGGCTTAGGTGTTATGGATCCACTCCTAATATTTGAACACTTTGCTCCACAGTCTTGGCTTACTAGCTGGAAGGTTGGAGAAAAAATGTATAAGATTATAAAATCGTACCTAAGCAATCGCAAGTTCTTTGTGTGTCACGAGTCAAACATTCTCCCACTTTTCAACGGAATACCGCAAGGGTCACCATTGTCTGTGATCCTGTTTATAATAGCCTTCAAAGAAGCCAGCTCTATAATATCTATAAACCGAAACGTTGAGCATTTTGTTTATGCAGACGGCGTCCTGTTTTAACTGACTTAACAATTGTTAAAAGCACTTTCACCAACAGCCTTTCTAAATTTAAAGATTGATCTAAAACATCATGAGCGAGTATGTCTATAGATAAAAGCTCCACTTTCCGCATTTGTCGTAAGCATAAGTGTACGTTCCCTTCCATATCAATTTCTAATATCACACTTCCGCACACTAACACTCTAAAAACATTTGGAATTATATTCGATAATAGATTAACATATAAGCAACACTGTGAGCATGTAAGACTAAACATATTATCAAGACTAGATATCATTAAGTACTTGTCTTCAAAACATTGTTTAGTTCATATACATTCATACGAATTTTAATATTATCTAAGATATACTTTGGACTGGCAATTTACGGGCACTGCGCCTACACCCACCTAAAGCGCTTAGAAGCACCTTATCATGCAACAGTTAAAAGAAGTTTAAGAGCCTTTCCCACTAACACATTGATGTGTATCACGACGCTATTTTACTGCAGAAACAAGCTTTTGTTGGAATATGTTTGCTCCTGTCAGCATATAAGAAGGAAAAAAGGTCGAAAATCGACGATTTCACTCATTTTAAATCAAGCCGATGAAGTTAAGATACTTATGTCGCCTGTTCACATAGAAAACTCAATTCTTTCAGAGAGGATCTTACCAAACTATTTAAATATCGATAACCTCCAAAAACGCGAAAATACTACTAGTTCTGAAGAATACAGGCAAATCTATCTGGAAACTGTAACTCCTTTGAAACCATACTGGGAAATATTATTTACTGACGGATCAAAAACCGGTACCCATACATCATTTGCGGTGACAAACGAAATAGTAACCGTTGGAATTTTACCAAATTACAGCTCAATTTTCACAGCCGAAGCGGCTGCGATACTCGAAGCGGCATACTTCGCCTTCCAAGACAACCGTAAATACATAATTTGCAGTGACAGCAAATCTACAATCGAGGCAATTCTGAAACCAGGCAATAACTCCCCACTGATCACAAAAATCCGTAACGTTCTCGTACAACGGAAAGGTTCCATCAATATTATGTGGATTCCGGGTCACAGCGGCATCAAAGGAAACGAACAGGTTGATATTAGAGCTAAGGAGGCAAACAGAGAACCTTTACACCTTTTTGATTATGTTTTTCCGGAAGATATAAAAAAGGCGTACTATTTATGAACGGTCCCTACACAAATAGAATCAGTACCAACACCCCTACACACTCTTCAATCCATTGAGGGTCAAAAACCAATACCCGTCGACAACACCTTGCCGTAATATTAAGACAGTTGTTCGCCTGAGAATTGGCCATACACTTTCAACTCACTCATATTTGTTAAACGGTTTGCCGAATCCCCAGTGCCACTTTTGGGGCCTAAATGAATTCATCGTCTCTCACTTCATGGATAGCTGCTTAGGACTGTAAAATATTATATCCTCGGTGATTAAATGCAACAAACCATCAGAACTCCTCAAACAGACAACGGACGATAATATAAGTGTTATAAATCAATTTGTATCTCGCTGTAAATTAAAGATTTAACCTTGTGACTCACCTTTTACTATAAAATATACATAAATACACCTAAATGTTCATAATTTCATTGTACCCTCTGCTGATTATTCAATTTATATAGGTAATTTCTCCTCTTTATATGAAACTAACCACTATTAAAACTTATAAAACTAATTATATTATTAAACTCTTATTTCTATTACGTTACGAACATAGAATATCATATTTTTGTTTATTTCCTCTCTTATTCTTCTGCTTTGTTAACTAAATCATTAGCCCAAGGCCACCGCAGCCAGTGCTTTTTTATTATTTACTAAGCGGAATAATTATTTATAATTGTTTCTCTTTTCAATAAATAAATAAATACAAATTTCCATAGTTATTTTATATGCCACGTAGCCAACTTACTAACAACTTTTCTATCTGCCACCCTATACGTGGGTACTCAGTTATTAAACGAATGGTGAAAGTTTGGTCATTGTTTATTTGTTTATTTATGTAGGAAGGCTTCAAAGAGTAATAACCACTTCTTTTATTATTTTTATCAATTAATAGCAACTATTTATGGGTAACCAATTTGAGTGATCCAATAAAAATGGTAAAGTTCATTCTATATACTTCATTTTAGGTGAGTCAATTGGTTTGCTTCTAGGACATCGCTGTATAAGAAGTTCATAAAAAGTACTTGTTAAATTTGCTTATAAAATAGTTAAAAAATCTTTTTCGAACAGATCGATCTTTCAATTTAAATTTTCTCTTTATTCGATTTTCATAAATACTCAATAGAACGGTGGTATTGTCATGAAAAAAATAAAAATAATCGATACAAAATATGTTAGTATACGTATAATTTATTTCTTTATTTGCAATATATAAGTAATATAATTATTTTTTGCATGGACAATGAATGAGCATTCAAAAAAAAAATTAAAGAGAACCGTTTCAAAAATTGTGACCGTATATGTGCATATGTATGTATGTATGTATGTACATAGGAACGAGTATATTCATACCTATTTGTCTGCGAAACTACTTTTTTGAGATATATCGGTTTTTTCTTTAGACAGATGAATTATGATTTTCAATAAAGTACTAACAATCGATTTGCATACATACATACATATGTATATAAATCTGAAATTTCAAATTAAGATTTGAATACGAAAATGTATGAAGTCGCGGCATGTAAGCCGTTTTCATCAAATTTGGGCAGATACTCGTATGTAGATACTGCTGTTTAAATTGCAAAAATGCAATACAATTTGACAAACTCGAAAAGAAATTGTGCAATGTGTTCATGAGTTGTTTTGAAACTGTCCATAATTTGCACACATAACGCCAAAATGTAATTGTATGGATGTATATGTTTAGGCATATATGAACGGACGAATATAAAAGGCGAAACACTCATCGCAATATCTACATATGCACATTAGGGTGACGCAAAAATATGTGGGGAAAAAACAAAGTTGGAGTATTAACGCTTACTCTACCAAGGATTGGTCAATATTGAAAAAAAAATAATCGCTAATAAAATCAGTATATATCCAGGCCTTGTTGAAAGTGCTCGAAGTTTTTCATGAAATTTATATAGAGTCATGGTAGAAATGGTAAAGAAAAACTAAAATTATTCTATTTAAATCGGAAAATACATTTCTCTTTAGGATACTTAAAAACCAATAAAAAATTGGTAAAATAATTAAGAATAATTATTAAATTTGTTTTATCATTAATATTAAATAAATAACAGTCTACTGTTCCCTGAAATGCCATGAAGACAACGAAGTTTGCCAAATGAAAAATATATATATAAAATAAAAATAACCAAATTTTTAATAATACGAGTACGTGGAAAACCTTAAGTTACCTCTAAATATTTATTTTTTATACAAAAATTAGTTGAGTTTCATATAAGTTAAAACCTTAATTTTGCGTTTTTTACTTTTGGACTACCCTAATGCTTAATAACCGTTGTTATTTTATTGCCTAAAAATTTTAAATAAAGGTAGTACAACTACATACATACCTACATAAAATATTTTCTATTTTCTATTTTGTTTAAAAATAATATTTATTATTTTCCGTAACCTAAATTGCGATTTTTTTTTACCTGGATATAAGGCCACATATTGTTCAATATCGTGCTTCCACTCTGCCAAAGGAACTTTGAACGGAAGACTTTGTATTTCCATTTTTAAAATGACGCTCAAACGAAAATCGAAAAGTACTGAAGTGAACAATTTAACTAGACAGTGAAATTTGAAACGTCTTACCGAACTGGCAGATTAAATTTGAATAAAACAAGAACTGGCGAGTACGAGAATGAGTGTCGTATTTGAAAACTTGACCATGCCATAGTTTCACCTTCAATCGGGCAAATGCTTTTAAATGCAACTTTGTTGTGGATTAGTGTCGCAGGGTTACTTTTTGTTACTTGTATTGTATTTTAAAGCATGCAATACGTGCAATACTGATTTCTTAGTTAGTATTGGCGCATGGTCATAGACGTAATAAATTCGACTTTAAAGTTAAATTGTAACAGATTGCGCGGGTCTCACGAGACGGTGGTAGTTTTACCGCTATTAGGGCATTAATGAGGTGGTAGTCTATTTTACTTTTGCTTTCAGTGTCGGCATAGCCAAATTAGAGAGAAAAGAACACAAAAAACTCGAATAAGTATTTTTGGGCTTTAAGACCGATTGGTTAACTTGGAAAATTATTAGGAAAAAGCAACAATAAGTTTTAGAGCATTTTTGACAGTATTGAACTTATGTATGTACATACATACATACATATATATTGGCAGTTATACAACCAAAAAAAAATAAAAAAAAGTTCATTTGACAGTCATTTTAAAATTATGTTTTTTTTTTAATTTTCATGAAAACGTGAGTTAGAAAAGCTTCCAAGAAAGGCGTTTTGGCAATCTCTACGCAGGGACTACTATTTCGCCTCCAATTATAAAAATTATTATATGATAAATACACCTTTGTTTTCAATAAGTTAGAACATCCATCAAAATAAGTTAAATAGTTATTAAATCTCTTTTATAAACTTGTTTATGGACTTTGGTAATAATACTTTTTTTAGAAAATCCATTCAAACGTTCCATTTTGTCCGTAACAGTCTACCATGAACAGTTTTTGTTCTGGAGTTGCACGTTCCATACAAACTACTGGAGCACTTATTGTCCTCTATGTCAGTACCTATTTTTCCAGTCCTGTCTGAATTAGCAAAGCAATCAAAAAAATCATTTTCCGCTTAACAAAAGTAAGCAATCCAGATAGAATCGTTCTACATTGTTGAAATATCTGCTCATCCTGGACACTTAAAACATAGTATACCACTATTTTAAAAGTTTTACACATGCTAGATATATCCTTAACAACAAATTAAAAATAATTTTAAATACTAAAGTACATTACACAAAAATTCATATCAATTAATCCTTGACAAAATGAATGTTATCAAGGTGGATATGTTTAAGATGCTTTTATATGTAGTTAGAATTTCGTGCTTTCGTGCCTCTTACGATAAACTTTTGAATCATTTAATTCTACCAACAAATAATTTGCGGTGAAAAAAACCGTCCCATACAAAGAAAATTTATAAGTTTGTGGTGTTTGTTCTTGTCATTCTTCTTATTCCACTGATCATACAAATAAGTATCGTTTCAGTGGGTAAGTTTCAGAAGATACAATTCCTATTGTATATGGATTAGTGTTGGGCAGCTCGGACTCACGTCAGTTCTGACAGTTCTGACACTTGCCTTGCAAGAAATCTATTGACTTTCGAAATTACAAACTTTGTTAACAGAATATTTAAAAAAAATGTTAGTGTTGATTTTTGATGACCTTTTGCGCCGAGTGTGTAGCGATCAATTTTAGCCACCTTAAACTTACAGTTTGCTTAACTAGAGTAAAACTAATTACTCGAAATCTTCCTAAAAAGTCACTTAAAAACAATTACAAAAAATGATGATCATTTTTTTTTAATTTTGCAACATTATTACTTAGTAGATAATATTGTATAAAAGTTAAAGAAATTATTTTTCTCTTATATTTAGAGTGGACATTCTTTTGATAAAAAGTAAGAACAAACCAAATTTTGTGTGTGACAATATGTACTTTTAAGGAATATTTGAATTTTTCTTGAAGTTATAATGAAACAATTTTTTTTTTACTTTCAAGACCTTGTCAATGGTTAGCTTGTTAGCGTTTACTCTGATTAGGCAAATCAGAACACTACTGTATCTTCGGAGCAAACGTTGTCCAGAAGAAATTAACCTGTATTGTAAGAGCTTTAAGCATGATTTTGGCATCAGCTCTCAACAAAACAAGGGGAGATGTTTTTAAGAAATCGACAGCTGGAAAGTGTTGAAATATTCCAGTAGAAACCAAAAATAACTCAGAAAAAAAAGAATCAAGAGAACTATAATGTCGAAAGTGGAAAAGAGTACTGAAGAGTTTCAATGCATAAAAAAAATTGTTCTGGATATACATATGTGTGTTTGACGATTATGCTTTTTATATTTTAAACTTTAGGAAGCTTTGCCCTAAAAGAAATGTTATTTGTGAAACCAGTGATGACAAGATAAATGTAATCGAAAACTTGGCTTTTGCGATTTTGAACTTTACACAGCTTATGCTCTGAGAGTGGATTAGTGCTGGCAACGAAAAAATAAGTTCTTATCGGCTATGCAAAGCCAGACGGTAGATGACTTGGTATGACATCTTTCGCGCACTTTTTAAATTTTTCTCATGTTTAAAAAATACTACTTAATTAAATTTTTTTTTTTAATTGTCAAATAAATAAATATATACTATGTAAGTCTAACTTATACAAAATCCTGAAATTATCTGCTAACAAAATATTGGCTCGTTTTTATTTACTGAGTTCATTAACCCCAATTCATCCACATACGGTGCGGCTTTGTCTTAATTTAAACGCATTAGCGCACTTGTTCATATTTGTTATTTGTATTCAAATATTGTAGATATACCAAATATGCAAATATGTTCTTATATACGAGTATGTGTGTAAGTATACAAGCACATAATTTAGTCGCGACGAAGTAACATCACGGCTTTGAACAGTTGTCATAATGCAAACCCTCCAACCATCGAACCATAACCGTCCAAATAACGTAAGCGACTTTTTTAATAAGCTGCTCATTTGAATGCAACTTTGTGCGCCAATCACGGAGACAATGATAATTTTAAACACATAAAAATCATAAATATGACAGGTCTTATTGAAATTCTCCATACAACGAATGCGCGATGCCACGATTCCGAAGCTGAAAATATCTAGGAAGCAGATCGAGCCCTCTGTAACTTAGTGGTGAGGTCTGGTATACTATAAGATCTTAACTTGAAATCGGAACAGCTGGGACTGCATTATGTCCGATAGTCAGACAGTTATTCTAGCACTCAAGCACATCAAAATATCTTGCTGCCCGAAGGGGCCTCGAGATTCAAAACACTGTTTTAGTTTGGTCTTAATATTCGGCAATGAACACGCGAGAAGACATAGAAGACGAGAAGTGGCATAACACTTAATCCATTTGAAATTTTGTACAAGAGCCCTATGGATGTAAGAGGTTTATAACGTGCTCTTTTTATATCTCTCAAGTAAATGGATATTAAGTTTGGTCCGATGTTTGTAAGTACCAAATAGAGAAGAGTTATATCTTAAAATAAATTGATTTAAAATATTTTATTTGCCTTTAAAATTGATTCGTTTAAAGTAAACCTTGCCAAAGTCAAATATTTGTTTGAAAATTTTTGTCTGCATTTATGAAACTTCACGCCAAATTTTAAAAGAAATTTTTCAGAATTAAATTTAAATAAAACTGCTAATCAGCAAAATGCTTTATAATTTAGTTGATTCAAAATATTTATTTTTTGACTTTATTGACTATTTTTTATTCATCAACTTGAATATAATAATTGAAAATTAGTTTAACTGCATTGTCCGCAAGTTATTTAATAAGCTATGTTGATTTTTTAATATTGCAAAAGTCCCTAGACATAACTTAAAAATTTAAAGTGCAAATGTTGTTGGAGAATCTTAAGACATAAAAAAATAAATAATAAAAAAATAAGTCCTTTCTGATGGAACGATTTAAAAATTGTTTTTCATATAACAAAGAAGTTTTCCCTTGATGGATATATGGCCATATATAAAGCAAATTTATTCAACAACGCAATTAAAAAATAAAAAATAATAATTTTAATAAAACTCAAGCGAATAATTTGAGCGGCTTTAGCTGAAGCTGGAAGTCGCTCATACATATGTATATGTACATACATATATGTTATATATTGACACATCCAGTGCTGGCTGCATTTTGCAAATTTACTTTCTCATGGTTGAGTTACATAAGTTTGCTTTTAAGAAACTTTCAAGCATTTAATAATATTTAGGTTTGTTAGTATCATAGGTCTCCACATCTACGGCATATCTAAAATAATCGATTTAAATTAATACCGAGCCTTTTAACAATCTTGGAATATAGTATTGCGTAATTTAAAATTTTATTTTTCATTTAAAAACATGTTTACTGTTTATCAGATAATTGTGAGCAAAAACATAGCACACGAAAAGTTTGTTACATGTGTACATATTTCACAAAAATTTATAATTTGTTAATTTCTCAGCGACGATCAATAATTATTCAATCATTAAAAATTCATAGAGGGTTTTAAAAATAATGTAATGCAATAGTTAAACACAAATCTGTTCGTAAGAAACCAAACGAGGATTTTGGCAAGGCGACTCACTTTTGTGCAACTTCTTTAATCTGATGCTAGAAACCGTAATAGGAGCTGCCAATCTGAATCGCAGTGGCACTATATAATGGGTGTTTTTTTAAGTCATTTGGTTTTAAAGAAGAAATAAAACGCATATAATTTAATGTTATGGCCAAGAATTTAGCTTTATTATAAATATAAGAGTTTGCCATTTTGTTTTAAATATTATTTCGGTCAAGTGACCGCCGCGCATGGCTCGAAGAAATTCCAGCCGAGAGGCCCAATTTTCGACCACTTTTTGCAGCAATTGAGGCCATATGTCGGCAATTACGCGTTGAATATTCTCTTTCAAAAAGACCAACTCCGAAAAAAGTATTGCCTCATTGCAAACCACACGTCTAAAAAAACCCCATTTATAACAAAAGTACGCAGGTGATATTGACATCGTTGGCCTTAACTGCACTTGCTTACAGGTGCTCCTTTGGGTTCGGTAGGCAATTGAAAAGCAGAGTCCTTGCTCAACAAATGAAAATCGCGCTCTACAAATCCCTCATCATGCCCGTCCGTAGCGAAAGAGAGAGGGAATTGGTGACACTTTTTTGACTCGGCCAAAACTGACAAACGGTTATAGCGCCATAAAAGAAGAATACAAATATTTAATTTTCGCATCCAGTACATTGTATTTATAATGTGTAAGTTTTATTACATGTTCTTGTGTGTGTATGTAACATATTTACATTGAGTGAGTGTTTAATTGTAAAGTATGAGTGTAACTTAAAAAAATTTGGATCATGTGGTATGTGGAAAATATTTAATAGTTGGCGATTGTATCAAAAGTGTCGGGGAAATAATTCATTCTTACGTCTCGCACACAAATTTTTAAAATACTTTAAACCCTGCCTTTCGAATATTAACCCCTTGGATACTTTTTTCACAAGCCCAATTCTCAAAGACCTATGTCGTGTACATTTTATTTAAATAAATACGGCTATAGATAAAATATTAGCGTTAACTACAGTTTTTTTTTAATTTACTATTGGAGTTTATTTAATTTAAAACTTATTAAATATTTTTTTCATATTTTTTATCTTTGATAGCATAGCTCAAGTATATTTAGAAATACCTCCTGCGGTATATCATTCGATGACTGCTGGATCAGCAATCTGAGCTCGTTATATGTTTCTTCTTCGTACTTTGCGTAAATGCCGGGGATATTTAAATCTTGATACAGTTGCTTGACACGTGCAATCTTATAAGGATCTAAAACAATAAAATATTTATCTACTGACCATCACAAAATAAAAAGCTACTTCACTTTCGACTACAAATTTCCATTTAAGTGTGAAAATATGAACTTTCAAAACTACGAAAATTGTCTATTCTTCATTTTAAACTTTCCTACTAACCATTTTTGCCGTAGCACTCAACCATTATCGCCTTTTGCTCCGGATTAGCACGCTGCATGCAAACGATCGCCAACCAGGAACACTTATTGGCCTGTATGTCTGTTCCGATCTTGCCTGTGATGTCAGGATTGCCAAAAGTGTCGAGAAAGTCATTTTGTACTTGACAAAAATGGGAAAGTTCCCTTAGAATAGCTCTACATTGATGAAATGTGTGTGGGTGTTTGATGCTAGAAACATACAAATATATTTATGGTGGGTTAGCTGACATAATATTTTAGTTTGTATGTGTATTTCTTTTCACTCGTATACAAATGTAAATTCATCTTAGTGTGAATTATAAGTTCGCTTTTTTTTGTTACAGTGTATATTTTCCTACATTTTATATTTCAAATTTAAAAGATTGAAGTTTTGGTTCTCATCCCTCTTAGTGCCACACCAATTTATCTTCCACGTTCGCGGTAACGTCATCCGCGTTATATTTTTTAGCGATTTAACTGTTCTTTCAAAACATGCATTTATGTTACTCACTCTGCTAAATGTAGAGCTAACGCTGCGGGTAAATAAAGCATGTGACAACAAGTTTTGTCCATCACAATTGAATTGCAAGTTTCCATGTTGAAGGTTCTAACACACTTCTTGGAGACTAGGAAATCCATTAATTGGCCACGTGTTATTCTGAAGGTCATTTCATGAAACAAATCCAAAAGATCGACATAACAGTCCCGGTGACGAAAATGTTTACGCAGCAATTCGTAGATACCATTTTCCACCATAACAACATCATTCGGGGTGGTAGAGCTAGCTTCCCTTAATTTATACCAACACAATTGACCGCGACGTGTTGTGCTTTGGTCCATCACGTCATCGGTAATATTGAAGAACGAATGAAACTGTCAAATATGTTGAAAAATAATTTTAAATTAACAATAATAAATAAATAAATTGGAATAAATTCGATTTTCGTTGAGGAACAGCAATTGGTAAAAGAAAATCTACGTTCACACACCAACTCAATACACCAGCCTAGGTATTGTGCCAATTTTAAGTTTTCCGCTGTTAGCTGATCTTTTATGATTAAACTTTTGTACGTTATAACTGTAATTAGGCCAAACATTTGTTTGGTGCTACTAGGCACATTATATTTCAGATTCTGCAAAAAGTGTTAAGGAGAATGATGGTTAGAAATGCGATATTTTTTTTGTTTTTCATTCAACTTTTTATTACCTTTGTAAACCATGCTACTGTCTCATTTCCATTAGGACTGGCGGTTATAGCGGTTATTTCAGTTAAAATTTCTGAAAACATGAAAGCGTCATTATTATACATATTTATGTATAAGAGATAAGGATACCGGTTGTAACTGGCGGTTGACTCGCGTAGGTCCGATCTTAGCCACAATAATGTACCTTATAAATAGACTCTTAACCTATCTTGGGCGGAAGCCAGAATGTCGAGGTTGTCTGTTGATCTTAAAGCAAATCTGTGTTTTGTTTATATGACAAGTAAAGTATTATTAAAATTCTTGAGAATAACCTACCTCCAGTACCGGTAGAGCCCAATGCTATTGGTAAATTTTATATGCTCGTAGACCCTGGCCAAAGCCTGCTCTGTTCTCAACACGCACTTTCCTGGAAGCTCACAAACAAGGGAAGTAGATTGTTCCCCTTCGGGCGCAATCGTTGATCTCCCTATTTTATATTGGCTACTAAGCATGTTTAGAGCATGCTGTAAACTAAACTACGTACCGACAACATGGAGATCTGTTTCCGTTGTCTTCATACTCACGGCTGAAAAAGCATCACTTACGAATCTCAAGGATCTCAGAACTATAAGCTTGTCATATTTTGTTCTTACAACCTTAGAAAGGCTAATAAATAATTTCCTCTCTAACAATCGACAAACAACTATTTTCTAATAACCAACATGCTTACCTAAAGGAATAGTGCACGAGCACTGCTCTAAATTCCCTGATTAGCTAGATCGAAAAGTCTTGCAGTTACAATAAATTCTGTCTTGTAGTCGACATTGAGGGTGCTTTTAACTACATTAGTCCAGAGGCCATAACACAGGCATTTAGAAAACACATTGGTTGATAGAGCAAATCCTCTTGGGAAGGAAGATTACAGCAGAAGTCGATGCAAACCGTGTTTCGAGGCAGGTGTCTCGAGGAACGCCTTGAAACTAAGCTGGATAAATAATATGATCCAGCGATTACAAAAGGCTTATGTGGCCCTATACTTTTGTAAAAGGGCCATTGGAGAAATATGGTCTGATTCCAAGCGTATGCTTCTGTCTTTCTGGACCTTCTACCACTAGACTTATGAGTCACCAAGTCACGCCTCTTGCTCCGCTTCGGTTAAAAGAGCCATGTCAATGGAAGTCTAGCTTACGTGGGCACTCATAGACAGCTGCGTCCCGGGCAGAAAATTTGCGATGAGGATACGAGGTAGGAAGGAGTGGTCAAGAAATTTCTTACGTCCATTACGGATGGTTCGAAACTGAATGGCGGAGTGGGAGGAGGGGTATTCTGGCAGGATCTATCTCTGAACTGTTATTTCGTTTGCCGGACCACTGAATTGTTTTTCAAGCTAAGGGTTTCTGCTATTAAGGAGGCTATGGACATGTTACTAACCGCTGTAAGGGACAAAGTGAAGTTAGTGACAGCCAAGCGGCAATTAAAGCTGTGAGCTCAGCTACGATTAAATCAAACTTTGCACTGGATTGCCACCAATCTCAACAGGAGATGGCTAAGCAGAACATGCTTAACCTCATTTGGGTTCCAGGCCACAGTGACATAGAACGCTTTGGTAAGACCTTTGGCACTTACATGCTGCTTTTAAAAGAATCTGCTTATGCTCGGGCAAATAACAGATGAACACAAAGTGCGATCTCGCGGCACGAATCATTGTCTTGAAAACATTTGCCCTTTCTCTATAAACAAAAATCTCAATTTACAAATCACTCAGGCCCGTCCATTTATAGCGCACAGAAAAAGGCGATTTAGATCATTGATGGGAAAACTTTGGGACTTTCGAGATAAACAATGTTATAACAATTTTCGAAGAAATATTTTTTATGAGATACATATATGTATAATGCAGGGCCATAGTCAAAATAGGAAATCCTCCATTCATGTCAACGAATTTGGAAGTTGATGTATGTTGAACCGATTTTCCGTCTTCCCTTGTCAAGTTTGTTTTGGATACAAACCGGTTTCGGCGTTATGTCATCTTCAGAGAACAAATTCGTAGTTTCTGCAAACGAGGAAATATTGCGCTTACCTGGATATATAGCAATATAGTCGGAAAAGTCGCTCTTCCATTTCTTCAAGCGTATGTCAATTTTTTCAGAATGTTTTTCCAAGGTTGAAAATGTGCTATAAAAACATACAAATTTATTTTATTAAGTGAGATGTTTTGATAGTAACTATTAAATATCGTGTTTTATCCGGTTTAGTAAGAGTATTCGCATAGTTTAATAGGGTTTTTGTGTTTTTCACAAAGAGAAAAGTTAAATAAAGAGTTTTATTTCAAATAGAACTGCTTTATCCATCATATATAATTGTTTTTCTAATGTACGGATAACGATTTGCCATATAAAATATGAAAAAAAGTTGTGGTTAGGATTTAACTAGTAACATGCAAACTGCTAATTTTGCATATTGTTTTTTGAAAAAAAATTTAAGTATATGTACATATGTCAGTTTGGCAACTCAATACATGTTTATAACCTCTTATACCATTTACGTATGACGTTTTTTGAATTAAAAACTTTACTTCATATCGAAAAACATTTAACATACAGTTTATGACTTTTTTTTTAATAAAAAATTAGTTTTTAGATGAGATCTGCGACTACAAAAATGTGACCAAAAAAATTTTAGTTTCCGAATTTGGCTATACAAATTAACAATATATAAATAAACATACATACATACCTCGAGACACTATTATGCAATATCAATTAGGTACTTAACTTTATGGAAAAAATTAAATCAAAAATTAAGTGGTCGGATCATTTAAATCGAAAAAAAATCGATTTTTTTTTGCTTAACCTCTTAAAAAACTATCTAAAAACCTATGTGTAAAATGTATGCTTGGATTTCGTAGTGGTTCAAAAGATATTTCAGGTAATAGACAAAATAGACGAAAATTCTTCTTTCGTTGCACTTTATCAAAACTTTGAAGCGCGTTTTCTGAAAACCATGTTGTTGTAATTGGCATACACGATTGCGCGAAATCTATCTCACCTATCAATCTGATTCAACTTCTATTTTGTAAAGTTTGGAAAACTGTTCTATGTGAAACAAATATATGAATAATTATATTGCTTTTTGTAATTTTCATAAGTACAAATATGCACAAATTTAACGTTGGAAATCGATTTCAAAGTTCAAACCTAGGAAAAAATTATTAATCTTCAGTTTTCATTGGCTTTTAAGTTCATCTAGAGCAAAAAAGTATTAACAAGATATTTATATTTACTGTTACAGTTAAGAATTACGGACGCTACTTTGCACGCCGATGGACGGTATCAGCTGCGACACATTTGCGCTGGTTCAGTCATTAAAAAAACCTTTAAGATATGCCTTAAAATATACTTTTTAAAAAAAATTGTCTACAATGTTTCTTATTCTTAAAATAAAAATTCAAAAAAGCTACTTTTTTCTGGTCTCTAAGTGATCCGACCCCCTTAAAGTCATTACAAAAAAGGTAACCAAAGTAATCCATTCATAAAATAATTACGGCTAAAGGACATCAGATAATCAGGCTTCTTCTGCATTTCGATTCCGACAAATTTGGTCGCAATCGGAATATATAAATCCTTTATCCTCAATCTGTTTTTAGTAGTGATGTGTAACGCAACGCAGCGCTGCGTTATTGCGTTGATACTCAAAGTGAGTTATGTGCGCTAATACACCAATTTGTGAACTCAGTCGCGCAGTAGCGCAATAAAGCGTTGACAGCACACAAATGCATTCATAGCGAATCATTGCGTTGAAAGCACAATGCGTTGAGAGCTCAACAATCGCTTCTAGTGTCACAGCGGAATGAAGGAGTGTTTTGAATGCCATCAATTAAAAAAATTTTTTTTTGATGTTTTCTTAAAAATATGTGTTTCCTGTGAAAAAGTACTGAAGACGATTGAGTGGAATAACCTTTGAATGCGAATATATATTATATAACAAACGTTCGCGGGACAAAGTTAAAACTGTGCCAATTTGAGTATATAAGTTTGTAACGCATGAGTCCACAATACGATTTGTATCGTATTAAAAATTTTTTCCTCGATACATAGTTGTATCATGGCGCAATTGAGCTAACTCAATGCGCTAGCGCATTACAGTGCGCTTGTGCCAATGTATCAACGCATGAAAAATTGCGCCATTACCCACCCCTAGTTGTTAGTTTCTTCAATTCTGTGAGGATCAGAACTTATTATTTTCATTTCGGAGAATCAGAGACAATGTTTTAAAACTAAAAATAAATGCTTGCTTTCGATGTATAGCAAAGTCTTTTATTCCGATTCTAACCAAAATTGACGGAATCAAAATGCAGAACAGGCCTGAATAACTTTGAGCTACCTAGTTTAGGGAAAGCGCATGTTTCTTTCTCATATTCATCTCTTCATTAACGAAATTAAATAGAAGCTAATGCATAACAAAAAGTATAAAAAGGCTACCATTAAGGTGAAAATCATTTTTTTCTAAATAACCTTACATATATGTAAATAAGTATGTGTTCAAAAGGCAGCCAGGCAAAGGAAAGGTTGTTTTCCAATATCAGTTGTATCACTGCAATAAACTAATTTTCGTAAAAACATCCTAAAGACGTCCACCTAGTATGTTTTGTATGTGCAAAATAATTTCTTGGAAACATTAGTGTATCCATCTATCGTTACTAAATGTATAATATAATTGACGAAGGTTTCAGCTCAGGTCCTACTAACCTACTTGATCTTTCTAACATTTGTTGTTTCAACGGATAATCAATTGAGTGTTCATTTTGACTGTGTTGAATGCCATTAGTGGTAGCAAAAGGCCACTGATGTGCTGCCGCATTGCGTTGAATTATGTCCTTGCCTTTTTCACCAAATGTCTCACCAATTGTAGTCGGGGTTGAACGCATTTGAGTCAATTTTCGTAACAATGTAGCCATGTCGGAGCTCTGAAATTTAGGAATTACATTTAAGAAATCTTTAAAAACACACATAAAACTAAAATAAATGCGCAAGTTTGTTTATTTTGGCACACTTTTTTAATATTTATTTCATTTACCGGCTGTGTAAAGCTTAGTCAAATGATGACTTTCTATTCTTTTATTAAGCACTTTTTATGATTTCGATAAAATTTTGTTGGCACTTCGCTCGGTTACACTGACTCTATTTAAATTTTTTGGAGCTTAGAGCTCTTAAACCACGAGTACGATGCAAAAAAAGCCTCCAAATTTCAAAGACAAGAACACGTCTAAGCGGACTAAAGGCACGTACCAAACTGCTCAAAAGAAGGGTTTTTATCGTTTTTTTAACTTTTTTAACCAAGTTTTGTACATTCAAATTAATAATGTTTGGTCGTTAAAACGGAGCAGCGACTTTTTAAATGCAGACAATTAAGCAAATACTACCAAAATGTGAAAGTATGAAAGAAATAACACAGTGTTACAAAATGGAAAAAATTTAATGAACTTTTAAAGTGACATATTGGAAATTGTTCACCTGGTCGAATATAACTCAAAACGGTTTTTGGAAAATTTGTAACACCCTCAAAATCTTGCTTTACCGTTAAAAACCCGTTCTTCGGAAGTGTACGCGCTAATCTTTTCATTACTTGGCCATTTCTTTACCGATTTTCAATATGAAATATGTTTTGGAAAGGTAAGGATTATACCTTTAAATTGAGATATAAAGATATATTTTTTGAGCTAGCTTGTTGTAAGTTTTCATCAGGTAAACTTGGAAAATTTTTTTTTTCTTCAAATTTTTCTACTTTGACCGCATTTTATTGCAGTATTTTACTAAAAATATATCAAGTATGAGGAATTAGTTTGAAAGTACATTCATGTCCAAAAATTTTGAGTGCTCATGCAATGAAATCGGACAAAAATTGACGAAGCTATTAAGCACTGTCCACAAGATTGGCGATTATTTCTAGACGGTTCTTGCAAAAGTAAGTATTTAATGTGTTATGAGTGTGAGAGAACTAAATTTGAATACAATTTATCAATTCATTTTCAATTGACTAACATCGTAGGTCTGAAAGCAGTATTGCTGCACAACAGAAATGAATTGCCATCAGTTCCAGTGGCATACGCTACTGATATGAAAGAGACTTATCAAACGATGGAAAAAATTCTACGATTGCTTAAATACAATAAATTTCGCTGGCAGATTGTCTCGAACCTTAAAGTCCTGACAATTCTACTTGGAATGCAAGGTGGCTACACTAAATATCCTTGTTACTTTTGTGAATGGGACAGTCGTGCCAAAAATCATTACAAGCGTAACATATGGCCACCGAGAAAGTTTCAAATTGGCAAAAATAATGTTCTCGATATTGCATTAGTTAAGCCTGATGATATAATTTTGCCGCCATTGCATTTAAAATTGGGGTACATGAAACAGTTTGTTAAACGACTCGAAAAAAACAGCGAGGCTTTTCTACACCTGAAACTTGTATTCCCCAAGTTGAGTGACGCCAAGATTAAAGAAGGTACTTATAAAAATTTCCCAACAAGAATTCTTCAAAAAGAATTCATCCTAATTTATTTTTACATTTTGATCATGAATTACAGGCGTTTTCGTTGGACCGCAGATTCGTAAGATTATGACTGATGATGACTTCATAAAAAAATTGAACCCAGTAGAGAAAAGAGCATGGCTGAGTTTCATTTCTTTGTGCCGAAACTTTCTTGGAAACACGAGAAGTTCAAATTACGTTGAGGTGGTCCATGAATTTTTGGAAGCTTATGGAGAAATGGGATGCAACATGTCTATAAAAATTCCTTTTTTGCATTCTCATTTGGAATTTTTCCCGGATAATCTTGGTCAATTCAGCGACGAACAAGGTGAAAGATTTCACCAAGAAATCTCCAACATTGAAAAACGGTTTACAGGAAAGAACCAAGTTAGGATGATAGCTAATTACTGCTGGTCACTCAAACGTGAAACAGATGACTCGTCTTATAAACGCAGAAGATCAAGCAAACATTTTTAGCTATAAAGTTATTTAGCATTTTAATGATTAATTTTTTTTTTATTTTCAGTCACAATAAAAATTTGAAGTTGAAAGATAATCAAAATGTATGAATTTTTAAATATGGTCATCATCTAAAATAATTTAAATAGTAATAACTCTGTCAATTTCCAACCGATTTTCGATTGAAATAGCTTAATCGATGCAGAACTAAATTCACTTTAATAATATTGTCTTTGATAGGTACCTTTCTGAATTAAGACTTTCGTAAAATCGTAGTCAAAGTTTCAAAATTAATTTTTTTTATTAAGTTACGATTTTTTTTCTCTGTAGCTTCGTCAGTTCTCGTTTGATTTTGATGAGTTATACGCCATTAAAATAGTGATTTGTCACCTTTCAAAATATATAAGCAACTTTTGAATCGGATGAAAATTCGCAAAGATATTGATGATTGACTAGCGAATGACCTCAAAAACAGTTTTTTGGCCCTAAAATGAGATTTTGGGGGTGTTTCGCAAATTTCAAGTATACAGTTTTTCTTAGTTTGATAAGGCCTAACGCCTAGGCTAGGTCTCTTTCAAAGTTCATTTTCAGTGTTACACAGTGTAATTATTCCTTTATAACACTGTGCTAGCGGAAATTTGAGCATTTTGAATGTAAAAATAGTGTCCCGCAGTCACAGCAGAGATCAAGTCGACTGTAAAGTTAGCAATTTTTTTTTTAGCTCAACTTAAATTGAGATTTCTGTCGGAAATATTTATGACTAACTTGATATTTTAAATATTTTATATCATGCACCACGTAGTGGAATAAAATTTTAACGTTCACCGTACCAGGGATCCAAGGAAAACACCATTAAAATTTTACTGATATCAATTTAGCCAAGTTTTTAACGTGTTTTTTTTTTGAGAATGTTGTGCATTTAATTTTAGTAAATAAACTACGAGTTTCAAGTTTTTAAAACTTGTCTCTGGTTTTTGGTGATATTTTTAGTCGGGAGTGTAATATTTTGAGTCTTGAATTTTATAGTAGATACATTTACTAAAATTGAAAAAGGTGCATACTTCAAAAACTACAAAAGTGTACTTTCAAAATTTTTTGAATTTTTATTAATATTGCAGAAAGTTTGAAACTTGGTAAAACATGCTTTTTTTTAAATTTTCTGTTCTCTAAATAAAAAAAGTAAAAGAAGACTTATTCTTCGAATTTCTAAATATTTTATATATGCATGTATATAGATGATAGAAGATAGCTGGGTATATGGGATGTAAAACTTAAATATTTTAAGTCTTTTGCCGTTCTGAAGAGCCACGTTCAGCTGCCTTTTCAGAAAGCAAAGAAAATCACCAAGTTCGAACTATTGCACACATAAATGTATTCTAATTATTATTTTTACTATAATTCTGTTTTTATTTGTCCAATCTATATCCAAACAAAAGTTTCCGACTCGAGCACAGTGTAATATGAACTGGCAGTTTTTGGTAAATGACTTCAGAACGCAGATGGTACGTAACTACGTTTGTATGTATGCACATTATTGTACTTATTTACATATGTATGTATGTATGTAAGCATGAAACTAAAGGTTTTCCTTACTGCTTTTACAGTAATGTACTGCACGATAGCAATTAATAAATTTATTTATTATTAATTGAAGCACCTTAAGGCGTAAGCAAATTCTTTGTCTTATAATTTACATATTTGTTTGTTGCAGCCGAAATGCTCTAAATGTATAAGTATGTAGCGGTTAGAGTACTTGAAGGTAAAACACAATGTAACCAGCGACGTTAAATATTTATTATTTTATTTAATATACGAAACTATCACAAATTATAATTATTCGATTAGCTAAGTTTATGATCAAACACGGCGCGTGTTACTCGGTGAGCTGCTGATACCAAAGAAGGCAGAATCTTAGTAGAATAGGAAAAATATGAAAGAGATTGCCCTAACGGGATATTGGTATTAACTAACAGAAAAGTAAATGTCGAAATATGAGAATTAGCTAATTAGAGAAATCTTTTACAATATGTTGTGGATGTGGTATTCACTACATATACTTACAAGTATTCCAACATATGTACATACATATGTATGTGCATATTTTTAGCCATGAGCTTGTTAAAATTTGAGCAAAGAGAACACATTGAAACCAATGACCGTATTTTGCGTGCATAAGATTTCTTTGTAATTTTCGCTATCTTAGATTTTTATTAGGGAAATTATTATATTTTTCAAGTTAAATTTGCAATAAGAGTCTAAATTTCGAGCCGAGTTTTTTCAAGAAGAGAACTATTAGGTTCTAGAATGTTCCTAGGGAATGTTCTCTCGATAAACAAATTGTCAACAAAAGCCTCAGGAACGGGCCTTTAATGAACATATTGAAAACAAAAGCATTCTGACAGATAACGAGTTTTTATTGGTCATTTTGTTAGTGTTATTGGCCCAAAATCTTCATACGAATCCTTTCCAGTAGACGCTTGAATTTTTGCCGAGTTCCACGAAACACCTCGCGAGATTGTTTACCTTCAATGCAAACATCACAGACACCAAATGCCCACGCTCCCCTATCTTAATATTGAATTGTTTTAGTCTTGACCCTTCAACTTTCAGTTTCTATTCATTTAAGGGGGTTTTTTTATTAATCAAACACTGCGTATGTTTAAGTTTTCAGTTAAAAATTTGGCCATTTGTTGGCGCTACAACTTTTGCGCTAATACACTTTTTTTCTTACACGCTTTGCGGTGGGCATGATAAGTATGCAATGGATTATCCGAAATAAAAAAAAAAAACAGTTTTCTTTAGTTTATATTATAACGCCGTACCCCGGTCAAAAAATTATATGTGCATGACTTCAACTTTAATTATAAAATAAATAGACAACAAGAAATGAGAAAACGTATAAGTTTTAAATGTATATTTGAATTGTACTTGAAATTTATTAAAAATATTATATTCAAATTTATTGCTTAACACAGTAGAAAAATGTATACTTCAAATGTCCGTATAAAATATTTATATGTGCAAAAATCCACTTCAATGTACTTATTACATATTATTTTAATTGTGTTATTAAAGTTAAATATTTGTTTATAAGGGATGAAGTGACCTTATGTATCTTCACTTATTGGATACGACGGGTCATTGTTTCCACCAGTTTTTTTAGGACCGACAACTCAATTTTGTCCCATTCATCTACAATGACATTTTTCAACTGCTTAAGGTTGCCACATTGTTGGGAATGTGTATATATTTTGTCTAAAAGAAAGAGAAAGTGATGTTAAGCACTCCTTTGCTTTCTTCGCTACATTGGTGCATTATCTTGCTGAAAAATACATTTATCGCCGTCTAATCACCAGCAGAAGCTAGGAAATCTATATACTCGTATATTTCCGAGTTAATTTTGCTAGGCATATATCATAGTTTGGACTTGCCTTTTGAAGAAAATGTAGCCCAAACCATTAGTGACCCTCCACCAAGTTCCGTATTAATTTGCCTACAGCTCATGTGGCTATTTGTTGCTATCTGCAGTATGCGCCGTTTGTTCCGCTCATCTATGGTGCTTTTACGTCCGCTACGTTTATTAACACCATAACTATACAAGTTTTTTAAAAAGCCTGAGGTCTGTGTCTCTTTTCATTAGCAGCAATTTTACCAACTTTCATACCGGATTGACTCATTCCTTTGATCAATCCTTCTTCATAAGTTAATTCAGAACCTCGTGGCATTTTCACATAAATTAAAAAATAATGTTATTTAAAATTTCGTCTTATATTATTTTCTTATATGTATTATACTTTATATACTATACTTATTAAGGAATCGTTTCCTCCGCTTTTAATACTATTAGGTTGACTTTGCTGGTATCAAAAAGCAAATAACTCATTTTGCACATATAAATATTTTACACGAGAAATGTGAGTTATTTCATTAGAAATAGCGGTAATAAAAATGCGCTGCCGAGTGAAAATTGACAAATAATATAAGTCCATAACATATTTGATAGAGAATATGCATACCAACAATTTCAACGTTATTAAATCAGTGAACAGCAATTTTGCACATAAAATTATATAACTGGGGTACTTGAACGAAGGATTTAGCGAAATAAACATTTTGACACAAATGGTGATAATTTTACTGAAAAGATCGATATTTAAGTTCTAAAAATTCAGTTTTTTCATCCTAAAAAAAACTTTTGCTTCAAATATTGCAGATTAAAAGTAGCCAATTTAGATCAATAGGTTGCTCAACGCAACGGGACTTTTTGAAAAACATTATTTTGAGATAACCGCGTTTAAAGTTTTGCACCTACTTGGGGGCATTCGGGAGGAGCGCGCTCTTGACATCTGTAACTTTGGCTCTAGTGCTCAGATCTTTATGAAATTTTGAGGAAATATATATTCAAAAGGATATATGTACTTTAAGAAAATGCAATAAAAAAACTTAAAATTTTCGACCAAACAAGTGTATATATCCCCTTAAGTCTTTCTTTTAATAAATTTAAAATTTTTACTAAATTGAATACTTTCGAAAAAATCAAAGCAAAGGAAAGAAAGGAATGGATACATCATACATGCATATGTACTCATATGTAATTGGCGAAATTGTGCGAGCTTCATTTTGATTGTTCCGAATTTTCGTAATCAAATGCAGAGCTGAAAAGAAGACAGGCCGACGATTTCCCCACACGGTCAGCGCTGAGTCCAAAAAGATCAACTAAAATGACACTAAAAGGACCGCGCTTCGCTTGTGGATTCGCAAATTTTTTTGAAAATCGGATATTGCTACACGTTTTTATCGCACTAGCTGGTACATTTTTTTTTTTCGTACAATATTTCAATGTGTTATTTCAATTTTTAATTATCAGATTGAAAACTACACTGAAGATGGCACAACGCCGGTACCGGTATATCACAAACCCTAATTTGACAAGGGATGACGGAAAATCGTTCCAATATACATCAAATTTCCAGAAATTTTAAGTTCTTGATATTAAAAAAAGTCTTTCACGAAGTGTCTAGAAAATATGCATGAGAATTTTTCCTGAACGTTACTTATTAAATGGCGGTAATACATAGAATACAGAAAAGGCTGAGCAAAATAAAATACTTACAAAACAAATCAAGTTATTTGCTAAACTTATTGTTCACAAGAGTAAAGTGCTTGGTGGCAAGAAAATTATAGTGCAATGCTTAGTGCCTGCCATTAAAGAAACGTATAAAAAAATAAAGATTTTATTTGATATAGCAAAAAATTAATGATAATAAGTTTAAATTCGTATTTGATTTCAAACTTTTGTTGATCGTTAATGGGCAGCGAATTGCTACATCTACATTTCCGTGTCCGTATTGTATAAGTTTACGTGATATGGAAAATCATGGTGAAATATGTATTATTCATATTGCTGACGTTGTAAATGAAGAGATAAAAACATTCGATACAAATAGTGAATGTGATTTGTATGCTCTAAAGCAAAAATAAAATTCTTATATATTTCTTCCTTTAAAAACATATGGACAGTTGAAATCAGAATTTGAAAATTTTTTTACTTTAGGTGAAATAAAATAAAAGTCTACTATAGTAATAATGCCGTCAATAAGACTTTTTCTCGAAGATAATGACGATATGTTTTACAAGGGTTAGTTCCGTCCCTTTCCTTGCCAGCTCGTCAGCCATGCATTTGCACTCAATGGTTACCTTGGCAGTTGTACCATCAGAAGAGATTTAATAACAGCCTGGCTGTCGGCGTAGATAGTTATACCTCTTATTAGAGAGGTGCAAGCTATAAGACTACGTGCTGCCTTCATTATTGCATTTAGCTCTGCTTGGAAAACACTACAGTGGATTGGTAAACGAAAACTGAGGTTTAGATTGAGTTCACTTGAGTGTATAAGACTAAGTCCACTTATATGCGTGCATTCACACCACATACATATATTCAAAGATCTCTTCATACATGCCATAAAAACTACAGTGCGCAAACTCTGAGAGTCCCATTCTTTAAAGATGGTATCTCTGGCTACAGTGACCTATCAACCCTACAAGAACAGTGCCGGTCAATTTACCGTACATTTGATGGTCAGTGGTTGAACAAATTTTGTCAGCACTTAGAACAAAGTTGCTATCAGTTTCTTAGGGCCACTATGTAAAAACTGATATCAACAAAATGTGTACGTGTGATATTGGATTTCACTCCAACACATTAATATTTCCGAATAGACAAGCATATAGCTCTACTGCTCACTCTCGTTCTTTTTACTGGGTCAATGCTCCCTATAAAATCATCAGTACTGAAACTTTATATCTATATCAAATGAGATTTCTTTGTTTGTTTGATTTAATAAACGAGTTTTTTTATTTTTTCAATTAAATTTTATTGATTTACTACAAACTAATAACTTTAATCATGATAAAAAAATTAAATTTATTTTTGATGAACTAGTTTTTGTGCAGAACTGCTTTCTGCGTAAGCCTCCTTCGGCCGTCCTGAAAAAATATAACTGACCAGATAAATCACGGTTACTCCATCAGTATTTTTGCGCAGAGCTCTTTCATTTTTTATATTAGATTAAGAAATCCTCTTTTCCTAATAATTAGCATTTAGAAAAGTTATTTTTATACCCGAGCGTACACAAGGGTATTATAAATTTGTTCGCTCCGTTTTTTCGGTACCTATTATAGCAAATTGAGTGAAATATGGTATTCGGAGCGATTTTTAACTAATAAATTAGTTATTTATGAAATTTTTAAAAACGGGCGTTGCCACGCCCACTTATGAAAAAGTCTCCGTATCTCAATAACAGTGTTAGGTATCGTCACAAAATTGTATGGACTTATTTTCCTTGATATCGCTATTATTACCGTAGAAAATTTTTGAAATCGGATCATAACCACGCCCATCTCCTATATAACGGAAATTTTGCAAAAACTTAATTTTTTCGGTATCTATTAAAACAAATTGAGTGGAATTCGGTATTTGGAGCGATTTTGAACTAAGGAATTAGGTAGTTATGTAATTTTGAAAAATAGACGTTGCCACGCCCAACTAGGTGAAATTCCTGTATCTCAATAACGGTGTTTTCCTCAATATCGCTGTTATCATCGTTAAAACTTGTTGAAATCGGACCATAACCTCGCCCACCTCCCATATAACGGAAAATTTTTGAAAAGTCCAAAAATTTCGTTTTTTTTCTTTATTCTATTCCATTGGAGCTTATTAATTAAAATTTGATATTTAGAGAGATAGTTAATTAAGAAACTTGATTTTTATTTATGGGAACAAATTGAGTATAGTTTAATAATACCGGCGATTTGAAACAAAGAAACTGGAATTTTATGATAATATGGGCACCGACCATACAAAAATACATCGCGAGGGTATATAAAAATCGGTTTCGCCCGAATTTAGCATTTCTTACTTGTTTAATTTAAAACGTATCTTTTATAAAAGACGACGATTTAAAAGTTTACGCAACTATACACTTCAGAGTTGTCCGAATACTGTTCGTTGTTTCATTCTCGCATATATGCAACCATAGTACGCGTAGCGAGTCGCGAGTGTTTCCTTTTGTCAAGCACCATGGCAGTCATTTTACCGGCAAGCCGACAGTCAGTGCTGATTTTATGAATGAGAGTGTATTGGTAATTCTGTCAGCATGTTCTTGAAGGGAAGTAACAGGTGAGTACGGTTGCCACGGTTATTGAATTTTCAATAGATTTTTCATTCTCGACAATTTGAGGCGCAAAAATTCTGAAGTTTTTTTTACATATGTAATTTAAAAAAATTTTAATTTTTATGCTCACAGAGCTGCTTTTTTTGTTTTTCAATTGTTGTAATCCCCTTCGTTCACATACTACATATGTATGACGATGAATTGCGAGGAGTTTCTTTAATTTTAAAAAATAACTAACAGCCAAAAATAAGTCAAAATTACACAAAAAAAATAATTATAAAAAACTCATATGCGTATTAATATTAATAAAATAAAGTTATTTTTATTACACACAGTATTAGGGGATTCACAAGGTGTCGTAAAATGTCGTAAAATTGTAAGATCATAAAATTTTTCGATAGTTAAAAATTAATTTTTTTTGGATTTTGTTGCATTACACAGAAAAATTATGTAAAATAACAAAACTCAGAATTTTACAAATTTTATGACTTTAGGACAATACGACACTTTACGACACCTTATACATACATATGTATGTTGTATGATGTTTAATGTTCAAATCGATTTGAAGCATGTGCATATAATTTATTGTATTGTACTTAAATATGTGTTGCATCAAACCCTTAATCAATATCAATATATTATTATTTTTATATACTTGAAATACATGTTGGTTAATTATCGATTTACAATCATACATATACACATACTTACCATTGTACACCCAACATATTCACATACTTACCATTGTACACTTTACATATATACATATAATATCACTATACTTACCATACCTTATACTTACCTTATATACACATAACATACATACCAACATCTTCTCCTTTTGTGTACACAGTTAGCTCTAAGCCGTTAGTTTAAGTCTTAGGCTAAGTGCACTGAAATGTTTAAATAAAAACTTCACTTGAAAAGTAACAGTTGAATCGCGAACATCTTTGCATTCTAATCCAAGGCATTGTTGTTGCTGTCGTGCACTCCCAAATTTGTAAAGTATAAAAAAAAGTAAACTAGAAAAAGTGTATTTCTTAAAAACTATTAAGAATTTTCATGGCGCCCGAGCAGGGACATAGTGCGTGACTTAATTAAAAATAAAACCAAATAAACATTTTAGAAATAAATAAAAAGTGGTGGTGACAAATTTTAAAACTTATTTACCCAAAAATAACATATATTGTGAACACATAAACAATAAAAACGAGTACATAATTGTAATTTCGGGGTCATTTGCCCAAAAAAGTCGGCGCTACTTACCGTTTTTGGGTCATCGTCGCAGTCTCCTGTGGTTTTCAGCCAACGCTGCTGATCATCTGCCGCTGTTGTCGTTGCCGTCGCTGCTGCCGCCACTGCTGCCATCGCTTGGAATGAGTTGCAATTGCCTGATTTGCCAGAGGGAAGTGAGAGCAGGCAAAAAGCCTACGCATTCACATAAGGTAACGAGTGCGAACAATTGAAAGTTGTGTTGTTTAATTGAAATATTAAAATTTGTAATAAAAATAAATTAAAGCAATACCAAAATATTGGTTATCACACTTTCAATTATTGGCATCTCCTTGTTCACTTTATTATACTCGTACATACAAACATACGTATATGTAATTGTCTATGTACAACCATTCGTACACATACATACCAAGGCGAATTCATTTAAGGTGGTGGTAATAGAGCAACACCAACAACCACAAGAAAATTGTTTTTGCTCTTGGTGGGTGATTGTCAAAATCATTTGATTGATAAAATCAAAACAAACTCATTTCATAAAATAAAAAACAAAAATATTTTTCAAAATTTTTATAAGTTGTCGGTAACCGTTTTGATTTTAATATTCTCGTTTGTATAAATATTTAAATGTCCTCCCGGATGCAGGACTTTGTTCAACTAAAATCGCGTGAGCCGCTGCATAAAGAAGTTAAAAATACAATATTGAACCAAGAGTAATATTCAAATGCCGGACCCTTTGCTCATGTAACTTTTTGTAGTGCGTGCTATGTTGGAAACATTGATTGGAAACATACATATGCTACTGAAGCTTATTATACTGGAGTACTTTGCTCACCATCGGTGGTATCGTGAACGGTTTTTGAAAGTGGACAAGTGCTTCTTGGAGCATCAAGGAGTGTTAAAGCATATACAATATTGAAAGTACACACAAGGAATAAAGTACAAAATCAAAAAACAAAATTTAATGTGTTTCTGGGTTGGTTATACATACATACATATGTATATCCTTTGAACATTTAAATAATTAAATTGTTATTTTCCCTTATATTTATATATACAATAAAGCCAATGGTCATTTGAAAATACGTATATTTAATAACTGTAGGTATATGAAGAAGATGTTGAAGATTTTGTGACGCAGGTCATGCAGGCATGTGCAAACGCTACGTACTTATCAAGTGCGGTGATCTTCCGTTGAGGGCCTTGCATATATTCATATGCACATATTTTTTTTATCATTTAAATAACTTTTTCCAAAGCGGAGGAAGTTAGAGTTCTTAAAGGCAGCGGTTTTGGCACCGTTCCGGGAATTTGTTGTCCACATCATTTGCTTTAGTTCTTTGCTCGAAACTTGAAATTCAAATGTCACAGCACACATATTTTAAAATAATGTTTTTTTCATGATTCTTGTCATAATATAAATATGAAGATGAAGAGGAAAACAAAACAGCATAAACAAAACAATTAATTTGACAATCGCCCACCAATCACCTGCTTGACTACTACCACCTGGTAATGAATTCGCCTTGATACATACATACATTAGTGTACATAGCAAACTTACAGTGGAAGTGAAACAAGGGTACAGTGGGATCTTGCTCATAAAGGGTGTGACAATTAAGTTAAAATAAAGGGTGTACCAACAGTGACGCGAAATCGTAATATTAAAATTTTATCTTGTTCGTAAATTAAATTTTATTTTCGACATACATATGAGTAAAAATAAATTTGTGTTTATAATTTGGTCAATAATAATAAGTTAAATATTCAAATTAAATACAAATTTCTCGCTTTTTGTGGAATTATTTTGCATTGGTGTTTGTGCTTGCTCATATTCTTGCGCATTAACCACTGCTTGGCGTGATAGCTATTTTTCGAAGAGCAGGTGAGATTTGTGAAGATTTTAAATAAATTTTAGTTTCATCTTTTCGACTACAAATTCTCCCAGTTTTTAATTTTTTCGTGAATTAACTAATTCAAGTAATTCAAATGAGCAAGCCAAAATCAACTATTTCTAGTTTCTCTCCAAGTAAGGAGATGAGTGAACTAAAGCTATTAAAGCGCCAACGAACTGTTGCGAAGAACAGTATACTCCGCATAAAAACGGGCCTCCTCGAGAAAACCATGTCGCTGGATCCAATCGAGTTGGAATGTCGACTTGACATATTAAATTCCCATAGCGAAAAGCTAATGAAATGTCAGTCGAAAATAGAAGAGATTGACGAAGAAGACATGGCCCGTGGGGAGTTAGAGGACATAATTGTGGAAACAAAATCCATTATTAAATCAATTTTAGCCAAAAATAGACCCTCAATTACCGAAGCTTCCTTCATAGCGCCTCACAGCTCTAGGCTCCCTAAAATGAATTTGCCAAAATTTAAAGGGCAATATTCGGAGTTCAAAAACTTTATGAGTTTGTTCGAGAGCCTAGTCCATAATGATCCTACTATTCCAGATATTGAGAAATTCAATCACTTAGTGAACTGTCTATCTGGTGAAGCTCTGGGAACGGTAAAGGCCTTTCAAATGTCGGACGAAAATTACCCGAAGGCTTTGGCGAGTCTCAAAAAAGTTTATGACAACAAATGCCTTATATTTTTCGACACCATTTCCAAACTTTTTGAGCTGCCAAATATTCCAAAACCATCTGCGCTTTCATTGCGTACGATGATTGATACTGTGTCAGCTGTTTATGAATCATTGCTGTCGTTGGGTGACGAAAAAAATATCACAAACGCAATCATAATTCACCTGGTAATGTCAAAGGTTGACCCCATTACTCGGTCAAAATGGGAAGAACAGCTGGATTATGACAAGTTGCCATTATGGCGAGATTGCGAGACAGCATTAAACAAGCGCTACCAGCATTTATCTGCCGATGAAGCTTCAACCTCAAGATTAAAGGCATCCATCAGCGCTAATATCCAAAAACCCCACCCTCATATGGACAAGACAAAGTCCGCTTTAGTTACTTCTAACAAACAGTCGGTGTGTTCACACTGTAAATCTAAAGATCATAACATTTCCGCGTGTCCTACGTTCAAAACTCTTTTTGCACAGCAGAGATTTGAGTTTACGAAATCAGTTCCCTTATGCATAAATTGCTTGCGAAAGGGCCACACTGTTTCAAAGTGCAGAGCGGATAGGTGTCGTGTATGCAATCGCTCGCATCACACGTTACTTCACCAGTATCCGATATCTTTCGAAACTGCACCTCAACCTTCGACCTCGCATGCCATGCACACAACGAGTATGCCAGATCGTGTTATGTTGGCTACAGCCGTGGTAAACATAAAAAGCATTTCCGGAGAGTACCTGCCTGCGCGAGCTTTATTGGATTCTGGATCTCAAGTAAACTTTATGACCGAGGAGTTGGCGCAGAAATTAAGGATTCGTCGTCAAGCTTCATCATTAAACGTCATTGGCATCGGTAATGCGAATAAGAAAGTAAGGACAAAATTAAACGCGTTTGTGAAATCGAGGGTTAATAATCACGAATTTTCGGCAGAATTCTGGATAATGCGATCAATTTCCGCTGATCACCCAGATCACAATGTAAACGTTAATGAGTGGAAAATACCTAAAAACATAATTTTGGCTGATCCAGACTTTCACAAGTCCCAAAAAATTGATCTTCTCTTAGGTGCTGAAACATTTTTTGAACTTCTAGCGGTAGGCCAGATTAAAACAGGTCAAAATCACCCAATCCTACAAAAAACGCTGTTAGGTTGGGTTGTGTCTGGCAAATACGTCACTAACCAATGTCCTCCTCCCACTGTCAGTAGTACACTATGCCAAACTGAAGATAAATTGTCGTTAATAGATTCTGTAGTCCAAAGGTTCTGGGCGATGGAAGAATTACCGTCAGAAACAAATTCCACAAAATTCACACCTGAACAAAGAGAGTGTGAAGAGTTTTTCGCCAAAACCACCCAAGTTTTGCCGTCAGGAAGGCTTCAAGTCAGAATGCCGTTTAAAGCTGATTGTAAGTTGCTGGGTCATTCATATGAAACTGCAACTAGGCGTTTTCAGGCATTGGAGAGAAAAACATTGAAAGATCCAGAACTTCGTAAAATGTATCTGGATTTCATGAATGAATATATTGACTTGGGTCACATGAGCCCAACAAATAATAAGATCCCGAGTGAGCCACACTACTTCATTCCGCACCAATGTATTCTTCGGCCTGAAAGTACGACAACAAAGTTACGAGTCGTTTTTGACGCGTCGAGTCGCACTTCGACTCAAATTGCGTTGAATGAAATATTGTTGGTTGGGCCGACTATCCAGGAAGAGCTGTATTCCACTCTTCTTCGTTTTCGTCTGCATAAATTTGCACTTACGGCAGACATTACTAAAATGTATCGGCGAATTCTCATGCACGAAGAAGATAGAAACTTTCAGCTTGTAGTGTGGAGAAGGCATCCCGCTGAGCAACTTCAAATTTTTCGCCTCAACACCGTAACATACGGCACTGCCCCTGCTCCATTTCTCGCGACACGGTGTTTACAAATGCTCAGCGATGCCAATACGACTAAGTATCCACTCGGTTCAAAGGCTATTAAAGAAGATTTCTATGTTGATGACCTTCTTACAGGATCAGAAAATTTGGAGTCGCTAGATCTTATTAGAAGTGAGGTAATTACAATACTAAGTTCGGCAGGATTAAAATTAACCAAGTGGTTTTCAAACCATCCATTATTGTTCGAAAGTGAGAGTTCTGAAAAGTCATTAAATTTCAATGACACAGATTCCACAAAAACACTTGAAATCCACTGGATGCCGAAAGAGGATTTGTTTCGATTCGTATTGGACGATAGTTTTACAGATTTACGAGCTACAAAACGAAACATTTTATCGGTTTCGGCTCGTCTTTTCGATCCTCTTGGTTTACTAGCCCCACTAGTCACCAAAGCAAAAATTTTACTGCAAGAGCTTTGGCTTCAGAAACTAGATTGGGATGAGACGATTCCATTGCACCTTAACACTAGCTGGAAAAGTTTCAAAGCCAACTTACTGCATCTTTCGTCAATTAGCATTCCTCGGTATGTTAACACAGAGTCGAGTGCAAGCTGCCAAGTTCATGGCTTCGCCGACGCCTCAATGAGAGCGTACGGCTGCTGCGTATATTTGCGCTGCAAATCCGCTAGTGGTACGAAATGCATGCTGCTGACTGCAAAATCTAGAGTGGCTCCGCTAAAGACGAAATCTCTTCCGCGTTTAGAGCTCTCGGCAGCACATCTTCTGGCCAAACTATGGTCGAGAATTGCACAAATGTTGAGTCGACCAATTGAAAATGTAAACTTCTGGACAGACTCGGAGATCGTTATGCACTGGATAAAAACACATCCATCTGCCTTGCAGACCTTTGTTGCAAATAGAGTGTCCGAAATCCAAGAGTTGACTGATAAGGCTGTTTGGCGACATGTGCCAACGAAACAAAATCCTGCGGATCAAGTGTCTCGGGGTTGTAACGTGGACGAATTAAACAATTCTATTGGGTTTAGCGGTCCACAGTTCCTCTTAGAAGACGCCGCTCAATGGCCTACAAATTCCCACTTCCAACTCTCTCCAGAAGACGAAGCATTAGAGAAGAAGAAGAGTGCTGTAGCTTTAGTAGCTCATACTAATGAACGCAACTCGATTATAGATCATATTGATAACTTTTCTTCTCACCAAAAACAGCTTCGGATTGTCGCTTATATTTTAAGGTGGGTCCGGCGCATTAAGGACCCCACAGCGATCTTTACAAACGAACTGACGGCAGAAGAGTTAAACGAGTTTCTTAAAAATTGTTGAAATGGTTCAACAGTCAGAATTTAGTGAAGAAATTCTGAAACTCAGAAAAGGTGTCACACTACCCGCTAGCTTACAAAAACTCAATCCGTTTTTACAAGACTACTCGGAGCGTTCTTTTTCGTTTAATTTGCTCCGAGTAGGAGGCCGCTTATTAAACGCGCCTCTCCCATACGATGCCAAGTTCCCAAGCAAGAACTCGCACTTCGTTAAGACATATTTACGGTACCTACATTTTCGTAACCACCATGCTGGAGCAAAAGCATTGGTAGCGCTTCTTCGAGAACGAATGTGGCTGACCAACGCTCGAGAAGCCTGTAGCCGTACCGTCCGAAACTGCACACACTGCTTTCATTATAAGCCGAAGCTGCAAACCCAAATAATGGGAAACTTGCCTGCCGATAGACTTCGCGCTTTACGACCTTTTCTGATATGTGGTGTAGATTTTTGCGGTCCCGTATACACTACACTTAAAATACGCGGTCGATCGCCGGTTAAAAAATATATCGCAGTGTTTGTTTGTTTCACTTCCAAAGCAGTACATTTAGAATTGGTATCAGACTTGTCTTCTAATTGTTTTATTTTCGCCCTAAAAAGGTTCATTGGACGCCGAGGGATGCCGCAGAAGGTGTACAGCGACAACGCCACCAATTTCGTCGGCGCCGCCCGCAAGCTGCGCGAGCTGAGAGACGCGTTCATGGCCCAACAAACGGAAGTGGAGAGATTCGCGGCGGAGAAGGGTTCAACTTCGCCTTTATACCACCCAGGGCACCGCACTTCGGCGGGTTGTGGGAGGCGGCAGTGAAGTCCGCCAAGCACCTTCTCGTGGGCGCAATCGGCAACGCGCTGCTCACCGTCGAAGAACTGCAAACGCTGCTCGCCGAGATCGAGGCAATTCTGAACTCGCGCCCTCTAGCACCGCTGAGCCAAGATCCGAACGATGGCGAGGCTCTAACGCCAGCACACCTCCTGATTGGGTATCCACTACGAGCGCTACCACCAGCGCAAGTGCCGGCGGACCCAATTCGCTGTTGCGACAGATGGCAACTTGTTTGTTGTCTCAAGCAACAGTTTTGGCGACAGTGGTCCAAGAGTTACCTGACGGGCCTTCAAGAGCGGAACAAGTGGATCCATCCGCAGCGCAACTTTGTACCCAACGACCTCGTCTTAGTTCAGAAGGACAACGTTCCGCCCCAACAGTGGGATGCTCGTTCGCGTCGCCGCAATCGTCCCAGGAAAAGACGGCAACGTGCGAGTGGCAGACGTCGCAACTAAGACGGGAGTTATTAAACGCCCAATACACAGGCTTGCCTTGCTACCTATTGAAGGATGATGATCCTATCAAGGTGGCCGGTGTTGCATCAAACCCTTAATCTATATCAATATATTATTATTTTTATATACTTGAAATACATGTTGGTTAATTATCGATTTACAATCATACATATACACATACTTACCATTGTACACCCAACATATTCACATACTTACCATTGTACACTTTACATATATACATATAATATCACTATACTTACCATACCTTATACTTACCTTATATACACATAACATACATACCAACATCTCCTTTTGTGTACAAAGTTAGCTCTAAGCCGTTAGTTTAAGTCTTAGGCTAAGTGCACTGAAATGTTTAAATAAAAACTTCACTTGAAAAGTAACAGTTGAATCGCGAACATCTTTGCATTCTAATCCAAGGCATTGTTGTTGCTGTCGTGCACTCCCAAATTTGTAAAGTATAAAAAAAAGTAAACTAGAAAAAAGTGTATTTCTTAAAAACTATTAAGAATTTTCAATATGTAAATTTAATTTGATTTGTGTTTTAATGTAGGTTTAATAAAATTAACAGTGAATTGTAGAATTTTTGCGTTTAATAACAGTATACTTAAATGTACTGATTTTTTTGTATCAGTTACATTTTCCGTTTATTTTACTCCTCTAAGGTTGACATGATTAAGTGTTTCAAATAAAACATCACGTAGTGCGCTACTCGAAGTCTGGTGAATACGTCCTTTGAGCTTTTTGAATGTTTCTTCTTCGTATTGCGCAAAGATGGTGGGCATGTTTAATTCTTCGTAAAGCTCTTGTATACGTGCAGTCTTTTGTGGATCTAAATACAAAAATATTATTATATCAAGCTTATCGAGATTTTACATAAAAAAAAAACATAAAAATTTGATTTTGTTCACATTTTATAGTTCGTTTGATTCAAAAGTAACGGAACCAAATACACAATGTTGTGATAGGTCGCGCACGGTCCGTGAAACCAACATCGGTCTTAGATTATTATTTTGTCGCAGTTCCACATACTCTGCGCATGCAAATTAAAAAAATGAAAGACTGCCTTTCGGGCAACGCTGCGTTCGAGCGCAACGCGAGCTGGGCGGGAGCGGTATCGTACATTTTGAATATACCTTAATTAACTCTTCCGTTTAACTCACCACTTTGTCCGTAGCACTCCTGCATGATAGCTTTCTGTTCGGGACTGGCTATTTCCAAGCACATTATTGCTAACCAGGAGCACTTGTTAGATTGTATGTCTGTGCCAATCTTGCCAGTAAAGGTTGGATTACCAAAGACATCGAGAAAATCATTAAGAGCTTGGCAATAATTGCCTAACTCAAATGTAACAGCTGCGCATTCGTTGAAGATTTCATTGTCCTTAACTCTGAAACAAAAAGGGAGAGATAATTTGCAGTAAATTGCTATGGCTTTCAGTTTTAACTCACCCCGCCAAACGCAAACCAACCGCTGCGGGTAAATAGAAGAAATTGCTTGAAGTCTTATTCCGCACAACCGATTTGTATGTATCCATATCAAAAGTATCAACATTCCTTTTACTAACGATCATATCTAGCGATTGACCGCTAATACATTTAAAGGTGTTTTGATGGAAAAGTTCCACTAGATCCATATAACAATCCAAGTGACGGAAATGCTTGTCGAGTAGTTCGTAGATCCCATTTTCAATCATCAGTGCATCGTTTATACAATTTAAACCAACATTCTCCAATTTATACCAACATAACTGACCACGTCGTGTGCTACTATTGTCCACGACGTCATCGGTAATGAAGAGTACACAATGCAGCTATGGGATATATGAAATTATGTACAAGTTTTTTGTGGTTAAAGTAAATTGGATAATATGTTTTATTACAAATTAACTACCAATTCAATACACCAACCAAGTATGTGCGCCAATCTAAGTTTGTCGGCAGAAATTTGCTCTTCACCTACAAAGCTTTTATAGGCAAAAGTGGTTAAAGCGCCATTTTTACCGTTGGTTAGAGACAGGTTATACTCCAGGGCCTTCAATTTAAAAAAAAAAGTGTGTTTTTAGCGCTCTTTAAATTTGGTTTAATTTTAGTCACCTTATTGAACCATTCTGCAGCCTCTTCACTTTTATATTTAACAGCGCTCTCAGTGAGATCACGCACAACATCTGTAAATTAAAAAATTATTTAATTATACATATGTAGTTATGTAAGAAATAATAGGTAGGTTTTCTACCCGTAAAATGCAAAGTAAAAAGGGGAGATGCTTCCGTGACATTGCCATCAAAAAGTCATCCAAAATAGGCGCCAATTTGTGACTTTGAGACTATTCCAAATGCTTCCTTCAGTAATAGTATAGTGATATCAACCATATGTATGAATATTTATTTCTGTGGATATTTATTTTTATTTAAATGAAAATTATAATATATAATTTAAAAAACTTAAATTATAAACAATACGTAATAATAATTTTTGTATTATTATTATTATTATTCAGATACATAAAGTTAAATTTAAGGTTGTACTGACTGTGAATAACCCGCATAGCTAAGCAAGCTTGTCTGCGGGTACGAATTCTTTTATTTATTAATTTATTTATTAAGATGCTCTGTTCGAGATACTAATTATAGTGATATAATGTAAAAATAATAAATAAAAGGATAAGATAATAAAAGTCAGCTTAGGTCTAAGTATTTAAAAAGTGATATTTTATTACATTTTTTCTGTTTGCATTTTCCGGCAGAAAAACTCATTTAGCACTGTACACTTGAATAAGGATTTAACATCGAGTATTTTCAGTTTTTTTTGTAAGTGGAGCGTCGGTTAGATTATTTGTTTTCTTCGCCAATATTTTTAGCACATAGGTTTGGCTCTGTTGTAGATTCGTACAACATGACGTTCCGCATGCTGTGATGCCGTGACGCAAGTAGGACTCCACTAGCGATAGGTATGCCTGTTTTACAACTTTGTAATCTGAACAGTAGCTAAGATGTCTAAGCATAAATGTTGATCTTCTGATTTTCTTTTGTAGTTCGGTTATATGCTCATTCCATTTTAAGTTTTCGTTTACTATGACTACTAAGTATTTATACCTTTTAACCACCTCGATATTTATCCTGCACCCACACGTCACTCGAGTGTCACTGCAATTGTTGCTTTGATGCAGACAACCGTGATTGTGAAAAATTATATTTATGTATATCTGAATGTGCTATATGAGGTGCCCTTATGTACATAATTTTGGTTTTCGTTACATTTCCGTTAACATGTGAACATCTTGTTATTATATTAAGCTTCCGTTGTAGTATTTGTGTTGCTGTTTTTAGGTGCCTATGGGACACAAGACGGCGGTGTCATCCGCTTATGCGTAGACCTCACAGTTCCTCAGGCTCTTCAACAAACTATTTGAATATTTTATATGTACACTAGGGATGTCAACTTTTATCATTTTATTGATCCAGGGATTTTCAATATTTAAAACAAAATCCCGCGACAATCCCGGGATCTCAAATTTCAGGAAGTTTTGATGCGAAATTTTTAATCTGTCAAAAAAAATTCAACAATTCTGTAATCGTCCTATTGGTATTCAAAATAACATCAATACGAGTTTAACAAAGAAGAATACTTTATTGTAATTCATGTATGTATTTATTGGTCTTTTCAATCCCAAAAAAAACCTAAAACTTGACCAACATATTTACAAAATAATTTATTCTTCTGGAACAAATATTCGAGTACATATTTGGTACAGCAGCAAATGCATATGCAGTAAAAATATGTTTAATTATTGTTTGAAATCAATATTAACAGTCCGATTCTGGTTCTGGAGAAATCATCGTTTATTTACACTTATTCAAAATTTACCAAGTTTAATGTATTCGAATCAACATATTCATATAAAAATTGTTATTGACAAATTATAAAGTTTTGAATATTTGTATATGTTTGATAATTATCAAAGAAGAACACAGAATCGGACATTAAGTATATTATAAAAATCAAGTATAAATTAAATACATTTATTTTGACCGAGGCAGAATTATTAATTTTTTTGATCAAAATCGATCTTAAAGAAATTAAAGCATTAAGTGTGTTATCCTCCAACATGGACTTAAGTTTGTTGCATATAAAACCTGTATCGCCCCCATTATAATAATTTCTTTTACCAAACCTTCTGATAAATTGTATGCTATTATATTTAAGATCGCTCGTTAAAACTTGATGAAATTTATCTTGAAGACTTACTGCCTTATCCACCTCAACCACCTCCTCGTTGGTGTTTTTAACATATTCTATGAAGGTTCATTTTCTCCTCCAGGAGGAAGTTCTCCAGCTCCTTTATAATGACAGTGAAATAAGAAGCTTCAGAAAGTCATATTTAAGATTATATAAGATATATTATTTTGATTAATTAAAAAGTGTACACATCTGACAGGATTGCGAGCACATGCACATTGCGATGCCACTTTTATATAAGTCCATGTTGCGAGCACATTAAGCTTCAAGAGTAACTTTGACTAGGCGGAGATATTTTATCAAATAGAGTTATAAATAATGCTTTGTTTCGCACTTGAAAGGAAGATATTTACTTATGATAAAAATTTTATAAATTTAAATTTCTATAAAAATAATTGTTTTCAACAAATCCGGGATTTGAATAGACTAATCCCGCGATAATCGGGAGTTAAAAAAGTCCGGGATCTCGGGATTTCGAGCATCGCTCTCGAAAATCCCTATCACGCCCTTCCTCTTATATGGAGTATAAACCAAGACGTCGTCGATCAGAGATGCGAAGGCCTTGGAGTCTTTCGAGCAAACTATCTTACACAAGATGTACATATGGCGACAGGAAACAGTTAAAATGAAATGATGAAATCAAAAAGCTATTTTGCGACATCGAAATACATAATATAAGATAAGCGAACGAAAATACAATAATTAATTGAACATGTCGCTCGTAAGGATGACGATGCTTCAAAGAAAAGTTTCTTCAACTTGACCCTCAAGGGCATATTTCATCGGATCTAACATATCAAATATCAGTGTTCTCGTGACTAAAACTGAAAACGGTGACACCCACTCTTGGTAATCCAAGATGTGGCATTTCGGCGTTTATGATCGGACCTTAAAGTTTGATACGTCGAAGTTCTCGTATTCGCGAAGCGTTGCTTTCTTTTTGTCGTTCTTTAAGGCCTTTTATTTCATCGGCCGAAACAGCTCAACCCAGCAAACAAGACTTGAGATAGTTTACAAAGGCCCCAATAGGTGGCCGAAGAAAAAATATTCGAAATCGCCTTTAAGAAATACTTTTGATTGCGAGTGTACGGTGAACCTTTTTATGGTACTTTTGGATTAATTAATATTTTATCTAAATAGTACATTTGCTAGATAAAGATCACAAATCATAAATATAAAACTTATTGACATCCAAGGCGAATTCAATAAGGTGTCTGGTTTTTCGCTTTGGTGAGCATTATGTCAAACTGCTTCATTGTGATTGGCTGCCAATATAAATGTCTAATGGTATTTAACCAGATGCTCATCAAAAAGGGAAACAAAATAGGTGTTGGATTTTTACTTAGGTATATGCGGTAGTAACCGTTGTTGACGTCTTAAATGACAATTCCCATTTACTAGACTACTGGGCTACTATCCTTTTTGATTTCTATATACGAGTATATAAGTATTCTAATTTACATAAGTACGTAATTCCATACCTGGATAGACGGCCATGAATTCTCTGATCTCAGCTTTCGACATGGTGAGGCGCGTTGACTTTGAAGCAGGATTTGTTTCCAGTGTTGAGAAAGTGCTAAATCAATAAAATCAATAAATAAGAAATATATATGTAATAATATACGAAAATACATAAAATAAAAAAAAGAATGGGATAGGCGATAGCTCACCGTGCGGAACGTGACTTTTGAAGGTGTGCATTAGCATTATAACATCCAGCCTTGTTATTCCACGCGTGTTGTGATTTTGGTCGATGGGAGATGGTTTTATGATTGTTATTGCAGCATGCGCTAACAGTTGCTGCCACATTAGAATGGACTTTTGGCCATTTGCGCAATAACGAAATCATTTTGAAGGAAAAGTACGATCCTAAAAAGTAGTAAGCATTTAGAAAATCATTGATACTAGTTTAGCGACAAGGTATAACTGGTTTGCTTCCAGAACTGTGCCGAGGGATGTCCGAATGGCATCTCAGCTATTGTACTAAAAGAAGGTGTCAAGGATGCTAGTTTAAGTACTCGTAGTGTTTGAGATATTTTTAATAATAACGTACTTAAACATATGTATATACATTAAATAAGAAGGCAAATTGTTGGTAATGTAAGCATATAAATTATTTAAAAATGTAAAGTGATAATCTCCTATCGTTATCTTATGCGTTTCCGTTTGTTATGAATTAGAAATCCTTACCAATCTCCCATAATTGTATCTTTATTTTTTTACACACACTTTTGGTCCACCCTAACTTAACAAGAGATAACTGCTCGAGCGATTAATTTGTTGAAAGAAAAACGAAACTCGATTTTCTTCATCCTATTAATTTCTACACAATAATAAATTCATAAAATCACATCGGCTCTTTTAATGTCTTTGAAACTGTTTAAGGTAATTTCGGTTGTAATAATGATAACACTGTGGAACATTTTTGGGATTATTGTCTGGGGGGTGAGAAATTCCAAGTCAGGCTGATGGTACTACGTCAGTATAGTAAAACCCTCAAAGGGTTTGGCGTTCGTATGTGTCAGTTTTTTTTTATGACCTTTTAAATTTTTTCCTTATCTTGATGTTTTTTCGCTTAGTTGTAACATTTTGGCAAAAACGTAGTTTAACATAACTCGAGAACCACTTGTCCGATTTTGATGAAACAAATTTAGAAAAATTAAGAATTACAGTTTCTCTAATCTGTTTCTATACCGTTTTCCTATATATGCAACACTTTCGAAGTTAAAAATGAATGTATGAAGGGAAAAAAGTATTTTTTTCCTAAAAATTTAAATATTTTTTTTTTTTAATTCATAAAAAATCCAGCAACACTGGTTCTCTAATGTTCACATAAAACATGCATTGTCATTATAATTCTTCTCTTTCTCACACTGGTTCTGTGATTTTTGTCATTCAACAAGTGCCGACGAACGCGAACAGTAAAAGTAATTTTTCTCAAATTTTTTAAAAGTGAACAAAAGAGAACAAAATATGGAACTGTGCAAGCCAGATATAAATAGCTTTTGCTACTGCTGTGGTCAATATGTCTCAACACATAAAAAAAGGGGAAATTTCAGTACTGATTTTGTTCAAACATACGAGATGTACTTCAACCAAAATGTTATAGTGAACGAAAATTGGGTACCAAATATAGTGTGTAAAAGCTGCTACAACCGTCTAATGGATTGGAAAAATAGAAAACGTGAAAGTATGCCATTCGGTATCCCAATGACTTGGACTAATCCTGGCGAAGGTCACAATCCATTGAATTGCTATGCATGTGCGAATAAAGGAGCCGCAAAAAGGATAAGAAAATCGTATAATTACGTTGGTGTTGCAAGTGCCGCAACACCATTGCCTCATTCTGACCACATTCCTGTGCCAAAAGCTTCTAGCCCAGATATATTCTCTTTTACGACTGCTCCGACATATCATGCACGTGATGATCCCCCATATGAGCCATCAGTATCCAATGAGCCAATTTTAATAAATCAAAATAAGCTTGATTCAATTGGAATTAACACAGCATAAATCGGAAGAGCTGGCTTCCATTTTGAAATCAAACAATTTGTTGGCACCCGGTGTGAAAGTCACAGCTTATCGAAGTCGTCAGGCAACACTTCAAAGTTTATTCCTTGTGAATGATGAAAAAACTTCTGCATATTGCCCAAATGTAGGAAAATTGATGAACGCAATGGAAATAAAATATAAAGCAGATGACTGGAGATTATTTATTGACAGTTCAAAACTCAGCTTGAAGGCGGCTTTACTGCATAAGACCAATAAAAAACCTTCAGTTCCAATCGCCTATAGTACAGAAACGAAAGAAACATATGATGCACTGGAAAATATTTTAAAAATGGTTAACTACGCCAAACATACATATGTGGCGCATATGCTGCGATTTAAAAGTTGTAGCAATGCTTTGCGGTCTTCAAAGCGGCTATATAAAATATATGTGCTTTTTGTGCGATTGGGACACACGATTTTCCGGTGACCAATATGCATGCCACGAATGGAAACTCAGAGAGCACAGCAGGTTACAAACGGCCAATATTATTCGTGAGCCTCTAGTGCCGAAGGAGAAAATATTGCTGCCTCCACTGCATATTAAACTTGGAATTGTTAAGAATTTTATCAAAACTGTCGCCAAAAGAGATGAAGTTTTTTGTTTTTGAAACTAATTTACCCGAGACTCAGCGAAAGTAAAATTAAAGAAGGAAAGTTATAATATCACATTCATTTCCCATGGTTTTCCATCTTAACAAATTAATTTTTTCCAAACAGGCGTACTAAATGGTCCAGATATACGAAAGCTGGATTGACGCTGAATTGAATGCATGGCAGGCAATCAAAGAAGTAATAGAAGGCTTGTTGGGAAAGCATCGTTCTAACAACTACGATGTTTCTGTCGCAAGGATGTTAAGAGCATTCTCGGAAATTGGTGTCCACATGTCCTTGAAAATCCATTATTTTTATCATCATCTGGACTACTTCAGCAAACAATTGGCTACCGAATCTGATGAACAAGGTGAACGCTATCATCAAGTTGCTATGCCATTTGAAATGAGGTAATACTGATTTTTTATTTTTTCATACTCATTTTAATAAAACAAAAACTTACAGATATAGAGGCAAAAAGTCGCCGAGTGCAATAATTGCGGAAATTTGCTGGTGGAGTAAGCTTGTGTGGCAAGACAGGGATGATCTTGATGATAAAGAATTTTCAGGAGATGCAGAAGGGCCAACAGCGGAGTCACACATTGACATTATGTGTGGTTCAGAAATTGATGATAGCGATGAATGCGATGCCACTAGTCCCGAACAACCACCATCGAAAAAGTCTAGGCAATATTTATTAAAATAAATAAAAATAAATAAATAAAATAAAAATAAAAAATTATAAAAATGTTTACTTTATTTTTTTAGTAGTTTATGGCCAGAAGTCTGGAGTTATTGGGAAAAATTTATAAAAAAAAAGGCGATAAATGACAGTTTTTTGAATAAAAACAAATAGAAATTGTAATTCTTAATTTTTCTAAATTTGTTTAATCAAAATCGGACAAGTGGTTCTCGAGTTATGTTAAACTACGTTTTTGCCAAAATGTTACAACTAAGCAAAAAAACATCAAGATAAGGAAAAAATTTAAAAGGTCATAAAAAAAAACTGACACATACGAACGCCAAACCCTTTGAGGGTTTTACTATACTGACCTAGTACCATCACCCTGACTTGGAATTTCTCACCCCCCAGATTAGCTGTTGTACTGTGTAATAAATTATAATGAATCTGCAAAAATGGGAATATGAAATAAATGTGCTGGAATTTTACCATAAATATATGCGATCAAATTTATGTACATAAGTATGTTAAGCAATCGA
Source organism: Philophylla caesio (assembly GCA_963971545.1). Lineage (NCBI taxonomy): Eukaryota > Metazoa > Arthropoda > Insecta > Diptera > Tephritidae > Philophylla > Philophylla caesio. Next base: position 76,800,393 of record OZ020606.1, read on the forward strand.
ATTGCTCAAATATGACAATCATTGTTATTTCAGTTAACTTTAATAATTACAAAACGTAATTCGTGTATGGTGAATTTAAGATTGTAATTAAAAGCAATTTAATGCATGTAATAAATATTTATAAAATTAACCTATTTGGATGTGCTTTATTTGTAAGTCCAAAGTTTATTAGAGGCTCAGTTGTATAGTTTTAAATTTGCATGCAGTACAAAAATTGCAGACAAAAAGCATATTCAATGTGACATTTTTTATATCAAACCGGTTTCAGAAATAAAAGAAGAACTAAATATTGTGCCAAAGGTTATGGAAAATGTTCAATTTTCGAAAAGTCGTTTGATGCCAACAAAAAGTCTTAATCTTAGTATACTTTCAGGATTAAAGTTTGTTATGTATCCACACGATTTTTGCAAATTATTGGGAAATTGTATAAATGGCTATTGATGAAACCTGTCCCTTAACATACATATATAAAAACGGGATTACTTATATAAATTATCAATAACCAAAGGTGTTTCTTAGTCAATTTAATTCTTCTAACACTAAAATTAAACCTTTAAGGGACGTTTGCACCATCTCTGGTTAAAATTACCGGCGGTTAGCAGCAATTCAGCTTACTATTCAGCGCTTACTTATCTGACGGATGGTCTTAACCGGCGATTTTAGTTCCGATTAAGCGCTTAACCGAAGATGGTGCAAACGACCCTAAGTGTTTTTGAAATACAAAAATACATTTTATAAAAACATCGGTTAAATAAAAATATAACCAAAGTCGTAGCTAATTTAAATATGTGAAAAATATTTTAAGAGTTGAGTGAACTAATTTCATGTGGTAAACATACACATACATAAATACGAACATATTGTGTACATATTTAATTATTTACATTTTTTACGATATTTTGCTATTGACAAAACGGTCTGTTTATACAGTTTGGACCAAAGCAAAAGTTTGACGAGTTTTATCACTCAAACTGCAACCTTTTGTCATAACCCTGTAGGAAATTAAATATAATTAATTGTGAAAAGGGGTTTTCCATACATTTTAAGGCCAGCAATCTGGAAAATGTTTCGCGGCGTGTACCGCTCTAGAAGGCCTACGTGAGTTGCCTTACTGGAAGGTTTGCAAAGAATGCCACGCAACAATCGTAAACAAACTTGCTTCGCACGTTACGGACTACTGCTTTCCAATCAAAAGTCTCATAAAGATGTTTAGAATTTCGATCCCCGGCCGATACTTGAAAAGTCTGACCACTCACTGCAGCGTCTTTCAGGCTGAGGTCGCTGCAATACAGAAGACGCTTGATTTGGTCAACTGCAGCTCTTTAACAGTGGCAACCTGGCGCAAATCTTTGTTTCCTATTATTGTAACAATGAATTTGTACTGGACTCCATAAGGAAATTGAAATTATAGGAAGTTTATTATTTTTCTTATTCTTTATTATTTACACCACACACCGTCGTCTCTTTATTAGTTTTCAAATCGATCAATTTATTCAGAGATTTTCAATTTTTTTTCTGCAAAACCTCTGTGAACGGTAAGCATACATAAAGCTAAATTACATAAATGATTTAATTATAAAAAAAGATAATTATTTTACCATTTAATCTATTTTCACCCATCGTTGAACGTAACCAAATCTTAATTGATTTAAATGTACTAAAAGACCATTCAATTTTACATATTTTACACGGTAAGTAAGGCAAATTTCAATTGCGGTTTTCGTTGCAGGAAAAAAGTGTTTGCTTCAGAAAGTAATGTCTCTAAAGCAACTTTTTTTAACTCATCAGCAGACCTTTTCTCATTTTTCTATGTCGTGTATAACAGTTGACTAACTACCTCAAGTCCTTCCATACTATAAAATGATTGGATTTTTGAAATTCTTTAAACAACTTCTTTATCAGATAATGCCAGCATATGATGTGGATCAAGGGCCTCAAGCAGAAAAGTAATTGAATCTTCAGCCCTGAATTGAGATCTGATTGATGCTAGCAACGAGTCCTATATAATATATTATATAAAAGCAATTTTATAAAATTCCAACTGCAAGTTCTTGGAAGCTTAAGTTCGGTGAAGAATTGCTTACACAATTCGTTAGCTTCAAACAGCTACAGAGTGATTCTTGCAGAAATAAAGCCTTCGTTAATTGCATTATTTTCTTGAAAGGGGAAATTGACTATGAACGCCCCTGCATTCTTTATAAATTTTTTGTTATTGTTTTATTTAATTGTTTTATGGCTTAAAGGTCGATTGGTTTTTTGAGAAAATTATTAGGAAAAACAACATATAATATAAATTTAGTTTAAACGTGATGGAAAGAAACTGAGACTAATGGGGAATCTCAAAAATAAACGATCTATTTTAGTGTCTTGAAGGTTGCATTTTATTTCGTGTATGTATATTCCTGTTATTCTTAACTAATCTGATAAGTTTAATCATATACATACATATATATACCTTATGAAGGGTCTTAACTGAAAGTCCTAGCGTCAGAGAGAAAATCTAAAATCCCACTTTTACCTTTGCTTCATATACAAAATTTAGAATTTCTAAACTTTACTTAATATATGTATATATATTTTTTATAAAGAAATATTACTGCAAGTCTGTTTTATGATTTAATAAGCAACATTTTCACATATAGCTTTACGAATTTTTTCCAACGACAAACAAAAATAAATAATTTTTGCAAAATAGTTTTTCACTAAATACACAAGTTAAAAACGCATAAAAATGCATTTATTTGTATTTTTATATTTTTTCAATTCTAAGCGCATTTGTATAAGGATATGTATGTCCTTAACTTAGTTTTTACTTACTTATAATTCTGTTACTTTTGATTTTGTATTTTTTGCAATATTTGTACAAGAGTTTTTGAGTTTTCAACCACCACAACACATGCGAAAAGCACCGAAGACGAGATCTGACTGTACAGTTTAATTGAAACGATGCCGGTTCAAATATAAAACACGGTCCATTGCAAACCACATACAAATATACATACACAAGTACAAGTACACTCGGTACATTGCATGTACATACGTTAATGAAAGTCGCGCAGTTGCTCAAACATGCATTTACCTCGAAACAAAGCCAATATTTGTTTGCAACACTTTTTAACTAGGGGAGACCGGGGCTAAGCGGACCACCCAGCTTTGCCATTCATACCAAAGATGTACATTGATGAATCTGTTTTACCGAAGAAAATTTGTGAGGTAAAGAGCAACTCTTTTCTTTTGACAGCACCAAACGTGTTTTCAAACACCAAAAATTAATTTCGCAGGGCTCAGAAGATATCTTTTCAAGTTTCTATTTTCGACTTTGAACTTATAAAGTAAGTTATTTTAATCAAGCAAGAATAAAGTTGTTAAATATTGCATGATTGTACTTTTTGATACTTTGCAAATCATTAAAATATTAATATACATTCGGGGCTAAGCGGGCCACAAGATTTTCGCATTTACCAGGGTTAATTCATTATATATCGTAAATTTATTTACAATCATTCCATTTTAGAGAAATGGTTCCCCATTACAAGCAGTTATAGCTGTAAAACGCAGCGAAATGACAATTTTCGGAGCAGCTAAATATTTTCATTTGGCAAAAACGCCAGTACCACAAAAGAGACAAATGCTCGAAAACATCCGTCTTTTGCCAAAAGCAGCTCCGAGAAAATTAACGCACAAAGGACGCAAGAAGAGACATAGTGCGGTACTTACTTATTCAGCTTAAATGAAAGAAAAAGCCGCTTAACAAACTGCATCCAGTCTGAAGACGAAATCCAGAAAGAAAGTCCAAGTAAGGCAGTTCCTACATCCAGTGTCCCGACATCTACGAAAAAAATAGGCTCTCCACGAAAAATTCCTGTTGTCGCCAACGATGTACAAACATTGACAAAGGAGGGAAACGTATAGAGTTTTCCGTCAGAACAATGGGAGGTGGGCGTGGTTATTGACCGATCTCGACCACTTTCAATAACAACCTACCCTGGACAAAAAGCAATCTATGCACCAAGTTTCATTAAGAAATCACAAATTTTCCTCAAGTTACCGTGAGCACGGATAGACGGACAGACTGTCAGGGTTAAATCGATAACTCTTTTCATTGTGATCATTTTGACATATATCTATACATACATATAGAGATTCCTGAAATTAAATAGAGCGATTTCTAAGTTTTCGTCGGATGACCTTTATGCTTTGGAGTTGTTAGTTTATGATCGTTGTGGCACAAGCTGACTGAAAATATAAATTTAAGTTCCATTTTGGTAGATAGCTGGGGAAACCGGCGGTAATTGTTTAATTTATAGTGTAATCTATTCATGTATAAATGAAACTGTGTGGCCTAATTTTTTGCTCATAAGTACACAGTTGTTCATAATCGTTTTTATATTACTCAGTCTAATGTACTGACAAACTCAGAGAGTTAAATTTGCAACTGTTGTAAAGTTTTCGTACAGGATTGACATATTTTACTATGTTAAATGGCGCATACACAATATGTAGATGAGTTAAATCAGTGTCGAGAGATGCAATGCAACTATAAAATATCTTAGTGTTTGTTTGATAACAGCATTGGCATTATTTGTATTTGCAATCGCGCATTTAACATTTTTTTTAACAAATTATGTATTCTTTGCATTACATACAAATACGTACATATGTATACGATTCCCTGGTGGAAATTAAACTAATTTAAAATAATACTTTTTAATTTGAACTACTGGGGTTTTCATATAACCAACTGATTTATTTAATGTGGCGAAGTCATCGGTACCCTTTAATAAAAAATGTTTTTTAGTACGTTAAAGCCAAAACAAAAAATTTTTTGTATTCATTTTGTCATTGGCTTCCGATGGGGCAGATTCGCTTTATTATGAACATATAATATTGATGCGTTGATCCAAGTTCATTCATTTAAAGTGCAAATTGATGTTATCATTTTTCAAATGAAATTCTTGAATCAATGAATTTAAAAGCGATTAGGCTTAACAATCTTCATCACCGAATTCATGATTCGATTTGGCTCAAATTGAATAATGCATCCTTTTGCAAAAAACAATTATCCGCCAGAAATAGCTGCAGCCGAATTAATATTAATTCATTCCAAAAATATGTGTATATTCGCAGCGGAAGAGGAATACTTTTGCCAAAATTAAAATATTTAAAAAAAAAACTGTAGGTTACTCAAATATGAACAATAAAAAAATTTGTTTACGAGCTTTTATGTACCTTTATATAAACTTGGACTTAATCAATAATAATAATAGTTTAGCGCGTACACTATATAGCTTAGTGTTTGGCCGAGCTTCTCCTACCATTTGTAGTGCGCGTCATTGTATTCTACCACATCTTACTAAATGGTTCGCCATTTGTTAAAAAGGCAAAGTGCAAGTAAATTCATAAAAATATACATATTCCCTAAACCCATGACAAGGCTGTTGGCTATATTTTAAGTGCAGGTGCCGAAGACAATATATTCAAAAAATCTCCTTTTATGGTACACTTGCGTTGAAATTAAAAATGTATATTAAATAATTTAATTTTTTTAAATAATAAATTTTGTTAAATTTTTTATTGGCCTTATAAATAAATAATTATTCACAATTTTATTGAAACTTAACAAAATTTATATGCATGGATGAGTACGCCTAAATGCATTATAAACTAAGTAAAACTAATTTAATATAAAGAATTGCTTAATACACAAACAACAACCACATAAGCAAGTTTAAATAGCAGTAGATTAGCTGCTCTTGTGCGTAGTTGGTTTGTTTAAGGAAGATGGAATAAACACAACAGTCCACTCGGCAAGCGTAGCACTTTATGTAGCGTGCTGGTTCTGCAACCCTTAGGTTATTGGTTCAAAGCCTGGGAAAGTCGTGATGAAGAATAAAATATAATTAATTAAATAAAAAGAAGTCCGATGAGGAAATGTGGTGATTTCCGAAATAGTACTATAACTTCTACCATTAAAAAGCTGTTGATGTTTTTCCAAATAAAAATCTTCCATAAACTGGTCACGAGCTTAATAAAATTGTGAATTATAATTCTTTTAATAATTATTATAATTAATCCCGACGGACACGAGGGGCGCATCCGCATGACGTAGCTATATTTTGTTTTGTTTAAAAGGTTACTAATTAAACGTCAATATCTAAAATTGTTTAGCTACGGAAAAATTCTTCTGAAGCATTTATTATATAACGAATAAAATTTTTTTTTTCTTATAATTAATGTAATTAAATTTTTACACAGTTATTGAGAGAGGATAGTAGGGTTTTCTTAACCATAAAAAGCGGGTCCCACAAATCAATATTTGTTTGATTTGGCGTTGACCGATTCTCTTGAAAAATAACGCCAAATGCTATTGGCGTTGATGGAGTTAGTCTACGTTTCCTTAAACGAATTCTCACCGATGTTCTATCCACTCTTACCCATATTTTAAATTATTAGGAGGTTTAGCCTTTACCTTTCCGAATCAATGGAAAATTGCCATCATTATTCCGGTCTGTAAAAACAATTCCGCTGAATTTCCAAAAGACTTCATACCTTTGAGTATTCTACCAGCTCTTGCGAAAGTTTGTGAAAACTTTATTTCAACTCACATAACTCATCACTGTAGGGATTTTATCATTGTTGCACATTTACTTTGTATGTTAATTAAAATTGATTTAAGAATTCTTTGTTAAGTTTAGTTTTCAAAAAGAAAATTTTTGATGTTATCAGTTTTCAGTTTAATAAGAATTTTTGAATTGTAAAAATAACTTTTCCTTTCCTTGATTTTGAAAATAAAAATTAATTGTATAATCATTAAGCCTACCATCACCTTAATAAGCATAGTCTCTTAAGCGAATTCCAGTCTGGCTTTCGCATTTGTTCTACGGCCCTGTTAAAAATCATGGAGCACATCCTCCTAATTTCCATGATTTAAGTGTACTTAGGTTTTTCTAAAGCTTTTGATATGGCAAGACATGCCATTCTTCTCTTTAAACTGCGACATTACTTTGGTCTCAACTCTACTTCACTCAAATTAATGAACAACTACACAGGTCTGCAACAAAAATGCTGTCTAGATATTTCCAACTGATAGCTATGTATTTAGGTGTTCTGAAAACTAAAAAAAACCTCAAAAAATTCCAGAACGTAAGGTTATTTTACAAAACACAACATTTTATTATAATAGGTATAATTTTATTTTGATTACTGTAAATGTTTACCATAACTATCATTAATTTCAAAATAAGGAACATCCGGTGTGAGCTGCTTTAACAAACATAAACATGTTGTAACCTGAACGTGCGCGCTCCGATAGTGTAGAAAGTGGCGCGGTACAAATCTTTGGCATGGCGCTCGGACAACAATCTGGATTTACCAAACTCCCTTGCTTTTTGTGTCTATGGGATAGTAGAGACCATACAAATCACTGGACCAAAAAGTGTGGGCCTCCGAGGGAGCTTAAAGTAGGCGAAAAGAATGTTTTGTATAAAACTTTGGTGCCTGCTCATAAAGTTTTTCTACCACCGCTTCACATAAAGCTGGGATTGATGAAGCAATTTGTAAAGTCACTCCCAAGCGATGGAAATTGCTTCAAATACTTAATATCAAAGTTTCCAGGCCTCTCGGAGGCAAAGTTTAAGGAAGGTGTTTTCCTGATCCACTAATCCTCACATCCATGACGGATCCTCAAAGAGAAGGGTAGATTGCCTTTAAAGAGGTCATAAAGTAATTTTTAGGCAATAACAAAGATCCTAACTACAAACAAATCGTCAAAAGAATGTTAAAAGCATTTCAAGCTTTAGGTTGCTTGATGAGTTTAAAAGTACATTTTCTTCATTCCCACCTCGACTACTTTCCAAAAAATTTAGGAGACGTGAGTGAAGAGCAAGGTGAACGATTTCACCAAAATATTAAGGAGATGGAAAAAAGATACCAGGGAAGATGGAGCGTTTCAATGATGGCAGACTACTGTTAAACGCTCCATAGAGACCTACCCGATGCTTCCCTTAAGCGAAAATGTGCCAAAAGGAGTCGCACAGAGAAAAATAAATGTGTTTTGTGCTTACTAATTAATGTATTTTACATAAATAAATTAGTTTTGTTACGCAATTATATATTTAAACATTTTTTTTTAATCTTTTATATTTTATTTTAAGATGATAACTTGTTTAACATAGACACCTACATTGTCAGAAAACGTGACGTTCTATGACAAAACTAAAGTTATTTTCGGATTCAGCACACCCAAAAACATAAGAATTACACAAAAAAACCAATTATCAATTATTTATTTTGCAGACTTGTGCTATCTCTCAAACAGATACCAGACGTATTTGTTTGTCGTAGAAAATTCACTTCTGGAGTACCTCAAGGCTCGATCCTAGGTCCGTTCCTTTTCAGATTTTTCGTAAATGATATTGTTTACTGTTGCCAGATTTCTTCTAGTTATAAATTTATACTCGTATGCGGATGACACGCAGGTTTATTCCTCGCGCCTCATCGGTCTTGGTGAAGATTTAGTTTTTGGGCTAAATGATGATCTTAGAAGAATCGTAAACTGGGCTAAAATGAAGGGCCTCAGTTTAAACGCTGAGAAAACACAGGTACTACCTATGTATATCGTTTGATTGTTTTGATCTGAGTGGTTTGTCATCAATAATGCTGGGCGATACGCAACTGAAATTCCAATCTGAAGTGACGAACCTTGGTTTCAAAATGAACTCCCACCTAACTTGTACTGATCAGACTAGGCACTGCATATCCAAGATATATTTTATTCTCAGGAATTTATGGCAAACGAGTTATTTCCTACCAACTAACATAACATTTAAACTAGTACAGTCACTTATTGTCCCCAATATTTCGTATTCCGAATTGGATTATGGTAATATGGATTGTAAAACTAAGAAGAAATTAAATCTCTCTATAAATAACGCTACCAGATTTATTTATGCTAAAAGAAAATATGACCACATCTCAGAGCTCACCAAAAACATCCTGGGCTCCAGCCTGGAGAGCTATCTGAAGTTTCGCAACGTTATTTATATTTTTTAAGTTAATTAGAATTCGCCAACCATACCATCTCTACCGAAAACTAAACATAGCCTTAAGTATAAAACTTTAACAGCCTTTAGATTGTTTTTTGTTAGTGTTGTCAGAATCTGGATTCTTTCCGACCTCTATTAAGTGTATATCAATGTTTGGATGCTTCGAAATGGCAGTTGCAAATTATCTTATGTAATATCTCTCTACCTTACCGAAAAACCCTCCCCTCCAAAATATTAGTTGCTGTTTATTGTACCTTTTTATACCCGAGAGTACTTGTACACAAGGGTATTATAACTTTGTTCGCATAACGGTTGTTTGTAACAGCATAAAATAATCGAGATAGACATAGACATATATATAAAATAATATAATATAATATAATTTTGGCGCTTACACTATATAGCTCAGTGTTTGGTCGAGCTTCTCCTACAATTTGTGGTGTGCGTTTTTATATTATACCACAAATGGAGGGATCTACAGTTTTGTGCCGACTCCGAACGGCAGATGTATTTAATAAGAAGCTTTTTCATGGCAGAAATACCCTCGGAGGTTTGCCATTGCCTGCCGAGGGGTGACCGCTATTAGAAACAACTTTTTCTTTGATTAAGATTTTGCTTGCCCTGACTGAGATTCGAACCTCGGCATATCGGGTTATAGCATGCACCGCTACCAACTCGACCACATCGGCCACTAGGCACTAAAATGATCAGAATGAAAAGAGGAATCGATTAAGCCCTGAATGTCTGTCCGTCCGTCCGTCCATTTGTCCGTGGTTACAATAACTTGAGTAAAAATTGAGATATCTCAATGAAATTTGGTACATAGATTGCTCTTTGGACAGGGTAGGTCGGTATTGAAAATGGTCAAGATCGGTTAATAACCACGCCCACCTCACATATAACGGAATGTTTTGAAAAATATCTATATCGGTATCTATAACAGCAAATTAAGTAAAATTTGGTATTTGGAGCGATTTTGAACTAAGAAATTAGGTATTTATGAAATTTTGAAAAATGGACGGTGCCACGACCACTTAGAAAAAATTTTCTGTATCTCAATAACGGTGTAAGGTATCGTCACAACATTTGGTGAACAAATTGTCTTCAATATCGCTATTATCATCGCTAAAAAATTTTGAAATCGGACCACAACCTCGCCCACTTACCATATAACGGAAATTTTGAAAATTGCAAAAAACTTCGTTTTTCAGTATTTATTGGAAGAAATTGAAAAAAGTTTAATACCAGCAGCGATTTGAAAGAAAGAAACGGGGTTTTTATGAAATTATGTGCACCGCCCATGCAAAAATACATCGCGAGGGAATATAAAAATCGGTTTCGCCCGAATTTAGCTTTTCTTATGTTATTTAAATAATTTATACTATAGTATCATTCTGTTCTTTTCTTAATCTGATTTTAGATAAAGTACGTTAGATAATTTACTTGGATTATTTGTACATTGAAAAAACCCCGTGTTTTACAAATTTAATAATTAAAAAGTCAAGAAATAAAATTACTTTTTTTATCAATATTGCAAATATTTCTTATTTGTGTCAAATCCTGTAGGGTAATTCCGTGGCAGATGTTTTTGTATCGTTATTATGAACCTAACAAATATTAAAAGTTTGTTTTAAATGTCCATAGCTATGTAAACAAAAGATCACTCTTTTTTATTATATTTATATTTATTCAGTCACCATACAGTGGAAAAATTAGTAATGCATAACATTTTTTCAACACTTAATGATTAGAGAAATCGTTAGAACGGAATTACATATTTACATGCGTTTAGCGATACAAGATAATGTTTTGATGTTTAATTTCTCAAAAATGTGGTAATTATTTTAAAAAAATATGGTATGTTTTAATATTGTTTGAATTTATAAGAGAGTTCAATACAATTTTTTTTATTTTGTTAGCAATAGTCTGGTAATTTGGGCGAAAAGCTAAAATTTGTTTGTCTTCGTAGAAAAGTATGTTACATTTTATCGCCACAAATCTCTTATAAAAAAGATTGTTATTAAAGTACATTAATATGGTTTTTGTATTTGAACTGTTTTTCCCGCAAAGAACGTTAAACGTAATTTTAAGAAAATCACGTTTGTGAAGGTTTGTTGAACACAACAAGGTTTTAATTCCCAATTAAGCATTATGCCTCTACACTTCTTTTAATATTTTCTCGAAAACTTTTACAGTTTACTATCGTTTGATGTTTTTCTTTTGATTTTGTATTTAATTTTTTAAATGTTCTTATTGTGTTGAGCTACATAATCTTTAATTTTTGTAAATCCAATTAGCAGTAATATTTTTCTTATGCTTGTACAGTGAACATATATCCATATTGCAGTTTATTTTATATATTATTCATTTTTTTATCTTTAATAGTGAAATTTAATATGTTTATGAAATGTTGTTTTGGTATTCCACTCTTTGTTTGCTCGATAAGGTTTTTAAACTTCATGTAAGTTTCTTTTTCATATTCCATATAGAATCTGGCAAGGTTCATTTCTTCATAAAGTTGCTTGACACGGGCAATCTTTCGAGGATCTAAAATACGAATAGAAAAAAAATTAACTGATGGAAGTGATTGCAAATTTATTTAATATTTCTCAATAATATGCAATATATACCCTTTTGCCCGTAACACTCCGCCATTATCTTCTTTTGTTCTGCATTAGCCCGCTGCATACACACAATTGCCAACCAGGAACACCTATTGGTTTCTATATCTGCACCAATTTTTCCACTAATATCTTCATTAACAAAAACATCCATAAAATCATTTTGCTCTTGATAAAAATTACCAATGCCTTCTATAATAACTTTGCAATCGTGTAATGTCTGTGGATCTGTTACGCTGGAAAAATTTATACATAAACCCATATATTAATATAAAACAGGATGTCCAAAAAACTATCACGATGAACTCAAGTAAAAAAGGAGTTGGAAGGGTGACCTCGCACATGAAAATGACTCTTATTATACATAGTTTCAACTATGTTAGGCGAAGTGTTGTGAGGTGACATGAGGTAATATAAGGTCAAGTTAGATGCGGTGAGTTTAGGCGTGGTGGGTTCAGATAGAGATCAGCCCTAACGCGAATTCTGAGTGACCAAATTAAATATTCACTTAAATTTTAAAGGAAAACAATAAATATTTGCTATCACCATTCTTTCATTGCTTGTCAATTTATTGGAATAAGTTATGCACATGGAATCGGCGATAGAGCTGATTGACTCGTGCACCGCGGTCAAAGAACATACTTATATTGCCGATAAGAATTCGATTCGTTGATTGATAGCAGAATCTAATTCGATCTAATTGCATATAGATGTGGCGAAATGAGCCAATATAAGTTGCCACAGGCAACGAATCTCCGAAAATTTTTTTTTTTCGTTCTTTGATCTAGGTGTTCAAAATTTTTGCTCGAGAGACATGAATACGCATAGAATTTGATAGAAACAAATACATATATTAAAAGAAAAAAAGAGGAATGAATGCATGGTTTAAGTGGAATTCGTAAAGCGCCTTATGGTGTTATTAAGAATTATATTTTCCTATATAAACCGTTAATGGCTTGATTTAGAACAACGACCAGATAAGTATATCTTCTTTTCTCTATCTTTGAATATGAGTTTTTAATGAGTGTGAAATTATAGCTTACATTTTTCTATATTTATATATACATATGTATGTACATATGTTATGTATGCTCACCCCGCCAAATAAAATCCCAGGACTGTGGGTAAATAAATAAAGTGACAGCCAGTTTTATCCATTGACATTGACTTGTAAGTTTCCATATTAAAAGTGTTTACACTCCTTCTTGCGGCTAGATAATCCGTTAATTGACCCCGAGTAATTTTAAAAGTCAGTTCATGGAATAAATCCAATATATCGACATAGCAGTCAAGGTGGCGAAAATGTTTGCGCAACATTTCATAAGCACAGTTTTCAAGCATGGCAACATCATTTGGGGTAGTAGGACCGACACCTTCCAATTTATACCAACACAATTGTCCGCGACGTGTTGTGCTTTCGTCCAATATGTCATCAGCAACGTAGAAAGCGGAATGTAGCTACGGAATATGTCGAAACAATCAATGGAAATGAGTCGGACTTAACTGATTGGACGAAGTGAAGATCTACTCACCAATTCCACGCACCAGCCAAGGTAATGCGCCATTCTTATATTTTCCGCCGTCAGCTGTTCTTTCTTCATCAGACTTTTATACGTCACGACTGTCATTAGACCATAGATATGTTTGCTACTACCCGGTACATTGTGTTTAAGACACTTTGGAAAGAGTTCATGGAAATAAATCGAAATTGAGGAAATATTCTTTCATGTTTATTTTACCTTAGTAAACCATGCCACGGTATCATCGCTGTTGCCACCCTTGGCTATCTCGATGAGTTCACGTAAAATACCTGCATATATTCAAATTATTAATACATAAATACTTATGTAAACCGTAGCATATGTCAAAGCTTTAAAACTATGAATTTGGGAAGGCAAGTGTCGAACGCGCTTTCGTCGCAATTATTAATCAAAAGTTTAATAAAATGTGGATAAACAGGCACTGCTTAGTTTGGAAAATTATTTAACTCTATTTGTTGATTTAAGTTTTGAACAAGACTGCGCGATGTTGTTTGGTAGTAAGCCAGTGTTAATTTTCTCACTTTTAAATAACCTTAGGTATTTTTTGTATGTTTCTAATTAAATATTTCTATAATTTAGTTCTCAGCTAGCAATCTTATAGTTAACACAGTGCGATTCTAAAAAATATCCGAAAAATTGTATTACTTTATTGAAGATCTTGCCGAGTAAAATAACAATCGTGTGAAAAAGAGTACATGCATGTCCAGAACTTTTATTTAATATTTCGATAAAATCATTTATTTTGATTAAAATTGATATTTACATATGTACATCACTTTTGATTAAAACATCGGAATTTTATACTTATGATATAATATTTTACTCTCAATAACCAATATACAAATCTTCACCAAATTTTGTTCAAATATTCAAATTCAAATTATGTTGCCACTAGAAACCACGCCACAATTTTGTCTACCGATGGCGTAGGAGTCTTAGCAGTGCTGAGTCAAGAAGCAGTTTGGAAAGTTTGTGCAAAAGCGATAGTAAATAAAAACTTTCATGGCACACCATTAGTAACGTAACAAAATTAACAGTCAAGCAGAGTGGCTGATGAACGAAGTCAATATAGATTTCTCCTTGCATAGTCTTTCCTGTTTAAACAATGTCAGTAAGATAGGCAATAATGCCATACATAAACTTCAGCCCATAATAAAACGCTCTTCCCAAGCAACATCTCTCGGCTAAAAGCAACCATCTTTACACATTTAGGTTTGGCCAACATCTGCTCACCCTAAACCGCCATGCTCTTTCTGTTGTAATACACTATCCGTGGACCGACCAAATCGTCAGCACCTGTCGATCTTTAGAGAGTATATGGCAAAAACATTTTATTCCTACTCAATACCAAACATTGTTAAAACCCATCTTATGTAATTATTATATTTATCTATAATTTCCTAGTAGAATGCATAATACATTTTATATCTTCTATTTCGGAATGGATGGCCACAGTAGTTTGCACTCTTTTCTTGTAGTTAGATTTAATATTTGTACATATTCTTACTATTATATAATAATAATAATATTTTTTTCCACAAAAATCTTAATAAACAATTATTAAAATAGTTAGTTATAAAATTTTAATGAAAGCATTTTGTGAGTTAACGAAAATTAAATGAAAGAATACAAAACTGCAATTAATAAGCGACCTGCCACGTAATTTTGTCGCTTGCTATATTTTTGGATAACCCAAAAATCGTAAATGTTTATTCTTACTTGGACGGACAGCCATAAAGCCCTGTATTGCTTCCTTCCACTCCGGCAACTTTATTTCATAAGAAATAGTTGGCAAATCCATTGTTTGTCTGCAGCTAAAGGGAGCATCGAAGAGTACAAAGAAAAAAATATTAATATGAGGAGTTTGAAGAAAAAAGTTTGATTAAAATGCGTTTGAAACACAGCTATTGAAATAAGCCATATGAAATTATATAGTGCTGAATGGCGCAACAAAGTACAAACATACTTAGTATTTATGATTAAGCGAATTCAGATACATAAGAGCCGGCGCTTGCGCCAAGGGATTTAAACTTAACAATTTTTGGTTTTTTTCTGTCGAGTGTTTTGCCTTTTTTTCCCTATAGGTAAAATAAATTTAATTTATGTAAACGTGTTAGAAAGCAAATGAGATTCATGGGAATCTCAAAAATAAATTATAGTTTTTAAGTGACTTGAAGGTTGCATTTTATTTACTAATATTTAATATAGTAATAATAATAATTTTGGCGCTTACACTATATAGCTCAGTGTTTGGCCGAGCTTCTCCTACCATTTGTGGTGTGCGTCTTTATATTATACCACAAATGGAGGGATCTACAGTTTTGTGCCGATTCCGAACGGCAGATGTATTTAATGAGAAGCTTTTTCATGGCAGAAATATCCTCGGAGGTTTGCCATTGCCTTCCGAGGGGTGACCGCTATTAGAAAAAACTTTTTCTATGATTAAGATTTTGCTTGCCCTGACTGAGATTCGAACCTCGGCATATCGAGTTATAGCACGCACCGCTACCAACTCGATTACAGCGGCCACTAATATTTAATGGATAATATTAAATGGAATCGAGAGATTTCAAGACCAAGAAGACGGGTCTCTGGCGTTTAAAATTTTCAAGAAGGCTCCGAAGAAGGAAAAACGTGAATATTGGCAAATCTTCTGTTTTAATATTGAAGAGAACTCTGAAGCCAACAGGCTGAGAAAAGTTCTTTTGAAAAATGCTCCTATCATAAACTCTATCCAGAAACCAAACGGAGAATCAACATGTGGCGAAATGTTGGAGCTACTAACTACCGCCCATTTTCCCGGGTGCTCTGACGACTCAAACATATCGCAAGCTCACATAACCAACTCCTTCTTAGGAAATACCGCGGGGGACGTAGTGAGATATAATAATTGGAATAGACAATAAAGTCCTTCGAACCATACAAATATCCAGGACCAGATTGAGTGTTTTTCATACACCACTACAAGAAGCCAAGGACTTATTATGTCCCTTGCTAACCCAGATTTTTACAGCCTGTCTCACGCTCACTCATATCCCACATGAGTGGACGAAGGCGAAGGTGGTCTATCTTCCTAAGGATGGCTGGTTCGTTCACGCGAAACCCAAAGATTTTAGGCCCATTAGCTTCACCTCATTGCTTCGCAAAACTCTGAGAGACTCATAGACGAACATCTTCGTCGGAATATAAGAAAAGACGGCCTCTCTTCGAACCAGCATGCTTACTCAACAGGCAAATCCGTGGAATGACATCGATTTAACGATGGAGAAAGGAGTAGACGCTGGGAATCTTTCTCGGTATCGAGAAGCCTTTAACAATGTCTCTCCGGAAGCTGTTATCAAATTACTTCGCAGGCTGGGAGTGCTGCAGGGACTAGTGGACTGTGTGGCGCTTCTACTCAAAAATATCTATTTTCTCGATACCAGGGGACAGTTCAAAATCCAAATGGGTAGCCAGAGGCACACCTCAAGGAAGCGTACTCTCCACCTTATTGTGGAATCTTACTGTGAATGACTTACTCTTAAACCTCAAGGGCGCTGGCTGCCAAGTTGTTGCATATACGGACGACATAGCAATCATATCAACGGAAAAACAATTACAAGTCCTACGTGATTTACTCCAAAACGCTATCAATACTGTTACCTTCTGGTCAGTGGAATGTGGACGCAGCGTTAATCCTACCAAGACCAAAGCGGTGCTCTTTAAAATAAAAATTAAAATTCCCACTCTCAAACTACCATCTATAAACGGGGTAGTACCAACTTTTTCCAGCGAGGCCAAGTACCTTGAAGTTTTTCTGTATAAAAAACTCAACTGGAAGTAAAAAGTTGAATACCGCTCCAGGGAAGCCATTATTTCTCCTTATGCCTTAAAGCCACACATTGTACATGGGATGTACACAGCGGTGATAAGACCCATGATCTTCTACGGGGTGGTCGTATGTTAGTCGGCATTGAGCGGGACTCTATCTAGAGCCAAGTAAGACAGTACAGAGGGTAGCCTCAATGCTCAGCACGAGAGCACTGCCCTACCAAAACTCTGAAGGTAATGTTAAATCTTCCACCGCTGGATCTCTATTGCAAATTTCTGACTAAATGCCTTCCAGCCGTGGAGAGATCTTAGCTCCGGACACGCAAAGATCCTGGAAACTCTTCCGGTCAATGTAAGGATCCTATATTATACTACTCATCCTCTTTATTCTAGAAGTAAGTTCTCCATATGAAACCCAGAGAGGAACAATTGGATATGTATATCATAGGATGTATAAGCACACACTTCAAGCTAAACAAAAGTTAAAGCAAGGGGATACACTCAAGTGAACTCAATATAAACCTCATTTTTCGTTTACGGAACCACTTTAGTGTTATGCAATAATGGAGTTAGCAAATAGTTTCAAAGCTTGCACCTCTATAAAAAGAGGCATTATTATTAAATCTATATGATCCGTGTGTGTTGTATGGGTCCCTGGTCATAAGGACATTCCAGGCAATTGCCTGGCTGACGAGCTGGCAAGGAAAGGGACGGAACTAACCGTTATTAACTATGCGTAAGATGCACGCATACCTCTATCATCCTATAAACACAGTTGAAGATCTGAGCATTTGGAGAAGATAAATTCCAGATGGGCCTCGGAACCCACCTGACATATTACCAGACAAATCTGGCCAGAAGTCGATGAAGCGCTCTAAAGTTCTCACTAGGCTTAGCCGTTCCTCTTTTAGAATAATGGTTGGAGTGATAATTGGGTACTGCCTTATGGGCACGCATTGGGAGAGTCTAGGTTACCTAACAAATGATTTCTGCCACTGACGCAGTTTGGCCAATACGCTCAACCAATACTTCAAAAATTACTTTTTGAACTGCTTAGCAGACTTGAACTCCTTTCTTACTAATTTTTTTTTTTTAAATAGTACACATTCCTGATATTCTTATGAAGGGTCATAACCAAAAAGTCAATACGTCAGAGAGAAAGAATAAAACCTTTTTTCTAAACTTCCACATAGAGCTTTACGAATTTTTAACAATCGCAAACAAAAATTAATTATTTTAGCAAAATATGTGTGTTGACAGAAAGTTTTTCACTAAATGCACAAGTTCAAAACGCATTTGTACAAGGATATATGTATGTATGTCCATAACTAATTTTTCATATCAAGGAAATTATTACGTGTAATTATATTACTTTCGGTTTTGTATTTTTTTCAAAAAGAGTATTTGTATAAGAGCTTTTGAGTTTTACACCACCACAACACAAGTGAAAAGCACCGAAGACGAGATCTGACTGGGCAGTTCAATTGAAAAGAAGCCGGTTAAAATACAAAATACGGTCAATTGCAAACGAAATACATACAGTTGTATATGTTAAGTACATATGTATTTATGTATGTATGTATGTACATACGTTATCGAAAGCCGCACAGTTGCTCAAACATGCCTTTACTGCGGAACTAAGCCAATATTTTTTTGCAAAATGTTTTTACTCGTAACTTCTAGATACATTTTGTTTACCAAAATGCTCTAATTTTAAAACTGAAATATCTCAAAAATGTATATTTTTTTTGTTAATAAATGCGCAGACTTTTTTCGAGGACATTTATTGGGCTAGTTTGAAATAATTTCTGGGCAGTTCGAAACTGGTCCAGAAATGTTCCTGAACTATGCCCAAGAGGCTCTGAAAAAGGCGAAAACTGAAAACAGTGATGGGCGAGTCCGAGAATGTTTAAGTCGATTGTCTCGATTGTTCAAATATGTCGATGTTTTGAAGATACAGAAACATATTACCCAACAATCGGCATAAACTTCTCGGACTCGCTCTTTGCCAGGAATCGTTCTCTCTCGCAGTCTGTGGCACGACAAACGACTCGCGTTTGAAATATATATGTATGTATGCATGTATGGTATAAGTAAAATTACTAAGAAGGAAAGCATATCCTTGCTGGTTGGGGAAGAAAACAAAAAATATATTAATTCTTCTAATTATTGGATATGCGGACTTAAACGACGTGGCTGAATGTTACGAATAGTCATTGAACACAAAACGATTTTTTTAGTAAAGTTTCCTTAGCCCGTATAATAAATGTAAATTTAATATTAAATACCAAAATCAAAGCAAAATATTTAAATCTTAGTTCTCGCTTAGTAATAAGAGTTATTCAGTATTTTTGTATCCAATCTGATTCGCCTCAAATTGATCATCAAACCAGCAATCGATAAGAAGTCAGTAGACTCGAAATATTCGAAAAAACATCTCGATTGTACAATAGGGCAGCGGGTCGACTGTACTTTTGCAACGATGACGATTCTCTCGATCGTTTAAGCATCTCGGACTCGCCCATCACTACATCCAAATAGCTGGCGAAACTAACCGTAATTGTTTAATTCTAACTTAATATTTGAATTGCAGAGCGCCTGATACTCACGCCGTTGCTATTCACCATAATATATAAGCATATGTATATATGTAATTGAATTCGCACAATATTACATTTTTTTAAGCGCATTTATATTCTATAGATGAACAATCTATGTATGTAGATGAACAATGTCAGTGCAACTATCAAAATCTTAAAGTATTTGTCTGATAACAACAAAGGTGATATGATACGAAACTCTCTCACTCTCAGCTTACAGCGGGACTCGTCTTGTTAATGAAATATGAGCATTGCCTACTACATATGTAGGTACATACAACAATATAATTTTTTTAGAGAAAATGTTAAAATGTATGTTTCTGTTATCAGAAATTTTTCTGAAATAGGATTTAATATTACGTTATAGTTGATATTTTTTTTTTAATTTTTTATTTTAAGATTTTGAAAGCAAAACTATTTGTGGATATATTAAACTTTTGGGACTAATTGGATATTACCTTATTACATGATTTATCGTTTTATTTAATATTATCCATTTACTGCAATATTGGTCTAATTTTTACCAAAATTTTATTTCTGCGAGGCATTTATGTCAAGTTTCAGTAGTTATACAAATAATTTCCAAAAATTATTTCAAAAACTCCCAATGTCGATTTACACTTAGTGGCCCTATTGGAAAATTTTTATAAAAATGCCCATTTTGACGGTGCTCTCACGAAGCAAAGAGGTTCGTATCATGTCATTTTTAATAACATCGACTACGGTTAGGTTAGGTTAGTGCGGTTTTCACTGGAGACACACTCCTGGGCCATGGCTCATTGTGATGCCGTATTAAGGGATTTCAAAGTCCTCTCCTTTCAAAGTCTTTCAGGTCGTTGAAGAACTGTCTGCACAGAGTGGACCATCTACATTGGGATAGAGCAGGACACTGGCACATAAGGTGCGAAATTGTTTCTTCCTGTTCTTCTTCATGACAATTTCTGCAGAATCAAACATTGTCACGCCTAATCGAAAAGCGTGTTTGCGTATCAAACAGTCTCCTGTTATAAAAGATATCATCATGCTCAAGACATATTTATTACTTACTTACTTACTTAATTGGCGCATTAACCGCCTAAGCGATTTTGGCCGAGGTCAACAAAGCACGCCTGCTGTCCCTATCTCGTGCTCACTGGCGCAATTAGAAATCCCAAGTATCTACGTCAGTGTACATCTCGTACAGCTCAGCGTTCCATCGCACGCGGTATTTCCCGTCGCAAAGACGCAAAGGTCCATAAATCTTTCTAAAAATCTTTATCTCGAGCACTCCAAGAGCCCTCTCATCTGATGTTGTCGTCGCCCAAGCTTCTGCGCCATACAATAGGACGGGCATGATGAGAGTCTTATAGAGTATGGTTTTTGTTCGTCGAGAGAGGACTTTGCTGTGCAATTGCCTACTAAGTCCGAAGCAGCACTTGTTGGCAAGAGAGATTCTGCGTTGGAGTTCAAGGCTGACGCTGTTATTGGTGTTAATGCTGTTTCCTAAGTAAACGAAGTCCTCTACTTTTTCAAAGTTATAACTGTCAACAGTGATGTTAGATCCCAGTCGTGAATGTGCCGACTGTATATTTGATGACAGGAGATACCTGGACTTGTCCTCGTTTATCTCCAGACCCATTCGCTTTGCTTCGCTATCCAGTTTGGAGAAGCCAGAACTAACTGCGCGGTTGTTAAGGCCGATGATGTCAATATCTTTGGCGTACGCCAGCAATTGCACACTCTTATAAAAGATGGTACCTGACCGATTTAGTTCTGCGGCTCGAACTATCTTCTCCAGCATAAGGTTAAAGAAATCGCACGTCAAAGAGTCACCCTGTCTGAAACTTCGTTTGGTATCAAACGGCTTGGAGAGGTTCTTCCCAATTCTGATGGAGCTGGTGGTGTTGCTCAACGTCATTTAACATAGCCGTATAAGTTTTGCCGGGATACCAAATTAAAACATTGCGGCATATAGGGAACTTCTTTTCGTGCTGTCGAAGGCGGCTTTGAAATCGACAAAAAGATGTTGTGTGTCGATTCTTCTTTCTCGGGTCTTTTCCAAGATCTGGCGTATTGTGAATATCTGGTCGATGGTAGATTTACCAGGTCTAAAGCCACAATGATAAGGTCCAATCAGTTCATTGGCGGTTGGCTTAAGTCTTTCACACAATACAATTGACAGAACCTTATACGCGATGTTAAGAAGACTAATCCCACGATAATTGGCGCAGACTGCAGGATCACCCTTTTTGGTGGATTGGGCAGAGCACACTTAAATTCCAATCAGTAGGCATGCGTTCTTCCGATCATATTCTAGAAATGAGCTCGTGCATGCACTTAACAGGCTCTGCCGTACTTAAATAACTCAGCTGGTAACCCGTCGGCCCCGGGGCTTTGTTGTTCTTCAGCCGTGCTATCGCTTTCTGAATTTCGTCATAGTCGGGTGATGGTACATCACGTCCCTCATCATTGGTTGGGGATTCCGGTTCAACATCTTATCCAACGTTGGTGCAGCTGTGAAGAAGTGCTCCCTCCATAATTTAAGTATGCTGTGGACATCAGTCACCAGGTCGCCGTTTTCATTCTTACAGGAATTCGCCCTGGTCTTGGAACCTTCTCTTAGCCGTCGAACTTTTTGAAAAAATTTTCGGGCGCTTTTCCTGTCGGCCAGCTCTCAGAGAGCAGGAGTGCAAGTCTGCTGGCGAAGTGGGTGGCTGTCTTTTGCGATTGCAGCTTTCCGACCTAGAGCTATCCTTGTGTCCATTTACGTGCGTTTTTTGCTGCACAGAGGCCCTGTTGGTTGCTCGGATTGCGCGCACATTTAGGACACTGGAAGCTTGCCTTCCGTCTATCACAACATGGTCGATTTGGTTTCGTGTCTTACCATCTGGAGACAGCCACGTAGCTTGGTGAATCTTTTTATGCTGGAACCTGGTACTACAGACCACCATGTTTCGGCGAAGTCGATCAGTCTCAATCCGTTATCGGACGTTTTGTCGTGAAAACTGAATTTTCCTACTGTGGAACCAAAGATGCCTTCCTTACCCACCTTGGCATTGAAATCGTCAAGCACGATTTTTATATCGTGGTGGGGGCATCGCTCATACGTGCAGCCAAGGTGATCGTAGAAGCGATCTTTGATCAAATCGTGATTCTCTTCCGTCGGGGCGTGGGCGCAAATCAGGGTGATGTTGAAGAATCTCGCCTTGATGCGGATTGTGGCGAGACGTTCGTCCACCGGAGTGAACGACAGCACTTTACCGGTCTCTCTCTCTCACCACAAATCCAACACTGAATTTGCGCTCCTTTACATGGCAGATGTGTGGTCGCAGTGGTCGAGTGGATGGCGGTGCGTGCTATTACTCGATATGCTGGTGAGTTCGAGGTTCGAATCTCAGACAAGGCGAGTAAAATCTAAATCAAAGAAATGTTTTTTTCTAATAGCGGTCACCCCTCGGCAGGCAATGGCAAATCTTTTTCTGCCATGAAAAAAGCTTCTCATAAAATACATCTGCCGTTTGGAGTCGGCATAAAACCGTAGTTCCCTATATTTGTGGCATAATATAAAGACGCACAACACAAATGGTAAGAGAAGCTCGGTCAAACACAGAGCTATATAGTGTAAGCGCCAAAATTATTATTATTATTACATGGCAGCTGTAGTAGATGTCGCAAGGGCCTAACGATTTTTTCCCTTGCCCCGTCCACCGCTTCTCTTGGATGGCGGTGATGTTAGCCTTCGCTCTGCTGAGGATATCAACCAGCCAGGCAGAGGCAGAGAGCCATTCGGAAGGGTATACCTCTTACGTTATTTATATCTTAGACCCGCCGAGTCGGACGGGCTCGTTGGCCTTACATTATCCCTCTTTGTCGCTGTGGCATGGAACCCATAATACCATCGGGCAAAATTAAACAACCATCTCGTTAAGAGATTTGCGGTATTTCATAGCCACAATTTCATATCAAACTTTACCAGTTGTGTGGTCTTATCTATTACCATCAGTTCCGCCTGAAAGACGCTAAAGTCGTCCGCCAGACGAAAACAAATTTTAACAAATTTTGTATTCTTCGCAAAAACAATATTTCTCCGGCCGAATAAACTTGACGAGTATATTGGCAGCGGGAGGGGAATACTTTTGCCAAAATTAAAATATTAAAAGAACAACTTAGAAAACTGTGGGTTACACACAAAAAAACAATAAAAAAATTTTGATGAACTTTTATGTACATGAACTTGGACTTAATCAAAAGCAAATTGTATAAGATTTGCAACAAATTCATTCATATTTTTATTGAAGGTGCATACAAATGTTACATAGAACAAACAATCATATGCGTACATAGATACGTATACTTTCATGAAGGTTCGCCATTTGTTAAAAAGGCAAAGTGCAAGTTAATTCATAAAAATATACATATACATATATTCCTTAGGCCCATGACAAGGCTGTTGGCTATATTTTATATGGAGGTGCCGAAGACAATATATTCAGAAAATCCACTTGCGTTGAACTTAGAAACTTGTTTATTATATAACTCTATTATTTTAAATAATAATTATTATAATTAATCCCGACCGACAAGAAGGGCGCATCCGCATAAAGTAGCTATTTTTTGTTCTTGAAATATAGCTTCTTAAATTTCGATATCTAAAATTGTTTAGCTATGGAAAAATTCCTCTGCTATTAAGTTATGAATACATTATTTTTTTTTATTAATTAATGTAATAAAATTTCCATTCAATTATTGAGAAAGGATAGTAGGGATTTTTTTTCACCAAAAAAGCGGGTCCCATAAATCAAAAATGTTGGAATTAGAGTTAAAGTCCTGGCATTAACTGCGAAATGTTTCATTTAATTCAAAATTATATGTATTTACAAGGCTTTAAAATTAGAGGTCGAAAATAGCTTGCTACGTGAGATAGAATGTTAAAATTAATTTCGATCAAAGGAAATGGGCTGAAAGTTGACCCTATCAGTAGTTTAACCATGGATAACATTTTCCTTCGACTGGTAGAAGTGTAGGAAGATTTATTAAGAATTGCTTTTGAATGTACCCTAAATTGTTTGATTTGCTGTTGACCGATTATCTTGAAAAATAAAACGTGTGCCATACTAACGTAAATGAATTATACATACCACATATGTATTAGGGTGTTCGAATATTCGACATTTTTGTTAAACCAGTTTATGAATTATTTGAAAAAAGGCAATTTGAAAAAAACCGGTCCTTAGTTTTTAAATCAAGAAAAACCCGGGTAAACCGGTTCTTGTTCCAAGTAAGAAATAAGCCACATCAATTGTCATTAATTGGTCTCAAAATAAAGTCTCTCAATTATGAATGACCAAGTGATAAGCAGGTCACAAACATTAAGACAAAAACAAAACAAAAAATGTAAAATCGACGAAGGCAATAATCTTCAACTCATACCATCTCAAATTTTATATCTTGAGATGATACCAGATTACTGATTTTCACATTGAGCAAACTGAGCGAGCTATTTTTCAAGGTTTATCTGTCTTATGAGATTTGTATATACATACATATATATAAAATCTTCTAAAATACGTTTGTTGTTTTTTTCAATAAAAATATAATAGCTTTGAAAATAGTCGATGTGCTGCCGTATTTCTATCATTTCTCAAAGGTTATATCTATACAATTAGGTAAAAAATATGTTTTGAAGACTAAAAAACCGATTTAGTTGATATTCGAAAAATTAAGTTTTCAGAATAACCGTACAAAAATTTACGAAAAAACCGGAGAAAACCGGTTTAAAAAAACCGTGTCAATCACCCTAGTATGCATACTCGAATGTATTACCTTCTAATAAAGACACCCCTACAAAAGGCGCTTCGAAAAAATGTATTTATACTGACATGCAAAAGCTGTGTGTGTATTCGTAAATTTGTTCATCACAGGAAAATGTGAAACGTCTGTAGTTTCATATTAATGTCCGTACAAACAAATTTTATAATTAAAAAGACAAGAAACAAAATAAATTTTATATCTATATTGCAAATAGTTTTTGTTTGTGTTAAACCCTGTAGGGTAATTTCCGTGGCAGGTGTTTTTGTATTGCTACTATGAACCGAACAAATATTAAATATTTGCTTTGAAGGTCCATTCAATAGAATTGTAAACAAACGAGCACTATTATTAATTATATGTATATTTATTCAATATTCACACAGTGGCAAAATTAGTAATGCATAACAATTTTTAGTAGTAAAAGAAGAGCTAAAACATTTTAACGGAACTACGAGCTCGTACACACGTAGTGCTTTATAAGAGAAAGTTTAGTTGTTTATTTTTATTAATTTGGCGCTCACAGCTTCTCCTACAATTTGTGGTGTGCGCCTCAAATAGACGGACCTACAGTTTTGTGCCGGCTCCGAACGGCAGATGTATTTTATGAGTAGCTTTTTCTTGGCAGAAATACCCTTAGAGGTTTGCCATTGCCTGCCGCTATTTAAAAAAAAGTTATCCTTTGATTAAGATTCTGCTTGCCCTGGATGAAATTCAAAGCTCAAACTTAGCGGCATATCGAGTATATTTAGCACGCACGGCTATCCACTCGACCACAAACAATTCGCACTTAATTTTTAAAAAATATGGTACGTTTTAATTTGTATGAATTTTTTTTACTTTTTAGCCGTAGAAAATTATGCTACTTTTTATCGTCACCAATCTCGCACAAAAAAAAAATTAAATCAAAATACATTACGGTAGTTCGGTTTATTGATCAATCAGTATTTGTACTGATTTTCCCACAATGAACGCCAACCCTGTATTGCTTTTGTATTTTTATAGTACGCTATTAGTATTGTTCAAGAGATCGGCGAACACTATGATAAAACTAATCCTTCTGTTTATGTTATTTAACTTCCCTTAACTAATAACTTGAAGTTGTTCTCAACATATTAATATATTTTATTGGTAATTTTAATAAGAAAAGAAAATATTATTCAGAAATGTCCCTGTGGTTAAAAAAACTCACCGAGAAGCCATAAAACATTAACAAACCCTTAAAGTTATCTCAAAAGGCAATTCATAAAATATGGCATTTTGCATGAGACGTTTAAACTGAACATAGTGTACAAAATTCAACTTTATACTGGTACACCTTTTTTTGTAATATCTTGGTAATGTTACGGTTTAATCGCATTAATTTTAAAATTAACTATTTCGGATGTATTATAGTGCATGATAAATTATTTGGAAGCAATCTAGGGATCTCAAGCTATTTTTTCAGTTTTTGGTTGATTCACGGACATGTGATATACTCGTAATTTTGTGATCATATTTATTTATTTTAATTCTACTCTACAGACTTATCTAAGATATTAATTAAAAATTACACCAAGTTCAACATAAATCTATCCACACTTAGACTAAAATCTATTGCAGCCGAATACTTGTTACATAATTCAATATGTACATCTTACAATTGGTTGATTTTAGGAGTAATTGGTAGTGTGAGATTTATCCGCCAATAATCTATTGTTCCGTAAATCGCGCGAAGCATCATCTACATAAATTTAGCAGATTCGTTAGATCAGCACAATTTATGTAATTATTAATAATATTATAAATGAATATCATTGAGAAATAATCTCTCCTTTCCTGTAAAGACTGTAAACCTAGCAATTTCCATCTACCAATATAGGAAGGAAGGTAACCTTTCCAGAATAGTTTGTGCATAGCGATTCTTGTGGAAATACGTTCAACATTTTCAATTTTAATAATTGACAATTTTATTGAGCTCGAGGCCAGTTTACAGAAGATTTTTATTTGGAAAAACAACAACAGTTTTTAAATGTTAGAAGTTATAGTACTATTTCGGAAATCACTACATTTCCTCATCAGACTTCTGTAAAATGGCCTCGAGCACAATTAAATTGTCAATTATTAAAATTTATAAGGCCGAAAACAACAAAAATTCTTTTTCAATTTTGTTTGAGTGCTACTACGCAGCATTTATTTATATTCTTCCTTATTGTGAGTTTCGCCCGAAAAAAAATTCACCCGACATTTTTTCATTCGCCCTGATTGAATCCGCCTATTGTGAGTTTCACCCGGAATGCATTTCGCTTCGAAAATTCGAACATGGAAATTACAACTCTGAAATGTGTATACTTGAAGTGTAAAATTATCAAATAACTCCAATTCAATAGTAATTTGACAAAATTTATCAATTTTTCAGATCTTTGAAATATAACAGTCAATAAAAAATCGTTCAGGTATTTATAAGATATGTGCCTACCTCTTCAATATCACGAGCGCGAACACAATTTGCTATTCCGACTGGTGGATGCTTAAAAGGTATAGGTAACAGTTTTGAAATTGGGCTGGCGCAATCTTCTTTAAGTCAGAGTATTCTGGAAGACATACTGCTTTTGACCAGTCCAAGTATATTTTGCATAACACATTTTTATTTCTGCGCACATTTAAATGTACCATAAATTGTATACCCCTTTCCTATCGGACTAATTTTCCATTGCAGGCCCCAAACTATGTAGATAGCTTCATCCCTAGCTACTTTCATAACTCAGCTACATACATTTTCCTTGTTTTCTTTGACAAATTCCATTGCGGTTTCCGGCTTTTCCAGCATTTTACCTAATATTATCCCTCTTTGAAATTTGTTTACTATTTTGTTTCTGAAATAGGCAAAATAAATTTAAATTAAAATTATTACATTTTGCATCTGTGTAAAGTTTTCGCCACCAAAAAAATAGTGAACAATCTCAATTAATCCGCCAACTATTTCCGCCCGAAATTAATGTTGCCAATAAGGGGAAACAATGTTCGAAAGCGAATTTCATCCCGAAATCGAAATTGTAAATCGCACGAATTAGTATAAGGTGTGCTAGAATTCATACGATTTCTGGTCTGTTCGAAGTTAAGTTCGAAACAGCTGTTTCCAATGCAACAGACTTTGCTAGTTAATGTCGAATAAAAGAATTTGTAAGAAATGAGCGTTTTTACTATTTATTCTAATGGGTCAAAATGACTGGGAAAATAATGAAAAACTCGTGCGACGTATTCTGAGAGACAGCTCCAATCCTTTGGACCTTCCTGAGGAAGTGTAAGTGCGTACATAAAGTTGTTTCGCCTCCATTAACTTACAATTTCAATTTTTAGCATTATTTCATACTACAGAATAAATAAAGAAGCTTTCCAAAATGTTATTAGAGATATTAAGCCTTTATAATGAACCAGCTATCAGCGATGTTGAGGTTTCTGGCGGAAGGGGGATTTCAGCGAGCTATTGGAAAATATTCACATATTGCACTTGACAGGACGACTGTATCAAAAATTCTGAAAGATATGTTAGTTATTTTCGAACGTACACAGTGTCCAAAGTGGATCAAGTTCGAAAGGAGGCAATGTGAAGATAGGCAGTCTAATTTATATTTCTACAATCGTTTAGGGATTCCAGGTGTGATTGGATGCATCGATCGTACCCATATTAAGTTGTTAAAACCTTCTGATAATGCCCATTTGTATTTAAACAGAAAAGGTTGTTTTAGCATAAACGCGATGGTAGTAAGTTTAATACTCGTAGTGGCTAATATTATGTGTATACATAAAAAACATCTCGATGTATTTGCAGATATGTCACTATAGAATGTTCATAAATACTGTGTATGCATTTGTGTAATTCTTATGTTTTTGGGTGTGCTAAATCCAAAAATAACTTTCATTTTGTCATAGAACGTCACGTTTTCTAACAAAATGTAGTTGTCTATTTATTTATGTAAAATACATTAATTAGTAAGCACTAAACACATTTTTTTCTCTCAGTGAGCCTCCTTTTGGTACATTTTCGCTTGAGGGAAGCATCGGGAAGGTCTATTTCGAGCGTTTAACAGTAGTCTGCCATCATTGAAACGCTGTATCTTCCCTGGTATATTTTTTCCATACTCTTAATATCTTGGGGAAATCGTTCACCTTGCTCTTCACTCACGTCTCCTAAATTTTCTGGAAATTAGTCTAGGTGGGAATGAAGAAAATGTACTTTTATACTCATCAAGCAACCTAAAGCTTGAAATGCTTTTAACATTCTTTTGACGATTTGTTTGTAGTTAGGATCTTTGTTATTGCCTAAAAATTTCTTTATGACCTCTTTAAAGGCAATCCACCCTTCTCTTTGAGGATCTGTCATGTATGTGAGGAATAATCGATCAGGAAAACACCTTCCTTCAACTTTGCCTCCGAGAGTAAACTTTTAAAAATATTTGAAGCTATATCTATCTCTTGGAAGTGACTTTACAAATTGCTTCATCAATCCCAGCTTTATGTGAAGCGGTGGTAGAAGAACTTTATGAGGAGGCACCAAAGTTTCATGCAGGACATTCCTTTCGCCAACTTTAAGCTCCCTCGGAGGCCAACACTTTTTTGTCCAGTGATTTGTTCGGTCTCTACTATCCCATAGACACAAAAAGCAAGGGAATTTGGTAAACACAGATTTTTGTCCGAGCGTCATGCCCAAAATTTTGAAATCATCGCACACTTGCCAAACCGTGGTCTTTATATTTTTATTTGCAAAGAATCAATTCCAAGTTCTTGTAGGTTTCCTTGAAGTGTACGGAATGACCGACAGGAATGGAAGTATAGAAACCGCCGTTGTGAAACAGAACCATCAGACCTTCAATTTCTACACTATCGGAGCGCGCACGTTCAGATTACAACATGTTTGTTAATGCAGCTCACACAGGGTGTTCCTTATTTAGAAATTAATGATAGTTATGGTTAACATTTAAAAACAGAAATCAAAATAATAGTATACCTATTATTAATGCCTACAAGTTAGCCCAAAAAAACCCTTTTTTATAATAAAATTTTGCGCTTTGTAAAATAACCTTGCTTTCTGGAATTTTTTGAGTATTTTTTTAGTTTTGAAAACACCTAAATACATAGAAATCAGTTGGAAATATCCAGACAGCATTTTTGTTGCAGACCTGTGTTATTCGTGGATTGTGTTAGGGCGCCATTGCTTTCCTTTAAAATATTGGCGGTTTCTTTAAAACTTGTAAGATTCTCCCTCAAAGTTCCTGACAAATTCTCTACCGCGCCTGCTTCCATTGTCATATATTATTTTAAACAATCCTGCAAGGAATCCTGTCTCTGCCGTGTTCGTGGTGTAGCTGAATTTGCAGACGTACTCGGTGTCATATTTTCCTCAGCCGAAATATTTGAGCTTTGTGGTATTGCTGAACTTGTTGAGGTACTAGCTGCCGTATGTTCCTCAACCGATGAGTTTGAGCTATTGTCACACACACCAAATTCAACAGTCTTTTTGGGGGGAACCCTGGCTGTTTAGCTGTTTAGCCAGAGCTGATCAAAGAGCTTCCACTGAAATTCGGTCATCCTTAGTAAAGTTCTTGGCCGCATCAGGGTGCTGCTCCATAAAATTTATTATGGTTTCCTCCTGCGCTTGTGTTTTATGTTTGCCCCTGGAAATAAGTTCATATTTATATATTTAATACATATGAAAAAAAACAGCCAAATACTTACATCTTTCGAGTTTTCCGCTAACCAACAGCCGACCGATTTGA
Source organism: Philophylla caesio (assembly GCA_963971545.1). NCBI lineage: Eukaryota > Metazoa > Arthropoda > Insecta > Diptera > Tephritidae > Philophylla > Philophylla caesio. The sequence goes on from OZ020606.1 coordinate 76,831,552, forward strand.
AAATGGCAAAAAAATGCCGTTCTCGATTTCGGGCACATGCCAGATCGGTGCTATTTGATATTCGAAAACAAAAACGGAACTGTGAAATTCAGCACATGTCAGCACATGTCAGCACGTTTTCGCTGACAATTTCATGCGAAAACGAATTGCAGCACATGCCCGATAAACGGCTTAAGGAGCACCACTGAGAGAAAAGTTTGACGTCATCTGCAAATTCAAAGCAATTTGGTAAGCCATTGATGAATAGCAAAAACAATAGCGGTCCACAATGCATACCCTGTAATATACCAGACCAAGCACTGACAAATACTGTGGATGTTGTTGATCCGATCTTTACAAGCAGCTTTATCTGTGTTAAAAAGCTTGCCAAGAAATCTACCAGTTTACCACTAATACTGAAACTCTTAAGCAATTCGTAAATGATATTAAGGTTAACTTTGTCGAAAGAATTGCAGTGCAGCACTTTTTAAAGAAAAGAGGTGAATAACCTTCGGAGTCAGGTTTTGAGCTAGGCTTTAATGATGAAAATGCCAGCAAAACATCCTCTCCAGAAACAACGAAGGATGTAATAGTTGGTAAAAAGGTTGAGGGAAATACAGATGTATGCGTATCAGTAGTATCATAATTCTGACAGACATTATCACTGGTTAAATTTTCGAAAACTTAACTCGTTGGAAATCCATTTCTTTTCCTTCTGGGATCAATAAAATGCCAAAATATCGATGAATTAGATTTTAAATGATTGTCTATTTTAAGAATGTGTTGGTTAAATAAAAAATTGTGGAGGCAGTCAAAATTGTTTCTTAAGCGATAAAAGCGGAGCTTTTCATTCTCGGAATTACTCTTTCTAAATTGTTTAAAGGCCTTAGTCGTCTTTTTTTTTAGGTTGATAAGCCTGGAATTAAACCACGGTTGCTTATTCCGAATTGATGGCGATGATTCATTGTGAAAGTTTTCGTCATTGATGACAACGCTTTTAAAATTTTCAGAATCACTTACAAGTTCGTCCGTAATCTCCATTCCAGTGCCATCCAAATTAACTTCCACGAGAGGCAGCTGCTATAAATGAAAGAAAGATGCAGATTAAAGTGGAGCGGCATCAAAGTCAAATGACAACCAGGCAATTGGACTATCAAATTAAATGCATGTAACTGGAAGTTTTAGCGCCAAAGTCCAAAAAATAGTGTGATACGTACATTTTTTTTAAGTAAATATTTAATATTTTTTATGTTTTTAAGTACTTTTCTGTGTGATAAACAATGATCCCTGAATAAAATGTATTACATACTTACATATATTTTAAAATTATTTTTGTTTTATTTTATTTCTGCCAATGTCCATATTTAAAAACAAAATGAACTGACATAAATTATATTGAATTCAAAAGCCAGTTTTTAATATGGTTACGCATAGTTTTCCCAATTCGGGTAAGTTGACTGTTTTCTCCAAAATTTATATCAAGTAAATTTTCAGTATCACAATTTGTGGGATAGTAATTGATTTTAAATTTAATACATATGTATGTTATTTAGCGCCGCACACACATTTGCAAATCTAGCAATTTTTAAAGGTTCATCTCTTCTTTTAACGTACTTACATTAAAACCCTCAAACGGCCCTTTAACACACCAATAGTTGCTTCCTGTAATCCGTCGTATATTGATAGCTACCGCTAGCGAGGACCTAGAGGAACTGCTTTTGTGTCGGAACTATTTATTTAAATTTTTAGTCAAACATATTGTAATGCTTCTTTGCTAAGCCGAAATCTTTTCTTTGTTTTCTTGCTCTCGTTCGAGAAGGTGAAATTGTTTAGACGTTTCTCGTCCGTTTTCGCGTACGAACGTGAGTGAATTATTGCGAACTCTGATGTTTATAATAGTATTTGTTTAAAATTGATATTATTAATCAAAGAGTGACAAAGGGCCAAAATATATATGCTCGTACATGCTACATGAAATCTTATAATTTTCGACAATCCACAACTTGATTTTCTTTGCACGATATAGGGAAAGATTTTATTAAAAACAAATGTGCACATTTCTTTTGGAAGTAGAAAAATTTCAGTTGAGCGTTATTCTTAAATAGAAAATGCATCCTTGGATTACCGGAACAAACAGTTCCTTAAAGTTCGCTGATAATGCATTAAGATACTGTGCAAATAACAGTGCTTTCGTTTATGTTTTATATTAAAGTACATATGTACATAGATGCGCGACACCCTCGACCATAGCTGGGGACTTTCGATTAGAATTAGAAATCATTAGGATTAGAAAAAAAATGTACTCTAATCATTAGAAATTTTTTTTTATGAAAGTTTCAGATTAGTGACGATTAGTGACGATTAGCATTTCTAATCAAAACTAATCAAATCTAATCAAAAAATCGAATCGATTAGATATCTTGATTAGTTTTGATTAGTTTTGATTAGATGGACATTTTGAACTAGTTTTGTGACCAAAATTTGTATTTATCATATTTATTTTATATATTTACAAAATATAACATACACATATACTTATTTTATAGATCTATGTAGGATTTCAAATACTAGAAAGCAAGTATTGATATTAAAACATATGTACAACAAATTCAAACATTATAGCTCAAAAGAAGTCAACAAAAAAAAACCAAATTCATATTTCGTCAGTTCTGAAAAAAAAAATACATTTCGATATTAAAATTACGTCTCTTTAAATGAATGCTGATTTTCGTTACATATAATTCACAAAAAATTTACATTAGACTTCATTAATACCAACTTTTCAAAAGAAAAGTCCGACAATGAATTTCGTCTTGGAGTGTTGATTATGCCTGCAAATGAAAACAGGCGTTCGACGGGCGCTGAAGATGCCAGTGGGGTGTTAAACGCTATGCATGCTTCTTTTAACACACAATATTTCGTCCAAATTTCAGGGCCGGGATCCGGGTCACACAAATAACCGCAAAGCTGATTGCTTATGGCGCTTTTTAACCCGTTGGACGCGGTAGGTGTAACTTGGGTTTTGGGAATACATTTCTCTACGTCATCTTCTGTAACCAAAATAATTTTAGCTTTGAAAAATCATGAAATAGTAATAAAGTTACCGTCATCATCAAAATCATAAAAAGAATTTTCATTGCTCAAATTCGGCACGTCCCTTGCAATATATGGCGGATCATTTTTGAACAAAGTGCATATGACTTCAATCACCCTTTTACGGATCTGCTCCTCAGTACAGTCAGGCGATGTTTTTTGGACAACCCGCAACCATTTCATTTTCACATCTGGAGTCAATACAGCTGCCGCTATTGCCATGTTTACCTCGGGAGCCAATGTGAAATACAATTTAAACCTTTCTCTCAATTGATGTTCTAACTGCACTGCTGTTGAGCTAATTTTGCTGAAAAGTTCGGGTTTTCTGGATAATTTTAGCAGTTTATTACTCAAAGAAAGTAACGCAGGAATAATACAACCATATTTCACATTGGTTTCACCTTAGAGAAAGTCCAAAGTTTGGGAAATAGGCTCCATTAGCAGCTTGTACGACTCCAAATATTGAAAATCACTTGATGTAAAAGGAGACAGAGTCAGTTCATCGGAAAGCTCACTCAACTTCTCCTTGTACTGTAGTAACCTCCCGATTGCATCATATAGTGAGTTCCACCTAGTTACTACTGGTACAACAAGAGCTGAACCTAGAATGCTCTGGATGATTTCGGATGATTTTGGCCATTTGCACTTTCTCCATAATTGATGGCATTTTTTGATCGTCTGAAAGAAGTAAATTTTAATGTAAATTGCATTTCAATTAAACTATGTATAAAAATTAGCATTGTGTGTTGACTATGTAGTGCTGGATGCTCTCTCAAAATCCTGTGGAAGTCAGTGGTAGCTAGTAAATTCAGTGTGTTAGAGGCACACCTTTCGTGCTTCGGCAAATATTTGTCATTTTGGAAAGTCGGCATTTCGTCTTCGCTGTCTTCCTCTGCCTCTTCGCCATCAGTTTCCCTCAAGCCATGGTCACGAAATGCCTTCACAAAGTTCGAACCGTTGTCCGTGATGGTCATTATAACGTTGGTCGTATTCAGGCCAAAGGAACTGTTCGTTTCCCCGACCATTTGTGCGATTTTCTCCGCCGAATGCACACCAAAAATTCTTTTACACGCCAACGCAGCTGATTTCCTTTCGAAATTTGTATCAAACCAATGACAGGTATAACCCAAGAAGCTCCTGTGATTACCCGACCAAATGTCCGCTGTGGTGCAGAAATATTTCGATGAAGACATAGCTGTCTGTACCGTACTCAACATGCTGTTGTAGTTTTCATCGAGTTTTTTGATGGCTGGTTTTTTGCACATAACTTTTAATCCAGTGCCGCTAAACAGGTCACGAAATGACTCCTTCTCTACTAGAGAAACCGGTAACGCGCAGTCTACAAGAAAGCGAATAATTTTTTTTTTCGAAAGCTTCCTGCGACGTGCTTTCATCAGAAGAACCTGCTTTCATCTTCATATATTTTTTGTGCAGCTCACTGTGCCGAACTTTTAAATGAGATATGAAGTTGGATGTCACTTCTCCTGTGCCTTTTATCATTTTGTTACAGGCTGCACATTTAGCTGTTGTTCCTCCATTTGTCTGTCACAACAAAAAGAAACAGTTAATATAACGATTTAAAATCAATTTAACATCACAATTTAAAGACAACCTCTACAACATCACAACATTGTTTGAACTTCACCAACACTTATTTTAACAAACTTTTTCCATTGACACATAGAATTCAGGGTGGAAAATTAATTTCGGTGAACTTCCGGTGCTACGCATTCTTTTAGCACTCACTGCCGGCTCGCTCTCCATAACTATATTCCTCTTGCGGATGACCTTCTCCGGTACATAGTTCGGATCAGCAACATCATCGTCTGACGAAAAGTCTTCGCCTTCGAACAAAATTTGATCCATGTCGACAGCTACAATTTACAAAATTATTTGTAACAAACCAAACAGACCGTATACGATGATTTTTCACTGCCGCACTTTTCGCTTTATGTTTAACAATGACCGCTCATTAAAACTCCAGCGTTTCACAAGCGCCAACTTTCTGTAAGGTACGTGTATACAACAGGGTGACCCAGGTATGCAATTTTATGCAATATTAAAAACTGTTATATTATGTAAATATATAAAATAAATATGATAAATACAAATTTTGGTCACAAAACTAGTTCAAAATGTCCATCTAATCAAAACTAATCAAGATATCTAATCGATTAGATTTTTTGATTAGATTTGATTAGTTTTGATTAGAAATGCTAATCGTCACTAATCGCGATTAGATTTTCGATAGCTTCTAATCAAATCAATTAGTAATCGTCTAAAATGGCCAACTAATCAAAATCAATCAATTGTTCGGCCAAAAAAAGACATCTAATCCGATTGCTAATCATTAGGATTTCTAATCATAAGTACCCAGCTATGCCCTCGACGAGAAAAATTCTCAAAAATCAACGATGGTTCACAGCCTTTTGAAACTTGCGCTTTTTATACTAAAATTCAATGGAATTAAAAAATGTATACTTGAAATCTTACTAGAATTTCCGTTGCCAAATTTTGGTATTGCGGCGAAAAGTTTTTTGTACGAAAATTGCAAAAAAATCTCTCTTTGCAAACGAATTTTATTGTTCATTACAAATAAAATTAACGAGGTAACGAATCCAAATTTCCCTTTTTTTCATTTAACCGAAATTTAAACTAAAACTTGTATAAGCAAAGAAACTTAAATCCTTTTATATTTTAAGTCACGTTAGCCCAGTCATCTTAGTCAAAATTAAGGGAGTATAACGGAAAGTAAGAAACCCAGCTATAAACTCGTATAAACTTGCATCACGACATTCCAAAACTTGTCTCAAACTTCACACATGAAACATTGGTCGAAACTTTAAAAGGTCACAAAAATCGATTTTTTGTCGAGATATTTACAAAAAATCGATTTCTATGGAATTTATGCTATTTATATTTATTTTAAATATTGCAGGCAATTAAATTCTCTACAACTTATGTTCAAAACATGTTTTCATATGTCGAACCGTTCCGGAGATTGAGTTTCGAATCGTATCTTGGTAACTATGGACGTACAATGTTAAAAGTTATGGCTGAGTTGTGTTTCATATGTAATACGTCAGATTCTGAATTGGAATTAGTTTATGTAGCGCGTGGCATGAAACGAATTGACGGTAACATTGATCAATTGAAATCCTTAACCTCCGTAAAAGTACATGAAAAGTGCCTAAATGTAGAAGAATAAACTACATATTCTCCATCTGTGCCCCGTAAAAAACGAAATGAAGTATTTGATTTTAATAAGCAATGCATATTTTGTGATGAAGCTGCTGATGCGGAAGCAGAAAAAAAGAAAATATAAAAAAACAGACCCAAGATTAAAAAAGTTAAAATTCTTGAGTTTAAAAACAACATTATTAAAAAACAGATGAACGATTTCGGAGAATCGGTGAAAAGTCGCAAAATGTTTGAGCATGTCTTGGTTGCTGCTCAAGCAAAATGCCATGCTTTTTGGTTTACAAATTTCTTAAATAAAACATCATCATCACCTCATCCAAAATCTATTGCCAAAAAATATTGCCGGTTCTACAATAAAATAATGCTATTGATTACAGGAATTAAAATACATGCATATACATACATACATAACTATTTTCTACAAAGATCTTTGAATTGCGTTAATTTGTAATTCTTCAAGAAGCGATAACTGATGCTTCGTAAAGTTTTGAATAATCACCAGCATATTCTTCTTTTTTTTCTATACAAATCCAGATTGCAATCAAAACTCAAATGAATTGATGAAAAGTTCAATATTTCTGTTTTAAACTAATAAAATGCGTTTAAAAGTTTAATTCTTTTCAATTTTTTTTCACGCGGAATTTTTCAGAAACAGTAACAAACCACTTACGTATTAGACAGTTGTCAAAAATTAATTGTTTAAACTTAATTGAGTATGTTTGAAAGCCAAACACGGACATAGTACAAGAGTATTACTCGTCGTTTCGGCGAGCACTTCTTTATATTATCCGCTATAACTCTGCTTCATATATATTTTTGTTTGTGTTTATACATTCAAACTTCAGAAAATGTTTCTTACAATCGCCACGATTACTTTTTTTCCCCTAAAATTTTCGAGAAAACCCCCTATGCTGGAATCCGTCGTACGTTCGATTAGGCTGCGAATCGTATAATCGTTATGCTCAAATCCGCTTTTCGTAATCGTAAATTCGAAATTCGTATACTGCTGTTTTAGCAGTTCGTAATATCGTTATGCCAGAAGAAATTTGTTTTTAGATCATCTCTTAACAATTTACATACATACTTATGATGCATATTAATGAACTACGAACATTCGGATTACAGCATTGATATTTTTATCGCGATGTTTTGAAAACCGATATATCGACATCGACGATATTTTTTCCGATATCACGATATTTTTTTTGGACGAACCTTTTTTTCCAACATACTTTTATATTTTTATTTGTTAATAGCAAAATCGAATACTTACTATACACACGGTTGTTGGAAGTGGTATAAAATGAACTGCCGAAAAAGCCCTTTCTACGGACATTTGTGTTGCCGGCATACCAAACACAATTAACGCTATGTTTAAAAGGTTCCGAGATTTTTATTGTACGAAAATCTATTGGGCACACAGCCTATTGGAACAACTAACTACAAGCAACAACAATGACAAATGGGTTAAACGGCACTGGCTAAATGTGTACCAAAGCTACTACTAGGGTGGTTCAAAAGTTATAAGACCCCAAATAACAAATTACTAGTACGCAGGAGTAATTGACAAATCACAAACAATCAACAAACCACTCGCACTACCTCCCAGCTACTGGGGGTAACTTTAACCCTCCCAAATTGACTGGGCTCAGGGTGCGGGATGCTAAACGGATGGGATAGAAACAACGAATAGAATGACCTGGTGACAGAATAACAATTCTAAAAAACCAAGACAACAACAAGGTACTTATCAAATTGGCCGGTGATTGCTCCGACCACGGGGTACTCCACGGAGACAGACTCCAAATCCAGGACCGCAAAATTCCTTGTGCCTCAACTGGCGCCACTGCTACTCCTGCAGTTTATTGAGCTCTTTTTTTCTAACTCACTTAAAATTTCGCACTCGCGTAGAGGAAGTGTTTCCACCTTCTTTGCTAGTTTCGAACTGCCCAACGCGCACCCGCGAGCCAGGCCGCAAGCTGCGCAAAGGCATGCAGGTCGCTTACTTCAGCGCTGGTGTTGTTGGTAACTAATCTCGCTAAATCACTCAATCGTCGTTGGAGGGACGGGAAAGAAGGTACACAATGGAAATACAAATATATTTTCTTTTTGTTGCGGCCAGTCCGCGACAGATTGTATAAACATATGTATATATTTATTTATCTAGCGTATTATTTGTATCTAAGAGGTTATTTACAATTTCATGCATTTTCTTCCATATAGACCCAAACTTCGAACGCACTTCGTATTGAAGAAAATGCGTGACACTGTCAGCAAAATAAAAAAAAATGGATAAAAATCAACGGCTCTTTTCACCAATTTGAGACTAACACATTATTGTTTTGCAACTTAATGGACTAAAACCTTTTAAAATTTGGTGACACTTTGCACAGTTTTAATAATTTGTACATAAGTTTGTATGGTTTTTGTTCATTGATTAGCTATACATTTATAAAAAATGAATAAACATAAAACGAACAAAAGAAAAATAATGGAAACTTGTCAAAGTGTCGCGACCCACTTAAATTGTCGGACACTGTATGTAGTGGACTGTATTGTCAATTATATTCCAGAAAATTTACTTACTTACTTACTAACTTAGGCATCAATCGCCTAAGCGATTTTGGCCGAGGTCAACAAAGCACGCCAGCTGTCCCTATCGCTTGCTAACTGGCGCCAATCGGAAATCGCAAGTATAGCCAAGCCTTTTTCGACTTGGTCTTTCCAACGCAGAGGAGGTCTTCCTTTTCCTCTGCTACCACCAACGGGTACCGCGTCAAACACCTTCAGGGCTGTAGCTATTTCATTCATTCGAACGACGTGACCTAGCCAGCGGAGCAACTCCCTTTCCCATAAACTTTAAGAAGTAAATATGGTTGCGCAACTCTTGCTCTGGTTTTCGTTACTCTTGCTATTTTTATTTTTCCTTCCTTAATGACAATTTGATATTTAACTTAAAATCAGCAAAACTTATGCAAAATGCTTTTTGCCATGGGCTAAGGGTAATATTTGAACATTCAGAATTATTTTGATGAACGTGACATTACTGTAAACAATTTGCAGGTGTTTGCCTACAGAATAGCTGGTAGAAAGAACGTCTGCATTCTTTTTCAGATTTATTCATGTAAAATGCTAAATTCGCCGAAATCGACTTTTGTCAAGTCACCATTTATCGTGAGACAAAAGGTGATATTTGAGTATTTTATTTTAAAATTTACTGTGTGAACAAAACGAAAATAGAGGAGGAGTAACGACTGTCGGGCAGTTGAAAACCGAAATTACATTTCTAGTTTTTAGTTTAATAATAACTTCGTATGTGAACGGTCATGTAGTAAAGTTCTAAAATAAATAAAAAATTATATTTTCAAAACTAAAGTTTTGTTGAACTTTTTGACTTTTTTTATTTTCCAAAGAAAAAATATACTTAAGTGTGCAGTAAAGTATCAAAATTATATCCGCAAAACTAAAGTTTTGTAGGACGGTTCGATTTTTTTGTTTTCCAAAGAAAACATTTATCTAAGTGGCGTAGTCGGTATACGTTCAAACATTCATGAAATTTTAAATGCCAAAATATAAGGCAAATACAAACACGAAACCAAAGGAGTACATCTTCCATAGATGTGTACTAAACAAAATTCAAGGACCGGCATTAAGCGTAGTGCGGTCCATCGGAGGCAATCTATCGTGGAATGTTATTAAGGACCATCTCATCAAAAACTTTGGCATCAGAGAGAAATATCACCAACTATATTTTAAAGCCATTAATACTAAAAATAGAAACGTAAGTCAATATTATGATAGCTTAAAATATATACTAGATAGACTTAATACTAAATACGAACAAGATAACTCTAAACCAGCCGAATTTTCCCCAAAAATAAACGGGTCCATGATTTTAAAAACATTTTTAAGTAATATACCCCCTCATCTTGCTAGTATAGTGTATAGTAGGGATGTGCAGAATATTAGAGAAGCTTATCATATGCTAGAGGAAACTGGGTTAATAAAAACCCAGGAAATAAGAGTGAAACCCAGGAGGTAAGCTCACAAAACAATAACATCCAACGCATAGAAGGACAAAAAAATGCGGGGCAATTTCGCCAGAATAACTCAACACAATACCGACAAACTAACTCCGGACAATACAGACAGAATAACTCTGGGCAAACGAGACAAAGTACTAGCCAGCCAATGGAAATTGACCACATCCAAGAAGAGGAAGAATCTCAGGAAGAGGTAAATTTTCAATCAACCACCTCCAAGGAAATTTACCGATAGTAGAATTGTCAATTGGTAAAAGTAAAATAAAGTGTTTGATTGATACTGGTTCAACAACCACACTAATAAGTAGCGATGTGCTTAAGCATTACAAAAAGACAAAATTACAAAAAGCAATAAAATTGTATACGCTGAATGGTCAAACAGAAATTGAATTTGAAATAGTAACAGAAGTACCAACAGAGTTCAATGATTAAAACCTAATGGCTTGGAAAGTAACAGAATTAAAAAATAAAGCGTTTGAGGGACTGATAGGTCAAAATATTTTGAACAAACTAAAAGCCAAAATAAATTTAGAAGAGCAGTACATTGAGGTTAATAATGTGAAAACAAAATTTATAAACTCATGTCCATTTAATTATGAGGAAATTTATGGCATTGAGGAAGTAGAGCAAACCGACGAATTTTCCATGAAACTTATTAGAGAGGACATGAACGAGGAAGAGAAGATAGAAGTAAGGAAAATAATAGAATCCAACAGCGATCTATTCTTTTTAGAAAGGCAGACATTAAGGCATACCCATCAAATTCAACACGAAATCATAACGAAAACGAATAATCCTGTATATTCAAAAATATACAGGTACTCACAAATTCATGACAAACAAATCAAAGAAATGCTGGACTAAAAGATTATAAAAGAAAGTACATCACCCTACAATTCTCCGCTTTGGGTTGTCCCAAAAAAAGTGGACAATTCAGGAAAGAAAAGGTGGCGCATTGTAATTGATTACCGCAAACTCAATGAAATTACCATAGAGGATAAATTTCCAATCCCGAATATTGAGTCAATTCTAGATAAATTAGGAAAAGCTCAATATTTCACCACAATAGACCTGGCGAAGGGATTTCATCATGTTTTAGTTAAGGAGGATGATAGGAAAAAGACAGCTTTTTCAACTCCGTTGGGCCATTTTGAATTTTTAAGAATGCCTTTTGGGCTAAAGAATGCCCCTCCAACATTTCAACGGCTCATGAATTCAGTTCTTCGAGAATTAATTAATAAGGTATGTGTAGTATATTTAGACGACGTATTAATAATTTAGGTCAATCTTAAAAGAACATGTGATTAATATCCAAAAAGTTTTCGAAAGGTTGAAGGAGCATAATCTTAAAATACAAATTGACAAAGCAAGTTCTTCTATATTTAGGGCATATACTTACGACTGAAGGCGTAAAACCCAATCCCCAAAAACTAAAACTAATACAATCACTGAAATTACCCGAAACCAAAGTAGCGTTCAACATGACAAAGTTCTTAAAGAAAGGAGTCAGAGTCAATACAAAGGATCCATCATACATAGAATCTTTCCAAAAACTTAAAAGACTACTGACAAACACACCCATCTTAAAATACCCTGACTATTCAAAAAAGTTCAAATTGGTGACAGATGCAAGTGACCATGCATTAGGTGCTATTTTAATGCAAGGGGATCACCCTATCAGCTTTGCTAGTAGAACTCTTAACGAACATGAGAAGCACTATGCTACAGTGGAAAAAGAACTCTTGGCAATTGTCTGGGCGGTAACTTATTATCGGCCATATATATATGGGAGACAGTTTGAGCTGCATACAGACCATCAACCTCTAGTTTGGTTGTTTCATAAACATAAAGGAAAAGATATAACCCCAAGGTTACAGAGGTGGCTCATAAACCTTGGAGAGTATAATATAGACATCAACTACATAAAAGGAAAGGACAACAAAGTAGCAGATTTCCTAAGTAGAATAAACTGTGAATCAGGTGAAATATTAAACATTGACAGTGACGGAAACGAAAACGAAAACGATGACAACATGAGCACAAATGCAACAATTCATTCCCAACCAGAAGAACATAACGATCACTTTCCAATATTGGAAACAGTTGTGAATAGATTTCAAACAGTAAAACTATAGAAACGGAATCTGTTAACAATAAAAAAAAAATCTACATAAATAGTAGTGATATTACTTCAGATTTCATGACATATATTTTTAGACGACATATACAGCACGGTAAAGTGGGAATATCCTGCGAACTCTCAGATTACATGTATAACAAACTTCAACTTAAACTTATAAATATTTTTGCAACCTCAATCAAGTTTCTCAAATGTAGCTATCATGTCAGAGATATGAGGGATGAAAGCGAGACATATAAGCAAATTTCAAAATACCACAGACTAGGAACAGGACATGGAGGAATCAACGAAAATTACGAAGGGCTTAAAAAAATAATATATTATAACAATCTGAAGGAACTAATCCAAAAATTTATTAACAATTGTGATACGTGCAATAGATCAAAATACGATAGAAAACCCATAAAACTATTTATCACAGAAACGCCAAATGGACCATATGAAATCATTCATTTAGACGTCTATACAATAAAGAAATATAGTTTTATTACCTTTATTCATAAATTTTCTAAATTTGCGATAGCGTATCATTTAGAGGATAGGAACAGCATAACGATAGTTGAGAAAATACGGTTATTTTTGTCAACATGGACAAAACCATCCCGAATAGTTACCGATAATGAATTGAATTCCGTAAATGTAAAAGACTTTTTAAGAAAAGAAGGAATTGATGTACATTTTACAAAACCGAATAACCACACTGGCTATGCTGATGTGGAAAGACTTCATAGCTCACTATCACAAAAATTTAGGGTAATGGAAACAGACAATTTTTTATTATCCACAAAAGAAAGAGTCTTTAAATGTATTGAATACTATAATAAATCAATTCATTCAACAACAAAGGAGAGACCGTTGGATATAGTAGAGGGAAAAATTGAAAAATTGTTAGTAAAACATCGTTTAGAATGAACCATTCAGCCGGCCTCCTACAAAATAAATAACTACGTCCTAGAACATGTAAGCAGTTTTGTTGACCTGGGTGTTGGTATGGATTGTAAACTCAATTTTAATTTTCATATTAGTTCCACAGTTAATAAAGCAAGGGGTGTACTGGCTTTTGTAAAGCGTTGGTCAAAGGAATTCCGCGACCCGTATATAACTAAAACACTTTTTACTTCATTAGTAAGACCAATACTGGAGTATGGTTCCATAGTTTGGAATCCTCGTTATCAGGTCCACTCAGACCAACTAGAGTCAATACAAAAACAATTCTTACTTTTTGCTTTGAGAAATCTTCGATGGGATTCGCCATACAATCTTCCCCCTTACACTAGTCGTTTAAAACTTATTAATCTTCCTACTCTTTCGAGTCGCAGAGAAATGTTAGGTATAATATTTCTGGTAAAATTAGTCAATGGATGGATCTCAAGTCCATTTCTTCTAGAGCAAATTAATTTTAATGTACCCTCCCGTGCAACGAGAAACTTTAAACCACTTTTCTTGGAACTATGCAGAACTAACTTTGAGTTGAATGAACCGTTTCGGGGTTTATGCCAAGACTTTAACAATCATTCCAGCACCTTTGATGTATCGGACTCACTTTTTATAATTAAAAGAACTATTCTATCCTCTCTTAATAACAGCTAACGATCCAATTTTCTTACTTTGTATTTCTGTAACTTTGTATTCGGCTGATGAATTCTTATTCTGTAGCTGAGCAGCTTGGGATCTCGACGCTTAACAAACTTTCTTCTGTCACGACTCGGCACCTAAGATTTGTATATTTACAAAACATCCGTACGTTATGCGGATTGAGCCCCTCGTGCCGGTTGGGCGGGAAAGTGGGTTTCCGTTGGGTTATATAAAAAAAAAAAGAAGCAAAATATCCATAAAAATGATCAAAGAAGCCATTGACGAAAACAGGATTAAAATCAAGCAAACACTGAGGGATTTCGAATTCAGACATAGTGAGATAACCAAAAAATTACTCTACATGGACCAATTTTTAAAACTCAAATTTTTAGAAAACAAAATAGACCAAATACAGGATAAAATAGCATCAGCAAAAAAAAATTTTTCCACCCAGCTATCTTAACTAGGGAAGAAATTTTAACGAATAATATAGATTTCTATAAGCTTAAACTAATTAAAATAGGCGTAATGAATACGTCAACCAGTCAATTATAATAGCCATAAAAATACCAAACACTTATGTGTTAACTGATTTAAATCTAATAATACCTATACCCGACAAAAATAATTTTGAAATACAAGAAGAGAATGAATACGTTGTAAAAATAAAAAATGTAACTTACAAATTCGAAGAAAACACAGAAATAAAGAATTTGAAAAAACTGTATATTCACACAATCATGCAAATGTAAATATAACAATAAAACCTCAATAGAAATATTAGATGATGAGACATTTATTGTGAAAAATGCTGTAAATTTAAATGTTATGCAAAATTGTGACTCAAGAAATATAACAATGAATAAAAACTATTTAATTAATTATAATAACTGTGAAATAAAAATGTTAAATGTTACTCTATATAACGAAAAACACACGTTTGTTGAAAAATATTTCTATCCGAGCAATAGTTATAATCAAACATTTCAAACAGATATTACATTTGAAGAAATAAAAATTAAAAACTTGGAAAACCTTAAAGCCATAAAAGAACTAAAGTTTCACAAAAATGTAGTGATTGGAATAGACATAACTCTTATATCTCTTACTGTAATCATAATTGTAATATTTCTTTATATTAAAAACAAAAAAAGTGGCAAAATAAGAATAAGTGTTGTACAAGAGAGAATTCAGAAGGGGGAGGAGTTACGTCTTCGTCACCAACTCCCTTTCCCATAAACTTTAAGAAGTAAATATGGTTGCGCAACTCTTGCTCTGGCTTTCGTTACTCTTGGTATTTTTATTTTTCCTTCCTTAATGACAATTTGATATTTAACTTAAAATCGGCAAAACTTATGCAAAATGCTTTTTGCCATGGGCAAAGGGTAATATTTGAACATTCAGAATTATTTTGATGAACGTGACATTACTGTAAACAATTTGCAGGTGTTTGCCTACAGAATAGCTGGTAGAAAGAACGTCTGCATTCTTTTTCAGATTTATTCATGTAAAATGCTAAATTCGCCGAAATCGACTTTTGTCAAGTCACCATTTATCGTGAGACAAAAGGTGATATTTGAGTATTTTATTTTAAAATTTACTGTGTGAACAAAATGAAAATAGAGGAGGAGTAACGACTGTCGGGCAGTTGCAAACCGAAATAACATTTCTAGTTTTTAGTTGAATAATAAGTTCGTATGTGAACGGTCATGTAGTAAAGTTCTAAAATAAATAAAAAATTATATTTTCAAAACTAAAGTTTTGTTGAACTTTTTGACTTTTTTTTATTTTCCAAAGAAAAAATATACTTAAGTGTGCAGTAAAGTATCAAAATTATATCCGCAAAACTAAAGATTTGTAGGACGGTTCGATTTTTTTGTTTTCCAAAGAAAACATTTATCTAACTCACGCGGTATTCGCCGTCGCAAAGACGCAAAGGTCCATAAATCAACAGGACGGGCATGATGAGAGACTTATAGAGTATGGTTTTCGTCCGTCGAGAGACGTTTTTTGGTATCAAACGGCTCGGAGAGGTCCTTCACAATCCTGACGGAGCTGGTGGTGTTGCTCAACGTTATTTTACATAGACGTATAAGTTTTGCCGGGATACCAAATTCAGACATTGCGGCATATAGGAATCTTCTTTGTGTCCTGTCGAGGGTGGTGTGCGTCGATTCTGCCTTCTCGGGTCCTTTCCAAGATGTGGCGTATTGTGAATATCTGGTCGGCGGTAGATTTACCTGGTCTAAAGCCACACTGATAAGGTCCAATCAGTTCAAGGCTTAAGTCTTTCACTCGACAGAACCGTATAGGCGATGGTAAGAAGACTACTCCCGCGATAATTGGCGCAAACTGCGGGATCACCTTTTTTGTGGATTGGCATGCGTTCTTCCGACCATATTCTAAAAATGAGCTCGTTCATGCACATAACTAGCTCCTCTCCGCCATACTTAAATAACTCAGCTGGTTACTCGTCGGCCCCGGGTGCTTTGTTGTTCTTCAGCCGTGCTATCGCTTTCCGAATTTCGTTATAGTTGGGTGATGGTACATCACGTCCATCATCATTGATTGGGGATTCGGCTTCAACATCTTCTCCAACGTTGTTGCAGCTGCTTCCATTAAGCAGTGCGAAGAAGTGCTTCCTCCATAATTTAAGTATGCATTCTTACAGGAATTCGCCCCGGTCTTGAAACCTTCTGTTAGTCGCCGTACTTTCTGAAAAAAAATTTCGGGCGCTTTTCCTGTCGGCCAGCATCTCAAGCTCACGCATTTCGGCCTCTCTTTTTTTCTCACGAATAATGCGTATTGCTTCCTTCTTCAAGTCACGATAACGCCCCCGCACAGCTCGCGTTCCGATCGCAGTGTAGCCCTGTAGGCAGCGTATTTACGTTCCGTAGCGTCGCGAAATTTCTCGTCATACCAGTTGTTCTTTCGGGCTCGCTGAAATCCGATGGATTGCTCGGAAATATCGTTCTGTTTATTATTGCTCTCAGAGAGCAGGAGTGCACGTCGAGTGGCGAAGTGGGTGGCTGTTTGTTGCGATTGCAGCTTTCCAACGTCGAGATTTCCTTGTGTCCATTTGCGTGCGCTTTTTACTGCACAGAGGCGCGTGCGGATCTTAGCTGCCACAAGAAAATGGTCCGAGTCGATCTTGCGTGCGCTTTTTACTGCACAGAGGCGCGTGCGGATCTTAGCTGCCACAAGAAAATGATCCGAGTCGATCTTGGCTCCTCGGATCGTGCGCACATTTAGGACACTGGAAGCATGCCTTCCGTCAATCACAACGTGGTCGATTTGGTTTCGTGTCTTACCATCCGGAGACAGCCACCAAACTAATCCTTTTATGCTGGAACCTGGTACTACAGACTACCATGTTTCGGGCCCCGGCGAAGTCGATCAGTCTCAATCCGTTATCGCACGTTTTGTCGTGGAGACTGAATTTTCCGAGTGTGGAACCAAAGATGCCTTCCTTACCCACCTTGGCATTAAAATCGTCAAGCACGATTTTTATATCGTGGTGGGGCACCGCTCATACGTGCGGCCAAGGTGATCGTAGAAGCGATCTTGGATCCTTCTCTTCTGTCGGGGCGTGGGCGCAAATCAGGGTGATGTTGAAGAATCTCGCCTTGTCGGATTGCCTAGCAAGTTGGAAAAGGAGATCACCGTTCGCAGTTTTCCTTCTTTTTTAACAGCCTTCAAAATGTCTGCGTATGAACATTCGCCCGTACTTTTCACGATGAGGGCATCTGGCCGTACTGGCTTGGTTTTTTGGCGCTTCCGTTTGCCACGGTTCGCTTTCAACTATTGTTCTAGCTCCTCCAGCGACCGCCCTTTCTGCAGCAGCGACGTTGCTTGTGGTGTTTATAATAACCCCTTTTTTCTTTTTAGCTGGCCCTTGTGGAGGAGATGATTCACATTCACTCGTAGCTTGTTCGCGAGACCTTTTTGCAGCGCCATGTGCAGTTTTCCTCAGCGAAGGAGTTGTCTGCGATTGCTTTGTATCCTTTACGCTTGCGTTTGCTTCCTTTCTTTCATCCGCGACTTGCTCTTAGGAGATGGCAATCGCCTTCACCAAATCTCTAAAATTTTGGTTGATTGAGCGTTTGCCGCTTTCAATAATATTATTTAGGTCGCCAATGAGCCTACCAAGACAAAGAAGGGCATTTTCCTCGTTATTGCCACAGCTTCTTATGTGCTCTGGGTCGGCAACGCAGAGAGCAGGTGCAATAACCGGAGGAGCTGAACGGGGAGGAGACTGTCCCAGTCGTGACCGTCGCGCGAAGGGATCTTGGCCGATTACTTCTGCAACTTGAAGACTGGTGGCTGGCGGAGATTTCTCCATAACGCAGTTATTGAAACGCCGACTTGTTTCATCCGAGACACCCTGCATTTATCGATGACACCAACCTTCTTGCAGTATAGACACGCACCCGTAGCGAGGACTATAAGAGAAGTTCACAATTGCGCTGAATAATAACAGCTGATTAAGAACAGCTGATTTGTGGGCTTTAAAATTCGCGGGAGCGCGATAGTATTTGGCGCTCACTAACCCACTTTTTGTTGCTTTTTTTTTTGTTTAGTCATTTAAACGCTTATATTTAATCCTGTGTCCCAGGTAGCGCTCTCGCTGTTGTTCGAAACGAAGCACTACACTTTTGCACTCTTCACTGGTTTGGAACTCGGGTAAAATTCGCACTTTGACCGCGTTTTGAGGGTTCTTAAAAAGGGAACCCTTCTATACACGACCGATCTGAAAAACATTCGCCGCATAAAACTGTAGTTCCCTATATTTGTGGTATATTATAAAGACGCACAACACAAATGGTAAGAGAAGCTCGGTCAAACACAGAGCTATATAGTGTAAGCGCCAAAATTATTATTATTATTACATGGCAGCTGTAGTAGATGTCGCAAGGGCCTATCGATTTTTTCCCTTGCCCCGTCCATCGCATCTCTTGGATGGCGGTGATGTCAGCCTTCGCTCTGCTGAGGATATCAACCAGCCGGGCAGAGGCACCTTCCCAATTAATGGTCCGGACATTCCAGGTGCATGCCCTCAAATCATTGTCCTTAATACGTTTGCCGTTGTCGTCATCAAAAAAGGGGAGTCTCATCCGAGGCTTTGTTTTGCTTTTCATTGGAAGTTGTTTTTTACGTGGCGGGTTCCAAGCCCTGCGCACAACCCATTGCTGGGGGGAGAAAATTTGAACTCGTTTATATAGCAAACCGCTTGCTTCATGACAGACGCCCGCTTGCAGCCGCACCTCCTGGTGAACAGACGCTGCGGACGTAAGAGTAGGGATTGAGTACAGCCGTGCAACTGTAACCGCATTCCCAGAAGCACCACTGTACCCCATTGCACAAAATTTACTACTAATCGCTAATACTCAAATGCTTTCTCTTTTACTTAAGAAGGTACTAATACCACAATTTTTCATAATTGAAACCTGTTTAAAATATATAATTCAATATATTTACAAACGCTAATGTTTAGAAAATATAAATATAAAACTATATAGACTGTGTGAAAGTCACCTACACATATGCTTGCAAAAAGACTTATATATTCCAGTCAATGATATCTCTCATTAGCTGAGAACGACCTTTATTTTGCGTACATAAATGTTAACATTCCTATAGTGTTCAGGTATATATTTTTATATTTTTACATATCCAATTAGAAATAATTTTTTCTTATGTTTGTACAGTAAACATATATCCATATTGCAGTTTATGTTATATATTATTAATTTTTTTATCTTTAATTGAGAAGTTCAGTATGTTTATAAAATGTTCCTTTGGTACTCCACTCGATGTTTGCTCGATGAGCTTTTTGAAATTCGTGTAAGTTTCTTTTTCATATTCGCTATAGAAGCTGGAATGGTTCATTTCTTCATAAAGTTCCTTGACACAAGCAATCTTACGAGAATCTAAAATAACAAAAAAAAATAATAATTTATTGCAAAATTTCATTTACTTCGCTAGAAAAGGCAAAATAAATTTTAATTATAAGTTATACTCGTAAAAGCACACACAATATACACATATATGTACATACCCTTTTGCCCGTAACACTCCGCCATTATCTTATTTTGTTCTGCATTAGCCCGCTGCATGCACACAATCGCCAACCAGGAACATTTATTGGTTTCTATATCTGCACCAATTTTTCCACTAATTTCTGGTTTAACAAAAACATCCATAAAATCATTTTGCTCTTGATAAAAACTACCAATGCCTTCTAGAATTACTTTGCAATCGCGTAATGTCTGCGGATCTGTTACGCTGAAAAAATTTATACATACACACATATATTAATATTAAACAGGATGTCCAAAAAATATCACTTTATTGAGCTCAAGGCCAGTTTATGGAAGATTTGTTTGTGAAAAAACAACAACAGCTTTCAATGGTTGAAGTTATAGTACTATTTCGGAAATCACCACATTTCCTCATCATACTTCTTTTTGATTATTAAATTAAATTATTTTTAATTTAATTTTTCATAACCACTTCTCTCAGGCTTTGAACCCGGGAGCTCGGGGCAGATCAGTTGCTCTTGTTTGTAGTTGGTTTGTTTAAGGAAGATGAAATAAACACAACAGCCAACTCGGCTAGCGTAGCACAATAGGTAGCGTATTGGCTCTGCAACTCCGATTATAAAATATTAACATTTTACTAGGCCAACAGAAAAATGAACAAACATTGTAAAAAATATCACGACAAACTCGAGTAAAAAAGGATTTTGAAGGGTGACCTCACTCATAAAAATGACTCCTATTATATATCAGCCCTATCGCGAATTCACAGTGAACAAATTGAATATTCACTTAAATTTCAAAGGAAACTCACAAATATTTTGGTCGCTTCGTTCTTATAAGTTTTAGATAGTAATAAATATTTAAAAAAATGTAGAAATGGCGACAGAACAGCCGCACTTGATTGGAGTTAGTTGTGAAGGGTAAAAAGAAGGAAAAACAACAGAAGCTCACACAGCGTAAACTTAGCTCATTGCGTTTAGATGCCGGCTTAAGTATTACGCTTCAAGTCGTGGGTTCGACTCCAGCGGAAGCCAAGAAGAAAGAAGTCTAAGGAGGAAATAACTTCTACCGCTTTGAGTATTGTTGTTTCTTTTCCTTCTAATTTAAAAAAAAAACTGATCGGCCTTAACGCTCATCAACAGTTAAAAAATAAAATAAAAACGTTGAATGAGTTCTTGATTCATGTGGAATTCGCGATACGCCTGATGGTGTTATTAAGAGTTATATTTCACTATAGAAACCTTTAATGGCTTAATCAAGAACAAAATATTCTCCGCTGAACCCTCCGCGAGGGTGCTGACTGGTAATGGGCACCACAGATTTGGGTGTTCTGTGGGATGTCGGAATGGGTGCCCAGCTAAGATCAGGAATCAGTGCCATCTGCCTAAGCTTCTCAATAGTTAGGTCATATGGAAATAGTTTTTGATCGTGGTATGAAGGTATTTTCAGGGGCTGGAACAAGGCGTTAGGCGACATCGTACCGAGGATCGGCCAGGCTGGGGACCCCTAAAAAGCCCAGTTGCGAACGGACCCCACAGGAACGCGGCCAGTGTGTAACTGAGGCCTTACCCTGGGTATCGCGGATCTCTGCCAGGGTGGACGAACCCTTTCTCCGCTACTCGTGGGACTCAAAGATGGAAACATCAACGACAACAACAATAACAACAACAACAACAAAAACCAAAACAGAGGCCTGCCCTCTTAAAGAGTCGGAAGTGCAACTGCCCAAAGACCCAAAAATGCGGTTAAAAAACACTTGGGATCACGGCATATGGTAAAACCGGGCAATGAATCTGCAGTAGTTACCAAGTCACTTGGCGGCAGGGCTAAGGTAAGGAGGCCGTCTCGCGATACTCCCGGCGCCGGTAGAACCCAATCTGGCAAGTAGATTGCAGGCAATGGGCTGAAATTGGTGCGCGGGCCTCGAGCGGTCCACCCCCGACACCCACTGCATTTACAAGGCCGAACGAATGGATTGATCCGGCCAAGGTTGGCTTTCACCATCGGAGGGCAGCAGACAGAATCTTGAGAAGACACAAAACCATGCCAGATCTCTACACTCTAGCGGAAGCAGAGCACGCAAGTGAAATCAAGGCAGAAGTTGAATGGGCGATGGCCGTTCTTCCCAACTACCAGCCGATGGAGCATAGGGAGACGTCGGCTGCAACAAGCAAGCGCAATAGGTAAATAGGTCCGGTCAAACCCTCCGAACCAGACGAAATTCTGGAAATGATTCGGAGTTTCATTCCGGAACTTCCGACCGAGCGCCCGACCGAGTGGTGCCAACACCGTCACTGCGAAAGCTAGTAGCAAGTTTGCAAACACCGCTAATCATCGAAGGCGATGCAAATGCGCATCACCACACATGGGTCAGCAGTGATTCAAATGAACGAGGTGAGTCTCTCTTCGATTTTATTATTAACCAAAACGTCGCCATAAGCAATAGGGGAGAATTTCCCACATATATTACAATAAACCGTAAAGAGGTACAAGACATGAATATCACGTCAGAGGATGTGGTAGATAAGAATAGAAACTGAAGGGTACTTGGAGATCATTCTTTCTCTGATCATAGGTACATCCAGTTCGATGTAGAACAAGGTACACCTCGGTCGAATCCGACGAGAAACCTCAAAATTACCGACTGGAATAAATACAGTATAGAGTTAGGAAGGCTAATGCCAAACGAGAGCACACCTGAAGTTCCAGAGAACGAGGTCGAGCTGGAAAAGCTGGTGGATAGCTTCACGAGGGCATGTAATTCAGCCCTAGAGATAGCTTGCCCTGAAAAAACGCACAGAGGCAAGAGGAAGCCACCATGGTGGAATATTGAAATTGCAAATTCGAGAAAGGCGTGTAGAAAGGCTTTCAGCAATGCAATTGCCTCCCAAGGCTAGAAGTCTTACTAGGATGGACGGATCTTGGACTGAGACGGAGGAGGAGACCCTGGATCTTCTCCTTGGCACACAGTTCCCAGAAGCCGGTGATGGTACACAGAAAAAACTGGCGGGTGGCAACGGTCATCATCCTATAAACGAGCTCATCTCTCTGGAGAAAATTGGCAGCTATTATCTATTGCCAAAAGCACGATTAACTGAGGACTCGAACACGAAAATTACAGACCTGATTCCGGCCGGAGAGGTCCCCAGGAGGCCACGTAAGGGTATCTGGTTACCCCCATTGGAGGACCCGGGCGAGAAGCTGCTAAGCTGCCTGAAGATTCAAAACGGGCACATACCAGCGATTTCGGATTGGCAACTTATTAAAGTTGAGCAGCCGAATAAGGCAAGCCGTCCCCTACTCTTGGCCATCTGCGAGGAATCGCTGGAGGCACTCGCCAAAGCGGACAACAAAATCCGCTTTGGGATCCGTATGGCGAAGATGAAGATCTTTCGAGGCGACAAGGCTCCTGACGAAGACGACACTGAAGAGGTCGACGACGCAAGCCAGTTGCTGCGGGACGTCGCAATCACGGATGATGACCCCGGGCAAGATAAAATGCGTGCAGATTAATCTGCAGCACTCTAAATGTGCGACAGATAATCTGTCAATCTTGCTCGGTGAGGAAAACATCGATGTCGGCCTCATCCAGGAACCGTGGGTAAAAGACCTGCAGATTCTAGGCCAAACCAGCAGAACACATAACCTCCTCTATAGTGGTAACACAGGTAAACCCAGGGCGTGTATTCTAATCAAAAAAGATTTAAATGCATTTCTCTGTTCAAATTACAGCACAGCAGATTTAACAGTGGTGAAGATAGAGTCCGGGAAGCATCGGAACCTACATCTGGTGTCTGCCTACATGGCACATGATAGGGATGCTCCTCCAGACGAACTGAAGCGCTTTATCGCACAAAACCAAAACCAGACGAACATCATAATAGGAAGCGACGCTAACGCGCCGAGCACTATATGGGGCAGCTCCGAAACAAACGAAAGAGGTGAGTCTCTCCTCCACTTTATACTAAATACCAATCTATGTATTTGTAACAAGGGCAGGAAACCTACCTTCATCTTTCCCCGTTCAGAAAGGTTCTCGGGATGGGAAGAGGTGTTGGATGTAACGCTATCGTCAGATGGTGTAATCGTAGATGACTGGAG
Source organism: Philophylla caesio (assembly GCA_963971545.1). Taxonomy (NCBI): domain Eukaryota; kingdom Metazoa; phylum Arthropoda; class Insecta; order Diptera; family Tephritidae; genus Philophylla; species Philophylla caesio. Next base: position 76,855,725 of record OZ020606.1, read on the forward strand.
GGTGTCAGACAAAGCATCGATGTCAGATCACTGTTTGATACTCTTCAGCATACGCGGTGAATCCTGCACCCCATCTCTATTTCGGAACCCTCGAAGAACGAATTGGGCTAAATTCAATAATATCACGTCGAAAAGTTTAGGAAGCGGTAAAATCAAAAAGATTATAACGGCAAGCGAACTAGACGAAACAGTTGGTAGGATGGAGAAATCTATCGAAATAGCCTTTAAGAAGTCCACCCCTTTTAGTACCCGTAAGGAAAACTCTCCACCTTGGTGGTCTGGAGAACTTAGGGAACTCAGAGCTAAAGTCAGGAAAACATTCAACGATAGCTACAGGTCAAAAGTATGGCAGCCATACAAGGACTCATTGAAACAATACAAGAAAGCAGTAAGGAAAGCTAAGTCAGAATCCTGGCGGTCATTCTGCTCATCTGTAGAAACATGCAGGGAGTCCGCCAGACTGAGCAAAATTCTGTCAAAAGAGCACTCAAATCCAAGCTTTCTCAGGAAGCACGATGGAGTGTGGACAGATAATGCCAGGGATTCATTGGAAGCCCTTACTAACACCCACTTCCCGGGGTGCGGCCAGAGACCAACGATATGGACTCAAGCCAATCTTCCGGAACCCTCCGAGGTAGAACTGGAAACTGTTATAGACATAACTAAAATAAAGTTCGCAATAAACAATTTTCAACCCTACAAATCCCCCGGTCCAGATGGGAGCTTACCAATAATGCTGCAAAAGCTTGGGGAACCCATGATCATATGGCTGGATCAGGTCTTTAAAGCCAGCATTCGACTATCACATGTTCCACAAAGCTGGAAAAGAGTCAAAGTTGTTTTCATTCCGAAGACAGGTAGAAGAACCCATGATGAAGCAAGAGACTTTAGGCCAATAAGTCTAACATCTTTTCTGCTTAAAGCACTAGAGAGATTGCTGGACATACATATCAGATCCATCATACAAGGATCAAAGCTATCGACAGCCCAACATGCGTATATTAAGGGCAGGTCAACAGAAACTGCTATACACGAAGTGGTGGGCACCATAGAAAATCAATCAACTTCAAAGAATTTACTCTAGCTGCCTTCCTAGATATAGAGGGGGCTTTTAACAATATAAAGGTCGACTCAATCACTCAATCACTACGAATGATGGGGGTATCTACCCACATCTGCGGATGGATTGAGCAGATGCTCAGGAACAGACATATTATAGCAACCAGTGGTTCATCAACACTCTCCCGCTATGCGAACAGAGGCACCCCGCAAGGGCGGGTTCTGTCCCCATTACTTTGGATAGTGGCTATGAACGATATTCTACTGAAGCTCAAAAGCGATGGAGTAAAAGTAGTTGCATATGCAGACGATGTCGTAGTGGCAGTATCTGGTCCTTTTCCCTCCACGATAAGCGAAATTCTCGAGGCAGCTCTGCGAAGACTCCAAAAAAAAAGCAAACGAATCATTAGTAAAAACTGGGGATTAAAACCAAAGCTTGTCCTGTGGTTGTACACGGCCATCATAAGGCCGATACTTACCTACGGAGTACTGGTGTGTCGGCCAGCACTAGACAGCCAATATATAATATCAAGAAGCTAAGCAGCATACAACGTGCAGCTTGCGCGAGTGTAACAGGGGCCATTAGATCATGTCCCAAGGACGCACTTAATGCGATCCTACATCAGCTGCCAATTGAGCTCCAAATAAAAGAAACTGCGGCGAACTCTGCAATCAGACTCCAAGAGTCAGGATGCTGGAGGCCAAAGCAGTACGGTCACAGCAGAGTTCTCGACGGGCTCTTGGGAGCAAACGAACAATCAGATTATCTTCCTCCTTCGCTGGACTTCAGGAAAAGATTCCAGGTAGTATTTCCATCTAGGCGGGACTGGAGCAGAGGCAGACTGCCGGACGAGAACACCACCTCTCTCTACACGGACGGGTCAAAAATGAACTGCGGTGTGGGTGCTGGGGTGTTCTCAGAGAAGCTGGATGTGTCGCTCTCGTTCCGTCTACCTAACTTTGCCAGTATCTTCCAGGCAGAAGTGATGGGAATTGAGAGGGCCTGTCAGGTACTGAAAGATAGAAGCGAAGGGGTACGGAAAGCATACATCTTCTCAGATAGTCAAGCAGCTCTCTTGGCACTGGAATCACCGAGAACCAATTCCAGAATAGTCCATGACTGCAAGTGTGCGTTAAGCTCAGCGGCTGAGTCGGTTGACATTTCTCTCGTTTGGGTTCCTGGCCATAGGAACATATACGGTAACGAGAGGGCAGACGGGCTGGCCCGAGTCGGCGCCATTCTTGAGGAATCTGAGGCGGAAGCAATACGCTACCCGCTGGGAGTCATCAAGAGAGAACTACATTTGAAGTTTGTGCGAACAGCAGGATTGAGATGGGGTAGGTTAACGACGTGCAAAATCGCGAGAGAAATTTGGCCTACCTATGATCGACCAAAAACGGTAGACCTCCTTAATAGATCAAGGAAAGAAATATTCCGCCTAACAGCTACAATCACGGGCCATTGGCCTTCCATTCAATAACTACTGCAGGAGCTGTAAACACGCAGACAGCAGAGAAACCATTTTTCACTATCTGTGTGAGTGCCCAGCTCTGGCACGCCTTCGACAAGAAACACTTGGGTTTATCCCAAGAGGGCTAAAGGAGATCCCTAAGTGTAATATAACCTGTTTAAATAGCTTCATCCACAAATCAAAGTGGTTCGAAAATTAAAGACCGTAGGACATACCAGAGGTTCCATGAAAATAGCGTAGCAAAATGGTGCTTCCTGCGCTAATTGGGCCCTTGTCACTAAAGGACTAGGCAACGCTTCAACCAACCAACCAACCATTTTCTCGAAAATACATTTTATTTCCCACAGGCTGTATGTCTAAAAAATGGCTATATTAGTTGGAATTGTTGCAACTTTGATAAAGTGGGAAACGGACACGCAATAGATCTGGACAATATTCGAGAAATGAAAACACAATTAGAGTGTACAATTTTATAAATGATCGAGTATGTCCTTAACTTGTTTTTTATGTAAGGAAAATGCTTACGTACTTATTATTCTGTTACTTTTGGTTTATTATTTGTAATATTTGAATTACAGTTTTTCAGTTTTTTTTTAAGTTTTACACCACTACAACACATGTGAAAAGCATTGAAGATGAGATCTGACTGTTCAGTTCAATTGAAACGATGCCGGTTCAAATACAAAACTCGGTCCATTGCAAACGAATTACATACATACATATACATATCGCTGGCTAAGGGTGCAAAGTGCCTAAGTCCATTTTTTCCAAAAATGAGATTTTGATGCAGTTCGAAAGATAATTCGAAAATACATGGGTTAAAAAACAAAAAAGGGATTTTTTTTTTTTTTAAGTTGTATAGTGTTGGTAAGCAAAAGTCTTAAGTCCATAGTTGTCAAAAAAGCGCGCGCTAAGTCCACTGAACGTACACAGCATCAGCTGTTTCATAGGAATTTGGCGCAACATTCAGTAAAGTTTGTTTATTTGTTTTATAAAATTGCTCATAAGTGGAAGGTGAATACGGTTACTTATTTTTTCTTAATATTTAAAGTTTAATTATTGTTATTATATCAGATAATGTGTGCTGATAAAAATAATAATATTCAACCGAAAAAAGTAGAGTGCCCTGATTTTGGAATTGAAGCAGATGATGGTGTTGTAGGACTAGTGCCTTATGGTTTTAACAGCAGTTCAGACAATTCATTTGAGTTACCAGAGCAAAGTAAAACACGTAAACGAAAGTGATAAAAAATACCTCGGCAAAAAAAAACAGGTAACGTTTGGCAATACAATAACGTGAGAGACGCTAGAACTCTCAAGCAAAGATGTAATTGTTTGGACAAAAGTGAGACTGCAATCATGAAATGCGCACAACTGTCAGAATCATGTAGAGAACAAATATTTAAGGAATTTTGGAAAATGTGTTGGAAACAAAAAAAAATTTACGTTAATACTTTGATAGAGTGTATTCAAACTAAAAGACCTCGAAGTCGTCGCATAGAAAACGCATCCAAGAGAAGTCAAACACTGCAGTATCACCTTAAAGCCAATAATACAATTTTGCGTGTGTGTCGCACTCTCTTCTTAAACACATTGGGCATAAGCGGAAAAACTGTTTTGAAATGGTTGAAAACGCCCTTTTCTGTATCCAATTCAAACAAACACAACCGAGGAATGGCTACCCAAAGTGTACAGCAGCAAGAACTAAGTATGTATTTCGACAGTCTTCCAGCCACAGAATCTCATTATTGTCGAGCTACAACCACAAAAAAATATCTATTATCAGAATGGCAGTCTAAGACAAAGCTTTATGATTTCTATAAAAATAATTGGTGTACTTAACACGAAAAGCAACCTCTTTCTATGACAGTTTTTAATGACATTTTTGAAAACAAAAAATTATCTTTGTATGCGCCGAGAAAAGATCAGTACGATATTTGCGCGCGTTATCGTGTCGGAAATATTTCAGAGGAAGATTACTTGCTCCATCAGGAAAAGAAGAAAAAAACCAAAGATAAAAATGCCGCGCAATTCGTATTTACAGTTGATCTTCAAGCTGTTTTAATGTCACCGAAATCAAATGTCAGTACATTTTATTACCGCTCTAAGTTGCAAGTTCATAACTTAGTATTTTATAATTTGAAAAATCAAAAAGCGTACTGCTTTTTATGGCACGAGGTCGAATGCGGATTAACTGCTGATGAATTCGCTAGTATTTGGACTTATTTCATTGAAAAAAATATTCTGCATAATTTGGAAAACAAAAATAACCCGGTTAACATTATTTTTTACAGTGACGGGTGTACACACCAAAACCGTAATTGTACTATGTCAAACGCTTTGCTTAATACATCGATAAATAATAAAATTACGATTGAGCAAAAAATACTTGAAATAGGTCATACGCAAATGGAAGCTGATAGCGTACATTCTGTAGTTGAACGTGCATTAAAAAATAAAGACATTTATGTACCAGCCGACTATATTGGTTTGTGTAAGGGTGCGCGGAAGAAACCAGAACCATATGATGTGACCTATTTAGATCATACATTTTTCAAATCGTTTAAAAATGTATCGTTTTTTAAAACCATACGTCCTGGTCGTGGTACAGGTGATTCGAAAGTGACAGATATTCGAGCACTGAAGTATACTCCAGATGGAGAAATATTTTTTAAATTAAGATTTCCGCATGAATGGAAAATTCTTCCACAGCGCAAATGTATGCATTTAGCCCCATTAATGTGGTCCAACCTGGATCAGCTTTACCATGAAAAAAGGCCTATTTCAAAAAGGAAATATGAAGACTTACAATCTTTAAAAGTAACATTGCCAAAAGAATACCATACATTTTACGACGAGTTGCCACACGAATGAATTGTTTTTATTTTGAATAATTAGTGTTTAAGATTTTGATAACTGGAACATATGAGTGATTTTTTTTTTATTTTGACAATGAATTGTTCTTTATTTTGAATAATTAGTGCTTACGATTTTGATAACTGGAACATATGACTGATTATTGTATATTTAAGATATTTATTTTTTTTAATTTTTTTTTTTAGTTTTAAAAAATGTAAAAAAGAAAGTGAAATATAATTAAACTTGATTAAACAATTAAAGTTTCTATGAACTTTAAATAAAACTTGTGGTGTTTTCTTTTCAGGCAAAGAGAAAATACAAAAGTGTTTAACAATAAAAAGAGCTAAGTCCATTACAAAAATAAAACTCTGTTGCAGAAAATGGGCTAAGTCCCAAAAATAGGCATAAACAAGTATCTTATGCTTATTTCAAATTAAAATTGTATTTGAGTCATCAATTACAAATATAAAAAGACATTGTGTTATACAGCTTTAAAAAATATTAACAAAAATAATATTTAAAATGTTTTTCGTCTCTCCTGAAAAATTTCAAAAAATGGATTTGGGCACTTTGCACCCTTAGCCAGCGATATATTATATCCGTATGTACATATATTGTATGTTTAGAAACATGCACTTTCGTACATAAATACATACAAACATCTGTATGAATGTATGTAGATACGTTATTGAAAGGCGCGCAGTTGCTTAAACATGCATTTACTGTGGAACTAAGCCAACTTTTTTTTTGCAAAATATTTTCATGTATGTACACCCAACTCTCTTTTTACACGGTAGATACGTTCCTCAGAAATCCGTGTAAAGAGAAACCGTGTAAAAAAAGAGGCGTTTCCTATAGTAAAATGGGGGATACGTTCCATGTGATTTAAAAACCGTGTAAGATGAAATAAAGAACTATATTTACTTCGAAAAACCGTGTAAAAAATGTTGAAAACTATAGAATTTCAGATATGCATACAAATTGTATGTTCATATGGCATTTTATTGAGCATTAAAACTTAAAATACATAATTCATACTGGTGAAAAATTGGTAGAGCAAGCAAAAAACAAAAGAAATCTGTTAATCCAGAATTAAGAACAGAAAAATTAGAATAGAAATAAAGAAAAATATTTACATAGCTACATAATTATTCGTCGCTGCTATGTATGTTCATTTCAGCAATGGTGCCAAGTGTTGTAAAAACAAACATAATTACAAAACAGTGATTTTGAAACCGTACTAGATAAAACAATTTTTACAAAAAAATTGTTTTTCAACCGTGTAACTTCAAATCCGTGTAAAAAGAAACCGTGTAAAAAGAGAGTTGGGTGTATATACCAAAATGTTTTGAGTTCAAATCTGAAATATCTCTAAAATATTTAAAGTTTTTTTTTTAACACGTAAATTGCCTTCCAAAATAAGGATTTATTATGTATCGCAAATTGCCTTTATATCAAAGACATGCGTGGTTGAACGATTTTGATAATTTTCACCTCATTTTAAAGTTTCTTAATAATGTCCGTGCCAAGTTTGGTGATATGATTGTATCTGCATACAAACATTAACGTTTTATTTATTGAAATACAAGATTTAATAAAAAAAAATACATCTATGGATCTGTGTAGAAATTAATTGAAACTTATCAGATTCCTGAAAAAGTTGCGTTGAGCGACCTCTAAGCCTTCGTCGTATGATCTTTAAGTTTTGGAGACATTCACTTTCTCTTAATTTTTCAAGCACCCGAATGTGATCTGTCATTTTCAAGAATATAATTTTATATGATATCTGACTGAACATATAAATTTAAGTTCTATTTATACAAATCACTAGTGAAACCGACCATATATGTATGTATAATTTCTAATTTTTTACTACGCCTTGCTCAGTTGTTCATAATCGTTTTTAATTACTCACCCCAATGTAATGACATACTCATATGTACATATGTATGAAAATAAAAACACTCGTTTATGCGCATAAGCAGCAAGACATAAATTTGCAACTGTAGTCGAGTTTTTGTGCAGGGTTGACATTTTTCATAAAATCTTAGTATTTGTCTGATAACATCATCGGCTTGGCTTTATTTGAACTTGCAATCGCGCAATTTTTTAACAGATTATGTATTCTTCAAATACATATGTACATATGTATACGTTTCCCTCAAATTAAACTAATTTAAAAGTAATTTTTAAAGAATCTTTTTCAATTTGAACAAACTGATTTATTTAATGTGGCAAAGTCAACGGGAAACGTAAATTACCTTTTGAAAATTAGTTTTTGTAGTACGTTAAAGCGAATAATTGGAATAAAAATAGTTATACCTTTCATAGAAATGGTATATTAAGATTGATCCGTTGCATAAAAATAAGACCCATCACAAAGTATACCAAAATGATCAGGATGATGAGGTCCAGGTTGGAGGCTTTTATTTAATTTTTACAATGGTTCAGGTTTCCGAAAAGGCGCAGGTGTTTCCTAACCGCTTTTTATACCCGAGCGTACTTGTATACAAGGGTATATTAACTTTGTTCGCATAACGGTTGTTTGTAACAGCCAAAAATAATCGAGATAGATATAGATCTATGTATATGTATGTATATACCAAAATGATCAGAATAAAAAGAGGAATCGACTTAGCCCTGAATGTTTGTCCTTCCGTCCGTCTGTCCGTGGTTACGATAACTTGAGTAAAAATTTAGATTTCTTAATGAAACTTGGTATATAGATTTGCCCTTTGGCCAGGGTAGGTTGGTATTGAAAATCGTCGAGATCGGACCATAATGGAAGTTTTGAAAAATGCTAAAAAGTTTAATACTAGCAGCGATTTGAAACAAAGAAACGGGGTTTTGTGAAATTTTTAAACATGACCATGGCACCGCCCATACAAAAGTACATCGCCTGGTTATATAAATTCGATTTCGCTCGAATTTTGCTTTACTTACCTGGTTAGTACTAAAATTAGACTTTTATAAGTCGTTTGATAGTATTGGCATTCATGTGGTACATTTAACTTCGTTAAGTCCTTTTTTAACAACCGCAAATTCACAAGCAGCGTGAGCAACCACAGATCGCATGCATTTAGCTATAAAATATACTAGGTTTAATATTCGACCAAAAGCTAACATATATGGAAATTGTGCAAGAAAAAATTTAAGTCTACTTAATGCTCCATACCATGCCGCAGCCATGGGTTGCCGAATATTGCCTATAGAACTATGCTAAACACAATGATGCTCGTGCCAAAACTGCTGCATTGCAGAAATTAAATCTTATTTTCGCAGGCTTCTCAGCCTTGGTAAAAGCAATAAGCCGTCCGCAATTTAACGCTGCGCTGCGCCGTATGAGCAACGAAATGTAGTTTCGAAACCGGCTCTGACGCCACCAGTTCAATTTGTACAAGAACATTTGCATGCAATTCACGCAGGAGTTTCAGCACCAATATAGCGAAACCTTTGTATGCTAGTAACATACAAATCGTTTAAAAGAAAATTTAAAATATTTACGCGACTCACGATTTGATACTCAGTCTCCCGCAATATAAATAACATAAGTATACATGTACGTATACATATATTTAGGGAGTTCACAAGCGTGTTATTGGTCGTATTTATTTAGCGCGTTATTTAAATAACAGAGGAGCTTGTGAACGCACCGTGTATTTCGCTCACTATTGTATGTGGTATTCAAGCAATTAATCAGCAAAAAATCACTTTTAATAAACTTAAACGGTCGGTTTCTTTAAAATATGTATATGTACATACATCACTATTTGCCTTAATTTAACATTTTTTTAAACAAAAGTAAGCCTAAAATGATGATAAACAGAAATAGCTGATCGAATAACACACACAAATAACACACTAAATAACCTTTCAGAGTTGTATTGAAATACGAAAATTTAGCATGTGAAACAATAACAACAAGTTTAAACTAGTTTATTCTAAAAAGCGAATAAATCTTCTTTATTCTTCTTAAGATGTCGTTTTGCCTAAAAGCGCTAACAAAGTGTAATTACAATGAACCTTAAGGGCTATTTACATAGGATGTACATGAGAGTTTACTGAAAGCTAGTTAAGTACATGCACACGCCTACACTCTACTACATTTTTTTACATTTCATAAAAAGTTTCTCATAAAATATATGTAGATCCCTCCATTTGTAGCAGAACATAAGCGCCAAAAACACAAAAAATAAAACTAAAATCATAAGCCGAAGGCCTCGGCAGCCAGATGTCAATTCTTATTTTATAATTGTTGGTTGGTTGGTTTAAGTGGATTGACACCCTTGTGGACAAGCAATTAGCAGATCTGCCATTTTAATTCCAAGTCTCGTGCAACCTACAGCCATTTGACGGTTTTTATGAATCGCAGTATATCGTACAAAGAGAGGCGGCTGCACTGTGAAATACTCTGCAAGAGTGGTTTGCCGAGTGCCTTTAACCTAATTCTAGCAAGGGCCAGGCACTCGCACAGAAAATGCTCAACTGTCTCCTTTGAGCCTGGGTCTTCACAGCTGCGGTAGAACCGGTTGAAGGGTATGCCTTTCCTTTCAGCGTGTACTCCTACCGGCCAGGGCCCTGTACAAACAGCTGTGAGTTTATATATATTCTCTTTGCTCATTTCTAAAAGAGCCTTTGTTTTAAGCGGATCGTAAGACACCCAAAACTGCCTGGTAATCCTGTACGATCCTGTAATACTCCACCTGTGCCTCGCTTTCCGGTGGTAGATGTCAGCGATTCTGCCCTTTATTTCCCTAATCGAGACGCCAATGTTTACCTCGTTGGACCTATTCAGTGCAGATCCACACCTCGCTAGTTCATCCGCTGTGTCGTTTCCGTAAATGTCCCTATGCCCCGGGACCCATGTCAGGGTAATTGCCTGGAGATTAAAGCCATCTCTCTTTTACATTCATCTACCAGTTGAGAACCGACCGAGGTAGAAGAGAGTGCTTGAATGGCAGCTTGGCTATCTGTGGAAATGTTCACTCTCGTGCCAGCTGCTGCATTCCTCTCGATGTACTTAATCGCCTCCTTTATCGCAAACGTCTCGGCCTGGAAAACGCTTGCATAGTCTGGTAGACGGTAGGATAGCTTCAGGTTATGCCCTTCAAGGAAAACCCCTGCCCCAACCCCACACTCCATCTTCGATCCGTCCGTATAGACCTCAAGGCCAACAGGTGACTGTTTCTTGACAACGTAATCTTTGGTGAGAGCTGGCCACCATACCAGCGCCCCGTATGAGAGTATGGGTCGGACTATAGCTGTTTACATCCAGTGCACAGTCTTTGGTTTTAATCCCCATTTATTGCCTAACATTCTTTTAGTATTGTAAATTGAATAATTGCTAACCTTGTAAATAAATAAATAAATAAAAAAAAATAACTGATATTGAAATTGTTATTTAATTTTTTGAATGTTTTTGTAGTGTTGAGTTGCATAGTTTTATATTTTTACATATCCAATTAGAAATAACTTTTTCTTATATCTACATATATTGCAGTTTATTTTATATATTATTAATTTTTTTATCTTTAATAGTAAAATTCAATATGTTTATGAAATGTTGTTTTGGTATTCCACTTTTTGTTTGCTCGATAAGGTTTTTAAACTTCTTGTAAGTTTCTTTTTCATATTCGATATAGAAGCTGGAAAGGTTCATTTCTTCATAAAGTTGCTTGACACGGGCAATCTTTCGAGGATCTAAAATAAGAAAAAAATTAAGTGATTGCAAAATTTCATTTACTACTTCAGAATATGTTAAATTTTTTTTTATAAATTATACTCGGAAAAGCATACACAATATACACACATACATACCCTTCTGCCCGTAACACTCCGCCATTATCTTCTTTTGTTCTGCATTAGCCCGCTGCATACATACAATCGCCAACCAGGAACATCTATTGGTTTCTATATCTGCACCAATTTTTCCACTAATATCTGGATTAACAAATACATCCATAAAATCATTTTGCTCTTGATAAAAATGACCAATGCCTTCTAGAATAACTTTGCAATCGCGTAATGTCTGCGGATCTGTTACGCTGGAAAAATTTATACATACACACATATATTAATATAAAGCAGGATGTCCAAAAAATATGACTATAAACTCGAGTAAAAAAGGAGTTGGAAGAGTGACCTCGTTCATAAAAATGGCTCCTATTATAGTGTCAGCGATGTTAGACGAAGTGTTGTGAGGTGAAATGAGGTAAGGTAAGGTGAAGTGAGATTCGTTTAGTTAAGGCCCTATCGCAGACTGCAAGTGAACAAATTATGTATTCACTTAAATTACAAAAGAAAACAATAAATTTTTGCTCTCCCCTTTCTTTCATTGCTTTTCAATTTAAGGGAATTATTTATGCACATGGAATCGGCGATAGAGCTAATTGACTCTGTCCTCCTCGGTCAAAAAGTGTATATTGCAAAGAAAGTGCAAGTTCCGTTAACAAAATATCTCGACATTTTTCAACATACCGATCAAAATTCGACATTCGTTGATTGATACCAGAATCTAATTCGATCTGGTTGAATTTGTAAGTGGTGAAATGAGCCGATATAACTTGCACTGGGAACGAAACGCTAAGCAACTTCTTTGTTATGAACGTTCTTTCACCTTGGTGGTCGATATTTTTACTCGAGAGATATGAAAATGCATAGAATTTAATAGTAACAAAAATAAAAAAATAAAAGTTGAATGAACTATTTTTTCATTTGGAATTCGCGATAGAAACCATAGAAACGTTAATGGCTTAATCAAGAACAACGACAACCTAAGGATAACTTTTTATCTCTTCCGTCGAAAATGATTGAGTTTTCATGAGTGGGAAGTTATATTGACTTCTGTATTTATATATACATATTTATGTATGGTATGTATGCTCACCCCGCCAAATGAAGACCCAGGACTGTGGGTAAATAAATCAAGTGACAGCTAGTTTTATCCATTACTATTGACTTGTATGTTTCCATATTGAAAGCGCTTACACTCTTCTTTGAGACTAGATAATCCGTTAATTGACCGCGAGTTATTTTGAAAGTCAGTTCATGAAATAAATCCAATATATCGACATAGCAGTCAAGATGGCGAAAATATTTGCGCAATATTTCATAGGTACAGCTTTCAAGCATGACAACATCGTTAGGGGTAGTAGGACCGACACCTTCCAACTTATACCAACACAATTGTCCGCGACGTGTTGTGCTTTCATCCATTATGTCATCAGCAACGTAGAAAGCGGAATGTAGCTACGGAATATGTCGAAACAATCAATGGAAATGGTTCAGATTGAAAGAAGTGGTAGACCTACTCACCAATTCTACGCACCAGCCGAGGTAATGCGCCAATTTTATATTTTCCGCCGTCAGCTGTTCTTTCTTCATTAGATATTTATACGTCACGACTGTCATTAGACCAAACATATGTTTGCTACTACCCGGTACATTGTGTTTAAGACACTTTGTAAAGAGTTCAAGGAAGAGTATAGAAATTGAGTAAATCTTCTTTCATGTCTATGTTACCTTAGTAAACCATGCCACGGTATCATCGCTGTTGGCATCCTTGGCTATATCGATGAGTTCAAGTAGAATACCTGCAAATAATCAAAATATTGATACGTTTTGGTAAAAAAAATTTACCTGGAATATTTACAAACAGACATACATACATATGTATAAACCATTTGAGAAGATTTTATTTATGTTAAGTATTTTGCATTCAACACTTTTAAATCATTTGTTAAATGCAAGACAGCAGCAGTCGAAAAATGTGTTTCAATTTTTTTTTAATAATTCGTTAAATACTCTTCATTTTAAATTTCGAATCTCACTCAGGGCAAGTAAAGTCTAGGTTAGGTTAGGTTAGAGTAGCTGCAACCATGCAGGAACACGGTGGCACACTTAGGCTGCAGATAGAAAATGCCGTTGTGACACCACTGGCGTGAGCCATCCATTCCTTCCGATCTCTTAGAAACCGAGCCATAGGAATGCCAAAGTCTAAATCAAAGAACATTTCAGTTTATTTATGGCATACCTGTTCGCTGATTGGCTGTAGCTTATGCTTCTACTTGGTTTTTGTTATTTTTGCACATCAATTTAGCAAAAAAACTTGACGGCTACGCACTGAAAAATTGATTTCGTTTACAATGTAGTAGTAGTAGTGCGCGCACTTCCATTTAAAAATTTTGGGCATCGCTGATTTATGCCATCTCATAAAATAAATCTGTCGTTCGGAGTTGGCACAAAACTGTAAGTCGCTCTATTTGTGGTGCAACATAAAGAAGTTATACTTGCCGAGATATCCTAGTGATTTTTTATGCAAACGTGAACTTATACATATACTGGGAAAGTCACTAACTAGATAAAATAAAATATCTAATTATAAAGCAGCACTTGTAATCAAAATCGATGTTATTAAATTGAAAAGAACATTTACACCCATTAAAACTGAAAATATAATTTTGACAATAAAGATAAGGGCACCCCACCCAAGGCTCTGCTCAGGACTCAACGGCGGTTTTTTTCCACGCCAAACTACTTTAATGCACTTAACTAGTTTCTAAACAAATTTAAAGTTTTTATGAAAGTATGCTGTGGAATAATGAAAATTAAATAAAAGAAAACAAAAGTGCAAATAATAAGTGACTTATGTCACTATTTTATCGCTTGCAATATTTTTGAGTAACCCGAGTATCGTAAATGTTTATTCTTACTTGAACGGAGAGCCATGTAATCCTTTATTGCTTCTTTCCACTCCGGTAACATTATTTCATAAGAAATAGTTTGCACTTCCATTGTTTGTCAGCTGCTAAAGGAAGAATCGAAGAGTAGAAAGAAAAAGTGTTAGATAAAAATTTAAAATCCTGAATGGCATCACAATGTATGGTTATGCGAAGAGAACTATCTCCATTCAGATACATATGTAAGCGCCGGTGACACCAAGGCGCTTACGCCCAGGGATTTTATTTTATGGCTTCTAGAAACGAGGTAGGGAAAACGGTTTTGAAACTACAAAATACAACAAATATATGCACTTGATTTTGTTGTGCGGTTAAGCCCATCCATGAGATAAGTAAAAGCTGAATATTAACGTGAATAATAGCTAACCGCCGGTAATTTTAAGCCCTCACGTAAATATGTATTTCTAGTTCCAGAAATCTCAGCTCCTCATTTAAAGTCTCACTCGGGCCAATGATTCAGGTGAAAACCAAGTTGAATTATGTTGTTTTTTTTTTGTTAAAATACAGTACTGACTAATTATTATTTTTTTGAATAATTATTTTTTTTAATTAAAATACAGCTCATTCTCTAAAAAAACCATATAAAATGAAGTTCAAACTTTGCAAAAATGTTACTATCATTAAACACAATTATACCAAAACTTCAAATAATTAAAAATAAATACAAGTGGCTGCGAATTACAGTTGAGTTTAGAAAATGGTTTTTTACTGACGCTCTTCCGGATTTTTTTTTAAATTATTCAATTGCTAAAAACGGGTACTTTATTGTACTAAAGAAAAAACTGCATACTTCGAGTATTCTCAGAAACATGTTTAGTTCCAAATTTAATGGCATTTAATTATTCAAAACTGCAAAATATAATACAAATTATTAAATAAAGGGGTAATCAATTGTCAAAACTTGTCAGTTCGTTGGTATCTTCGTTTTACAATAACGATTACCAGTACATATTCACTTTTAATGCGTACTCGTATTCGGCTTAATCAACAAATTATTTTTTGATCTTGCAATGATTCCGATATGTTCCCACTGGTAAAAAACCAATTTTGATTTTTCAGTTATTATTTTGTTTTAAAGGATTTTTTTAAAGTTAATTCTTAAATTCACAAAACTCAGTGGCACGATATACGTATGTACATTGTTAAGTGCAGCAAAGATAAAATACAATTGACTGTAGGCTCAGTTTTGCCTGGCTTAATATAAACCACGTTCAAGCATAAGTTTGCATTACATGTACATATACATATGTACATATGTACTTAAGTGTCTTGTAATAATTACGCTAACGTTGCGCGTAAGGCAAACGGGAAGGAAAGTAAACCCAGCTAATTATACTTAAACCAACGAATTTGTACGAGTTCATAAAAAAAAACAAGACAGATACACATTTTTAATGACTTTTAAATGCTTTCTGTTGTATCACTTTAATAAAACATAAAAGCGTTAAACAAAGAAGCACAAATCTCAAAAGTGATGACCAAAATACAAGATTCAAGTTTTCTGCAAATAAACAGTGAAGTAGTAAGCGACCGGCGTTCTCTGAATTCCTTTCAAAGATATGCTAAATTTCCACAAAAAAGTGGTCAATATCAAAATTCAACAATATACATACATACATATATATTTTATCTTCGTCGAAATATTGGCGTGTATGTACAGTCAAGATAAAGTCGACGCTGAAATTAGAATCAGCTTTTTAAGATTATTTTTTTACGGTAAATCTGCTTCTAACTTTAGTGATGACTTTATCTTGACTTTTGGTTACCATAATTATTTTCAACAAAAACTAGTATAGCAAGGTGACAAACCCTATTCAAAAATTGTTCAGAATGAATGATATCTTAATTGTAATATTTAATATAATCAGACCTATCGCTGAGTTCGCAATTGAAAAGTTATGAATACGACCCTCCGCTACGAACACGAAAAATTTGCTATCGCTGATTACGTGTGAACTTGAAAAATAGCTGCCAAACTCAAATGCGAAATTTTGAAGTTTCGACATCAGCTGGCACAAAGTAAGCAAACAAATTTTGGATTTGTGGGCGTGCGGGAATAATATTTTTCAATTAAGAAAGGTGGCAAAATTTAGCAACAGTTAAAATGCAGCGGAAAACTTTAAGATATGCCTTTTATCCTTTGGAATCTGTTGACACTTTGTATGAAAAACTTTCGGTTTTTGAAACATACTTACATATAATTTTAAATAATAATATTAATTTGCCGCTTACACTACGAGTATTTAGCTCAGTGTTTGGCCGAGCTTCTCCTACCATTTGAGGTGTTCGTCTTTATGTTCTACTACAATTGGCCTACAGTATTGTGCCGACTCCGAACGCAGATGTATTTTATGAGAAGATTTTGCCATTGCCTGCCGATGCGTGACCGCTATTAGAAAAACACTTTTTCTAGGATTAAGATTTTACTTGCCTTGGCTGAGATTTGAACCTCGAACTCAGCGGCATATCGAGTTATAGCACGCACCGCTACCCACTTTTACTAATTTTAAATTAAAAAATTAAAATTTGTTAAAAATTTTCCTTCGCTGCTAAGATTTTTGCGGAAGGTGGTTACCAGTACGGCGTTGGAAAGAACTATGATATTATAATGGCCCCATAAACATTTCTTCAAGTTTTGAAAGAAGATTTGAATACATTGCAGTCATGGCTATGCCCTCTATGAATTAAACTGGAAATGAGTGACGAGGAAAAACGAAATGCGAAAATGGAATTCTATGCAAAATCCAGATTTTCAGGTGTAATATTCTGTTTTCAAAAAGTTCTCCACCTCATTTTAAGATTTGGTCTAACCCTCTCCAAATTCTGGATTTTCCTGCAACAAATCAGGCAACCGAGCGTATTGCTGACCTCAAATGGAAAAATACAAACAAGAAAATTTGCTTTAAACAAAAAAATTGTTTATCAAATTTAATACTCACATTTCACTACGTTTCTGTGTTTTTATAAATTATTGAAATACAGTGGATATTCCCTCTGATAATAATTTTTCTCCGACAGCCAAAACACGTCGTATAAAAATTCATATAAAAATCTACGAAATAGCGCTACAAATGAGCTCACTGATGCCAATCTACGAATTTCGAACGTACGACGTAGCCATTCGAACTCAGTGATGCCTTTTTCGTAGAATCCACAAAAATTGTACTACGTAGGTTTCAGCGATAGGGCTGAATGAAAAATAAATGTCAACTAATGTAAATTTCTTAAAAGTTGTAAATAGTTGTAATAGTAAACAATATTATTTTTTTTTATCTTAAAGGTTTTTATTTATTGAATCTTCTCTGAAAGAGACTAACAATAAGTTTTCAAATCTTAATTTAATTTCTTAATACTATTCCCCCTATTGGTGGAATACGTTTGCTATACGGGCCCTTATATCAATTAGCGGGCTGGAAAATCATTTCGCCTTAGTCGCGTTTGGTTTGCTTGATCAGTGAGTGACTGTCCTAGTTCAAGAGGCTGCACGTTTAATTTGTCTAAATACTTTTGCTTAATATTCGTAATTTCATTTCTTACGAATGGGATGTTGAGGTCGTTGGATGTTCTCATTCCGGATGACTTTTCCAATATTATTTTTGAATTAAAATCGTTTAAAATATATTTTATATGTTACCTATGTTTGCTAAAGTTTAGTTTTTTTAATTCAACAAGGTAGCAATCAAGATCAAAATTGTGCTCCATGGCGTTGGCAACATACATACATCAAATTATTATATTTATTACTCTAAATGTACTCTGAAAAAAAACCCACAGTTAAAACAAATATTTTCTGCTGTCAAAAATTTTTCAAACGATTTGTTTTAACACCACAGTTCTTCCGGTAAATACATTGTTTTTGATTCAACCATTTTTTTTAAATCCGGCACTGTGGTTTCAAAAGGAGCTTTGCTTTTTTAAAATTCCCTAATAAAAATCAAATGCGAAAATATTCGTTTCAAAGATTTCGTAATTAATTTTATTTTGGTTCACCATTTTATTAATATTTGCCAAACAAGTTTCGAATTTATTTTATTGTTTCACCCTAAGATCACATTGAAGTTGGTGTTTACATTTTTATTTTATGGGTAAAGGTGTACATATACTAAAAACATTAATTTAAGGAAAAAAATGTATTTTAAAACATTAAACGTATAACTTAGTTTGCATTTAACTTGGTATGCTAAAAAATTTGTGACTGGGAAAAAGCGACCATCCCAGTGAATCTTTTACAAAGAGGATACTTGCGAAAATATACGATTTCTAAGGTACGTACATAAATATGGATCCATATTAGTACAAATTGGTATTTTACAATATTTTTCGTGAATTCTAGTTAACACTATGAGTGATGATTTGATTCGTGGGATTTGTCGTTTAATGCATTAATACAGTATGACAATTTTGCAGATGATGCACTCCCACGACATTGATGAAATTCTTAACTCGCGACAACTTCCAAAAATGGTGTTTGGTGTTTCCTGGTCCAACTATAAAGCCACCGTTTTCTTTTTAAAGTTATATTTTGACCATGCAGCGACAGCTTATCGTAAGTGCGTATTTTATATATTTTTATATTTAAATTAATATGCTGAAACAATGGATACAAACGGTGGTCTAATGCAATTCACAAACACTTCAGCAAAATTTATAAAAATATTTAAATATATCTACATATGTATGTATGTATGTATGTACATATGTATATACATATGTACGAGTATATAAATGTGAAAATATGTATGTTTGTGTCCTTAAAACTTTTGAAACGCAGCACGGAATTACCTGAAAATTTGCACAGTTATTAGTCTCTATCCTGGTATAAAATTTGTGAATCGTGTTGCCATATCTCTAAAAAATAAAACTATTTTTGGTTGAACTACAATTATTATTATTATTTTTATTATTTTTGATGAGGAGAACCATTTATAAAAAAATAAAAAGTAATATAAAAATTGGTAAGAGCGGTGCCACCTTTTGCAATTAATCTAATACATATGTATGTTAAATCAAGATATGCAATATGGGTATCAAATGAAAGAACTTTCAAAAGCTATAATTTCGAAAATATTTTTTATTAGAGTTACCACCTGTTTAAAAAGTGAAATTCAATTCAATTGTAAATCAAGTGAATTATTGCAGTTTGGGTGTCAAAAGAAAGAGGTTAACGAAGTCTCCATTACTAAACTATTTCAGGACGGATTTCAGCAGTTGAAAACGTAAAAAAGAGTTGCCACTTTTTGAAAAAAGTTATAAAAGGTGTCTTTAAATCAAATATTAACTCTTATACTATAGCAGTATGGGTATCAAACAAAAAGTTTTTGCAAGAGTTCTACATCATATTTTAAATAGGGTTGCCTGAATATTACAAATATATATAAAAAAAAAAAAATATTAAATGAATTACCTTCTGCTGTTTAATATTAAAATTACAATGAAGCTTCTTTTATGTATATGTACTATGTTTTTTTTTCTATCGAAACAAAAATTTTGCGAATTATCTAAATCTAGTAAAAGCCAAGAAAAAACATAAAAAGACGCAATTAAAATCGCTCAGTTTATTCTAAGTTTGTGTATAACATAAGAACTGTGTTATTTCAAACACAAACAATAAAAAAGTGGTACAAGCAAATTTAAGTTAATTTTTTTAGAGTTTGATTTAGTGGTAAACTGAGAGGTGAGTAATTGTCTTGTTTGAAGGTATACCTAATAATGTTTCTTATATAGTATTTCAGTATATTTCAGGTGCACTCATTTCATCTATTACATTACCATAATATTCCTCGAAAAAGAAAAATGTCATTTGTACCAAGACAAATACTTTAAGCAAAAAGATTGAAGGAAGTAAGAAAGGCCGAGACGGAACAACAACGCGAAGAAGACTTTCAAAAAAATGGTACGTTTTAAAATATGCAACGAAGTATTATCGAATGATGTGAAGTAATAAACGTATTATTAATTGTATGTTATAAATGAATACAGACAATTCCGAGTACTTATGATTCAAAATTTGTATTCATAATAATAATAATAATAATAATCCCAACGGTTTTATCCATCCATATCCACCCGACCAACGCGAGGGGCGCATCCGCATGACGCACGGATATATGAAAAAAAATATCAAGAACCGGAGTGAGTGTTAAAATCCTGATACAAACTTCGGAGTGGCTCATTTAACTCAAAATTTTACATGGCTTCAGAAAGAGAGGCCGGAAATGTATTGAAATTCTGGAGGGAACGTTTGGTTTTATTTCGTCAAGAAGAGATGGGCTAGAGATAAAGCCTGTCAGTAACTTGACCAAAAATACAATGCCTAGCATTTCTCTGCGACTAGCAAGTGTAGGAAGATTTAAGATACATACATATAAGTAAAAAGCAGAAATTGTTTTTGAATTGACTCTATTCGGTCGGAATAAACTTGATAGCGCGGGTTCCAAACAACAGATCCATATTCCAGTATGGGCCTCACTAACGTTGTGAATAGAGCCTTCGTTATGTAAGGGTCATTGAATTCTTTTGACCACCGTTTTACAAATGCAAAAACACCCTTGGCTTTGTTAACTGTAACATTTATGTGAAGATTAAAATTAAATATCGGGTCCATTGTAATTCCAAGATCAACACAACATGTTAAACACTTGTTCGAGGTTATGGTAACATACATATGTCATAAGAAGCTAGTTGAACTGCCCTTCGAGAAAAGCACATTACTTTACATTTTTTAAGGTTTAGTGGCATGTTATTTACTTCACACCAATTAGTCATGTTATTTAAATCCGCTTGTAGTAAGGACCTTTCCTCAACAGAATGATACGATCTAAAAAGGTTTTTATCATCAGCGTACATAAAAATTTTTGAATAATTTATTACAGAAGGTAAGTCATTTAAAAAAAGTAAAAATAGAAACGGACCAAGGTGACTTCCTTGCGAGACCCCTGAAGAAACATGAATAATGTTTGAGGAACTACTTTTACAAAGAACTCGTTGTGTTCTGTCAATGAGATCGAGTTTATGGATCAGTAAAGAGGAACTTACTCTGTCGAATGCTTTACTAAAATCAGTGTATATAACATCAGTGTGCATAAATTCTCTGAACCCATTTGAAACATGAGTTGTGAACTCAAGCAAGTTTGTAACGGTAGATTTACCCTTAGAGAACCCGTGTTGTGTGCAAAAATTGTAGAGGATATGGAATACGTTAAATGGTCAACCAAAATAGCTTCGAATAATTTAGGAATAGCAGAAAGATTAGCTATACCACGATAATTTTCTATAGAGGACCTACTCCCGGTCTTATAAAGGTGTATAATGAATGATTCTTTTCAAGTTGAAGGGAAAATCCCAATCATCTATGTAATGTTTTTGTAAAAAAACTTTCATGTTTATAAAAAAAACTATTTAACCGCTATCTGACTATTTGTATTTTTCCTAACAACGTATATTTATATACATACATATATTGTTCCGCCACGCGGGCGAAGCCGTGGGTTTAGGCTAGTACATATGTACATAATTGATAAAGATATTGACAAAAATAACACAAGTCTGCAAAAAAAAAAAATAATTGAGAGCTGTTTTGGTTTCTTCTGTAATTCTTATTTGTTTGGGTGTGCTGAATCCGAAAATAACTTTAATTTTGTCATAGAAAGTCACGTTTTCTGACAATGTAGGTGTCTATATTAAACAAGTTAACATCTTAAAATAAAATATAAAAGATTTAAAAAAATATATAAATATATAATTGCGTAACAAAACTAATTTATTTATGTAAAATACATTAATTAGTAAGCACTAAACACATTTATTTTTCTCAGTGAGACTCCTTTTGGTACATTTTCGCTTGTGGTACAATAAACCAACTCGTCCTCTTGGGCAAAGTAGGAAGTAAACTGCTTCTTGCGATATCTAAACCAGGAGGAAGACACTCCCGGCAAAAGTAAGTTCCTGCTTTAGAGCCTTGATCCAAGCAACCCAGCAGCGTTTTTGGGAAGATTCAAGCCCCTTACGAAATAATTTAGCTCGCCCTGGGAAAACAATTTCGGACTGCTGTCATCTTCAAATCCAAAACTTGACATGTCATCGGGTTCAGGTACAGCACCATCTTCGTCAGAACTTGGAATCTCTTCCAAAGTAGCAGGGACCTTGGGCACGGGTATTTCGGTCCCATGAGGGATGGAACGAGTAGCTGATTGCAGATTGAGGTATGAAATTGACTGCTTCCGTTTTGAATTATACCCTTTTACATTACACGAACAAAAGTAACAATCAACACTATGGTTCTTTTGCTCGCGCCATTGCGCTTTTTTTCTTGCCCTTAAACCAACTTCGAAGATCTTCAACACATCTTTTGCAGACTTTATGAGGTGCCCAAACTTTATCCTGATCTCCAAGTTTTAAGGCAAAATACGCGAGGTATACTTTTTTTACAAAGTCCGTAATATTAACTTGCTGCTTTAAATCATATATTCGCCACAAATATAACAGAAACTGTCCGACGAGTTCACATACTTCCGCACAGACGACATCGCACTATACTGAACCAAGATATAAACTATACAACATGTTTATGTTTGTTAATGCAGCTCACACAGGGTGTTCCTTATTTAGAAATTAATGATAGTTATGGTTAACATTTAAAAACAGAAATCAAAATAATAGTATACCTATTATTAATGCCTACAAGTTAGCCCAAAAAAACCCTTTTTTATAATAAAATTTTGCGCTTTGTAAAATAACCTTGCTTTCTGGAATGTAGAAGCGGTTCGTATAGGAGTGCCGAATTTATTTGTAGTGAGCTTAGAAATATTAATTGGATCATTTTGCCAAAAGCAAGTTGTGTCTTTTGCCACAAGACACGGACAAAGATGATATGATACGAAACTCTTTGCTTCATGAGAGCGCTGCGAAAATCCGCATTTTTTTATAACATTTTTCTGGGCACTCTATGTAAGAAATGTGGTTTGGGAGTATTCATTTTATTTTTTGGGGATTGTGCAGTTGCCACACCACCGTTGAAGTATGTAAGTAGAATAAATGCAAATGCTATGAATATAAGAAGAAATACACGTTATCATTTACTTTCTTACCAAAAAATCACAAACTATTGAAATCAACATGAAAACAACATCAAATCACAGAAATTCATATATATATATGTATGTATGTATGTTATGGTGGGGTGCAATAAAACCATACGAAATAAGGCCATAATGGCTTTATTTCCAATAGCGATTGGAAATAAAGCCATAATTTCTATATGGCCTTAATTCCAAATGTAAATGGAAATAAAGCCATTACGGCTTTATTGCGCTTTTGAAAATGGGTATTTAGAAAAACTAAGAAAACTTTTCGAGAGGGATGGTCGGCGCGGAGGCCGGCAAAGCGGGCGCGCGGCGCGCCGTGGCGCGAAGGAGAGTAAGCGCGGACCGGCAAAACTATCCTGATATACTCGCATTTTTCTTTTAAATATATCGAATAAATTCGGAAATATTAAATTACCATGTTTTTATTTTATTAGTTAAAAATTTTTATGGGCAATCACGGAGCGTATGTACTTGTGTACATATATTTTAACAAAATCGAACAAAAAAACTTTTCCAAAATGTTTGAAAAATATTACTTAGAACTACATCAACACTTTACATATAAATTAACATCGAGTCTTTGACAATGGCACGACAAATTGGGCATAGTAGTTTAACTCCAGAGCGCATGATTATGAACTTTGGTATTGCCAATTTGTCTGCATAATGTTTCGCTATTGAACTCCACTGCAACACTCATTTTGCAATCACTCTGATAGCAATAATAATATTTAACATTATTACGATTGAATTTAAACTTAAAAATTTGGTTTTCTGCTTCTATGTATAGTAACTTGGATGATCTCCTAAATCCTGGTATTAGCACGTATTCAAAAACTAAATTATTTTCCATTTTCGTGAAAATATTTCAAAGGAAGGACAATGTAAATGCACAAACAGTTAGCAGAAACCATGTGATTGACAGACAGTGTTGCCAGGCATACTGTATTTTTAGTTCGAAAGGGTGCCATTTCAAGATATGGCTATATTTCTCACCTGGCAAATTTTAAATATGTCTTTATTGCACTTCTGCGGTGGAAATAACGCCGTATGGCTTTAATTCCAACCACAAGTGGAAATAAGACCATATGGCCTTATTTCGTATGGTGTTATTGCACCCCACCATGTACAATCAGCTATCCCATAGCCAAAAATATGAACTTAAAACAAGATGCGTATTTTTATATAAATACATATATACATATACATATATTATAAATACTTTCAAGTAAATCTGAAACCTAAGTACTTTTTATTACTAAACTATGAAATTTAAATCTTTACTTAGAGATTTAAACACAACATTTCGTAACATAATAGCATGAACTTTAGTTTTTATCCAAATAAAATTGCACCGATTTGATAGCTTTTTTCACGCATTTCCCTCTGGTATGCAAAACGTCTTTTTGCGTATCAGCTGTTCGTGGTCCCCTGATTCGGTATTGTTGCCAGCTCAAACCGTGAGTTCAGGGGACCAATTCAGTAGCAGCGAAAGAGAGTTTCGTATCATATTATCTATGACATGGTCACAAGAAAGAATATAATTTGTTCACGTCCCAAAAGAAGAAATAAAAAGAAAAAAGTGTATTGAGTCGTGTGGTACTTTTTTGAAGCCCAATGGAAAAATGTGTGGTCTCCATTTCGCAGCAATTGATTTGGAGACCAGGTTTGATAAAAAAAGTGCGAAGTTATGTGCAGATGCCCTTCCAATGGCGGTTGAAATTTTTTGGTTGACCCCGAGCAATGCGGTTCCCTATTTGCCGATGCGTCTACACAGACAGAGTTTAAACCACTTTTAAACAAAAACAATGTAGCTTCATTAAAAATATATTTTTATTTGGAATGAATATTGATTTTCGAGTTCCATAACTTAAAAGAGAATTGGCCAAGTTGAAATCAAGAATTCATGAGTTGGAAGATTTTAGCTCAAGCGTTCAAACTATATTTACGGAAGGTCAAGTTCGCAAATTGGAAAGCAATGGCAAGAGGCACCACTGGTCTTGGGACGATATCGCATCCGCAATATCTTTGCATACGACTGGACCGTATATCAAAGGGTTTCCCTTACCAAGCTAGTCGACTATTGCTAAATGGTTACAAAAACTTAAATTTGAAGATGGAATTTTAAATTTCTCTCTAAGCGTTATGCAAAATGCAAGGGATACCCCCTTGGCTGATCGATTGTGCGTGATAAGTTTCGATGAGATGGGAGTAGAGTCCGTTTTTTAGAACGATCCTCTCACTGACAGTGTTCGCAAGCCTACTACAAGTCATGATAGTGCAGCCGATATTTTGCGCTTACGATTGTAAAATGTCCAAAGCAATTATAGAGAATGCAATCATAAAATTGCATAAAACAAGATATCCGGTTGTGGCCATCGTTTCCGATAAGGGTTCCGGAAACCAAGCCCTTTGCAAAGAATTAAATGTTTCATGTGGTATAAGAATTTAATTAAAAATCTAATTTATGATTTGTACATATGATAAAGATTTATTTTCTATTCAGAGCAAACGTGGTTCGCACATCCAGTAAGAGGCGTCAAAGTGTTTGTGTTTGCGGATATTCCGATTTTACTCAAACTGTTGCTTAACCCTTTCTCGACACAGGATGTTTATATAGCACTTAACAGTGCATCATGCTGGCAGACAGAAAGTGAAGTTGGCAGCGCAATTGTTTTCGTACACCACCACTAGTGCAATCCGAAGGTGATATACTTTGGAGCTCAACATATATGTATGTATATATTAACGATTGGTTTGACGTCTTCAACAGAAAGCTGTCATACTTTCAAACAAACGCTACCTAAAAACCATTTGGAATGGATTTGCACTAGCAGAAATGCTGCCATTTCAATGAGACATTCAAATAAGCAACAGGTCCCTTAAAGATTTATACGAGTATTGATATATTCAGGACAAGTATTGCTTCCAGTACATTCTGACGTATCGGTTAAATCAGGACATATTGGAGCACTTCTTTGGGGCAATGCGCGCAAAGGGTGAATTATTTGATAATCCGAGCCCAATGCAGATTAAATACAGATTGCTAAGATATCTGCTAGGTAAATTAGTTTGTTTATTTCCATAAGCATAATAATTAACTTTTTTATTTTTTTTTTGCTTCATCTCTTCGGAAGCTCATAATACGTCAGCATTTGTTACTAATGGTAATGTGAAAACCGACGAAACCGAGGGGCTTCGCCTCAGTGACACTTCATTGGAAAGCCTGAAAAACTTTCTTACTGAAGATGAGGTGGTTTCGGCGGATTTCTCATTTCCTTTAGATCAAACAATAGATAAACATTTGACTGTCTTCACGAGAGTGCGTTAGAGTACGTATATCACTGGTTATATAGTACGCAAAATAAAACTAAGCGATTTTGTTTCCAATGAGCCCACATTTACATGGGTTTACACCATCTACAAAGGTGCACTAGTTAAGCCAAGCGCTGATTTTTTTAATAAAATTAAGTAGCTGGATGCGACGTTAACAATGTCAACGGAAACGAAAAATACGGAGGCTCATCAATAACAGAAAGACTAGCCATAAATAGGCGTTGAAAACTACAGTTATTTTTAAGTAAGCGAATTTCTGATTCCAAAATGTAAAATGTTTTACCTAAAATTAACTATGCAACGAGTTTCTAAAGAAATTTTTAATTTTATGTAACTTTACAGAAACCCTAATTTACCAAGCTTGCCGAAAACTATAAAAAATTGTTAAATACCCGGTTTTTGTCGATCATGAGGAAATAAAAGTGGGCTTTTTCGTTAGAGTTTCCAGTATAATCATGTTGTTTTATTAAAATAATAATATTTAGCAGGAAAACAGGTTATAACCTATTTTAAAACAAAGTATACTTTTTATAAAATGTAAGTGAGAATGCCACTTGCGATACATGCGCTGAACTGATGGAATTGGTGCGGATGCATGTACATACATAAATAAAATCAGTTTCATGTTAATGGAGAAAAATATAAGTTATTGGAAGAGTGGGCGTGCCTCCTGAGAATTTTTGATGCCGCATTTCTCATAAGTGCGATGGAGTACTGGAATGATGTTGTTACACATAACCACGCACCACACAACTGTAAAATTGTATGTTACTTAGTACTTTCTACGACCATTTCGCGTACTTCCAAAATACAATTATAGATTATTATATTAGTTGTTAGCATGATTCAATAATAAAAGGTTTGCTCAATAAGCAGCTAGCTCGCTTGCTCTTTGTCAAACGGCTCACATAGTATAAAGGCACTGCGTTGTTAACTTTTTTAAGTTACGTAAAAATTAGAGGAAAAAAAATTTGTAGAACAAAAATTTTGAAATCACTGCTGCTTTGCTTGTTTTCAAGTATTCGCTGAGATTTCGTTTTCTGACTGCGTGAATTCGTGTAATTTGATTTTGATTTTATTCTGTAATATAATTAATTTCTAACATAAAATACATCTCATTTTCACATTAATTAATCTCAGCGTTCCAGTACGTTGTTTATTTTGGCTGTTCAAGTGCAGCACACTATATTTGAGCTTTCTTCCTGCCCCAGAGCAGCGACACCCCTTTGGATGTGTGAACGGTACCATTACAGGTTTCTTTGAACGTTTTTTTTTTTTGGCTGCTTTCAAGTGTTGGATGGGAACCCGTTCTGTCTTTTGCTGCTTAGATCCACATCGGTATGCGCTTCTATATTATGTTAACATTAGTTTTAGTAAATTAATTAATATATTTAATTGTTATTATTTAAAAAATAAAATAAATAGAAAACAAGGACAGATGCCCTTTAAATTTAGTTTTACATGCGAAAAATGTTCCGATTGGTGTGTGCATTCAGAACTATGTTTAAATATGTTATGAACTAATTTAGATTTTCACCAGTTGAGAAAATCAAAGTGCCAAAAGCAAAGTTGCAATTAGAAGAGCTCAATAGCGTTCACGAGGAAGCGCTTAACGAAACATGTTTCCAATGACGCTACCGCCACATAGGTTGGATGAAGTTGCCAGAGGAGGCTTAACAAAGCCAAGTAGCTGCTTTTTGAATTATATTAAGCGATTGGAAGTAGTATTTTAACTATACCACTGTTCAGAACTGTGGCAGGTACTTAGAAAACCTGAATGCGTGTTCAGAGCACTTTAATGCCTGCTCAGAGCTCAAGAAGCCTTTTTTAGAACAAGAATGTACCAGTTATTAAAAATCTGAACAAATCAGTCAGAAATTTAAAAAAATCGTCAAATTAAATGTATGTACAGATGTTTAAATAAAATATTAAAAATGTATTTAGGATTTTTTAAATTTCAATATCATGATAATTTTTTGCTAGATAACATGAAAGCTTCGTACTACCGAAACTTTTATTTTTTGCTTACAATTTACAAAGGGATTTAATTTTTGTCCTTTCCCATCCTTCTTAAATGCAACCTTTTACTTGGGAGTGTCAAAACTAATAAAATTAATAATTGAATCGTGAGCTGTTAGTTAGTACAGAACCTTTTATAATTGAATCATGGGCGCAACAAACTTGTTTTTTACTTTTTTTATATTTTATTTTAATTTGAATTGTAAAAATTGGTATTTCCTTGTGATAAGAATGTGTTCAGTCCAATTCAAGATAGTTGAAAAAATTTTTTTGAAACTTTAGCTTTTAAAAGCAAAATACAAATACACAGAACTCAAATTTTTTTTTTAATTTTCTACTGCGCGTATCTACTAAATATGCCTTGGGCGGAAATGAATTAATATTACATCGAACTCCAATTAGTTTCAGTAGTTATGTCTTCATCAGAAATATAATTAAAAGCGCAATGTTTCACAAACCAAAGTACCACAAACGAATACAAATTATTCTTAAAATATAAACGAAATGACTCCGAGTCGAGAATTCTTAGAGCTTTAAGCAGAATCGCCACCTATTCAAAATTGGGTTGACAAACGTGATGAATTACATATTTTACATATGTATGTATGTATGCATGTATGTATGTATCAAAAAAAATTTTGCGCACCAACAAAAAATTTTACTTAAAAAAAAAAATATGTATATTCAATAACAATAAAATTATATACTTTTAACGATCGCAAAAACGTTGTAAGATTTTGTTTAACAAATTTTAACTTTAAAGAGATAAATTGTTTATCAACTTTATATGTATATTCAAAATCCAAATACTTTATTGAAAAAATGGAGTAAATTTATTTTAGAATTTATGTCCGATTTTATATATTTAAGTCGCAATTTTAGACCAGTTGGCAATCATTTCATTCATAGCAATAATTGCGTTAAGTTACATGTGTGTATGTAAATTGATGTAGCTTTTTTCTTACTAGAAACAAGAACGGAATTACCCTTTTTTTCTTGATTTAAAAATTGCCAAATTTTCATTAATTTTTCAGTGTTGGTTAGTTTCATGCCAATGAATCCCTTACACTTTTTAATAATATAACTAATTTTAATCAACATTACAAATGTTTTTAATTTTTTTTAGAACTTAAGTGCAATGAAGTACAAGTTACAAATTCTCGTTTATGTCTGTAATTTATTTTTCACTGAAAATGAGAAAGTTGAGCAACGCTCATCAATATCCTTAAAAGCAAGCTTCCTTTGCATATATTCAGATATTATCTATTATATTAGATTTTTTATTGAGCTCAAGGCCAGTTTATGGAAGATTTTTTGTGAAAAAACAACAACAGCTTTTAATGGTTGAAGTTATAGTACTATTTCGGAAATCACCACATTTCCTCATCAGACTTCTTTTTGATTATTAAATTAAATTATTTTTAATTTAATTTTCATAACGACTTCTCTCAGGCTTTGAACCCGGGAGCTCGGAGTTGCAGAGCCAATACGCTACCTATTGTGCTACGCTAGCCGAGTTGGCTGTTGTGTTTATTTCATCTTCCTTAAACAAACCAACTACAAACAAGAACAACTGATCTGCCGCTATTTAACTTGTTTGTGTGGTTGTTGTTTGTGTTTTTGTTTGCAAATTCTGTATAATGTGTTTTTTACATTATATTCTAATGCATTTTTAAGGCGTGCTCATCCTTGTATACAATGGTTGTTCATTTTTCTGTTGGCCTAGTAAATGTTAATATTTTAGAATTTTTATTGAGCTCAAGGCCAGTTTATGGAAGATTTTTTTGTGAAAAAACATTAACAGCTTTTAATGGTTATCTATTATATATTTACTCGTATGTCTGTATGTAGTTCGACTTCAACCCAATGTGTGTTCAAACATGAGTGCTAAGTAGCAAAATAATGTATATTGATTTTCTTCTGATTTTCCGACAGGGTGGAAATTAGATGTATATTGGAACGATTTTCCGTTATCCCTTGTCAAATTTGGTTTTGTGACATACCGGTTTCGGCGTTGTGCCATCTTCAGTGTCGTTTCGAGCACGAAATCGAACGGAAAATCGTTCCAACATACAACAAAATAATATTATTGTAAGTGCACTGACTAAATAAATATCCGCTGTAAATATGTTTCTTTTTATTACAAATTTTTCAAAATTACTGAAATGGAAAATTGAGAATAAACATGTCATCATTTTTTATATAATGCTTTACAATTTTATTAAAATGTAGGTGAACAGAACTCCTCATCAAAAAAGTAAGTGTAGCTTGATTGCCGTTTGCCAAGTTTGCGGGAGAAAAATTAAACGATCGCTAAGTGTTAGTGTTATAGT
Organism: Philophylla caesio; assembly: GCA_963971545.1. Taxonomy (NCBI): domain Eukaryota; kingdom Metazoa; phylum Arthropoda; class Insecta; order Diptera; family Tephritidae; genus Philophylla; species Philophylla caesio. Next base: position 76,886,624 of record OZ020606.1, read on the forward strand.
TAGTGAGCAAAGCTGAAAAAAACATGTTTCTAGAAAAAAGTTTACAAGGTTACTTCCCTATAAAAATATACAAATTTCCATTTGGTTCCTATAGACGCAACATTAAAAAGACAAGCTGATGGATTTTTCATCTTTTTTTTATATTTTAATGAAGCACTCAAGCAATATGTAAAAAAGAGTTGAACAATTAGACAACAGGAATATATGGTATGAAACGGTCACAAAAGTTCACTTTAAGAATTTGATGAGAAAAATACTGAAATTATTAGTCACAACTCCAGGTAAAATAACCAGTAATTTTTTCAGTATGTTTTTTGCAGGGTTTTTTAGAGCCACAGTAAATGTGTCCAAAAACTTGCTTATGAGCTGAACAAAATTTAGTACCTGTGCGTTACTGCTGATGTGTGGTCAGGTCGAAAAAAATCATTTTTTGGTTACACTTGCCATTGGTTAGATGTTAACCATTTTGAAAGGAAGTTTGTAGCACTGGCTTGTCGAAGATTTCTTTTGATCGTGTTACGAAAATGATTTACGACATAAAAAAGCAATATCAATTATCAGTTAAAAAAATCGTGTATACGATCGCTGGCAATAGATCAAACTGCATTGAGGCATTTAAAGAGTTTGGAGTTAAATTGAGTAAAGGATATCAGATATTCTTATATAATTGCAATATAACGTATTTCTAGTTGGTTTTGATTGATTAAGGACGTACATGGCAGTAATTATGAATCCGACCCTGGCTCCTGTTCAAATGATTCAATGGATGAATCAGCTGTTCAATTTCAATCTGTAACTCCACGACTGGCGAAACATTTTCGTTGTGCGAGCCACACTTTAAATCTTCTGGCTACAACCGATTTCAACAAAGTTGTAAATTCATCAAGTCTAGATGTACAAGAAATACATAAAATAATAATAATATTTTTTTTAACTCACGCCGTTATTACACTGTCCAATTTATTTTACCCTAACTTGATAAGTGTTAAACTGAAAACCTTCAATATGTATTTTTTTGTCTTTTGTTTAGATGCACACAGATTTGGAACTAATCTAAAAGACCTAAATCTTCAAAAGTAATCAATGAAATTATAAACGCTAATTTATTGAATTCACTTTATGAGTCTGTACAAAATTGCTGTAATACAAAATTGATACTCGTATAGCCGAATTGTGTTACCGTTTGAAAACTCCCACCATTCTCATTGATGAGCTTGAGTACTTGGACGAATACGTAAAGCTTATGGGGGCCTAAGCGATCGATTATCTTCCGGGCGAAAAGACCATGACCTTTGGTTACTATGTTCCTAATATAGTTTTTTAAGGTTAAAAATGCGTAATTTGGGAAACAATTTAAAACGTTTTTTTAAATATAATACTCCATTTCCCTAATCTAGCGCCGAAACGTTCTATGTTTTCATTCGCTTTCATACGATTATCCATCGTTCCAAAAGACAAAAACTCAGCGATGTAAGTTTTGAATTGCTTGTTTAAAAAAAAGCTAAGGGCTTATAAATAATAAATAAATACATTAAAGAACGCCCTTTTTTATAATGATTTATTTACTCAGTTTGGTGGTTAGGCATTGATTTTTCATTAATCAATAACAATTTTACTGGTAATGCAAATGAAACTTCAGTATCAGTAAAAATGTACTCCTTACTTAATAAAATTTGATTTTATGAGAGAAAATCTACCTCCTAATTAATCAACGGCTTTGAGCAATAATATGGAAAACCGACGCAATGCAAAACAGATTTCATTATCAGTACAAATTTACTTGAAAATGAAGTTCACATTTCGCCCAGTCCCACAATAAAAATTCTTGACAATAATAAGCGCAGCTTATACTCGTATACATATATTATTCTTATAATAAATTGGCGGTTACCCTAAATGTCTCTGCATTTGGCCGAGCATCTTTCTTCCGTACCGTGTGCATCTTTATTCTGAACCGTAGATCAAGGAACCCACAGTTTTATGCAGACTGCGAACGGCAGATGTCTTTAAGGTACGAGTAGCATGACAAAAATACACTCAAAGATTTTTTATTTTTCTAAAATTTTAGATTTTATTTGACCCCCCTGCAGAGGTTTGAACTTCGTTACTCAGACGAATACCGATTAAAGCACGCATCACTTAACATCGGACGATGTATGATTTGATTATTTACCTTCTTTGCAAAAACTTACGCTTATTTTGTAATCAAACTAAGCTGTTCCGGTTCAGGGGTAAGATGTTTCGAAGGTGTTGCATTTGGCTGCAGCCTTCGTCTTTTGCCAGCATAAAATTCGGTTTCGTCAAAATGCCTCTCACATACATACTTTCGCCGAAAACGTATTTGGCAAGCTTCGGACCCACCTCTTGTTAGGCACACCCAACATTGCAGCGAACCAGAGATCGGGCATTCCGGGGTACCGCTACTTTAGTTTTGTCTAATTTGAGATTTCTGGTAGTTTTTAAACAAACAAAAAATTTATATTATTAATTATTATAATAGAACGTATACTTATTTACTTCTTAATTGGCGCGTTAACCGCTTAAGCGATTTTGGCCGAGGTCACAACGTATGCCTTAAGAATTTTTCGAAATGAAAACACGTTAATTACTAAAAATCAACATCTCTTCGTATTCCCTCTCTTCATATTCTTTGCTTACTTTATTCAAAAAATGTCAAATACCGTGTAAGGCGTGATCTTTTAGTCTGTCGTTCTTGATGCACACCTCTTCTGGACACTGCACTAAAAAAAAATTGCTTAAATTTCGCACGATGGCATTTTTTATTCTTAATTTTTTTTTAAACTTTGTATATATAAATGCATACATAAGCGTATAAATTTTCCAGCAAACTTTTTATTAACCTTTTTTTAGTTTTGAACAAATTTAGGAATTAACAAATTTCATAGGGTGACCGCTATTAGAAAAAACTTTTTCCATGATTAACATTTTACTTGCCCTGGCTGGAATTCGAACTTCGAACCCAGCGGCATTATTACCTCGAGTAATAGCACCCACCGATACCCACTCGACCACATAGCAGCTCGAAAAGAACTTTGCTAAAAAAATTTAATACGAGTATAACGTTTATTTTGAGATTCGAATCATCTCTAATATATTTTAATTTTATTTCATTTCATAAACTTATTCAAACATAACCGTTATATGTATCCTTCAAAATATTCACTTTTAACTTCATATTCATTATAAATCCTTTTGATAAATAGTGTTAAGTATTTCTAATAAAATTTTACGTGGTACAGCGTCCGAAGCCTGCTGAATAAGTGCTTTGTTTTTGTTGTATGTTTCTATTTCGTATTTGGAGTAGATGCTAGGGAGGTTCAATTCTTCATAGATTTGCTTAACGCGCGCAATTTTTTCAGGATCTGAAATGATAAAATATTTACATATAAAAAGCAATGACACTAGCCAAAAAAGCTTCAAGTTTCAAGCTCTATATAGATTTAATAATATCTCAACAAAATATTATCAAAATTTCGCAATTTAAAAATTTTTTTTTTTTTGGTTATGAAGTTTTGAAGTGCATTTAATTTCAGTATAAGAAAGTGTAAGTTTCTAATGAGTACATTTTGTGTTTGATTTTTGACGAAGTTTTAATAATGATGCTTTTTCACAATTGTTCCATATACGACTTGCACTTTATTAAACAAAACTGCAAACTCGAAAAAAATTTAATAAAAAATGAAATTTTAATTTATACACTATACAACAGGCAAAAAGTTTTCTCTACAGTACTCGATTTGTGCAGAAACCAGCATTAGTAAAAAACAAATTCAAAAATTTTATTTTTAATCCTTGAACAAGTGTAACTAAAGGATTTCGGGGTCAAGGGATCATATTATAATATATGTACATATGTTTTTATATTTGACCTCATACAGATGTTGTTGTTGTGCGAAAAATTGGAGTTTTAAAGAGTACATTTTCTACTCATTTTTCAATTTAAATTTTTTTTTATTAAGTAAGTCAGAATTTGTGAAACGGGCCACTCGCAATCGTTCCAAATGCATTTGCAATTGATAACTACTTTTCTGAATAGTATTTCCGATTTAAAAAATGTTCTTTGAGAGATTTTTCGAAAAAAAAAACTTATTATTTACAGAATAATTTTTTTTGTCTTCATATTTTCAAAAATTAATTACAGCCAATGTAATTTAGAGAGATTTTTTCCGATCGAAAAAGTTATAAATAAATTAATTTTTTATTTTTGTTTATAAATAAATTTAAAAACAATTTGGAAAACAATCTCACTGATGCTTCTTCACTTTCCGAAGCATTTCCATTTAAAAAAAAAAATCTGCGGCCCATTTTTTAATCAAAGTTGTTTTAACTAACATAAAACGTCGACGCTCAAACAAGTAACCAAACAAGAAACTCTTCATCCTTACGTTATTTATTATAAGAAAGGTAATAAATCGATGCAAAGTTTCGTTATTGAGTCAGAATGCAATAAATAGTTAACAAATTATAAATAACATAAGTATGAAGAGTTACTTGTTTGGTTACTAGTAATAAAAAGTTGCAGCTTGCACATTATAGTGACATCTTTAAGCGGCCAAATTTAAAAATAAATATTATATTATGATTGCTTTACCCCAAAACATTTAGTTAGACTTGTTCACTGATAAACAAAAAATGTTAGAATTTTTTTTTACAAATGCCGGTTTCTGGACAAATCACGTACGGGTGACCCAAAAATTCTGACTTCAGATTCGGATACACCAGACACAAAAGCTTTAGAAACCCTTGAGAAATCCGGTGGGACCTTTAAATTCCAATATTTTGTTGTACCGTGATATTTAAAAGAAAAATTGGCAAAAACTTGTATGTTTTTGTTGTCGTCGTGTAATTGTGGTAAGCAGTAAATGTACTCGTACAAAGGTGTGTACATCTGAACGATTTTATTACCGTCTTGTCCGTAGCACTCTTCCACAATTTCTTTTTGCTCTGGTCTGGCTAATTCCATGCACTTTATCGCCAACCAAGAACACTTATTAGCCTGTATGTCTGTACCAACAGGATCACCAAAACAATTGAGGAAATCATTTCGAACTTGGCTGAAATAACCCAACTCAAATGTTAAGGTTTTGCATTCATCGAAAACCTTTTGGTCCTTAACTCTGAAAATATTGAATTATGAAACCATGTTTTACAAAATTTTATTCTCTTTCAGTTACTGCTCACCCCGCTAAAACCAAACCCATAGCTATAGGCAAATAGAAAACGTGGCTAGTTGTTTTATTCATCACAAGTGCATCGTACGTGTCCCGCGAGAATGTCCTCACATTTCTTTTACTGCTCAGCTTATCCAAAGCTTGTCCGCTCAAGCATTTAAAGGTGCTTTGACGAAGCAATTCAATCAATTCAACATAGCAATCCATGTGACTGAAATATTTCTGAAGTAATTCGTAAGCGCCATTTTCAATCATGAAGGCGTCGTTTACAGCAAGGAGACCAACTTCCTTCAATTTATACCAACAAGATTGTCCACGACGTGTGGTGTTGTTTTCCATCATGTCGTCAGAAATTAGTATGATGCAATGCAGCTGTGGAGCAGACATCAAATAAATTAAAAAGTATATCTAATTCGCAAAGCCTTGAACCAACATATTTCCTATTTAAACACTTTTTAACAACCTTATTTTATGCTGAAATTGTTCATATCATATCAATATCATATCAATTTTAAGGATTTATATACAGATATTACGCAATTTTTTTCATATTTATATTTTTTCTATTATAGCCTAAATTTTGTCCATGACAAATTTATTCGCTGCTTTTAATAAGCATGTCGTACTTACTCCCCCAAAATTGGCGCAAGCCAATTTTTCACACTTTACACAAACTTTATTATCGTTAAAATTTTAACTAAAAAGTCTTAGTATGCAATGGTACGAAGCACTTATGAAATTTTTATAATCCAGTTATTTTATTGTACATAAATAAGACAATGCAAAGTTACTCTTAATAAATGATAACAAGGTTAGAAGAAAATTTCAAATAACAAAAAATCCCTCAATTTAGCATTTTTCAAAAAAAATTTCTTGTTTTTACTAAAAATAATTTCCATTTTTATACCCGAGCGTACTTGTACACAAAGGTATTATAAGTTTGTTTGCATAACGGTTGTTTGTAACAGCATAAAATAATCAAGATAGATATAGACCTACTTATATGTATATACTAAATTGATCAGAATGAAAGAGAAATCGATTTAGCCCTGACTGTCTGTCCGTCCGTTCGTCCGTCCGTCCGTCTGTCCGTGGTTACAATAACTTAAGTAAAAGTTGAGATATCTCAATGAAATTTGGTACATAGATTGCTCTTTGGACAGTGTAGGAATTGAAAATGGTCAAGGTCGGTCAATAACCACGCCCACCTCCCATATAACGGAAGTTTTTGAAAAATGCAAAAACTCCGTTTTTTCGGTATCCATTATTATTAAATTAGGTATTTATGAAATTTTGAAAAATTGGAGTTGCCACGCTTACATAGGAACAAATTTCTGTATCTCAATAACATTATTAAATATCGTCACAAATTTTGGTGGACATATTTTCCATGATATCTCTATTATTACCGTAGAAATTTTTTGAAATCGGATCATAACCACGCCCACCTCCCATATAACTGAAGTTTTTGAAAAATGAAAAAGCTCCGTTTTTTCGGTATCTATTACAGCAAATTGAGTGAAATTTGGTATTTGGAGCGATTTTTAACTAAGAAATTAGGTAATTATAAAATTTTGAAAAATAGGCGTTGCCACGCCCACTTATGAAACATTTTCTGTATCTCAATAACAGTATTAGGTATCGTCACAAAAGTTGGTGAACAATTTTTAAATCGGACCTCGCCCACCTCCCATATAACGGAAATTTTGGAAAATGCAAAAATTTCGTTTTTTCTTTATCTATTGGAACATATGTAGTAATTAAAATTTAGAGAGATATTTAATTAAGAAACTTAATTTTTATGAAATTTTGAAAAATGGGCATTACCACGCCCTCTTATAAAAAAACATCTGTAGGTATCTCAACAACGATTTAAGATATCGTCACAAAATTTGGTGAACATATTGTCCTTGATATCACTAGCATCACCGTCAATAATTTTTGAAAGCGGACCATAACCCAACTTCCATATAACGGAAATTTTTAAAATGCAAGAAACTTCGTTTTTCGGTATTTATTGGAAGAAATTTTGTAAAGTTTAATACTAGCTTTGATTTGAAACAAAGTAGCGGGAATTTTATGAAATCATGGTCACCGACCTTACAAAAATATATCGCGAGGGTATATAAAAATCGGTTTCGCCCGATTTTAGCTTTTCTTGCTTGTTGTCTATAAATAATTGAATATTTCACATTTACGCTTTATCGAAATTTTTAAAAATATAACCCATAGTCGCCATTGATGACTATTATGTGCGCTCAATTAAAATAATAATAAAAATCGCCAAATCGAATCTGCTAAAAGTTTAAAAATTAGCTGGTTATTTGGAGAGCTTGATTCCGAGATATTTAATGTAGAACTTTTTTTGTACATTCCTCGCGATTATTGAATGAAAAAAGGTATCCAAGAATTTCTACATGCATCTTGAAGTTCAATGTTACTACAACTACAGATTACATATAAAGTTTTGATTTACAACCTTGACTCAAATTTTTTTATATTTTTACCTTTAAAACTAACTGCTTACTTTATATTGTATTTAGTGCTTTTTTCATATTCTTTTTTTTTTGCTATGTGAGGTGTTTTTTGCGTCTGACATTAAGTCTGTTCGTGTAAAAGTCCAGCAAGAATTATACAGCAGCGAAATTTCTCAGAATTTTGGAGTATTCTCTCGCAAAGAGAGATGCTTGTAAATTTTTACGCGAATGCAAAATTAGCAGAAACTTGCAAGTTTAACGAACAGCTGATTGAATTCTTGCCCGCATCTAAATATGCAAAATGAAAAACATTGCATTAGCGTTTTCCTGAAACGTTCCACTAACGAAACTTAACCAAACGAACTTTTACTTGCTTCCTGCATGTTTAATACTATTATTTTATAATTTTCGTCTTTAATAATCTAAAACAAAAATTTCGTATTTATCCAAATTGCAATCAGCTGCTTTTGATCAGCTGTTTTCTTGCTTGCAAATTTGTGCTGGGTAAAATTTGTCCAGCAAGAACTTGCAACTTCCCCTCAAAATGAAATGTCATTTTGAGCTCTCAATTTCCCCTTTCTTGCTAATTATTTGGTTACCGCGAACGCTATTTGACAAAAATCGTGTTATTTCGTAACAATTCGTAACAATTATCAGCACCGCGAACACTCTTATTATTGCTTTTAATTTGAAACTAGAAAGCATACAAATCAAGTTAAGTTAAAACAATTTAATTAAACTAGCTAATCCTAATACGGTTCAATCAGACTTTATACTAACACTTGTTTCTAAATACTTTTCATTTATAAAGGTAACGGTTATGACAACTGTAAATCAGTTTATATGCTTACTCTTCTTCATATTACTGTATTTCGATATCAACATACATATTTTACATGCAAACATATGAATACATACCACTTCAAGACACCAGCCAAGCAAATGGGCTAATTTTAATTTATCTGCATCTATTTGATCTCCCGTGACCAAACTTTTGTATGTTAACATGGGGATTAGACTGCCCTTCGAGAGGGTGACTGGTAAATTGTACTGCAGAGCCTAAAAAGATTATGTTGAATTAATGTAATCACATTTGCTTAACGTTTTTACTTATTTAGGTCTGTTTTTTAGTTAACCGTTTTTTTTTTTTTTTGCTTATCTGGCAAGCTTCGGACACTCTATAGAGAAAGTAACTGCCCGAAAGTAGGGGAACACGAAACAAAACACTTATTGCCGAAAAACAACGTCATACCATCATACAAACACCTTTATATTTTATTGTGAACCAAGGCGAATTCATGAATTCATTCAAGGTGGAGTCAATTTAGCGGCGAATTTGATTTCTTTTTATTGCTTTATTATCGTGATTGTCAAAACCGTCATCTTTGTTTACGTTTTTTTGTCTACTTACTTTAGAAACAGTCAGCTGATTATGACAATCGCAACAAAAAACCAAAAACAAAATACACATTTATTTTGTTTTGCAGGGATGCCACCACATTTAATGAATTCGCCTGGTTGTGAATGTATGTATGTTACTATCCATGCATTGTAGTCAAAACCTTAAAGAATTGAGCTCCACCTAACATCATTTCTTGAAGCGTGTTAAGATATCAATAGTTTGGACAAAACGCATTATTTTACGTTCACTCTTATGCTCGTAAATGTACATATATATACGAGGTGTGTTCAAAAAGTAAGGAAACATTTTGTTTTTATGAAAAAATATTTATTTATTCATCGCTGTTTATGTGGTTCCCTTTAAAGTAATCCCACCCTGCCAACGCATTTTCAAGTTTTGGCTCTCCTTGGCGCTTCCATAGGGACGATTGGGTTTTGTTTTCGACGTCATAACCATATACTCATGATTCGATACCAATTATAACCTTCATAAGCCAATCAGGATCATCACTGGCGTCATTCAAGAGCTCCTGCACGATGCTTATGCGACGGTTCTTCTGATCAAAATTCAAAAGTTGTGGAATAAACTTCGCTGACACACGTCTCATACCTAAAGCATCCGAAAAAAATGGATGACACGAGTCGACTGATATGTCAACATCCTCAGCAACTTCTTTAAGGTAATTTGACGATTTTCAAATACAAGTTTCTTCACAGCTTCGACGATATCTTCTGTTGTTGATGGGCTAGTGCGTCCAGAGCGAGTTTAGGCAACGGCATCTTCTCGGCCATATTGGAAGAGTTTGTACCACTTTTAAACATTAGGTACTTTCAGCAGACTCACCGTATGCTACTGTCAACATTTCAAGCTCTAAAACCACTTGATTCCATTGTACCAACACAAAAAATAATAATTGAATTTTCGTTGCCCGCGAATTTGAAAAGTCACCTTACTTTTTGTGCTCACCGCGTATACCGGCTACATACATACGTATATAGTTCCTGACTTTACATGTCTACATATTATAAAATAAAATGTAAAACTTGTTGATAGAAAATTTAAGCCCTTAAATTTTACCTGATTATGCCTTTGTGGCCCTCATAAAAGTTAATTAAATCTTTTTTAATATTGGAAAATTCTGTACTTTTTGATTACTAGGGACATTTATCACACACGCCTTATTATGTAGGAGTTTTTACCACCAAAATTTCCTGCTTAAAATGTTAGTAGAACATTTTAGTCATCCAAATTAATACTTTGATAACTGTTTATAAAACTGACTAATCAGACCGTTCTCAGAACGATCCGAGAACCGACAAACATAAAACAAAAACATTCGAACAAAAAAACAGACCTTATATACGAGTAGGTGTGAAACATCAGCTTTTCGTACCTCTTTGAATCTAACTGCGGCTTCTTGGCTTTTATACCTTTCAGCTATCCTGGCTAGATCTTGTGCAATATCTGGAAATATATTTATATATTTGTTGAATAATTAGGTTGACAAATTGATGATTCTATTAATATCTTTAGATCGATTAGTTTTAATGTCTAGGATTGCCAGATGATCAGTATTTATATATATATGTGTAGGGTTTGGTCTATTGTGCTGGTTATGCCGATTATAAGCCCTTTACAGATGTACGAGATAAGCTCAATGCGGATATCTACGTTCCTTATTTCATTGGGTCCACGTTCCATGAGCGATGCAGAGGAATACGTATCCAACCTAGGATTGTATTTGAAGTTAAAAATAGTTTCTGAAGTTTCAACGGTAACAACTGCAAGATTAAAAAAAACAGACTTATTCAAAAAACCGTTGAACCTGAAACCGAATTGAGAAACTAAATATAAAATGTTTGCAAATAAAAAATCGTTTGATCCCAGTTTACAGATTATCTAACCAAAATATGTATCTGGCAACCCTTATCATATCATTCTCAAATACCTGTATGGTTTTCCATATACGAATATTCGGGGACATCATTTTTTGCCATTGTCAAATTTGTATTAGTTGTCCTATAAGGATTTTCCAACGTTGATAATGTACTAAAAAACGAAATAAAATGAAATTAAATTGTTCAAAAATCTTTAAGTAAATTTGATTGCATTTAAATAAGCTTAACTTTTAAATATCGCTATAAAACTATTCATTTAAAAAATATCTTTAGATTTGCATTTCAAAGTACCAAAGAAAGTACTTAACAAAGAATTAAGTACAATCAAAATTGGGAGGGACCTCTACGAGCCATTCGAGACTAAAAGAGGTTTAGACAAGACGACGCGCTGCAAATTCTTCTGGTTGATTCTGGAAACTGTAATTCAGAATAGTAATGATGTGCACAGAAACTTTGAAGAAACCGATCAACTATGAGAAGGTTTTGCGGCCTTACAAAACAACTATTTTACGTAAGACGCGTGGGCGATGAATGTCGGAAAAGATGAGCTACATGAATTAAGATGATTCAGTAAAAATACGACATAGTAAAAACTTCTCAATATATAATAAGCACTACCCAAGAATAATACGGAATGAAATCAAAAATTAAGATAACACTTACCGTAATGATATGCCAAGGCAATGTTTGCGTGACTTTCGAGGATTCAATAGCTTTGTACCAGGCAGGCTCACTTCCAGCGTAAAATGTATTTTTGATAATGCCTCTTGGGAATACTTTTTATTGATGCTCTTGTTAATTAGACTTTGAGAAACAACTAAATTTAAGCGTGGCCATTTATGCATCAATGCATGCATGTTTTTTTTTTAACCTAGAAAATAAAAAGAAAATATTAATTTATATCATATATGTAGGTACATATGTACATATGTATATATATACGTAATACTAATTAATACAACGGGTAGAAAATCCGTTTTTAATTAAAGAATGTTAAACTGTGGCCGCTGTGGTCGAGTGGGTAGCGGTGCGTGCTATTACTCGATATGCTGGTGAGTTCGAGGTTCGAATCTCAGCCAAGGCAAGTTAATTATAAATCATAGAAAAGTTGTTTCTAATAGCGACCACCCCTCGGAAGGCAATGGCAAACCTCCGAGGGTATTTCTGCCATGAAAAATGCTTCTCATAAAATACATCTGCTGTTCGGAGTCGTCATAAAACTGTACGTCCCTCCATTTGTGGTATAATATAAAGACGCACACCACAAATAGTTGGAGAAGCTCGGTCAAACACTGAGCTATATAGTGTAAACGCCAAAATTATAGGTCCGTTCGTGTAAAAGTCCAGCAAGAATTATCCAGCAACGACATTTCTCAGAATTGTGGAGTATTCTCTCTCAAAGAGAGATGATTGCAAATTTTTACGCGAACGCAAAATTTGTAGAAACTTGCAAGTTTAACGAACAGCTGATTTAATTTTGTCCGCATCCAAATATGCAAAATGAAAAACTTTGCATTAGTGTTTTCCTGAAACTTTCCACTAACGAAACATAACCAAACGAACTTTTGCTTGCTTCCTGCATGTTTATTACTCATATTTTATAATTTTCATTTTTAAAACTCTTAAACAAAAATTTCGTATTTATCCAAATTGCAATCAGCTGCTTTTGATCAGCTGTTTTCTTGCTTGCAAATTTGTGCCGGGTAAAATTTGTCCAGCAAGAATTTGCAACTTCCCCTCAAAATGAAATGTAATTTTGCGCTCTGAATTTCCCCTTCCTTGCAAATTTTTTGGTAATCGCGAACGCTATTTGACAAAACTCGTGATATTTTGTAACAATTCGTAACAATTATCAGCATCGCGAACACTCTTTATATTATAAACCTCCAATAGACAAATTTGTGTTTTTATAAATTGCGGGTAAAAAAATGTCGATATTGCAGGCTATGAGAAATATGTACATACATACATGTAAATTACCAAAATGTCGATAATTGTTGTTAAATTTTGACGATATTAAATGAAAACTTAACATATTTGGTAGGCGAAAATTAAAAAGTATATCTTTTGTTATTGTTTGGCCATATAACTATTTTATACAGCCAAAAAAACAATAAATGTATAAAGGAAAAGCCTGCATAATACGCATATGGTAATTCTATAAAAACTAGAATTGTACAAGAAAATCTACACAGTCAAGTACATATACATACAAAACAGCTGCACTTGATTGGAGTAAGTTGTTAAGAGGGATTAGGAAAAAACAACAGCTCACACAGAGTAAGCTTAGCACAGCCCGTTTAGCTGCCGACTTAGTGTTACGCTTGATGTCGTGGGTTCGACTCCCGCGGAAGCCCAGAAGAAAAAGTCTGATGAGGAGATGTGGTGATCTCCGAAATAGTACTATACCACCTTAAATTGGACTCTACATTGACAGAGACTGATGCGGGAGATTAAACCGTAAAAGTCGAGGTAACTAGAGGGGCTCACAAGGTTGGGTGTTATCGCCTATCTTGTGGAGCATAGTACTGGATAATCTTCTAGGCTTGGTGAATGCTGCGAAGAGAGGGGTTTGAGAATTAATGTCTCAAAAAAATGCCAAACGGGAACGAGGGCCGTTCTTTTGAATGCCGGAGAGTCAATGTTAACTCCGATGTAAAATACTTGGGGGTGATATTTGACAAAAAACTTCAATGGAAATCACATTTAAGTGCGACCTTAAAAAAAACACAGTCTCATTTATGATATGCAGAAAACTTGCGTGTAAATCATGGGAATATAACCCTGACACCGTGGTTACAATATATTGAGTAAAAAACAGGGTAAGTTGGTATTGAAAATGTTCAAGTTCGGTCAGTAGCCACGCCCACCTCCCATATAACGGAAATTTTTGAAGAATACGAAATCTACGTTTTTTTCCGTATTTGGTATTTATACAATTTTGAAAAATGGGCGTTGCCACGCCCACTTATGACAAATATTCTGTATCTCAATAAAATTTGGTGGATATATTTTCCTTCATATCGCTATTATTATCGTAGAAAATTTTGAAATCGGATCATAACCACGCCTACCTCCAATACAACGGAAATTTTGGCAAATGCAAAAACTTCATTTTTTGGATATCTATTAAAACAAATGTAGTGAAATTCGGCATTTGAAGCGATTTTGAACTAAAAAAATTAGATATTAATGAAATTTTAAAAAATAGGCGTTCCCACGCCCACTAAGGGAAAAATATCTGTATCTCAATAACGGTGTAAGGTATCGTCACAAAATTTGGGGAACAAATTTTTCTCAAAATCGCTGTTATCATCGTTTTGAAATCGGACCACGACCTCCCCCACCTCCCATATAACGGAAATTTTGAAAAATGCAAAAAATTGGCTTTTTTCTTTATCTATTGGAACATATGTATGTATTCATTAAAATTTAATATTTAGAGAGATATTTAATTAAGAAACCACGCCCACTTATAAAACAAACGTCTGTAAGTATCTCAACAACGATTTAAGGTATCGTCACAAAATTTGGTGAACATATTGTCCTTGATATCACTAGCATCACCGTCAATAATTTCTGAAATTAGGCCATAACCACGCCCAACTTCCATATAACGGAAATTTTGAATTTTTTAAAAATACATCGCGAGGGTACATACATATATGCAAATCGGTTTCGCCCGAACTTAGCTTTTCTTACTTGTTAACATTGAAACAATGTTATGATTTCATTTAAATCATGTTTTGGGTTATTATTACCAAACCTTAGTTGCGTGTCGACGAGTTTTACTGCTTGACGGATTAGGGAATATGGATTTCTCCAAGGCAGATCTAACAGGTAACCGCAGTAGAGAAATTGCAACCCTGCTAGATTTTTTGATATACCTTTAATGTCACAAAACAAAACAAAAGTTGACGATTTACAAATTTAATTCATCCAAAATAATTAATTAAAAATTTCACATTTTTATTTCAGAACTCTATGTTTGAGAATTGGGACTGAGTTCGACATCAAGTGTACGCGTTTTGCCTCTGCCTAACAATTCTTCGGCGTGGCTCTTGCGGTACTTTTTTATCAACTTTTACTAGCTGTTTCTTGCTGAGAACGCACTTTCCCAACTCTGTGCAAGTTGGGCACCAAATACCCAACGCATACATTCAAAATGATCATTCATTTCATGAGCTAATTGCTCAATATATTTTTTTACTACAGAGCTCGAATCAGATGTAAACACATTTTTTTTGTTTTTATCAAATGAAAACAAAGTTTGACATTGAAGATAAATGAAAAATCAAATTATTAATTCCACTGAGGTTACCTGTTAAATCGGCCTTGGATTTCTCAAATTTAACAAATGTAAGTTGTTAAGGAAATTAAAAAAAAAAAATTTTTTTTTAAATAAAAAAATTTAAAAAAAAATATGTTATTGTTTCGCCGTATAACTATTTAATTTTCATTGTTTATGAGCTTCAAGGCCGATCGATTTTTGGGAAAAATTATAAGGAAAAACAACTGAAAGCGGTAGAAGTGTTTCGGAGAATTACACATCTTCTTATCAGACTTCTTTCTTCAAGGCTTCCGCGGGAGTCGAATTCAAGATACCAAGTGCGCTAACACACACTTAAATCCGTTGTGCTAAGCTTATGGTATGCGCTGTTGTTATTTCCTTATTTTGCTCCTGACTGATGCCAAGACTAGGCACACGACCTGAGGTGTCATTTTGTGCCTTCAAGATAAAATATATACCAACCAATTTGGATGGTTTTTGTAAAAATTCTTCAAAGGTAAATCAAAAGTTATACATATGTATATAACAAACTGCTTCTAAAAGCCAACAATTTTGCCAGCCAGTTAGCAAATGTTGATCTAAAACACACATATCTTCAAAATACTTAAAAATCACGAAATTCATGTTAGAAATGTAGCAAATTTTATTATGTACACATACAACTGTATTTGTAAGAACATGTCTTCACCACTGGCATTAGTTCACTCAAATTACGCCAACAACAACACAAATAAGCACACATCAAACTAATTAACATAAATAAATTTCACACACTTTTATTTCGAAAATAATTGATACAAATATTTAAATAAATTTAAAGACTAGACGACCTACAGCTCTACAGACGCGATTGCCGATTAGAGAATTAACTACTTCATTTACCGTTTTATATTGTTTCTTATTCTTATTTGCTTTACTGGTTTGTTTTTATTTACAAAAACGAATTAGATAATCGCTTAAGGTATTATGAGCACCGCAAACAAAATATAACTGCGCTATTCACACAAAAGCCAGTAGAGTTAAATTGAAATCAACTGACTCCTAGCGATTGAGCGGCACACACACTATACTTATACATTTGCATTATTATTGCAACATTAATCATTTTTTTTGCGATATTTTCCTTGCAATTGATGATCTCAGATAATTTTGCTGCTTAGCTTGTATATTTTTCAAAATGAATATGGCTACAAATTAAAATATTATGTACGTGGATTCGTTATTTCATATACTTTTGTCATTGGAGTAGCTTTTAATCAATTCAAACCTGTTGCAGCTACATGATTTTTTTTTTTGTTATTGAGTATAGCTTTAGAAACTTGAGAGAAATTATTTCAAAAATTTCATTAATTCTCATTCTGTTTTTGGAGTATTTTTCACCCATTGATCAGGCAATTCCACCAAAAGGTTCAATTGTAAGTAACTTAATACTAAATAAGTATTAATACTTATAAAACTTTAAATTAACCAAATAAAAAAAATGTAGAATATTCCAATGCTTTGTCAGTAAGTAAGTATTTTTTTTTATGTGACTTTGATGAGGACTGGATGAGGTTTATTTCACAAAAAAATGTGCATTTGCTTACCACTCACGATGTGTTAATACAAAAAATTCATTGAAACAACCCTTTAAATATACAATTTTTTTTGACTAGTGATCGACGAAACTCCGGCTTCTGTTAGATGTTGCTGAAAAGTTCGGTTTGGTTTCGATTCACCTGCGGCCTAAAATTTTAGAACCAAACCTTTTATTCTGGCAGTAGAGTTTTTATCGTTTGTTTGTGCTTTTTTACAACTTTCTATTCGGTCATGTTTTTTTAAGCATATTTCGTATTAAGCATTCGCGTATTTTATTGGTTAAATGGTTAATCGGGAGAACATGTAGCACTGAGTAAAGGATATGAAAGCTCAACTTTTATTTTAGTAAATGTTATTCTAACATCTTTTTTATACCCGTGCACTTGTGTACAAGGGTATTATAACTTTGTTCGCCTAACGGTTGTTTGTAACAGCATAACAGAATGAAGATAGATATAGACATATATAATATATACATATGTTATATATACCAAAATGCTCAGAATGAAAACAGAAGTCGATTTAGCGATGTATGTATGTCTGTCCGTCCGTCCGTCCGTCCGTGCAAAAAATAACTTGGGTAAAAATTGAGATTTCTCAATGAAACTTGGTTGGTAGATTTCCTTTGACCCAGAGCAGGTTGGTATTGAAAATTGGCAAAATCGGCCCCCTCCCATATAACGGCAATTGATAAAAGGCAAAAATTGCTATATTTCAGTAGCTATGGAAGCTAATTAGCTCAAATTTGTTATGTAGTGTTGTATTCGAGCAAGAAATCCGACTGTACCAAAATTTTTTACAGGGGGCGTGGCACCCGGTTTTGCCCGAACTTAGTTTCTGCTTTATTTAAACTTAGCTGAAAGCGTGCGCCGGGTATATAAAGTTCGATCGAACCTGAGCCACTTCTTTACTTGTTTTGTTATAAATTCTTTCAGTTTATTTCCATCCCTATTCATTACTCAATGCATTTTTAAAATTTATATTTTAAGAGAAATATCAATTATTATACCAGTTTTATATATTAAATGTTCGAACAACTTGGGTTAATAAACTTGTGGACAATAGTTTTGTTGTTTAACACATTATTTGTGACAATAGCATTTTTCAATGTTACTTTACACATTTTATTGCCGATTTTAGTTACTAGAATTATTAATTTAAAAATGTGATATTTTTTGCTACCAATTGCGGGCTTGTTTCAGAGATTGCGGCAATGCTGTCAATTTTTATTTATCATTATGTACTATATCTTTAACTGCAGTGTTAATATTTGTACAGCATTTATTAAGAGACTGATGCTTCACTTCGTTTCACTTGGTTTCCAGCTTAACGAACAAAATTTCTATACAAAAAAGTGCAATCCAATGTACATATTTGCATATAATGTTATTTATTTTATTCCCTTTTTTGTTCAGTAATATTGTTCATTCATTAAAACACCTAAAAAAACACACTATGTTATGCTTTATTGGACTAAACTCACGCTCATGCCCACTTCACATATAAAGGTTATTAGAAAATAAAAAAATAATTGAAAAACAGCTGTGCATCCGTAATACCAGATATAAACCGTTAAGCTTAAAATAAGATTATTATAAAGTTATATAAAAATTTTGACAAACAGCTAGCAGTAGCAAAAACGCACTTTTGTTTTATTTTATTTTATTTGAAATGTCAAATTTTGTGTTTTTGTTTAAACTAAAAGCAGCAGTAAAAATTAAAATAATATAAATCTCTGTTTTTTGTTTTTGCTTTTATTAGCAAAAGTTTTAAAACTATTTTATCATTCAAAAGTCAAATTATTTTTTCCTCCTGCTACGTCTTTGAGACCTTTAAGTCTAACTAAGAAATGTGTATGTCTAAAATTTTCGAAATCGTGCTAAAGCTCATTGCTGATTTTAATATAATTTCTGAAAATTCGAAATATTCTACATATTCGTAAATTTTGAAGAAAACATTAAGAAAATTACATTTTAATAAACGTGTAATTTGATCGTATCTTCAAAAAATCTAATCAAAATGCAGAGTTTTTCTTTATTTTTTTAATACTGTTAAACTTCCTTGAAAACTGTCTAATAGCTTTGTCACGTAAAACATTTGCTTCGCGTTGCATGACAGATTTGCTTTGGCAGCTATGATAAAATTATTGAAAAAAGCATGAAACATACAAAGTAGCACTTTTTGGTTTCATACATTTTTGCAAGCATTTGCATCGTATTTTGCACGGGTTTTAAAATTGTTTCGCTTTGCTGCCAAAGTTATAAATGTCTCTTATTGTCAATCAATATTAATATAAAGTGATATACCTGACACTACATACAAATATTTATATGAATATGAATCCAATTAAATTTTTTTATTTGATATCTCTTTGATTAATTATGTTGAGTAATTCAAATAGAACCTTACGAGGAACAGAATCCGATGCTCGTTGAATAAGTGTATTGATTTTCTTGTATATTTCATCCTCGTATTTGAAATAAAGACTAGATATATTCATTTCTTCGTATAGTTGTTTAACTCGCGCAGTCTTTTGGAGATCTGAAATACCAAAATATTATACATACATTTATGTACTTATAAACGAGTATATGAAAAAGGAAATAATCGACATACTAGCGATTTATTTTTCTTTTATCAAATTTACAATATTTTTCAATTAAAATACAGTTATCTAACAAAGAATATTTAAATCAAAGTTTCAAACATTATACAAAAATTTTGAATAATTATTATTTGGATATACAGTTATATCTATTTGACTGTGTAGTGGTTTATTCATTTATATTTTTGTACAGAAAAAGCACCCAAAATTCTCATAAAAGTTGTCAAAAATCAACAGTAATTTGCTGCCAGTTGAGATTTGTGTTTCATTAAACTAAAATTGAAGCGGCTACAAAAAAACTGAAATTTTTTTTAAATTTTTTTTTAACTTTAATTAAAATTTCTTTTTGTAAAAGTGCATCAATATGATTAAAATTTCCAAAATTTGGAAGTTCAATAAAAAAATAAATATAAATTTCACTAAAACTCTTATAACATTGTCATTTTCCATCTGAATATGGGAGGTTATTTCATATTTAGTTATTCAAAATTACCAAACAGAAGGTCAATGTCTACAAATAATAAAAATTTGCATCGAATTTAAACTTTGGTCCACCATATGACTGAGTTTGAGCCAATTTAAAAAAAATTTGTTTCATTAAAAGCTATTTAATTCTTACCGTAGCAGAACTTAGAAATTGGTTTGCTGAAGGCGAAGATACTCGTATTGAAACTTAAGGTTACTTTTTTTTAAAGCTCACAAAACTGGAATAACAAAAAACCGCGAGAACCATTATATACGTACTTTTAGAGTAAGCGACTATAATATTTGGATCCAGCAGAAAATTTAACATACGATTCATGTAAGTCAATGAAATTATAAATTATACATCAAATTTGAAACTTGCGTTTATCGGGTTTCGTTAGTAAATAACCTGAAAAATTTTATGAATTGAATAAAAGAAAAATAGTTTGAGAAAATTCGCAAATATATAGGCGGTCTGTAGCAGCGAAATGCCCTGTATATTAAACATGCATGCATATATTTTTTAATTTTACCGTCTTTTCCATAGCATTCTTCTAAAATAGCCTTCTGTTCGGGACTCGCCAGTTCCAAGCACACCACCGCCAACCAGGAACACTTGTTTGCCTGTATATCTGTGCCAACCTTGCCTGTAGCAGCAGGATTGCCAAAACAATCAAGAAAATCATTTTGTACTTGAAAAAAAGTTCCCAATTCGATTGTTATAGCTTTACATTCATCGAAAACTCCCCGATCTGTCACACTAAGAATGTAGTAAAAACAGTTTAAAAAAGTTGTTTTTAAATATCGCTCTAGCAAAATTGCTCACCCCGCTAAATGCAAACCCAGCGCTACTGGTAAATAAAAGAAGTGGCAAGAACTTTTATTCATCACAACCGCATTATATGTGTCCATATTGAAAGTTGTGACATTTTTCTTACTAACAAGAACATCCAAAGACTGTCCACATATACAATTAAAGGTGTTTTGATGAAACAAATCTGCCAAGTCAGCGTAGCAATCCAAGTGACGGAAATGTTTGTATAGCAGTTCATAGATGCCATTTTCCATCATTAGCCCATCGTTCACAGCATTTGGACCAACTTCCGCACATCGGTGCCAACATAGCTGGCCACGACGTTTGGTGCCATTGTCCACCATATCGTCGGCGATTAGTATAACACAATGTAGCTAAGAAGTAGAATGTAGTACGAAAATACAATATACTAATGTCTTTATTAGGCATGTCAATTCCGGGATCCCGGCCTTGTTTATATTCCGAATATCCCGGGATAAGTCTATTCAATTCCCGGAATTGCAGAAAACAGTGAATTAATAGCCATTTATTTTTAAAATTTTGTATCATCAAAAATTTACCTTTCAAGGGCAAAGCAAAGAGAGTTCACAATCAGTGTTATTTGTCGTATTTCTATAGTCTGCTATTAAAATAATAGTGGAACGTAAGGATGCACTGTGCAATTTCGTTTACTATTGTATGTGGTATTCAGTCAATTAATCAGCGATAAACCGTTTGTAATTAACATGAGAGGACGGTTTCTTAAAATTCCATTAAACTTTAATTTAAATTTTTTCAAACAAAAATAAACCTCAAATGATTTAAAACAGAAAGAGCCGATTGAATAAAAATACCTTTCAGAGTTGTATTGAAATAAGAAAATTTAACAAAAGTAACAAAAACAACAAGTTTACAACCAGGGACAAAAAATTACGGTTATGTAAAAAGTTTTAAACCAAAAAATCATTATGTGAAAGCCATCGCACACACATACTTAATTATACCAAAATGCTTAATTTTTTGAGCTCTTCTCAAATTCGTTTTGATTGTAAATTTCGACTTATTTTTCTGAATAAAAGTCCATTTATGCAAAAAAATTTAATTGTCGTTGTAAAAAGTCACATAAAGACCTTTATAAGAAGAAAAATATTATAAAAATCTTTCTTTTTAATTTTCATTTTGAAATATTTTTCTTTAGAATTTTAGTTGAGTTGAAAAGTCTATCCAGATTTCCATGATTCAATTATTAAAGGTTTGGTAACTAAGCAGCTAGCTCCCTCACTTTCTGTCAAACGGCTCCCTTAGCCTCAAAACCGTGTTGCTTCTTAAAAATAATAATAGTAGTTACCTCAAAACTTTTCAATACCAAAAACTAACAAGCAACACTTTTTGTTTCTTCTGTGCGCGTAAACGGTAAGTTTAAGTCCGGATTTTAATGGCAGCATTTATTCTGATTACAAGATTGACCCCGTCTCGTAAATATTTCATGTAAATGTGTATAAATGACGCGCTTTTTCATTGAACGCTTTTCACGCGCATATAAAATCGATGTGTGGAAAGTTTTGTAATTTCTAGAAAGAATGGGTTTAAATAAATTGAAAATAATCATCCAATTGCCAAAAACAAGAATTTGTAAGAACGAAATTATTGAGTAATGAAGTTTGATTTATTTTTCTTTTAATATACAAAGATTTCTTTCTAAAATCTCGAATTATTGTGGTTTTCCTACAACTCCATTAACTTCATAAAGTCACTTACTATTTATCGGAATAAAATTTTTGGTCCTTTCACCGTCCAGTGGTTCATCACAATATTAAGATTAACCCTGATACCAATGGAATATAAATAAAAGGAATAAACTATATAAATAACTTATATTTTCCTTATAACATAAAATCGTTTAGTTCTTTGGACGAATATATTGAAAATTTATTGGCTAGGTAAAAATTAAAAAAAAAATATCTACCAAGAAGTGCATAATTATTTAAATTTTGTAATGAAATATCTTCGAAATTTTTAATTTAAAAAATCACTAACATTTTACTACTTATTATTTACTTGTTAAGAAAGGGTAACAAAATCTTACCCGTTTTCCATACTTCGTAAAACAACCCTTTATAAGGGAGTGTCAAAATTCGAATGTCATTATTTACCTAACCTTTTATAATTAAATCATGCCAGATTTCTATGTTGTGTGCCGAAATGTAATCAACAACAAAATAACATTTTTTTATTTGTCTTTTTTTGTTATGTATAAGCGTATTTATTAGGGTGTGTTTATTTTTAAGAACATAATTTTTTCCAAACTATCCGCCGATAAATTTGCTTTTAAATAGCTTAAAACTAACTTTAAGGCTGAAAATGCTCTTTCAACGCTAACTTGTGTAGCGGGTACACATTGTATTATTTTCGATAAAGGAAAAGTCCATCACATTTGGTAATTTGGTAACCGAAGTATTTTTAATTTATTTTAGTAATCATTTTGTTTATGAAAAAGAATTAACAATGTTGATGTTTCACATTTAACTGTTGTATTACAATAACCAATACGACAAAAAACTAGGCTTGTGAACTTCCTAGAATTCGTTTTGCCCTTGCCATTATAAATTTGCTGTATAATATCCTCCTCGAGTAGAAAATGAGCCTTACTATGAAAGCGATGATAATAGATTTAATTTTTATTAAAGTATTTCTTTTTTTAATGAATGTTAATATATTAAAATTTAATATTGGTCTCAAACTGTGATTAAAAATAATTTTATTTATGCTGGTGCATTTGCTTCTGTAATATGTACATATGTATATGTATTGGTACTTAAAGTATAAATTGTTTTGTATGGTTGTCAAGTTTTACGTTTTTTTCTTTTTAGTTATTGAAAAGACCAATAAATACAAGTACATACATGAATTACAACAAATCGATATCTTTGTTATATTAATGTTATTTTGTATACTTCTATAATACAACGATTACAAATGTGTTACATTTTTTGATAAATTAAAAATTTCCAATTAAAACTTCGTGAAATTCGGGATCCCAGATCTCGAAAATCCGGGGATCAATAAATTGCCCAAAATTGACATTCCGGCTCAGGTACATAAGTAGCAGCATCACATTAGTACTTACCAATTCAATACACCAGCCGAGCAAATGCGCCAATCTTATGTTTTTTGTGGTGCGTTGATTGACGTCTATTAAATTTTTGTAAGTTGATACTGTGATTAGACCGTTTTTCGCGTTGGTTGGGGACAAATTATACTCCACAGCCTATGAAATGAAAATAAGAAGGATGCTTCCGGGAATAAGTTATGCTTAGAGATTTAGCGCTCTATACCTTTTTGAACCAATCTGCAGCTTCTTTGCTATTATATCGATTGGCTATCGAGGTGAGGTCTCGTACAACGTCTGTAAGAAAATTTTATGTAAATAAGACTTTAATTTGCACTAATGCACCGTTTGTGTGCTGCATACATATATAAATAATAGTCCAAGTAAATGAATTCATTTGTTTTCCGACTTCAAAAAGAGAAGGAAATAAGTCGTGGGATTTTGTTCTTTTTTTATGTTCCAGCTCACCCCTTATAGTTACGAGAAGCTTGCTGCGGTCAGACGGGGCGTGGACCGGGACGGCGGAGGACACACTTGGACTTCTCCTGAATGCACACTTTCTGAACGCCGCAGATGTGCTTCCAAAGAGGTCGACTGCAGAGAGAGTACAATCGGTTGATGCCGACTTCCTTACAATAGAGAAAGTAAGCCGGGCAATAGAGTCCTTCAAACCCTACAAGGCCCCGGGCCCAGATGAAATCTCACCGGTGCAGCTACAACAATCACTGGAGCTAAGTGCAACTTGGCTGTATGCAATGTATATAGGGGTGCTAAACCTCAACCACATTCCGAAAATGTGGAAGGAATCAAGGAGGAATGAAGGTATAAGAGCGAGTAATCGATTGTCATATAGGAGATTCAATAGCGCACAAACTCGCGACTTCTCAGCATGCTTACATGAAAGGGAAGTCTACTGAAACGGCACTTCATCAAGTTGTGTCGTATATAGGAAGCTCCTTACAGGTCAAGGAGTACACACTGATATCATTTCTAGACATTGAGGGTGCCTTCAATAATATAGAACCATCAGCGATCACGGGTGCTCTGGCGAAGCCCTCATACAAAAACTGCTAGATGGCAGGGTTGTGAGGGCCCAGTCGGCGGAAGCAACATTAGAACGCTGTATAAGCAGAGGAACGCGGCAAGGTGGAGTCCTTTCTCCCCTTCTATGGGTGGTGGCAATTAATGACCTACTGGAGGCCCTGGAGGAGGAGGGAGGATCGAAGGTAATTGCTTACGCCGAAGATCTTGCAGTGGTAGTAAGGGGCAAATTTCCTCAGACGTTGTGCGACATCATGCAGGAAAAACTTAAAAAGGGTAGAGAGCTGGACCAGAGAAAAACGCTTGGGTGTAAACCCGGACAAAACCGAACTCGAAGTATAAGATCCCACCTCTTAGGCTTCCTGTAGTGGGGAATAGAACGCTGAATATCTAGGTGTGATACTAGACAAGAAGCTATCGTGGACACAAAACGTCCAGGAGCGCAGTAAGATGGCAACGGGGGCCCTCTACAGCTGTAAGGGAGCCATCGGGAAAAAATGGGGCTTGTCTCCCAAGGTCATGCACTGGATATACACAGCCGTGGTAAGACCAATCTTGCTGTACGGGGCATTAGTGTGGTGGCCAAGCCTCAACAAGAAAGCCGTACAATTAGCACTTCAAAGGGTGCAAAGATCGGCGCTGATATGCATAGGTGGGGCTTTACGTACAACCCCGTCGGAAGCATTAGACAACATACTTAATATCCTTCCGACTGATATCACGGGAAAACAATTCGCGGCGTGTGCCGCACTTAGGCTACGGGAGCTGCTCGGTTGGAAGCCTAGTCAAGTGGGACACGCCAAAATCGTAAACAAACTGAGCTCGCACGATACGGATTACTGCGCCCCTATTCAAAGCTTCACAAGGAAGTTTAACATACTAATCCCTCATAGATACTGGTGGTTCAATGGATGTCCAGGATCGGCGGAATCACTTCACTTCTATACTGACGGCTAAAAGCTTGAGAACAGAGTTGGAGGGGGTGTTTTCTCAGCCCAACTAGGATTAGAAAAGTCCTTCCGCTTTCCTGATCACTGTAGTGTCTTTCAGGCTGAGGTAGCTGCAATACAGGAGGCGGTGGTCTACCTAAAAAGAAAAGAGGTTGGATATAAAGAAATCTTATATTTTTCCTACAGTCAAGCAGCACTAAGGGCACTTGATTCTGTCAACTGCAAATCTAAAACAGTGGCAGCTTGTCGCAAATCTCTAAACGAGATGGCGGAGCAGTTTGCTTTTCACTTGGTATGGGTGCCAGGACACAGTAACATACCGGGCAATGAAACAGCGGACGAGCTTGCAAGAGGGGAAACATCTATTCCGCTTTCATCACGCTGGAAGGGTCTAGGCAGGCCGCTCGCTACCTGCAAGCTCCTTCTAAGGGACTCATCCCTTAAAGGTTCAATTAGAGGTACCATACCATAACGCCATAACCATAATCGTAGTCATAACCATAACCATATTTAAGCAATCGATTAGTGGTGCCATAACCATAAACAGCTGATATTTGCAACAAACTGAAGATAAATAAAAATTTAGTAAAGTATGTAAAACGCGGACGCCAAATATAAATTAAAACTCACCAAAACAAAATAAACTGCACACGAAGAATAAAAATATCACAATAAACGAGGCGAATCAGCAATCACCTGTTTATGGTTACGGCAAAAACCAAAATTCAGTTGGTCGCTATAGTTATGGTTATGGTTATGGTATGGCACCACTAATCGATTACAGTGTAACCCATAAGGTTGGTTGGATCAGCTGTTTTCTATGGTTATGGTTATGGCACCTCTAATTGAACCTTTAGGAAGCAGGAGACCGTTGGAAAAACGGTAGCACCTTCATCATGTCCAAGCTCATATGGCCGGAGTGAGACGTTAAGCGATCTAACGGTCTTCTTTTGCTGAGCAGAGGAGACCTGCCCCTAGCTTTAGGAATAATAACAGGTCATGTACACGCAGAGAGACTAGGAGTTCCCTGCAATGACTTCTGCAGAAGCTGCAGAAAGGAAGAGGAGCCTGAAACCGTGAGGCACCTCATATGCGAATGTCCCGCATTATTGGAAAGAAGAAGAAAATTCTTAGGATCAGTGCGCAAGATTTTAAGGTTCCTAGTTTCCACACGTTGGTTCGAGTAGGGGGATTTTTCAACCCGCATGGTATCACAATGGGCCTAATAAAGGCCTAGTGTGTGTGGTGGACAAAAGTCAAAATATAACATTCCACATGGGCAGTCAAATTTAATTTTTATATTTCAGAGATAGAAAACCATCTTGACAGTTTTAACTTTGAAACGGTAGAGGACCTTGTTTACCATTATGCCAGTCCTATAATACGGCGGATAAATATTGACGATGAGGATTTCAGATGAGAGAGCTCTTTTAGTGTTTATGAGCAAGATTTTTAAGCCTTGTTAAATGTATTTCACTAAAGTAAGACTAAGTAAGACCAAAGAACGAATATTACATATATGCATGTACATAGTGGCCGCTGTGGTCGAGTTGGTAGCGGTGCGTGCTATAACTTGATATGCCGGTGAGTTCGAGGTTCGAATCTCACTCAGGGCAAGCAAAATCTTAATCATAAAAAAAAGTTTTTTCTAATCGCGGTCACCCCTCGGCAGGCAATGGCAAACCTCCGAGGGTATTTCTGCCATGAAAAAGCTTCTCATAAAATACATCTGCCGTTCGGAGTCGGCACTAAACAGAAGGTCCCTCCATTTGTGGTATAATATAAAGACGCACGCCACAAATGGTAGGAGAAGTCAGCCAAACACTGAGCTATATAGTGTACGCGCAAAAATTATATTATACATATATGTACATATATGTACACAGTTACTTAGGTGCATATGTATGTACTTTCTTTGGTAAGACATACTAAACAAGTTTCTCATACGCCCGAACAAACGGCATTCTGGAAAAATTTAAAACCGAAATATGGAAATACAAATTACATATTTGCGTTCGGAAAATGATTTCTTTGTTTTATGTTATGTTTAAATATCGATTTATCGAATATAGTAAGAACAAAAACTTTAAATATTATGCATAAAAAGAAAATGAAAAAAGCCCTGTGTCTGCGTCATATTTTATGTATATATTTGTAAATACCTGGATAGACAGCCATAAATTCGCGTTTTTCATCTTCCAAAATCTTTAGGCGTTCTGAACGATTTTCCAACGTTGAGAGATTTCTAGAAATTATGAGAAATATAATATGAAATTAGCGCTAAATGAGAAAAGAAATGAATCATGTTTATAAACGTAAAGTCACCATTAATACTTAAGTACGATATTAGGTATTTAAGTCTTTCATTATTTGGATGCAATGAAATGACATATTGGCGATTATGGCAATAAGTTGCCATTTTTCTATTGTTTAATTATGTCAGATAGTAAACAGGTACTGTTCAGCCTCGGTATTTGTTACGTTTGGTCTTCTATTGAAATCACATTAATGTTCAGAACTATTTCATAACCTTTTCGGGAATAATGCAAAACTATTTCAAGACTAGTTTTGTACTATATCAAAATGATCTAAAACCACTTCGTCCTGAAGTGGTTCTGAACCTGTTCCGAAATGAACTCGGACGAGTTTGGAAACGGTTATTAATTCGTCTCAAAATGATACCAAAATATTCTCAAATTGAGCTCAAACTAGTGATGAAATTGTCTCGAAATTGTTCAGAAAAAATCGAAAATTAGTAACGAAGTTTTTCTTAAATAGTATGTGAACCAGCCCCGAAATTAACCCGAACTAGTCTTCAAATTGTCGTTATTAGAAGGAGTGAGAATTTTCAGCTGGTTAAAGGTTGAGGGTAAACACCATGAGCTGGAATTTCTTTCAATCAAAGTACTTTTCCTAAATCCCATATTGTATTATTTGTGGATAAGTCATCCCTTAACGTACCGCAATTGCACTCCTGTTTTTTGTTGGCACGCCGATCGAGTAGTAATTAGCTCGGATATATGACGGTTAACAGCGAACGTAAACTGCCGCGCTGAAAACATTTTACTGCTGGTGTTATTACCGAGTGCACCGCTCGTTACAGCTGCTGTAGAGTGAATTTGTGAACATCTGCGTATCAGTGTTAACATTTTGTTCTGGGTTTCTGTGAAAAATAAATATAATTTAACTTAAAATATTATTCCAACAAACAACTCAGCAGTATCAGAACTTAAGTTCGAATCGTGGGTTGATCGCAATATAGACCAACTTCAACACTATCTAAAAAAAATATATCAGAGCTGCAAAGCGTGCAAGCTTCAGAACCTTCTGTGAAAACATATAAAAAATAACAGAGACCTATAGATTCTGTAAAGCCATGGCTAAAAGCAGCACCATATCATCGTCAAGCGTCAAGAAGAGCAATGGAAGCTCTACAGAGATTGAGGTGGGCAATAAATCCTTTCAAATCACTTAAATCTCCCGGACCTGACAAAATCTTTCCAGCCATGATACAGAAGGGAATAGACCTAAAAAATGTTCAGAAGTAGCTTGGTACCGGAGTACATACATACTCAAGGCATGGATTAGAGCGAATGTGGAGTTGAAAATAATAGCCCACTTCACACAAAATCCTTCAGGCCGATATGCCTCACATCGTTTATACAGAAACCTCTTGAAAAAATCATGGACGACTACGTATGAACCACAACTCTTGCTAGTTACCCATTGCACGCCTGTTAGGACGAATACAGGGCGAGCCGTTCTACTGAAACCGCTCTCTATCAACTGACATTTAAGGTACATTTGATAATAAATCACATGCGGCCATAAACAGAACATTGATCAGCAGGGGCGTTAATAATGGTGATCTCGATTAGCAGGTTGCTCACTACCAGACACGAAAAGAGCCCGCCACCCCCACAAGGCGGTGTATTATCTCCACTGTTGTGGAACCAAGTAGTTGATCAACTTCTACAAACGCTAATGGAAACTCGTCTTACTTGCCACAATTATGCGGTGGACATAGTACTAATATGCAGAGGAAAGATTTAAGACACTCTGTGTGAAAGAATTCAAGTGGGCTTAAGTATTACCAAAAGTTGGTACATTAAGGTTAAGCAGCAAATCAAACCAGCTAAAACCACCGTAGCACCATTTACAAGGAACTACAAACTTAATGATCTTAAACCGATTCCGTTAGAGAATAGAGCGTAGAATACCAGAAGGAGGTAAAATTTCTAGAAGTTATACTAGACCAAATAAAAAGCTATAAAAATGTTTCCCACAAAATACTGAGATGGATGTACACGGCTATTATTTATACGACCCCTATTACCTATGGGGCTGTTGTCTGCAACAGGGGCTATGAGCAATGGCAACATTGGACGTCTTATTAGACCTTAGCTTCTTCTCTTACATATTCAAACCCAAGTGAGGAGGGCCATCATGAAGATGACCATGACCAAAATCAGAACTGTGGGGTATCTGAGTTGGAGGAAGCGTATTACTCTAAAAGATAGATACCCCGAAATAGCCATATCGAGAGATTCCATGAAATCCATGTCAAGTTTCACAAAAATATTCAAAACTAAATTGAGCAGGTGGGTTTTTCTAAAACTTACAAAATAAACCAACGAATGATAACCTATCTTCCAGGTATAAATATATGCAATGGAAAGATGTGTGGAGTTAAAGATCAGACGTAACTACCGGGGACGGAACATTGAAATGCTATCGGACAGCGAAACAGCTATCTAGGCTCTCAAATCGTACCAGTTAACCTATAAACTGGTGATGGAGTGCCTTGATAAGCTAAACACACTTGGTCTGACAAACAGGGTCTGTGTTCTTTGGGTGCCAGGTCACGCTGGTATCATTGGGAACCCAATAATGTTCGGGTACTTACAACCAAACAATATACAGAGAATGCATTAGCAACTTGAGAATGATCCCAGGACTTCTTACAGGACACCGTAGGCTGAATTATCACCTGAATAAACTACATAGGAATTATTCGTAAGAATGCTGCAGAATCTGTAGGGAAGAGAAAAAAACTGCAAAACACGCACTGGATTAGTGCCACGCATTGATTTATAAACGCAAAAAATGCCTGGGCGAATATCTGATTACGGATGGTGGCATAGCTTCCAGATACTTAGGTTCGATACTAAGATTTATCTAGGAAATTGGACTAAAGGAATTTTATTAATCCAAATCGGAGGCACAATAGATCTTAAGGTCGCAGTGCTATGTTCCCTTACAATAATAATAATAATTATTATTAATCTACTATTTGAAAGATATCGATAAGCTCAGTCAACCTTATCTGACGTTATGTTAAACAACTCGTAATACTTATCTTAGATTGATTCTTATGACACTTGCCGGTTTAACTAAAATTAAAATACATATGTGGGTTTGTTCGGATAGTTAAACTTTAAAATTCATAGAAATATTTATTTTATTGTAATAAAAGTATGATTCACGCTAAAATAAAAATTAGTTCATTTAAAAAATAATTTATTTAGAAATGCACTCAGAAAAACTAATAAACTACCGTTCTAAGAAAACATATGTGCTTTATTTAGGGTGGCCCAAATAAAATTTCCAACCGCTGCGCAGGATTTTAGAAAATAGGAAAACATATACATACGAGTACAAGGATATATTTTTTAATTTAAATAGATTAATACTTATCGTAGAATCGCTATAAAAACGATAAACTTAAATATATTTCGGGAAAATTTCGGTATAGTGCTCCACGCTTTGGAAAAAATTACTTTTACGGCGAGGGTAGAGGGGGTTGTACAAATGACGAAACTGAGAACCAAACCGCGAGGAAACTTTTAGATTAAAAGATATTTGCGTTTAATGTTTAAAAATTCACCACATTGAACTGATAAATTTCAACCGATTTTAACAAAAAAAAAGTGTACAAAACACGTAAAAATCAAGAGTTTAATCTTCTTATATTTCACAGGACTCGTTAAGTTGCCTAAATTATATATTTTTAATAAAATTAATAAAGATACAAAATTTATAATCACATATATGTATGAATATACATACAAGTTAACACGTACCAGTCGCATTAGCTGCGACGTTCCCACGGCCGCCCGTTACACGCGCTGCAGTGTCAGCATATTTGAATTTCACCATATACTGCAAAAGGAGACATTTCCGCTTGCATACTGTAATGCACCCGTGGGAAGTCAAGGCCATGGCCGGTCTCAGACAACAGGTTGTAAACTGGTTATACAACCATTGCGCCGCTGCCGGAGAACGAAGGTGTGGAGTAGGCGACTGCCGCATCGATCGGGCAGTCGAGTTCGGGACGGGTTGCACTTTAGTTGTAGTGATCTAATTCTAATTAGAGTTAACAAGTTGTATAAATAAAGTTAAGTGAATTGAAGTAACTCGTGTTTCCTTTAGGGCAGCTGGCCCTTCTATTTTTTTAGTACAAAGGACCCTTAGTCCTTTATATGTATAAGTAAAACTTGCTTGCGAATGAGTTCGTGATGCCGGATCAATGACATATTAAAAACGCAACCAATATATTAAGAAAAATGTATTTATGTAAGAAAAGCGCCGCAGGTCAAAATTTCGGTTTCACGCGAGGTTTTATTACAAATTTTTAAATTTGTTATGAAGTATTGATTTAGTTAAGAAAAACACCACAGGCCGTAACTGTAATGTATTTACTTTTGAAAAGTGGTAAACATTCTAGACCATTTATAAACGCGTTTATTAAGTAAAATATATATAAAAAATGTGAAGAAAGTGCTAATTACACTACTATTTACACGCACGTAATAAACTAAATTTTGTACAGCGCACAAAATATATGTAAGTGATAAGTATAATTTTGACTGAAAATTTGCTGCTGGTAGTGAAGAAAATTTAACAACAAATTTCTTAAACAGTAATATTAATAAAATTAAAACAGTGATAAATTTAGATAAAGAGGGCCCCCGAACAAGTTTCGTTACCAAATTTCTTCTACTTTCGCTGAAATCGCGAATGGTTACTTATTGGAAAACCAACCCCAAACATCGGCTACGCCATCAACAGTATTTTTGCTAATAACTCTTTTTTGTGCGAGCGGCCTTCGGCCGCGCATAAAAAAATAACTCTGGCCGAGCAAACTTCGGCTACGCCAACAATGATATTTTTGCACAGCCTTTATTCTCCTTAATAATAATACGTGTTTCTTAAACATCCGGCACCACGTTTTTTCTCATACTATGGCAACACGTTTATTATCACATTTGCTTCCATCTTCATATCGGTTTTTGTTGAAAGTAAACAAATTTATAAACTCGTTTCCTTTCGTTAAACAATAAAATTAGTGAAAAATAATATACATAAATAAAGTGATTCCAAACATTTCAAAGATCATTTATATGTTAAAATTTAAAATGTTATTTCTTTTAATAATGTAAAATTTGTCGTTGATAGTGGATATATTAAAATAACAAATAACATAAGTACTGTTATTCACTGAAAAATTTAATTAATAATTTTAGTTAAAGAAACACCTTACTATATTCTTGCCAAATTTCATATGAAAATTCCTAGTGGTTTGCAAGTAGTGCATTATACCGAAGTCAACCCTATAATTCGATCGTATACGAATATTTTTGCACAGAAATCTAAAATAAATTAAATTCCGATGCATATAAATTTTTAAAATTTTATTAACTAATTTGAGGGTAATTCAAAAAGAATCGGATACTTCGGATATATTCTATCACCTTTATTTCTCTGTTAAAGCTTCTCACACATATTTATTTCAGATCTCTATGTTTGAGAATTGGGACAGAGTTGGGCATCAAGTGTATGCGTTTTGCGCCAATACACAGCTCGCGAAATGATCTATGAATACGGCATTGTTTTCGTGAACGTGATGCTACAAGCTCTCTTCCTAACGATCCACCGTGACTCTTGCGGCACGTAAAAAAAAAGCCCCCCGCCTGTTACCAGCCGTTCTTTGCAGACTCTGTTCTAGTTGGGCACAAAATACACAACACATATATATGTACAAAATATTCATTCTTTTGATGAACAAAATGCACAATATATTTTTTCACTAATGACAATTAAGATATATGAAAAAAATCAAATTATTAAATTTACTGATGTTACCTGTTAAATCTGCCTTGGCATAAACTATTCATTGGTCTTTCATTTCTTAGAAACGATTCAATATGTGTCCGCACAATTACAACAATGATAGATATTCCTAAAAATATATGCATAAATACCATTTTCCCATCTGTGGGGTTATTTATTGGTTAAGCAACAATTATTCATCAGAATTTGATTTATTGAAGACTCATAAAGTGAAATGTTCGAATACATCCAAAAACTATATATTGTTAACAATTCTATAGCAATTCTACAAACGAATGTATTTTCTTTCTATAAAACATGGAAAACTTCAAAACAATTAAATTCTAACAAAAATTTAAATAAAAAAATACAACTGTATTTTTCTTCATTTCCTTAAATTTTTTGGGATGGGTGCATTAAATTAAAGTGACTGAATTTCCCGGGTATTTGTGGACCACCACTTATTTACAATTTATTTTTCCTCTGCAGATTGAAATATTTAGGGGTATAGCAAAAATACAAAGATATGGTATGTAGTTTCGCTTGTTATTCTCAAACTCGTTGAACGATCCATCAATGATTGCTCTAGAATTTGTTGCAACTTACACTGAATTCGATGTTTCCACGTACACGACCTTATCAGCAAATAAGCACCAACTCGTTTTCGTTTTACTTTATGTAGTAAAATGTATTTTGTAGTGATTATATTTTCTATTACTGCGCATGTGAAGCGCACCAAACACAAATTACAACTGTGCTGTGAATTCGAAGCCTAACCGCTTTAAAATACATATCACGGTCAAGATACTGGGAAAGCGCAATCAAGTCACATGCGACAGCATTCGCTTGCATTGAACTGAACTTGACCCCTTTATAGTCATACTTTTTTTTGCAAATTTTTCCATGTAATTGTGGGTACCTACATAGATGGTCCCAGATAGTTTTACAAGCGAGAGTGATTAGTTCTCAAAACAAACACAGGCATTAGAGGGCAATTTCAAGACGAGTAGGCGAATGTTAAAAATGAAGCGATTAATATTTAGTAATACTATAAAATGTTCTACACATATCGATAGCGATTAGGTCGTAATCAGACAACCAGAATTTTTTAACGAATTGCATCCGGTCCATAATGTGCTCTGTTCTAGCAATATTTTAAAAATATTTAAGGCTATGAACCATCCAACCGAGCTTTGCCCAAATATCCAAATTAAAATATATAATCGATGTAAAAATTTCACTGTTAAAAAGCGGAACATTTCAAGAACCTGCACTTGTTTTGGAAAAAAAAATACGCCCATATTAAATGTCATTTTTGTTAATAAAAATATTCATCCTGTACTGGAATTCATCTTATTAGGGCATCTTAAAAATTTATACTACTATAATGAAACATAAATTCAAGCATATTTGTACTAAGTTCATATAAATAAAAAACGAAAATACCTACGAACATACATACATATGTATGCATACATACATATGTATGCATACATACATATGTATGCATACATACATATGTATGTATGTATAAATATCAATACCGGCCAATTTCCATTTCACACACATTTTAAGACAATAAATAATGCGGCCATAAAGAGTTTTAATAATACGAAGGCGTTGACCATGAGAACATTTAAATAATAAGGTAAAGTTATAAAGAAATGTTGCAAGTTCAGTTAACTTGTAGCAGCCAAATTTCGACGATAAAAATATTTTTGTAATTATACTACTTCCTGAACGAAGTTTTTGCAAAAACTTTCAAATTTCACGAACATCTTATGAACTTATTTTCATCGAAAACTGTAAAACCGTTTATAATGTCTTATTCACATTTCCTCTAACACTTCATTTGAAACATCTACATACATATATTGTACGCAGATGGTTTGAGGTCAGTGACCTTTTGAATTTCCCGCTATTTGTAGACTACTGTTAAATTTTGTGCAAGCTGAGCCATTTAGTTTATGCTTGATAGCCATTGAACGTAGATACCTCGTGATTTTTAACAAACATTAATTCTGTGTAATGATTAGGCATTATTTTTTGTATAAAAAAATCAAACCCAAAACCACTATGGGGACACTGAACAATCAATTTCAATGGTTAAGAGGTGGTTTTCTGAGTTTCGTGATGGTCGTATCAGCACAAGTAACGCCGAACGTTTGGTGTTCAAAAGAGGTCGTTACACCATAAATCGTCGATAAAATCCATGAAATGATATTTTGAGAGTGTGTAGAAAAGCTACTAGTTGGAAGGACTAAAGACATTAGAAAAACGTTAGACTAAATATGTAGAGTTAGAAGGAGAATCATATCAAGGGTACCCAAGTCCTTTACCGCTTGGTCTTTCCAAAGCAGAGGAGGCCTTGTTTTTGCGTTGTTTTTGTCCGTCGCGAGAGGACTTGACTGCTCAGTTGCCTATTCAGCTCGAAGTAGCACTTGTTGGCAAGAGAGACATTGTTATTGATGTTAATAATGGTTGCTAATTGAAGTCCTCTACTATTTCACAGTTATAACTGTCATCTACTAATACTAATTTTGGCGCTTACACTATATAGCTCAGTGTTTGGCCGAGCTTCTCCTACAATTTGTGGTGTGCGTCTTTATATTATACCACAAATGGAGGGACCTACAGTTTTGTGCCGACTCCGAACGGCAGATGTATTTAATGAGAAGCTTTTTCATGGCAGAAATACCCTCGGAGGTTTGCCATTGCCTGCCGAGGGGTGGCCGCTATTAGAAAACACTTTTTCTATGATTAAGATTTTGTTTGCCCTAACTGAGATTCGAACCTCGAACTCACCGGCATATCAAGTTATAGCACGCACCGCTATCAACTCGACCACAGCGGCCACTGTCATCAGTGATGTTAAATCCCAGCTGCAAATGTGCTGACTGTATATTTGATGACAGGAGATACTTCTTCTTGTCCTCGTTAATTTGCAAACCCATTCGCTTCGCTTCTCTATCCAGTTTGGATAAGAAAGATCTTACTGCGCGGTTGTTAAGATCGATAATATCAATGTCATCGGCTTACGCAAGCCATTTCACACTCTTGTAAAAGAAGGTGCCTGACCGATTTAATTCTGAGACTCGAATTATCTTCTCCAGCATCAGGTTAAAACAGTCGCACGACATAGAGGCATTCTATCTGAAACCTCGATTGGTATCAAACGGCTCGGATAGGTCATTTCCAATTCTGACGGAGGTGCTGGTGTTGCTCAACGTCATTTTACATAGCCGTATACGTTTTTCCGGGATTCCAAAATCAGACCTTTCTTGTGGATTGGGCGAAGCACACTTAGATTTCAATCAGTAGGCATGCATTCGGCCGACCATACTCTGCAGATAAGCTGGTGCATGCGCTTTGCCAACTCTTCTCCATTGTATTTGAATAACTCAGCTGGCAGTTCATCAGCTCAGGAAGCTTGTTTTTTAGCCGTGCTATTGTTATACGAATTTTGTCGCAGTCGGGTGGCGGAACATAAATTCCGTCGTCATCTTATCCAAAATGGTCTCTGCTACCACCATTAAGTAGCGCGGAGAAATGCTCTCTCCATAAACTTAGTATATTTTGGACGCCAGACACTTGTTTGCCCGGCCTTGAAACCTTCTGTTAGCCGTCGTACTTTCTGAAAGAATTTTCGGGAGCTTTTCCTGTCGGCCAGCATCTCAAACTCTTCGCACTCACGCATTTCGGCCTATCTTTTTCACGAAAAATGCGTCGCCCTCTTAAACTCACGATGTCACCCCCGCAAGGCCCTGTAGGCAGCATCTTCCCGTTCCGTGTCGACGTGACATTCCTCATCGAACCAGCAGTTTTTTCGCGCTCGCTGAAAACTAATGGCTTGTTCATTGCTCTGTTGATTAGTGCTCTCAGAGACAGAATAAGTGCGAGTCTAGTAGCGAAGTAAGTGGCTGTCTGTTGTAATTGCAGCTTTCCGACGTCGAGCTTTCCTTATGTCTATCTTGGATGCGGCAAGGTAATAGTCCCAGTCAATGTTGGCTCCTCGGATCGTGGGCACATCTAGGACACTAGAAGCATGCCTTCCGTCTATCACAACATGGTTGATTTGGTTTCGTGTTTTTCCATCTGGGGACAGCCACGTAGCCTGGTATATATTCTTATGCTGGAACCGGATACTACAGACTACCATGTTTCGGGCTCCGGCGAAGTCGATCAGTCTTAATCCGATATCGGAAGTTTCGAAATGGAGACTGAATTTTCCGACTGTGGAACCAAAGATGCCCTCCTTGCCCGCCTTGGCATTAAAATCGCCTAGCACGATCGTTCCGGGCTCAGCTTTGGTCCCATCGTCCTTCCCTTCCGTCGGGCATGGGCGCAAATCAGCGAGATGTAGATCTCGACCACCGGAGTGAACGACAGTACTTCATGGCGAAGTCTCTCTCCCACCAGGGTTCCAAGCCCCGTGCACAACCATATTCTGGGCATTCGAAATTTTTACATTTATATAGCGAGCCACTAGCAACAAAACAGGCGTACGCTCGCAGCCGCACCTACTGGTGATCAAGCGCTGCAGACCCTGATGAGCCCTTAAACCGAATATGTTAAGAGTGGCCTTACCAGGTTCGCCTCCTCACTTTAGCTCACTCCCAAACTCGAAGTGTTCTCTGGGTACTTGGATGAAATCACCCGGAAGTCGTCAGCTGCTTGAGACTTTCGAATTTCTTGCTCATTATCGAACTTAAATTAAATGGCTTTTAAAACTGCGAACCTGTAGTTTTAAAAACTCGGATTAAAAAGTTTTAAATATTGATGATAACTTATTCAAATTCGAAAATTAATTTTTTTCTTAAATTATATACAAAATTAGTTTAAAAAAAAAGGATCAAAATTTGTAAGGACATCCTCTTTATGAGGCCGCCACTGCATGTATATGTATATCTATGTAAGCGCTTGATTACAAAAAAAACTATGAAATAGAAAAATAAGGTGTGCCAAATAATAATGAATAGGAATTAAAGGATAACGAAAGGGAATACAAAATACTAAATACAAGTGATGTAGAACAACTAAATTTGTTATTCATTTTTTGGATACAGCAAAAGCCACATTTACTTATGATAGTGTCTGCAATATTTTGTAACGCACATTGTTTTATACATATATTTATTTCCAAAAATTACTAAGAGAATCCAACAAACTAAACTTTTCTCTTGTTTTTTTTTTATTTCTTATAGCGTTTATAACAAACAATATTAATTAATTAAGTTCGGTTACATTGCACACAACTCGAGTCCATTAAAGTTTAAGTAAATCATAAACGAATTTATCTTGTAGCTGACGCTTTTGATGCAGGATTCCAAAAGGCAGCTGCCAAATATCGGCAAATATGCGTTCGTGATATGAATAATTTTTAGATAGCTATCTACGAAGTCCTTTGATAGATTTTGTTAAGTAACTGGAAGAATATTTCGTGTGGTACAATAGGCGACGATTGTTGAATAAGCGTTTTTATGTTATTGTATGTTTCCTCTTCGTATCTAGCGTAAATGCTGGCAATGCCCAATTCTTCGTACAATTGTTGAACCCGCGCAATTTTCTCGGAGTCTAAAATGAAAAAGTGCGTTTGACATGTGAATTGTTTAAACATCGTCCGAGGACAATTCAGGGACTTGTTTAAGCACAAAGCCTACCATTTTGACCATAGCACTCCTGCATTATGGCTTTCATTTCTGGACTAGCGAGCTGCATACACTTCACCGCCAGCCAGGAACATTTGTTGTCCTGTATATCGGTGCCTATTTTGCCAGTGACGTCGGAATCGCCAAAACAGTCGAGAAAGTCATCCTGCACTTGAAATAAATTACCCATCTCCAATAGAATGGTTTTCGATTGACGAAAAGCTTCTTGATCCTTTACGCTAGTTAAAAAAATACATATACATACATACATTATTATTTTGAAAACAAATGCACTCGTCTAACTGGTAACAGCCGCTTATTTTATACGATTGTATCCGAAATTTTGGGTAGAAAGTGTCTAAACCACATTTTAAGCATTGATAAAAGTTTGAGCTTTCATCTTGTAAACTTAAAAATTAAAGATTAAGCTCACCAGAATTTTT
This sequence comes from Philophylla caesio, assembly GCA_963971545.1. Lineage (NCBI taxonomy): Eukaryota > Metazoa > Arthropoda > Insecta > Diptera > Tephritidae > Philophylla > Philophylla caesio. The sequence goes on from OZ020606.1 coordinate 76,926,628, forward strand.
GTTCCAATATTTTTGAAACTTTTTATGAGTTGCCCAAATGAAAATTATATGTATATGTAAAATAACTGCCGGGGAAGATTTTCTTACGCTATGAGCTTCGTGAGAGAATTCCTCCTTTGGGTGCGCTCCATAATTTAAAAGTCGTATTTTTGACACTTTCAATTTTAAATTGTTAAAAAAAATGTAGGCAACTAAACCATTTCGAGGTCAACACCAACTATTTGTACAATAAGGAAAAGTTTTCAATGGTTGGACCGTATTATGTTATTGTGCTGTGTAATTTATTTTATTGTTGTCTACTAACCCCGCCAAATGTAAAGCAAGTGCTACCGGCAAATAGAAAGTGTAATACGAAGTCTTGTTCATCACAATTGAATTGTACTTTTCCATGGTAAAGCTACTGATATTCTCATTGGCATTCAGCAAATCCATAGATTGACCAAAAGTTGTAAAGAAACTTATTTTATGAAACAATTCGAGCAGATCAACATAGCAATCCAAGTGTCGAAACTTTTTGGCGAGTAATTCATATATTCCATTCTCAATCATCAAGGCGTCATTAATGGCTATTAATCCAACATCTTCTAATTTGTGCCAACACAATTGACCACGGCGAGTAGTGCTATTATCCATGATATCATCGGCGAGGATAAAGAAACATTGCAACTGTAGAAATATTTAATGATTATAGCTATTTGATGTTCTAAGTTATAAGCTCGCCTTAAATAAATATATTATATATATTTATAAAATTAACGACGTTGATTAAGGCGTCAACCTGTGCCTTCAAAGTAAGCAAAATATATAATGTCTTTGCTACTCAAAACTTACCATTTCAACACACCAGCCGAGGTACTGAGACAATTTCAAATTTTCCGCCGTGAGTTCGTCAGCTTTGACTAGACTTTTGTACGCCAAAACGGTGAGTAGACCACGATTCTTTTTGCCACGCGGTACATTGTATTGTAGAGCCTAAAAATATTTTTGAAATAAACGAGATTTCCTATAATTTTGAGTTATAAGCAGCTGTGTTTAGTGTTTATACCCTTGTGAACCAGTTTGCGACCTCCGGAATTTTATGACTTTCAACTACCTCCGAGAGTTCGCGAACAACATCTGTAAAAACAGAATCCATTATTGGTAATATTAAGCGCGAGAACTGAGCAGCTTAATTGTATCATGCAAAATGAATTGAGGAATGCCTCTGTGCGAGTTTTTAATAAGCAAATTAGGCAATTTTAAGAAAATGAATTTGCATGAAAAAGTGCATCTGCATGTATTTAACTACGCATATGTATGTACATACATACATATGTATATAAGTATGCACATCCAGCAGTTGTTGACTAACAGTTGTTTTGGAAACTTTCATTTTTCTTTTGTGAAATGCATGTGCAGGTACTTGTGCATCGTCAGAACTGGTTAATTCATGCTTATTCAATGCAAAATTTATGTAGAAATTGTTTTTTTTTATCTTTATACATGTGTATTACATGTGTATAATTACAATGAGCGTTAGCATTACACAATATCCGCACAAAGCAAGACAAAACTGCTTGTGCGTACCCTTTTGCTGACCCTAAGTTTTAAATTCCATATACATACATTCATTTTCATGAAGTGAGTTTTAAAAGTGTCTGGCCAGAACAATAACACAGTGGAACAGTACTTTTCACACATGAGAAAATCGATAACTGCACGATTTTTAGTTTTTAACTAGCAGTTCAAGGTTTTAAATGACCTCAAAATTTAAATTAGGGCCCTTCATTTAATAGTTTGCATAAGCCTGAAAGACGAATTTCATGCGAATTTAAAAATATGTTTTTTTTTCATAACAAATTTTCAGAAATAAGCTCGAAAAATGTGTGCTTTTATTGAAAGTAAAACTCCAAGATAAAGTTATCTACATTTTTTTTCAACGGTTGTTACGAAAAAATGCATATTTGAGTTATCCTTGCATATGAAAAATACTGTGGCTCTGTGCAAACTCCGTAATGTACCTACGTCTAAATATTTCCATGTCTTTCAACTGCTTCTTTTTAAGAGCAAAATTTTTAAAAACGCAGACTTCACTTCATCATCAGTTTTACACTTTTTCCACACAACCTCGAAATTCAATTTAAAAAAATAATAGTCGTTTTAATTTTAATCACACATGATTGCATTTCAAAAATCTAGAAACTAAAAATGCAGTTGTATGAATACATAAATTTGGAGTATGTTTTTGTTGTAAGTAACATGAATATTATTTTTAACTTTTCTTTGTACACCTTTTTTCTCGCATAATTATTTTGAGTACTGGATTGATCAGAGTTTTACCAATAAAAAAAAGCAACCCTGATCAATAGGAGCACATAAATATTTCAAAATTTCGCATATCCGATATATGGAATCTGGGTAGGTCAGCACTTTCGGACCTTACTAAAATGAGTTTGAGTTAAATATGCAGAAATAGTCGCCAACGTGAATATCCATTTAAATTTTACTGACCTGGAAATGTGGCCATGAAGTCAAGGCGATCATCTTTTGACGCCGTTACGCGAGCAGCCATTGGCGCAGAATGATTCCTTAATGTTGATAAAGTGCTGTGAATCAGGAGTAAAACATATAATAAATAAAAAAAGCATGAATACAAGACAAAATAAACAATAACATTAGCACAAGTTAAGATAGCTTGAAAAATAGATGAATAAAGCGGCTCCGACGTTATTTATTACATTCAGACGATATCACAATATTCGGCAAAAAAGTTCAATTGACAAGTTTTGTTTAAAATAATTTATTTTTTTTAAATATCTTTGATGAAATGCGGGAAGGCTGTAACTAACACTGATTCTTAAAAAAATTGGGTTTTTACATTTCTAAGTAGCTTATAATAAAACAAAGCCGCAGAAATGTGTTCGAAATTTTGTTTTTCGTTTTGGAAAATGTCATTTGGGAACTTTTTACATTTCATCAACAATATTAATTAATGAGCATACATACATACATATATGCCTACTACAACATTTAATTTCGGTATCAACAATTCCAAATAGTTTTTCTTGTCCCGAAATTTCGATATTTCAGCTACGAGTACAGAAACTTTTACTGATTTATTTAGTTACATAATCAGATCTAGAACCCACTTCTAGTGTTTTCTAGAATTTTAAAAGTTAAAAATGAAACTGAGTGGATTTCATGAAAAACTTTTATGGTAACGTTCATATTAAAAATTGTTCGTTACGCAACGTCAAATTTAAAATTAAAAAAAAATGTTTTCAATTTAAAGAAAACAGAATTGTGAAAAAAACCTAATTAGCTCCAGTTAAGCTTTTTTATCGATTCATTTTTTTCAATCGGTATTCCTCTGGTTTTTTATTACAAACGGAATTTTTACTTATCTCGACTTATTCACTTTGATTCATTACAAAACAAAAATAACATTGTTTATTTAATTATTCTTAATTTATAGATCGATCTTCATTTTTAATGAAAATTATTTGATACAAATATTGAGTAAGCGTATTTTGCTAGCAATATTACTTCGAACCTTAGTATTTCGTGACCAATACTGTATATGTGTAGCACATTGACAGTAAAGAACATTTAAAGCTAATAAATTCTGATTTAAACACCTGTGATTGCAAAATCATTATTTGTTCATATTTACTTCAATTTCGTGAAACGTGTTTGACAATACAATTTTTATTGGTTACCTCACATTTTTATTGGTTAAAAATCCAAATTGGCACACAGCTTTGTTTAATTAAATTTGTTTAAAAAATACTAAATGTTGATTTTACAGCTTGCACATATTGTAAAACGAGTATACATATTTTTAAGAAAATTACATTCAACTTTTATATATTTTGAATTAAGCGATTTTTCTTTTGAACTATAGGGATCAAACGATGCGAGTACAAGTAGATTCACATTGAACATTCCACCTTGTCGGACAAGAAAAGTAAAGAATACAAAAAACAAAAGGTTAAATTGCAACGCTGGTGCAAGAAATTGCTAGATTAAAAAAAAGAAATGAGCTAATATTAGTCAGTCTGATGCACGAACAATGTATTTGTTTGCACCGATATTGTCTATCAAAAGCAACTCTTTAAAGGAGTGAGAAGATCCAAAATTAATCTTTCCACAATTATATAAGCATGCTCGTGTATATTTGGTAGTTGTTACATAGTCAGTTCCATGTGAACGAGTCAGGAAAAGCGGCCTAAAATTATATCAGAAAGTACGAAAGCATGCCTACTGATTTGAATCTAAGTGTGCTTTGCCCAATCCACAACAAGGGTTATACTGAAATTCGCGCCAACTATCGCGGTTTCATCGTATATAATGTTCTGTCGATCGTATTATGTGATTGGTCCTTATAAGTGTGGCTTTAGACCTGGCAAATCTACCATCGACCAGAAATTTACAGTGCGCCAGACCTTGGAAAAGACCCAAGGAAGAATAATCGACACGCACCATCTTTTTTTCGACTCTAAAGCCGCTTTCGACAGCACAAGAAGAAGTTTCCTTTATGACGCAATGTATGACGTTGAGCAATACCACCGTCAACATCCGTCAGGATTGCGAAGGACCTCTCCAAACCGTTTAATATCAAACGAGGTTTCAGACAGTCGGCACATTCACGGCTGGGATTTAACATCACTGTTAACATCAGCTATAACTTTGAAAAAGTAGAGGACTTCGTTTACCTAGAAACCAGCGTTAACAACAATGAGATTGCTCTTGCCACCAAGTGCTACTTCGGACTGAGTAGACAATTGAGCAGTAAAGTCCTCTCCTCAAACAAAAACCACACTCTATAAGACTCTCATTATGCGAGTCCTATTGTATGGCGCAGAAGCATGGACCATGAAGACATCTGATAATAGGGCTCTTGGAATGAACAAGAGAAAAAATATACGAAAGATGTATGTGCCTTAACGGCTTTGCGATGGCGAATACAATTTTTATAACGACATACATACATACATACATACATATAGCGCAGCGAATTAAGATCCAGCGGCTTCGCTGGCTAGGTCATGTCGTTCGAATGGATGAAAGCGCTCCAGCCCTGAAAGTATTCGACGCGCTACCCGCTGGTGGTGTCAGTGAAAAGAAAGACCTCCTCTGCGTTGGAAAGGCCAAGCATGGCTTAATGAACTATAATTTTACCGATTACGTACATATATATTAAAATGTGATAGTATTTAAACTGTGCTGTTACGTCTTTACAAGACCTGGAAATGCCGTCTCTTATACAAGATACGGAGAATTATATACGATTTTATAAAAAAACTACCACACTGTGTACTTCAAAGTTTAAAACTTGAGTTAATAATGCGTTTGTTTAAGATTGAGAAAAATATAAGTGATTAGATAAAAGAAAAATAAATAGTTAAAATTTATCAATATTTTCTAGTTCTGTAAACAAACACGTCCATATAACTTTCATTGGTTTAAAAAAGAAATCATTAGTCGTTTAGCGTACATACATTTATATTTCGAGCTAATGTACAAACACACTTCAATTCATTTCTGAAATTTTAATTTATTGCATGAAAGCTTCCAACTTTCGCTAACTACAAATAAAATGTGCGTTGGTCATTGCACGCATTTCACATATGTACTTCCTCATTATATGATTAAATCAAACAATGATTTTATTAATAAGCGTGGAGACATACTATAAAATGTATCTGAAGTTCAGTTTAAGATCAAAAGCACCCAAAGCCGGTTTTGGAAGGAAAACGTATTGCTTTTATATGCGAACGACTTGGAAATATACAATTTTTAGGTTGGTTATACTATTTATAGTGGCATTATATATAAGTGGATGTACATATCGTTAGTATATGTAGTATGGAAAGGGCGTATCTCATATTTTTTAGAAATCGGATTTTTTGCATTTTCTGGTTGGCCGCTCTCAAATACACATTGCCAAAAAAAATTGGTATTCTATGATCAAAAATGACGAAGTTATAGCCAATTTAAGAAAAGCCCTAACTCATAACATGCACTACGTTTAAGAAGTTTTTTCATTCTCCTGTAAAGTAGCGAAAGTGCGAGTTACGCCCTTTCCATACTATGCTAACGATATGTGTCAATACATATACACACCTACATACCTACATATGTACATACATATGTACGTTTATATTTGGGTATAAGTATGCAAATGGGATTTAAATATAAACAAAAGTCAACAGCCGTGATATAGCACCGGTCATGTATTTGAAGGTAGTAGAAAGGGAAAATTATTTGTAGTATTTTGCTTAATACCAATTTTAAATAATTTCTAAATAATTTTAAATTAAATGCTTTATTTTAATTTACAAAATAATTATTGAGCATATACATAGTATGTACATATTGATATTACCAGAAAGTTGATTGCATGTACATATATATATTTCAAATGTTAAGCTAGATAAAAACTAATATATATTATTAGTTAATCTTTTTTACATGCAAATTTTGTGCATTGAGTATCTCCAATGGAAAATTATACTTCGTACTATCAGAGAATAGGTTAAGTTAGGTTAGGTAAGGTAAGGTAGCAGGCCAAAGGACTTACTTAGACTTCAGTTTATAGTACATTGTGACACCACTATATACGTTTCCTTATACGATACCCGCCGGTAGAGGGTACATTGTTAGGAGAAACATCGATTGTTCCTTATGAAGGAGCGTAGCTATCGATGAATACACCGGATAGCCCCTCTGGAGTGTCGAAGAAGTATGAGCCAAGGTGTCTACATCTAAGCCTTGCGAAAGCAGGGCAGCTAAGAAGGTAATGTTGAGATGACTCCACCTCATCATCCTCCATACAGCACTCACACCCTGGATCAGAAATGATGCCCAGACTAACGGCGAGGGTCCCCATCGGGCAGAGCCCTGTCAGAACACCAATCAAGGCTGAGAGTAATGGCCTGGAAGTGTTTAACAGTTCCCCAAACCGTCTGCGGCCCGCAACTGGCCAAAAGGACCTTGCACCTTTGCACGTCGGGGTTTCCGCCCAGCGTTTGCCGAGCCTACTGAAGACCCATTTTTCCAGGAGCAGACCACATGCAATTTATCCTTGGAGTGATTTCTTCTATTGTGCCCTGGCGAACAAGCTCATGGGCGTGGCAGTTTCCCGCAATGTCGCTGTGACCTGGGACCCAAATCAATCGAATGCGGAAGATTTCCGAGGCGGCCAGCTTCGACTGCAGCGTCAGCGATCCCAAGGCTCTGATTGCGGCTTGATTGTCCGAGTAGATGTTTACCTCCTTCTGTGTATTAGTAGTGATGCGACGCAAGTGGTCTACTGATTCCTTGATGGCAGCTATTTCAGCTTGAAAAACGCTGCAGAAATCCAGTAGTCTAAACTTACTATAGAGCGACAGTTCCTCGCAAAAGACACCCCCTCCTACTCTTCCCTCCAGCTTCGATTCATCCGAGAACATGTTCACTGAGCCTTTGCACCAGAGGTCGTCCCCCTCCTCCCTTGATGGGATTTGAGTGGTGAAGGATCCTCTTGGGGCGATCTTCGGTACGATCGACATTTTTCGGGATGAGTTCGAAGTGTTTAAGGATCCCTGAGTGTCCGTACTCCGGAGTGAGGGAGAACCCGGCGCTTCGCAGTCTGATGGCAGAGCGGGCGGCGGCAATTCTGCCCGCCAAATCTAGATGAATGATGCCAAGCATCACATTTAGAGCAAGCGTGGGTGTGGTGCGAAGTGCTCCGCTGAATCCAATCAAGGCGCTTCTCTTCACCCGTTCCAGATTCTTACCTAGAGTACATTTATCCAGGAGGTTTCACCAGATAAAAACACCATAGAGCATAATGGGTTTAATAATAGTTTCATACAGCCAGAGGACAACTCTAGGAGAGAGACCCCATCTCTTCCTGATGGCACTAATGCAGCAGTATAAGGCGACCGACGCTTTCTTCGCCCTATCTTCGATGCTCGGCCTACAGTTAAGCTTCCTGTCTAGAATGACTCCCAAGTACCTGAATCTGTCAGAAAGCACAAGAGAAGTGCCAGCGATCGAGGGTAACTGGGCCTCTGGCACCCTATATTTCCTAATAAACAAAACCAGCTCCGTCTTGTTGGGGTTTATAGCTAGCCCACAGCTAGCGGACCAATTTGTAACCAAATTTAGATAACCTTGCATGAGATCATAAAGCGAGTTCAGGAACTTTCCCCTGACTATGAGTGCCATGTCGTCCACATAGGCAACCTCTCCCTATCTGAGAGTATGTTTACCCCAAAAAAACTAAAGAAAAAAAGCTAAAAGTACAAAAGAGATAAATTTTCACCTCACTCAGAACTAAACGAATTTATTATAAAAAATATCCAAAGTTTATCGTCGTAAAATCTACCGACGAATTTGACCACTTTTCCAAATATAGTGTATTTTTCCATTAAGCACTGGACAGTGTATGCACAGCGTATAACTCATTAAGTGTTCTCCCCAACGGTAACTTACTAGTCCGTGCACAATTAATCAATATATAAATAAATTCAAAACCGTTGGTGGCTTATGGCAGTGGAAGTATCCCTACATAAATCACTTAACTCACACAAGGACACAGGACGCTATATGTTGGGGGCGTCCTCAACACTTTCCCGGCATGTGGAGAGTCTCCGAACGACACCAATCACTTATTCACATGCCCGGCCAAACCCACTCAACTAACACCCCTCTTCCTATGGTCCGACCCTGTTGAAACGGCTCGTTTTCTGGACCTCTCGTTAGTTGAGCTTGACTATAACGATAGAGGGAGTCCGTCAACCCTGTGGGGTGTAGCTTGCCGCTACAACAAAAACAACAACGCTTTATGTTCAATCACGCAACAATATGCTTAGCTATGAAACTATGAAAGATATGGAACTAGTTGGAGAAAAACATAAAAATTTAAGTTTTAAAGGTGAAAACGCATAAATAACTTACCTGCGCAATAAAAAAATTCCGAAAATGTTTCACGTAATGTCGATTTAAAATAAAAAAACCGTCATGCCGACTTAATGTTTCTTATTAAAACGTTCAAATAGGAATAAATGTTAAGAATACAACATTTTTTGTTATGAGAGCCACTTTGGTGAAATGAGACGCCATATTTGAATATTGAGTACACCTTTTTGTTATTACAACAGTCATACTTAACATTTACGAACAAAATAAAAAACAGTACCAAATCGGGTAACACCTGCAACTATGATTTCATATACACGAATTAAAAGAAACACATGTAAAGTACAGCCAGATAACTCATACATACATACATATGTATGTACATATTTATTTTGGTTGACAATAAAATATTTTTTCAGCACACTACTGTGAGTTTTCTTCTTTCTGCTTGAATGAGGAATTAATAAAGCAGGTGTGGGATTACCGTTTACTTGAATTTCAATACTGGTGTACAATTAAATTGAAAAGAGTAAGGTTCTTTGTTTAACATACAACCGAAGAGCGGGGGGTAAGGTTTAAATATCGTTATTTTTAGATTCCACTTATACAGTATTGGCTAGCATATCTCTTGCCTATCTTTCAGGGAATAGTATGACATCGGAATTTAGAATCTAAACGTTAGACTCATGTTAAAACAAGTAAGAAAGCTAAATTCGGGCGAAACCGATTTTTATATACCCTCGCGATGTATTTTTGTATAGACGGTGCCCATAATTTCATAAAAACCCCGTTTCTTTGTTTCAAATCGCAGCTAGTATTAAACTTTACTCAATTTGTTCCAATAAATACTAAAAAACGAAGTTTTTTGCATTTTTCAAAATTTCCGTTATATGAAAGTTGGTCCGATTTCAAAAATTATTGACGGTAATGCTAATGGTATCAAGGACAATATGTTCACCAAATTTTGTGACGATACCTTACACCGTTATTGAGATACAAACTTTTTTCCTAAGTGGGCGTTTTCTATAACAACCTATCCTGTCCAAGCAGCAATATATGTACCAAATTTCATTGAGATATCTCAATTTTTACTCAAGTTATTGTAACCACGGACAGACGGACGGACGGACGAACAGACAGTCAGGGCTAAATCGATTCCTCTTTTAGTATATACATTATGTCTATATCTACCTCGATTATGTTTTGCTGTTACAAACAACTGTTGCGAACAAAGTTATAATACCCTTGTACGCTCGGGTATAAAAAGGGAGTGCTTTTTATAATCCTAATAAAAAATTCCAGCTGATTGAACCTTATCAATGTGGCTTAAGGCCTGGTAAATCCACCATTAACAAGATATTCACAGCAAATCAAATCCTGGAAAAGACCCTAGAAAAGAAAATCGTCACACACCATGTCTTTGTCGATTTTAAAGCCGAATAGATGCTGCCTGTTCGACGCCATGTCTAAATTTAGAATCCCTACTAAACTAATACTAACAATAGTACGACGTTGCTAGCGTATGAGGATAATATTGACATCTGCCAATCACTTGACTTTGTCTGTTGTCTTACCTTATTCCCTGCTAAAAAATTAATGCTTACATAGCCGAACGGCTGCACCGAAAACCGGAGATCTAGAGTTTTACAGATTTTTTTAATAAAGTTATTTATGCAAGATCATATTTTACGAATTGAAATTAACAATTTTTCAGTCGTATATATTCATATATGTATGTATGTAGATACAAGCCAAACCTGCTGATTGTGGTATATGTATCTGCTGGTGACATATTTAACCCATTCAAGCAGTTTAAAAATTTCACTTACCGTTGGTATTTTTTCAACTCTGCGTACTGTTGGGCTGCTTGCCAATGTCTATGCTCTGCTTTATGCCTATTTGCCCAATGATATTGGGCGTGATTGTTGATAATTTTGTTTGTTTTCGCGGAGGAGGCGCCTGTTACCGAAATTGCATTCAAGATGCAGCGAAGCTGTGAACACTGACGTGTTAAAAATATCATGTTCTGAAAATCTTATTTGCAAATTTAATGCTACGATCAATTTCAAAATGTCACTTATCGAATAGTTTCTTAAAATATTAATTGTTTCAAACACTAAAGATACATTGCATACAACGATCGAAGTTATCCACAACTACAATAAAAGCAATATCTACTAAACAACTAGAAAGCAAAATTCAAATATGCAAAATCAGCTGTTCGTGTTTACACTTGGCCGACGAAATACAAAATGACGGCGATTAATTCTCCGTTTTCACCACTTAGGCTGCCAACACGAGTGATAATACTATAACCTGCGATTTACAACAATAAACCTTGGTATTACCATGAGCACATACTTACTGAATTACCATGATGCAATAATAAAAGGTGTTGTACGTTAACATATCCTCACTCTTAATCGGCCATATACGCCCTTACAAAAAATGTTTACTTATTATAATACTATATTAAAAAAAAAATAGCAATATTTCTTCATATAATAAAGAGACAATACTCGGGCCTGCAAAACGTAAGTCAGCAGCTGTATTTGATATTTTGCGACCCAGATCTCGTGCAGGTAAGTGGAAATCAACTATTTCCTACCAATTAGTTCTAAAAAACTAACTAATATGCATGGTATCCATGTTATTTACTACTACTGATTTTAAACATGATCCTAAAAACGCTTGCTTATATAAAACCGATTACATTAAAAGCTTTGTAGGTATAGTTTGCATTAATACGAGTATATCCCCTTATTAGTAGTATTTCCCCTTATTAGTAGTATTTCCCACGAACTGCCTCCTTTCCTTCCCGTTTTTCTAATACTTCATAAATACAACATTGAGCTAAGGGCGTTCAAACGGGCGCTGTCACAACGTACATCACCTCAAGAATGATAAATTATCATTATTGCATCATGCTGAATTACTTGAGTAAATAAGAGATGGAATATTGTTCTTCTACTTTCATCTTATACGCATTCATTTCGACTCTTCTCAACTCCCACACCAAATATCCTCATGAAGACTTGCGAATTTACTTTATTGTGTCATAATATCTACAAGCGATATCAATAGTGTATAATACATATCATTTACCTTTGATCTTATTTTAATGTAAGTTAGTACACTCTTAAGCTACATGTACTCTTTATATTGAAGTTAGTAATTCTTATTGAATTATAAAAATATGCACATAGTTTTTAAGATTTAATGTAGTCATGTTAAATTATGCATTTGTAGTAATTTTAGCAAAACATACATCTATTAAGGTCATAGTAATTGAAGATATAAGCAAGAAATTCTAAGATAAAATTTAGTCTGACTAGAGTATGAAAAATAGGTTTTAAAAGCCTAAAAACTAGCAATACTTATAATTAGAAAATATTTTAATAAGGTGGGTTTTACAAAATTAAAAATGTTAATTCATTAGATATTGAATAAAATATAGACATATACATTTATCGCATGGAAACTAACAAATCTAGCTGATACTTGGAATGAATACATTTAAGGCGCTGCCTTTGATTAGGAAATGGTAAATTATATATCCTTAAGCTTTAATTATTGCATTATTGTTATACTTTCATTTAATCGTCAAAGAATAATATTTCTAATATACGTTTTTGAACATGCTTGCGCCGTTCTTTCGACATTTTTAATAGTTCAGTTGTTACTAATTCACCCAAAAGGTGTTCTGAAGAACGCGCCGGTGTAGGATTTTGTGGAGCCTGAAATTTATTAAAATGCTGTTGCTGCTGTGGTGTCGTTAAATTTTGTTGTTGATGAGGCAACTGCTGATAAAGCTGAAAAAGAAAGTCCGCATTTGCGGGAAACATGCCCTGTTGTTGTTGCTGTTGTTGTTGATGCGCACTAGCGTTCGAACTGGAATTACGTTGCATTGCCGCCGCAGAGGAAGTTGAAGCCGCATTATCATAGTGATTATTCTGATTATCATTGAGTATTGTTTGTGGTTGGAGTAAACTATTACTATTATCATCGGAATCATCATCGGTATCGACAGCGTAGTGTGCGTTATTGGGATTGGAATTATTATGCGATGTTGCAGATTGCGCATGCTGTGTATGATGATTGCTGTGAGACATATTGGTGACATTGGAATTCAACTGTACACGCGGCTTTTTCGTATGGTAGTTACTGCCGGTAGATGAATCTAGTTCATCGTTGTTGGAATCGCCAAATGCTGGGGCAGTAATTTGATTAGATGATGACGAGTGTGCCACTGATTGTTGCGTTCCACTAGTTGAGTGGTCTTCAAATTGAATAAAATGGTTATTGAGATAAATTTTGCTAATTTTAAACTATGTTTTTTAGTTCTTACTTGTGCCGTTTATATTGGTACCCACACCATCCAAAGGTGACGACAATGGCGACTTCATTGAAGACGACGATGATGGTATACCTATTGCGCTGCTATTACCGTTGTGCGTTGCACCATTTACATTCAAATTGTTGCCATCACGATAATGTTCATTATAGTTTTGAGAGGAATCTGCCATAGCAGCTGCTACTGCAGCAGCTTGATGATGTTGCATTTGTGTATGCGATATTTGCTGGAGTTGTTGTGAGGCTACTGCAGCCGCGAAATCACGAAACATCTGATCGGCTTCAATCTTCACTTGTCCATTTCCATTTTCTGTTGCTGATGAAGCCATAGTGGCAGAGCTTAAAGCATTCATAGCATGCTGTTGATCTGGTTGGTGATAATGATGTTGAGAGGCGCCAGAATTGCCAAAATGACCTACATTTTTCATGGACCCATTCGACTTGGAATCCATGTTAAACTCACTGTAATTGGAACTATTCACCGAGTGTGGGGATGTCAGAAAATTGGGCACATTTCGGTATGATTTTCGAGGTTGTATGTGCATGTCCAGAAATTTCATCTTTTCAAGGTACGGTCGGGAAAGATGTTCGTACACAGGAGGATCACCCTGCTTGCGTTGGGAGACGTATCTTTCGCGCAAGTATTTCCAACGTTTTTTACAAGTTTCAACTACAAAATACAACCCATTTAGGTGATTGAGTTAAATACTTTTCTAAAAATACCAGTACACATACCATCCGAACGCAATTTAATTGCAATAGTTTGCCAAGCTTCATCTTTCGTTTCATACTTCCCTCCCCCAGTACCGGGACCATTACTACCGTTGAGGTAATACTTTTGTCGATTAAAAATAACTCCATGTTGTGCAACTTCATCTATCAACTGCTCGTCCATCATATTCTGGGCGATAAAATCAATTTTGTTTTTTACTTTTACTCAATTGACTCAATTATTCCGTGTTTTGTCAGATCCTCACACCTTTATTATCGCTTAATTAAATTTGTTAATTAGGCAGCAGACTATTGCCGACGACATCACAATTTCAATGATTGAAATACGTGAATTAGGGAATATCAAAAAGCAAAATTTTGAGATATTCCGCTGGAAAGGAACATTAAGTTTTAAACACAAAAATATTAACACTTTATCTAAATTTATTCTGCTTATAATAAATTAATTAATTAACATGAATAGGTTATTGCATCAAACACTTTTTAATTGTTTGACAATAGCAAATGACGTTTCTGATTGTTTACCCAAGGAACTAATATTTGACAGCGAAGATTTTCACGCGAATTTCGGTGTGAATTGTCAAAATCCAACAATATATTTCAGCATAGTTCACCTCGACGGAGCTAAAAGGGAAATTGCGAGAGTGGTAAGTTAACAGAGGTCGAAAGAAATGAATCAGTTTGTGTGATTCTCATAAATGTAAGAAATAAATAAATAAAAGGCAAATAAATAAAAAGCCAAAATAATTTTGTGAAATTTTATATTTATTCTTATGTGCATTTGTGAAATTAATGAATGAAGCAACACTTGTTTTTGTTATATGAATATGAGTTAAACTAATGCACAAATGTGAGTCTAACTCGCTAGCTGATTTTCCGACGGCATTTAGAAAAAGGAAATTTATCAATTTCGGTGGATATTGCAAAAATGTAGTGAAAAGCCGAATTATTATTGTCAAAGTATATACATACAATTTGATTTATAAATTAATGAAGAGTCCTCTTTTTGTGTTATGTGCTTAAGATTTGTTATAATGGTGACGCGAAAACGCATATGTATGTTGACTTGCCAAAGGCATTTTGCATTTGCTGACAAGTATTTTTTTATGCTTTTATACGATTTATGAGTTTAAACCAAGGCACATTCAATACATAAGTAGCAGCAGTAGAAAAATTGAAAAAACATGTGAGCTCTCTATATTTCTATAAAAGCATTCTTATCAAAACGAAATTCAAAATTTGACAATTCAAATTAAAATAAAATATGAAAAAAATTTAATAATAAAAATATTTGGTGCGGCTACCTATTTGATGTGTCTTCGTTTAAACCAAGAATGAATTATTCTCGTATGCTATGACGACACACAGCTGTCAAGCCGAAACTAAAAAGATAACGGGACGAAAGTGTCGCAATCTTCTAATTTATCATTCTTGAGTTTAAACCATATGCATATACATATGTACATACATATATGTATACATAAGTAGGTTCAGATTTGGAAAATTGACAAATCATTTTATGTAGGTACTTATGTACATACGTATGTATGTACATTTCATTTCATTCTTTATTAGGTCTATGATTACAAAAATCTTACAGACTAGAAGTACAGAAAAATTCTATAGTAAGTAACGCACTAACTGATACATGTAAATATGTACATACATATATTACGCCTTTAAATTGCAAATTCTAATAGAGTATAGGTAAAAATAATTGGCATACAATAGTAATTTTAAGAGAAAAATTATCTAAGATGGTTTAATAATATGGCATACGGCAACGTGAAATCAGCATCAAAAGAACTGAAGAACGAATTTAAATCAGAACATGCCCTAGAAATGGGGCATTCACTCCATAATTGGTTCTGGAGAAATCAATATGTAAGGTTTCAAACTGCCTGAGATTCTTATATGGGACATTAAACTGAATCTTACTTAGAAGCGTCGGGCAATCAATAGTCCCAGAAATGATACCAATGACAAATGAAGACGACAGTATAGATCTTCTGTTCTCAAGGGATTTTAAGTTTATCAATAGACAACGAGATCGGTAAGATGGCAAAGGATCTGAAAAATTCATTGATCGAAGTGCAAATCGTAGAAAGACTTTTTGAACTCTCTCAAGACGATTGGAAAGCCCTATTTGGCAAGGCCTCCAGATAAAAGCGGCATACTCAAGCCTCGATCTAACAAACGCACAATACAATGTTTTGAGAGTATACGGATCAGTGAACGCAGAGCAATTACGACGAAGGAATGCTAACATCGAATATGACAGAGTAATAACATAATTAACGTGGCTAGTGAAATTTAACTTTGAATCAAAAATGACGCCTAAATCTTTAATTTCATCAACGAATTTCAGGGCAGAGCCAGCAATAGTATAGGAAGTATGCAAAGTAGTTTTTAGCTTAGCAAACCTTGCGTGGAAACATTTATTTATGTTTAACGACAAACGATTTAAACAACACCAGTTATGAACCTTATCTAGATCATGTTGCAACTTTTCAGAGTCTTGAAAGTTGTTGACAATCGCAAAAATTTTAAGATCGTCCGCATACAATAGGTATTCAGCAAATGAGAAGCACGAGCCAATATCGTTAATAAAAAAAATAAAAAAGAGGGATCCAAGAATGCTACCTTGCGGAACACCAGAAGGCGCAGTAAATGGACGGGATGTGGCACTATCAACAGCAACGACACTGCGTCTATTGGACAAATATGACTTAATCCACGATAAAAATGTAGAATGAAACCCCAATGCCGCAAGTTTGAACAAGAGTATACGGTGTGATACTTTGTCGAACGCCTTCGAGAAATCTGTATATATTGTATCTACTTGACATTTTTTTTGGAAAGCAGAAATGCAGTATTCGCTGAAAATGGACATATTAGTGACTGTAGAGCGCTTCGCAACGAAACCATGCTGATTGATGGAAATAAGGCCTTTGACAGCGAAATATAATTTTTCATTAACAATTATCTCAAAAAGTTTTGAGACAGACGAGAGCTTCGAGATCGGCCTATAATTACGAACGTCGTTTTTGTTTCCACTCTTAAAAATAGGCGTAACCGATGTCAGCTTCCAGTCATCTATAAAAGTACCAGTCTCCAAAGACTTATTAAAAATTATTGCTAAAGGCTCAGCAAGACATAAACAATGTTTTAACAAGATAGCCGAAAGGCCATCCGAGTCCGTTTTAGATGAGGGCTTGAGCTTACTAATGCCATTAATGACGTCAGTAATTGACAAGCGCAAAGATCCAAAATTTAGCGACGAGTCACTCCAAGAAGGAGGAGAAGCAGTATCTAAATCCAGGTCGGATTCAAAATTAGAGCAGAAAAAATCAGCAAATAGATTGGCAGAATCCTTAGCACAATTTGCGAATTTTCCATCAAAGAACACATTGACTGGGACTGACGAGCAAGATCTTTTTGTCTTGATGAATCTCCGAAACGCTTTAGAGTTTGAAATTATGTTGGTTTCAAAGTTCAAAATATAATTTCTATATAAGAATTTGTTCAGGCAAATGAATTCCTTTAAATAGCATTGAAATATAGAATAGTGCAGTGGATCATTAGATTTCTTAAACAATTAAAATGCTTTACCCGTACATACACATGTTATAAGATACATAGTATGTATGCGTGCATCCACGTGAAGAGGGCCCACTTTGTCGCATCTTATTTCCGAGATACATATATAGAATTTTCGATACATGGATCGAATTTCTTAATTTTTTATTATGGTTTATTATGAAACTATGTACCTATATATGTATGTACATACATTTACGCGTCGAATGACACCAAATTTAGCTTCCTAGGTATAATTGAAGTAATTAATTTTATTTTTTGAAAAAAAAAGAAAAGGGCCCACTTTGTCGCATTGGAGAAATATGAATAATTTTTGTGTTCTATGGACTTTTTTTTGAAAGAAAAGGTGATAGTTTTGGACTTTTAACTCATAAGTGCCAGCGAAATAGTTATTGCCGCATATTCGAGGCAATGACCTACTATAGCGACCGGAAAGAAATTCTTACTTCAAAAAATACCCACCAGAGGGTTGGCGCTCGGAAATTAAAAACAGTAATAATTATTATCGATATTGATCATCAGGATCACTGTTTATGTACATAAGTTAAGCCGCAATGGCCACCAACGTAATTGGATCTGCTCTCTGATCATTTTAAGCGTATTCAACTGAGTCACGGACCACGAGGAACCGTCAGACATCTGCGGAAAGAGCTACCAATTCCCTCTCTCCCCCTCAATCTTTACCAGTGTCAACTAGAAAAAGACCACGTTGTGGATCCTGTGATGAAGAAGGTCCCCGAAATTCAGTACGGAATGGTATACCACCAAAGCGCAAACGCGATGAGATGTGATAAAATCTAAAATGAATGAATTACTGCTAATTTGTTATATTTGTTTCATCTTTAATTATAATAAAATATTCACTGTTGAGTCCATTTAAATTTTTTTACTTCCCCATCTTCCTGATTCATTGGTCAAACGTTAACTCATTCATAATTTTCTGTGATCATCGGTTGAATTAGTTGATGTTAATTAGTTGTTTCACATATAATAATGATTGAAAAATGATCTAATAGTATTTTTTCTAATGCTGGCTATGTTCCTGTTCGATTCAAACGAATAGCCATTTAACGTCCGAGAAATGAAAAGAGTCGAACTTTCAACTTCAAATTGATTTTTCCAAATTAGTAATTTTTCGGATATTCACCTTCAAAGTATTATATATCCCTAAATTCTTCAGTTTCGTTAAAAATCGTGGTATACCTTCAAATATGCAAAAAAATGGTCGAACGCACCCAACCGTTTGCAGAAAGTGGCATGCCGAAGTTCTGTTCCAATTAGGTATGAAAAGCAAGTTCCGACCTTTTTCCGTCTTTTAAAACAATGTCTCCTTTCTGAGTATGTACATATGTAAGAATGGGTCCCTGTCCCTTAAGGAATAAGGAACACCAATTATTTGCTTATAATAACACTAAGGAAGCTATTTATTTTACTTAAGTTCTACTAATTAATTAAATTGAAAATCGCACGTCTGGGTGAGTTGGCGAAGCCGGCACGGAAGAAATCGAAAATCTTCAGATGTCAAATTAGATTAAGTAGAGTTGCACTTTTGTTTTCTGGCGCAGCGTTGCCACAATACTCCCCCCAGACTGCTAGGTCGCGTAGCGAGGTGGGAGTCTGACTAAACGTCCGGATGTTGTATTCTTCTCGGCGGACACAGGCTTTGCAACGCTATCTTCGTGTTCTAGTTCGTCTTGATGTTGGGGTTCTTCACAAGGCTGGCATACAAAAGCAGGGTTGATGCGGTCGATTGAAACTATAACCGATTTGTCACGGATTTTAACTTTGATCGTTGACATGGTATGCAATGCGTTACGTATCTACCAATGTCTGCTACCATATTCTCCCATACAAAGTGCTGCTACACCCACTGCGCTATGGCTCTTTTTCCAGGATGCGCTACATTGGGAAACTTTGATATGACCGCTTGCCGCTGTGGAGGTGGTATATAAGGCTGCGCTGAACTGCCGTCACAAGTGATAGGTGTAGCATCTGGAGACAATTTTATTTGTTTGAACTGTAATGATGAGCTTTTTGCTTCCATTAACCTTTGGAGTTCTTCGCATGTTGCCTGTTACTTGGCTACTAATTCGTAATCGAAGACGTCGTCTACAGCTATATGGAGTGCATTGATGCGCGAGAGTGTATCTGCAGTTAGGTTAGCAGCTCCTGGAATGTGTAGTATGCTTGTCGTGAATTGACCTACATATAAGATCAAGATGACGAGTCTGTCTAGGTGATGCATTGTCTTTCATTTGTGAGAAAGCAAAAGTGAGCGGCTTGTGATCTGTTGCTACCGCGGTATAAATCGAGATCATAAGGGCTGTATTTGAACTGTTCGTTTGTAAACTTTCTTGAAAAAAATGAGAGTGGTTGTGGTTGCTCATCGATAAGCTGATCTAGTACGGCGCCCATAACGTTATCACTTGCGTCTGTGCACAATATCAAATTGGCCGATGATACTGGGTGTGCTACCAGTGTAGCATTTGCTAAGTCATTCTTACATATTTGCATGATTCAATAATAAAAGGTTCTGTAATAAAGCATCTCACTCTTTCCCACATGACAAATCGGCTCCTTAACTCATGAAGAATGTTGCATATTCAACAGTTTTCACTTGTTATAGTAGTATATTGAAAACATCTTCATACTAAAAAAAGCGTTGGCATTACTTACTCGTTTGTCTAATTTATAATTTTTTCAATGTTGACATTTGATTTTGCGATTGCAAGAATTTGGGTGAGTTTTGCAAAAGTTAATGTTATTTCATAATAATATAACCATTTTTCAATTAAAACATCTTATATATCTTATTTCCAGTGTAATTAACCACAATACTTAGAATGCGATGCCTTCAGTGGGATATTATTTGAACATTAATGGCCGAGAAGCTCGTGAGTAAATACCAGTTTTGTTTACACCAATGATACATCTAACATACATACATATTTATTTGCAGAACATCGTTCCCCACTCATCGCACGGAATATAATTGAGAATGTACATATATTTTCCCAACAGTGTCCATCGTCGATCGACTGGAGCGTCTTCCTGCTGCCGATCTATAGCACTTTTTGAAGGCACGCACACGTAAGTTAAATGGTATACCAATTGCATTTATTAAGGGAAATTTTTATAATTAGACCTTTTCATTTAAAGGTTTCTTCGACCGTGTGGTGTATAGATGCCCAAGTGCAAAACCACCGTCTTCTAACTATTTTCCCGCGTTAGACGCACACACTCACACGTTAGTTAAATGTAATATCGCAGTTGTCCACCGGCGTAGAAACGGCCGACCTATTTTATAAGCCTTTTTATTGAAATTAATCACCGCTGAACGGTACGTACACGTCGGTGGGTAACTGCGATCTAATATAGCAATATAATAATATAGAAATTATACTAATTGAACCACTTTGTTTACAGGTTCTTTCTAACACTTAGTATCTCCTTGCCCATTAACGAACTTTCCCGAAGACGATACCTGGATTTATTTTCATTTCAAAAATTTACAGGCCCGTTGTGCAAATCGGAATATATAAATCCTTTTCACTCAATCTATTATTAGCTTCTACAGTTCTAAGAGGATCAGAATTTAATTCTTTTTCTTTTCAGAGAATTAGAGACAAGACTTTAAAAGCAAAATTAAAATGACCGCTTTCCGATTCCGACCAAATTTGCAATATCTAAATACAGAATAGGCGTGTATAATCCAAATATTTTAAATTTGAACGTTTTTATGTTGGTAATTCAATCATGTAAAAAGGGGTCAACGAGTTGGAATGAGATTTAGCAGGAATATAACTTATAGCCTGCATTAAAAGATAGGAATTAAAAAAAAATAACGATAAATGGGGATGAGATAGACTGAGGGATCTATATACATACATATGTATAATCAGTTGCATGGTCATGGATAAAACTATAAATTATCGGAAGAGTGGTCGTACCCCCTCTGAATTTATAATACCGCATTTCTCGGAAAATATATATGTACATATTTATGTGCGATAAAGAAGTGGAATTATGTTTTTATACACAACCACGACGATTGAGTTTTTTTAATTTAAATTTTTATGGATAATATTGATTTTGGCGACCTTTCCATTTTAAATTAAGTTCTTTTTTTTATTATTTGCCAATTAAAATAGAGTTAAATGTCCACATATTTATTTGTATAAAATGGAAGGGTAAAATTCTGCAGAAATAAGGTAGTTAGTACAAAAATTAAATAATAACTAAAAAATATTATTTTAATACGTATTTTACTTAGTATTTTTCTAATACTTTTTCTTACTGCGTACTTCTAAAATACAACTATAGATTAAGGAGTGTCAGAATTTAGCTGTCAGTAAGTACATAACCTTTTATAATTGAATCATGACATTTTTGAAAGTGATAAATTGACTTATCATCCCAAGTTAAAGGCGTTTTGTCTTTTTTCTTGTTCCCTGTAACAAGTGCGGGCAAATGCTGCTGATGGTCGATAGTGTGGTATAAACCGACGATAAATATTTACCATGGCTAAAAAACGTTTAAGTTTGAATGCGGATTTCGGCAAAGGAAATTTGCGGATGACTTCTACTTTCGCCGATAGAGGACTGATGCCTTCTGGTTTAACTAAGTTGCTTAAAACCTCGATTTGCGCAGAGCCGAAAACACATTTAGACAGGTTTATCGTTAATGAGTGTTTTCGTAGTCTTTCAAAAATTAAACGGAGGTGTGACGTATGCTTTTCGTTTGTTGTAGATGCGATGCAAATGTCATCCACATAGCTGAACGCAAAGTCTAGGCCTCTTAATGCTTCATGCATATACCTTTGAAAGGTCTGTGCGGCGTTTCGCAAACCGAAGGGTATACGTACAAACTCGAACAGGCCGAACGGTGTGCTGACTGCGGTCTTCGGAACGTCCTCATCGGTGACTGGTATCTGGTAGTACCCACAGTATAAATCAATTTTGGAAAAAAAATGTGCAAGAAACAAGTAAAATCTTGAATGTGCGGCAGAGGATATCTCTCCGGTAGGGTTTGCGCGTTTAGTGCCCTATAGTCACCGCAGGGTCGCCATGTGTTGTCAGCTTTGCGTACTACGTGTAGTTGACTGGCGTAGGGTCTTTTTGATGGCCTGCATACACCGGTCTTTTTAAGATGCTGAAATTCCCCTTTAATTGCGTGGTATTTCTCTGGGCTCAATCGGCGTGGCTTTTGAAACACTGGTCTGTCCGTCCGTGCAGACGATAACTTGAGTAAAAATTGAGATATCTCAACGAAATTTTGTACATAGATTGCTCTTAAAACACGGTAGGTTGGTATTGAAAATGAATAAGATCGCACATATTTTCCTTCATATCGCTATTTTTATCGTAGACAATTTTTAAAATCGGATCATAACCACGCCCACCTCCCCTATAACAGAAATTTTGAAAAATGCTAAATTTTCGTTTTTTCTTTTTCTGTTAGAACATATTAATTAAAATTTGTTATTTAAAGAGATAGTTAACTAAGAAACTTGATCTTTATAAAAAAAATATTATGTATGTATCTCAATAACGATGTAATATATTGACACAAAGTTTGGTGAACATATTGTCCTTGAGATCACTATCATCACCGTCATAAATTTTTGAAATCGGACCATAACCACGCCCAACTTCCACATAACGGAAATTTTGAAAAAATGCAAAAAACTTCGTTTTTCAGTATTTATTGGAAGAAATTGAGTAAAGTTTAATACTAGCAGCGATTTGAAACAAAGAAACGGGAATTTTCTGATATTATGGGCACCGCTCATACAAAAATACATCGCGAGGGTATATAAAAATCGGTTTCGCCCGAATTTAGCATTTCTTACTTGTTATTTTTGTATTACATACATACAATTGTGGTGTTGCTTGTGGTAAGTGCTGAAACAATTCTGCTGCGTGACAAAAGCAAAAAACCACCTCCATAAATTAGAGTTGGGTGCAAATAGTTTTCGTTTCGCACTATGTGCAAGGAAAGTAGCAGTAGTACAAAAAGGTACTATTTCACTCTCAAAAACATGTAACTTGGAGAAAATCAATAATATATAGCGGTATAATAAATATTAAGTTTAGATATTGGGTAATAAATATTTTAAGTAATCTGAAAGCAAAAATGTATTATAAATTTCTGTTGCTTCTTTTCTCAAAGTAGTAGATTTCCTACTCCGACTAGAATTAGCACTAAATGTGTACACAGCGCGTATGGAGGTGATGAAGATGTGCTAAGTAATTATTTTGGCAAGGCCGATTTTGCGAAATTATACCGAATGCATTGATACATTTTCAATTGTTTTTTTACATAAGAATGGTTTGTAATGGTTAAGTATTGATAAATTAGATATAAATTTGGTAAAGTAATCTCGTATTAGGTGAATAAAAACCAATATATGTACGTATTTTTAATTATCTGTTAACTACAAATTTGGCGGACTGGGCCATAAATAGCGAACGCCCCTGTACTTGCAAAGCTGAAGACAAGATCGCGAAAAATGTGCTTCGCTGGCAGATTTTAAGTTGTGCGGCAATTTATGAATGAAATGAGTTTTACGCACGCGCAGTTTATGAATGAAATCGTGTAGGATTAATGGCGCCGGCGTAACTGTTTAGTTTGCAATTGTGAGGGAAGTGCGGACAGAAGTGTGCACATGTCGATATGTTTCAATTTGTACGTATAATTGTATGTATGCGGACGTCATTTATATTCGTCATGTATATTGGCATTGTGATGTAGGTCAGTTATGTAATGTATTATAATATGAATACATTTGAATAATGTGCAAAATATCGATTTGCATTACGCTGAGGTTTAATTAATAAATTATCTTATAATTATTGTTACTTAGTATATACATATAACAAACAAAGTGTATTTGTATGGTTTTAAATATGCACATATGCATAAACATATGTAATAGAAATCGACTCTTGGGGCAAACATATAATCATACAGAATTTCATACATATTTTAAAATTTATCATTATTTTAGTTAATTTCAATGAGAAATCACAACATAATCGAGAAAATGCATGATCTGTTAAAAATGTCGGCCTTGCTCAGCTCTGTTAATATATCGCTTTCAATTTTTCGCCGCCATTGCAAAAGTGGTGAACTTGCCTATTGCAATTTTGATGGTTTTTGACAATTCACACCGTCTTTCGGTCTTCAAGCTTCTCTGTAATGTAAGTTCTCTGGCTTCTCTGTAATGTACGTTCTCTGGTCCTGTTCTTGTTCGTTCCTCTTATGCGTTCCAGTAAGGGTAGCGTTCAGTGTTGCCACTTGAAAAAATTGTTTCCGTTAAATTTGATGACAACCGACCAAATGAAAAATTGGCTTTATCTTTAAATTCATTTTTAAATTATTAATTTATTTTCAAACTTAACATTTCTTAAATATTCACAGCTTTATGTTTCATAAAAAATAATGCACTTATGTATGTGTAATATTTATAGTATACATATCGACATATTTATGTCAAGTCTTTTAGAGTCTATTAGTTCAAATTATAAAACAAAAGTTGAATTTAATTCAAAAACAATAACACTTAAATGTATGTACATATGTACGTACATATATAAGACGTACTATGCATTTAACAAAAGAACTGAATAACAGTTAAAAACAACAAAATATATAACTTTTAAAACCTTTACAAATCTTTTTTGGCCGACCATACGTAGTGCGGAATGTTTAAATTGATAAGTGGTTTACATAGCATAATGCTATTAATGGTGCTCAACTGAAGCCTATTATGCAACTTGGTTTTAATCAAAGCCAACGAAGAAAACTTTTGTTCAGATGCGGCAGAACTATGCGGAAGAGAAAGCAAATTAAATATAAAATTTGAGAGCTCGGGAAAGCTGCTTAGGTTAAGCCCATTCTTCATCAAGCTTACTTTCGACCAAAATGTATCAAGGTTCATATCGGCAGAAAGACTTACGTCACTAACCCTCAACATGTTCCACTGCGTTGTAATGTGGTCTTTATCTAGTCAACTAAATCGCTAAACTTGACGATTAAGGGAAGTATGTATCTGCAAGTGCTCATTCGATAGGACCTTGACCGGAGTAATGATTT